>CM062817.1:1106529653-1107945699 GCA_031772625.1 Pinus tabuliformis | reverse complement strand
ATCCAAAAGGATCAAATATGATACTTTCATATATGAAAACAACTACCTATAGGAAGTTACTTCATCCAAATATATTGGAATTGATGTCCATCACAAGCTCAATCAGAATTATAGGATTAAGAAAATGATAAGTGCAGGATGGGAATCTTTATTTTTTTAGGTTGTGGTTCACGGACACCCTGGTCAATGGGTGGCGCTACGTCCACAAAACAATCTAGGCTAATCGACCCTGAAGGGAATCTAGCCCTGCAGCCCACTAGCTAGGCCTAACCCTAAAGGCTTCAAGGAGAATGGACCCTGTGACCTCCCAATGGCGAGGAACTAATTTTGACCAACTGAGCTAACCCTTGGGGCTTGTAGGATGGGAATCTTATTATGGGATTGAAAACAATTGTAAGTCAATATATATTTGGATATGGGATAAAACAAAACTCCTCTTTGAGACCCTAGACACTCTTTTTATTTTATTGGGGTGCGAGTTTTTTGGTTACAATATCTCTAGAGAGTCGTGGAGGAAGATAGGATAGATCCAAAACCAGTATATAACCTACAATATCAAGATTAAATGTAATAATCCTAATCATATACTATTGATTGAAGATAGCCTTTACCCCACTGAAATCATGGCTACAACTAGATATCTTATGTACAAGAATAAATTAAAAAAATGAAAGCCAAGAGGTTTCTTAAAATTGCATTTGACTCTGGCCAAAACCCTCACCTTCAATTCAAACAAGGATAACATACGAATTCTTAGGCTTGGATAAACCATTGGAGGATATAAGAGGAGACCATTTTGTAGAATAAATATAATATTAAGAATATTACTAACAAAACCATATTTACTAATGTTGTTGATATATGCCGATGAACTTCATTTTCATACATTCATTGGCATAAAAAGGTGGAAAATGTTGTGTATAGGCATATATCAACCATATTAGTAAATGTGGTTGTGCTAGTTGATAGTCGATGTGTGTGGAATGAATTCATTGACCATGGTTAACAAGGTGTTGATGGTGTTGGAAACACCAACATTAAAAGGGTCTCCCTGATATGTGGTACCAATTAGATCTTACATAATTTGGGATAGGAGCCCTATCAGGAATATGGCTCAGTTGTTAGTTATATTAAAGATACAACTTGGATCTAACTATCAACAAGAGAGAGGAGTGCATATGTGCCTTAAAAAATCAAGGGGGTGTGTATGGTGAGTGTTCAGTTATATATGTGTCAAATTTCTTTCACTACGGAGGGGAGGAAAAGTGAGCCACTAAGAAAAAGGTAGTAATACCACCCTAGTAAAGACACACATAAAAAACAAGGATCCATACAACATCAAGTAGAATAGTCCAGAGAGATGTGATGGTCATCACCACTAGTGTAACAAGGAATTTCTATCTAATATCTAGTGGAATAGTCCACGAGGGTGCAACAATGGTAATAAAAATTACAACACATTCTCAATAATATAAGTACCAAAATAACTGAAATAGCTCAACTACTTGATCACAAATGAAAGAAAACATGAATTACAAACATTCGCATAATAGTCTTACAAATATCCATAATCCATGCATGAAGAACGTGTTGGCCCATAAGGCTTCTTATATTAAGTAAAAGTTCCAAGGTACATGTATACAATGAACACTACTAGCTCCAATTGTGGAGCATTAGAGCCACTCGCTTCCTGAAAGAACTAGCTTGTCTCTCTAATGCCTTTCGGGAGGAGCCAAGGTGAAATTTCCTTTGCTCTTACAATGAGGGTGCATATATGACAATGAGGTGATGCTTCACTTTCTTTATGACTCTTTGACTACCCTCGTGACTCTTTTACTTCCTATGACTTTCCAACTTTACATGACTCTTCCTATTCCATACATGTCCTTTGGAATTTCACTTTAGAATACATTTTAGAAACATGAACTACATAATTCACCTTAATGGTGTGGCATGTGACAATTTATGACATGACATTGCTGGCATGGACTGCTTGATGATGTGGCAATGTTAAGCCACTATCGTTGCTATGTGTTGAGTGTCTTCTTGAGAATTCTTTTCTTTCCACCTCCCCATGGCTTTTTGATAAGGAATCTTCAATGATCTCAAGACTTGAGTTGTGATTGCAAGTTGGTGTCTCTTTTCTTTCTCTTGGTTGATTAGCTTGCATACTCAGCTACAAATATGTCTTTCAACATGTTTCCCTTCTTCTTCTCCTTCTTTATCATCTCGCCATGGTATGATTACATACTTCTATTTGAAATTCACTCATGACAAGATGACATCAATTTGAAAACCCCTAGTCTAAGATAATGCATATTGATCCATTGGCTGAGCCAAAACTGGGAACAAGCTGGGAGAGGGGCTCAGTGATTGTGAATTTCAAGTAGCCATGGGTGAAACTTGAGCCTTGAGATTGCACAATGCACAATCCAGGTGTTGTAGTGATTTCTTCTCAAATATGTACAAAAATAACCCACTTCAGATTGTGGATGACAAACAATCTCAACAATATAAATGACTGCTAAACATTGTATATTTGTAGCAACTGATAGAAACAAAACTTGCCAAAATTCTTATCTATGCCACAATCATAGTTAAACAACAAAAAGAAATAGTAATAACTCCAATCATCCAATGGAAACAAGATATACAAAGAATAGTTTTTATTATAATACCTATGAAGGGAACAAATAAATGTTACCAATCACCCTCTATGGGATGGATTCTTGGCTATCTTCAAACGTCTTCAGCTTGTGTAGAGTCCCTCTGCTCTATAATGTGTAAACCTCACAAAAATATGGTGTGCGACAATGAAAATAATAAGAATTACAAGAGTGAGTGCAACAATGAAAATAATAAAAAGTGAATAATGAAGGGAAAAACATTCTATTTATAACAAAATATTGATTTATCCTCGAATAATGAGCAATAATAAAAAATTATTAACCCCATTCTTGGAATAACCACTTGGAATATTTTATTATATTTGTTTAGGAGGGAAAAAGTATTTAAACTTTTACTTAGAAATAATAAATAAATAAATGATTTATTTATCATCTCAAGAAATTAGTTAAGGAATAATAAACAAATAATGATTTATTTAATTATTCCCACGGGATTTAGTCAAATTTGACAAAGAATAATAATTAATTAGTGATCAATTAATTATTCTTAGAGAAAAATAAGAAAAATAATGATTTAGCTATTTATTTTTCATAATTGGGTCAAATATGACAAGGAATAATAATTGAACAATGGTTTAACTAATTATTCCTAGAAGAAAATCAAATAAATAGTGATTTTCTTAATTATTCTTCATGGATTTAACTATAAATTACTTAAAAAAGGTGGTTTATTAAGTAATTTCTCATAGTGAAAGCAATCTTACTATGGTAAAATTGGCTTTACATGCTGTACTTCGATCGATCTAGTAATTAGGCTAGATCAATTTTTTGGTGATAAGAGATTTCCTTCAAATGTACGAGTGTTGCTATAAAAATGTATGACTGAAGTACATTGTAAAGACATAATCGGTAGACAACACAAGGTGAGAGAGAGAGAGAGAGAGAGAGAGAGAGAGAGAGAGAGAGAGACCAATAAATCTGAAGTGAAAGAGGATAGGGACAGAGGGGGTGAGACTAGTGCAACTCTCCTTCTATGTTGTAGTACTAGGCCTCAATGAGGTGGGGGAGGCATACCCATACCCACCGAGATAACTTAGTACAGAAATAATGGTGCGTCTAGAAACATAAAACTAAGCAATGAAGTACATGCTGGCATAACAGAGACAAAAAATAATACAATGTATCCCATATACATAATGCACCTAGAAAAACATGAGCCAAGATGGAATACAATAATATATGAGTACATGAGATATAATGGTCCTTCCCTTGAAAAATGGGTGGGAGGGAGGGTAGAACAACCGGAGAAGCCCTGTCGAACATGGAAGGGAACTGCAAAACTGAATGGATCATCTAAAGGAGATGTGCATGATATGGACACTACAATCGGTAGGAAATGAACCCATCAAATTTGCGGAACTACATTTGAGGATGTAGCATAATAGGAATGAATCTGGGCATGTGGAGGGCTACCTGAAGGGCCACCCCCTCATGAGGTCTGAAACATCTCACACACACCCGGGAATCATTGGTACAATATACTGCATCACTGGGCCATCAAGTGTATGAATCACGAACATGAAACAACCAAGTCAAAGGGAAATAATGAGTCCCTCTGCTCATTCGGAGGTACTGAACAAGAATGGAATTTGGAACCAAGATACACCACCCTCCAGGCCGTTCTTCTAAATTAAATGAGCTAATGTCAACAGAATAGGGCCCGTGATTGGTGAGGCAATGGGGATCCTCAACTAAGGCACGAGGGAAAATAGTAATGTGACTGATGGACTGACACTATGGATAAGGGGAAAAGTGGTAGTGAGGGGAAAACATATGACTTCCCTTGTCAGAGCATAAAGTGCATGGTTGATCTGGCAACGACTCACTCAACTCCGTAGGGATGGGGACAGTATGACTGGAGGCCAAAATGGGAAACACAGGATGAATGGTATGCAAATATGGATGGAATACTATGACATGATAGAATGGGATGTGAAATAGACTCCATGGATGCAAGGGTGACTCATCGCGGATGCTCTGAACAAGGGTGACTCGATGACACTGCCACACAGAATAGGCTCGGTGGGGACCATGAAAACATGAGTAAAAAATATGGTTACTCATGACAAAAATTGACACATGGTATGAAAAGTATTAAGAGGAGGTGGACCTCAAAGTAAAAGTGTCACTTTATGAAGAAATTTGATTTTGAGAGGCGACAAAGTGACCCTTCTTGGAAAAATGACTTCCTGGTGAAGTGTCAAATCATCAAAAACTAAGGAAAACCCATTATATTACTCAATGAAAGGTTTACAACAGTGCTGGCGGTTCGTCAAATGGAACTACAGTCTGGCCACAATGTGTGATAGAAAAACAGTGGGTTTTCTTATAAAAGTGTGTTTTCCCTCCAATTTGAATTCATTTGCTAAGTTAACTATAGTGAATTTGGAGAGGAGGAAGAGTCCCTAAATATTGTGGAGACCATAGTGAACAAATCGACCATTGGAATCGGGATCAATGAATTTCAGGCAAGTGGCTTGACTTTTCTAAAGATGGCCTTAATGCTTCTTGGAATGATGGTTCTTGATGAAGAATTACATGAAGATGAAAATGAGAATGAACTAATAGAGGAGGTCTAGAATAATCCTCACACACAAAGTCAAACATGGGGACTATGCGGACATAAAGTAGAATATTTGAAGATATGGTATCAAATTTCTACAATATGCGATGTGCATATGGCTCGCCGGAGAGGTCGGTAGGAAAAGCTATCCAAGGAATGGGAGGATAATCGACCATACCTAGATCTAGTGGGATCTAGGCCGAGACTTACGTTAATCAATTGAGAAGATGGTGAGGGTAAAACCATCATGCCCCCAAGCATGGGATACAGCCTTCAAACATATGTGATGGAGGGGATTGATCTAATATGCAAGGTGGGAATGGTGTCCCCTAGCAGGAGGAGTTTGTGGAGTGCCATTATGTTTAGGGTGATCGAAGAAAGGATTCAAGCACCTCGACCCAACATGGCATGAGATCCTCCAAAGGATATGTAGGGGCTTATGTTCCCTCCAGTATGTTATGGGCATAGTGTATGTATTTAGAGGGGTGGACTCCAAACACTTGTATGATACATAATATGACTATGCATTGTTATATGATGATGATGGTTCACCATGTGTTTTGTTTATGGTTGTCTTTTGTGGCATACATGTGATAATTTCCAATCTAGAATGTTATTTGTAATGGCATCTACATATTTATTTTGGGGTCTAAGAACATGACTGAAAGTAATGGTTTCAAATTCACATACCAACAACTTAACTCGTAGATATTTTCTAAATAGGGCTTGGTTATGCACATGATACATGCCATTTAGTTGCATGACAAGTAGCAAGGAATCTAAAGAAACATGAAGATGAAGGATGCGATGAGTGAGGGAATCAACTAAAAAACCTATCACTACATCATATTCAATTTGGTTATTGGTGGTAGATCCAATGCACACACCGTTCAAAAGCACTAACGTATACAAGGGGGTAAAAATGGCCTAGGCTACCGAGGCTAGATTCTAGGAGAAGTAACTCACACTGTCGGCATGACCGATATATGGTGTGGATGATGGATCCATCTGAAAGGTGCAAAAGACAATGGATGAAATAATGTAATCTACCTAACTTCATGGTAGAAATAAAGACAAGCAAATTGAAGGGATGTGCTATGAGCGACATTTCTGGAGGTGGAGTGCACTGGGAGAATTTAGGAAGGAAATGGCCTTTAGAAATATGCCCCCTTGCCTAATTTCAAGGGTAATCAGGGGTAGACAGAGCTTCCATGATGTCCTCATTAGATTGGGAGATGGGCGGATAGGAGGGAGTCTGACTACATGATGCGGCGACGTTAGTTGGTGCATCAAACTAATAAAGAAGGTTCATATATGCATCATCTTGAACAGTAGATGATGGGCTAGTAGATGAAGGATCTACAAATGTTGAGACCTGGGATTTTTCTGAAAGAGGTTCGATAGAAGCACGCGCAGAAATTGCAGAAAGGCTTGTGTGCAAGGAACTCAAGGATGACGATAGGTAAGGGATATGGCCTGTGGTGTCTATCATCTGGACATCAGGGGGAGGGATCACGATGGTGGGATGAGAGTCCCCTTATTCTGGTTTCCTAGGGGTACCAGAATCCATAAGTAGAGGAGTAGGGGTTCCATATGATTGGACTTGTATTCACAAAGCGCTTTAAGGAAATCGTGAAATTCATTGAGACAAGGGCAACAATGGGAATAGTGACCATGATGATCACACAGGGCACAAGGGTGATTTGTGCGCAATGTTCTGAGTTTCTTGGGCGGACCCGACAAGTTAGCATGGACTTCAAGACTATTTTGACTTAGGGAGCATTTCATGGACCAAAGGTTTGAGATGAGGAAGCTCAGGACAATTATTGGTGGCATGCCCAGAAAATTTACACAAAGTGCACAGAGGTGATGTCTTTGAGGCCTTAGGGGCTAGAGGAGCTTGAGGAGCCTTGTCCTTAGGTTATTTCCTCTTATATTTCCCCCCTATCCAGATGCTTTCACATAGGAGTGGGTTCATGTTGAGGTTTTTATGGAACTGAAGTAGTGGTAGGGGCTGTAGGGACCAGTTGAACTGGGGTCAAATCATGATAAGGTTGTAGTTGACTAGGAGGAATTCTTGCAGGGGGATCAATGTACCATACTAGGATCCCCTAGGTCATGTTAGGAAGGACCAATGAAGCCATGACAGGGATAGAAAATACTCCCGGAGGGGGGAATAAGAAAGGTATCTAGCCTACAGGGTAATGTCCTGGAAGAATAACTCCTAGATGGTTGAGACTAGAAGGAATAGTTCTTGGTGGAAACATAGAATAGGAACCCACAAATGGAGGAGCTCCTGGGGGGGGGGTAGATCCAAAGGGCTTAGTTGGGATGGCAACAACAAGGTGTTGAGGAGTTGGCTGTTGATCGGATGTACCAGACTACTTGAGAGTAGCCCATGATGCTTGTAACATGCAAACACTCATAAAGTTAGGCTATGATATGGAAGGGGGAGGACCACGAAAAGCACCCAACAATGAGGAAAATTTATAGACTCCGTGTGAGACATTGGTGAGAGGAGGTGAGAACTGCTTATTCGACATGGATGAGATAATGGACTCGGGGAGGTCACAGATGTTGGCTCATAGTAAGCCAACTGATAGATGGTGTTATAGACATATTTGGGCACTGCAACCCCAATCACATATGTACATAAACCAAGGGCTTATAAACCCCTAAAAGTGTTGTTTCATACCCTAAAGGAACAAGGTCAGCTGATTACATCATCTCCCAGAAGTTCTCCATGAAAAACTACTTAGAACTAGTCAAAACAGGACCATATAGACTGCTCCATGCATAGGGTGCGATGCATCTCACCTATTACACACGAGAGGTGCGATGCATACTGGAAATCCCTTCTGTAGGGTGCAATGAGCGAGAGAAGACAAATGGCAGAAGTAGTGCGCTAAGTGGAAACCCAAATAATCTTCTAGAAACTACTCATATGACACTTACCTCTCTGAGTTCACCCAGGGATGAGTAGAGTATGAGATCTAGAATCTCCAAGTGGAACCAAGAACTATCAATGAAATGACACTAATCAAAATCCTAGAAGCTAACTCACTCTCCTGAAAACATCTATATATGGATCCCTCATCCAAGAGATCCAGAGGCTAGAATTTTGTAATTTGCAAGGAAGTGTTGTTGGTTTCTCTTTGAAGACATTGTTGGGTGATCTTGCTTTGTATGAGGTGAAGAGGGATTTCATGTTGGGAGGATGATGCTGGATCAGATAGCCTTGTTGTAATCCTCTCTTCTACTACTTCTATCAATAAAGCTATTTGAGTTTTCCTCCATATGATTGTATATCTCTGAATCTTGTTTGTGTATGCATTTATATGGTTAATGTACATCTAATCCTACATTATTTATGGTTATAGATCTCTATGATTTGATGGTATTTTGCTGCCTCAGCTCTACAGGTGTTCTTTGAAGCGGGACAAGCGAGAAAGCAGTGGCGAAAGCTTCATCAAAGGAGAGAGGAAACAAGAAAGGAGACTAGCGAAACTGAGGTTGGTGCTCTCTGCTTCTCTCTCATCTATCACTCATAAATGAAAACATAAGTAACTTTAATCTGTTTGTTTCTAAGATAGCTACCTGTCTTAGTGGGACTAGCAGCTCTGAATGGACACTAGTTTTCCCGATAACAAAATGGCGACTCCGTTGGGGAGTGAATAGTTTGTTTTTTTTGTTACTGTTGGTTGCTTTATAAACCACAGACAGAGCTTGAAGTCAAGCCAAATAGCCTTCGAACTGCTTTTGTTATGCAACTGCAAAGTAGATCAACATTTCTTCAGTCAATCTCCGGGTCGGTTTATGAACTGAACATCTAGCTTGCAAACATCCTAAGTGCCCTGGTGGTAGCTCAAATAACCTCATTATATCAGCCCCTATATTTTGTGTTTACTGACAATCATTAGCTCAGCCTAAATCCCTAAACTTAGCTACAAACTATGAGAAAAAACTAAGCTTAATCTTATCCTTGGACCATTGCACTATCTCTTCTTGGCAGTCTGGATGCATCGCACCTCCTATGTTCTGTAGGTGAGATGCATCCCTGTTTCCCTGTGTTACAGGTGCGATGATCTGATGAGACTATTTCTCCCTCTAGATTTTGGTTTTTTCTTCATTGTCTTCAGCTTTATTTAGTAGTTTTGCTGTCTGTGATCAGTATATCTTTGTTGAAATGATCTTCATTTGCATTATTCAACCTCCATCAGAAGGAATTGTGAATGTTTTTAATGTATTTTTCATCATTTACAGTTCTCCTTTGCAAATAGTAGCTTAATCGAATTGTCGTCTTTTGATTTGAAAGTGTTGCAAGTGTCATTTTCAGTAAATAAAAAGAGCATTACAAAGCATTTCTCTTTTAGACAGTCGATTACAATTTTTCCATTGTATTTGATTTGAATCATTATTATTTCAAGTGACGAAAGTAGTTTGAATTCAAAATTGTAAAGTGTCATCTTGGCTTTACTTTTGTTTTTTGAAAAGAAAATTGTTAGTACTGTCGCTTTGAAAGAGAATAGTTCAAATCTATACTTTGTTTTCTTTTTTGTAATTCTCACATTAAGGAAAATTGAAAAACAATACATGTGTGTGCATTTGCATTAAGACTGAATGTTGAAATTAATTTAGGAAAAGTGCATCTAGTATGTGCTCTCTGCTCTATGTTGAAAGAATTTCATTTCTCTTTCCTTAGTAGCTAGGATTTTCATTGCAAAAAGAAAGTAAACGACTATTTATCATCTTAGATTGCATATTTAGGAATTGTATATATACATCATGCGGTGAACCTTAAAGGCAAACTTCTTATGAAAGATCAAATGTAAAATAAACTTCACTGAACATAAAAATGCTTTGGAACGTACCGCACAATATTTAGAAGTCTAGGCTAGAGATGTATTCTGGCGTCATAAACCCTGGTAACTATCGCTTTCATCGTAGGTTGGGTGATTCCTCCTCTTTGAGACAACAAGTGCCAGTACGGACTTGTGCTCCCACGTACCTTTGACTATATATTGAGAGACCACAATAGGCTACATCCTTTATCCGTAGGAAGCCGTGTCTGCCACCCTATCGATTGCAATGCACCGAACACAGCATTCGGGAAGATTGATCGCCATACCGTAAAAAGTATTATGTAGTTTTGCGATTGGTTTGGTAATTGCTCTATCTAGATTTGCAGAGCAGTCACTTTTGTTCCTTTTCAGACTCCTTAAAAGAAAAGGTCCATCTGAGCACTTGTCACTTCAAGCTCATTAAAAAACAAAGGCACTAGAGTCATCTTTAGCTTTTTCTCAACTCTTAAAAATTGAAAAAGAAAGTTGTGTCAAAGTGTCATAAAATTCATTTAATTCAGAATAACATTTTCCTCTTTTTATTTTGAGTTGATCAAGTAATCCGCAATCATGGAAGAAATTCAATCAAAGCCCCATCGTTCATGGAGACTAACGAGTCAACTATATTTGACTCTGGAAATGAAACAATTTCGGGCCAAGCGATCTCATTTAACTGGATCAAAGTCTCCTAGTTTGTTTGAAACTTGTGTTTCAACATCCTCAGAAACTCCAGTTACTCCAACTATTTCTTTTATCCCTGTCTCTACAAAATAATTTCCACAGTTACAAGAGGACACTAGAACTGATCCTACTGTAACGGTAAACACATCTATTCCCGAACCAGTTCCATCTAGAACTGATTCGGAAAGTGTTAACCCTCCAACATCTGTTGCTGGAGAGTGTGCACCTTCTTCAGCACCAGAAATATTTTACGGACCTGACGGTCTGCCTCTTCCACCTGGACTGATTGCAATAGAAGACATTGTGGAGGATCTTCCATCCAGTACCCCATTACATTTGGGAACTGGGATCCACCTATATCCTTCTAATTCAGAAGATAGTCAACCTTCATCACAAGTTCCTGTAGAATCGCTAGGAAGTCTTTTGGATAGACTCAATATGTCTAAACAACCATCGACATATAGGATTGTGTCACCCGGTACAGTAGTAGCAGAACTTCCTACCACTACTTTGACAATGTTCGCTGGTGTACCATCTGTCCCAACTAGCTCTCAACCGCTAGGTGGAGTCCAACCAGGGACTGTTTCGACAGTCTAGTCTATTCCCATTTTTTCGTCCGGAGTAATATCTGGAATTTCGTATGTTGAGTCTCAACAAATATATCCTCCACAACAGTATCAGTTTGGGCAGTCTAGTCTACAAGGACCATTTTTTCCTTTGAACACTGGATCACCACCATATGGGGGGCAGTATGCCTTTTCATTGTTCCCTCCAAGAGAACAACCATATGAGAGTTCACAACAAAATTCGGGTCAAGCTGGAATTGCATCTAGTGATTGGGTGCCAATATTGCCTCAATAGCCAAGAGTTGTATATTCAATGCAACCAAATCTACCTGTGTCGAATATCCCCACTACACCAGCTATTATAACAGTGTCGTAGGTACAAGCGTTTCCTGTTGTATGTCAACCTCAAGTCTCAGGTTGTAATACAACAGCCTCTTGTCTCAACAACTCAACCACAATCTCCGATTAGTGGCTCCTTAACTGAAGCAACTTAGGCTCAAATGGGTACTATCACCTCTCATCTTGGTCAAGCATCAAGTATTGGGCAACAACAAATGGCTTCACAACCATGGCTGGTGCAATATCAACAACCTCATTTCCAGCAAGCTTACCGAGGACCTAAACAACAAAGCTTTGTGGGTAATGGGAAACCGTATATTCAAAACGGCTACCATCAATCATATCATAATGGTTATGCCCATCAACCTTATCAAAGTTATCAACATCAAGTACATTATGCTGGTATGCAAAGACCCACTGCTCAGGAGATCCCATCTTATCCTGGGTATGCTTCGCCAAACCTGAATCAACAGTTGCCCTTCGTCGCAACACTGGAATTACCAGATCTAAATCGGCTAACAAATTATCCAATTGCTTATGCCCCTTGGTGGCCGGCGATTCCTCATAAACTTCCGTCAGATATTCCTAAGTTCAATGGAAATTCAGGTGAAGATCCGTCAAATCATGTGATGAATTTTCATTTGTGGTGTTCATCCAACAATCTCAATGATGATTCGATTAGGCTTCACCTTTTTTAGTGAACGTTAACTGGTCCAGCGGAAAAATGGTACATCAAATTGCCTAGAGCTTCATTCGATAACTTCAATACCCTTTCCACAACATTTTTAACTCATTTTCAGTTACCCATAAGGTACGAAATAGGAACGGAACTTCTTACCAATTTTAAGCAAACGACAACCACTCACATATCTGATCATATTCATGAGTGGCAACGTCGTCATCGAATGGTAAAACATATGTTCCTGATTAGTTGCTATCTGAATGGTTTATTAATTCATTGTTACCTACTATTACAGAAGATGTGGCTAAAGGGGGGGTTGTCACTGAAGAGCAAGTCATTGCTTATGCGCAATATCTAGACTTGATTTATACTCAGTCTGGCATGCTCTACAACAAAATCATTGATGCTCCTAGACCAGAGTTTTCCATTCCTCCTCCTCCTAAATCAAACAAAGACTCTCATACCGGCGATGGTCTGATAGGAACAACTAGCACAAAAACTGCCAAGGCTACATTTAAGAAAGCCCGCACAGTTTCTGGTCAAAATGCAAATGAAGAACTTCTTGCCTCGGAGGTTAATGCCGTGTCAATTGACAAAGGCAAAGAACCAAAGTAGCAAGGGGGCAAGATGAAAAGGAAAAGAAAAAAGAAGAAACAGGACGATTCATCTCCTAAAAGATCTTCTGCAAACCCTTCTGGGAAAAAGAAACCTCCTTCACTATGTCGCATTTGTGATGAAGACCATTGGATGATTGATTGTCCACATAGAGCTGAGATTAAGAAGTTCTTTAAGACCTCAAAAACCTCAGCAGTCTTAACAGATCCATTTCCAAACCCAGAAACCAATCTGGTTGCTAGTGACAATGCTTCCCCATCCCAAGTGCTTATGTTGTCCATTTCGAAACAGCAAAATGATGCTTTGATATCGATAAGGAATGAAGATTACGGGAATCCACAGCTGTCAAACAAGAAGGCTATAGATCAACCTAGTATTTCGACAAAAACTTCAACCAAAGTTGTGCCACCCATCATTCCTGAGCTAACAATAAAGCCGCCAAAGGGAGTAGTACACAAATTGACATTTAATCCTCATGCCCAAGTAGCACAGAATTATAATATAGTAGAGGATCTGGCCCAATCACCATCCGCTATGTCGACACTTGAAGTACTGCAAAATTGCCCCTCCCAAAAGTAGGCTCTATTATCAGCAATAGGTGGGATTGACCCAACGGATTCCAATTTGGTGGCCTTTAACCATAAAGGATTTGAACCTCAGTTACCAGCTCAACTCGCTTTCCTCATCCAAGTGAAAGCCCTCAACAAAATTGTTCATAGAACAATTATTGATGAAGGGGAATCTACCTGCATTATGTCAATGAGTTGCTGGAAAAATTTAGGATCACCACCCTTGTCAAGATCATCAACGACATTAAAAGCATTCGATGGATGAACATACACCCCGTATGGGATTTTGAGTAACTTACAAGTTGAACTGGGGGAAAAAATAGTAGAAATTGACGTCGAAGTTATCGATGGAAACCTCAATTACAATATCTTACTGGGAAGGCCCTAGATTTATGCCATGGCTGCTATTGTATCAACATACTTTAGAAAGATTGCCTTTCCTTTCCAAGGAGGAATTACAATCGTTGATTAGCAAACCTTTCTCCCCAACAGTTCACAAGTTACAGGAAGCATTCCAATGATCCATGGAAGCACTCATTCGCTTCAAAATGTCGGAGTAGGCCTACTGAAAGACCCTACCTTGATGGGTACCTTTTCCTACCACCTCCTAATAATCTGGCAGAAGTGGCAACAGTAGGAACCTGCAATATGATATCTTCCATTCAGAAGATTTCCAAACATTTTTTTAGCATGGATCATCAACAGGCTTTGCCTCCAAGCCCAATAGAAATTTTGTAGCAATCAATTTTCTCAACCTGGGTGGCAAACCAAAACCAACACCCATCAAGTGTTTGGGTGGATAGGTCAAAGGAATATGGCACCTCTTCAGATCCTTGGTCACATGTACATTCTACAGACGAAGGAATTATTCATTCGATGATGATAGGCGAGGCACCATGGGAATATTACCACCATCGTTCCAATCTTCTGGATTACAACGAAGATTATTCCAAAGACCTTGATCACCCTTCAGTTTTTTATTTTCTAGTATATACTGTAAATACGGTGGATTCAGAGTGAAATCTGTCCAATATTGAAGAAACTATCGCCATAAATATCTCAATCAAACCTAATGTTGTAGAGAATATTCATGTTGGCAAATCCTGTTCTCCTTCAGAATTAGAAATATATTGTTCTCTCTTTCGCGAATTCAGAGATGTATTTGCATGGTAATACGAAGAAATGCCAGGCATTGACTCGAGCATAGTTGAACATGAAATCAAGATGTATCCAGATGTCAAACCGGTATGACAATGGTTTCGACAAGTGCACCTGAAGAAAGCCACTGCCATTAAGGAAAAAGTTGAAAAAATTTTACATGCTGGTTTCATTTACCCGATTCCTCTAACTGATTGGGTATCGAACATTGTTCCTGTGATGAAAAAGTAGGGAACGATTAGAGTGTGTGTTGATTACAGGGATGTAAATCAAGCTTGTCCAAAGGACAACTACCCTACACCCTTCATCGACTAGATAATTGATGAATGCACCGGATGCGAAATCTTTTCATTTATGGATGGATTTTCCGGGTATAATCAAATAAATATCTGCCCATAGGACCAGTCGAAGACTACATTTATATGTCAGTGGGGCACATTCACCTACCACAAATTACCTTTCGGTTTAAAGAACGCAGGGGAAACTTTTCAGAGGGCTATGAATTATGCCTTCTATGACATCAAGAACATCGTTCGACCATATCTCGACGATCTTCTAGCTCATTCACGAAAGCGGATTGATCATCAACAGAATTTGAAAGCTATATTTCTACGTTGCCAACACTACAAGATACGAATCAATCCACACAAGTGTGTGTTTTGTGTCGGTTCTGGTCGTTTACTTGGCTTCGTAGGTTCTAAGGACGGAATTTGACTCGACCCATGTAAGGTTCAGGTAATCATCGATATGCCTCCACCTTCAAATTTGCTTAGATTTAGAAACTCCCAGGGAAAGTGAACTTTCTGAGGAGGTTCATTCCAAATTACGCCGAACTTGCCAAAGGTTATATGCATCTTTTGAAAAAAGAAATACCCTTCAACTGGGATCAGGTTGCGCAAGCTTCCTTTGATGCTCTAAAGGAATCCCTAATAAAATCATCATTAATGTATGCTACTAATTATCAAAAAACTTTAACCTATATCTAGATGCAACAAATGCAACAATCACAATGGTTTTAGTTCAAGAAGAAAATGGAATCAAACATCCTATCTATTATTTAAGCCGAAACTTAAATGATATAGAAAGCAAATACTCCTATGTTTAATTGCTGGCTCTTACAGCTGTTCAAGCAGTACAAATATTTCGACACTATATCCTCTTTTGCAAAACTGTCATTTTATCAGATTGCAACCCAATGACTTACATTCTGTCGCGTCAGTTACTTGGGGGCAAATATTCGAAATGGATAGCTATTTTGCAAGAGTTTGATCCGGAATTCATAAAAACCAAATCAAAGAAATCTCTAGTTTTCACGGAGTTATTATGTGATTTCCCATCATCGTCCAACGATTCAACATCCAAAGCAAAAATTGTGGATGAATCTTTGTTTCTGATATCATCAAGCGATCCGTGGTACAGAGATATAATCATCTATCTCCAAACCCAAACATACAGGCCTAATACCTCTCGCTCTGAACAACGGCGTACTCGATACCAAGCAAAATACTACATGATCGTTGGTGATACGCTTTACCGTCGCGGTATCGATACAGTTATGCGAAGGTGCTTCACCCATGAGTAGGCCGAAAAATTCCTGAATGATTTTCATTTAGGTGTGTGTGGGGGGTATCAATCTAGTTATGCTATGGCATAAAATATTTTACGAGCAGTTTACTTCAAGCCAACAATGTTCAAATATTGCATAACCGTAGTCAGAAGTTGCCATGCTTGTCAAATCTTCAACCGCAAAACCAGAATACCACCTGCACCTTTGCAACCAGTAGTTGTTGTTGGGCCATTTGCCAAATGGGGCATAGATTTCATGACATGTAACCCCACCTTGGTCGGGGGGCATGGGTATATCATAGTCGCAGTCAACTATTTTACGAAATGGGCTGAGGTGATGCTTACATTAAACAACAACAGCGAAACAACTACTCTTTTCTTTTTCAATCATGTAGTCTCTAGGTTCGGTGTTCCACGAGCTTAGTCACAGATAATGGATCACATTTTCGCAATCACATGATGCTCAAATTGGATACCAAACTAGGATTGTCCCATGATAGTTCTACTCCGTATTATCCACAAGCTAACGGACAAGTTGAGGCCATCAACAAAGTCCTAAAGCGCATGCTGCAAAGGATGATCGGAATCCACAAACGGAGTTGGCACCTAATTCTATACTCAGCCTTGTGGGCGTACAGAACCTTGGTAAGAAATGTGACCGGGTTGCACCCTTTCAGCTGGTGTATGGCCTGGAAGCCGTCTTACCAATTCAGTGTGAGATTTCATCTCTCAAGCTCGCGATCAACCTTCTCCCCGAAACTTCGGAGGAAGAGGCTCATTTCTTAGAACTAATCCAATTGGATGAAACCCGTCGTGACATTGCCTTGGCTAACGAAGCCCATAAGAAATGAGTTAAGGCATAGTTTGACAAAAATGTCAAACCCCGTGTCTTCTCAGAAGGTGACCTGGTCTTGCTTTACGATCAAGAATCCGACAAATTGGAAGTAGGTAAGTTCCAATCTTTGTGGATGGGTCCCTACATTGTTAAACTAGTGTTAGCAAAAGGAGCCTACAAGCTAGTAGATTATGATGGAATTCTACTAGCGTAACCCCGAAATGGGTTGTACCTTAAGCGTTACTATGCTTGACTAAGTGTAGTGACCTCTTCATATGCTTTTGTTACATTTCTTTTTCATCAAGAGTGATAATTTTGGTTAGGTAATCCATCTTTTGTATTTTTTTGTAGATGTCGAACCTTTTGGAATCATTCATTGGATATGCCGACGGAGCTAGTCATAGTACGCGAAACCTATCTTCTGCGGCTTGGGCCATTTTTGATCCAAGCGGCGAGTTAGTGAGTTTCAGAGGAGTGTGCATTGGTTGATAAATGAAAAACATCACTGAGTATAGCGTGTTGATAGAACTTTTCTCTGATGCCATCGTACATGGCATACGCCGACTTTTTGTCAGGCTAGATTCACAACTTGTCATCCTACAGCTTACTAGCATATATTCTGTTAGGAATCCAGCTATCTATCGTATGTTCCAGGATTTTGGAAAGTTAGTTTGATTATATTCAATATCAACACATTTCTAGAAACTTAAACACATTAACTGATTCATTACCAAATTATGTGTTAAATAGACATTTGCAGCATTTATAAAAGAAAGCATTTTAATCAACATTTTGCATCTGGATCATATAACTTAACCAAAATAAAGCTCCAAAAATCAAAAATATATACAACTTTTTATAGTTTATCAAATATGTTTTGTGTCTAAGACAAAAGCAGTCACATGACCCAAAAACTCAAAAATGCAGAGAATCACGCTAGACTAATGGTGCTGGTGATAAAAAGTCACTGCTTGTGCCATCATACGTAAGAGCCTAGTCCATCGACTCGACACGCTGATGGTATGGCACTGTAATCTCATAGGTAACTCATCGGTCCTCACATCCTAGATACCATGGGTGAGACCCTCGATATGATCCTACAACACTGCAAGGGTCTCGGCTACGTCTGGATCATGGAGGACAACCCTCCCTACAGCCTCTCCTGCTGGAACGATAACTGCTACCCTCGGGCACACTGCTGGTCACATGGGTCCAATATCTAAATCAATATATGAGTTTGATTAGTCTTGATAGCATTTAAAAGACATAAGAACATTGTATAAACAATAAACAAGGATATGGTCAGAACATTTACCTATAACACCCCACTACTCGCCAGCCGACAGCACCAAATCTAGGTCACCCCGAAAATCCATCCCAACATATGGATACTCAGCAAAGACCATCTCCTAATGGTCGAAGCACTCAAAGTAGGCATCACAGAATGAAATCAACGATTGACCAGCATGTCTGGCCATAAGATCGACCCATCTCCGCTTTCGTGGTTCCGTAGGGACTGGCGGTCCGAGTGAAATGTAATGTGGTTGCATCAGTGGGATCTTCTCCAAGGTGAAATCGGTTAGAATAGAACCATAACCAAAGTTCATAGATCTTCCATTCTTCACCTTGCTGAGTTGTTCTTTTATAACTGGGAGTATTGCATCACACTAGTTGAATACCTTTGGTTCAAGGCATTCTAGAGCATACTGCATATAGGACTTGATGGCCAAATGAAGAGCCGCACTACCAGCCAATGTAGCAAAGGTGAATAAGATAGTCCTCAAGGACCGGTCAGTGACATCTCAAATACTGATCTTGCCATCCCTACTCGGCTGAGATCCATCTCTACAGAATTGGCAAATATAATCCCTCACGGATTCACCTCCATGGGCAGATCCTAATAGTGAGCAGGTGCACCGCACCTCGACAAACCAGTCAAGAATTAGATATCCTCAACTGTCAAGGGATGGATTAACCTCGAATCTGGAACATTTAGTTGGTAGGATCCCATGCATCAAGGAAATATTGCAACAAATTGATTTGTTGCCTCATGCTAGATACGTAGAAGAATTTGAGTAAACCACAGTTCCGCAAAGCAGTCACCGTACCCAGATCATGTAAAGTAGCCATGTCCTATTCTTCATGCTCGCGTTCACACCATGTAACAACCATATTGATCCAATGCATCTCTGAAAAACAAACAAGAGAAGAATTAGGATCCTGATTCAGGAAAAAACAGGAAAAATTTCCATGAAAAAACAGTGCATAAACTTTCCTTCTTGCACCCATCACACCCCAGATGTGTACTGGGTGAGATGCATCCTGACTAGCTAATGGCCAGTTCAATATGCATCACACCTTTTGATGTACATTGCGTGTGATGGGGAGAGAAAGAATTGTTCAAACCCTAGAGGCCTAGAAGAATAGGAAAACATGCTCAAAATCAGAAAAGGAAAAAATGCAAATGAAGAGCTCAATATTAGCTCCTACCTAGTCCAGATGGCGCCAAAAATAGTCCACAGAATCTCCCGGAATCAGCTAGTGAAAATCAAGGGGGAAAACACCTCCAGAGCTCCAAAAATCCAAAATTTGAATGAAATGGTAAAAATGATAGGTAAAAACTATTTTTATGTTACTATTCATGTAGTTTGGGTAAAATATGGTTGTTTAACTCATTTTTCAAGCATGTATTCACATTTCTAATCAATTTGATGGAGTAATTTAACAGGAAGCATGACCGTCAAATGAACATATTGTTAATGGTGAAATCAACGTCTCTGAAAATTATCACAAGCAGTTTTACGCAAAGTTCAAGCTCACTAAAAAATAAACCTCGCCATGAGTAGTTGTACGTGAAGTTCAAGCTCGTCAAAAAATAAACCTAGTAGTGAGAAAATGTTTCCATAAAGTTCAAGCTCATTAAAAAAATGAACCCCACCTCTGATAAATAACCATTCACATGACTATCAGCTTTTGAACCTTGGTCATGTTCTTACCATCACCTCCACTCTTTTTTTAGCCGATCATACACCTCCATTTGATTGTTTACCCTTTTGAGGAACAACTGCGATGAGTCATTTTATTAGCCACCCTCTTTCCATTTTTGTGATTGAAAAGTTCCAAGCCTTTCCTGGAACCAGTTGCTATCCAAAAACATCACTCGTTCCTAAAAAAATGGGTCTCCTTTAAGCTCTTTTCATCTGACTCGTAAAATATGAAAAGATTGCCAAGAAATTGGCCTCTCTAGCTCATTAAAGCGACTGGGAGTGCTATCCATCCTCTAGATTTTAATATTTTTGGACTTGAGGGATTATTATATCATTGGCTGGTAATCAGGCGATGTCTTTCCTTGTTCGACATCAGAACATCTTTTTACATGGATCAACTTGTATTTCGGGCAAATATTGAATTAGTTTGAAGACCCCAGATCTAGTTTCATCCATCCGGGCTGCGATATATTCAGGAAAATAAAGACATCAAACTAAAGGATGATGTCTCTACAAGAATCATCAGTCTACTACATAGACGATTGTCTTTCTTATGTACATGAGTATGAATTTATAAAGCTGAGCATGGGAATACCCGCCTCAACTAGATCATGAAAATATTATAAAGATAATGTATTGTATTGTATCTTATTACAGGTCACCTTCCAGTTTGAAAAACCTCAGATCCCCATTATAAATCATTTCACCTGACATCAAAAGGATTTACGACCTCATGCTTTAGGGGGCAACTGTTATAGACATATTTGGGCACTACAACCCCAATCACATATGTCCATAAACCAAGGGCTTCTAAACCCCTAAAAGTGTTGTTTCATACCCTAAAGGAACAAGGTCATCTGATTACATCATCTCCCAGAAGTTCTCCATGAAAAACTACTTAGAACTGGTCAAAATAAGACCATACAAACTGCTCCATGCATAGGATGCGATGCATCTCACCTATTACACATGGGGGTGCAATGCATACTGCAAAGCCCTTCTGTAGGGTGCGATGAGTGAGAGCAGACAAATGGCAAAAGCAGTGTGCTAGGTGGAAACCCAGAGAATCTTCTAGAAACTGCTCATATGACACTTGCCTCTCCGAGTTAGCCTAGGGATGAGTAAGAGATCTAAAACCTCCAAGTGGAACCAAGAACTATTAGTTAAATGACACTAATCAAAATCCTAGAAGCTGACACACTCTCCTGAAACCATCTATATATGGATCCCTCATCCAAGAGATCTAGAGGCTGGAATTTTGTAATTTGCAAGGAAGTGTTGTTGGTTTCTCTTTGAAGACATTGTTGGGTGATCTTGCTTTGTATGAGGTGAAGAGGGCTTTCATGCTGGGAGGATGATGCTGGATTAGACAGCTTAGTTTTAATCCTCTCTTCTACTACTTCTTTCAATAAAGCTATTTGAGTTTTCCTCCATATGCTTGTATATCTCTGAATCTTGTTTGTGTATGCATTTATATGGTTAATTTACATCTAATCCTACATTATTTATGGTTATAGATCTCTATGTTTTGATGGTATTTTGTTGTCTTGGCTCTACAGGTGTTCTTTGAAGTCGGACAAGCGAGAAAGGAGTGGCGAAAGCTTCATCAAATGAGAGAGGAAACAAGCAAAGAGACTAGCGAAACTAAGGTTGGTGCTCTCTGCTTCTCTCTCATATATCACTCATAAAGGAAAACATAAGTAACTTTAATCTATTTGTTTCTAAGATAGCTACTCATCTTAGTGGGACTAGCAGCTCTGAATGGACACTAGTTTTCTCGATAACAGATGGTAACAATCTTCCCTTCATAGGGGAAGCATGGCTTGCGGAACACTAAAAACGTGATAGTTGACATGGCATATGTGTAACTATGACCTAAGAGAATTTTATAATCCAAAGTGGCATCAATAACCTTAATGTCGACATGAACAATCTTCCCACAAGGGTCACTGGACAGTTTCAGTACATGCCAAGGGGCTGTGAGGAGTGTCCGTCCCAAGCACGCAAAGTGATGGTGGAGGGGGACAACTCAGGTGACTTAAGTTGTTTCCAAATGGAAGCGAAAATCACACAGGTGGATGCACCTTCGTCAATAATGCATCTGGAGATGATGGCATTACAAACTCAAACCGATATCTAGAAAGCAATAGATGAAGGCAATGGGGGATGTTATGATGTATCAACTGGGAAGACAATCAAATGGTTGTTAGAAGGATCTACTACACCTAAGGTAGTTAGTATATATTTCTTTTTAGATGGGAATGACTGGAGTACTTCGAGTGTTGACATGGCAGTAGGAAATTATGCCAAGTCATCAACTATACTGTATGTATCGGTAGCTCGGTTGGAAGCTGCGTTACGACATAATGGTCCCTTGGGGATCTTAGGAATGGCCTCAACTTTAGGTTGAGGGATCTTTAGTGGACCATTTGGTGTCGTAAGAGGCTCAGAAGTTGCTTTGGTTTTGGACTCAATGACAGACGAAGTCGATGGATTGTCATATTGACGTGACCGACTTTGGAGGTTAATATCGGAGGGATTAACCTCATCAGAATTCATCATAAGGATCTGGTAGTCACCAGGACCAGAAGTTTGGTGGGGATGGGCTACTTGACCTAGCTGAGGTTAAGCAGCAACAAATCCATGCTGAGGGAAAGGCTTTATAAGCATTGCCGATTGAGTTTGTGCAAGATTCTGAGGCGATTGTTGACCTATAGAAGTTGCTTGAGCTTCACACATTTGGCACATCTGGGGTAACAGAGAACACTCATGTGTATAATGGACATGTACACCACAACATTCACAAGGATTGTTCATACAGATAGCCTTATTCTACTTCTTCTGACTGCCCTATTGCTGGTGGTTGGTGTTAGGCTTGTTCCCCTAGGGTTCACTAGGCTGATTACCTTGATTACCTCGGTTACCCTGGTTACCCTTCCTCTTATTCTTTTTCTTCGAATTTCGAGGATTCTTCGCACTCTACTATAAAAACACTTAACCATGAGGGGGTGGTGGCTACTACGGCTGAGGATGCATGGGAGGCTATGGTGCTAATGCTTGAGGGGCTCGAGCACTCGGTTGTGCATAAGGAGGAGAAACTGTTTGGTAGACAAGTTGGGGTCCTAAAAACATATTTCTAGAAGGAGGGGCATAAGTGTTAGAGGAACGGGTGGCCCCTTGTGGATAGCCATAACTTTGCTAATTATATGGAGAAGGGTGTGAAAGGGTTCCAATGATACGTCGGTGGCGTGAGATTCCCCTGGTGCATTGGAACTTCCAAGACAAGTGAGGTCTCGAATGACGGTATAGAAAAAACCGCATTGTGCATAAATCAGGTCATATGTTAGAGTGGTTTGGAGAGCTTCTTCCTCGGTCTGAGGAAAATGGGACTCAACATCTTTTCCAATGGGTGCTAAAAGGCTCCTAAGAAACCCATCTAGGCAGACATGATATCCGAAGGGTGAGGCATGTGATGTGCTCCTCCTTCGATGCCACTCTTGAATGTGGTCGAAAAAGTGAGTGGTGGAGGACTAACGGAATGGGTTCAATAGCTTCGTACCAATGTCGTACCAGAGAGGTAACTTGAAATATAAGAGGAATGCTTTAGTAAGCATTGCGAAAATGGAATGAGATGCGGTGAGCTAATCTACATACCATTTTGCAGCATCTTCAGTGATCCTGTGTTGGAATAGACGAAGACAAATGCAGTCATCGATAATGGAGTTGGATGAAGACCACATGTGGAATGATCAGACATGGTTGGTAGGATCCTCTCCAGCATTATGCTCAAACTTTTGGATGTCTTAGGGAAGCTTAGTCGGCATAGAAGGCTAATGATTATCGTGGTGTATGGGGTTGTTTATCAACTGGCTAATATATAGTAGACTTAACCCAACCATAAAGGTGAGCATGGGGGCTATTGGAATGGTTCCTGAGATTGTTCCACTTGATGTGACCACCGAGATAGAACTGGAGCCAACACTAGGTTGGGTTCCTGCACTAGCTATGGGTCCAGACATGGTGACAATATGTGGTGAAGGAGGCTCAGAATCAAATGAGGAATTAGATGAACCAGGAGAAGAGTTAGTATGGGGACTCAGAGGGCTATGAACTCAAACCCTGTGGGGAGGAGTAATATACCTAAGCGGAAACTGGGGATGAAGGCCTAAGAGTCTCTGTGACAAACACCTTGGTGGCACAATGGTGGTAAGACACACGTGACACAGGAATGGTGAAGGAAGATCAACAATATGCCTTTGTCTCTATGAGGGGAGATAAAGTTATTATGTTAAGTCTTGGCTTGGCGGTGTAAACCAAGCGCACTTCGCTAAGGTGTGATTGTGCATATGAGTGTATTTATTGATTAAGCCTAGATCATGTTTGTAAAAAAAGAAAAAAGCTTGCTGAAAATAAACTGAAATTAACAACAGAAATTGAATAGAAAAACAATTAACTAAACCCCACCCAAATTGGGATTTCAAACAATATGATGGTTGGTGGCTAAATCATTGGAAAACACACCAAAAAGGTCAAGAGATATAATTGTTGATGTGACTGGGATCAAGTGACACAAGGCTATTGGAAAGTGGTGCAACAAGAGCAAAAAACCAGAGAGAAATATTGATACAAAAAGATAGGGAGATGGGTGAAACACTTAGGCAAACCGATGATACCCTAAATCCAATGAAAAAACAAGGTTTAATATGAAACTATGGATGGTGACAACCTATCTTTATAGATTTGGAACAGAAGGGTACAGATCTGAAAAATATGGTTGAAAGTGTTGCAGAAACACAGACTACTCACTCAGCTAAGCTCCTCCTATAAAGGTGGAAGCGTAATTAAAGCCCTAGGGGGGCTAAATTCCACTTCAGCAAGTAAATCATAGAAGATCAAGGCCTAAGTGGGATGAGACAAAAGTCAAACAACCCAACAGACAACCCTCAGCAAAACCCAGAAATAGATCTGATAAAAACTCGGAAACCCTAAAATCGCAAGTACTGACTTGTTTTTAGGTGGGATCACACTTTTTGGGCTGAAATGTGGGCTATGGAGTCCAAATCACACTTTTTGGGCTAAAAACTGCGATTTCTGCTCCTTGATTCTCGATCGGCAAATCTCAGAAAAAACTGTCATCTCTGTCGCGACTGGTTCCTTTGACCTGCGTAAAAGATTAGAAAGCTTGCGGAAGTAAGAAATTTAATAGATCTAGTGTTAAAAATCTAGGAAACATTAAGAGACTGAAAAAAGAAGAAACCCTAAGCTAAAAATTAAAGGTCACCCAGGTTTCCGATTTGAAGTATAAAACTAGTGGAGTCCCCAATTTGTTTAGCGACAATCAGAAATCTCCCCAGCGGAGTCGCCAATTTGGTTGTAGTGTTTTCTTCTCAAATATGTATGAAAAGAACCCACTTAAAAAATCCATGGTAAAAGTGTTAAATGCTAAGGAGGGATGAGGAGACATCATTTACCTATTATCACCTTGTTACTATCAAGATCATTTTAGAATAATGTCATAATATAAAAATAATCTCTTCTATTGTTTTGTCGAATTTAGAAAATCTTTTGTCATCATTCCTAATACAAAACTGTGGAATAAGATAGAATAGATGATAGTTCCTCTTGAGTTAAGGGTTTCTATGAAAAGGTTTTATAATAATTTTATTGTTAAGTTTAGGACCCCTGAGGGTTGGTCAAAAAAAATGAAATGCAATATTGCTATCAAGCACGGGCATCCTGTATCCCCTACCCCTTTTGGCATATACATTGATAAGATAGAAGAGT
The DNA here is from genome assembly GCA_031772625.1 of Pinus tabuliformis. Taxonomy (NCBI): domain Eukaryota; kingdom Viridiplantae; phylum Streptophyta; class Pinopsida; order Pinales; family Pinaceae; genus Pinus; species Pinus tabuliformis. The sequence continues at coordinate 1,107,919,826 of CM062817.1, read as the reverse complement.
TCTTGAAATATGCAGGTTATGTTGGCCCCATGATCACATGTATAATCATAACTCTTTTCCATTTTGTTGAAAATATTATATTTTAGCAAATATACATTACAATATTGGCAAGCAACTAAAAATCATCAAATATTTCTACTACAAGATGGGTATGACTGTTAATACTGAAAAAACTAAAGTCACGATAACTAAATCCAAAAGGATCAAATATGATACTTTCATACATGAAAACAACTACCTATAGGAAGTTACTTCATCCAAATATATTGGAATTGATGTCCATCACAAGATCGATCAGAATTATAGGATTAAGAAAATGATAAATGGAGGATGGGAATATTATTATGGGCTTGAAAAAAATTGTAAGTCAATGTATATTTGGATAGGGATAAAAACAAACTCCTCTTTGAGACCCTAGACACTCTTTTTATTTTATTGGGGTGTGAGTTTTTGGGTTACAATATCTCTAGAGAGTCGTGGATGAAGATAAGACAAATCCAAAAACAGTTTATAACCTACAATATCAATATTAAATGTAATAATCCCTATCACATCCTCTTGATTGAAGATAGCCTTTACCCCATTGAAATCATGGCTACAACTAGATATCTTATGTACAAGAATAAATTAAAAAAATGAAAGCCTGGAGGTTTCTTAAAATTGCATTTGACTCTAGCCAAAACCCTCACCTTAAATTCAAACAAGGATGACATACGAATTCTTAGGCTTGGATAGACAATTGGAGGATAGACCATAAGAGGATACCATCTTGAAAAATAAATATAATATTAAAAATATTACTAACAAAACCATATTTACTAATGTGGTTGATAAATGCCGATGAACATCATTTTCATACATCGATTGGCATAAAAAGGTAGAAAATGTCATTTATAGGCGTATATCAACCATATCAGTAAACGTGGTTGTGCTAGTTGATAGTCAACGTGTGTGGAATGGATTCATTGACCATGTTTAACAAGGTGTTGACGGTGTTGGACACACCAACATTAAAAGGGTCTCCCTGATATGTGGTCCCAAATATACCTCACATCATTTGCGATAGGAGCCCTATCAGGCATATGGCTCAGTTGCTAGTTATCTTAAAGATACGCCTTGGATTTAACTATTAGCAAGAGATAGGCGTGCATATGTGCCTTAAAAAATCAAGGGGGTCTGCCTGGTGAGTGTTCAGCCATATATCTGCCAAATTTCTTTCACTACGGAGGGGAGGAAAAGTGAGCCTCTAAGAAAGAGGTAGTAGTACCACCCTAGTAAAGACACACATAAAAAAGAAGGATCCATACAACATCAAGTAGAATAGTCCACAAAGATGTGATGGTTATTGCAACTAGTGTAACAAGGAAGTTCTATCTAATGTCTAGTGGAATAGTCCACAAGGGTGCGACAATGGTAATAACAATTACAACACATTCTCAATAATATAAGTACCAAAATAACCAAAATAGTTCAACTACTTGATCACAAATGAAAGAAAACATGAATTACAAACATTCACATTATAGTCTTACAAATATCCATAATCCATGCATGAAGAACATGTTGGCCCATAAAGCTTCTTGTATTAAGTAAAATTTCCAATATACATGTATACAATGAACACCACTAGCTCCAATAGTGGAGCATTGGAGCCACTCGCTCCCCAAAAGAAGTAGTTTGTCTCTCTAGTGCCTTGCAGGAGGAGCCAAGGTGAAATTTCCTTTGTTGTTACAATGAGGGTGTATATATGACAATGAGGAGGTGGTTCTTCACTTTCCTTGTGACTCTTTGACTATCCTCATGACTCTTTTACTTCCTATGACTTTCTAAATTTACATGACTCTTCATATTCCATACATGTCCTTTGTAATTTCACTTTAGAATACATTTTAGAAACATGAACTGCATAATCCACCATAATGGTGTGGCATGTGACAACACATGACGTGACATGACATGACATTGCTGGCATGGACTGCTTGATGACGTGGCAATGTCAAGCCACTATCGCTACTATGTGTTGAGTGTCTTCTTGAGAATTATTTTCTTTACACCTCCCCACGGCTTTGTGATAAGGAACCTTCAATGATCTCGAGGCTTGAGTTGTGATCGCAAGTTGGTGTCCATTTTCTTTCTCTCGATAGATCAACTTGCATACTCAGCTACAAATGCGTCTTTCAACATGTTTCCCTTCTTCTTCTCCTTCTTTATCATATCACCATGGTATTATTAGGTACTTGTATCTGCAATTCACTCATGATGAGATGACATCAGTTTGAAAGCCCCTAGTCTAAGATGGTGCATATTGATCCATTGGCTGAGCCAAAACTGGGAACAAGCTAGGAGAGGGGCTTAGTGATTGCACATATCAAATAGTCATGGGTGAACCTTGAGCCTTGAGATTGTACAATCCACAATCCAGGTGTTGTAGTGCTTTCTTCACAAAGATGTACGAAAAGAACCTACTTCAGATTGTGGATGACAAACAATCTCAACAATATAAATGGCTTTTGAGAAACTGAACTTGGATATTCCATAGTGTTCATCTTTTATTTGTTGATGTTTCGACAAATAAAAGATGAACACTATGGAATATTAACCATCACAAAAATAATATTAAATAGAAATAAGACGCTACTTAGAAGACATTAATTAAATTAACACATAAGAGTTTTAGAATCCTAGTTTTAATAAACCTACAAATCAAACTTTTAGAATTAATTAAATAAAACAATATTAAACTATTACAAGAATTAATTAATATATATATATATATATATATATATATATATATATATATATAGATATATCATTAAACAAAACAAAATTAAATTAAATAAAATTAAAACATTCTATTCATTCACATGGTCGGCTTACAAACTTGACAAACCATCTATACCATATTTATTGCTCACAATTCACTTCTCTATAAATCAGTCCTAATGATGAGTCTTGGTCTAGACTCGAAACGTCGACAAATAAAAGATGAACATTGTGGAATATCCGAGTTCATTTTCTCAAAAACCACACCACAGAAATCTACAAACCATTAATATAAATGGCTGCTAAACATTGTAGATATGCAGCAACTGATAGAAACAAAACCTGCCAAAATTCTGATATATGCCACAATCATAGTTAAAAAACAAAAAGAAATAGTAATAACTCCAGTCATCCAATGGAAACTAGATATACAAAGAATAGTTTTTATTATAATACCTGTGAAGGGAACAAATAAATGTTACCAGTCCCCTTCTATGGGATGGGTTCTTGGCTATCTTCAAATGTCTTCAGCTTGTGTAGAGTCTCTCTCCTTTATAATGTGTAAACCTCACAAAAATATGGTGTGCAACAATGAAAATAATAAAAAGTTAATAATGAATGGAAAAACATTCTATATATAACAAAATATTTATTTATCCTCGAATAATGAGCAATAATAAAATATTATTAACCCCATTCTTGGAATAACCACTTGGAATATTTTATTATATTTGTTTAGGAGGGAAAAAGTATTTAAACTTTTATTTAGAAATAATAAATAAATAAATGATTTATTTATCATCTCAAGAAATTAGTTACGGAATAATAAACAAATAATTATTTATTTAATTATTCCTAAGGGATTTAGTTGAATTTGAAAAGGAATAATAATTAATTAGTGATTAATTAATTGTTCTTAGATAAAAATAAGACAATCAATTATTTATTTGTTTATTTTTCATAATTGGGTCAACTATGACAAGGAATAATAATTGAACAATGGTTTAATTAATTATTCCTAGAAGAAAATCTAATAAATAATGATTTATTTAATTATTATTCAGGTTTTAATTATAAATGACTTAACAAAGGTGGTTTATTAAGTAATTTCTCACAGTGAAAGCAATTTTACTATGGCAAAATTGGCTTTACATGGTGTACTTTGATCCATCTAGTAAATTAGGCTAGATAATCATTTTTTTTTGTGATAACACCAGGCTAGCCTAAGGAAGGAAATTGCACAATTTTAGGGGTCCGTCTGACGGGATGAGGGGATGGGCACTCGATGAGCATACCGTGCAGTTCTAGGAGACAAAGGAGGTTGGGCCATTGTGAAATTGTGCAACTCAAGGGATTAAGGGATCAACTTGAGGCTATATATTACACAATGCACAGTTAAGGCCTAGTTGGAAAGATGGATTTCACAATTCTAGAGCCAAGGTCGGGGTTTGAGCACTAAAACTGTGGAACGCATTAGTCTTAGAAGGAAGGAATTGCACATTGCATAATTTTAAGAGGAAAGGTCACATATAGAGGACTAATTTGATGTAATGCATAGTTCAGGGAGGTCGAGGGAAGCTATGTTACTTGTTCGGGAAGCTTTTTAAGAAATTGGCTAATTGCAAGATTAGTGAGGCTGATGGGAATGGTGATAAGACTTTGAATGTGATCAAACACTTAGAATAATTGAAGACACAACAATAAATACCATCTAGGATGAACAAGAAATTCATTTCCCTTAGTGTGACAACTTTAGGACAACTTACGACAAGTGCGACACTAAAGATACACTTTATGATGACCGTGCGACACTTGTGAAACCATGCTTGAAACTATGGAAACGAGTGCGAATGATGTTTACATAGTTAGAGAAAACCAGTTACAAAAATATGACCTCTTGAAACCACCATAATAGGTTCATGCATATTGTGTGACATCTAACATGCAAAAAGATGACATTGTTCCTATCTTTCCAAAGAGACCGAAACACCTCAAATGAGCATACACCAAATTTTTTTAGGGTCTTGTAGCAATGAAAACACTTGGCAACATATTCGTAGAATCCCAAATTCTCTTCCTTGGTTAACTCTTTTGTGCAGGGTCTTTATTCTACGAGGAGTATTGATTCATTGTGTAGATTAGTTTGCTCTCCCCACTTACCCCAGGAAGGAACATGGTTCCCTTTATACCTCCTTGGTAAAAAACAATAAAAGATTCATCAATATCGCAATGTTTCAAGTTTGGAAGGGTAGTGAAATTCACAAGCTTAAGAAGAGTATGGTTTTTCATCTCTGGCGTTTCTCTACTACCAGTAGGCTTGGATAGTACCTTGACAGAGTCACTACAGCGACACAAACATTTCTCTGCTACCAATGAGCCTAGTCAGTACCTCGACAGAGTTTCTTCCTTCACCTCTCTATGCAGGAAGCCTTTCTCTTCTTTTTCCTTTATTTATTTATTTTATAGGACCGTGTATTAACTATTGGGCATGGAATCCCCCCAAGGAATGTTTGGGGGCTCAAAGCCCAAGTTTTTACTGAATTTTGTTGTAATGCTCCGCGAAGTGCGGGCTTGGGGCGCGAAAGTATAATAGAGTCACAGGGTTGTCTACCCTAGTTTTGTACTGTAATGTCGGCTGGATAGACGTACCCATGGTCTGCGGACCATGGGATTGTATAAATAGAGCGAGGCTCTAGGTGTAAAATATAGATAAGGATAGAAAAGAGTAGCAAGTCTAAGTGATTAAGTCATAAGTGTAAAGTGTGTCTTTGGGTCGTAGAGTAGGAGAAGGCTCTACAGCTGAGTGTGTAGAGGCCTAGTAGTCCACAGCTGAGTTAGTGGACCCCTGCAGCTGTGTGCACAGGGTGGAGTCAAGTCTGTAACCAAGGAAGGAATTAATAAAGAGAAGTTTTATCATAATTTTGTGTATCTGTTCTTGGGTCAATGCATGTTTGATATGATTTGAAAATATATTGTTTATTTTCTGCACGCACCTATATGAATGGTTTATATTGCTAAGTATACTTAAAGCACTCAAGTAGGAAAAGTTAATTAAAAAATGTTGGAATACCATTGAGGTATTGGGTAATAACGTAGAGCGTGGCATTCAACCCCTCGGTAGGGCTGCGTGAAGGCATTATATCAGGCTGCGAGGTAAGGGAAAGTGTGCATAGAGACTTGCGTGCAGGGTCAAACCGTGGACCACTTGAACTCATCAAACATCTCTAGGATACAAAAACCTAGTTCTAGCACCCTCCCATACTACTTCAGGTGAGACCTAAGTCTGTGCTCCATAGGCTGTTACTGAAAGGGCCAGTAGTACCGAGATTTATTTGGCTAAATCAACTCTGAACCTGGGTCAGGCCCCAATAAGCCAACAAATGGTTCCATTGCCGAGACCAGGATTTGCATAAGAGATTTCTGATGTTGTATCACTGGAATCTGACAAAGAAAGGAATTGAAGAGTTGTTGGATAGAAATATTCATGAGTTCGCAGCATAGGAAAACAAGAATCCACGATTATCGAAGGAAAAGTGGTTAGATTGCTACTTATATACAAAAATCCACGAAATTTTCTTTACATCCTTCCCCCGTGAGTTGTACGAGTGGATCACAAAGCTAGCAGGCAGTCAAGGAAGGTGTAGGCTCGACAAACCTATTGTGTGGACTCTAGAGTTGGTGCACATACTGGAAGCATCGGAAGATAATATCGCACGCTCTGTGGATCACTGGCTTGATCGTATTATAGGGGGATTTATCATCAAGTTTTCGATAGATACTTTGGCCAGCTATAGCGAGGCGGAATGACGTTTCCTGAAAGGACCGCGAGGTAAGTATGTTAAATATTTGAACACTTGGATTAAAATGCTACTGTGTGAAAAGTGGGTTATGCGAATAAATTGATGTTTGGGGCTATGCAAAGTGGGAGGATCTACAAAAACGAAGGTAGCACAGAACTAGAAACTAGCCCCTTGATTTCACCTCTGCGAGAAAGCAAGGAAGAGCTCACGAAGGTTTCACAAAGAAGTGTGATCAGTTTGATAAAGCAGCGAATTCCGCGCATACCACTTCCACCTACACCATCGCCAGTTTCACCATCTTCACCCCCCTCTTCGCCCACACCACCTCCGCCTCCACCACAGTTCAATATGGCAAGTGCAATAAAATTGCCAGTGTTCAAAGGAGTAGGGAATGAAGATCCATACCAGTTTTGGTTCCTGGTAAGGGCTCTATGGGAAGTGCAGGGAGTCATGGATGATAATATAAAGAAAGAAATGTTGGTCAGCACTTTTTAGGATCACATACTGACTTGGTACATTAAGAACTCCAATGAAAATCCAAATGCAGGGATCACAGATATCCAAGTTGCTTTAAATAAGGAATTTAGAATACCAAAGTCATAGACACAGTCGATCATCAAATATAAGTAAATTGTGATGCTTCCAGGTGAGACCCTATGGGAGCTGGATCAGAGACTGAAGGGTATGATTCGTGAAGCCAACATGACCTTGATGGATGGGAAACATCGTGCATGGTTTGTAGCATCGCTAACACCGCATCTAAGGAATGCACTATCACAATAGAAGCTATCCACTCAAACTGAGGCCTTGGAGATCACAATGAGATTGCACGAGACACCGAGACAAGATCCTAACCTTGGAGTTCAACAGACCCACGCGCAGTTGAAAAACTTGTGTCTTGAGATGCAGAGTTTGAAACAAGACAGGGCAGCTCGTCTAGAAGTACATGAGGATTTATGGTGCGTAAAGTGCAAGGGCCAGGGACATGACAAGGACCATTCTCCAGTCTTCGCAAACTACCTAGTGGGAGGAGGACCAATTCCATTGAGACCAGAGGCACAAGCAGGACCGAGCGCAGTGCCTAAATTATGGTGTGCGATTTGTTAGATAGGAGGGAAGCATGCTATAGATAACTACCATCTATTATAGAAGTATACGCAGAGTTCTCAACAGTTGTTCTGTAATTTCTGCAAGTCAGTAGGCCACGATGAGCACACCTCTAGAATTTATGAACTGATGATGGATCAGACTCCTACCTATAGAGTTCAGATCGAAACATGGGCTCTTGATCAAAATGTAGGGATGGCGCACATTGGATTTCAAGGGCGCAGACAAGGTCAAGGTGGAATGGGACCAGGAAGAGGTCGCAGACAACTGAATGTTACAATTGCAGAGGACTGGGGCATTATGCCTGCAATTGTACAAATCTAACAAGATCATCATGCTTATATAGTACCCAGTTTGATCATGAGACAGATGGCTGTCCCACGCTAAAGGAACACTCCAACCTCCCTCGACTCAGAACCTGCAAATGATGATGTCTGAGCCGCACGAGGAAGACCCGAATGTAAATATTGTGCTCCAAAGTAGTATTGCGACAGGAGATGAAAAATGAAAGCAACCCGAAGAGAGTGCTTGGGCTTACAAGGCTCCAACAAAGGACCCAAAATTTGATTTGGAGAGCGCTAAGGAGACATTCATGGAAGCTAAGAAGAGCTTCGCGGAGGCATCCACTTCAGGTAGTAAAGACAAACTGGAACCGGAAATGGACCCATCAATGCTCACTACCTTTTTGGAGACATGCATGAAGCTACTGCATGACAGCAAGGCTGTGAAGGGGTTGTAAGAACTCATAACTAGATGTGCCAGGACCACGCTAGGAGAACCGCACATAGTACAGAAGCTCGGAAAGCACACAACGCGAACAGGAAGAGAGATGAGATTGACCACGCAAATCGGGGAATATGAAATGGATCAAGTGATTTTGGATCTAGGATCAGATGTGAACGTCCTACCAAAGTAGACATGGGAGCGCATGGGCAGGCCTACGTTGCAATGGTCTCCTATTCAATTATGAATGGCAAACCAACAAAAGATCCTACCTATGGGAAGATTGCAGGGAATAATCGTAGATATTGAAGGTGTGAGTGCGCTTGCATATTTCGAAATGATAGAGATTGTTGATGATAACAATCCCTATCCCGTGCTACTGGGAATAGATTGGGCCACTGACATGAATGGAGTGATAAATCTAAAGAAGCGCAAGATGATTTTTGAGAAAAAGTCACTACGCGTAGTGGTACCTTTAGACCCTGCAGAAGGATCGCACTACACAGAGCCAGTGCACGACTACGATAGCGATGATGATATAGACTGTATTTACAAGATAACCATGTGGGAGCAGGACTGGGTGAATCCAACAATAGATGGCAGACTCTCATGGGAGCACGAAAGATCCTACACCTCAGATTCGGATGAGGAAATAAAATGATGGCAGAACCGATTACACGAGGTAACCACGCTCAACTGTAACATGATGACAAGGTCGTTGTGCTGCATGGAAACAGAGGTAAGAGATCTACCTATGTATGACGGATTGAGCGAGGTGGATGATTTCCTGAACAAATTTGAAAAATAAGTTCCAGAACAACAACGTTTTGATGCTCTAAAATGGGAACTGCGCGCTACACCTGCAAGATGGTGGGGTACACATCAAAGAAGTTTTGAAGACTAGCGTGAGTGTAGAAGGAATGCGCATATGATTTGGGATACATCAGGTGTGGCTAACAGACAAGTATGATGAACCGGATGATCCATGTGCACACCTCATGAAATGGACCAAGGTCTATGGGGAAGAGCCATAACCTGAGCGGGTGCACCTATTCTGTCATACCCTGGATATCATACCCATGAATTTGTATACTTAGACAGAGCTCTGCCATGGTACAAGCGAATGGGATATCTTGCGTGAAGTATTCTTGTTTACCTTCACATTTGAGGATCATTGGTGGGATACAGTTGATGATATGCTACAAGCAGTAAAATTAGCTATCTTCAGAATACCCCAGGAGCCAATGGAAGTGCTTAAGCTAGAATGGGCGACCCAGCTGAGCTGCGTGCTGGAGTGTTACAATGTAAATATTGAAGAGAATGATGAGGATCCATGAAAAATTAACATTCCAGAAACTAAAGGCTATCGCGAGGTTCAAGGACCATTGATTGAAGATGCTAACATCGTTGCGCCACTAAAATTAAGAAGGTAAACATTGGGATGGATGTTGAACCAAAGTATGCAATGCTCGGTGACTATTGGGATGATGCCATGATGGATAAGGTCACTGAGTTGCTCCGCGAGTACCAAGACTTATTCCCGACAAAGATTACGGGCTTAAAGGGGATCGTTAGCAATTTAGGGATGATGAATATCACCCTAAAACCCGACATGAAACTGGTTAAGTAGAGGCCTTACCACTTGAATCCGAAGTACAAGGAAAACGTCCACGTAGAACTACACAAAATGCTTGTAGCCAGAATTATTGAGCTGATGGAAGAATCCAACTGGGTAAGCCCTATGGTAGTGTAGGAGAAAAAGCAGAAGGGTGAGATAAGAATATGCATGGACCTCAGAAAGTTGAATGACGCTTGTGTACATGACCCATTCCCAACCCTGTTCACAGATGAAGTATTAGAAAATGTTGGCGGGCAAGAAGCATATTCTTTCACCGATGGGTTCTCAAGGTACCACCAAATTAAAATCGTGCCAGAAGACAGGAGCAAGACCACCTTTGCCACTGAATGGGGTTGCTTTCAATACACTATCATGCCATTTGGGTTAAAAAATGCGCCAACCATCTTTTCGTGCATAGTTGTTGCCACCTTCAAAGAATATATCCACAAATTCCTGGAGGTCTATCTGGATGATTGGACTGTCTTTGGATTGGTTAAGCACCACGTAGCAAGCTTACGCTTGATGCTGGATACTTTCCGACGACACCAGATTGCACTAAACCTTAAGAAGTGTACATTCCTCATTCCCTTTGGGAACCTACTAGGACATGTGGTCTGCAAACAGGGACTAATGGTCAACCCACAAAGATTGCAGTAATTCTGAATTGGGAAGTACCGTGAAGTGTTAAACAGTTGCGCGCTACGTTGGGACACATAGGGTACTACAGGAAATTCATCAAAATCTATGCCTAGATCACTGTGTCGATGGAGAAACTATTGAAAAAGTATGTCACATTCTGTTGGAATGACGATTGCATGAAAAGCTTGGATGTATTAAAGGGGAAATTGGCCTCCGCTCCAATCCCGTTCTTCCCGAAATGGGATGTGGAGTTTCATGTCCATGTTGATGCATCATGTATTGCGCTGGGAGTCATGCTCACATAAAAGGGCAGAGAGGGCTTGGATCACCCTATCGCATTTGCAAGTCTTAGATTGTCCAAAGACGAAAAGAACTATTCCACAACCAAGCGTGAGGGATTGGCTATGGTGTACGCACTCCAAAAATACCAGCTCAACATGTATACAGACCATTCCGTGCTAAAGTACTTGGTCAATAAGCTTGTGTTGGGGGTCGCATATGTACGTGGCTCTTATTGTTCCAAGAATATGACTTTGAGGTCATGGTAAAACCTGGATGCCTGAATGCAGGACCAAATCACTTGTCGCGAATTGAGACGGGTGAGGAACCTACTAGTTTGGAAGAAGGATTACCTGACACACATCTCTTGTTGTGGGCGTTTCGAACGGACACTTAGAAGATATAATCCACTTTTTTACAACAGGGACTTCTCTAAAAGAATACTTTGTCCAACAGAAAAAGGAATTGGTGGTGCGCATAGTGGATTTTTCTGTCATTGCAGGGCACCAATACAAAATGGGAAATGATGAGATATTGCAAAGGTATGTACCTGAATTTGAACGAAGTCAGATCCTCGTGGAAGCACATGAGGGCACTGCAGGAGGACACTATGCAGGATGAGAAATTGCACAAAAGATTCTCCGCACATGGTTATGGTGGCCAACCCCTCATCAAGATTCAAAAGCACACTGTAAGGCTTACAATATATGTCAAAGGATCAGTAAAGCATCGCAAAGGGATGAAATTCCTTTGAACCCACAAATGACATTGCAGCCCTTCGAAAAGTGGGAAATTGACTTTGTGGGACCTATCAAACCTTAGGGAAACACAGGCGCACAATACATCATCACCGCGACGGAGTACCTAACGCACTGGGCGAAAGCAAAACTGATCAAAGACTACACAGCCACCACAACTGCGAAGTTTTTGTTTGAACACATGTTGACTCGATTTGGCTATCTGAAAATCTTAATGAGTGACCGTGGTACACATTTCCTAAATGAAACCATCAGCGCACTCACAGAAGAGTTCCAGGTGTATCATCAAAAAAGCACACTGTATCACCCACAAGCCAATGGGATAGTAGAAGCATTCAACAAAATACTGGAGACTGCACTAGCCAAAGTGTGCAACGCGTAGTGAAGTGATTGGGACCTACGCGTAGCTACAGTACTATGGGCTTATAGGACAACGTGCAAGAAACTGATGGGACAAACACCTTTCCAGTTAGTTTATGGCATGGAAGCTGTCATGTCGATGGAGTATATTATACCTAGTCTGTGCATAACAGTGCTCACAGGTATGACAGACCAGGAAGCTCTGGAAGAAAGGCTCGTGTAATTAGAAGAACTAGAGGAGGAACAATTTTTGGTGGTTTTCATCAGCAAGTACAAAAGCAGTGTGAAAAGGCCTAGCACGATCTCTATATTAAATTTTTCACCTTCAAGGTAAATGATTTAGTGCTGTTGTATGATAGTAAATTTGAAACATTTCCTAGAAAGTTCAGAATGCATTGGCTGGGACCATACGTGGTTAAGGAGGTCACAGACAGAGGCGCAATATAGCTAGTCAAACTAAATGAAGATCCTTTCCCAGGCAAAGTGAATGGAAGCTACTTGAAGTCCTACACGGGTGGCCGTGCTATCTGACTAACTAGCAGAAGCACAGTCTTCGCACTCCAAGGATCCAGACAAAGGCGCGGGACTATAAAAAAATGCAAGTGATACTGACATAGATGCAGAGAAGCAGTTCGGACATAGAGGCCTCAGAATAGTGTATGCAGTAGATCCAACAAGAAACAATTCAATGAACTTCCGACCTATACACAGTTCGAGAACAGTTGGAGGGACTCTGCACAAATATCACTGCACTAACAGAGTGACTCGAGGGCAAGTCATGATGTTTGTGTTGGGGGCATGTTGGGCATGGAATCCCCCCAAGACATGTTTTGGGGCTCAAATCCCAAGTTTTGACCGAATTTTGTTGTAAAGCTCCACGAATTGCGAGCGCGGGGCGTGAAAGGATAATAGAGTCAGTAGGCTGTCCGCCCTAGTTTTATAGTGTAATGCTGACTGGATAGACCTACCCATGGTTCGCAGACCATGGGATTGTATAAATAGAGAGAGGCTCTAAGTGTAAAAGATAGACAAGGATAGAAAAGAGTAATAAGTCTAAGTGATTGAGTCATAAGTTTAAAGTGTGTCTTTGGGTCGTAGAGTAGGAGAAGGCTCTATAGCTCAGTACGTAGAGGCCTAGTAGTCCACAGCTGAGTGCGCAGGGTAGAGTTGAGTTTGTAACTGAGGAAGGAATTAATAAAGAGAAGTTTTATCATAATTATGTGTATCTATTCTTGGGTTAATGCAAATATATTGTTTATACTACGTGCACTTGTATGAATGGTTTATATTGTTAAGTATACTTAAAGCACTCAAGTAGGAAAAATTAATTAACTAACATTGGAATACCATTGAGGTCTTGGGTAATAACGCAGAGCGCGAAGTTCAACCCCTTGGTAGGGCTACGCGAAGGTAGTATATTAGACTGCTAGGTAAGGGAAAGTGTGCGTAGCGACTTGCGCACAGGGTCAAACCATGGACCACTTGAACTCATCAAACATCTCTAGGCTGTGGAAACCTGGTTCTAGCACCCTCCCATACTACTTTGGGTGAGACCTCAGTCCGCGCTCCTCAGACTATTGCCAAAAGGGCCAGTAGTACCAGGATTTGTTTGGCTAAATCAACTCTAAACCTGGGTTAGGCCCCAATAAGCTAACATAAACACTTCTTCATTTTATGGGAGGAAGGGGGATCTTGATTGATTAAGACCAAGAGAGGTTGTTCCTTTGGACAAGCATATAGAGACCTCTGATTTAGGTTTGCTCATTTAGATTTCCCCCTTCTCCTATTCTACTAATTGGATAAGCATGAAGACACTGGAACGTAAAAATAAATATAGGCATAAGGTTTCCTGAATAGATAAAGGTTCATGGTTTAACAAAAAATCTCCTCACAAACGGATCATATTTTCCATTGGAACTTCATCGACCAAAAGATATAACTAGCACAAGGAAGGTGTTGGCTTAGGGGGTCCTAACCCAGGTTTAGAGTTAAGTTTAGCCAAACAAATCCCTACACTACTGTCCCTTTCGGCATCAATCCGTGGAGCGTGGACTGAAGTCTCACCCGAAGCACTATGGGGGGATGCTAGAACCAAGTTTCCACACCTAGGGATTAGTGTAATGTCTTTTTATGCCCTAATTTTTCCTTCGCACAAATTGATAATCCTTTTAGGTCTTATCGATTTACTTCTCCTAATTGGCCTCTACCCCTTCGTGAAGCTCTACGACTGCCTTTCATGGACCCTAAGAAAGTGAATTAGCTACTTACACACCTCTGTAACGACTCTTACTTCTGTATTTACATAGATCGACTTTAAGTGTAGGATACTTCAACATGCATTAATGTATTCTTCGCGTAAATAGATATTATTACTTGCATTCAGATAACAATGTAAAACATACAGATTCATGCATCAATATAACATTAAATCATAAACCCATTATTCAACATAACATAATCACATTCATTCATAACACAAGTAAATAGATCAACCCAGATATTGCTAGAGTAATCTTCTTAATTAATGCTTCAGATCTTTTTACACACTCAAACTACCCTGCGTAATCAGCTACAGGGGTTTGCGCACTCAGCTCTAGACTCTACTGTAGGCCTCTGGGCACTCAAATACAGAGCCCTTATTTTACTCTAAGACTCTTTGCTCCTTCTGCTAATGACCCATTACATTCATCTCAACTTACTTAGAACTACCAAAAATTGCCTTAGACTCTTTGAAGACTCTCTTTCTTATATAATCCCATGGTCCACGAACTATGGGTAGATCTTGTAAAGCCGACACAACTTACATAAATAGAAGCATAAAACCCTTTATGACAATTTACATCTACACACTCCATGACCACAATTTGCAGAGACTTTACACTTTACATACAAAAACTTGGGCTTTATGCCCCAAAACTTGGTCTTTTAGCCCAAAAATTGACCCTAGGGGACCCTGTCCCAATAGAAGGTGATCGAAGGTTAGCCAAATGTTGAAGTCTCACAAGACACTTTTTTAACTCAGCCACACACAAAGAAGCTAGAAAACACAATCATACACAACATTTATTTATAGGATGAAAACAAAAGGAAAATCAAGAAATCAAGAAAAGACTATGTATATAGTGTAGGGCATAGCCCTAGATCATCATTGAAAATAATGCTTCAAATCTTGGCCATTGACAAGGAGAGATTCAATCTTCCTGTCTAGTAGTTGTAAATGATATGTGTGTTGGCCAAGCCTTTCATGAAGAGTGAATGGTCCAATCCATAAGGATTGAAACTTGGTGTGTTTTCCTTTGTCTTCATGGGATTTGTCCAAGTTCAAGACTAAGTCACCCACACAAAATTTATTCTTCCTTGTAGACTTATTATCAAGTGACCTCTTGATACCACTTTGGTGAAGGGAAAATTTTTCTTTTACTTTTAACCTTTCTTCCTGTAGCTTATGAAAAGTGTCTATGCTACATTGAACTAATAAACATGGCTTGCCTTGGGATTCTTGTGAAATTTGGAGAGTAGGAAAGTAGATGTTAGAAGGAAGGTGTTATAGCACCATTTACCACCCTTGGTAGATTTGATGCTCTGTTTTATGGCCTAGGTAAACCCTTCCATTCCAGACTTGGTCCAAATTCTAAAAAACAATGTTTTAAATCCCATATGATGTTATGTCCTGTATAAAAAGCATGTACACATGGGTCAATCTATCCCCAACCCGCGTATATGTGTTAAAACATTAAAAAATATATAATGTCCTTAAATGTAGGGGGATTTTACGAGTTTTACTTGTTACTCACCTACTATATCCTGTGGCCTAATTCTTTCCCAACTAAAAAAACTAATTTACAGAAGTATAAATAAACCTCCATGGGAAGGCCCAAGGGAGGAGAAAAGATTAGATATTGATATTATAGTTGATTACATCCTTGATAAAGTCTAAAGAAATCTTTGTACCTTATGCACTCCCAAGTCATAGGAAACCTTTGTTTCCTTCTTGAGATGTCCTTCATCCCTTCATGACATCATTGTATATACCTATGGAGGAGGATTCTTGAGGCTTGGGTAAGACGAATCCAAAAAATTTCTCTTAGAGCCGGTGGATGAATCAGGTTGTAGTTCTTCTGTATTTTCTTTGGTTTACATAAATAAAGAGACATTGTCTTGTTCCTGATGTTTATGGTCTTTATGCATTAATCTATGTTATGATTTTCTTATAAAATCTTATGTTAATGCTTATTTGCTTACATGCTTATATGACCTAACACCTATATCATGAACATGATTTCTATTACTACTATTGTACATACGTTGCTTGAATGAGTTGGAGGTTCTAAGGCATTGGAAGAAACAAAGGGTTTGGACCCTATGGGAACAACCTCAAATGTAGGACCTCTGGGTAATACCTCTTCTTCATACTTCATTAGTTTAAGTATTAGGACTTCTTATTTGCATGTCTCTTTATGCTATATGCCCTCTTCCCTATTGGGGTTCTCAACCCAATACCCAAGGGTGGTTCTACCCATAACATAATTTGCGACTCTACTTGGGAAAACATTCTTGTTTTTCCTAGATTGGGTTGTTTCTTGATCAGGGCTTGTTTGATTGGTTTCTTGCTTTTACAGTGTCTGTGACCTGTTTGTTTCCTGGGAATCAAGTCTAATCTTTTGGATCAGGCCTGTATTTTTCTTTTCTTGATTGAGCTTTATATACACATTTCTCAGATGATACAGTAGCGTATGCACACTAGTTTCTTCAAATAAACTTCCATATACTTTAGTTTCCTCTGTTTTAGTAGTGTATACACGCTTCTGTGTCTTTACAAAGTCACGTATACCTTATTTTTAATTAATTTTTCAAAATATTAGGCCTAGTTAAGATTTTACCTAGTGGTTTCTGCTATTTTATGGTCATTCACTGTCAGTGAAGCTCTTCTTTCTTGCAATTTTTCAATTTCTAGTCTTCTTCTTGATGAAAAACCTAGTTAACCTAGGGTTTGATTTTTGAGTAAGGTTTCAGTTTGGGTCTTGGGTTCAAGGCTTCTTGTGGATGTTCTTGGTTGTTCTGAATTTGTGGAATGAGAAACTGATTGTAGTTTTGTTTATAACCCTATTTTTAGATTTCTTTGCTTTTCTTTCCTTTTTGGTTGACCTATTTTGTTTTTCATGGTTTTTGAGTGCCTCTTTGCCAATCTTGAAAGTCTCTCTTATCGTTCTTTTGGTTTGTTGAAGTCCTTTATATTGTTATTCAGATCAATCTAATCAAGTCTATAGTATTTTATGGTTTCAAGTTTCATTATATTAATTATGTGCATAACTTGCAAATTTTGGGACTCTTTATGCTTGTTTTTGGTTTTTGAAGTTTAGTAGTATTTTGTGGTCTCAAAAATTTCCTTGGGTTCCTTAAAAAAGAAAATTATAAAAACATAGTTCTTGCCTTTATTTTTCTTTTTATTTTTTTCTTTTGGTTTCTTCGTCGTTGTTGAGCAATTGCGAACATTTTTCGATTGGGTTTCTTGGTTTCAAGGAAGCTTTTCATTGAATTTATGCCCTCCTTGTAGTCAAGTTGGCCCATTGATTTTATGAGGAAACACATTTTCTTATTATATGAGCATCCATAGAATCTTGCATCATCATTATAGTTTGCATTAAATTAGTTTGCATTGTAAGCATTTTAGTCTTTTTTATATATATTTTAATTGTGTGGAGTGTGTTTCTGAAAAAGATCATTTTTTTTTGCTTTTATAAGTTTTTTCGTAAAACCTCATAGAAATATCTTTTCATGGAATAAAAATAGCTACATTTTCATACAGCTAAGTTTCTATCGATTTCTTTTGCATCAAAACACCATAATTTTTACTCTCATT
This sequence comes from Pinus tabuliformis, assembly GCA_031772625.1. Classification (NCBI taxonomy): domain Eukaryota; kingdom Viridiplantae; phylum Streptophyta; class Pinopsida; order Pinales; family Pinaceae; genus Pinus; species Pinus tabuliformis. Next base: position 1,107,901,919 of record CM062817.1, on the reverse strand, counting down.
TTACCTGTGACCTAAATAACAACCCTTTAAAATCAAGCACTTAATTAAAAATAGCTAGAACATTTTTTTATTTGTAATCAATTACACCAACAAGTCTAGCTCTTTAGGGCCTTAGAATAGGTGAGTGGAGAGTTAACTCTCCAAGGCCACTCAAAATATTAAACATAGATGTTTAATAATGGGTGAAATCCAGTGTCGTTAGAAAGGCAAGGAAAGCTCCGTGACTGGGAGTCAAGCACGAGGGAGAGTGAAGACAAGGAAGAGAGATACCCCCTCTCCTGCTTGTTGGATCCTACCCCAGGACTATTCCTCCCGGTTTTTGATATGAACTGGTGTCCATAATTGTTATTCCTAGGGACCACATAAGTTGCTGCAGAGGGGAATCCCGCAACACTTGAGGCAGACATTGCATCATGTTCATTAGTAGTTCTGGAGGGTACCCTTGTGAAGCTTGGGTGCTTGCACCGACAAAGGCTTTTGTCTGGGGGTCAGCGTAACTATTTCTGTCACCTTCGCTGGTAGGCCTGGGCCGTTATTATCCCAGACTATCTTTAGAAGGTCCTTGATTTTTCTTTCTTGTATTTCCAATTAGTGTCAGTAGGTGCAACAGATATTGATCCTCCCATTCAAGCTAATGATTCACTGAATAGACCTAGTGTCAGTTGATATTTGGAGAGGAACACTCCAGTCCTTTCTAGACTCCTCTTCCAATCAGAAGATGTTATAGAGCTTGAAGAACTCCCTGAGTCTCATTTGAATTCTTCTTGTCTTCTCCCTCAAGATTATTCAGATCTTTTATTATACGTCAGGACTCTGACCCACAAGCCTTTGAGCTCTGGTCTATATCGGTCTTTTCCTTCGATGGCCACTACTGGGAGCATGGTTTCAACTATGAGTGCTACTAGTTTACAAACTCTTTTATCAGTACAAGCAGGAGGTACAATTTCCATACCTTAAATCACTCCTAGCACTGCAGTTTTTGGCTCTACCTCAATTCCATCTTCGAGTGGGGGCACCTGTTGAACCTCAAAATTACTTTCTCCTTGACATTTGTTCTTACCTTTTTTCTCTCATTTTCTCATAAGACTGCAAATCCAATCAATGATAAATGCAAGGTTTTGTCTTAGAAAAGAATTAAAATGATCACCATATTATATTTTCATGTTCTTGCTATTTTAATAGATTTTTTCAAATTAGCTATAGAACGCAGCCTATTCTGCAACTAGTTGTGGGTTCCATAGCTACTCTCATGGTTTGGCAGGTTACAAGTGTCAAATGAAGAACTAGACCACATGGGCATTTCCAGAATCATCTCCACATGGATTCTATCCTATTCAATCGGTCCAGATTGACAGAAAAGCATTCCTAAATTCATGGTCAAAGATGGAGTCAAATACGTTATCTAGAAGCAGTAGGACTCTTGATTTTCTCTTTCATATCTAATCAAGAGTCTAACAGTTCTATTGAAGAGTTAATTTGGATTAAGCCACTTGTAGCTGATCAGAAGTTAAATAGTTAAATCAAATTAAGCCACTTGTAGCTGATCAAAAGTTAAACAATCCTATTACAATTCGAATTAAGCCACTTGTAGCAAGTTTTCCTCATAAACAGTCATGTTAGAGTTTATTCGAATTAGCCACATGTAGCAAGTTATCCTCTTAAAATAGTTATGCTATTTTCCTATAAATATCGGTTGCATGAAACCAAGAAGTAGTTAGAAGCTAGAAGGAATTACAGGCTTTTTGCTGATACTATGTATTCAGACTTCATTTTGTTCATAATACAAACTTCGTTTTGTGAATGGTGGTTTAAAAGTGCATCTTTAAATAGCTAGAATTCAACCACATCAGTTGCAGAGGGCCCCTGCACCGAAGAATTTTTTTTCACTTGTTGTTTTCAGTTTAATTTCTATTACTCTATTTTCCACAAGTCTGTTTTCCCTAATTTAGAATGATGTTTCATTGCATTTTGTAACTACAAGGCCCCTTCCTTTGACTCTTTTTGTGATTCTTTAATAAGAGAACAAGAAAAACTCTTACACCTTGGTCTTCTTAATCTTGGAAACTCTTCCACGAAAGCGTTAGCCGCCCAGCAGCAACCAAATTCAAAGAATCCTAAGAAGTCATATCCTCAAAAGAATGGTCCTAAACCAACTCAGCCTCAAAATGAAAGATCATTTCAGCAAAATGATAAGACAAATAAAAACAAATGGAAGAAGACTGATAGACATTGTAACTTTTGTAATCGAGATGGCCACTTAGAATCTAAATGCTTTAAGAAGATGGAAGCCTTGGAAGCCGCAATGAAGAAACATAACATCCATGTGGAGCATACTTCAACTTCAACTTCCGGAATGGCACTTTCTGCATGTCGTTGTCAATCATCTCAGTCTGGTTATGCATTAAATGTATCTTCTTCCTCTCCTTCTCATGAGTGGCTCATTGATTCTGGAGCCTCTTATCACATGGCCAAAAACCCAGCCATGTTTTCTTCTTTAAATGATTGTAACACCAAAAATATATATGTTGGTGATGATAGATCTCTTAATGTTGTCGGGACTGGAACTGTTCATCTAGACAATGGTCAATTTAATGATGTATTATATGTTCCAACCTTATCCTGCAACCTTCTATCTGTATATCAGATAACTCATTCAGGTGAAGGTAAAATTGTTGAATTTTCACCTCATGATGTTGTAATCAAAGATCTAAGAGATCCTAAACAGATTCTAGCTACTGGTATTGCTGATGATTCCACAAGGTTGTATAAGTTTCACAACTTTGGGTCATCAAATCTTCCCTCAGTATTTGTTGCTCATAATGATGAAGTGAGCAAAATTTGGCATGAGCGATTTGGTCACTTAAACTATCGCTCCCTTCAGCATCTATGTAAAGAAAATATGGTGACAGGTCTTCCTATGGTATCTTGTAGAGATGGTGTTTGTTCCGGATGTGTACTCGGAAAACATCATCGGGACAGTTTTGACAAACGTGCCTCTTGGCACGCCTCAGCCCCTTTACAGCTTGTGCACAGTGATTTATGTGGTCCACTTCCTGTTGCTTCATTCTCTGGCTGCAAGTATTTCTTAACTTTCATTGATGATTTCTCCAGACGCACTTGGGTATACTTCTTAAAACTCAAGAGCGATGTATTTAACACATTTTTGGCCTTCAAAGCCTTTGTTGAAAAACAATTTGGACATCAAATTCTTAAGATAAGAACTGATAATGGTGGAGAATATTTAAAAACACATTCATCAACTTTTGCACCGAAAATGGAATTCAAATGCAACATATTGTTCCATACACTCCACAACAAAATGGTGTAGCTGAAAGAAAAAATCGCACCTTAAAGGAAATGGCTAATTGTATGCTGCAATCTAAAGGACTCAGTCTTAGTTTTTGGGCCGAAGCAATTAATTGTGCAAATTATATAATCAATCGCACTCCTACTAAGGTTCTAGAGAATATCACTCTAGAAGAAGCTTGGAGTTCCATTAAACCAGATGTAAGTCACTTTCGTGTTTTTGGAAGTGAAGCATGGGCCCATATTCCAGATGAAAAGCATAAAGCTTTAGAACCTAAGAGTGAGAAATGTACTTTTGTTGGATATTTTGAAGATGTAAAAGGTTATAGACTTATTCCATTTAAGTCCAAAAATGTTATCATTAGAAGAGATGTAAAATTTGATGAAAATAAATCGGCCTGCGAGCCTAGTCCGGCGGATGTGCTACCTCTTCCTATCTCTTCTACTTTTGAAAACATTTCTTCTTCAGATGATGAAAGTGAGGATGATAATCCTCCCCCACCTTCTCAGGATCCTCAACTTCCAAGATGGGTCCGTGCTACTCGGGATGCAGCAGGTGATCTTGCCGGTGATCCTACAGATCAGCGACGTACACGTTCTCAGTTTGAAAGAGCCTCTTCTTTACTGGCTCAAGCTCCAGTAAATCATGATCTTGACACTTTTGCAGAAGCTTCAGGCCATCCACATTGGGAAGCAGCTATGAATGAAGAATATCATTCATTGTTGGCAAATGATACATGGGATCTTGTTCCTCTACCAAAGGGACGCAAACGTGTTAGATGTAAATGGGTTTACAGAACCAAGTATGGACCAGATGGGAAAGTTGATAAACATAAAGCTCGTCTTGTTGCTAAGGGCTTTTCACAGGTTGAAGGCATTGACTACACTGAAACCTTCTCCCCTGTTGCCAAAATGAACTCTATCCGCCTTGTTCTTTCCCTTGCTGCCTCTTTAAAATGGGAAGTCCATCAGATGGATGTTAAATCTGCCTTCTTGCATGGGGACTTGCAGGAAGAAATCTATATGGAACAACCCATTGGATTCATACAAACAGACTCTAGCCTTGTTTTTCGACTTAAGAAATCCCTTTATGGTCTCAAGCAAGCTCCTCGGGCTTGGTATGCCAAAATGGATAGCTTTCTTTTAGAATCTGGCTTTTCTAGGTGTTATTCTGACAATACTGTCTACACCAAGAAAGTGGGCAACTCTCTTATCATCCTTGTTCTTTATGTTGATGATCTTATTCTTACTGGTAGTGATCCCAACCTTATAAACCATGTGAAGTCCAGCCTTAAAAAGAAATTTGAAATGACAGACTTAGGACACTTACACTATTTTCTCGGTCTTCAAGTCTTGCAATCCAAGGAGGGTATTTTCCTTTCCCAGTCCAAGTATGCTTGTGATATTCTTCATCATTTTCACATGGAAGACTGTAAGCCAGCCCCTTCTCCCTTTCATTCTGGAGTCAAAATTTCAATCTCTTGTACTTCTCCTGAAGTTGATGCTACCTTATACCGTCAACTTGTAGGAAAACTCTTGTATTTAACCCATACTCGTCCTGACCTTTCCTTTGTTGTCGGCCTTGTTGCTCGTTTTATGCAAAACCCCCGTGAAAGGCATTGGAAAGTAGCTAAAAGAATACTTCGCTATGTTCGAGGTACAGTACAGTTTGGGATTCATTACAGTGCCAAAGCAGCTCCTCTATTAGTTGGTTTCACTGATTCTGATTGGGCTGGTGACCCTGATGATCGGAAGTCTACTGCCGGTTATGTCTTCACTCTTGGTTCAGGACCTATTACATGGGCTTGTAAGAAACAAGCTGCCATTTCTCTTTCGTCAGCAGAAGCAGAGTATCGTGGTGCCGTGGAAGCTAGTAAGGAAGCCTTGTGGCTTCGTCAGATCCTATCAGAGTTTGGCTTTGAGCAGCAGCATCCAACCACACTTTGGTGTGATAATCAAATTGCCATTCAGCTATGCAAAGATCCAGTCCAGCATCAGCGCAGCAAACACATTGAACTACTCATGCACTTCATGAGAAAGCTCATTCATGACCATGTTCTTGAAGTGCAATATTGTTCAACAGATGACCAGGTTGCAGACATCTTCACAAAGGCTCTCATAGAGGCGAAGTTCACTAAACTTCGATATATGCTTGGAGTTCAGGAAGTTGTCACTAAGGGGGGATAGGCTCTAGTGCCTCCTTCCTTCTCCTATTGTGTCATATTTGTAAATCCTTCAATCCTATCCCAATTTGTTCTTAAGGGGGGATGTTAGGATATTCCGACACATAGGATATAGTTAAGTTCAACTTGGTCTAGTGTAGAGTTAGGTATAGAGTTAGGTAAAGTGTGTTTCTTTACCGTTGTACATTTTGTAACTTACAATCCGACGGTCACGATATGTAGTGATCCGATGGTTCACTCTCTCCTCGGTATTACCGACACTTGATCTGTGGCTTGACACCCGATTGGTCCATGAGTTCTATTTAAAGCGCATGGAGGGTCATTGTTCGGGTAATCCGTGCATGAGAGAAGCTTATGTAAATTTTCATTCTTTGATTAATAAATTTCCTGTAGTAGCCACGTTGGCGCAGGCCGTGGACTGTTTCCCTCTTTGAGGGTTTTAACCACGTCAAAAATACTGGTGTATTGATCTGTGATCTGGTTGTGAGCGGTGTCCTTTTGGTGTTCTTTCTGAGGAACTTACCCTGTAAATTCCTACAAGTGTAAGGATAAAATCACAACCATGTAGCCTTGTTCTTCTGAGATATTTTATGGAAACATGACTAAATGAATATTGAAGTAATAAGAATATGCAGTCGCTTAGTTTTCTTATTGTTTTGTTACTCATTTTCTTAGCATAGAACTGTCAAATAGTTGTATTAATAGATGTTCTCAAAACCATTTCAAAATGATGATGATTCTAAATTAAATGGTTAAATATATAATTCATGCATTAATTGAATTTACTCAGTACATTCTTAGTTTTACACGCTTTTTAATTTTCTTTTATGCTTTCGGGTCCTTACTTAGTTGCATCACTTGAGATTCCAAAAAATCATTTCAAGGAGATTGATTCCATCATATCCCAAAATTGAATGGTTGAATGTTTAAATGAATGCAATTACTAAGTTACATTCTGGATCAATAACACTTCTGGTTTTAAGAATTAGATCCATGGATTAGGACTGATGGTAGGATAAGATAAATGCTCTGTTTTTTTTCTTATTAGGTTCTAACTAGTTAAACAGTTCTTGATCCATTTTTTTAGGAGATTAGACTAACTTAGGAACATTTCCTTTCCTTTAAAATTCATTAGATCCATTTAAATCTCTCATAGATTGTATATTCTTAGACATCAAAGAACAAAAACCCCCAAAACAAACATAAAAATACAAAACAACAAAGTAAGAGAAAAGTAACTAAGCACATATAGTGCATCACACTTCATCAGTCTACAAACCTCAGTTGATGATTCATGCAAGAAATTAAGGACACTAAATTGAATAAACATTTTGGCTCCATTTTTGGGGAAGTGTAATTAGGTAACTTCATCTCTTACATTAAAAAAAAATGATATGCGTAGTGAAAGAGACTCTAGGGGTAGATTCATAGCTAGAGGCAGGAGTTCAATTCCTACAACACCACCTACGCCACCAAGACTAAGAAGAGAGACACCTCCATCCCAAGCTCATATTCATAGCCATAGACCTGCTGAAATTCTAAGGTCATAAATTCAATCAAGAGGATCTCCTACTTCATCTACTGAGGCAGCGCTAGAGGAAGAAAACCTTGTATCTCCAACAGAAGGAGTAGCCTTTTTCACCTCTACAGGAGAACATATTTTAGTTGAAGAACTAAGAATACCTAGAGAAGAAGAAGAAGTAAAGCCTTCCTTCCACATGCCATTGATAGAGGAACTAGAGGAAGAGCAATTAACCTTGCAGGTTGAATCTTATAATAACTCTAAAGAAACTATAATGGCAGAGGTTGGAGAATTTTCACTATTTAGAGGAGGAGGAGTTAGAGGAAGAGGTATAGGAAATAATGGAAGAGGTAGAGGAAATAGGGAAGTTCATAATTCTTTTGGATTCCCTATAGTTGATGAAGAAACAGATGCCACAATGAAAACTATCTCACCTTCTATCCTCCCAAATTTTCATGGATTGAAAAGTGAAGATCTTGAAACCTTTTTATTTGAACTTGAAGTCTTGTGCAGAAATTACAATTATTTACAACACTCTCAAAAACTCAAATTGTTTCCTTCAACATTGAAAGGAGCTGCTTTAAAATGGTTCATGGAATTAGTCACTCAGTCTATTAGAACATGGAATGACATGAAGAAAGTGTTTTTGGAAAGGTATTTGGATTATTGCATGCCTATCAATCACAAATATGAAGTGTTCAAAATGATGCAAAAAGAGGATGAAAATTTGGAGGATATAATTGAAAGATTCAACTATAACCTAAAAAGAGCAAAAATGAGATAATTTAGATCAAGATACTTTAAAATCTCTTTTATTAAAAGCCATTAGAGATTAATGGATAGATATCCTTAACATGATGGGGAAGGGAGATATCTCTCAACTCCCATTAAGTGACATTGAAGAATTATGTGTTCATCTCTTAAGAGGAAAGTATAAAACTGGGAAAGGTCCAAGAGATCCTTCTCTTGTCAGAGTGAACAAGTCTGCAACTGGATCAGTGAGAAGGGAAGAAATTGGAAACATGCTTAATGAATTTAAAACATATATTCTAGGGAGCCTTGGTGAACAGATAGACGCCCTTAAGTTAAAAAACAAGTAGAAAGTCGAGATTGATGCTTTAGCTATTTTTTGTCCTAAATGCAGAAAGAAGCATGCTTTAAGAGAATTCCCTTTCGATGCAACAATGATAGAGACTTGTGTGATTTGTTAAGAAAACCATGAGAACAAAAGTTTTCCTTCAATTCCTAGTCTTAAGGCTATTTTTCAAGAGGAAACAATTTCAAATCCAACAGAATCTCTTTTCTTTGTCTCTAGAAGACCTTGGCAAGGGCAACAAAACCAGGGTTTTAACAACCAAATGTATATGCAGCCCCCTCCAAATTGGAATTCTTGGCAGCAACCTTGGCCTCAATCTCAATCTCAAACTCAACCTTGGGCTCAAGGAATGCAGAATCCTTATGGAATATTCTCTTCATACTGTCAATATCCTCCATCATATCCAAACTATCCTCCCAAATAAATTCCTCAACAAAATCAACAACCCCAACTTCAAAACCAAAACCCTCAACTTTCACTACCATTTCCACAGAGACCAAATCAGTTACCTGCCCAACCATTACCAAACCCCAACAATAAAAATCCTCAGAATACCTATATGGTGGAAGGACAACAATTTCCAACTTATATGATCACTCCATTATATCTCAATGATGTCCAATTGAGATCTGGTAGGATATTAGAAAAGAAAAAGCCTTCTGTAGTTATTTAAGAACAAGACAATTCTAAGGAAGATTCTCTACAACAAAATAAAATTTTTGAAGGATCATCTCCTCAAAACCAGAATACTAAAAATGAAAAACAGAAAGAACCAATAAACTCAACTCCTATCATAGAGCAACAACCAATATCCACTTCTACACCTCCTTTTCCAAAAAGGTTACAAGTTGATAGAGGGGTAGAAAAGCATATTATGTTGCCTAATTATGATTTTCTAGATGAATTGAAAAATGTCTGTATCAAAATCCATTTGTTACAAGCCATTAAGGAGATTCCAATTCTAGCTGAAGAATAAAGGAGTTGAGCATGAAGAAACCAAGAATAAAAACAAAAGAAGTAAAAAGAATTTAGCTAGCAGGAAAAATAGCAGACATAATGATGGGAAAAATTGCCATACAAATATTTAGATCCAGGAAGTCCAGTTGTAAAAACACATATGAATGGAGTTGAAATTTTGAATAAACTAATTGATTTAGGGGCAGCAATAAACATCCTGACCAAACAAACCATGGAACAACTCAAACTTCCCAATATTCTTTATACACCTACATTACTGCAATTGGCAGTAGATCTCTAATCAAACTAGATGGTGTGTTAGAAGATATTTCAGTGTCCTTGGACTCTTGGGAGTACCCTGTTGATTTTATGATCCTAACCCCAAAAAGCAATCTAGGAGGACATCCACTTATATTAGGAAGACCTTGACTGGCTACAACTGATGCTTTCATTAGCTGTATATCTGGTGATATGTATATCTTTGATGGTAATTCAACTAAGAAATTCACTCTATATCCTCCAGCAAGAACAATCACAGAGATAGATGACAAATAATGGATTGATGATGAAAATGATATTCTGCCTCTCTTTACTATTTCAACCATTAGTGAAGATAGTCAAACCTTAAATACAATGGAAAATTTTGAATCATTGCTAGAATATGAACATGATCAATTTCAAGAAAAATCCAATATTGAATATTTTTCATCTAGGCAGATGTCTCTTTATTCTATGGAAGAATTGGTAGCTCTACAGTTGAAATCTTTCCAAGGAAAACATTGAACATAAACAATAACTTGGACAAATTACAACAAGAAAATCTAATCAAAACTTTACAACAACATTCTTCTGCATATGCATGGGAATACAATGACATGAAAGGAATTAGTCCTAAGGCTTGTATACGTCACATCTACATTGAGGAAAATTGTAAACCTATCAGAAAACCTCAAAGAATGATGAATCCAAATTTTAGGGAAATTATGAAAGAAGAGTTGCAAAAATTGCTGAATGTAAACTTCATTTACCCAATTTCAGATAACCAGTGGGTTTCTCATCTAGTGATTGTGCCTAAAAAGAATGGTAAATGGAGGGTATGTTTTGATTATAGAGAATTGAATAAAGCCACCCTAAAAGATAATTTTCCTTTGTCCTTTATAGATCAAGTGTTAGATACATTAGTAGGTAAGAAGTATTTCTCATTTTTGGATGGTTTTAGTGGTTATAATCAGATTCAGATAGCACCGAAAGATCAAGATAAAACCACATTCACCTCCGCATGGGGAACTTATGCCTACCAAGTACTTCCTTTTGGACTGTGCAATGCACCTACAAGATTCCAAAGAGTAGTACTAGGAATTTTTTTTGATCTAATACATGATTGTGTAAAGGTGTATATGGATGACTTTACAGTTTATGGGAACACATTTGAAGAAGCTTTTGAAAATTTGGAAAAGTTTCTTAAAAGATGTAAGGAAGCAAACCTTTCACTAAGCCATGAAATTCTTTTTATGATGTTTACAAAAGGGATTGTTTTAGGACAATTTCAGGAGATGGAATTAAGGTTGATAAATTTGAAGTTGAATTCATCTCTAAATTATCAATTCCAAGTTGTCAAAAGGATGTCAAAAGTTTTCTAGGATTCACAGGATACTATAGAAGGTTTATAGAAAACTTCGCTAAACTAGCATACCCACTCTTCAAATTACTCACCAAAGATTGTGAATTCAATTGGAATCCTGATTGCCAGTTGGCATTCGATACCTTAAAAGCAAAAATTTCTGAGGCACCCATCTTAAGAGGTCCAAATTGGAAACTACCTTTTCATATTTCAACAGATGCTTCAGATACAGCTCTGGGAGCTATATTAGGACAAAAATATTTGATCCCTTATGCCATCTATTACACAAGCAAGAATTTGACTCCCACTGAGTTAAATTACACTGCAACTGAAAAGGAATTCTTATCCATTGTTCATGCTATCAACAAATTTAGACATTACATATTAGGATATGAAACCTTTTTTCATACAGATCACTTTGCAATTAGGTACTTAATGAATAAGCCTATTACTAATGGCAGAGTTACAAGATGGTTATTACTCTTGCAAGAATTCAACATCATTGTTTTAGATAGACTTGGAAAAAAAACACATAGTTGTTGATTTCTTGTCTAGGATTCAAAATATCAAAGATGAAACCCCAGTCGAAGATAAATTTCCTAATGAATATCTTTTTGCAGTAACTACTCAAACCCCTTGGTTTGCAGATATTGCTATTTACTTATTCACAAGAAAATTACCTTCACATTTGTTTCCTAAGGAGAAAAGAAAAATCATTCGATCAAGTGCAAGTTACTCATGGATTACTAATGAATTGTATAAAACAGGTCCAAATCTCCTGATCAGAAGATGTGTTCAAGAAGATGAAATTGTTGAAATGTGCAACAAGAAATGCTAAAAATAGAAAATGCTAAAAATAGCACTACTATAAATATCCCGGCTATAAATAGCAGTTCAAAAATTGTAGATCTTAGCAATAATGGGTGAAAAGTGAAAGTGCTAAAAATAGCTTTTCTAAAAATAACATTTAGGGATCCATTCTTATTTTAGTCAGTCCCTGGACTAAACATAGGAAGTAAAATTTGAATTTGATATCAACAGCAGTTTGAAAATTAATTAATTAATTCATCTTGAGTTAATTAGTTAAGGAAAATCGAACTTGAAGTCTATGTGAGGACATGTTGGTTCAGTTAACTGAGTCAAGTCCAGTTAGATTAATTTAATAGTTTGTTAAATTAATGAGAGTTCAATTAGTTAATGCTTGCATGCATGTAACTACTGTATTTTAGATAAATAAAGATTCACTCATGGATAACTCATGCATGTCAGTTCAGTCAGAGACCCAGTTGAGATTAGATGGAGGGATAGTGTACTATCAGTTGCTAGGATATTCCTTGGTGAATATTCCTTGCATGTAGAAGAAATATTATTCCTTGAGGATTGCGCAGTTGGACCTGAGGTTATTGTGAGTGTGATGAGGCCAATTCACACATGTGATATCATTGGACCCCAATCAAAACTACAAGGAAATAGGAGGCTTGGAGGACTTGAGGAAGACATATACTATGTCTATTGAGTCTGTGAGCTGTATTGTTTGATTACAAAGGGAGTAGGATAGCTTGAGAGATGATTCTTTTTGTAATTTGAACAAGATTTCCACTTGTATGATAATACAGAGTTAGGTTTTTAGGTTGGTGCTTTCCCTAGTGATATATATTTTGTGTTATGGTTGATTACTTCTCATTCTCAGTTATATTTGTTCATGCTTGATGATGCTCATATTTGTTTAAGCTTCTGCAAATTCTACATGGTATCGGAGCAAAGGTGATCAAGGAAGAATAGTATACAAGTAGGAGAAGTTTGAAGTTTGGTTTCTAAATATTGAATTGAGTACTTATCACATCTATTTCACCTATGGCGTTCAGTGGTTTAAGACTCAAATATGCCCTTGATGGCGGTTTGAATTATATAGCCTGGAAGGATCGCAAGGAGGTAGTATTAGAAGATAACGGTCTTAAGCACTTCATTGATCAAGAAGTCCAAAAGCCGACTGATGCTACTCAACTGGCGGAATCGAAAAAATGTGTGGCTAGAGCAAGGAGAATCCTCCAGGAGGGAGTTCAAGATCACATTGTCTCAAGCCTCCATGGGAAGGAGACTCCGTTTTCGATGTGGAAAACATTGAAATATCTTTATCAGAATAGTAGCGATCAGAGGAAGTTGGCGCTAAAAGATAAACTTCAAAAGATCAAGTGCGAAAAGGGCGACACAATCTCTACATTCCTGAACAAGCTCACCACCTAGAGGGATGAGCTTGCAAGCGTAGGGGTCATGACAACTGATGATGACATGTTGAGTCTAGCACTCCTCTGTCTTCCGAAGAGCTAGCATAGCTACCAGGACTCAGTTACTAGAAGAGAGAAAATACCAAATTGGGAACGACTTTGGTTGGATCTAATGCAGGAGAAGATAAGGCATAGCACCAGGGATGGATCTTCATCAAAACAAGATGATGAAGAAAATATAACTTTAGTGAGTAAAGCTAAGAAAGCGAAAGGGAAGGCATTCCAATCAAAATCTTCTCATGGTGGGAAGAAGGTTGAAAAGTCAAAGGTACGATGCTTTCACTGTCATGAAGTGGGCCATTATGCTATGAATTTTCCACAGAAGAAATCCAAGAAGGGTTCCTCAAAGGGATTTGATGGTGATGCACTAGCTTCACAGTTTGAGCTGGATTTCTTTCTTATCGCATGCATGGTTTCATCCATGGTGGGATGTGTTTGGTACCTGGACAGTGGAGCTTCTTTCCACATGTCGGGTGACAAGAATCTTTTCAGTACATTGGAGGAGAAGGATCTCCAGATGCGGATCGAGATGGGCGATGATGGAAAGTAATGTGTCTCAGGTGAAGGTACAGTTGTGTTTCAGAGGGAGCATGGTGCTCCTCTCACCATATCTACTATTAAGTATGTACCAGGTCTGAAAAATATTCTTGTGTCTGTTTCTATGCTAGAAGATAAAGGCTATGATGTAGTCTTTAGCAAAGGAAAGGTATTCCTGAGGCATATCAGCACTGGATAGACAAAGAGAATAGGGATTCGAGTCAAGAATCTCTACAAGCTGGAGGTAGATGACTGTGTTGCTTTGAGTTCCAAAGTAGAGATGGTGTAGAGCCAAGATGTTGGCGAGCTATGGCATAGAAGACTAGGCCACTTGCACCATGGAGCCTTGAAGATCATGGAACAAATTTCTACCGGATTACCCAAGGGAAAACTTGAGCAGATGAGTACATGCAAAGGTTGTACCTTGGGTAAGTATGTGAAATCTTCCTTTCCAAATCAGGATAGTAGAGCTGGAGCAATCCTAGAGTGAGTTCACTCAAATGTATGTGGACCATTCTCTACAGCCTCCACCGCTAAGCAAAGGTACTATGTTATTTTTATTGATGATTTTTCTCGTAGATGTTGGATCTACTTTATGCAAAAGAAGGATCAAACCTTCTTGAGGTTTTGTGAGTTTAAAGCCTTGGCAGAGAAATAATATGGAAAGAAAGTAAAAGCCTTACGTAGCAACAATGGTGGAGAGTATATTTCCCGACAGTTTAAAGACTTCTGTTCTGTAGAAAGAATTAAATGGGAACTGACGGCACCTCATAACCCACAACAGAATGGGGTGGCCGAAAGGAAGAACAGATCTATTATGGGAGCAGCTTGAGCGATGTTGCATGACTAAGGCCTACCACTTCATCTGTGGGCTGAGGCATGCAATACAGTAGTGTACCTTCATAACAGAAGTCCTCATCTTACTTTGGGGATGAAGACACCTATGGAGGATTTTTGCAGGGAAGTGACCAGATGTGAGTCACTTCCACATCTTTGGATCAGCAGTTTTCTATCATGTGACTAAAAATGCTTGGAAGAAGCTAAACCCAACAACTGAGTTGGGGATACTTGTGGGGTAGATAGATATACCCCACAATTATTGTGTGTTTCTACCTGCCAGTCAGAGGACCGTAGTGCGCAGGGATCTGAAGCTCAATGAGCAGAGAGCCATGTGACTATCACTTGAGAGGGAGCTCAAGTTGCATGGTGATGAGGAACTTTTAGTTCCAAAGGAGGAGGAGCATCCTGATGATGTGGATCAACCACATGCAGAGGATCCAGTAGTGGAGACCACCACTCCTAGAGAATCTTCCATAGATGGGTGGAAACGGTCGTGGGAAGCTAATAGATTGATGCTAGATGTGAGGGAGAATATGAGACAGCCATCCTCTCAGCGCAGATAGAGGAGATCTCCCGAGAGATACACTGGCTACATGGCCCTGGTTGGGGTGTGTGTAGTGATCGAACCTTCTTCTTTTGAGGAAGCAGTTCAACAACTAGTCTGAGTTGATGCAATGGTAGAAGAGTACAATTCTATCATACGGAAAAGTGTGTGGGATGTTGTCCCTAGACCTGGGGACAAGTCAGCTATTAGTTCCTGATGGCTTTACAAGGTAAAGCAAGAAGCTGATGGCAGTGTTGAGAAACACAAGGCAATGTTTGTTGCCCAAGGTTTCTCACAGGTTGAGGTGATTGACTATGATGAGACCTTTTCTCCTGTAGCAAGGTACTCATCTATCAGATCGATGCTAGCTCTATCAGCTCATATGGGTTGGAAGATCCATCAAATGGATGTGAAGATGATGTTCCTCAATGGGAATATTGAGGAAGAGGTATACATTAAGTAGCCCAAAGGATTTGAGACCTTCGATCGCGAGTCGCATGTCTACCGACTCAAGCGAGCACTATATGGGCTGAAGTAAGCACCCCATGCATGGTATACCAGGATCAACAGCTATTTCACTGGGTTGGGCTTCACCAAGAGTGAATCAGATGCGAACCTTTACCACATCATGGTAGAAGGTAAGCCATTGATTATTGTACTTTATGTCAATGATCTGATTTTGACAAGTGATGATCAGTTGATCAAATATTTCAAGGAGGACCTTGCAAGAGAGTTTGAGATGAAGGACATGGGCCTCATGCACTGCATTCTAGGCATGGAAGTGTGGAAGAAATATGGGGAAGTATTTGTGTCTCAAGACAAGTATGCCAATGAGATACTTAGGCACTTTCACATGGAGAAGTGCAAACCCATGCAGACTCCTCTATCTGGGAACTGGAGGAAGGAGGATGCTACTTCAAGTGAGGTAGTAGTTGCTACTATTTATTGGCAGCTGGTGGGTTCACTTGTATATTTGGTGAACACACAACCCAACTTATTCTTTGCAGTGAACCAGCTAAGTCAAGCTATGGTTCAACCTACCAAGCTGTTTTGGAAGGTAGCAAAGCATGTGCTGAGATATCTCATAGGCACTACATAGTACAGATTATGGTACAAATGGACAGAGGGAGTGAAGTTGCAAGGCTTCATAGATGCGGATTGGGCTAGTAGTCCATCAGACAGGAAGAGCACTTCTAGAGGAATCTTCAACCTTGGTTCAGCTACAGTTTCTTGGTATAGTAGGAAACAGAGATCAGTTGCACTTAGCTCAGCAGAGGCTGAATACATGGCTTCCAGTCAGGCAGCATGCAAGGCCATTTGGATGTGGAAGATTCTAGTGGGATTGTTTGGTCAGATGATGGATCCTACAGTGATATACTGTGATAATCAGAGTTGCATAAAACTCTTTGAGAATCTAGTGTTTCATGATAGGTCCAAGCATATAGATATCCGTTACCATCATCTACGAGACTGTGTGGTCAAGAGGATCATGATGTTGCAGTATGTTTCGACCAAGGAGCAGGATGCAGATATTTTGACTAAGGCATTATCAAAATGCAAGTTCGAGTTCCACAAAGATAGGATCAGGGTTACTGATAATCCCTTTCTTTTTGAGAGGGAGTATTGAAATGTGCAACAAGGAATGCTAAAAATAGCACTTCTATAAATAGCCCGACTATAAATAGCAGTTCAACCATTGGAGATCTTAGCAATAATGGGTGAAAAGTGAAAGTGCTAAAAATGACTTTTCTAAATATAGCATTTCAAGATCCCTTCTTATTTTAGTCAATCCCTGGACTAAACATAGGAAGTAAAATTCGAATTTGATATTAACAGCAGTTTGAAAATTAATTAATTAATTCATCTTAAGTTAATTAGTTAAGGAAAATCAAACTTGAAGTCTATGTGAGGACATGCAACAGTTTCTCCTTTGATTGAGGGATTTATCCATCAATTAAATAGATAAGAGTGACTTGTAATTAGTTGGCTCAGTTAACTGAGGCAAGTCTAGTTAGATTAATTTAACAGCTTGTTAAATTAATGAGAGTTCAATTAGTTAATGCTTGCATACATGTAAGTACTGTATTTCAGATAACTGAAGATTCACTCATGGATAATTCATGCATGTCAGTTCAGTCAGAGACCCAGTTGAGATCAGATGGAGGGACAATGTACTATCAATTGCTAGGATATTCCATGGTGAATACTCCTTGCATGCAAAAAGAATATTATTCCTTGAGGATTACGCAGTTGGACCTGAGGTTACAGTGAGTGTGATGAGGCCAATTCACACATGTGATATCATTGGAACCCAATCAAAACTACGCAAGGAAATAGGAGGCTTGGAGGGCTTGAGGAAGACATATACTATGTCTATTGATTCTATGAGTTGTATTGTTTGATTATAGAGAGATCAGGATAGCTTGAGAACTGATTATTTTTGTAACTTGAACAATATTTCCACTTGTATGATAAAACAGAGTTGGGGTTTTAGGTTGGTGCTTTCCCCAGTGATATATCTTCTATGTTATGGTTGATTACTTCTCATTCTCAGTTATATCTGTTCATGCTTGATGATGCTCATATCTATTTAAGCTTCCACAAAGTTTATGGTAGAAGTAGATCTAGTATTATGCTTTAGGACATTGCATATATCAGGTGATCTATAGAGAAAATTCTACAAAAATGCCTGAAATTCTTAAGGCATGTCATTATGAATGGTGGAAACTTTGCTGACAATAGGACAACCTATAAAATCCTTCATTTAGGATATTATTCGCCCTCCATCTTCATATATGCCAAAGAATATGTCAAAAGGTATGGCAGCTACCAAAGGGTAGGGAAACCTACTCCTTCAGATGAAATGCCACTATAAACTCAGGTACTCATTGAACCTTTTGAAAAATGGGCCTTGGATTTTTTTGTACCAATCAATCCTCCATATAAACAAAAGAAGTATATTTTGGTCTGCACCAATTATGTCACAAAATGGGTAGGGGCTAAAGCATTACGTTTTTCTAATGAAAAATCTATAGTTAATTTTATTTTTGAGGACATCTTCACTCGTTTTGGTGTTCCAAGAGAAATAGTGAGAGATCAAGGATCCCAATTTACATATAAAATGGTGGAGAGACTTGTGGAAGAATACAAGTTAAAACATAGAAAGTCTACTCCTTACCATGCACAAGAAAAAGGTCAAGTTGAATCTACCAATAAGGTGATTGAAGGAATTCTCACTAAGACGGTACATCTACACAAAAGAGATTGGGCAGAAAGGCTTCCTGAAGCCTTATGGGCCTATAGAACTACATGGAGGAACATAACAGGACATACTCCCTATGAGCTTGTTTATGGGAAACAAGTCATGTTCCTTATAGAGTTTCAAATCAGAACCTTCAAGATGGTAGTCCAATTGGGGCTGGATTTGTCAGAAGCACAAAAACTTAGATTGGAGCAACTCAATGATCTTGATGAAATCAGGCAAGATGCATTTCAAAGAACTAGTTTAGTCCAAAAGCAAAGGGCTAAATGGAATGATAAGTATATCAAGGAGAAGAAGTTTCAAGCAGGGGATTGGGCACTTTTGTTCGATTCAAAATTCAAAGATTTTCAAGGGAAGTTTCAGACTCATTGGCTTGGACCATATGAGATTGAAGAAGTCTTTAATAATGGAGAAGTGAGAATAAGAACAATAGATGAAAGAAAGGTACCTCTTCTTGTTAATGGACATCAATTAAAGATATATCATAAGCCAATTTCAAGAGAGGATTTTATCAAAATTTTCCAAGATAAAACTGAAATGAAGTTGGTGAAGAAGAATTCTTCTTCTCCACTAACTTAGTTTTTCCTATATATATATATATATATAATAAAAATAAAAATATATATAAATAAAATGTATAAGTCTGAAAACCAATTGTTCATTGGCTTACTTATACAGGAAATACAGGGTGAAAATCAGAGATTTCTGACATCCTATATTTCCTATTTTCTTTCTATAATAAGTAGTGACATAAAGCTACATTCATTTGCAGTTCCTAATCTGCAAATTCATTTCATTTCATTTCATCTCACTTCACTTTCATTCCCTTTCACTATTATATTCCATTTCCATTTCATTTCACATTCATGTTCCATAGCTACACTTCATATTTATCATGTTTTGCAGCTAATTCAATTTTGCAGCTAATTTGATTCTACAACCGTATCTCATTTCGCAGCTCTGTTCCACACAAATGATGATTGCAGGAAATTGAAGAATCTTGTTTTTGAAGACTGAAATGCTAAAAAGGGTATCTGCAGATTAACATCAAAGAAAACAACAAACGAAAGGTTAAGTTCTAAGAGGTAAAGTGCAAAATTTTATTTTAAATAGCAAGGTTAGAACATAAAGCATGTATAATATGGGCATTCATATGTTTCCTTGACGAATCATCATTTGATTTGATTGAAATCTCCATCGTACCGCATATCTGCCACATCCTCCATATTTTTTCACATAACGGTCCATAATTAACTCCCTCGTTGTTTTTAATTGTCATGACTACGACGTGACATACTTGTCCACGTTTCTCCAAAACCCTTACCATCTACTTATTTCATGAAAACCTGTAGTTCCTTTCACCATATTCGCAGTCAGTCCATTTCATAAACTAAGAAGGGTAATTCTAAAGGTTGAGGAACTCTCCATAGTAAAAGGAAAGGGGCTCATTGTCAGATCATAACTGGTAGGAGCAAAGTATATGGAAGGATACCCACAGCTCAGAAAAATGTTGCAGAAGGTGCGATGGCTCAAATTCATCAAGAAATTTGATGGTTTTCATAAGGAGATCACAAAATCCTTAGCTAGATCTTTTGATGGCATAGAGGTAGAAATTGGAGATATTAAGTTTTCAGTAACTGAGTTGTTCATAACCGAGACTACAGAACTCCCAAGGCATGGTGAGAGATGGTTCAAAAACAAGGAATTCCACAGTGAATCATGGAAAGTAACACTCAAAAACCCAGGTATGTATGTCTTTATTTTTAGGAAAGGAATTCCCATTTTAGCTCTTAAAAGTAACTGGAGGAACATGCTTTTGATATTACATAAATTTATCACCTGTGAGGGGATATTCAGTTGCATGTATGTCTACCATATCCGTTTACTGATGAATTTCCTAGAAAACGGAGAAACCAATCTTCCTTTCTTCCTGCTAAATATTTTAAGAAGGATGGACTCAAATGTGAAAAATAAAATAGAGTTCATAGATATAACCATGTATCATCACGGGTTGATAAAGATACTGATTGAGTTTCATTTAAAAGGCATAGGAGATACCTGGGAGAATTTCCTCATTAGAAACCATTTCCAGGAAGCACCAGAGTCACCCAAAGAAGATAATGTTAGAAGAAGTAGAAGAAAGAAGACTGGTATAATTATTAAAGACATAGCTGAGTCTTCATTACAGAAAGATGATGAAAAATTAATCTCTGAAGAACTGACAAAAATCAGGAAGCAAATCAGGGTAAGATGAAAAATAAAAAAGGAGAAAAATGTCACAGAGGAAGAGAATGTAAGTCATCCACAACCTAGAAGAATCTGTAGACTCCGAGGTTTGGTAAAGAAAACATCGTCAAAAGGGACAATGTTTTAAAACTTAGAGAAGGAAACCCCAGAAACATCTCCTGTTAACATCCCTTCTACACACAGTCCTCAAAATTATCTTGATTACCATTTTGAAGGTAGCCCAAGCAGAAGATCTCCAGGCATAGGCCTAGTGTAGCAACAAATATATGATTACATAGAATCAATGGAGAAGAGAAGTGCCTCAATGAATCCAAAACCTTCTGTCAATCCATAATAACCTCTAATTGACTCTCTCAAATAGAAAATTTATGAATTAGAGATATTGAACAGACATATCAAATAGGAGAATGAAACTTTGAAGGAACAAAATAAATTGGACAAGGCAATTCATGATAATACTATTCTGCATCTAGGACTGTGGTATAAGAAAAATAGGAAGTTGAAAAGAAAGAATAAGATTCTGAACAGAACAGTCATTAACCTCAAGTACAGGCTTCTTATGAGGAAACCCAGAATGATAGTGACTTCAAAAAAGAGCAAAAGAAGAAAATTGGATGTACTAGTAGAAGTGTCTGAGCAAATGCATTAGAGAAGAATAACTCACATTTTTGGCAAATTGTATGAGGACATGGAATGATTTTGCAGTGGGGGTATGTTGAACCTCATAATTACCTTCTCCTTGACATTTTTTCTCACCTTTTTTCTCTCATTTTCTCATAAGACTACAAATCCAATCAATGATAAATGCTAGGTTTTGTCTTAGGAAAGCATTAAAATGATCACCATATTATATTTTCATGTTCTTGCTATTTTAATAGATTTTTAAAAATTAGCTATAGAATGCAACCTATTCTGCAGCTAACTATGGGTTCCATAGCTACTCTCATGGTTTGGTAGGTTACAGGTGTCAAATGAAGAACTGGGCCACATGGGCATTTTCATAATCATGTCCACATGGATTCTTGATCCAGACGGATGTTTGTGGCCACCCACCTATCCCACTTGGACCCCCACAACTGTCTCTTTCAGTTTTTCAGTTTCCTTAATTGTAGCACAATTTACTATTTTTAGCAGTTTTTCGGGTCCTGAACTTCCGAAGCCATTTTGAGGCCCTAAACGACGTTTTTTTGGGAAAATCAAGAGCAACATGGGACATCATTCCCCAATGTTTCTCTACCCAAAGTTATAGTCATCAGATATGTCTTTCTGACGAGCTATTTTGCGCGTCAAACGGTGATTGTATGCCAAAGTTACGACCCCAGGAAGTTGATGTACCAATTTACCCAAACGGGGCCCACAGTTTGGCGCTTCATCTCCTAGGGTTAGGTTTTTGGATGTTTAGGGCTTTCCATTGTTTCTCAACAATAAATAGGCCTTTGAGCCTCATTGTAACACAATTCAGAGGCATGTAGCTGCCACATCTCTTCTCAGAGATAAGCTACCATCGCCCTAGCTGG
The DNA here is from genome assembly GCA_031772625.1 of Pinus tabuliformis. NCBI lineage: Eukaryota > Viridiplantae > Streptophyta > Pinopsida > Pinales > Pinaceae > Pinus > Pinus tabuliformis. The sequence goes on along the minus strand of CM062817.1, from coordinate 1,107,880,002 downwards.
TTTATTCCCATTTCTGTTTGTAAGCATATTTCAGTATTTTACATTAATGAGATGAAGTATTATTTCCTCTACATCTCTATGTTTATGGTTATCTCTGTAATTTGTTGCGTTCCTATTTAAATCTAGATCAGTGGTATCAGAGTGATCTTCTCTTTCTCTATTTTTCTTTGCATGTCCCCAACGAGGTCGGGATATAAGGAGTTAGGGCTTGAATTGGTCGAACCTTTGTAAGACCAGCCACGCAAATCCCAACGACCTCCTATGGCCGATGAAAATAAAGATGAGGGGGTATGATATTCTATCAAAATCTTGCTCGAAGAAGCCCTCGAGCGACAAAGGAACGTGATGATGGGTAGCTTTGCCCAAATCCTTCAGCGGCTACCCAGAGGCGACGCATCAGCTTCCAACAGCTACTCTGGAAATGCCACACCCTTTAAGGTACAAGTTAATTTTGAAATCCCCATATTCGAGGGTCAGATAGATGCAAATGCCGTAGATAAATGGTTAAATATGCTAAATGGGTACTTTTCTGTTCATGATTTTTCAAGTCGAGAAAATATTATTTTTGCTCTTCTCAAAGTAGCCCCCCACGTCAAGGATTGGTGGGAAACCTACTACGAGCAGAAGGATGAAAGTATGAGCTCACTATTTTCAGCCGCACCCACTTGGAATTCATTCCGGGATGCCATCAAGGAGAAGTACTACCCTGTCAAAAGCTATGAGGACAAATACATAAAGTGGACCACACTACGACAGGGAAGGGACCAAGATGTGCCAGAGTTCACCAACATTTTTCATACCCTTTGCACACAGTTGGCTATCAAGGACTTTGAGCTACATTTGGTACTCAAATACCACGGCTGCCTACACAGATACATCCAAGAAGGATGGAGTTCTTGAACATTTTCTCGCTCGGCACGGTGTACCGATACGCTATCAAAATCGAGCAAAAGTTCAAACAGAAGAAGAAAGACTTTGAATCTGTAAATCCGAAGACCAAAGGACAAAGCCAAGGTGGGGTGACCCAAGACAACCCGTCGAAGCCGCAAGAAAAGAAAAACACCATGAAGTCGAAGAAGGACACAGGAAAGTGGTGTGGGTTCCATAAGAGCCCCATTCACAACACAAGTGAGTGTCGGACCAAGCAGTCGCTGGTGGCCGAGTTTAAGGCTTTAGACTCAAATGCATGTTCTGACCCTGAGTCAGACCTCGACAAGGGGAATGAAAAGGGAAGCAAATAATTGATGCAGAGCCCAACGCCACTATTACCACCACCAAGATCAAGAAGAATGAGCCCGAAGATCCAGAGGAGGGGGCACGTCTTTTCCACTCACAAATGTGGGTGAAGGGTTCGCCACTACAATTCATCGTCGATAGTGGCAGCCAAAAGAACCTCATTTCAGCAGAGGTTGTGAAGCGATTAGGCCTACCGACTACACCACACCTGCAGCCATACAGTATCGGGTGGCTTCACCAAAGACGAGATCTTTGAGTTAGCCAACAGTGTCGCCTTCCCTATAACATCAAACCCTTCACTGATGAGGTATTGTGTGATGTTGCACCGCTTGATGTTTGTGATGTCTTATTAGGCTAAACACACTTATGGAGGCAACATGTTGTGTATGAGTCAAGGCCTTGTGTTGCTACTCTTTCTTTGTGTAAATCATTATACAGGATACTGGAGGTATCCCCACCTACCGCCACCTCTTGATCGCTACTAAGAAAGGCAGCAAGCTCATCTCACAGTCTAGGAAATTTATTTTTGGTCTGGTTCACGACCAAAGTAAGGGGAAGATCATTGACACATCCATGACCCCCGCGAAGGGTTCCTCCATGCAGCAGCAACAACAAAGGGATATGTTCATGACAGAACACATGAAAAACTTCTTCTCACCCATAGGGTTACCACACAAATTTCAGATAGGCAACAAAGTTTGGTTACATTTGCAGAAAGAACGCCTTACAAGAGCCCATCAAAAGCTCAGACCACTCTGACATGGTCCTTAAAGCATTACGAAGACTGTGGGAAACAATGCTTTGGAGCACAGCATTCCTCCATTCCTGCGCTTGCACCGAGTATTTAATGTGGAATGCCCTCAACCATGCTTCCCACCATTACTGGACACATCAGAGATTGCAGAACAACTCACCAAGGACCCAGCTCAGTAGAGGCTTCCTCATCTCAGGGAGGAGCTCAATGCAATGGGGACCATTGCTTCCTAAAGGGGGGGAATGATCCAGATGGATGTTGATGGCCACCCAGCTATCCCACTTGGACCCCCACAACTGTCTCTTTTAGTTTTTTAGTTTCCTTAATTATAGCACAATTTACTATTTTTAGCAGTTTTTTGGGTCCTGAACTTCCGGAGCCATTTTGAGGCCCTAAACAACGTTTTTTTTGGGAAAATTTGCAGCAACATGGGTTTTATACAAATTTTTCTCTTCCCAAAGTTATATTCCTTGGATAGATCTTTCTAACGAGCTATTGTGCACATCAAACAAAGATTGTATGCCAAAGTTACGACCCTGGGAAGTTGATGTACCAATTTACCCAAACATGGCCCACAGTTTGGCGCTTCATCTCCTAGGGTTAGGTTTTTGGATGTTTATGGTTTTCCATTGTTTCTAAACAATAAATAGGCCTTTGAGCCTCATTGTAACATAGTTCAGAGGCATGTAGCTGCCACATCTCTTCTCAGAGATAAGCTACCATCGCCCTAACTGGTTTATTCCCATTTCTGTTTGTAAGCATATTTCAGTATTTTACATTAATGAAATGAAGTATTATTTCCACTGCATCTCTGTGTTTATGGTTATCTTTTAATTTTTTGCATCCCTATTTAAATCCGGATCAATTCTATCCTATTCACTTGGTCCAGATCGACAGAAAAGCATGCCTAAAGTCATGGTAAAAAATGGAGTCAAATACGTTATCTAGAAGCAGTAGGACTCTTGATTTTCTCTTTCGAAGCTAATCAAGAGTCTAACAATTTTGTTGAAGATTTAATTTGGATTAAGCCACCTGTAGCTGATTAGAAGTTAAACAGTTAAATCAAATTAAACCACCTGTAGCTGATAAGAAGTTAAACAGTCCTATTACAATTCGAATTAAGCCACTTGTAGCAAGTTTTCCTCATAAAAAATCATGTTAGAGTTGTTACAAGGAAAAGTGTCTATATAGAACTGCTCTATCCCACTAAGGTGTGACAGCTGCCTTAGAAACAAATAGAGAAAATCTACTTTTGTTTTTCCTTTATGAATTATAGATAGAGAGGAACAGAAAGACCAACCTTTGTCTTGTGCTAATCTCCTGATTTGATCCCTCTCTTCTTTGATAGTCCTCAGCTACCTGCTCCCTTGCACGCCCAGCTTCACAAAGTACCTGTAAGATCACAGAAGCATAGCACTATACAAAGACATGGATCTATAATCATAAACAATCTAGGATCAGATATAAATTGACCATACAAATGTAGCAAGCAGCAATGACACAAAAGCATGGAGGAAAACTCAAATAGCTTTTATTGATAAACAGGAAAAGAGCCAAGAGGAGTTACAACCAGTTGTTCTGACCCAGCATCAACCTCTCAGCAAAGAAGCCCCTCTTCACCTCAAACAAAGCTTAGATCACCCAACAATCTGATGTTTGTCTCAAGAAACCAACAACAATTCCTTACAGTATGCAAAATTCCAGCCTCTGGATCTCTGGGATGAGGGATCCATATATAGATATCTGTAAGGGGGATGAGTTAGCTTGTGATCTGATTAGTGTCTTCTCTCTGATAGTTCTTGCTTCCACTTGGAGACTGATGGCCTCTTACTCATCCTTGGTCGAATTCAGTGAGGCAAGTGTCATAGGAGAAGATTCTGGAAGCTTCCATTGCCTCTCCACCTCGCGGAATGACACTGCCATTTGTCATTTCTCGCCCATCGCACCCCACAGAAGGGACTTTTGAAATGCAACGCACCCTCACAGTGTATTTGGGTGAGATGCAACGCACTTAGCCAGTGGAGCAGCTGCAATGATCCTGTTTTGACCAATTCTGAGCAGTTTCTCATGGAGAACTTCTGGGAGAAGCTGTAATATGTTTACCTTGTTCCTTTAGGGGTTAGAACAACACTTTTAGGGACTTAGGAGCGCTTGGTTTATGGAAATTTCATGCTTGGGGTTGTAGGGCCCAAAAATGTCTATAACAATTGCCCCCTAAAGTATGAGGCCGTTAATCTTTTGATGTCGGGTGAAATGCTTTATTATGAGGATCCGAAGTTCTTTCAATGCTGGGAGGAGACCTGTAATAAGATACAATACAATACATTATCTTCATAGTATTTTCATGATCTAGCTGAGGCGGGCATTCCCATGCTCAGCTTTATAAATTCATTTTCATGTACATAAGACAGACAATCGTCTGAGTGTAGACTGATGATTCTGATAGAGCCAGCATCCTTTTGAGTGGATGATTATTTGTGCAGCAATGATGTACATTTAATGTCTTTATTTCCTTGAATATATATCGCAGCTCGAATGGATGAAACTAGATCCAGGGTCTTCAATCTCGTCTGATCTTCACTCGAAGTACAAGTCGATCCATGTGAGAAATGTTCTGAAGTCGAACATGGAAAGACATCGCTTGATTACCAGCCAATGATGTAAACTGTTAATAAGCGCGAGAGGAATCACCGATAATGATAATGACCCCCAAGGTACTGTAGTACAATTCACGTGGTGTGAAAAAAGGAATTAGTGTCGAACACCACGCCAAATCTTTCGGTCGAAGGCCATTGATGTAAGCCTGTCGTCGGAAGTGAGAAACTTGCCATTGAGGCATGCAAGATTCAAAGTACTGAATGGGGTGTTCCTAGATCAACTTCTTGGATAATGAGCTGATGTCGACAAGAAGTGATCCGTCACAGGAGGGCCTTAATGAATCCCACATCAATGACACGGAACGGAGTAATTGATTTTAATGGAGGTGAAAACGATCTGGTGATATAAGGTTCAGGGTGGCGGTCATGAAAGAATGGAGCATAAATGTATGGTAGTGGGTGAGACACAGGTGTATTCTCTGAATGAGTTCTCTTGAACATATCGGCGACACTGTTGTGATGGATTAACCCCAAATGTGGATGGTATGGCGTGACCATGGTGATGTGACTGGTGAATGAAACAACCCAACCCGACTCGGACACGGAGTGGAAGTGTCATGTTCAAGAGCGACTTGCTACCAACAAAGTTTCTTCAAGTTTTCTTCCCAATTTTCCCCAGTCATTGCTGACCAGTACCTCTTTATTTTTGTCAAGCTTGAGGAGGATAACATATGCTTGTTCTATAATTTTCCCTTCGGGCAAACCCATCGCTATGTTTTAACGAGCCTAGCGATAGTGAAACTCGTTCTCGTCTATAGACAAGTTTGTCGCTATTACACTTTTAACGAGTTTAACGACAAAGATAACTCAGTCCTTTTCAATTTTAGAGAGTCTGAAAAGGAACATAAAGGTAACTCCAAAATTCCTTTTTCGTCATCGAATCCCTTAAGTCCGAAAACGTATAAAACAATACAGAAGGGATGAATTTTCGATACTTTTAACGAGCCGAACAAAAAAAGCGCTCGATCTTTTTGTGTAATAATCCCTCAGGTCCAAAAAGATTAAAATCTAGAGGAGGGATAGCACTTCTTGTCCCTTTAACGAGCTGGAGAGGCCAATGGCTCGGCAATCTTTTCATATTTTATGAGTCAGTTGAAAAGAGCTTAAAGGAGACTCGTCTTTTGACGAACGAGTCATAAAATGGGTAGCAGCTAATTCCAGGTAAGGTTTGGAATTTTCCAATCACAGCAGTGTTACAAGGATGGCTAGTGAAATCACTCTTCACAGCTGTTCCTCAAAATGGGTAAACAATCAAATGGGGTGAATGATCAGCCAATGAAAAAGTGGAGGTGGCGGTGCAAACACGACCAAGGCTTTAATGGCTAAAGTACTACATTCACGATGGTTATTTACCGGGGAATAGTTCATTTTTTAACGAGCTTAAACGCGGGGGGAAACATTTTCTCATGGCTTATGTTTATTTCTTAACGAGCTTGAACTATGTGCTAAAACTGCTCGATTAATCCAGTCGTGTGATAAGAATGTCTCATATAAAATGGAAACTTTTAGAGTTTTGCCCCACATCCTTTCTTTATGCAAGTTAGGAGACGACCAATCCTACGAGTTTAAAGGGTTAGAGGTCCTACAAATTTAAAAAATAAATAGTTGCTCTTCGCTTGCACGCCAAAAGGCTTGCATGCCCCCAGGTATAAAACAGAGTTTCAAGGTTACCCCTTCTTTAGTCTGTTAAAACATTTGTTTTACCGAGAGAGGCCTACCTCTTACAGGCTACCAAAGATTGTTCCATTTACAGCGCAAACAAAACACTTCTTCGGTGATGTCTACCGAAATATACAAAGGTGAGTGAAGGAGGCTACTCCACTCACATAACTTTGACAAGAGAATCTTGTTCTAGAATAACCCCCTCTTCCAATCAGGGACGGGGGTATAGACTAGTCATATTCTCTCGCGGAAACCTACCCTATACCCGAAGTTCTCCTGCCAAAGCAGACCAGGGTGCATGCCCCCTGGGTTTCAGTCATGTCCCCCTGAATCACTCGCGCTCATCAGGAGGACGGACTGGAGATTGAGACATTTCTTGCGTGAAAAGACCATTCAGGGATGGTATATGACTATTTTCTATGTATGATCCGGGAAATGAAAGCTGATCTATGAGCTTGACCACTCTTCCTTCATGCGGAAAACACATTACTCTAAAGAGTGAGGAGACAATTGCTCCCATGCAATAAATATAGTCTCGTCCAAGGAGTAGATTGTAATCCACAGGTCCTTGGACTACCATTACGTTCATGTGAATGGTTTTCCCTCTCAATGTTATGGGCACATCAGGAAGGATCCCTAACGGTCGACTGGTTCCTTTATCAAAACCTGTTAGATTTCTCATCTCAGGCAAAAGCGATGGTGAACCAAGCGCTTTCCAAGCAGTTGAGGAAAGGATACTCACAGAAGCCCCCTCATCTATGATGGTACCAGCCATAACCATTCTATATATTTGAAAAATGATTCAGAATGGTACATTAGCAGGTAAACGGGGTCTACCTAGTTGATTCCAGTCGAAGGAGACAACTAGGTTGCTTGGAGGTGGGACTGAATAGACGGCCGGGTATGACTCTGACGAACTTCCTTCCTGCGGTAAAGGAATGGGTAAATTGCCCCCATGTTCGTTGGAGTCTGTGCTTTTGAAAAGAATTTGGACGGTGTCATCCTTGTTCTCTTCAGTGACTATATCATCTGAAGATGGAACCTCTGAAGGCAAAACCGGGTCAACTGCCACCTCGACCTTTTGACTTTCGTTAGGTATGGGTTCAGATGGTTTATCTTCAATGACAGATGCTTCGACCGACCACCTGAGCGGGCCAGCCGGATTTTCAACTAGTAACGGACTCGTCAAGAGTTTTTTATATCCAGGAGGAAGTCGTAACGGTGAAACCGGATGGTCGTCCAAAACTCTTTTAGCTTCATCTAAGAAGGGACAACGATGGACAACATGATCGCCTTCGCATAGTTTACAAGGAAATCTATATTTTCCTTTTTGCCCTGGGGCTTCACTTTCACTAGTCGACGGTGTGTTTTCAACATGATCATCAGAGGTTGATGACACCGGGTTGTGCAAACGAGGAGACCAGTCCCTTGAGATTCGAGGGATGCAAGGATAATCTCTGTGATAGTGGTCTCCTTTGCAAATGACGCATGGCGATTTAGGCCTGGTCAGTGCAGTGTGTGGATTTTCGCTAGACGACACTCGTTTGCCCCCATTCGCTTTTGGCTCCTTCTTCTTCTTCTCTTTCTTCCTCTTTTCCTTCTTCTCCTTAGGTACTTGACTTTTGGCTTTACCAGCCCCATCAAGCGAAGAAGAAGGAGGAGAGGAAGAATTAGAGGAAGTAGAAGGTTGGTGGGTAACTCTGGACTCGTCTAGTTGCTGGTTTGATTGTTCAGGAATTGTGGTGTTCTGAACGACAGAGGTTGAGAAGAGCCATACAGGCAAACCAATTGTCAGTCCTGGAAGCGACAATGTGGTCATATGGAGTGCACCAACATCTCCCCAAGAGGAGAAGGGACTAGGATTTCCTCCAAAGGGAATTCCTTGGTTGGTGGATTCCATTTTCTCAACCCAAGATCAACGTAGGAAAGGGTAATGAATATTCCGTTTAAAATAAATTTTTAGACGCTTTGACACAACTTGTTTTTTCAGTTTTTAAGAGTCGAGAAAAAAAAAAAGATGACTCTAGTCTCCTTCGATTTTTAATGAGCTTGAAGTGACAAGTGCTCAGATGGACCTTTTCCGTTAAGGAGTCTGAAAAGGAACGAAAGGGACTGCTCTAGAAATCTAGGTAGTGGGATTACCAAATCAATCGTAAAACTGCAGAATAATTTTTACGGTATGGCAGTCAATCTTCCCGAATGTTGTGTTCAGTGCATTGCGATCGATAGGGCAGCAGACACGGCTTCCCATCCTTAAAGGATTAAGCCTATTGGGGTCTCCCAAAATATACTCGATGGTACATGGGAGCACAAGTCCGTACTGGCACTTATCGTCTCAAAGTGGAGGAATCACCCAACCATCAGTGATAACAACAGTTACCAGGCTTTACGATGCCGGAATACGTCTCTAGCCTAGACTTCTAAATGTTGTGCGTTAAGTTCCAAAGCATTGTTAGATTCATTGAATTTATTTTAAGTTGATCTTAGTTATGAAGTTTGCCTTTCGGGTTCACCACGAGATGTAGATGTAATTCCTAAAATGCAATCTAAGATGATAAACAAACTTTTTATCTCCTTTATGCAATGAAAATCCTAGCTACTAGGGAAAAGAAAGACAGAATCTTTTCACAAAGAGCAAAGAGCACACTCTAAATGCACTTTCCTAAATCAAGCCAATCAGACTGTCTATATGCAAATGCATATGCATGTATTTGTTTTCGACTTTCTTAGTATATGAATGTTAAAAAGAAAGTTGATGCACAAATCTGAATTTCTTTTCAAGCGACAAATATCAACAAGTTTCTTTTCGAAATAAAAAATGGAGACGATCACAACACTTTACGATCTTGAACGGAATACTTGTTCTTGACACTAGAAAATTACAAATTCAGACCAAAAGCAATAGTAACAGGGTAATCGACCATCAACAGCAATCAAGCTCTTTCCTACGATTGAAATCGACACTTGCGACAGATTCAAATCAAAGGACGACAGTATGATTATGCTACTTTTGCAAAGGAGAACTGTAAATGACTCAACAAACACACAAAAACATCTATAATTCTTTTGTACAAAGGAGGCGGAATAACAGCAAGGAAAAGGGGTTTCAAACAGACATATACTGAACACAGGCAGCAAAATTCAGGAATAGAACTGGAAAGAATGAACCACAAAAGCCACAACTGCGCAGAGCTAGTCTGATCAGCGCACCTGTAACACAAAGAATCTAAAATGCAGCGCAGGTTGTCCACTCAGGAAGTGCGCTGAAATTTAGAATCTCTTAACAGTACCTGCGCTCGGCCAGAAACGAGACTCTGTTCAGGTTCTGGGTCACAGTTTGCAGTTCAGTTCTTGGGTTTTGGCCGAGCAAAAAGCAATCAGTAATGCAACAATCAGGGGTAGATCTAAGGAGGATCTAAGAGCTATCACAAGGGCAATCAGATAGTTTGTGAGTTAGTTGTTTAAATCATAAACAGATCCAGTGGGTGGATTGAAGCAACAGTTATCTACTTTGCATTTGTTATGGCAAATGCAGTTCGAATGCTACTTGTAAGTTTATGAAACAAACAACAAAGAATGATAAACAAACAAACTAATTAACTCTTCCCCAGCGGAGTCGCCATTTTGTTACAGGGAAAAGTGTCTATATAGAACTGCTTTATCCCACTAAGGTGTGAAAGCTGCCTTAGAAACAAATAGAGAAAAGCTACTTTTGTTTTTCCTTTATGAATTATAGATAGAGAGGAACAAAAAGACCAACCTCTGTCTTGCGCTAATCTCTTGATTTGATCCCTCTCTTCTTTGATAGTCCTCAGCTACCTGCTCCCTTGCACGCCCAGCTTCACAAAGTACCTGTAAGATCACAGAAGAATAGCACTATACAAAGACATGGATCTATAATCATAAACAATCTAGGATCAGATATAAATTGACCATACAAATGTAGCAAGCATCAATGACACAAAAGCATGGAGGAAAACTCAAATAGCTTTTATTGTTAAACAGGAAAAGAGCCAAGAGGAGTTACAACCAGTTGTTCTGACCCAGCATCAACCTCTCAGCAAAGAAGCCCCTCTTCACCTCAAACAAAGCTTAGATCACCCAACAATCTGATGTTTGTCTCAAGAAACCAACAACAATTCCTTACAATATGCAAAATTCCAGCCTCTGGATCTCTGGGATGAGAGATCCATATATAGATATCTGTAAGGGGGATGAGTCAGCTTGTGATCTGATTAGTGTCTTCTCTCTGATAGTTCTTGCTTCCACTTGGAGACTGATGGCCTCTTACTCATCCTTGGTCGAATTTAGTGAGGCAAGTGTCACAGGAGAAGATTCTGGAAGCTTCCATTGCCTCTCCACCTCGCGGAATGACACTGCCATTTGTCATTTCTCGCCCATCGCACCCCACAGAAGGGACTTTTGAAATGAAATGCACCCTCACGGTGTATTTGGGTGAGATGCAACGCACTTAGCCAGTGGAGCAGCTGCAATGATCCTGTTTTGAGCAATTCTAAGCAGTTTCTCATGGAGAACTTCTGGGAGAAGCTGTAATCTGTTGACCTTGTTCCTTTAGGGGTTAGAACAACACTTTTAGGGACTTAGGAGCCCTTGGTTTATGGACATTTCATGCTTGGGGTTGTAGGGCCCAAAAATGTCTATAACAAGAGTGAATTCGAATTAGCCACCTATAGAAATTTTTTCTCTTAAAACATTTATGTTATTTTCCTATAAATATTGGTTGCATGAAACCGAGAAGTAGTTAGAAGCTAGAAGGAATTACAGGGCTTTTGCTGATACTATGTATTCAGACTTCTTTTTGTTCATAATACAAACTTCGTTTTGTCAATGGTGGTTTAAAAGTGCATCTTTAACTAGCTAGCATTCAACCACATCAGTTGTAGAGGGCCCTTGCACTGAAGGAGGTTTTTTCACTTGTTCTTTTTAGTTTAATTTCTATTACTATGTTTTCCACAAATCTGTTCTCTCTAATTTAGAATGATGTTTCATTTTAGTTTGTAACCAATAGTGTAAGGATAAAATCACATTTGTGAAACCTTGTTCTTCTGAGATATTTTATGGAAAACTGACTGAATGAAGGTTGAAGTAATATGAATACATAGTTGCTTAGTTTTCTGACTGTTTTGTTACTCATTTTCTTAGCATAGAACTGTCAATTCACTGTATTAATAGATGTTCTCAAAACCATTTCAAAATGATGATGATTCTAACTTAAATGGTTAATATCTAATTCATGCAATAATTGAATTTACTCAGTACATTGTTAGTTTTACATGCTTTTAACTTTTCTTTTTTGCTTTCATGTCCTTACTTAGTTTCATCACTTGACATTCCAAAAAATCATTTCAAGGAGATTGATTCCATCATATTCCAAAATTGAATGGTTGAATGTTTAAATGAATGCAATTACTGAGTTACCTTCTATATCAATATCACTTCTAGTTTTAAGAATTAGATCCATGGATTAGGACTAATGGTAGGATAAGATAAATGGTCTGTTTTTTTTCTTATTAGGTTCTAACTAGTTAAACAGTTCTTGGTCCATTTTTAGGAGATTAGACTAACTTAGGAACCTTTCCTTTCCTTTAAAATTCATTAGATCCATTTAAATCTCTCATAGATTGTATATTCTTAGACATTAAAGAACAAAAACCCTCAAAACAAACATAAAAATACAAAACAACGAAGTAAGAGAAAAGTTAACTAAGCACATATAGTGCATCACACTTCATCAGTCTACAAACCTCGGTTGATAATTCATGCAAGTAATTTAGGACACTAAATTGACTAAAAAACACCCAAGATTTTTCCTCCAACACTGGTTCTTTCCCCTTTGGAATGCCTACCAGTGCAATTCCTTTAGTTCTGTTAAGTTTTCCATCTACTGCTTTCATGTCTATGAATTCCATGGCGAGTGGGTCAGCTTCTTTTCAGGGTTTCCATTTTGGGAGTGGTCATATACCTCATTCTGACCTGTCTCTAGGATCAATACCTTTTCCCTCCATAGGTCAAAGTTATAATCCTTTCCAAGGATGGACTAATCCAATTGTTAGTGGCTTGGGAGCCAGGAATCAGTTCTCTTTCGACTAATAGGGGAATATGTCGTACTCCTCCGTGAGTTCATTTCATAGTTTTTCTCCCTTTGCTAATGCATGGAACCCTTACCAAGGGTTCTCTGCCCCATTCAATACCTCTCTAGGGTGAAATTTCACTGGATATGGCAATTTTTCAGCAGGAGTTGGACAAACTCTGAATTTTTCTGGGCCACAAGGTTTTCCTTATTGTTTAGGCATTTCTATGAATTACTTCAGGAAACCTGGTGCCTTCACAAATCCAAGATATTCTTTTCAGAACGTTGGAAATTCTTCCCAGACTGGGTGGAATCCTCAAGGTCCTTCGCGCTTACCTTTCCTGACAACTTTAAACTTGCAAGATCTATCAAAGTTGACTAACTATCCTATCCAATATAACCCATCTTTGCCTCCAGTTCCAACCAAACTTCCATCGGACATACCCAAATTCTAATGGAATACTGGTGAAGATCCGGGTGACCATATAACCACTTTCCATTTATGGTGCTCATCAAACTCCCTAATAGATGATTCAATTATATTGAGATTATTTCAACACACCCTAACTGGGAATGCGGCTAAATGGTATATTAAGCTCCCAAGGGACAACTTGGCTTCGTTTGGTGGCTTGGATACCATATTTTTAAACCATTTTCATTTTCCCATTTGTTATGATGTTGGAGCTGAGCTCTTAGCTAATTTCCACCAAGACTAGGCAACACACGTTTACGATCATATGCATGAATGGAGGAGAAGGAAGAGGCTTATTAAAGCCGACATTCCACAAGAATCCTTCTTGAATGGTTTCTCAAATCTTTGCAACCTGAAATATCTAAGGATGTATCACTCTTCGATGTATTCATCGAAGGACAGGCTATTTTTAGAGCCCAATAGCTAGAACTCATATATTCTCTATCTGGGATTCTTGAGAAAATTTCGCCTGATGCTCCTAGATCTAAGGTTGCTTTAGCCAAGCTGAAGCCAGGTCCCCATGTCGATGGGCTAGTCAGATCGATTGATAATAGCATGGCTAACCGACTAAATCAATTGCAACAGTTTTCTTTGCAAACTACTTCTTCTATTCAGGCATTGCCATTAGTGCCCATGCCTTCTCAACCTTCATCTATCAATGTCGTTCAAACTTATAACCCCAAAGGAAACCAAAAATTCGATGGGAAGAAGAAAGGACATGGTAGGAAAAAGAATCAAGATGGGAAGGGTAATGCAAATAAGCCCGACAGTGATGCTAGGGGGGTGAAAAAGCATCCAAAGAAGAAAGTAAAGTTTCCATGCAAGTTATGAAATGGTGACCATCTGACTCATCTTTGCCCAAAGATTTATAATGATCAACACTTGTTAGTTCAGCAAGGGTCTTCTAGCTCCCAAGCTGTGATAACTAACCCTCTTCCTCAAAGGCAACAGTTTCTTTCTGGCATGAATGCTACTACTAGCACCCCCACTAGGGGCAACCAGGAAGGGGAAAATCCATCAAATTTTATATGATGAGTTCACATAATAACGTTGCTACATGGTCACATGATTATGGTGAATGGGAATCGTCTAAGGCTAAGACTACTCTTGATGCTTCCAAGCCACTCCATATCCAGAGGCTTGTAGTTGAGTCTATACCTCAGTTGCCGAAAGGCTCCACAAAACGTTCAATAACTAACCCCAATGCTAAGGCAGCTCAGAACTACTCTATTGTAGAAGATCTGGCTCAGATTCCTTGTGCCATGTCAGTGTTAGAGGTACTCTAGTCATGCCCAGCATAAAGGAGTGCATTACTCACTGTGATCAGAGTGGTTGATCCAAAGAACTCTGTTGTCCTTACATTCGACATGTCGAATATGAAGAAGATACTCCTACATCATATGGATTTTCAAATCAAGTCTACATACTGAAAGACCAATATCTTTCAAACCGTAGTTGATGAGGGAGCTTCCACATGTGTAATTTCCATATCATCTTGGAAGGTTATTGGATCACCTTAGGTTGTTCCCTCACATACTCTCTTAACAACATTTGATGGTCATTCTCATAGGCCACATGGACTTATTCTAGCATTTCTCATATGTGTTGAGGGAAAGGTTGTAAATATTGAAGCATAAATAGTAGATGCAAATTTGGATTACAATCTCCTTTTGGGAAGAAATTGGATTTATGATATGGATGCTATCGTATCATTTTTATTCCACATCCTTTATTTTCATCATGAGGGGAAAATTGTAACAGTTGATCAGATAGATTATTCTCCGTGTGAATCCAATACATCTTCTGAATCTATCGCTCTCTTAGTGAACAATCCTAAGAAGCCTATTGAGAATCTAGGAGTTGGAATGTACTCTTCCTTAATGGGTACCTTTGATTTTCTTGCTCCTATTGCTCGAATTAATGCTATTTCATCTTCCAAGGCACCTTCTCGAAGAGAGTTCTTTAGAAATCATTTTTTTTCGGACCCTTAGTCCGTACCCTCTTCTACCACCACATTAGATGAGGGGAAAGTGGGTGGAAGGACATTTTTTATGTCTGTAGCTAGAATTTCTTTTCGATCTATAGTTAACACTGCAGACTCTGATCCTACACATTTCACTAGAGGAGATGGATGGGCATATGGCTTTGGCCTGGACTCTTGACTCAAATTTTGCTATGAATTGCCTAGATACTATTTTTCCATCCGAAGAAGAAATTATGAAAACAATGACACATGATGAGAGACCGTGGGATGATTTGCATCATCGGTCATATTTCCTCCCTGATTTGCAAGAAGTAGAATCAAGCTTGTCCAATCCTTTATCTACTAGTGGTGTTCACACAATTTTAAATCCTTTGGCTCCAAAACAATTTTCGGCCAAAGGTAACATGTCTGTCATTTCACAAACTGTTCCAGTGAACATCTCTAGGAAACCCAACATTATTTAAAATGTCTTCGTTGGAGCTGATTGTTCCCATAAAGAAATTCAAACTTATACCAATCTCTTTAAAGAGTTTCAAGACATGTTCACTTGGTCTTATGAGGAAATGCCTGGGATATATCCATCTATAGTCCAACATGATATCAAGACATATGAAAATGAAAAACCTATTCGCTAGAAGCTTCAACCGATAAACCCTAGAAAAGCAGCAGCTATCAAAGTTGATGTTGAAAAGTTGCTTAAGGAAGGTTTCATATACCCCGTTCCTTTAACTGAGTGGGTCTCAAATCCAGTCCCCATTGAAAAGAAGCAAGGAACGATCCATGTATGCATTGAATTTAGGGACTTGAATGATGAGTGTGTGGGTAATGAGATTTTCTCTTTTATGGATGAATTTTCTCATTATAATCAAATCACTATTCATCCGGAAGATCAACATAAGGTAAAATTTATATTCCCATGTTATGAAACCAACTCACAAAAAGATAGAAAAGATAGATCAACACCTTAGAAATAAGCCTCTTTGAGGGGACAACCTATTTTACATTACACAAATGAACAATTCTTGGATGATTCAAATGACAAAACCTCCTTTCTATATATAGGAGTTTAAGGGGTCACAATATAACCAAGCCGACCTAACAATAATAATATAAAGGCACAGAAATAACAATAGAGGGATTCTATGGAACACAATAATAACAATATGGGGACAATAGGGGCACAACAATAACAACAAGGGATACAATGACAATAGTAATGGGGCAATCACTGGTATTATAGGGACCTAACATCCCATGGGGTACATTTGCATACACGAAGATGTCTTTTGGCCTTAAAAATGTTGGAGCTACCTTTCAGCGGGCCATATCATATGCTTTTCACAATATCAAACATGTTATCGAAGCTTACTGTTGGGTCCCTATAATACTAGTGATTACCCCATTACTATTGTAGTTATACCCCTTATTTATATTGTTGTGCCCCTATTACCCCCATATTGTTATTTCTGTGCCCCATAGAATCCCTCTATTGTTATTTTTGTGGCTTTATATTATTATTGTTAGGTCGGCTGGATTATATTGTGACTCCTTAGACTCCTATATATAGAAAGGAGGTTTTGTCATTTGTATCATCCAAGAATTGTTCATTTATGTAATGTAAAGGAGGTTTCCCCCTCGAAGAGGCTGAATTCTAAGGCGTTGATCTCTCTTTTCTATCTTTTCTTGAGCTGGTTTCATAACATTTGGTATCAGAGCTTTGGATTCTAGGGTTTCGCTGCTCCAAACAGGTCATCGTGGAATTTTCGCTATAACGTTTTTTCTGTGACGTTTCAGAAGTTGAAAAAAAAACCCATTTGAGAAGAAATCGTGCTGAACCTTGGGTCCGAATTTCAGAGCTTTTCGCGCGATATTTTCGGAGATATGATCTGAGGAAGTTGGTCTTTTTGCAGACTCCTGAATTACATTCAAAACAGGTGACCTGGGGAAAATCGTCATAACTTTCTTTCTGAGCATCGGATTGAAATTTCGTAAGAAGGTACAGAAAGAGGACAGACTGTAGTTTTCGTTTATATATGTTTTAGAGTCAAAGGTTGAAACAGTGACACGTGGCACTTCATACAAGTTCGCTCTACTGAACTAGTCTATAATCAGGTCACTGTGGGAGATTGTGCATAACTCTTTCTTGGAGAATCCAATTTGGATCAGACTTGTGGCATTGGAAAGAGGACATAGAAGGCTACTACAGATCACAATTTCAGAACTGGATGATTCGAAATTACAGAGATACATCAGATTCAATATCAGGCTTCTACAAAGTAAAAAAAAGGTGTGTAGTTTTTTTTTAATTTTTGCATAAGCTTGGTTTGAAGGAATTCAAAGGGCATAGTAAAGCATTATTATCGGTAACTGATGCCCCGAGGAAAGAAAATGCAAACACCTAGTAAGGAACCTGAAAGCTCTAGCATGACTCATGAAGAAGAGGAAGAAATGCTACATGATATATCAAAATTACAAGAACAAGTGCAACAAATGTCACGCTCACAAAAGCTAACAGATGCTAAGATAAATGGCGTGGAATCTAAGATAAAGGGCATGGAAGCTAAGTGAATGGCATGGACGCTAAAATTGATGGCATGGATGATAAGATGGAAGAATTGAGGATAAATATGAATAAGTTGCTACAAGAAATGGTCACTAATGGTGAAAGAGTAGTAAAGGAAACTCATGATGAGAACAAAAGAAATGTTAATCATGATTCCATAGACTCTAATGTTGGATCGAAGACTCACCATGTTCCAAAAATCGATATGAGGAAGTTTGATGGCAAGGATCCCGCCACATGGATATTACAGATGGAGCAATTCTTCGATCTCAATAATGTGCAAAACACACAAAAGGTACGTATGGCAACTTTATATTTGGAACCAAATCAGTTTGTATGGTATCAATGGCTTTGTTCTCGTAAACAATTTATCACTTGGGCAATTTTTACGGAAGAATTGATAGCACATTATGAGGATACAAAAAGCAACACTTTTTTTAGCCAATTGATAAGTCTCAAACAAAAGGGTTCAATAATGGAGCACATTGAGGAGTTCCAAAAATTGAACATAAGGGTAAAAGATATTCCAGAGGAGCATAGGATTGATGTGTTCATAGGGTCTTTAAAGGATAATATCCAACATGATGTGCGCCTTTGGGAACCTGATTCATTAGAGAAGGCATTCAGGTTAGCAAGAAAAATGGAAAGCAAAATTATGGCAACTAGGAAGCATACCATTCACAACTATAAAGACGGAAGTGTTGTTGCCCATAGTCTTCCACAACCTACAAGGTTGACACCACAACAATTGGAAGAAAAAAGAGCAAAAGGGCTTTGTTACAATTGTGATAGCAAATACACAAAGGGTCATAAGTGTGCTGAGAAGAAATTATTCTACATAGATTGTGAAGAGGAAGAAGAAAAGGAGCAAGAAAGGTCAAAAGAAGAGGATATATTCCAGGAACAAAGCCTAGATGAAGAACAAATAAATCCGACCATATCTTGTAATGCATTGGCGGGAATTACCACTCCTCAAACCATCAAGATAGAAGGACAAATCAAGAAGAAAAAGGTAATAGTGTTGATTGATTCAGGAAGCACCCACAATTTTATTCATTGTAGGGTAGCAAAAGAATTGAATTGCTTCCTATATCCAGCACCAGAGTGTCAAGTGATGATTGCAAATGGAGGAACAATAAATTGTTCTGGAAAGTGCCATAATATCAAGCTATCCATGGGAGAATATGTATTGACTAGCCCAATGCTTTCCATTCCAATGGGAGGTGCTGATGTTGTACTAGGAGTCCAATGGCTACAATCCTTGGGTACAATAGCTTTTAATTTTCAAGAACTTTTCATGAAATTTTCTGTGGAAGGAAAGGAAGTTGAATTAAGGGGTATTGCAGGGAAACCAGGAAAGATAATCAGCTCTAATGGCATGACAAAGCTTCTAAAAAAGGAGCAAAGAGGTGTAATTGCACAATTATGTTCGCTAGATGTTTCCACATTGGAATCATCTATTTCTCCAGATCTCCAAAAAGTCCTGGACAATCATTCCAAGGTATTTGAGACTCCCAAAGGTCTCCCACCTATGCGTGATCATGATCATGCTATTCATCTGATTCCAGGAAGTGTTCCTCCAAACATCAGGCCGTACAGATATCCATATGTCCAAAAAAGTGAAATTGAACGTATGGTTGCAGAAATGCTAGAGGCTGGTATAATTCAACCGAGTCAAAGTTCTTTCTCAGCTCCAGTAGTATTGGTGCACAAGAAGGATGGATCATGGCGCATGTGTCCAGATTATAGGGAGCTCAACAAGCTCACTATTAAAGATAAGTTCCCCATTCCTGTCATTGATGAATTACTGGATGAATTGCATGGATCAATTTACTTCACCAAGTTGGATCTTCGTTCGGGATATCATCAAATCAGAATGAAGATTGAAGACATTCCGAAAACGGCATTTAGAACTCATGAGGGTCATTATGAATTTTTGGTCATGCCTTTTGGCCTTACCAATGCACCTTCAACATTTCAAGGTTTGATGAATTCAATTTTCAAACCATTCCTTAGAAAATTTGTGTTAGTATTTTTTGATGATATACTAATCTACAGCAAGTCTTGGAAGGATCATGTTGAACATGTTGACAAGGTGCTACAACTATTGGAGGAGAAACAATTATATGCAAAAAGATCCAAATGTTTCTTTGGAGTCCAGGAGGTGGAATATTTGGGTCATATTGTATCTCATGAAGGAGTTAAGGTAGACCCTAGCAAAATTAAAGCCATTAAGGAATGGAAAATCCCCACATCCATAAAGCATCTGCGAGGATTTCTTGGGTTGACAGGGTATTATCGCAAGTTTGTTAAGAATTATGGGAGAATAGCAGCACCTCTAACAACATTATTGAAGAAAGATTCATTTTCATGGACTCCGGAAGCAACAAAGGCCTTTGAACATCTTAAAGAGGCAATGTGCCAAGCACCGGTCTTAGCTACACCGGACTTCACAAAAACCTTTATTGTGGAATGTGATGCTTCAGGAAATGGAATTGGTGCTGTTCTAATGCAAGATGAAAGACCCATTGCTTTTGAAAGTCGTCCAATCAAGGGAAAGTTTTTAAGCAAAGCTATTTATGAGAAGGAAATGTTGGCAATACTCCATGCACTTAAGAAATGGCGACCCTACCTAATGGGAAGACACTTCAAGGTAAAAACGGATCATGATAGCCTTAAATACTTTTTAGAACAAAGATTATCCTCTGAAGAGCAACAAAAGTGGGTCACAAAGATGTTGGGTTATGACTTTGAAATCATCTACAAAAAAGGGAAGCAAAATGTGGTGGCAGATGCACTCTCAAGAAAGGATGAGGATGTGGAAGCATTGTTGTGTGCCATTTCTATTATCCAACCAGATTGGATAAACGAAGCAAGGGAGGAATGGAAGAATGACGAAGAAGTGTGGGCACTTATTCGAAAGCTACAACAAGATTCCAGTACTTCTGATACATTTAGCTGGAAAAATGATTCGTTATGGTACAAAGATCGCTTATACCTCTGTAAGAATTCCCAGCTAAAACAAAAGATTCTTATGGAATTGCACACTTCTCCCTTAGGAGGGCACTCAGGATTTTTAAAAACTTACCACAGGGTTAAGAAGGAATTTTTTTGGGATGGCCTTAAATCAGATATTCAAAAGTTTGTGGCGGAATGTTTGGTTTGCCAACAAAATAAAGTTGAAACAATTAAGACACCGGGTCTATTACAACCTTTATCCATTCCAAGCCAACGTTGGGAGGAGGTTTCAATGGATTTTATCACAGGTTTACCCAAGTCTGAGGGAAAGAGTGTCATCATGGTGGTAGTTGACAGACTTACCAAGTATGCACACTTTTGTGCATTATCACATCCATTTAAAGCCAGTACAGTTTCTACTGCATTTATGGAAACAGTTCAAAAGCTACATGGAAACCCAAAGATTATTGTAAGTGACAGAGATCCCATTTTCACTGGAAATTTTTGGACAGAATTATTTTCTTGTCTTGGTACTCAGTTAGCTCATAGCTCATCTTATCATCCTCAATCTGATGGGCAAACTGAGATAGTAAACAAATGTTTGGAAGGATATCTTCGTTGCTTTGTATCTGATAAACAGACACAATGGGTCAAATGGTTGCCTCTGGCTGAATGGTGGTATAACACTTCCTTCCATACAGCAACAAAAATGACCCCATTTATGGCACTTTATGGGTATCAACCACCATCCATCACATCATATTTAAGAGAAAATTCTAAGGTTCAGGCAGTGGAACATCACATCGAACATCAACAACAAGTCCTCCAACTCTTAAAGGATAACCTCGTGTTGGCACAAAATAGAATGAAACAACAGGCAGATCAACATCGCAGTGAAAGAAGTTTTGATGTAGGTGATTGGGTATTCCTACGGCTACAACCATATAAGCAAATGTCCCTAAAGCAAGCTAAGAAGGATAATAAATTATCACCAAAGTATTATGGTCCGTACAAGGTGTTGGAAAAGATTGGTACTATGGCATACAAATTGGAGCTTCCTGCAGCTTCTCGATTGCACCCAGTTTTCCATGTTTCATGTTTAAAGAAGGTTATAGGCGACAAGCTCCCAATTCAAACAATATTGCCAGAACTTGACGAGGAAGGAAAAATTATATTGGAACCGGAAGCAGTCACAGAAACAAGAACTCGACAGCTACGAAATCGATCAATTTCAGAGTATCTTATCAAGTGGAAGAACTTATCCGCTGAAGATTCCACATGGGAGGATGAGAATTTTATGCAGAAGTATCCAGAACTACTCAAGCGTTGAGGACAACACTTTTTTGAAGGAGAGGGGCATGTTGGGTCCCTATAATACTAGTGATTACCCCATTACTATTGTAGTTATACCCCTTATTTATATTGTTGTGCCCCTATTACCCCCATATTGTTATTTCTGTGCCCCATAGAATCCCTCTATTGTTATTTTTGTGGCTTTATATTATTATTGTTAGGTCAGCTGGATTATATTGTGACTCCTTATTATATTGTGACTCCTTAGACTCCTATATATAGAAAGGAGGTTTTGTCATTTGTATCATCCAAGAAGTGTTCATTTATGTAATGTAAAGGAGGTTGCCCCCTCGAAGAGGCTGAATTCTAAGGCGTTGATCTCTCTTTTCTATCTTTTCTTGAGCTGGTTTCATAACACTTACTTGGATGATTTAGCTTCTCGTTCTTGAAAGATAATTAATCATCCCAAGCATCTTTGATTAATTTTTCAATGATGTCGTTTCTATAAAATCCAGTTGAATCCAAATAAGTGTGTTTTCGATGTCACATTCAGTCGATTGTTGTGATTCATTATTTCTAATGAAGGGATTCGAGTATATCCCTTCAAGGTTGATGAAATACTTTAGTTGCCATCCCTGTACTCTATTCGTCAACTTCAAAGGCTTTAAGGAAAAGCCAATTTATTAAGGAGATTTATAGCTAATTATGCCAAGATTACTAAGGGCTTTATGAGATTGCTTAAGAAAGGGGTCCCATTTCTATGGGATGAGTTTGCGCAACACTCATTTGATGCTTTGAAAAAATCATTAACCTCTGCTCCTTTGTTGAGTCCACATAATTATAAAAGAGACTTCCTTTTATATCTTACTACCGCAAAATCAACTATTGGTATGGTTATCATTCAGGAAGATGATGCTTTCAGTGAGTACGTAATCTATTATCTAAGTCGAGGCTTAGTGGGCACTGAAGCACACTATTCTCCCATTGAGAAATTAACTTTTGCAGCTGTCCATGCTGTCCAACGACTTATACGTTATATTTTACTTCGAATTTTTTTTGCCTTAGTATCCATCAATCCATTTCAATTTGTTCTCAGTAGGAGATTGATCAGGGGCAAACACAATAGATGGATTTTCATTTTACAAGAGTTCGATCTCGAATTCATTTCAAATAAGTCTAAGAAATCCTTATGATTTGCAGAATTGATCTCAGAGTTTCCTTGTGAAGAAGAAATAGTTTATGAGGAATCTTTTCCTTATGAGCATATTTTCCTTATTTCCTCGCAATATCCTTGGTATGGAGAAATCATTATATATCTCCAAACTTCGAAGTTTCCACTCGCTTTTTTGAAGGATGAACATAGAAAGTTACGTCACCTAGCTAAAAGCTATATTATTATATGTGACACTTTATATCATTGCACGGTTGATTCAATCCTTAGATTTTGTTTAACCCTAGAAGAAGTTGAGTCTATGTTAAATGATTGCCATAGTGGAGCTTGTGGTGGTCATCTATCTGGGCTTGCAACAACCCAATTTTTTTTGCATGCATGCTAATTTTGGCCTTCGATCTTCAAGGATTGTATTGAAGCAGTTAAAATATGCCACCCTTGTCAAGTTTATACTCAAAAAATGTGTGTGCATCCATCTCCACTCTTCCCTGTGATAACTGTCAGTACATTCATGAAGTGGGATATTGATTTTACTACTTGCAAACCATCTTTGGAGGGAAATCACAAGTATATCATTGTAGCTGTCAACTACTTTACTAAGTGGGTTGAGGCTATGCATACTTCAAGAATGATGGTGAAACAACAACCCCGTTTCTCTTCAATAAAGTCATTTCCCAATTTGGTATTCGTAAAGAGATTGTCACTTACCATTGTAGTCAGTTCCAGAATCAGATGATGCATTAGGGGATTTGAGGTCTAAAATGGGCCTCCTAAGGAAATTATAAAATAATAATGAAAATAGTAAAATAAGATTAAATGACATCATCAAATTTTAGAGGGAAAAACGAAAAAACTATTTTTTCAACTTATTTCCATATGGGTTTACTCATATTTCGAGTGGAAATACTCGTTGGATGCATAATTTGATTCCTCATCCAAGGATTACCCATGTTGCATACTTTCAATGGACCCTACTACATGAAAACTAAGAAATACATGAAAAACGTGAATGCAATCACATTTTTTCATGTATTTCTCATTTTTCATGTAGCAGGGTCCATCAAAAATATGCAACAAGGGTGCTCCTTGGATGAAGAACCAAATTATGCATCCAACGAGTGCTTATACTCAAAAATTGAGTAAACCCATAGGGAGATAAGTTGAAAATACGAGTTGAAAAAGTAGTTTTATTATTTTATTATTTTTTAATCTTCTTACTTTTTTACTCCAAAAATGGTGAATCACCCCCCATGGTTGACATCATCATCTTGAATCCTATTGGTTCTTATAAAGTTTATTTTGGTTGTATATTTTTCATAGGAGGCCCATTTTATACCTCACAAGTCCCCTAATGTCTGAATTGGCTATTAAGTTGGGTTTCTGATAAGAGCATTTGTATCCTTATTATCCTCAGGCCAATGAGCCAATTGAAGCCGTTAGTAAATCCCTAAGAATCATCCTGCAAAGAATAATTAACAAAGCCAAGGATAATTTTAGGGGCGAATGTTCGCCCTTTGGCGAAATTAAGGGGTTTTAAATTTTTAGTGGGCGAATATTTTGTATCATAGTACATTTTTACAAATCACCTCAAATAGCCCACCTTATTTTAAGGGAGAGGGTAAAAAAGGTAAATTTAGCCCTTGAAATTAGGACTTACAACCTTCCATTCGCCCATTTTCAAGAATAGGTTTTATTTAAGTGAATCCATTCACCCATTTTCAAGAATAGGTTTTATTTAAGTGAATCCTATGGGCCAAATACCATATTTATAACAGAGGTATGGTAAATTAATAAAAATATAAATAAATGAGAGGTATGGTAAATAAATAAAACATTTTTTATATTTACTCCATAAGTCACCTTATATACATGTAAGGGTGTAAACAAATAAAAATATAAGTAAAGTGGAGGTATGGTAAATAAATAAAACGTCTTTTTATACTTACTCAAAAGGTATGGTAAATAAATAAAAATATAAATAAACTAGATGTATCATAAATAAATAAAACCTCTTTTTATATTTAGTGCATAACCCTCGTTCTATTTATGAAGGCTCAAGAAAGAGGTTTTATTTAAGTGAATCCTATGGGCCAAATACCATATTTGTAAAAGAGGTATGGTAAATTAATAAAATATAAATAAACGAGAGGTATGGTAAACAAATAAAACATTTTTTTATATTTACTCCATAAGTCACCTTATATTTAAGGACACTCAAAAAATGGGTTATATTTAGGTGAAACCTATGGCCAAAATACTATGGGACAAATACCATGGACTAGATTGTTATTAATACCATGCGAAAAACCATTATTAACCCTAATATTAGAATTAATAAAAATAAAAATGGCACATGGTATTGACCCATGGTATTCACCAAAATGGCACATGGTATTGACCCATGGTATTCACCTGGAATGTAGCCTATTTAAATGGGGGAATTAAACCAGCATGTAGCCTTTGCTAAGATTCACTAGGACTTTACAAAGTTTTATTATTTAGTGAAAGACTCGCCTAGATCTTACAAGATTTTATAATTGAGTAAAATATTCGCCATGCCTGGTGAGAGATTCGCCAAAAAATTATATATACATATTATATTATTGATAAAATCACCTTCCATTTTTCCTATATACCATGGAGATTCGCCCATTTATTATATTTAAAAATTTAGGGGGGGTTCTTAAAATTTTCCCTGAACAAAGCTCAATCCAATTGGCACATTATGTTATATCTGACACTTTGGGCATACCAAATTTTAGTCAAGACTGCTATTGGTTTTACTCCTTTTCAACTAGTTTATGGGTTGGAATCAATTTTTCCCATGGAATGTGAAATTCGTTCCCTTAAATTACTTATTGAACTTCTTCCAGATACTTCAAGTATTGAATAACTCCTCATTCATTTGGAACATCTCGATGAGAAATGTCGAGGCGCAGCCATAATCAATGAAGCTCATAAAAAGAGAGTAAAAACTCAATATGATAAGGTTGTCCATCTTAGGGTTTTCTCTGAAGGCGACCTTGTCTTGGTCTATGACCAAGAGAAATATGCCTTGGGGGAAGGCAAGTTTAAATCTATGTAGTATGGTCCCTTCATTGTCAAAAAGGCTTTGAAAAACGGAGCTTATGGTTGATTTTGAGGGAAACGAGTTGGCAGAGCCCAGAAATGGGCTCTATCTTAAAAATTATTTTTATTAGGCTTTGGCCTATCATTTCCTTGATTGTAAATATCGTATATTTGTGCATATCTATCTATCGGTTTCATAGTGATGTCGACATTTTTTTTATCTTCTTTGACAAGTATTGGTGGATGATTTGATATATCTATGGTTTGCTGATGGTGCTAGTAGACACTTCTGGAACCTTGCTTCCGTGGCTTGGGTGATTTATTATCCATTTGGCCAATTGTTGGTTTCAAGAGGTGTATGTATCAGTCTTGATTCAAATAATGTTTCCTAATATATTGTTGTTTTTAATTTACTATGTGAGGCAATATCTCTTGGTATTGATTCAATAGTAGTTTACTTGGATTCACAATTGGTGGTATCTCAATTAAATAACATCTATCATGTGAGATATCCTTATTTATATCGCCAATTCTTGAGATTGCTTTTATTACAAAGATCATTTATTTATTTCACATTTATTCATATTCCACAATCAAAAAATTCATTTGTAGATTCTATCACTAATCAAGCATTATATTGGCACATAAACCATTCATCACATTAAAAATAAAAATCAAAGAGTCGTCTGTATATATATTATCATCACGGTAAACCGTCGGTATATAGATAGATTTTTATGTTCAAGATAATATACAAAATTGAGACACAAATGTCCTACACAATTAGGTCTTGTGCCCATAATAATGTCTGATAAAAACGATTTGGTCATCCATCTATGGGTCCTTCTCAAGGTGAGCAACACAAAAGAAGACGATGGCATTTTCCACCCGTTGGAATAGCTGCACCCAATCGCATGGCAATCCTACCATGCGTCTTTACATCTCCTTTGGAAGGTCTTCTATAGCTGCCATAGGTACATAGTGAGTCAACCTCACCAAGTTTCTCTAGACAACATGGATGGTCCTCTTAGTCTCTGTTGCAGCTCCCTCCGCATCTCTTCCATGACGCCTGTGTCGAGTTAGACCCTCAAGTATTAGTGGTCCAACTTCTGTGTCATGATAAAAAGTATTTGTCTCATCAAAAATATTTTCAATTCATTTATATTTAAAATCCAAAAAAATCTTAAAATCTAAAAAATTAAAAACATTTGTACATATGGCTCCCCACGCTGCATCCGATGGAAACACTAGATCTGGATCTCCTCTAAAGTCCATGCTAGCATAGTGGTAGTCCTCGACTACTATGACTTGTTGTTCCCACCAGGAGAACTCATAATCAAAAGTGTTTCTAGGGACCTCAATGCCCCCTAGTCTCTTCATTAGATCAACCCATTTTCCCATTCGTGGATCCCTTGGGCTACTGATGGTTGAAAATACCTTGGGTCGAAGTCCTGGTACTCTCTTAAAGAAAAATGAGCACAAGATGGTTCCATATCCAAAGTTCTTTGTCTGAAATTTTCGGATATATGTAAGTTGTTTTTTCATATTGGCTAAGAGGGGTGTGCACCAATAAAAAACTATCATGAGAAGCTCCACTGCTAGACTCATCGAAACTCGAGAAGCCTGATGTAGAGAATCTAAACCATTTACTCTGGAAATGGTAAATAGAAGGATTCTCAGGGCTAAGCTCTCTACACATTTAAATGGAATCTGGGTTCCAATATTCTCTATGTTTCCTGGGAAGTAGATGCATACGTAGTCCTCCACACTAAGGACACCTCTTGTTCTTCCTGTTGAGTTGAACCTCTCTACTCTTCGAGAAAGACCAGTGATGAAATATATGTCCTCTATTTCTATCCTCAAAGGAATTTGGTCAATAATAAAAGCATCTTCTTTTGGATCCTAGTAATGGATCAACGTCTCAAGAAATATGGTATTTGCCTTCATATTTTGGCATTTTGAAAAATTTCAATAATCCACATCGTCGTAAGGAATCTAATGCAATTGGATCTTCCAGCACTTCATTATCAATCACACTATGCTCCCTTTCTCACCATGTAATCGACATTCTGCAAAAAAAAGTGTTTCAAATCATTAAAAACCATGTTTCAAAGTTTAAAATCACGCACACGCAAGTTTGGTATTTACACAGTCACATGTAGGGTTTTTATATACTTGGTGTAGCCATTCCCAACCCGCGTGTACATAGATCATAATTTTTAAACTAAATTCCTACAGTGAAATTTTTGACAAAAACATTTAAAAGGTAGTAAAACTTATAAAAAAAATCAGTTAGAAGCTTACCTGGAGGATTGAAGGCTGAATGAATAGAAGAATTTGATGGATTAAGCTTAGTTGGGTTTTTGCTCTAGAGCTCCTTTACTCACTTTCTCATAACACAAATGAAGAATTGTGAGTCAAAAGGTCTTTATATAAGTTGACATATGAAAATCACTTTTTCTAAAGTTCATTTTTTCTTTTTAAAACTTTATGAGCTTTATGACCTTTTTGGCTTGGAGTGTTGGGATGGGTCTTTTTTTCAGGATACTTTGGAGATTTTGGGAGACTAATTCGATTCCATGGCTGTAGACCTATCATGGCAGGTATCGTTTTTTCACTGGCATATAGGTTAGGGAATATCATTTTCCATCGAATTTTGCATACTAACCTCCATACTGCGATATTTTTGGCCATAGGGTCGACCCCATCATGTCTTGGTTATTAAAAAAATTTCACTCGCCGACTTATTAAATCATGACATGATGGTAGAGCCAACCTTTACATGGGCATCTTAGTTAGATCCTCAATATCATATGTTTGCCATGCTACTATATTATGTAGGCTCAGGAGTCCTCTCTAGTCCCACCATGACTTGTGCATTGAAAATTCATTTTGTTACTTCTTCACTATTTTTTTGGATTTATACCCTAGAGGCTCCTTTGTGTTGAGTTTTACTACTTCTTTTCATGTTAATCATTTGTACCTTTTGGACTTAAGACGAATTCACTTGGACTCGTGTTTAAGCCACCTTTTGACCATGTCTTTTGCAAAATCAACCTTGCAATCACTTAGCATCTGCAACTTGACACCTTTTTACCCATGGAAAGAACGTTCCTTTGAGTGTCATTGACCATTTTCATCACCTTTCATTGAGCATAGGAATGTTCCCCTCCCAGGAAATAGCACATTTGTCTTTGGACACTTGTTCTTTCCACTGTACCATAGGCATTCTTTTATTCTTTTTCTAGGCTTTCTAAATATGAAAAAGAAAAAAAAAATCCAAAAAGAGTGGAAACGGTACATTACTTCCATGATTGATGGCAGCCAGAGTCAGTCGTATCTCTCTTGAACAAAGCAGTCAAAATAAAGTCTTTCCTCCATTAGGATGGGCTTTAGTTTGACTTAGGAGAGCCTTATTGTTGTTATTGAGTCAGTACTCCTCTGGTTGGTTATATCTTCCAATCATATGGAGAACTTTTTTGTGCCTCTTGCATGAAAAAATTATACAAAATTATCATATGCTGCCATATTTTCACATTTGAGTGGTGCTTTTGTTCAAGGGAAGTAAACCTGAGTCAACCTTTCTGCAGTGTCTCTTGAATTATTTTCAATCAGCCATCCCTGGTTGTCAGAGTCATGTTCACTATCACATCAACTATTTGGTCCTTAGCTTGTGCTAGTTTCAAAAGGTATCCCTTGACTTCTTACTGGCGGGTCTTTCTCTTATCGACTATGACAAATTTCTCTAAGAGTAGATCTAGAGCTGCACCTTGGCCCAATTTTCATTATTGATAGGTCACCTTATGCATAGAATTGATCACTATCATGGGTCTTTGACTGATTGGTTTCCCTTGTGTCCGACGCCAGCTTTCATTATCACACATTGGGATTCATGTAGTACCTTGGTTTCCATTTGATCCAATTGGTGGATCCCTCGCCTCTATGTCATATGTCATTATTGGTTGGTACAAATGGTTTCTATCGTGTGCTAGCTACATCTTGTGTACAGTGGAAACGTGCTTTGGTTTGGTTACTACATCTTTCTTCATGCGATTCCTTCCACATTATTGGGCTACGGGTTACACTCGTGCTAGATTGATGAAGGATGCCTTAATGCCTTCCTTCTAGTAGATCTTTTCCCATCGACTTCAACTCATCTCTCTGGGAACAAGGTTTGGAGTCCATTTGGAAGTACCTTAGGGTTTACAGTCATCAGTGGCAGACTCCTTCGCTATCGACAGTGGGAAAACATCATTGTATCCTGATTGATAGATTTTTCCAAGTGTTTGAATTCAACTCATTTATTCGCACTTGTTAGATTGTACTGGGTACTTTGGCTCTCATCATCATTATCAATGATTAGTCTCACGTTTGTTAACGATATACATCAATGATCGGTAATCAAACGATTTCTCATATTGTTGACTTCAGATCATTTATTCCCATTGTGTAGAAATGTACCATGACGGTCGGTGAAGTCCTTGGGTTTGGATCAGCATTTGTTGGTTCACTTGCCAGTCCATCCTATTTCTGCCAGTGACACCATCTACCTTATATGTTGTAGTTCATTACAATGACATCCTATGTGTTGGAACCCAAGTTGATTGCAGCACCATTTGTTCCACTATTTGACTTGGTACATTTTGGATCAACTTGATGTTTTCAGTGATCAACTTTCTACTTCAGCATCATTGATCAGTTCTTTATATGTGATATTGTGACATGTACTTCTATGGATATGCTCAGATGATCCACTATGTATTTTCAGTCCTTTTATACTTGAATACATATTGGATCCGCTTTTTTATTTGATATGCGGACATGATTTATTATCTCTGAGCATGGGTATGCCCACCTTAGACAATATCTTTCTTTTGGATCTCTTCCATTGGCTTGGCAGGCTAAAATCATCTCAGGTCTTGGCATGATTCCTTTTATACACTTAATACATTTTGGCCATCATGTACCCCTTCTGACCTCACATATTAGGGGGTATCTATTATAGCACCATTTACCACCCTTGGTAGATTTGATACTCTGTGTTATGGCCTATATAATCTCCTTAAATTTGGGCGGAGTTTATAGGTTTTACGTATTACTCACCTATTATAGTCCATGACCCAACTATTTCCCAACTGAAAAAATAATTTGGAGAAGTATAAATAAACCTCCATGGGAAGGCCTAAGGGAGGAGAAAATATTAGATATTTATATTACAGTTGATTACATCGCTGATCAAGTCTGAATAAATCCCTGTGCCTTCGGCACTCCCAAGTCATAGGAAACCTCTATTTCCTTCTTAAGATGTCCTTCATCCCTTCATGAAAACCTTGTGTATACGTATGGAGGAGGTTTTTTGAGGCCTGGGTAGGATGGATCTAGAGGACAGTTTCGCTTGGAGTCGGTGGATGACTCAAGTTGTATTTCTTCCGTATTTTCTTTGGTTTACATCAAAAAAGAGGCATTGTCTTGTTCTTGATGTTTATGGTCTTTATGCATTAATTTATGTTATGATTTTCTTATAAAATCTTATGTTAATGCTTATTTTATTACATGCTTATATGACCTAACACCTATATCATGAACATGCTTTCTATTACTGTTGTTGTATTTGATTTGCTTGAATGAGTTGCAGGATCTAAGGCATTGGAAGAAGCAGAGGGTTTGGACCCTACAGGAATGTCCTCAGACATAGGACCTTCAGGTAATACCTCTTCTTCCTACTTTAGTAGTTTAAGTATTAGGATTGCCTATTTTCATGTCTCTTTATGCTATATGCCCTCTGATCTGTTGGGGTTCTCAACCTAATACCCTAGAGTGATTCTACCCATAACAGAAGGATGGATTATTTTCCATACACTAGGAAGTAAGGGGAGGTGTTCATAGAGGGATTTGGCATGGCTCGGTCAACCCATAAGGAATTTACCAAAGCGGAGTGCCAGTTCCTTTGTTTTGAGAACATGGTATTTTTGATGATACAGATAAGGTTCTTATTTGTGGACTTATCACGACCATTCCCCTATGGATAGTATTTAGCTTAATGTGTCAATACAATTCCACTTTATAAAGAAATATCATATAATTTTAATGATGAAAAATATGTTGCATTATTGAAAACAAGTGAAGTTGGAATGTCGAATCTAGAAATGATACTCTGCGTAAGGAAGTTGATGACTTCCTAATCATTCACCTATTTGAGTGGAACAACTCTGGTCTAGCATCTGCAATAGTTTGTAGCAATGAGAATGTAGCAGTGTTGCTTTAACGAATGCGGAAAAATTTCTCCAATGATATCCAAGTCCCACTATTGAAAACATTCTTCCATTGCAATAGGCTACAATGGAGCGACTGACTTCTTGTTTTGACTAGTTCTCCTTTGACAGACCGAACACTTGCGAGCATAAGCATGAGCATCATTGAATAATGTGGGCCAATTAAAACTGGCCCACGTAACTTTATAAATTGTGGTGTTACCCACAAAGTGGCCCCCGAATGGTCTATTGTGGAGATCACACAATACTTTCTCTAAGTCGTGCACTTCTAGGTACTTGAGCAATACTCCATTACGATGCTTTCTAAAAATAACCCCATGCACCAACTGATAAGATAAGCTTTAAGTCTAAGTTCCCTCTTCTATTTTTCAGATAAATGGGATGTCATGGTGTCGCGTTGATGGTCTTGGTGCACATCTGCGTACCAAGAGTTTGTGATGCTAGTGGGGGAAGCTCGATCGACATTGTATATTTCGATCTCCTACTCCCATCCAAAAGGATCTTCTTCTTTTGCATCCATTGCTTCTGCTACTAGCCTACAAAGACCATGGCCCTTGATTGTGTGAACTAGTTTGAAATCTATATCGTACTCCTATAAACCAGTCATCCAGTTCACTCTTCTTTCACCCATCTCTTGTTGAATGAACAATTATCTAACTGTTGGGTGCATAACCAAGATGATGCAATGTTTTTTCAGGAGATAGGGCTGAAAATGTTTCACCACCTTATAAAATGTGTATTCCTACTTGTCCATGGCAGGATAGTTTAGTTTAGGTCCCTGGAGGCTAGCACTCATGCAATATATTGGTCGCTTATTATTTTGATCATCCTTTTGTGTAAGCACAATGACAAGAGAAGTGTCAGAAGTGAAAGTGTAGAGCAGGAAATATTTGATGAAATATAGGATGTACAAAGTGGGTGCTTTTATAATGGCTTGCTTAATACAGGAAAACACATCCTTTTCCCTTTTTTCCCATTTGTATATCGCATCCTTCTTAATCATCTCCTATATAGGCTTCACGATCTGAGCATAATCAAAGATGAACTTGCAAAGGAATTTTATTTTCCTTAGGAAGGACTACATAGCTTTCTTATTCATAGGTCAGGGAATCTGTATAATGGCTTTGACCCTCTCTGGGTCTAGTTTAATCCCACTTCTTTGGAAATGATATGGCCCAAGAAGTTACCCTCGGGCACTGCAAAAATACTCTTTTTGGGATTAAGAGATATCCTGTACTTGCAAGATCGCTCGAAAATCTTCTTCATGTGGAGTATGTGTTCAGATCTCTTCCTTGAAAATAGGGTGACATAATCAAGATAGACCACTATGATGTGTCTAATCAGTCCACGGACTATGATGTCCATGGAATGTTGAAATGTTGCACCTGCATTGATAAACCAAAATGACATTATTTTGAATGTGAACATAGCCCACTTCATGTGGAATGTTGTCTTTAGAATGTCAAGTTCTGAGACTAGAACGTGGTTGTAACTAAAATATCCATCCAACAAAGAAAACATCTCTGACCTTGATATTGTTTGTAGTATTTGTTCCATAGATGACATGGGGTAATTGTCTTTGTCCAAGGTGTGGTTCAAGTTGCAGAAATCAACACACAAGCAAATTTCCCTGTACTTTTTTGACTGGGACCAAGTTTGATACCCTGGTAGAATGTGACACTTTGTATATGATCTGAGCATTCATCGATTTCCATAAATCTATTTGAATCAGGGGCTCAAGCGTCGGATGTACCTTCCACAACTTTTGTTGAAAAGGCTTGGACCCTTCCTTGATTCGAATCACATGCTCAATTATTCATGTGTCATACGTTTTAAGCTCATCGTATGTACACACAAATACATCTCGATACTACTTGAATAAGTGAATGAAAACTTAACGATCCTATGGTGTGCAACAAGTACCAAGATTGACAAATTTGGATCTTTTTTTGTTCCCAGATTTATCTGCTTATGTGACAACATTGAGTTAAGGGTGTTGAAAATAGCAACAAGAAATGCTAAAAATAGAACTGCTATAAACAGCAGTTCGGGTACTAGTGTTGGACATAGAAACAAGGAATGAAAAATGGAAGTGCTATAAATAGCATTTTGGGATAGATTCCAATTTTAGTTAGTCCCTGAACTAAAATAGAGAAGTAAAAATTCGAATTTGATCTTAGCAGTTGTTTGTAAAATAATTAATTAATTCACCATGAGTTAATTAGTTGTAGAAAATAAAACATGAAGTCTATGTGGGGACATGCAATAGTTTCCCCATTAATTGAGGAATTTATCATTAGTTAAAGAGATAAGGATGAGTTGTAATATTGAGTTGTAATTAGTTAGCTCAGTTAACTGAGTCAAGTCCAGTTAGATTAGCTCAAATAGTTTGTTGAAATAATTGTGAGTTCAGTTAGTTAATGCATGCATGCATGTAACTACTACACTTTAGATAACTGAATATTCTCTCATAAATAACTCATGCATGTTAGTTCAGTCAGAGACCTAGTTGATATCAGAGGAAGGGACAATGTACTATTAGTTGGAGGAATTTTCTTCTATAGGAAACTCATCCATGCAGAAGGAATTATCTCCTTCAGGATTGTGTAGTTAGATCAGAGGTTAGTGAGTGTCTGAAGAGGCAAATTCACACAGGTGGAAGCACTGGACCCCAAGGAAAACTTCGCAAGGAAATATGAGGCTTGGAGGGCAGAGGAGGAGGTTTGGAGAAGCCTTTGACTATCTATGAGTAGCATTGTTTGATTGCAGAGAGAGAAGGATAGCTTGAGAGCTGATTCTTTTTGTAATCTGAACATATTTCCACTTGTATGATATTACAGAGATTGGGGTTTTAGGCTGAGGCTTTCCCCAGGTTATTCTTCTGTGTTTATGTGTGATTAATTTCTCATTCTCAGTTATATGTGTTCTATTTGATCTTACTCATATTTGATTAAGCTTCTACAAAGTTTGTTGTAGAAGTAGATCTTGTATTTTTCTTTAGTATATTGCATAATTTGTTGATCTACAGTGGGAATTTCTACAAAGGGTTTTCACATTAACTGGCCCTCACAAGTGATTTTGCAAGTCGTAAAACTTTTCCAATGATACCACGTGGTTCGGCATGAGGTTCTCTTTGCTTGCACAGGCTTCGTCCTATAACGCTTTCCTATGCTTGTCTTCGTCGATAGTTGCATATTTGAATACATCAGTGTTCGCCATAAGGTGCAGTATCTGCTGGTTATCATCGAAAATGTGTAAATTATTAATATTTTCAAGGATAGATGGTTTATAAATCATTTCTATAGAAAAATTGTCCCTAAGAAGTGATAACCTAACAACAACATTTGCTAATGCATTTGCAGTTGTGTTGTGTATTCTAGGAACTAAAATAATGTTAAAAGTGTGGAAATGCGAAATCAAACCCCATACCTCTTGTTGATAAATTTTTAAATGAGGTGACACACAATGTATAGTGTAACGTATCTGTCGTATGATAATTTCTGAGTCACCTACTTCTTTGAGAATTGCAACGTTGAGGTCGATGGCTCTTTGCAAACCTAAGATGAGTGCTTCATATTCTGTGGTGTTGTTTGTGCACTTGAATTCCAAGCGGTTGGAGATCATATGTTTTTCCTATCATGGTTTTACTAAAACACAACCAAATCTATATCCCTCTTGTGTTTTGGAACCATCAAAATATAATGTCAAATTATCATATGTACAAGGACTATGTGCTACATTAGTACTACTATTACTACTAATATTAATTGTACAAATGTCATTTTCACTAGTTGGACTAGGAGGAAGCTCCAATTGTGTGTATGGAGGAACTAGGGATGGCTGAGCGAGATAACACCCCATATTAGTTTCCAAGAAGAAATTTCCAAAGATGTGTTGGGTGTGGAGCTTGATTATCTTCTTTATTCAGAGGTATCATCGCATTGGACCCCAGTTCATAATGTGGTGGCAACGTCGCCCATAAATGTGTGCTGCCAGGGGGGTCCAAAGTGGGGGGTGACAACGATTATTTGGAGCACCCCCCCTCCTGGCGGGGGGTCAGTGGTAGCACCCCTGAAGCTAGAAATAGATGTAAAATTACCTTGTAAAATGTTGTAATTTCATAGTCAATCTGGGCCGTTCATTAGGTGGAGATCTAATGGTAGAATTTATGTTTAATTTAGGGTTTCTTTCCCTCGAAGGCAACCCCTTGTTATATATGAGGGAATTGTATTGCGTCTATGTAGATCTGTATTCTAAGCGAGAGAGACAAAGGAGATTGTGTGAGATCAAAGAGGGAATTGCAACGGATCTGGTGTAGGTTGTATCTCTTCAGCTTGTTGGATAATATAAAAGGAAGGAATAGCTATTTCTTCGTGGATGTAGCCCAAATTGGGTGAACCACGTATATCTGTGTATCTCTTGTTTTATGTGTTTTCTGTGTTTATATTTCAGAAATATATTTGGTGTGTTCCATTTCTATGTAATATATAATTTTCTAAGAAATGGTATCAGAGCCGAAGGCCTATTTGATTGATAAACCCGTAGAGAGAAGGGTTCCTAGTTTGAGTGGGAGCAATGGTAGAAGATGGTAGGTTTAGGGTCGAAAAATTTAACAACCAAAATTACCAACTATGGAAGATGCAAATGGAAGATTATTTGTACTAGAAATATCTATACCTACCAATGAATGGAAAGACAAAGAAGTCGACGAGTATGACAGACACAGAATGGGATATTCTCGATAGAAAGGCACTTGGAACAAGACAGTTGTGCCTAGCAGAGTCGGTAGCATTTAATATTTCAAAGGAAACGACAACAAAGGGTTTAATGTCGGCATTGACCAAATTATATGAAAAACCCTCGGCCTCAAATAAGGTATTTCTTATGAAACATTTATTTAATATGAAGATGTCAGAAGGTGGATCTATTGTCGATCATTTAAATGAATTTAATACAGTTACCAGTCAGTTAAGTTCCGTAGGGGTGACTTTTAATGATGAATTTAGGGCTCTGTTATTTCTATGCTCATTTCCAGAAAGTTGGAATGGTTTAGTTATGGCCATTAGTAACTCTGTCTCTGGATCTAGTACTTTAAAGTTTGATGATATTGTCGGTGCAATCCTTAGTGAGGAAATGCAACAGAAAATCTCCGATGAGACATCAGGTAATGCTTTGACTGTAGAGACTAGGGGAAGAAAAATGGAAAGAGGAAAGAGCCTATGATATCGTAGTAAGTCAATGAAAGGCATATCCAAGTCGGGATCAGGGATAGTGTGCTAGAAATGTGGGAAGGAAGGGCACCTAAAGAAAGACTACAAGTTTCGAAAGGGAAAAGAAGGAGATGCGCAATAAGAAAAAAATCATGAAGCAAATGTGACAGGTGATGTGTTGCAAGATGCTTTGATTCTTTCATTAGAAAATGTTATTGATGCCTGGGTGGTAGATTTAAGGGCCTCATTCCATGCCACACCTGATAGGAAACATTTTCATGATTATGTTCAAGGATATTTTGGACAGGTTCGATTGGGTGATGATAAACCCTATAAAATCATTGGAATGGGTACAGTTTTAATAAAAAATTAGAATGGAAATCAATGGCTATTGACGAAGGTAAGGCATGTTACAGATCTGAAGAAAAATCTTATTTCAATAGGGTAGTTGGAAGGTGAAGGCTGTGTGACTAATTTTACAGATA
The DNA here is from genome assembly GCA_031772625.1 of Pinus tabuliformis. Classification (NCBI taxonomy): domain Eukaryota; kingdom Viridiplantae; phylum Streptophyta; class Pinopsida; order Pinales; family Pinaceae; genus Pinus; species Pinus tabuliformis. The sequence continues at coordinate 1,107,842,125 of CM062817.1, read as the reverse complement.
AAATGTGGAAGATCACTAAAGGAGCCCTAATAATAGCAAAAGGATAAAAGGTTAGCACATTGTATTTATGCAATGGTATTTCTAATTCTGTTAATGCTTTAACCTCTATAGGAGAAGATACAACATTATGACATCATAGGCTTGGGCACATGAGTGAGAAGGGGATGCGAATTCTTCACTCAAGAAATTTGTTGCCAGGTTTAAATCATGTTGATTTAAAATTCTGTGAGAATTGTGTTTATGGAAAAAAGAAGAGAGTCAGATTCCTCAAAGTTGGGAAAGAAAAGAAGAGCAAAAAATTAGAGCTTGTGCATACAGGTGTATAGGGACCTTCGCAGGTATCATCTCTCAGTGGTTCTCGTTATTATGTTACTTTTATTGATGATGCAAGTAGAAAAACCTGGATTTATTGTATTCAAAATAAATCTGATGTATTTGATACTTTCAAGAAATGGCAAGATTTGGTTGAAAATGAGACGGGAAAAAGTTGAAGTGTCTCAGATCAGACAATGGAGGTGAATGTTGCAGCAAATATTTTGATAGGTACTGTTCAAAGAATGGAATTCATAGAGAGAAGAAAGTTCCAAGAACACCACAAGGAAATGGTGTGTCAGAAAGGATGAACAAGACAATCATGGAGCATGCAAGGTGCATGAGATTGCATGCAAGATTACCTTTACAATTTTGGGCAGATGCTGTAGATACTAATGTTTATCTAATAAACAGAGGGCCTTCAAGTTCCTTGGATGGTGGTATTTCAGAGGAGGCATGGACAAGTAAAAAGGTAAACTACTCATTTTTAAAGACTTTTGGTTGTGAAGCCTTTGTCCACATTAATAAAGAAAATAGAACAAAGCTTGAGGAAAAATAAAATAAATGTACCTTTATTAGATATGGTGTTAATGATTCTGGTTATCTCTTTTATGATTACGAAAAACACAAAATCATTAGGAGAAGAGATGTCATATTCAATGAAAAGGTTTTATATAAGGATCACATGTAGGAAAAGAAATAGGAAAAAGAAAACAGAGAATACATGGTTCTTGATGACATCACAAAAAAAAGTGAAGGTGCCTGAAAATCATAATGATCAACAGCCAGAAAAACAAAATCAACCATATTAGCAGCAAGCACCTTAAACACCTGAAAGTGGTGTTAGAATATCTACCAGGATAAGTAGACCCCCTGAACGATATTCTCCTTCATTATATTATGTATTGTTGACTAATTCTGGTGAACCAGAATGTTATGAAAAAACAGTGCAGACAGAAACTAGGAAGAAGTGGGAGAAAGCAATGCAAGAAGAGATGGAATCCTTAGCACATAACTAGACTTGGGACTTAGTTAGCTTGCCTATAGGTAAAACAACATTGCAGAATAAACCAGTTTATAGGTTGAATGAAGAATATGGAGGTAGAAAAAGGTATAAAGCTAGACTTGTGGTGAAGGGGTTTGCATAGAAAAAGGGTATAGACTTTGATGAGATATTTTCTCGTGTTGTTAAAATGACTTCAATCAGAACTATTTTAAGTCTAGTGGCAGTTGAAGATTTGCATATTGAGTAGTTAGATGTAAATACAACCTTTCTCCATGGGGATTTGGAGGAAGATATGTATATGCAACAGCCACATGGATATGAGGTAAGAGGGAAGGAGAAACTAGTGTGCAGGTTGAAGAAGAGCTTGCATGGCTTAAAATAGGCTCCAAGGCAATGGTATCTAAAATTTGATAGGTTTATGCCTGAACAAGGTTATACTAGATGTCACTCCGATCATTGTGTTTATCTCAAAAGGAAAAATGATGGCAGCTATATTATATTGTTATTGTATGTAGATGACATGCTTGTTGCAGGTTCTAACTTGCAAGAAATAAATGTGCTGAAAAATAAAATTCGCAAACTCATTGGCAGTGAAGGATTTGGGTGCTACAAAAAGAATCCTTTATATGAGAATAACTAGAGACAGGAAGAATTGAAAATTAACATTGTCTCATAGTGAGTACATAGAAAAGGTGTTGAAAATATTTAATATGCAGAATGCAAAACCAGTTAGTATACCTTTGGATATCCATTTCAAACTAAGTAAGGATTTGTGTCCCAAGACTCGAGAAGAAATTTCTTATATGTCTAAAGTTCCATATGCATCAACAGTTGGAAGCTTAGTGTATGCAATGGTCTGCACAAGGCCTGATATTGCACAATGTGCCGTGGGAGTTGTAAGCAAGTACATGAACAATCTAGGAAAATAACATTGGATGGCGGTGAAGTGGATTCTCGAGTATTTGAGAGGTACCACAAATCAAGAATTATTCTTTGGTGGTTCAAACATTTCTCTACAGGGATATGTTGATGCAGATATGGCAAGTGATAAAGATAACAAGAGGAGCACAATAGGGTATGTGTTTATTGTAGGTGGAACAACTGTCAGTTGTGTTTCAAAACTGCAAAGTGTTGTTGCACTCTCAACAATGGAAGCAGAGTATGTTGCTGCTACAGAGGCTAGTAAAGAAATTATTTGGTTACAAAGGTTTCTAAATGAATTGGGTAAGAAGCAGGAGCTGGGCAGGTTATACAGTGACGGCCAGAGTGCCATACATCTTGCAAAGAACTCTACATTTCATTCCAAGACTAAACATATATAGCTCAAGTACCATTTCATATGGTCAGTGTTGGAAGATGGACAGTTGAAGTTGGAAAAGATACACACTAGCCAAAATTCTGCAGATATGTTAACAAAAGTTGTAATGAGGGAGAAATTGAGATTTTGCTTAGTTTCAGTTGGTCTTGAAGTATGATGAAGAAGATAAGAAACACCTAGGTCCAAAGTGGATTCATTGTCCAACAAATGAAGTAGCGGTGGAGTTGCTATAATCAGTCTCCAAGTGGGAGATTGTTGGGTGTGGAGTTTGATTATTTCTTTATTTAGAGGTATCATTGCATTGGACCCCAGTTCATAATGTGGAAGCAACTCCCCCTGTAAATGTGCGCCGCCAGGGGGGGCGATGATGATTATTTTGAGCCCACTTTGGTGGGGGATCGTGGGAAGCACCCCTGAAGCTAAAAATAGATGTAAAATTGCCTTGTAAAATGTTGTAATTTCGTAGTCAATCTAGTCCATTTATTAGGTGGAGATCTGACGATAGAATTTATGTTTAATTTAGGGTTTTTTTCCCTAGAAGGAAACCCCTCACTATATATGAGGGAATTGTATTGCGTCTTTGTAGATCTATATTTTGAGCAAGAAAGAGAGAGGAGATTGTGTGAGAGTGAAGAGGGAATTACATCGAATCTGTTGTAGGTTGTATCTCTTCAGTTTGCTAGATAATATATAAGGAAGGATTGGTTGTTTCTCTGTGGACGTAGCCCAAATTGGGTGAACCACGTATATCTATGACTCTCTTGTATTATGTGTTTTCTGTGTTTATATTTCTACAATATATTTGATGTGTTCCATTGCTCTGTAATATATAATTTTCTAACAAGATGAGATTCGTGAAAGCAATCCATTTATTTTCACCTTCTAAGGGAGTTATCATGTGCTTCATGTACAACTCTAAGTTGACCCAGATTTGATTGTTTCTGCCCTTATATGGAAGCCAAAAATGTGACTAGTTCGTCGCAAAATACCTCTCTAGCTTGTTCGACCAGTTCCTTCTTAAAAATACACCATATGCTTCTGGAATGTCCAAAATTACTATATTTATACATTGGTGAACTCGTTGGTCAAATGATAAGCGTATTAGAAAATTTCTGAGTTCACCAATCACATTGACAAGAGTCCTATCCAACTGAATAATCTATGCCTATACTTTATCCCATTTTTTATTTATTTTCTTCGCAACAGATAAAGGCATTACGTTTATCGATGCACCAGAATCAACCAAGCAATTGTGTACATTATAATTGAAAATTTAAAATGTTAACAGAAATGGAGGGCATAGTGTATTTTTTCTAATGTTAAAGCATCAAGTACAAATTCATGAGAACTAGAGGATGTACCAAATCCATTGTGTGAAGAAGCATCGTTACCTGAGGTGGAGTGTCCAAGTGCATAGGAGCATGTCTCACTGGATTTCGATCTTCATTAGTTCAAAAAGTGAAATATTCACCTGATATTTTTGATCTCTTAAACTATGTTATAATCTAGTGCGAGAGAGATTTCTGACATGTCTAAAGGAGTAATTTGGTCTACAAATTCCAGAGTGATGGACTTACTCTTACTTCTTGCAGAATTAATTTTCACCATGACTATATTTCCAAAATTGCTCTGAGTGTTCCGTGTTGAGTTGACGGGTGAACTAACCTTCCTTAACAAATTCTCTTTCAATTTCTTCTTTGTCAACTCTTGTTCAATGGCTGGCCCTTAGCTTCTTAAATTACACTGGTGATTCTGCTTCTGGGTTGGGCCATCACTCAGTGGCTCCTTTTCTATAATGTTATTTCTAGCTATGACTATGCAACTAAATGTTTTCACTGCATGCCCCACACTTGGAGTATCTTTAGTCGTATCAAATTCTTCCTTTTCTTCTACAGGCTCAGTCTGCTCATCATAAAGCACTGTCTTAATAAAATGCGCAACAATATCGTTCATGATGTGGTTCCATTTTGGGCATGTTTTTTTCCGAATTATATTCTTGGTGAAACAAATAGTACTAATCCATGCCCATACTCTCAACATTCAACATAACGTATGAGCTTTGCGCAGACTTGGCCGGTTGGTTGCTACTACTGCTAAAGTTAGTTGTCCTTCTGATAAGGTTGAACTTAGGAGGCTTGCTCCTCATGAAGGTCTCACTTGACCTTTGTTTCAATTCTACCAACTCATTAGATAAAGACTTGATAGTGTGGGTCAAGATTTCAAGATCAATTTCTTCTTTCTCCTTGGCCTTGCTTATGGAGGCCTCAAACCTTTTCCCTATGCCTTTGGAGTCCTTTGTTTATTCTTCATTTTCAATAACTCCAATTGAATTCAAGTCCTTTTCAACTTCGATCACCTCTTCAAAATTCTCAACCAAAGTTGGTTTCACAGTTCTTTTCACGAAATACATAATGCTTGTTGGTAAGGAATATGTGAAATAATTGATAGAGATGGAGTCATGAGGTTTTGTGTTTGCTGGAAATCTATTTATGATATGGTTAGGCCTATGATTGAAATATTTCACTTTCTCTTTCTGCTCCATCTTGATATTAGGTAGAAGTTGTCTAGATGGTCCTATGCCTTTATTGCTTTGTCAGGGTCATACTTCGTTAGTACCTTTTCCGGATGTCTTGGCTTCTTGTGTAGAACACCCAGTAGTGCAAGTGGGCTCTGAGACATCCATTCCAGATCTTGGCCCACCATGTCCTTGTAACCATTTTCCCCTTCTTCTTTATAATCTGATTGGTTTTCTTCTTCTTCTTCTTCTTCACAGCCTAGCCCAAAGAAAGTATCATCTATGAGTGCCATGTTGTCACTATTATCATCGTTGAAGGTTGGAGGTTTCTTTAGTTTTTCTGCATTCTCTTAAGAGTCTACCAACTCTTCAAGGGTGGTGAGAACCAAATCATCAAATGTTGAGATCACTATCCCAGTGGGGGTGGTTTGGCTCTTCTTTGGAAAATATGGAATATTATGTACTCCGGGTATCAATCCAATAAATTTTACAAACTTGCGGGTGATAGGGCAGATGGCCCAGATTTGATTGTAAGAGATTTCACAAGTTTGTAAAGCCTCGGGTTGAGAAGGATCACCAACTTAAGGAATATGCACAGGGGAGGTGCTGGGAATGTTGTTTCCTTGACCGAAATATGTAAGGTTAGGGTTGGTGAGGTTGTGAGGCATACAAATTTTGCCCACATTCAAGGGGTCTCCCTGATATGTGGTCCCAATTAGACCTCACACCATTTGGGATAGGAGCCCCATCTGGAATATGGCCCAGTTGTTGGTTATCTTAAAGATATGCCTTGGCTTTAACTATCAGCAAGAGAGAGGAGTGTAGATATGCCTTCAAAAAGAAAGGCAATGTTTTTGGTGAGTGTTCAGTCCTATATGTGTCAAATCTATTTCACTGTGGCAATGAGGAAAAGTGAGCCTCTAAGAGAGAGGTAGTAGTATCATCCTAGTGGAGACGCGCATAAACAAAAGGGATCCATACAACATCAAGTGGAATAATCCATAGAGATGCGATGACCATTGCAACTAGTGTAACAAGTAAGATTTATCTAATATCCAACAGAATAGTCCACGAGGATGCGAACGAGGTAATAATAGTTACAACACATTCTCAATATGATAAGTGCCAAAATAACCAAAATAGTTCAACTACTTTAGCATAGATGAAAGAAAACATGAATTACAAACATTCACATAATAGTCTTACAAATATCCATAATCCATGCATGAAGAATGTGCTAGCCCATAAGTCCTCTTATATTAAGTAAAACTTCCAAGACACACGTATACAATGAACACCACTATCTCCAATAATGGAGCGTTGGAGCCACTCCTTACTCCCCAAAAGAACTAGCTTGTCTCTCTAATTCTGTGCTGAAGGAGCCAAGGTGAAAATTCCTTTGCTCTTAGAATGAGGGTGTGTATATAACAATGAGGAGGTGATGCTTCACCTTCCTTATGACTCTTTGACTACCCTCATGACTCTTTGAATCCTTTGAATTTTCAAATTTACATGACTCTTCATGTTCCATACATGTCCTTTGGAATTTCACTTTACAATACATTTTAGAAACATGAATTACATAATCCACCATAATGGCGCGGCATGTGAAAATGCATAAACTGATAGGACATGGAATTATTGATGCAGATGTGGAAATTTCAAGCCATTGTCACTTATATGTGCTAAGTTTCTGCTTGAGAATGATTTTCTTTCTACCTCCGAATGGCTTGGTGATAAGGAATATTCAATGATCTCAGGTCTTGAGTTATGATCGCAAGATCGTGTCCCCTTGCTTTCTCTCGGTTGATAATATTGCATACTCATCTACACAAATGTCTTTCAACATGTTTCCCTTCTTCTTCTCCTCCTTAATCATCTCGCCATGCTATGATAAGGTACCTGTAAGTACAATTCACTCATGATGAGATGACATCTGTCTAAAAACCCGTAGTCTAAGATAGTGCATATTCATCCATTAGCTGGGCCAGAATCGGGAACAAGCTAGGAGAAGGGCTCAGTGACTGCACAGTTCAAGTAGTCAGGGGTGAAATTTGAGCCTTGAGACTATGCAATGCGCAATTGAAGCTGGGCTGAGGAAGAAAACTGCGCAATTTTGGTCAGTGTGACAAGATGAGGGATGGGAACTAGATGAACATACTGTGTAGTTTTGGGAGATAGAGGAGGCTGGGCCATTTTTCAATTGCATAGCTTAGGGGCTCAAGGGATCAATTTGAAGCTAGAGATTGCACAATGCACAATTGAGGCCTAGCTAGGAAGATGGATTGCACAATTCTGGGAGCCAAGGTTAGGGCTTGAGCACTAGAACTGTGTAGTGTAGTAGTCTTGGAAGGAAGGAAATTCACATTGCATAGTGTCAAGAGGTAAGGTCATAGCTAGAGTACTAAGCCTACGCAATGCATAGTTTAGGGAGGTCAGGTGAAGCTAGGTTGCTTGGTCGAGAAGCTTTTTAGAAATTGGCTAAGTGAAGGATCAGTGAGGCTGATATGAATGGTGATAATAATTCAACTATTATCACACACTTAGAATACTTGATGACCCAACAACAAATATGATCTGTGACACACAAACAATGCATTTCCCTTAGTGAGAAAAATTTATGACAACTTACGACAAGTGAGACACTAAAGATATACTTGTGCGACAATGCTTGAAATTTTGGAAATGAGTGTGGAGGATTTTTACATGGTTAGGAAAACTCATTTACACAAATATGACCTCTTGAAACCACCATAATAGTATTATGCACATTGTGCGACAACTAACATGTGAAAATATGACATTTTTCCTATCTTGTGAAAGAGACTAAAAACCTTAAGAAAACACATGAAATAAATTTCAATGTTTGCGGCGACAATGTACAAGACCAAGGAAGGCTTCGAAATTAGTGTAGCCAAAAATTTCGAAGGGTGTTGTAGTAGCGAAATCATAAGATTGATTGACATTAAAGAGGTTGACCATGGTTGACCATGGTCAACCATTAATGTACCAATGTATTATTGTTACATCAATCTATTAATGTTACATTAATGTTGACATTGTTACATTACTACATTAATATTGACCATGGTTGACCATTGTTAAGCATGTCTGACAATGGTTCATGTTATATTAATATTAATGTTAATGTTACATTAATTTTACAAAAATGGTTGCATTAATGGTTGAAGTGGGTTGATGGGGTTGGGTATGGTTCACAAGGTTGACCATGGTTGAAGAGGGTCGACCATTGTTGGTCAAGGTGGACCATGATTGACCTTAGTTGACCATGATTGATAATGATTACCATGGTTGACAAGGGATTAAGATGAAATATTATGGTTAAACCTGGTTATTGATGTTTTCCATGGTTGACCATTGTTACATGGTTACAATAATGTAACATTAATGTTGACCATGGTTAACCATGGTCAACCATGCAATCTTACATTAATGTTAATGCTAATGTTATATTAATGCTACAAAAATGTTTACATTAATGGTTGAAGAGGGTTAATGAGGTTGAGCATGGTTGATGAGGATGACCATGGCTAAAGAGGATTGACCATTATTGGTCAATGGATACCATGTTTGACCTATGTGAAAATGATTGACAATGATTACAATGATTGACCTTAGTTGAACACGATTGACAATGATTAACATGATTGACCTCTGCTGACCATGATTAACAATGATTACCATGGTTTTCCTTAGTTGACCCCAATGATTACCGTAATTGACCAAGGATTTATGGGAAGATTATGGTTGACCATGGTTGACGAGGTTGAGTAAGGATGAAAAGTGTTGACATTGGATTAACATGGTCGACTAAGCTTGACCATGGTCAACCACAAATATAACAATGTATTTATGTTACATTAATCTAACAATGTAACATTAATGTTGACCACAATTTATTTTAAGATAATGTTACATAAATGCTTAAAAAATTGTTTCATTACAGTTGAAGAGGGTTGATGCAGTTTACCATGGTTGAAGAGGATTGGCCATTATTGATTGAGGCTTGATGGAGGTACAATAATCACCCTCATTGACCCATGGTTGATCAAGGTTGACCATGTTCAAGCATGGTAGCATGGTTTTAAATTTTTTACCATGGTTCGCCATTAACTATGATATATTATGATTGAAAATGGTTTCCCATGTTTGATCATGGTTAAAAATGGTTGACCATGGTTCATTATGTTTGTGAATGATGACCATTCTTTGACCATGGTTGAAGAAAGTTTGGCATATTTGGTTGTTGTTGACCATATTTTGCTATGAGATATTATGGTTGCCTGTGTGGAGAATGGTGGACCATATTTAACCACAGAGCCCTTGGTTGACCATTTTCGACCATTCTAACCATGGTTTACCATCGTTGGCCATCAAAAGTGGGTAGAGCATGGGTTTCTCTAGGTTGACTATGTTTGACCAAAAATGACCATGGTTAGTCATTGTTGACCATGGTTAACCATTTTTTACTATGGTTTAACATGATTAAATATCGCTTAGATGAAGGTTGTGTATGGTTGAATTTGTGTGACAATGAGTGACAAAGTTTAACCATGATTGACCAAGGATATGAGACTTTGAGTAGATGAAATAACTAGCTCAAGATGACCATGATTGATCACGTCAACTATGGTTGACCATGTTCAACCATGTTTCCCATGGGTGACCGCTATTAACTATGTTGACCGTGGAGACCATTATTGAAAATGGATTGACCATATTTGACCTTAATTGACCATGGTTTCCCAAGTTGTCTATGGTGTACAATGGTTGACTATTGTTAACTAAGGTTGATTATGGTTAACTATGGTTAAATATCGTTTACATATGGTTTAGTAAGGTTGATTAAGGTTTATTGGTGTTGACTATGGATGGCCATTTTTAATGATGGTTGAAGAGGGTCAAACATGGCTGAAAAAGATTGATGATGATTGATAAGGTTAATGAGGATTGACCATTGTTGACAAAGAATTGATGAGAATTGACCATAGGTATCCATGGTAAGGAATTAGCGACAAGGATTGACAATGATTAATACTATGAACTATGGTTTACCACTGATTATCATGTTAACCATGGTGATCATTGTTGAGATGGTTGACTATGGTTGAAATTATGGTCCATTTTTAACCATGGTGAGCTTGTTTAACGATGGATGATCCTGTAAGAGCATGGTTGACTACTGTCAAGTATGGTTGACTAAGGGTGAACATGCCTGACCATGGTTGATCTAGTTGACTATGGTTGAAATTCTTGTCCATGTTTAACCATATCCAACTTGTTTAATGATGGATGATCTTGTAAGATCACAATTGACTATGTCGAGTATGGTTGACTAAGGGTGAACGTGGCTGACCATGGTTGAGTTGGTTAACTATGGTTGAAATTATTGTCCATGTTTAACCATGGTAAACTTGTTTAATGATGGTAGAGTATTAAAAAACCAACGATGAATGTGGTTGAACATGGCCAGCAACCATGGTCAACCATGTTCATCCTTAGTCAACCATACTTGACCAATGTTGTTATGCTCTTGACCTGCGAGAAATTCCAGAATAGCAAATATGCGAAGAAATACAATGGAGAACACATAATAAAATGAGAAAAATAGCTAATATTTTATTATTCAGAGATAAAAGCAAAGTTCACTTTCCTCTTTGAGGGGGAAACCTCCAGTAGAGCAGAGCTCGATTATGAAATAAGACTCGATGATATTTCCCTTCTAACTATCACTATTTATAGCTAAATGACCATCAACAATCTAATGACTAGTGGTCCTCTTCATAACGTGGGTTAACCACTTTATTTATTAATTATTCTTGTTTGCAACTAACTGTGGTCCCTTTCTTAAATGCGGGTCAAGCACTTACAATTATTAATATGAGCTTTATTGACTCTTTAACTAACTATGACTATGACTCAACCCTATTGGGTTTATTACATAAATAAAGGGGTTAACGTTGGACCCTAACATGCCCTCCCCCATCAAAGTAGCCTTGTCCTCAAGACTGAACTTGCGAAATTGATGAGCAGTAGTATTGCAGCAAGGATGCTGCAACTCCTGGGCTACCAGCTTTACTTATCAACCCGGGGTTCGTACAAACTTGGAGGTGATAGTGTTGTATTCACAAGTAAAAGTGATGGTCCTGCATGTTGTCATTGTTCAACTGGCAAGAGACCACTGGGGTTCCAAGACAAACTTCTACGGAGTTAGAATAATCTTGATTCTTTGATGGAAGAAAGGTAAATCTACTCTAAGAGGGTTACTCTATTGCATTAATGGAGAAGGTCAACATGTAATGCTAAATCACACCATTGCCTAATTAATAATTTAAGAAGCTATGATAGGCAGAAATGCTAAATCAACATAAAACAAATGCTACTATCTAAGTTTCAGAAGTAAGAGGCATCAAACAATACTAATGTGCAAGTAAAGAGACTAAACTAAATCTGTTTTTGCATTTTTGCTCTTTTTATGCAGAATCAAGTATGCAAACTAATTGTTCTTGTGGATGTGGTAGGTGGATTAAGGGTGTGTGACGATGGCTAGAAGGTTTATGAAGTGGTTGGATGGTGTGGAGGGTCCCTAGGAGGATTTTGGTGACTTCCTAGAGGTTTTCCATCAATTCAGCCTCAAAACAGGTCATTTCAGGAAAACCTACAGGATGTACTAGAAACCTACAGGATGATCCCGTAGGAATTACAGGAAACCTACAGGATACAACCGAGAGCTAAATGTGAGGTGTAGGAGGTGATGGGAGGCTTAGGAAAGGTGTGTGATGGGTGGAATGGAGTGGTAGAATGTCTAGGATCACTCAGGAGTCAATATCCAAGGTAATAGATGGCTAGATTCGCTCAATGTGCTTGAGAGAATTTTTATGAAAAATGATGGAAAACTAGTGAAAGTGATGGTGAAAAGAAGGGATGGATAAGGTGGATGAAGTGGAAGTTGGTTTTTGGATATGAAGTCTTAGCCTTCTCCTGAATCACCTGCTCTACATAAAAGATGTGTGTCTTCCAAAAAGCTATGCAACAAGATACATTTTCATAAACTAGAAAATAAAAATTAATGAATCAATTGCCTATACTATGCATGAAGAAAGTTGCTGAAAGGAATGAAAGCATGAGTGAGATCTACTACAAAAATGGAGATGAAAAAGATACAAATGAAAAATACCTTGCAAAATTAACCAAATACTAAATTAACGACAACAAACTCCAAAGCTCATAAGAAAACTAGAAATCTGTGTTTTTGGGGTTGCTTAAGGGTCCCTTCCTCAAGTCATGGTCCCAGAGGGAGGAAGTGAGGCCAAGACACCTTCTAACAACCTTGTGGTGATCCTTTTTCTCCTTGCTAACCTGCTACTTGAAATAAGGCACAAATGGAAGAAAACTATTAAACAACCAATCTAATCTACACTACTTGTAATGGAAATGAATCTAAAAAGAGAATTAACAGTGAAGCTATGATTCTACAATAAAAATACATCTACAATAAAGAGGAGCCTTGGCTGCTAGGGTTGGGACCTAACCCAAGAGCTTTAGCCCTCTGAGTTAACTTAGTGCTGGCTCAAAACAAAACTCATTCTTATTAACAAAACAACAAATTGCATCAATAGAATTGTCACAAGTTTTGCAACTCGAAAATACATTAGAGTTCTACAATCAAAAATCTGAATCCTACTGAGGTCCTAGGCCTCTCTACTTATACATCTGAAATCCCCAATGACTTCCTTAAATTAGGGAGGCTTAGCTCCCAAACTCAATATAAATTGGTGCTTTGTCTCTCGCTTGCTCGGCTGCCTTCGAGTTCTTGTGATTTGGTTGTTTGCACTCCGAGCTGATGTGATGAATGGAGGAATATTCAAATGGAGGAGCAGTAAATGAGGAGGATTTGCCTCCTACAATCCCTTTCCCTTATCCCATTCGAGTTTTGACCTTGGTCTTTGTCAAAATTCCTTGATTTTCTCCTTTAATCTTGCATTTAATGCATATTAGACCACAAAGCATAATATCCAACTCTAATTCACCTCATAAACAAATATAATCAAAAACATGTAATAAGTTATGAGAAAAGTTGGTTTGACTAAGCTAGTTGGTGAATTAAGTCCAATATAATTACCCAATGATGAGGCTCATCATCACCCCCTACTGAAAGTGTTTCTCATCCTCTTAGCAACTTAATTGATATACATATCCTTCATGGCTCTAGTGGCCTCTCTGACATCCCATGCCTCTACTGTGGTCTCCTCTTCTTGTTCATAGAAGCCTGCTTTCTTTTCTACCTCCTCCCACCACCTCTTTTCTTCTTCTTATTTTATCCCTTCTAGCATCCCTAAGAGTAGTGGTGGACTAAGTTTTAGGCCTATCCAATTGGCCTTCAACCTTCACATAGATTGTTTATACATAGGTGTCCTGTTGAGTGCCTCTCTCAACCTTTGAGGAGAGTGATATTCTCTTATCTTTAAGCTGTATGGCAGTGTGTTCCATCTCCTCAGGAAAGCATGTATACTATCATCTCCTAGCAACCTGAACATGTCCTCAAAATGTGAAATTTCTTGCTCTTAGGAAGCAAGATATCTAGGTGCTAACTAAGGATCATTTCCAATAAGATTATGGGTACTAATGAGGGCCATGGGATTTGATTGTTTAGCTCTGATCAAAAGAGGTTCAATTTTCTCTCTTGTCAATATCATTTTCATCTCTGCAGCTCTTGAATCCTCATGGTTCATCCATGATGCCAAAGCCATTAATTGTAGATCTCCTAGCTTGGAATTAGGGTCCCATACATTCATGTCTGTGAGGACCATGTTGTGCAAATAAAACTCAGCCAATTTGGCCCTATCTTCTAGTGTACTTTGATCACAAAGATCAATAGACTGCCTGTAGTCCTGAAATGGCATGATGCCTCTCTGTGCTAGGGTCTCAATATGAAACTGCATCCATTATTCTTTGAGGTAGAGAGCATAGGATTTAGTGGGCATCCTACACTAGATTGCTTCCAAAGAGAGACTGGCCATACATGCCAATTGATTCTCTCTTTCATGCAGTTGTCCCTTAAACCATGCATTTTCTGCATCTCATTGATTTCTCATTATAGATTCTCTATCCCTCAAGCCACTTAGTTCACTGCCCATCTCCTTGAGTTTCTCTTCCATGTGCCCAATGTCTTCCACCCCCTTTGATTTTGTGATCTGCATCCATCAGTGAGTTTTGGCCCTCTCCTTCTCAAGCTCAAAGAATAGTGGGATGGAAAATTTTTGAGGTATGACCCTACCTCCTTCAATAAACTGGTAATAAGAGTCCAGGTTAGGTTGGGGGCTGGGTTCTTTAGTTTCTTGCTGCTCCTCTACCTTCCTTTCCAATTTTTGTGCCTCCCATAGATTCAACAGAGTATCCTGTAGGACTATTTTTTCTTCCTATAGATTTTGCTGTGTATCCTATAGGATTTCATTTCCCTTGGAGGAAGTTGATCTAATAGTAGACCTCCTCTCATAGATGAGAGGGTACTTAGGGGAAGGCATTTTATCTTTTTGTGTAGGGGAGTCTTCAATCATAATAGGAATTTTGGTTGATGCTTGGGGCTTCCCCTGTCTTGTTCTTGTGCTTTTTATTGTCCTAAAATATAACGGGGTGTGTCTTTGCCTTTTTCCTTTTTTCTTGATTGGGGTGCTAAGAGCAATGAGGGCAGCTACTACCTCTCTCTCAGTGGCTTTTGGAGACACCGTAGGTGACTCCTCCTTGTTTTATGTCCCCTCTTTTCCATTTCCTTCTTCCTCTATGTCCTTCCTGTCTTCTTCTTCTTGTAGATCTTCATCATCTCTATCAGTTTGCTCCTTAATTTCCTCCTCTGTTTCTTCATAATCCTCCTTCTCTTCTCCCTCTTATTCTTCATCATGTTCCTCTATGTCACCTCCTTTTGCATCCATCTCATCCTTATCTCCTTCTATATCTTCCTCTTCTTGTTTTACTTCCTCTTCACTAACAGTAGGACTAACATCATAAGTGAGAGCTTTGATGTCATCCTCTGCTGGAATGTCTCTGAAAACTAACCATGTTATAGGAGTTATAATGTTTTGGAGGGAATCTTCTATGAGGATCCTAATCAACCCATGGTGAGCTAATTGTTGGGAATTTCCCTCCTTCACTTTGATGCTTGAGTCTATGAGTGATTGAAGCAAGAAGTATGGTATGCTAAGCCTTTGGTGAGGGGGTGTTTCTGCTCCAAATCTCAATTCTTCAAGGATCCTGAAATGATAGCCATATACCACACTATACCTAACCTCACATGAGATGTATTTGATCAATTGGTAGCCTACCTCATTCCATGAATATGGCAGACTTTCCCTCCTTACTCCATTTTTTTTCCTCAATGGGTTCCTCATCTTCTAAAAAGAATTTTCTTTTGGCAACCTCGCTATCTCCTTTGTCTTCTTTCCTCCATGGTATTCCTAGGGGAAGTGTGGTGACTATGTTGATGAGCTCAAGGGTGAGATCTATAGCGAGGCAACTTATTACAACAATGGCATAGATTCTGGTGAGTGGACTGAGGGAGAGAGAAAATTCTTGATCCACCTCATCATCATACCCTCTGAATTTTTCGAAAAAATGCATCCAATTATGTCTTGTGAATATTTCAAGCACTTGGGGGTGTTGTTGGATTCTCATAGTGTTGGTGTTCTCTCTCCTATTAAAACGTCCTATCATCTTGCTGGTGAAGTTTGAGGAGAAAATGGAAGGGTTGAAACAATCTTTCAAATGCAGAACCAAAACAGAGATGACTGTGTATGTAATTCCCTTACACAGTTGCTAAATTCACTCAAACTTAGAGGATTTCTGGTTCATTTACTTGCAAAGAGGGATGTAATTATAGAGCCTACCTCTTTAGATTGTTTACAATTACCAACTCCCGTGATATCCCTTCTGAACTCTTCTCTGCCAATCCTGTAGATAGTCTTTGTGTATCTTGTAGGAATTCATGTGCATGATCCTATAGGAATTCCTGTGCAATCCTGTAGGAATTCCTGTGCAGTGAAACGATGGATTTTTGCTTCTGGTGGGTTGCTTGGGTATGAGAGCAACCTGAGTGAGTGAGTTTCAAGGAAGTGAAATGCATGAATGCATGGGAGCGATGTTTTATTTCCTCTTATGGTGATTCAGGGTGAGGTGGTGTGCTAGAAACAAAGGTATGTTTCTATTTTTGGACCGTTGGTCCCCACTACCACCTCATCATTTCCCACTCCTCATAATCAGCTCCCACCTTATGTATCCATAGTTTTAACTGCTTTTGTCCTACTCCTTCTCTATCTTTGAGTTGACTGCAGCCACGTGTGAGAGGACACCCAGTTGTGCATGTGTTGACTGAACGAAGGTGGCCAAGTTAATTGGCCACCTTTTCACTTATAAACCAACTATATCGTAACACTTACATTTTTTTGAATACATGATGGATATGAGAGAGCGAGTTGGATACTTACCTATGGTTCCAATGCTATGCTGCAGTTGTCAAAGACAAGAGGTGATGTTGTGCATATTTGATGCATGCTATTCTTCTTCCTCCTCTTGTTGTCTACTAATGGCTTCTTTGTTTGTGCAGGTACCTATGGTTGAAGGTATGATGCTATTTCTTTGGAGCTCCTGGGTCATCATGCTAAAGGCTTGTTGCTAGTATGATTTTTATTCTATGGGATAGGTTGCTACAGGATGTCCTGTAGCTGCTTCAACCTCAAAACTCTTTAATCATTCTTCTTGCTAGAGCTATGAGGATGGTGACATGGATGGAAAGAAGGAGTGGGAGTGTGGAGAGCAAGGAATATTCAGGTGGTGTCTTTATTCCTCTCTATTTCACTTTTTTCGAAGACTGGAGAAAAAAATACTCTTGAAACTAATTTTTCTAATGGTGAGTACAGGGATGATGATGGTGGACAAGATGTGGTGATAGATGATGAAGAGGGTGAA
Organism: Pinus tabuliformis; assembly: GCA_031772625.1. Lineage (NCBI taxonomy): Eukaryota > Viridiplantae > Streptophyta > Pinopsida > Pinales > Pinaceae > Pinus > Pinus tabuliformis. The sequence goes on along the minus strand of CM062817.1, from coordinate 1,107,824,995 downwards.
TTTTAGGGGCCTAGAAAGTCCATCATTTGCCTTCGAACTGCTTCCTGTAGGATTTCTAGGTCACTGTAATTCCTATAGGATCATCCTGTATGTTTTAAGGGGATCCTGTAGAAAACATAGTCTTTTTATAAACTGAAGCAATGGAGCGGAAAAGAACGACATGAATGATGGAGGGATGCATGGTAATGATTGGAAAAATAAATATGTGAGTGACAAGCGTCTCTTTGGGATCCTCCTTTGCTCCATGACTATCCTTCTTGCTGACATGCAAATGGAAATTTCATGATTAATCTTTTTTTTTTGAAAAACGACTAGGCTGCCTCTGAGAGGTTTTCACCCTAGCTGTTTTCCCTAGGAGCCTAAAGAAAGGTTTTCACCCAAGGATATTTATCATTCTCTTTTTCTTCTTTTTGTTTCTTTTTTTTTTTTTCATTTTGACACCACTGAGTCGCCTCAAGAGGTTTTCAACCCAATGATTGGATTCAGGCACCTCATGGAGGTTTTCACCTGAGTCCTTATTATTTTTTCTTTTTCTCAGTGATTTGATGAGGGAGGAGCTGGAACTTGCTCCACTATCATCACTGTTTTATTAATATCATCAATGAACTCTTGTTTTGATAAAGGTCTCTTGTAAATTTTCAATCAGTGTCCATTAACAAGCAAAGGAATGGCTTCTTCATCTATGGTTTTGATTTGCACTAAACCATTATCATGGCATCTTTCCACAACATAAGGTCCGAGCCATCTTGTCCTTAACTTGCCCTTGAAGTCTTTATACCTAGAATCATATAACAATGCCCAATCGCCTTCCTGAAATTTCTTCTCCTTCATATTTTTATCATGCCAAATCTTCCTATGAAGTTGAAATACCTCTGTATGTATGAGGGCCTGCATTCTAAATTCATCTAAACCATTCAACAAGAACAATCTCTCTTTCTGTGCATTGCTGAGATCCAGATCTAGTTGGGCTGCCATCCTTAATGTGTTATATTCAAATTCAGTGGACAACAAGGCCTTTTTTCCATAGACCAAATCATAGGGTGTGAACTCAGTGGTGGTCTTCCATGTGGTATTATAGGCCTAGGTGGCCTCAACTAGTCTTTCTGCCCAATCCTTCCTGCTGCTGCTCACCACTTTGGTCAAGATGCCCTCCAGTGCTTTGTTGGTCACCTCCACTTACCCATTAGCTTGTGGATCATAGGGAGTGGAGGTTCTATGCTTCATCTTGTGATGGCTGAGCAAGTCTTCAATCATGTTGGAGGTAAACTGGTTGCCTTGGTCTGTGACCAGCTCTCTAGGATACCCAAATTTGTATACATTCTCCCTTAGGAACTTAACCACCTTCTCTTCTATTGTTGCCTTGGTTTCAGCCCACTTAATCAAATAATCAGTGCACACAATAATGTACTATTTTTGCTTTGAAGGAGGGTCAATAGGACCAATGAAGTCCATGCCCCACTTTTCAAATGGCTCGAAAGTCACTGAGGTTGCAGAGGCATTTCATCTCTTGGAGTAGGCCTTCCCATCCTCTGGCATCGATCACACTGACTAGTGTATTTTTTCACATCCTGATGAAGAGTGGGACAATAATAGCCTGCTTGTACCACTTTGAATGTTGTCCTCTTTGCTGCAAAGTGACCTCCACAAGGCCCATCACGACAGGTCATAAGGATGTCAATGACTTCCTCCTCCCTAACACACCTTCTCAAGATTTGATCTAAGCTTAGTTTGAAAAGATTGCCCCCAAACCATGTGAAGGGGGTGCTATTCTTGACCATCTTGCTCTATTCTTTGGATGACAAGTTTGGTGGGAACTGTGTTGATACCAAATAGTTTGCTATATCAGCAAACCACAGAGACAAAACTAAAATAGCAAATAAGTGCTCATCCGGTAATTGGTCATCCACCATTCCTTCTTCACCTGTAAGCAAATTTTCTTTAGACAAAAAGTTTGCACTAACATTTTCCTTACCGAGCTTATCAACAATGGTTAGATCAAACTGTTGTAATAAAAGTAACCATCTTATAATTTGAGCATTCACATAATATGGCTCGTTCATTAAATATTTGATTGTAGCATGGTCAGTATGCACAAATGTATAATAGCCTATAATATAATGCCTAAATTTGTTTAATGAATGCACAACAGCCGAGAGTTCCTTTTCAATCATTGTATAATTTAGTTCAACCTTTGATAGATTTTTACTGATAAAATAGATAGCATAAGGAAGTTTTTCATCTATCTGACCTAGGGCTACTCCTATGGATTTGTGTTAGGCATCAACATGAATATGAAAGGGGAGGGCCCATTTGGGCCTCGGAGAATCGGTGCAGTGGTCAACTTATCCTTTAGGATGTTTAAGGCCTCTTGATAGCTTTTTGACCATATAAACTCAGAGTCTTTGGCCAAGAAACCAAATAAAGGAGAGGCCAACTTTCTAAAGTCCTTTAGGAACCTTTGGTAGTATCCATCTAACCCTAGGAAAATTCTGACATCTCTCTGCTTTTGAGGAGGCGAGACCCTTTGGATGATAGCTATTTTGTTTGGGTCCACCTGTAGTCCTTACTGAGATATTGAATGACCTAGCACTATCCCTACATTCATTAAGAATTCACATTTTTCAGGACTAAGAGACAGGTTCATTTCAATACATTTGTGTATTATTTTGCCTAGGTTAGACAAGGCTTCTTGAAAATCACATCCATAAGGTGTAAAATCATCCATATAAATCTCCACCACATCATGGACTAATTCAGCGAAAATACTCAAGACAACTCTCTGGAAAGTGGAAGGAGCATTTCATATGCCAAAAGGAAGGACCCTATAGGCAAAAGTACCCCAAGGACAACTGAATGTGGTCTTATCCCGGTCTTTTGGGCAGATTTGGATTTGGTTGTACCCACTGAATCCATCTAGGAAAGAGAAAAATCTTTTCCCTGCCAGGCCATCTAGCACTTGGTTAATGAAGGGTAGAGGAAAATGATCCTTCTTTGTGGCTTTGCTCAACTCCCTGTAATCGACACAAATTCTCCACGTACCATTTTTCTTGGGAACTAACACCAAAGGAGAGACCCACTCACTGCCGGAGATAGGGTGAATGAATTCTGCATCTAGTAGTTTTTTTAGTTATTCTTTGACTATATCTCTAAGAGTTGGATTCATCCTCCTTTGTGGTTGTCTGACCATCTTGCAACCTTATTTGATGTATATGTGGTGAGTGCACACTGAGGTGTGACTCCCTTCATTTCTTTGTAACTCCAAGCGAAGGCTTCTAGATTTTCCTTTAACATGTTGCATAACTTCTCTTCCTGGAGAGAAAAAAGAAATGGATTGATTTTCAAGGTTCTCTCTGGGCTGAATTCTATGGTTTTGACACGAAGTGGGTAGGAATCAACCAAGCATAAGTCAATTGGATGATTTTTCTGGGTTTCCTTTACTGCTTCTTCTAAGGGTAACGAACCGAGAGTTGGACTTTGGAGTAGGTGTTCAATCAAGTCATCCTCATCCTGATGTCCTCCTCCCATGGTTCCTTCTAAAGCATAGACTTGGGTGGAATAAAATTCATCGTCTTCCTCCTCCTCCAACCATAAAGGTAGGTCATGCTCTAGAGAAGGTTGAGCAAGAGGGTATAGTACTAACTGCTTGGACATATGCCCATTCCTGATGGTCATATTCCTAGCTCTGTAGCAAATGTAAGCATCGGCAGTGGCCAACCATGGCCTCCCAAGTATGAGGGGGTAACCCGTAAGCTTAGCCTTAGGCCGAAGAACTAGGAAATCTGCAGGGTACTCCCAAGAGTCAATGGAGACCATCACATCCTCCAAAATTCCCTCAGGGGTTACTGTGGAACGGTCTGCAAGTTGCAGAACTGTTGTGGTCTTCCTCAATGAACCTTGGAGGTTGAGCTTGAGCATGGTGTCCTTGTTCATCACATTAATGGCAGCCCCAAGATCGATCAGAGTGTGTGGGACAATGGTGCCATTGATGTGCACATCTACTACAGGGCTTCCAGGGTCCAAATATTTTGGACAAATTACCTGCCCCAGCATTAAGTCGGACAACTACCCAATGACATTAATGGTAGGGGCATCCCTTTTTCGCCTCCCTGGATGCTTGAAGCACTTCTCCTTAATCAACTTATTGTAAATAGGAACATCTTTTATTGCCTGGAGAAGTGGGATCTTTACACATAGATTTTTCAATTCTCCCAGAAGTTCAGTCTCTTCTGGGGTAGGCTGGAGTGGTTGGGCTAATCTCTCAGGAAAGGGTGGATTTACTTTAAGGTTTCTTTCCTCTCTTTCTTCCTCAACCTCCCTAGGTGGAGGTGGAGGCTAGTTATCTGGGAGAACTATCCCAGATCTCAGGTTAATCTCCTGAATTTCCACAACATAAGCTAGATATGATGTCTCTCCACTGTATACTTACTGAGCTTGCTTGTTGTTCTAGTTCGGATTTGGCTGGGAAGGCATCTTGGGTTTCTTGGGTGGAGCAAAGTGTAGGAACTATGGTTGGGCAGGTGGTGGAGACAATAGAGCTGGAGAATTTTTTTATTGGGGCCTCCACCCCTGGAGTGGTGTATTCCACTGAGGTTGTGGTGGAGCATAAGGTTTAAATGACTAGCTGGCTAGCTAGGAGTGATACTGAGATGCATAGGACCAAGGAGGGGGTGTAGACCAGGAAGGATGAGTAGGGGGTCCCCAAGAAGGTATGGTTGTGGTTTGGTTGGGATTTTAATATGCATGCGATGACCGTTGCATGACCTGCTAGTATGGTCTAGGCCCATGAGGTCTCCTTTGGTTAATGTAGCAAAGCTTCTCAATAACCCCTTCAGCTCCTTGATATACATGTTTGAGTTTGGGAAAAGAAGGGTGCTTTTCTGTGGAGTGGTTTTCTTCACAGACCGAGCAAATTTCAATAGAGTTCAATGGACATTCATTCCTAGGATGCCTCCTAGTGCATCTAGGAAAAAAAATGCCCAAGGCTCTATCTGCTTCCTCCTACTTCCTCTTAATGTTCATGGTGTCCATTTGCAACGCAAGGGTTTGCAACATCTCAATTTTGAAATCTTCCAGCATGTTTCCAATTTCACCCTTGATGGATGAGTTGGAAGATGATGTACTGACCATAGGTTGACTACCCCTACCCTTTTTCCTGGCTACCCTATAATAGTTTCTAAAGACAGTCTTGATATCCTCATAGGGTAATTGGTAGATATTTCCTCCTACTCACAAACAAAAGGTACCCAGAAGATCTTCTCTTACTCCCCTAAGTAGGACCAGCTTTAGTGACTCAGGGTCAAGTGTGAACTTAGCCCTTTTGTAACTAAGATGGAATCTTTCTTCATAATCCTCTAGGGATTCATCATTGCCTATGGTCATCCTAAAAATTTCTTCTTTAGTATCCTTTGACCGATAGTAGTCCCGATATTTTTTGTTAAAGGCCTGCTACATTTGAGCCCAAGTTGTGATGTTATCTCCAGGTAAATCCATGAACCAACACAATGCTGAATCATTAAGGGTAGATGGAAATAGCTTTAACTTTTTCTCATCATTGGTATAATCATAGGTTCGACATATAACATCAAACTCAAACAAGAAAGTGTCGGGGTCCTCTGTGGTCAGGCCATGGAAATAAGGTAGGGCAGAGGGGCTTATATTTTTCATCTTAATTTCCCCATTGGTTTCCCTAATGGGGAAGGCACCCTCAACTCTCTCTCTATTCCCTCTGTCATTTCTGTTTTCAGCCATTGGTTCAGTAGGAATGGGTTCCTATTCTTCTTCTTCCCTTGTAGGTTTTTCAAATATGTCAGGTTGCTCACCTAAGGGTTCCTCGAGTTCATAGCCACTGAAGAAGAGAGAAGATTGGTTGTTGGATGCAGTGGGGGTATTTGGCAAAAATTTCCCTAAGTTGTCCCTATTCCTACGAGGCATGAAAGGAAATATTTTTGGTTTGGTTTTGTATTTTTTTGTAAAATTGGAAAGTACTTGCAGAATTGAAATTGCCGATTGAATGAAAATTACTGACAGAATGAAAAAGATACTTGCTAAATTGAAATCTTTCTTGCAAAATGGAAAGGAAAGTAGACAATGCAAAATGAAAGAAAGAAAACAACTCGATTACTCTTGTAGAAATAAACTAATGGCATAATATTGAAGATAAGAAATTGAAGAAAAGAAAGTAGTAATCATATTTTACTCAGACACCTCCCCAACAATGATGCCAAAAAGTGATGAGCACTAGTATTGCAACAAGGATGCTGCAACTCCTGGGATACCAACTTTACGTATCAACCCAGGGTTCGTACAAACTTGGAGGGGATAGTGCTATATTCATAAGTAAAAGTGATGGTCCTGCCTGTTGTCACTGTTCAACTGGCAAGAGACCACTGGGGTTCCAAGCTAGACTTCTACGGAGTCATAAGAAGATTGATTCTTTGATGGAAGAAAGGTAAATCTACTTGAAAAGAGTTACTCTACTGCATTAATGGAGAAGGTCAACATGTAATGCTAAATCACACCATTCCCTAATCAACCATTTAAGAAGCTATGCTAGGTAGAAATGGTAAATCAACATAAAACAAATGCTACTATCTAATTTGCAGAAGTAAGAAGCATCAAAAAATACTAATGTGCAAGTAAAGAGACTAAACTAAATCTGTTTTTACGTTTTTGGTCTTTTTATGCAAAATCAAGTATGCAAACTAATTGTTCTTGTGGATGTGGCAGGTGGATTAAGGGTGTGTGAGGATGGCTAGAAGGTCTAGGAAGTTGTTGGATGGTGTGGAGGGTCCCTAGGAGGCTTTTGGTGACTTCCTAGAGGTTTTCTATCAATTCAGCCTCAGAACAAGTCGTTTCAGGAAAACCTACAAGATGTACTAGAAACCTACAGGATGATCCTGTAGGAATTACAGGAAACCTACAGGATACAACCGAGATCCAAATATGAGGTGTAGGAGGTGATGGGAGGATTAGGAAAGGTGTGTGATGGGTGTAATGGAGTGGTAGAAGGTCTAGGATAACTCAGGAGTCAATATCCAAGTTAATAGATGGCTAGATTCGCTCAATGTGATTGGGAGAATTTCTATGAAAAATGATGGAAAACTAGTGAAAGTGATGGTGAAAGCAAGGGATGGCTAAGGTGGATGAAGTGGAAGGTGGCTGCTAGATATGAATTCTTAGTCTCCTCCTAAAGCACTTGCTCTACATAAAAGATGTGTGTCTTCCAAAAATCTATGCAACAAGATATATTTTCATAAACTAGAAAAGAAAAATTAATGAATCAATTGCCTATACTATGCATGAAGAAAGTTGTTGAAAGGAATGAAAGCATGAGTGAGATATACTACAAAAATGGAGATGAAAAAGATGACAATGAAAAATACCTTGCAAAATTAACCAAATACTAAATTAACGACAAAAAACTCCAAAGCTCATAAGAAAACTAGAAATCTGTGTTTTTGGGGCTGCTTAAGGGTCCCTTCCTCAAGTCATGGTCCCAGAGGGAGGAAGTGAGGCCGAGACACCTACTAAAAACCTTGTGGTGATCCTTTTTCTCCTTGCTAACCTGCTACTTGAAATAAGGCACAAATGGAAGCAAACTATTAAACAACCAATCTAATCTACACTACTTGTAATGGAAAAGCATCTAAAAAGAAAATTAACAATGAAGCTATGAATATACACTAAACATACATGTACAATAAATAGGAGCCCTGGCTATGAGGGTTGGGCCCTAAATGAAGAGCTTCAACCCTCTGCGTTAACTCAATGCTGGCTCAAAACAAAACTCATTCTTATTACCAAAACATCAAATTACATCAATAGAATTGTCACAAGTTTTGCAGATCGAAAATAGATTAGAGTTCTACAATAAAAAATCTGAATCCTACTGAGGTCCTAGGCCTCTCTACTTATACATTTGAAGTCCCCAATGAATTCCTTAAAATTAGGGAGGCTTGGCTCCCAAACTTGAGATAAACTGGTGCTTTGTCTCTCACTTGCTCGGCTGCCTTCTAGTCTTCATGATTTGGTTGTATGGACTTTGAACTGATGTGTTGAATGGAGGAATATTAAAATGGAGGAGTATTAAATGAGGAGGATTTACCTCCTACAATCCCTCTCCCTTGTCCCATTTGAGGTTTGACCTTGGTCTTTGCCAAAATTCCTTGATTTTCTCCTTTAATCCTGCATTCAATGCATATTAGACCACAACGCATAATATCCAACTCTAACTCATCTCATAAACAAAATATAATAAAAAACATGTAATAAGTTATGAGTAAAGTTGGTTTGACTAAACTAGGAGGTGAATTAAAGCCAATATAGTTACCCAATGATGAGGCTCATACAAAACTGTTGAAGAATAGTGGCTGGTTCCCAGGACACATCTTTTGAAGAGGTGTCTTTCCACTTGACGAGGACTTCCTTGATCGCGTGGTTGTGCAGATGTCTTTCATGAGTATCGAGGATCTGTTCAAGTTGGAGCCAAAGTGAACCTTCCTCATCCAATTTAGTTACACTGGTTTGAATTCTGCAATTTTTCCCCACCACTTTCTTGAGGCATGATACATGGAAGACTGGATGGATTTTTGAAGTTGGTAGTAAGGCCAGCTTGTAGGCTACTGATGCGTTGAATTATCTGATAAGGTCTGTAGAATTTTGGAGCTAATTTATCGCAACCCTTTTCTTTGAGTGGTGTTTTCTTATATGGTTGCAGCCACAGGAATACATCATCCTCTTCTTGAAAGGTGCGCTTTGAACAATGTTGACCTGCTTGTTGCTTCATTTGATTTTGAGCTTGATGGAGATTATCTTTGAGATGAGCTGTCATGGCGGCATGGTTCTGTAGGAGTTGATCAACTGCTTGTACCTTAGAGCATCTAGGGATATAAGAAATAGGTGAAGGTGGGAGTTTCCTATACACTACTTCCTATGGAGTCATCTTGGTGGCTTCATGATAGTTAGTATTATACCACCATTTCGTTAAAGGTAGCCACTGTACCCATTGATGCTGATTTTCTAAAGTGAAGCACCATAGGTATGTCTCCAAACATTTGTTGACTACCTCAATTTTACCATCAGTTTGGGGATGATAGGCAGTACTTAGTTGGAGTTGGGTGCAAATAGCTTGAAACTTTCTTGCCAAAAGTTGCTGGGGAAAGTTGGGTCACGATCAGACAAAATGGACATTGGCATGCTATGCAGTTGAAGATCTGGTCCATGAAAGCTTGAGCCACCAACGTGGGGGTAAATGGGTGGGGTAGAGCGCAAAAATGAGCATATTTAGAAATTATTTCCACAACCATCATGATGACAAATTTGTTGCCTGACTTTGGGAGACCAGTAATGAAATCCATAGAAACATTTGTCCAGACGGAGGTAGGGATTGACGATGGTTGTAAGGTTCCTAGTAACATGACTGTTTCTCCTTTGTGGCATTGACACACATCACATTCAGCTACAAAAGTAAGAATGTCAGTTTTCATGCCTGTCCAAAAAAAAGAACGATGAGTGCGAGCATAAGTCTTCTCAAAGCCTGCATGCCCTACAGTGAGAGATGAGTGAAACTCTACCAAAATATGAGTTTTGAGGGAGGATGTTGGCAATATAACTACTCGATCCTTGTAGTGAAGAATCTCATCCTTCCAAGAGTAGACAACTGAGGAATTAGGATCTTCTCTCAAGTTATTAATGATTTGGGAGAGAGAGGGGTGTGAAAACCATTCCTTGTAGGCTTCTTCAATCCAATCTCGTATGGGAAGAGAGATTGATAGCAACATGCTTTCATTCTCAAATTGGCATGATAAAGCATACGCTACTACATTGTCACACCCTTTCTTGTAAATTATCACATAATCATATCCCAACATTTTGGCCAGACATTTATTTTTCTATGGCGGGGATAGATGTTGCTCCAAAAAATATTTGAGGCTTTGATGGTCTATGCAGATTTGGAAACGCTGCAACAATAAGTATGGTCACCATGTAGCTACTACATGTAAGATTTCCATCATCTCCTTCTCATAGGTATATTGTACCAGATGTTTCCCACTCAGTTGTTGGCTGGTGAAAGCCAAGGATCAACCTTCCTGCATTATGACAACACCAATACCAGTACCTGAAGCTTCACATTCAATCATAAAAGATTTGGTGAAGTCAGGTAGTGTCAATACTGGAGGGGAAGACATGACCTCTTTGAAAGCCACAAACGCCTGTTGTGCTACATTAGTCCAAAGGAATGAATTTTTCTTTAGAAGGTTAGTGAGGGGTTTAGCAATGTGACCATAATTGCATAAAAATTTGCAATAGTAGCCAGTGAGACCCAAGAATCCCTTCAAACTCTTCAAGGTTTTTGGTTGGGGCCAATCTTGCATTGCCTGTATCTTTTTGGGCTCAACCCTGACACCTTCACGACCCACAATGTGTCCAAAATAATCAACTTCTTCTACACCAAAAGAGCACTTGGATAATTTGACAAATAATTTGTGATTCTAGGGAAGTTGCAAGATCAGGTCTACATGATGAAGATGTTTTTCCCAGCTGAGGTTGTAGATGAGAATGTCATCAAGGAAAATGAGGACAAATTTACGAAGATATGGTTTCAACAGGTGATTCATGAGGCTTTGAAAAGTAGATGGAGCATTAAATGTACCAAATGACATGACTAATAATTCATAATGGCCTTCATGAGTTTGGAAAGTAGTCTTGGGAATGTCTACTTCTTTCATGCGTATTTGGTGATAGCCAAAGTGAAAATCTAGCTTGGTAAAGAATTGAGCACCATGTAGTTCATCAAGAAGATCATCAACAGCCAGAATAGGGAATTTATCTTTGACAGTGAGCTTGTTGAGGGCCTAAAAGTCTGGAAACATGCGACATTCCCCATATTTCTTTAGCACCATGACCACTATTGATGAATAAGGACTTATGCTAGGACAAATAACACCTGCTTCAAGGAGTTCCTTGATGATTTTTGCAATTTCATTATTTTGGGTGAAAGAATATCGATATGGGCAGACATTCGGATGTTGGGCCCCTGGGACCAAAGTGATGTTATGATAATGTTCCCCTCTGGAGGGTGGAAGCTCTTTAGGTTTGTTAAAGAATTGTTGGTGGCATTTTAAGACCTATTGCATCTCAGGATGAATATGAAGAGTAGTATATTCTATGGCCTATATGGAATTAAACTGTGCGATGACTCCATGATAGCCCTTTTTCAACAACTTTTCGATTTGATGCGAGATGATGATGGAAGGAGCACTTGCCTAGAGTCCAAGGAGTGTATGAATGTGGTCATTCTGCTTAAAGCTCATATATAACTCCTAGAAATCCATTGTGGTTGGGCCGAGTGTGCGAAGCCATTCAGCACTTAAGACAATGTCACAACCACCCATGTTAATTGCAAACATGTGGGTCTTTAGGTGGTAGTCTCCCATATGAAATTTAATATTTTCATAGTAGCATTCACATTTCATTGCCCTCCCATGAGTAATAAGGACCTGGATATTAGAAATTCCCCTTACAAAATAATTAACAACTTTAGAGACACGCTTATGGATAAAGTTATGTGTGTTTCCACAATCAATCAATACTACTACAGGGAAATGTTTAAGAAAGCCTCTGATTTGGAGAGTTTGGGGTGCATAAATTCCCACCAAAGCATGTAGCGAGATAACTAGTTCATCTGGCGTAGTTGTGAGATCATTGTCCTGCTGGGTTTCCTCAACTTCATCCTCTGGCCCCCCAAGGGGTGGGGCTTCCTCCGATGAGCTGTGATCCGTAACATCAATTTGAAAGAATTTTGGTTCCTTGCATTTATGCCCCAGGGAGTATTTGTCATCACAGTAGTAGCACAATCCTTGTTTTCTTCTTTTAGCCATTTCTGCTGGAGACACCTTTTGAACCTTAAGTGTTTGGGTAGGGCCCTGAGCCTGGGTGGAACACCCCTTGGCTATGAAATTTGGATGAGTAGACTAGGCAGCTAAAGCAAGTTCCACTTCGACAGCCTTTGTGCAAGCATATATCCATGTAGGTGGGTGGTGCATCTGGACATGTGCTTGGATGGCTTCTTTGAGACCACTGATGAAACACTCCAAGTAGAATTCATCTCCTATACCTTCTATTCGGATGGCCAATGTCTCAAAGGCTGCAATGTAGTCTTTTACTGTGCCTGTCTGTCGGAGCTTAGTAAGACGCCCCAAAGAATTAGATTCTCTATCAAAGTGGTCACAAAGGGATTTTGAGAACACCTACCAAGTTATGTTCCTAAGATAACATTTCACATGCCACTACCATCATTTCCATATCTCTTGGTCTAAGTAAAGGGCTACCATACATAGTTTAGTTGGATCATCATCGATATCATTTAAAATGGAATATTGTTCCATTTGTGCTACCCATACTATTGGATTAGAGCCATCAAATTTATACATGTCCAGCTTGGGTGGCCGATGGTGGGAATGTTGGTGATTTCCATGGAAGTGAATATGATGGCTAGATTCTCCTTCAAGGTTTTCATCAATACTATGTGCCTCTTAATGCAACCCTAGCATGCTCTTAGTGATGTGTTCAATGAATTGTGAAATTTTATGTAGATATTCCTGGAAAATATCCAGCCTTTTTTCAAGGCATTAGATATTCTCATTGGCCATGACTTTAGCTCTAGTTTCTACCATACAAAGATCTCGATCACTTGATGTCACTTTGAAAAAATTTGGGACCGCTAGAAAATTGAAGCTGACAAGTGAATGGTATGACTGCGATCAGCTCGTCGTCCTAAATCTCATGAGCTAAGTCTCTTGTAAGCGTCATGGGAAGGCCTTATACTATTTTTTTTTTTTTGCTCCGAATGGAGTTTTACTCCCTGCTGATCAATACTACAGTGGCCAAATTCTAGAAAACTTGATCCTACCCAATGTCCTACGAAAATCTGGCCCAAACTATAGCAACAGCAAGCCTCACTGTACAGAGCGTCAGATCTGCTTGCAAAACCCCAATTGTTGAATGTGAGTTGTATTGTGGTGGAAAAACCCCAACAGGTGGATCTTATTAGTGCAGCAGTGACAGAACCCCAACTGATAGATCTGAATCATACTACGGAGGAAGGACCCCAACTTGTGGATCTGATCTGGAAAATAATAAAATGGGCGATCTTCAGAGGGCTAAGGGAACTATGGTAACAAAGGAGTTTCAGGTGCTACAAATCACAATATACATAAGGGTCCAACAATAATATTCGCCCCAATCTTTCAGGGCACTAACTAAGGAGGATCAACCGTACTCTTAGTCGTACTACCCGACTACCCTATTGTACGCCCGAGTAATCTCCTGAGTGTTGTTCTGAGTGTACTGTAGCAGCAAGACGACCGACAACTTATCTAAGGCGAGTTTCAGTTGAGCCTAGGGGGCTTTTGATATACCTGAGGGTACGTGGAAGTGCAGTCTGCGCGTGGTTCTGTCTAATGCACTACTATGCGAAGGGGTACCCATAGGGGTTACAAGGGAGTCCAACAATCCTACCCACCTATTGTATTTCCTACATGCATGCCTCCCCAAATCCACAAATTTATGTGCTCAATGACAAATCTCATGGTTTAAAGATGCCGGAACACATCTCTAGCCTAAAAATTTTTTTTGCCAAAAATGGCGGTATGACCAGCCCTGGAAAGTGCTCTGATAACAAGTTGACCTGTGAGAAATTCTAGAATACCAAATATGCGTAGAAATACAACCTGGAACACAAAATAAAATGAGAAAAAAATCCAATATATTATTATTCACAGATAAAAGCAATGTTCACTTGCCTCTTCTAGGGGGCAACCTCCAGTAGAGCAGAGCTCAATTACAAAATAAGACTTGATGATCTTTACCTTCTAACTACGACTATTTATAGCTAAATGACCTTCAACAACCTAACGACTAGTGGTCCTTTGCCCAACATGGGTTAACAAATTTATTTATTAATTATCGCTCGTTTGCAACTAACTGTGTTCCCTTTCTTAAATGCGGGTCAACCATTTACAATTATTAGTACGGGGTTTATTGACTCTTTAACTAACTATGACTATGACTTGACCCTATTGGGTTTATTACATAAATAAAGGGGTTAGGGTTGGACCCTAACAAATGTCAAGATTAAATATAATACTACCTATCATATCCTCCTAATTGAAGAAAGCCTTTATCCCATTGAAATTATGGCAACAACTAGATATATTGTTTACAAGAAGAAGTTAAACAACATGAAAGCCAAGATGTTTTCTAAAATTTCATTTAAATCTAGCCAAAACCCCCACCTTCAGCTCAAACATGGATGGAATAAGGATTCTTAGTCTTGGATAGACCTTTGGAGGATATAATAGAAGATCATTTTGTAGAAAAAAAGATAAAGTTGACAATATTATTACTTCAAAGTTTAAGGAGAACTATAGGGTGATAAAAAGATAGAGGGAAAAAGGAAAATTGAATTTTTATTTTATTTTTAAATGTAACTAAATAAACTAATATTTTGAAAATTTTGTCAATTTTTATTATTATGATTGATTTTAAAAGTTATTGTTTTGTAAGGTTGAAGAGATACTTAAGATGGTAGAAGATGGAACGAGCACTTGGTGCTGGAGCATGTTCGAGACCTATGGTTTGAAGCCGCAACCTGCAGCCTCAACAATAGTTCTGGAAGCACAAAGAGACAGATTAGTAGTTTTATTCCACAGAGGTCGAGGACTGACCCGACAAATGGTAAACGAGGGGTCCACTGGGACCCCAACCTTCAAGCAGGGAGTCATGCAAAAGCAGAAAACGCTGGAAGGATTTAAAATCAATGGCTCTGGAGATCGTAAGGATGGCAGCGACAGCAGAGGAGAAAGGACACAGCAGTTGCAGAAAGAGATAAGAAAAAACCCCAAGATGATGGGTAAAGCCAATAATGGACAGGAGAAAGAGGACAAAAGACCAGAAGCAGAACAAAGGAACACAGCACCAGTAACAACCCAAACAGAAGGCGAAAAAGAAAATGGAACAGGGCCGCACTCACAAGAGGAAGAGGAGCAAGCAAAGACTGCCAACCCCGGCTCCAAACAGGAAACTCAAGGAGCATGCAAACCAAAGAAAAAGGAAACCCTTCGAGTAGTCTTCTCAGATCCAGACATTCAGGCCTATAGAGACCACATGATGGAGCATGCAGTTATTTGCAAATTTATGGGACTGTGGCCAACAGAACGCACACTCTGCCAATGGATCAAACAACACTGGAAGCCAAAAGGTGATGTTAAACTCCACCTTGGAGCCAAAGGCTTCTTCACGGTTGTCTTTACAAACTTAGAAGATAAGGACAGAGTCTTCGATGGCGGACCATACTTCTTTGCCTCAGCTGGACTCTACATGAGGCCATGGAAGGCAAACTTCGTACCTGAACAAGAGACATTCACACAGGTTCCAGTGTGGATCCACCTATTCTCCCTTCCCATAGACTACTGGGGACTGGCAACGCTTAAGCAGATAGGAGACCGGCTCGGAACCTTCATTAAAGCTTCAGAAGCAACAGTGCAAGGAAGATATACTTCCTGTGCACGCATTTGTGTTGTGATGGACGTCTCAGGAGCCCTACATGAAGGTCTGTGGCTGGAATTCAGAGATGAAGACTACTATCAAGCCATTGACTACGAACAAATCCCCTTCCGTTGTAGAAGGTGTCATGAGCACGGACACCTCGTTAGAGAGTGCCCTCTCAACAAAACAGGGGACGAACACAAACAAGAGCAAGCAACAAAGAATAAAGAGGCCTTCACAAAGCCAAAAATAAGACAGAGAGCCAACAGAAAAAGAACACACAGAGCAGAAATAGGACCTGGTATCATCAGTAACACCTTCAGCATTCTGGAAACTGATACAGACTCAGAAGGCACTAACAGAGATACAAAACTTATTGAAGCACCAAAAAACAAGACAGAACACACAACTCAGGATGGGGAGGAAAACACACTCAGAACAGAAGTGCAAATGCAAGAGTTCGAAGATGAACATGATGAAGACACTGACATGATAACCAGCGATGGGGGAAGCGAGGATCTAGAGCTCAATGCAGTCCTAGAAAAAGAAGGAGTCAACCTCCCAGCTATGGAAAAAAACTGGAAAACCCAAGGGCTAGACAACATTCCAGAAGAAGAAATCAGGAAAATCAGCGATCTCTTCATAGCAAGACAAAAGGTGGAACTCGAAAGGCAAAACAGAAGATTAGGTATCGCAAAAGGCACAGGTAATCAGTCAAAGAGCATATCTCTTAACCCAACAGGCCGGAAGCCAAATAAAAGAAGAGGCAGAAGAACCAGTGGGGAGGTGTTGCACGACCTGGGGATTCTAATGATCAACTCTAGGAAAATGAAGGCTCTTCATGCCTTCCAGTCCTACCAATGAGTTTTTTAGTTATCAATGAAGGTCATCTCATGGAATGCAAGAGGGCTTAACAGCCAAGCTAAGCAAAGACTGCTCAAGAGAAAGTTCCAACAAGAAAAGCCAGACATCATGTTCATACAGGAGACCAAATGCGCTACTAACCAAATGGAGAACATCAGCAAAAGACTAGGCAAACCTATCAAATATATAGATGTAGCCAGTCAAGGATGGGAAGGAGGCATAGCTACACTTTGGGACACCGGAGCAGTAAACATTATCTCAATGGAGGCTGCACGTTCGTTTATTGCCACAGAAGTTCAAATAATAGGTAACTCTGAAACATACCTATGCATTAATGTCTATGGCCCGCAAAGACTAGATGACAAATTTTCTTTTCTTAATTCTATTATGAATTTAAAGTTAAGATACCCCACCTCTAAGATCATCATGGGGGGAGATTTTAACATGATTACATCCCTAGTGGAGAAGAAAGGAGGTCTTAGAAAGCTCAACAAAGATACAGAACTCTTTGTTGATTTCATAGAAGCTGCCAAGCTAGTAGACATTCTCCCCAAAAATGGCTCCTACACTTGGAACAATAGAAGAGGAGGAGACAATAGGATCGCCTCCCGGCTGGATCGATTTCTGATTTCGGAAAGTATCTTACTCAGAGGAACAACAGTGGACTCTGACATCCTCCCCAGTGGAGGATCAGATCAGTGGCCTATAGCTTTGGAAGCAGCCATCCTCTGCACCCCTAGAAACAAGCCCTTCAGATTTGAAAAGTTTTGGTTAACTCATCCCGACTTTGCAAATCTGCTGAAGGAATGGTGGCGCGAACCATCAGATCTAAGAGGCACCAAAATGTTCAAGTTCCAAAGAAAGCTAAAACAAATCAAATATAGAATCAAAGAATGGAACACTGAGAAGTTTGGGAACATCTTCTAGGAAAAGAACACCATTGAGGGTAAGTTAAATCAAATTCACAAGGAATGGGCTTTCGGGAACTACAGAGAAGACTCAAAAGAACAGGAGAAGGTTCTGATGCAGCAATGGCAACTTTGTTGCCAACAGGAAGAAACTTTGTGGAAGCAAAAATCAAGGATCCAATGGCTGAAGGAGGGAGAACAAAATACAAAATTTTTTCACAGATCGACGATGGACTACAGGGGGGCAAACAAAATCCTCAGGCGCAAAAATGAAGCAGGGGAAATTCTTCAAAACCACAAGGACATATCAACGCTTCTCACCAGGCACTTCAAGCATATAGCTCAGGAAACGCAAGAAGATAGATCCGAGGCCATAAAGGAGCTAACTAAAGCTATAACCAGCATCATAACCTCAGAGCAAAACTCTGCTCTGCTCAGAAAGGTCTCAATGGAGGAGGTGGAAGACGCGGTCAAAAGTATGCCAAATGATAAGGCACCGGGGCCTGATGGCTTTACAATCAACTTCTACAAAGCTTGTTGGCCAACTATCAAAAGAGAGGTATGGGAAATTGTCAAAGACTCTAGACGCTCAGGTTCTATTCTCAAATCCCTGAACTCCACTTTCATCGCGCTAATCCCCAAGGAAGAAGAAGCCAATTCCCCTAACAAGTTTCGACCTATAGCTCTCTGCAATGTGATATATAAAATCATCTCCTAACCCTTTCTACCTGACCTAATCTCAGAAGAACAGTCAGGGTATGTGGAAGGTAGGCAAATTCTAGACAACATCCTTTTAGCTGAGGAGATGATTCACACCCTGCAGACAAGGAAACTTCCAGGTATGCTAATGCAGCTAGATCTCTCAAAATCATTTGACAAAGTCAACTGGAATTACTTGGAGGCCATTCTAAATGCCTTTGGCTTTGACAAGCAATGGACCAAATGGATCCTTGCTCTCATCAAATCTTCCAATTTTTCCCTACTAGTAAACGGCTCCCCCTCTGCTCCTTACTCCCCCTCCCGAGGCATTCAACAAGGAGACCCTATCTCCCCCTTCCTATTTGTAATCCTCATGGAAGGGCTCAGCAGGCTCATCCACAAAGCAAGAGAGGAAAGAAAGCTTAATGGCCTACACACTTTCCCCTCCATACCTGCCACAACGCACCAGCAGTTTGTCGATGACACAATGCTGCATGGCTCTCCAACTGTCAAAGAAGCTATGACCTTCAAAAACATTCTTCATCTCTTTAGCAAAGCTTCAGGCATGGAGATAAACCATGCCAAATTGGCTATCTTCTTCTTTAACACTCATCCCGCCATCCAGAACCATCTCTCCAGCATTCTGGGCTTTCGAAAAGGCTCTCTCCCTTCTAAGTATCTGGGAGCCCCTCTCACTACCAAGCCTTGGCAAAAAAATCACTGCGAAAACATCTTAGCGAAACTGGAGAAAAAATGCAAGCATTGGACTCACAGGGCTCTTAACTGCGCTGGGAGACTTGTCCTCACCAAAGCTGTACTGCAGGCCATCCCGCAATATTTGCTATCCATCATGCCGGCCCCCAGTGGTATCATGCAGAAGGTTAGAAACATCCAAAGATCCTTTTTATGGAGTGGCAATGCGGAAAAAAGAAAATGGGCACTGGTAGCCTGGAGCAAGCTCTATACCTCGAAAGAAGCTAGAGGTTTAAGCTTAATTGACCCCCACACCATCAATAAGACATGTGGAGCCAAGTTGTGGTGGCGCTGGCTGAAGGAAATCAACCTACCTTGGGCCAGACACTGGAAGGAGAAATACACTCCTAACTACAACAATCAGGACCTAATCAGGATACAGGAAACTCCAGAGGGTTCTCCAATATGGAACTTAGCTAGAAGAAACCGCAACTTGATTCAGGACCACAGCTTCTGGGAGATCCGCAATGGGGAAACGACCCTCTTCTAGGAAGATGCGTGCCAACAGCTCCCAAAGCTGGAACAACCAGAGCTAGAAGAGTTCAAAACAGAATGCCAGAACAGGGGAAAGTTTACAGTCCACCACTACTGGAACCCTAACAGCCGCGACCAGGAATGGAGGGAATGGGCTATCTAGGATGTTGAGAACCCAATTGAAGAAAACGACAACACAAAGGACCTCCTGAAATGCATAAACAATCGCACTATCAGGAAGACCACAGAAAACGACATCCTGAGATGGGGCATGAAAGGAAGCGGGAACTACACTCTCAAAGAGGCCAGAGAACAGCTAGAACTCTCGGAGCAAATGGAGGCGATACAATGGAGCAGCAAGGTTTGGGACGCCATATTCTGGCCTAAAATAAAAACCTTCTTATGGCTCCTCATGAGCAGAAAAACTCTCACATGGGAGAACTTGCGCAGAAAGGGTTTTGAAGGCCCCTCCATATGCCCTATGTGCAAACAAGCAGAAGAAACCATGAACCAACTTTTCAATTCCTGTGATTGGGCTGATCAACTATGGCAAGGGATGGAAACTATATTGCAGCAAACAAACAGAGACAGGGAATCCATTCAAAATACCATCATGAATTGGCCTAGCAAGTACTCCAACAACACAAGAATCAACAACATATGGAAAATTCTACCAGGCTTCATAACTTGGACCTTATGGAAAGAAAGAAATCGCAGAATATTTCAAGATGAGCACAGAAACATAGAGTACCTGCATAGCACCTTAATCCAAAACATGCGCCAATTAATCCTAGTAAAATGCAAGGCAGACCCTGATAATCATCCTTCGGCCGAGGACCAGCGAATTCTGAATGCCTTCAACCTGCTCAATGCACAACAACCGGGATCCATCGGGTAGCAGCAAAACCTAAACACAGAGCCGAGGGGCTGGAGGCAACCGCCGGAAGGGTTTTTAAAACTAAACTTTGACGGTGCCTCGAGAGGCAATCCCGGCCAAGCAGGTATTGGAGGAATCATCCGAAACCATGAAGGAGAAATACTCTACATATACAGCAAAGCTCTTGGGGAAGGCACAAATAATGAAATGGAATTCGCAGCTCTGGAAAAAGGGCTAAGAATCCTCCAAATTAATCAAACAGGCAAGGCAGTAATTGAAGGAGACTCCGAGGTGGCCATTAATGTGGCCAGGAAAATCCATGGAGGAACGCCGGCTAGCAGAGTCACAAAACACTGGCGATTGTCCAAGGTCACAGACAACATTGCCAAGCTGATAGGAGTAATGAAAGGCCTCATCTTTCAGGCGGTAAGGCGAAATGCCAATGCAGTTGCTGACCACTTGGAAAATCATGGGATTGAACACCCCAACGAAATATGGGACAACTGTTGGCAGCAGGTCGACAATCAACAATTAAAGAGCAAATGCATCCAACTCTCACGATTAGATATGGTGACGGCAAAGGAGTCCGACCAGAGGGTCGAATAGCCCAACGCCATAATTGCATGAACAGGCTGACTAGGCGCGTACCATTAATTCCCAGTAGAATGCGAAGGACATACAGGATGAGGGCAACCATGACAGAAGCAGGTGACAAAGATTTGTGCAGGGCCATAATCTGTGGTGATATGAGCCGCCGAAACATTATAAGGAATAGGGACACATGGCACAATATGGAGCAAGCAGGGCGTGGCAACCGTAGACGGGCTCAATTATCCCACAACCCAACGAAAACTCCATCACGCAACAATTATGGTGATCTGACGTGCAAGTTGCACAAAATTAACCGATCACTCACCGGAAACCTCCCCGAATTTGGTTATTTAACCACTCTCAATTGCCCAACGACAAACATTGTCTCAGTGTGCAGCAAACTCGTCCCTCCTCAATCTGCAAACAGCACTCGGGATACAGCTAGGCAAGACAGCAGCACCATGGCTGGGGAGACTAGCCGCAACAAATCAGCCAACAATGATCTGCAGCAGGCAAGAGAGATGTTTGAGAGGCGAACCTCGCAACGGAACAAGCGCAAAATCATTGATTTAGAAGCCACTGTCCAGGACGAGGAAAGTAAGCTCTTTGATCAGCAAATCGGGAAGGAAGTCGACTGGCTCCAGGACCCGGGAACTCCCAGCACTCGGGCCACTCAGTTCGTAAGAACTCAAGCGGAAGGTTGGCGAATGAAGACCCTCCTTGCCAAAGCTATGGATGTCCAAGGCGAACACGCGGAACAGCTGCGTAAGCTCAAGCAATTTGCCGAAACTATGTCGCATGACCACATGGCAGTGGTGGAAAGCAGCGAATTTAAATTGAGCGCGATCCACCAACAAGTCGATACCATGGAGAAGAAACTCACTGTGCTGATCAAGCTTCTGAAACAAACCATTGGGCAAGACAACAAGCCCTCCGACATGCAGAAGAGTGAACCTTCAGGAGACCAGCAGGGCAACTCATCCAAGCCTGGGCAGATCTACATGTCAAGACCCAACCCGGTCCTGGAAATGTTCAAACGCCTCTGAATCTGCAGTCCATCAGGCCTCCCCTGCTTTCCTCCTCTCAGCGGGTTATTATGTCTTCGGTCTAGGCTTCCCCTGTCTTTGTCTGTTGTTCACTCTTGCTAATAGCCGCCCTGCGTGGTGTGCATGTTCTTAGTTTACTGTTATCTAGTCTTTTCCAGTCATCAGTCAATCTAGTCTCTTCTGGTATCATGGGGCAAGGCCTGCAGTTTAACGGCCAGTAATCTGCTTCTGCAGAAATTTTGTACCATATTTTGTTTTTGTTAATATCAAAGCTTACTTACAAAAAAAAAAAGAGAGATACTTAAAATTCAATTATATTAAAATACAAGTTAGTATAAATCAAGCCAAGTACACTTCTAGGGTGATTTTTATACTCTAGATCAATGGTTAAATTTTACAGGTATTTACTCATATTTTTCTTTTTAACCATCAAATAGTGGAATTTTAAAATATACACGCCATCAATGATGTCTACATAATTTTTAAAACCATTAATTTGACAAGTGAGAAAAAAATTACCCATATTTACTTGTGCACGTGTGTGTGTGTAAGAGAGAGAGAAAAATGCATTTATATATACGTGTGTGCATGATAGAGAGATATATCTATTACATATGTATTTATAACTCTATATCTTATATATAAGCAATTCCAAATTAGAGTGGAGAAAATAAAAAAAGATAGGCACACGATGAAACTCTAAGATAAACACACATTGCATGGTGGTTATAGACTCTAATATAGACACAAGTTGCACTTACCACCCCAACTATGAGCATTTGGGCATGCTAGTAAAAGCTCGTCTCTATCCTAACTCACATCATGCAATCTTACAACATGCACTTGGACTTGAAGGTTGAAACTCACGTGCTTACCCATGGGCCATCCATATTCTATATAAAAAACATATTGGGATAGAGTAATTAGATTGAAGGGTTTTTTAGTTGTTCAATAAAAATAATAAAAGCGACAACAATTTTTTGTTTGATTTTGAGAGTTTTGATGTAGTTTGTTGAGTGTTATTATGCTCATGATAGATCCCATTTTTATAAAATGGATCTATTTAGTAGTTGGAAATGAAAATCTCAAATGGACAATTACCATGGCTCCTATGCATTCCATAAATTCATAATTAAATCTGAACATGGCTAGGTTTGGGCCTTTCAAATCTTAGGATGCCTGCGAAGGTTTAGGGCTTTTAAATCTTGGGATTCCTTATAGAGAGAGATTTATCCTTGTTAAACAATGATGAATTTCTTCAAAACCGATATGTTATATATTAGCATTTCTTCAAATATTAGAATTCTCCCAAATCCCTATTTAAAAGTTAAAGTGGGTTCAAATTTGTTTTAATATTTATACTGTCTTTTTTCAATCCAACTCATCACATTGAAAGCTAAGATGAATTGCTCCTCTTCAAAGTATATTACAACTAGTCAGTTTGAGCATGCTAATCAGGAACTTCTGCATAATAATTGAACATCGCTTGCAAAAAATTTGAAATTATATCAACAATGACTATACATAATTTTCCTAAATCATTGACATTTTTCCAAAAACAAACATGATTCAATATGTTTGTGCTTTAATGGGTATGTCTATGATTTTCCTTAGTTTCATTTTACTTTATGGTAAAAATAGAATTAATAAGATAAAACAAAAAATTTACATCAATTAAAAATTTAAATGATGGGCTTATATTTGTATAAAATGTTATGTGAAGAGAAATTTGAAAACGAGACCTATCATAAAAAAAATTACTTGATAGATAGGAGTGCCCATCAAATTTATACCCTACTCTCGATAACATTTCTTAAACCACTTACTAATATGTAATTTGTTTTTTAGCCCCAATGAGTAGTGATTTTTTTAAATCTATACCTAGTCATAAGAAATACAAGGGGGATTCAATACATTGCCATTTTTCTATGGGATCTTCCATTAACGTAATTGTTAAATTCATGGGAGACAAACCCCTTTATTTTCCACAGGTACTATAACTGATTCTTTCTATATGTTTACAAGAATATATTCTTACATATCGTGAGAATAAGAGAATGCAAATACAATACATTGAGCTATTTGGGAGGCTTTTGGAGCAGAGAATCCATGTGGAGTTGGGAACCTGAAGCCATGTTAGAATCCATTTCGCATTCTCACTTTTCTTTATTGGATTTCTTGCCTCTTGTGAGAGGTGGTTCTACTGCATTCAAGGAGAAGGATTTTTTAGTGTTGTCTCCCATGCATGATTTTGCATGAGCTACTCTAATTTCCATAACTTCCTTGTAAAAAATTGTAGTAAACCACTTCATCTCTGCAAGGGTAAAGGGTGTAAATTCCAATGATATTTTCTCAAAATATGAGTCTAGACTAGGAGGGTAGTCCCGTGAAGGGGAATTCTCTTCATTTTCCATCGACACTTCTATATTTCCCTGATCCTCATTTGGGGATTCATCCATAGGGGTATCTTCTTCTTGTCTAGATCTTGAAGAGCCTCAAAAGAGTTTTTGTTGAAGGAAGGTTCTGGGATTGGATTTGCTTCAACAAATTTCTTTGGGGTTGCAGCCTTGTTCTGTTGATTCCTTCTTCTCTTTTGTGTTGGTTGGAAACTCATCTCCTTAGAAACAGGGGCTGGGGCCTTCTCTTCTTTTTCTGCTGGGGGCAATTTTTGGAAAAGTGCTCATGACTACGATAGTGAATGCATTTAAAAGGAATATGCTCATATTCCAATTTATGGATATGGCTCCATTCTCCAAGATTTATCTTTAGGGTCTAAGGTAAACCTTCATTGACGTTTACCTTCACACAAATGCAAGAACAAGAAAATTGACCTCCTTTTGGTTCTTCTTTATCCAGGTAGTGCTCATCTTGTTTCCAATGTCTTTTACTGCATCAAGCCCCCAAATATGAAAACGGAGGTGCGACAGTCAAACCCACACTGACATGATAATGATATAAAAAATTGTATTGAATTCAAGCGCCTATGGAGTGATAAAAAGGCCTATGGACCCCATGAAATACGAACTTGATATGAAAATCAAATCTCTTTCCATTTTATTGAGAAAGAAAAAGAAGTAGAAGCCCCTTCCAACTACAAAGAAAGTTACTTCTCGTTGAAGCTTGGGGGTCCATTGTTCTATGATCCAAGTTTCAACATGTTTTGGATTCAGACACAAGCCCATAAACTTGTTGACCAACACCTTTTCTGAGAGAGCTAAGGCTCTCTTGCACAGATTTGAAGGAGAGAGTTCCACAATAGGGATCTCAACTAATTTCTTGACATTTTTTTTTTTTTTTTGGGGGGGGGGGGGGGGGAGGTTGAGAAGTCCCAAGAGGTTTTTGAGTTTGCACCAAGGCTTTGAATTCTACCTCCTCCTCCATGTCACTGTGAATAGAATGCTCCAACAAAACGAAGACACAAATGACAACGAAAACAAATAGAGCTTCGGGTTTGAAAGCAAGCCCAATTCAATGATCCATGCATCTAAACCATCCAAATGACTTGAGCTTGCTCTGAACCTGCAAGAAAATCTTCAGCGATTAGGGAAAACCTAGCCGCCTTATATTGTAATTCACAAAGCACATTTTCTCTTCAAAAATTATTCACTAATATTCTACAATGTTTTTTATGTTTTACTAATCTATAAATTTGAAACACTATAACAAACCAAAAAACCATATTTAAAATAAGAATAAAAAATATAAATATAAAAATAAAATTTAGC
The DNA here is from genome assembly GCA_031772625.1 of Pinus tabuliformis. Lineage (NCBI taxonomy): Eukaryota > Viridiplantae > Streptophyta > Pinopsida > Pinales > Pinaceae > Pinus > Pinus tabuliformis. Next base: position 1,107,799,512 of record CM062817.1, on the reverse strand, counting down.
AATTTGAAATTTGAAATTTAAAAGGACATATTTTTTTACTTAAGTGACATAGTTTTGAAATTCTCAAAGTAAAAATATTTTTGTGAAACTATTACTTTGACGGCAAAGGGAAGAAATTAAAATAAAATAACCATGATGAATATATAATATTTTCGACTGATCAACCTTTTGCGGAACTATTACTTTTAGTACGAGAGGGGGAGAAATTTAGGAGAAAAACCACGTAAAATATACAATAATTCCCGATGATCAACATTTTTTGAATTGTTTGTTAAGAAATATTTGTTGTTTTACTGAATCTATTGGCACCATATTTTCAATGATGTTTACATATAAAAGTAAGGTAAAATATCACGATCTTGCATTTCGATTGAATATTATTTATTTTGATTTTCAAAAAAATGGATATGAATAATACCATTTTATCTCAAAATAACTCAATTTATGACCATTGATATTGCACATTAAATTTATATAATAGTTAAAAGATTATTATATTTTTTTATTAAAATAAAAAATTTATTTTTAATTTAATTTAAAATTGAAAAATAATTTTGTTTATAGAGTATAGAATAAATAATGATGGGGTGTATTGTTAAGGCACTCCGCCATGTGAAGGTTACTCGATCGAAATTTCGTGAGCAAAAATCCAGCCATGTTAAGCGTTGGTGTGGCCTAAGCTGGGTGCAATCGCTAGGTGATTTTGATGGCTTAGATATCCCTCGGTCACGATTTCTCAAGCCAAAAGTTAAGCGTGCAATTATCTTAGGACTCACAAAACTTAGCATATATATATATATATATATATATATATATATATATTATTCTTTAAAAAAAAATACAAATTAATTTTAAAATAAAGAATTACATTTTTCTTTTGGTGCATGTGCAAATTAGGTAGACAAAACTTTTACTATTAAAATAGGTATTACCTAGTTTATGTGTCACTTGTATGTTATTGGGGAAACCAAATTAATCAAATCTCAAAATAGACTTCATCTAGTTGAAATATCTAAAATTGTAATAGAGGTTTGTAGAAAATTGAAAGATAATATTGACATAGTGAGCCTTGCCTATGTTGTCCTTATCATTTTCAGTTGACAAACAAGAAAATAAAATAAATTGATTAACAATATTACAAACATGGTAGATCATTTGTAGCGTGAATCCACCTAGAGGGTGATAGGTGGGCTGGTATTGTCTTCGAACTTTGTGAATTTCTAAATTAGACAAAGGCCAAACCATCTTCATTACCTTCCTTTCCAATTTCCTTATATTCCTCTAGGACTTGTCTAGAAAGAGGGGAATTTCTTATTGCTCCTTTCAATGCTCCATGAGGACTTGTCCCATTATAGTTTTGATATACTAGTAGATATATGCTACTTGCATGTATTTTGTGTTGCAAGTCCTCATCCTACCTGTGTCAGGGATCCTTTTTCCTACTTGCACTAGCACTTCCTTATTGGTCATGAACCTCCTTTCACATTTGTTCTCCTCTTCTACTTTTCCAATCTCTTGTCAAGTAAACAAAGTAGTGGAACTATAGTATATTCGGGCTGAGTTTTATGTTCACGAAGTTAGGGATGTAGAAGTCCTTGAACCTTCCCATCAAAACTGTCGACATCTACCTCCTTTGCCTCTCGCCGTGATGAGCTTGAGGAACATAAAGATGATAGGCCAATCTCTGCAAGGACCCTCACAGACACCCAACAAACAAACTGACACCCAAATGTCTAGAAGTGAGAACTACTAAGAGAAAAGAGGTGGTACCCTCGTGTAGACTCCCTAAAGACTAGAACTAGTGGAGGATTTAACTTTGGTCACTGACAAACTACTAGGGAGAGAAGGTTAAACTAGAATGGACTTTTGGAATACTTATTTGTGGATAATGCAAGTCAAAGCAGAGGAAGGAGTGCCTCCTAAGATGAGAGGGAGCAAAAAAAAACTAATGAGAATGGGAGGAGTTGGAGTGTTATTTATGTTCGCAAGGATGGTGAAATGGAAACTATAGGAGGCTAAGTCCAAACAAGGCATAGGGGTTCCAATAATACACATACTAGGAAAAATAATGCTAGTTGATACAATGAACAACTAAACAGAGACCTGTCTTCTTATGAAATTCTCTCCCCACATGCAAGGGGAACAAATGAAGGGAGACCCACTATAGTGGAAAGAAACATAGACTATAGAAAAATAATTTTGAAACTATAGTAGACTGAATGATAGGAAACATCCAAAAGTGGAATAGTGAAACTTGGTTAAATAACACATTGAGCGATAATGACTCATCCTCCTAGTTGGTCCTAGATCTTCATCATTCTGTTTGGTCTTCAGACTCCAATTTCAACACTGATAACTAAGACTATTCGAAAAATGAACCATATATCCTCGATGATGCAATCAAACCATCTAACTTCTATGGATTTGTCGACCCTCCAATGAATTAACATGTGATACCTTTTGTTTGTAGGTGTCTTGAATGCTTTGTATGGTATTTGAAAAAATGGCAGTAGAGGTATTCAAATTAATGGCGATAATGACGTGGTAGGTGGAGGGCACCATCTCCTCCCACCTATTCCTTGCTTATGAACCATCCACCTCTTCATGGGTACATTAGGGAACCTACTATGAGGAAATACAAATCAACTTTGAAATTAATATAAATTTATGTTTTCCAATTAAAAATAACAATAATTTAAAAAATACAAATCAATTTAGAAAAATTCAAATTTAAAATAAATTTCTATTTATATTTTTCAATTAAAAAAAAAAAAAAAACTTTACCCTATATCAATAATATTTACTTTTGAATATAATTTGTTTTTAAAAAATATTACTGAGTTTATAATAAAAAAGAATTAATATTTATTTATATTCATCAATCAAAAAATATTTATTCATATAAACTTTAAAAAATAAATAAATACATATATATATATATATATATATATATATGAAAAACAACTTTTAAAAGAAAAACAATATCTTAAATCTAATTAATCATTAAAAAATAAATATAATCCTCTTACTAATAATTTATATAAACTTTTAAATAAAAATAATAAATAAATACATATGGATGTAAAGACAACATTTAATATAATCATTGAGAAGTGAAATATTTTTTTTGTTAAGCTTGGCAGGACTCTCCAATTTTCATGTTTACATGTCCATTATTCACCCCGCTATAGGGGGAGAGTAGCACAAGATTCGAACCCAAGATCTCTAGTTTGGTGAGACTTCATTTCCACGACCATCACCACTTGAGCTATCCCAGACAGACCATTGAGAAGAGAAATATAATCCTCTTACTAATATTAGTAAATTTAATTTTAAGTAAATTTATACTAATAATATTTGATATTTTTAATTTGATTTTAAGAAATTCATAATTTCCTTAATACAAAATTCCATAATAATTGTACATAGAATGTTGTATATTTGCAGATGGCGAGCTACTATCTCCTATGTTGTATATTTCAAAATGATTTTGGGTAACGATATTCTCTTGTGACGGTTTTAATATTTTTGGTAGATATTTGTGTTTTTTAATCTTATGTGCCCGCTCGTAATCTTCATTTGGTATTGGAACAATATATTATGATTTTCTTTGAAAAGAAAACCAACCATCATGATTTCATGGCAATCTTATCTAGAAAGATTTTATCCAACAACTTTATTCTCAAAAAAAATTTGGTGTGAGAGGACTAGATTGTTGATTGTACTATGCTTTAGGGATATTTTATCCCTACAATTTTGATGATGTTTAGGGCACTGAAAAATATCATCAAAATTGTAGGGATAAAATATCCTCAAAGCCATAGTACCATGAATAATGAATAATCTAGTCTCTTTAGTTCCTTTGCATAAAAAGGGAAAAATTATAAAATTTATGGTATTATTATAAATTCTTAGTACTATTTTATATTAATTATTGTTATTGTGAATATATTAGGTATATAGAAGGAATAATTATAGTTGATTTTATATTACATGGTAGTAGAGTATGCATGAAATTCAATTACAATGCAGGACATTTTGATTAAATGTTAGATTCCAATAGTGTTTAGGTAAATAGGGCATTCCATATAAGATAAATAGCTTTAGTGACTGTTAATTTTAATGATATGTTCTATGTTTGCAACAGTTACTTCAACATCTTATTATCATTAACAATAATTGTAAATAGAAAATCAAAAATACGTACAAAAGGATATGATTAGTTAATTATTCATCATTTACGATTGTTTTATATATATATATAACAGGGTTCTAAGAAGGGGAATTAGCCCCTAGTTGCACTTTTGAATACTCCGTCTCAACTAGGGAGGAATTCCACCTATCAACATCCATTCACTGCTACACCAACGTGTCTGTCATGTGGCATCTCTGCAACTTGTCCTGCTCTGGGTAATGATATTCACTTGTGATGGTTTTAATCCTTTTGGTAGATATTTGTGTTTTCTAATCTTATGTGCCCGCTCGTAATCTTTATTTAGTATTGGAACAATCCATTATGATTTTCTTTGAAAAGAAAACCAACCATCATGATTTCATGGCAATCCTATCTAGAAAGATTTCATCAAACAACTTTATTCTCAAAACTTTTTGGTGTAAGAGGACTAGATTGTTGATGGTACTATGCTTTTGAGGATATTTTATCACTACGATTTTCATGATATTTAGGACAATGAAAAATATCATCAAAATTGTAGGGATAAAATATCCTCAAAGGCATAGTACCATGAATAATGAATAATCTAGTCTTTTTAGTTCTTTTACATAAAAAAGGATAAATTCTAAAATTTATGGTCTTATTATAAATTCTTAATAATATTTTATATTAATAATCATTATTGTATATTAATTATGAATATATTAGGTATATAGAAGGAATAATTATAATTGATCATATATTACATGGTAGTAGAGTATGTGTGAAATTCAATTACAATAAAGGAAATTTTGATTAAATGTCAGATTCCAATATCGTTTGGGTAAATAGGGCATTTCATATAAGATAAATAGCTTCAGAAACTATTAATTTTAATGATATGTTCTATGCTTGCAACAGTTACTTCAACGTCTTATTATCATTAACAATAATTGTAAATAGAACATCAATAATACATACAAGAAGATATGATTAGTTAATTATTCATCATTTACGATTGTTTTATATATCTCTCTCTAGGAAGGGGAATAATCCCCTAGTTGCACCTTTTAACACTCCCTCTCAACTAGGGAGGAATTCCACCTATCAACGTCCATTCATTGTTATGCCATCGTGTCCGTCATGTGGCATCTCTGCAACTTGTCTTTTTTTGGGTAATGATATTCTCTTGTGACGGTTTTAATCCTTTTGGTATATATTTGTGTTTTTTAGTCTTATGCGCCCGCTCGTAATCTTTATTTAGTATTGGAACAATCCATTATGATTTTATTTGAAACAAAAACCAACCATCATGATTTCATGGCAATCCTATCTCGAAAGATTTTATCCAACAACTTTATTCTCAAAAAGTTTTGGTCTAAGAGGACTAGATTGTTGATGGTACTATAATTTTTAGGATATTTTATCCCTATGATTTTGATGATATTTAGGACAATGTTATATATCATCAAAATTGTAGGGATAAGATATCCTGAAAGGCATCGTACCATGAATAATGAATAATCTTGTCTTTTTAGTTTTTTTACATAAAAAAGGATAAATTCTAAAATTTATGGTCTTATTATAAATTTTGAGTATTGTTTTATATTAATTATCATTATTGTATATTAATATGAATATCTTAGGTATATAGAAGGAATAATTATAGTTGATCTTAAATTACATGGTAGTAGAGTATGTGTGAAATTCAATTACAGTGAAGGAAATTTTGATTAAATGTCAAATTCCAATATCATTTGGGTAAATAGGGAATTCCATATAAGATAAATAACTTCAGTGACTGTTAATTTTAATGGTATGTTCTATGCTTGCAACATTTACTTCAACATCTTAGTATCATTAATAGTAATTTTAAATAGAACATCAACAATATGTACAAGAATATATGATTAGTTAATTATTCATCATTTACTATTGTTAATATATCTATATCTATATATATAACAAGCTTCTAGGAAGGGTAATTAGCCCCTAGTTTCACTTTTTAACACTCCCTCTCAACTAGGGAGGAATTCCACCTATCAACGTCCATTCACTGCTATGCCATCGTGTTCGTCATGTGGCATCTCTGCAACTTGTCCTGTTTTGGGTAATGATATTCTCTTGTGATGGTTTTAATATTTTCGGTAGATATTTGTGGTTTTTAATCTTATGTTCCCTTTTGTAATCTTTATTTGGTATTGGAACAATATATTATTTTTTTCTTTGAAAAGAAAACCAACCATCATGGTTTCATGGCAATCTTATCTGGAAACATTTTATCCAACACCTTTATTCTCAAAACTTTTGGTGTAAGAGAACTAGATTGTTGATGGTACTATGATTTTGAGGATATTTTATGCCTACAATTTTGATGATATTTAGGACAATGAAAAATATCATCAAAATTGTAGGGATAAAATATCCTCAAAAGGATAAATTCTAAAATTTATGGTCTTAGGAATTCTTAGTACTATTTTATATTAATTATCATTATTGTATACTAATTATGAATATATTAGGTATACAGAAGGAATAATTATAGTTGATCTTATATTACACGGTAGTAGAGTATGTGTGAAATTCAATTATAATGAAGTACATTTTGATTAAATGTCAGATTCCAATATCGTTTGGGTAAATAGGGCATTCCATATAAGATAAATAGCTTCAGTAACTGTTAATTTTAATGATATGTTATGTGCATACAACAATTAATTCAACGCCTTATTATCATTAACAATAATTTTAAATAGAACATCAACAATATGCACACGAAGATATGGCTAGTTAATTATTCATCATTTACGATTGTTATCTCTCTCTCTCTCTCTCTCTCTCTCTCTCTCTCTCTCTCTATATATATATATATATATATATATATATATATATATAGATAGGGGAATTAGCCCCTAGTTTCATTTTTTAACACTCCCTCTCAACTAGGGAGGAATTCCACCTATCAACATCCATTCACTGTTATGCCATCATGTATGTCATGTGGCATCTTTGCAACTTGTCCTGTTTTTGACCATGCCATCCTTGCCAAAATGACAGAGGAAAGTATATATATATATATATATATATATATATATATATATATATATATATATATATATATATATATGGGAATTAGCCCCTAGTTTCATTTTTTAACACTCCCTCTCAACTAGGGAGGAATTCCACCTATCAACATCCATTCACTGCTATGCCATCATGTCTGTCATGTGGCATCTCTGCAACTTGTCCTGTTTTTTACCATGCCATGCTTGCCAAAATGACAGAGGAAAGTCATCATGTCCAGGGATAGAACCGATACTAGGCTTGATCCTTTAGTGATCAAGTTGTTGAACGTCATGCATCCTAGTCATGGGGAATATAATAATACCTGATCTATTCGTCGATAGTGATAATTGACCCTAGCCACTTTTCCCAACTCATTGGCCAGGTGAGAGGTACTTCCTAAGACTCTGAGATTGCGAGGGTATGATATATGTTGGGGTATCCATAGGAGAGGGTGAAGCAATCACCCTGTTCTCATATCGTGTACTCCATAGGGGAAGGTGAATCACTCACCCCATGTTCAAATACTTGGGTATGTACTCCAAAAGGGAAGGTGAACCACTCACTTTGTGTTCACATGTTGGGTCCATAGGGGAAAGTGAACCACCCACCCCATTCTCATACATCATACTCCATAGGGGAAGGTTAGCTACTCACCCTATGTACACATATTGGGTTATGTACTTAACTAAGGAAGGTGAATGACTCACCCTGTTTTCACATGTTGGGTCCACAAGTGAAGTTGAACCAGCCACCCTATGCTCATATAACTCCAAGAAGTACCCTAGGCCCTTAGGAGCTCCCAGAGCTCAAATTTCAACCCAATCAAGATCCCTCCATATAGGGAATGTTTCTCTGTGAACTCTAAGAATTTTTCCTTCCCAAAGGCTTTGTGAGAATATCAGCAACCCGACCATCCATCCATGGGAGCATCATTTCTCCTCCCAAAAACATACAGATGATGGAACACAAATCACTAAAGATCTTCTTCAAAACACACTATCTTACAACTAGCCATTCTAGTAGCAGTGATTTTAACAATCCTATGTTTCCTTTACATCCAGGATACCAAATCAAAAACATGTTAAATAAAATATTCAAATAACCTTACTCCCTCTCAATCAGGGAGACCACAAAACTAGGCTTGTCTAATTCATTAAAGTGCCCCAATGCCTATTCTGCACAATTTTCTTTCATATGACCAGACTCCCTCTTGTTTAAGGTGCATGCTATAATATAAAAGATCCACCTAGCAACTTGCTCATCATGGGATCCAAGAACCTGACAAATTACCAACCACCATGACATACTTTTGATAGTTCACTTCCATAGAGAGATCTTTTTCCATAATTACCAGGAGGGTTCAACAGACAACTCCCTCTGAGATTGATGAGATAAAACATTCCTGCCAGAGATAATCTGCTCATAGAACCAAATGTCATAGACTTACCCTTAGTCCATCTAATCATACTTCAAACAAGATTGTAGTGATGATTCATAACTCTCATTCGAGAAGTTATCGATTTTTAAACTTAGTTCTCACATTATAGTATATTATAAACGGAAACCTTTATCAAGCTAGGAACCAAGAAATATGTCAAGTTGAAATGTCTTCAATCATCTCACTTATTTATTGCCAATGCCCCTTAAAGTTTATGAAATAGGGTCCTAACCAATCTTAACGGACTTCAAAAGGCACATGCTTGAAGCATAGACTTTCAATTTTTCCTTATTCCATATTGACAAATATAGTCTTCAAGGGTATTTAAACAAAAGTTACTATTAGCATATACATACTTTATATTTCAATAATTAGACGTATTTGCTAGTAGTTACTTCCCACCATAATTCATGGAATTCTTTCCATTCTTTATATTTTGGTATTTACCGGGAATTACTGCCCACCATAATTTATGGAATTCTTTGCATTCTTTAGGTAGGAGTAAAAAATTAAATGTCTTGTACATACAGATTGTAACAACCCCAAAAATTTAACACTCGGTTGAGGCCTTTCTCCACCAAAGCTGTGATACTATATTAATATTTATGGCATGTTTTATGCTTGTAAAAATCACTTCAACGTCTTATCATCATTTACTATAATTGTAGATAGAACATCAACAATACGTACAAAAAGATATGGGATCATTTGATTACAACTGAGGGTCCCAATTATATACCTAGGTAGATACCCATTCAAGAATGGTCATGTCCTTGAAGACGTGACTCTTCAACACTAATTATTAGTTAATTATACAAACATACATACATATATAACAATGTTCTAGGAAGGGAAATTAGCCCCTAGTTGCACTCTTTAACTAAATAAATTAATATTTTAAAAATTCTATGAATTTTTATTATTATGATTGATTTTAAAAGTTATTGTTTTGTATGGTTGAAGAGATACTTAAAATTCAATTATATTAAAATACAAGTTAGTATAAATCAAGCCAAGTACACTTTGAGGGTGATTTTTAACAAATTAAATACTCTAGCTCAATGGTTAAATTTGATAGGTATTTACTCATATTTGTCTTTTTAACCATCAAATACTGGAACTCAGATGCGGGTGACACGTTATGGTTTTAATGAACACTTTGAAGGATGGCGGAGAGGGGACGGGCCACTTGGCTGATGGCGCCCCTCCCCATACCACCTTGAGGTGCCTTCAAGACACACTGCAGGCAACATTCAATGCAGGTCTGAAGCGGAAAAAAGTCATTTATTGTTTGGATATGGAGGTACCTCAGTTCATTCTTTCACCATCTCCCCTACTCCACTGCGCCTACCCATCTCAAGCCTATGAACCCAGCCTTGATACTACAACAAGCCGTCGCTGCTAGATAGTATGCTATGCAGATTTTGGTAATGGGTTTCACCATTCCCATTCTGGTCTCTGCATTCTAACCTCAGCTCAGAACGACCCTGCTCCACCTCACAATTCCTCTGCTAGAGCTCCCTCTGTCTTTGTCCCTCCTGTCACTGCTCCCTCTGAGCGCTCAGCCAGCGATATCAGCATGGTGAGACATCGTATGAGAATTCGAAGGGGAGGAACTTGGGGAGGAAGTTCTCGCCCTCCAACTGAGCAGTACCCTAAGCGTGCCACCTCCTCTCCCTCCCCTGAACTACATCATCCTCCATTTCATGGGGCAGGTAGATATCCAAGCACTAGAAGTGGGCGGGGTCTAGCTCGTTCTTCAGGTGTTGTTCATGGTGACTTTGCTGTCCACTCAGCTAATTTTCCTTTGCCCATTCATCCCGCTCCCCACTCAACCCAATTCAGGTTCTGTAGCTCCCTGAACAGGCCTGTCATTACCGCTACTATTTCCATCCTCTTCACTGAAGAAAACACTCAGACTACCTCTCAGGTCAACAATTCCAACTTGCTGCAGGAGGACGCTCCCAGATGTAGTAATTGCAGAGATACTAGAAAGAATGGGATAGACGAGGGCCTCTTCACTTCGCATGGCCATAAATTTGGTGGCAATCAGCATGGTGAAGGGGGTCTAGCTCATTCTTTAGGTGTTGTTCATGGTGACTTTGCTGTCCACTCCAATAATTTTCCTTTGCCCATTCATCCCGCTCCCCACTCAACCCAATTCAGGTTCTGTAGCTCCCTGAACAGGCCTGTCATTACCGCTACTATTTCCATCCTCTTCACTGAAGAAAACACTCAAACTACCTCTCAGGTCGACAATTCCAACTTGCTGTAGGAGGACACTCCTAGATGTAGTAATTGCAGAGATACTAGAAAGAATGGGATAGACGAGGGCCTCTTCACTTCGCATGGCCAGAAATTTGGTGGCAATCAGCATGGTGAAGGGGGTAGCTCTGCTGCCACGTGCCCCTCTGGTGGTTCGAGTCACGACAGGTCTGCTCTGCAGGTTGCATCTGGCGATGGTGGAGAGCCACATGGCAGTGGTGGAGAGCCACACGACAACGTTTCCAGGGACGAGGCGGATGAGTGGGCATGCCCAATCATCGAGGAACCCATCTCGGATGACTTCAACTAGGCTGACGTGGCTTCCAGGTGGTTGGACGTGGCAGCCAGAGATATGGACGAGGCTGTTAGGGGTTCGGACGTGGCTGCCTGGTGTTAGGATGTGGCTTCCAGGTGTTTTCTATCTGGTCTTTTTGTTTTTGTTAGTTTTGGATGGAATCTGGTATCCTATTTGGATTATATGTTAGGGCATCATCTCACTGTTTCTTTTGTGGGTTCTGGACTCAAGAATTGATACCATTTTTGGTTTTTATGCTCTATGTGGATTGGTTTCCCCAATGTTGGGGCAGTCTAGATTTTGCTGATATCCTACGTTAAACTTGGTTGAGGCTTCATCCGCTCTGTATTTTCTGTACATATTAGTAGATTACCTTTACTTAGAAAAAAAAAAACCATCAAATGCTGGAAATATTAAAATATACACGCCATCAATGATGTCTACATAATTTTTAAAACCATTAATTTGACAAGTGAGATAAAAATTACCCATATTTACTTGTGCACGTGTGTGTGTGTAAGAGAGAGAGAAAAATGCATTTATATATACGTGTGTGCATGATAGAGAGATATATCTATTACATATGTATTTATAACTATATATCTTATATATAAGCAATTCCAAATTAGAGTGGAGAAAATAAAAAAAGATAGGCACACGATGAAACTCTAAGATAAACGCACATTGCATGGTGGTTATAGACTCTAATATAGACACAAGTTGCACTTACCACCCCAACTATGAGCGTTTGGGCATGCTATTAAAAGCTTGTCTCTATCCTAACTCACATCATGCAATCTTACAACATGCACCCTAGACTTGAAGGCTCAAACTCACGTGCTTACCCATGGGCCATCCATATTCTATATAAAAAACATATTGGGATAGAGTAATTAGATTGAAGGGTCTTTTAGATTTCAATAAAAATAATAAAGGTGACACAACCATTTTTTGTTTGATTTTGAGAGTTTTGATGTAGTTTTTTTAGAGTTATTATGCTCATGATAGATGGCATTTTTTATAAAATCGATCTATTTGGTATTTGGAAATGAGAATCTCAAATGGACAATTACCATGGCTCCTGTACATTCCATAAATTCATAATTGAATCTGAACATGGCTAGGTTTAGGCCTTTCAAATCTTAGGATGCCTGTTTAGGTTTAGGCCTTTTAAATCTTGGGATTCTTTCTAGAGAGAGATCTATCCTTGTTAAACAATAATGAATTTCTTCAAAACTGATATTTTATATATTAGCATTTCTTGAAATATTAGAATTCTCCCAAATTCCTATCTAAAAGTTAAAGTGGGTTCAAATTTGTTTTAATATTTATAATGTCTTTTTCAATCCAACTCATCACGTTGAAAGCTGAGATGAATTGCTCCTCTTCAAAGTACATTATAGCTAGTCAGTTTGGCCATGCTAATCAGGAATTTCTGCATAATAATTGAACATCACTTGCAAAATATTTGAAATTATATCAACAATGACTACACATAATTTTCCTAAATCATTGACATTTTTCCAAAAACGAATTTGATTCAATATGTTTGTGCTTTAATGTGTATGTCTATGATTTTCCTTGGTTTCATTTTACTTTATGGTCAAAATATAATTAGTAAGATAAAACAAAAAATTTACATCAATAAAAAATTTAAATGATGGGCTTATATTTGTATAAAATGTTATGTGAAGAGAAATTTGAAAAAGGGACCTATCATAAAAAAATACTTGATAGGTAGGAGTGCCCATCAAATTTATACCCTACTCTCGATAACATTTCTTAAACCACTTACTAATATGTAATTTGTTTTTTAACCCCAATGAGTAGTGATTTTATTAAATCTATGCCGAGTCATAAGAAATACAAGGGGAATTCAATACATTGCCATTTTTCTATGGGATCTTACATTAATGTAATTTTTAAATTCATGGGAGACGTACCCCATTATTTCCCGCAGGTACTATAACTGAGTCTTTCTATATGTTTACAAGAATATATTTTTACATATTGTGAGAATAAGAGAATGCAAATACAATACATTGAGCTATTTGGGAGGCTTTTGGAGCAGAGAATCCACGTGGAGTTGGGAACTTGAAGCCATGTTAGAATCCATTTCATGTTCTCACTTTTCTTTATTAAATTTCTTGCCTCTTGTGAGAGGTGGTTGTACTGCATTCAAGGAGAAGGATTTTTTAGTGTTGTCTCCCATACATGATTTTTCATGAGTTACTCTAATTGCCATAACTTCCTTGTAAAAAATTGGAGTAAACCGCTTCATCTCTACAAGAGTAAAGGGTGTAAATTCCAATGATCTTTTCTCAAAATATGAGTCTGGACTAGGAGGGTAGTCCTGTGAAGGGGAATTCTCTTCATTTTCCATTGACACTTCTATATTTCCCTTATCCTCATTTGGGAATTCATAAATAGGGGCATCTTCTGCTTGTTCTAGATCTCGAAGAGCCTCAAAAGAGTTTTTGCTGAAAGAAGGTTCTGGGATTGGATTTGCTTCAACAATTGTTTTTTGGGTTGCAACCTTGCTCTATTGATTCCTTATTCGCTTTTGTGTTGGTTGGAAACTCATCTCCTTAGAAACAGGGGTTGGGGCCTTCTCTTCTTTTTTCTGCTGGGGGAAATTTTTGGAAAAGTGCTCATGACTACGATAGTGAATGCATCTAAAAGGAATATCCTCATAGTCCAATCCATGAATATGGATCCATTCTCCAAGATTTATCTTTAGGGTCTAAGGTAAACCTTCATTGAGGTTTACCTTAACACAGATGCAAGCACAAGAAAATTGACCTCCTTTTGTTCTTATTTATCCAGATAGTGCTTATCTTGTTTCCAATGTCTTTTAGTGCATCAAGCCCCCAAATATGAAGAGGGAGGTGGGACAGTCAAACCTACACTGACACGATAATGATATCAAAAACTAGATTGAATTCAAGAGCCTATGGAGTGATAAAAAGGCCAATGGACCCCATGAAATACAAACTTGATATGAAAATCAAATCTCTTTCCATTTTATTGAGAAAGAAAAAGGAATAGAAGCCCCTTCCAACTACAAAGAAAGTTACTTCTCCTTGAAGCTTGAGGGTCCATTGTTTTATGATCCAAGTTTCAACAAGTTTTGGATTTGGACACAAGCCCATAAACTTGCTGGCCAACACCTTTTCTAAGAGAGCTAAGGCTCTCTTGCACAGATTTTGAAGGAGAGATTTCCACAATAGGGATCTCAACTAATTTCTTCACATTTTTTTTGTTTTTTTTTGGGAGGAGGGTGGGGGGGGTGGTTTGAGAAGTTCCTAGAGGTTTTTGAGCTTGCACTAAGGCTCTAAATGCTACCTCCTCCTCCATGTCACTGTGAATAGAATGCTCCAACAAAACGAAGACATGAAGGACAATGAAAACAAATAGAGCTTCAGGTTTGAAAACACACTGAATTCAACGATCCATACATCTAAACCATCCAAATGACTTGAGCTTGCTCTAAACCTAGAAGAAAATCTTTGGCAATTAGGGAAAACCTAGCCACCTTATACTGTAATTCACAAAGCACATTTTCTCTTCATAAATTATTCATAAATATTCTGCATTGTTTTTCATGTTTTACTAATCATGAATATTCTGCATTGTTTTTCATGTTTTACTAATCTATAAATTAGAAAGACTATAACAAACCAAAAAATATATATTTGAAATGAAAATAAAAAAATATAAATATAAATGTAAAAGTTAGCAATTTGAAATTTAAAAGGACATATTATTTTTTTACTTAAGTGACATAGTTTTGAAATTCCCAAAGTAAAAAAATTTTTGTGTGACACGAAAGGGAAGAAAATAAAAAAAAGTAACCTTTTGCGGCACTATTACTTTTAGTACGAGTAGGGGAAAAATTTAGGAGAAAAACCACGTAAAATATACAATAATTCCCGATGATCAACATTTTTTGAATTGTATATTAAGAAATATTTGTTGTTTTATTGAATCTATCGGAACCATATTTTCAATGATGTTTCCATATAAAAGTAATGTAAAATATCACGATCTTCCATTTCGATTGAATATTATTTATTTTGATTTTCAAAAAAATGGATATGAATAATACCATTTTATCTCATAATAACTCAATTTATGACCATTGATATTGGACATTAAATTTATATACTAGTTAAAAGATTATTATATTTTTTTTATTAAAATAAAACATATATTTTTAATTTAATTTAAAATTGAAAAATAATTTTGTTTATAGAGTATAGAATAAATAATGATGGGGTGTATTGTTAAGGCACTCCATCATGTGAAGGTCACTCGGTCAAAATTTTGTGGGCAAAAATCTAGCCATGTTAAGCGTTGGTGTGGCCCAAGCCGGGTGTAATTGTCAGGTGATTTTGATGGCTTATATATCCCTAGGTCATGGTTTCTCAAGCCAAAAGTTAAACATGCAATTATTTTAGGACTCACACAACTTAGCATATATACATATATATTATTCTTTTTAAAATAAAAACATATAAATTAATTTTAAAATAAAGAAATACATTTTTCATTTGGTGCGTGTGTAAATTAGGTAGACAAAACTTCTTCGATTAAAATAGGTATTACATAGTTTATGTGTCACTTGTATGCTATTGGGGAAACCAAACTAGTCAAATCTCAAAAATGACTTCGCCTAGTTGAAATGTCTAAAATTGTAATAGAAGTTTGTAGAAAATTGAAAGATAATATTGACATAGTGAGCCTTGCTTGTGTTGTCCTAATCATTTTCAATTGACAAACTAGAAAATAAAACAAATTGATTAACAATATTACAAACATGGTAGATCATTTGTAGCGTGAATCCACCTGAATGGTGATAGGTGGGCTAGTATTGTCTTCGAACTTTGTGAACTCTAAATCAAACAAAGGCCACACCATCTTCATTACCTTCCTTTCCAATTTCCTTATATTCCTTTGGGACTTGTCTAGAAAAAGGGGAATTTCTTATTGCTCCTTTCAATGCTCCATGAGGACTTGTCCCATTATAGTTTTGATCTGCTAGTAGATATATGCTACTTGCATGTATTTTGTGTTGCAAGTCCTCATCCTACCTGTGTTAGGGATACTTTTTCCTACTTGCGTTAGAACTTCCTTATTGGTCATGAACCTCCTTTCAAATTGTTCTCCTCTTCTACTTTTCCAATCTCTTGTTGAGTAAACAAAGGAGTGGAACTATAGTATATTCTTAGGGATGTAGAAGTCCTTAAACCTTCGTATCAAAACTATCGACATCTACCTCCTTTGCCTCTTGCCATGATGAGCTTAAGGAACATAAAGATGATAGGCCAATCTCTGCAAGGACCATCACAAACACCCCACAAATAAACTGACACCAGAATGTCTATAAGTGAGAACTACTAAGAGAAAAGAGGTTGTACCCTTTTGTAGACTCCCTAAAGACTAGAACTAATGGAGGATTAAGTTTGGTCACTGGAAAAATTCTCGGGAGAGAAGGATAAACAAGAATGGACTTTTGGAATACTTATTTGTGGATAATGCAAGTCAAAGCAGAGGAAAGAGTGCCTCCTAAGATGAGAGGGAGCCCAAAAAAACTGATGAGAAGGGGAGGAGGAGTTAGAGTGGTATTTATGATCGTAAGGATGTTGAAATGGAAATTGTAGGAGGATAAGTCCAAACAAGGCATAGGGGTTCTAATAATACACAAACTAGGAAAAACAATGCTAGTTTCTACAACAAACAACCAAAGGGAGACCTGTGTTCTTATGAAAATATCTCCCCGCATGCAAGTTGAACAAATGAAGGGAGACCCACTATAGTGGAAAGAAACATAGACTATCAAAAAATAATTTTGAAACTATAGTAGACTAAATGATAGGAAACATCCAAAAGTGGAATATCGAAACTTGGTTAAATAACACATTGAGTGATAACGACTCATCCACCTAGTTGTTCCTAGATCTTCATCATTCTGTGTGGTCTTCAGACTCCAATTTCAACACTGATAACTGAGATTGTCTGAAAAATGAACCATATATCCTCCATGATGCAATCAAACCATATAACTTCTACGGATTTGTCTACCCTCCAAGGAATTAACATGCGACACCTTTTGTTTGTAGGTGTCTTGAATGCTTGGTATGGTATTTGAAAAAATGGCAGTAGAGGTATTCAAATTAATGGTGATAATGACGTCACAGGTGGAGGGCACCATCTCCTCCCACCTATTCCTTTCTTATGAACCATCCACCTATTCATGGCTACATTAGGGAACCTACCATGAGGAAATACAAATCAACTTTGAAATTAATATAAATTTAAGTTTTCAAATTAAAAATAACAATAATTAAAAAAATACAAATCAATTTTAAAAAATCAAATTTAAAATAAATTTATATTTTTGAGTTAAAATTAAAATTTAAAAAAAAAACCTTTACCCTATATCAATAATATTTACTTTTGAATATAAATTGGTTTTAAAAAAAATTACTTAATTTATAATAAAAAATAATTAATATTTATTTATATTCATCAATAAAAAAAATAATTATTCATATACACTTTTAAATAACAATAAATAAATAAATACATATATATCTGGAAAACAACATTTAAATGAAAAACAATATCTTAAATCTAATTAATCATTAAAAACTGAAATATAATCCTCTTACTAATAATTGATATAAACTTTTAAATAAAAATAATACATAAATACATATATACGAAGAGACAACATTTAATATCAATCATTGAGAAGTGAAATATAATCCTCTTACTAATATTAGTAAATTTGATTTTAAGTAAATTTATACTAATAATATTTAATATTGTTAATTTTATTTTAAGAAATTCGTAATTTCCTTAATACAAAATCCCATAATAATTGTACATAGAATGTTGTATATTTGCATATTTGCAAATGGCGAGCTATCGTTTCCTATGTTGTATATTTCAAAATGATTTTGGGTAACGATATTCTCTTGTGACAGTTTTAATATTTTTTTTTTTTTTCTAGTTTAGACTAACCTAAGTACCCACGGGGGATTTGAACCGGTGACCTATCCCAAGGAGTGCCTTAACATCGCACCCATTCACCGTCAATCCAAAGCCCCGTGGGCTAAAAGGTAGTGGGCTTGGCCCGGTTTAGACTAACTACTCGCACGACGAGCTACGACCTTGCTCGGGATCGAACACAAGACCGGTCCGTCATGACGAGGCCGACTTTACCACTACGCCGCTTCCACGACCTTCAGTTTTAATATTTTTGGTAGATATTTGTGTTTTTTAATTTTATGTGCTCGCTCGTAATCTTTATTTGGTATTATGATTTTCTTTGAAAATAAAACCAACTATCATGATTTCATGGCAATTTTATCTTGAAAGATTTTATCCAACAACTTTATTCTCAAAACTTTTTGGTGTGAGAGGAGTAGATTGTTGATGGTATTATGCTTTTGAAGTTATTTTATCGCTACGATTTTGATGATATTTAGGACACTAAAAACTATCATCAAAATTGCAGGGATAAAATATCCTCAAAGGCATAGTACCATGAATAATGAATAATATAGTCTTTTTAGTTCTTTTACATAAAAAGGGATAAATTCTAAAATTTATGGTCTTCTTATAAATTCTTAGTACTATTTTATATTAATTATCATTATTGTATATTAATTATGAATATATTAGGTATATAGAAGGAATAATTACAGTTGAATTTATATTACATGGTAGTAGATTATGTGTGAAATTCAATTACAATACAGGACATTTTGATTAAATGTCAGATTCCAATATCGTTTGAGTAAATAGGGCATTCCATATAAGATAAATAGCTTCAGTGACTGTTAATTTTAATGATATGTTCTATGCTTGCAATAGTTACTTCAATATCTTATTATCATTAACAATAATTGTAAATAGAACATCAACAATACGTACAAAAAGATATGATTAGTTAATTATTTGCTAATTATTCATTATTTACGATTGATATATATATATATATATATATATATATATATATATATATATATATATATATATATATGTGTGTGTGTGTGTGTGTGTGTGTTTCTAAGAAGGGGAAATAGCCCCTAGTTGCACTTTTGGACACTCCCTCTCAACTAGTGAGGAATTCCACCTATCAACATCCATTCATTGCTATGCCAACGTGTCTGTCATTTGGCATCTTTGCAATGTGTCATGTTTTGGGTAATGATATTATCTTGTGATGGTTTTAATCCTTTTGGTAGATATTTTTGTTTTTTAATCTTATGCGCTTGCTCGTAATCTTTATTTGGTATTGGAACAATCCATTATGATTTTCTTTGAAAAGAAAACCAACCATCACGATTTCATGGCAATCCTATCTAGAAATATTTTATCCAACAACTTTATTCTCAACACTTTTTGGTGTAAGAGGACTAGGTTGTTGATGGTACTATGCTTTTGAGGATATTTTATCACTACGATTTTGATGATATTTAGGACAATGAAAAATATCATCAAAATTGTAGGGATAAAATATCCTCAAAGGCATAGTATTATGAATAATGAATAGTCTAGTCTTTTTAGTTCTTTTACATAAAAAAGGATAAATTATAAAATTTATGGTCTTATTATAAATTCTTAGTACTATTTTATATTAATAATCGTTATTGTATATTAATTATGAATATATTAGCTATATAGAAGGAATAATTATAGTTGATCTTATATTACATGGTAGTAGAGTACGTGTGAAATTCAATTACAATGAAGGAAATTTTGATTAAATGTCAGATTCCAATATCGTTTGGGTAAATAGGGCATTCCATATAAGATAAATAGCTTTAGTAATTGTTAATTTTAATGATATGTTCTATGCTTGCAATAGTTACTTCAACGTATTATTCTCATTAAAAATAATTGTAAATAGAACATCAACAATACGTACAAGAAGGTATGATTAGTTAATTATTCATCTTACAATTGTTATATGTATATATATATATATATATATATATATATATATAGATATATATATAAGGATTCTAGGAAGGGGAAGGGGAATAAGCCCTTAGTTGCACCTTTTAACAGTCCCTCCCAACTAGGGAGGAATTCCAGCTATCAACATCCATTCACTGCTACGCCATCGTGTCCGTCATGTGGCATCTGTGCAACTTGTCATGTTTTGGGTAATGATATTCTCTTTTGACGGTTTTAATCCTTTTGGTATATATTTGTGTTTTTTAGTCTTATGTGCCTGCTCGTAATCTTTATTTGGTATTGGAACAATCCATTATGATTTTCTTTGAAATGGAAAACAACCATCATGATTTCATGGAAATCCTATCATGAAAGATTTTATCAAACAAATTTATTCTCAAAAGTTTTTGTTGTAAGAGGACTATATTGTTGATGGTACTATGCTTTTGAGAATATTTTATTCCTATCATTGTGACGATATTTAGGACAATGAAAAATATCATCAAAATTGTAGGGATAAGATATCCTCAAAGGCATAGTACCGTGAATAATGAATAATCTAGTCTTTTTAGTTTCTTTACATAAAAAGGGATAAATTCTAAAATTTATGGTCTTATTATAAATTCTTAGTACTATTTTATATTAGTTATCGTTATTGTATATTAATTATGAATATGTTAGGTATATAGAATGAATAATTATAGTTTAGCTTATATTACATGGTAGTAGAGTATGTGTGAAATTTAATTACAATGAAGGTAATTTTGATTAAATGTCAAATTCCAGTATCGTTTGGGTAAATAGGGCATTCCATATAAGATAAATAACTTCAGTAACTATCAATTTTAATGATATGTTCTATGCTTGCAACATTTACTTCAACGTCTTATTATCATTAACAGTAATTATAAATAGAACATCAACAATACGTACAAGAATATATGATTAGTTAATTATTCATCATTTACGATTGATATATATATATATATATATATATATATATATATATATATATATAGAGAGAGAGAGAGAGAGAGAGAGAGAGAGAGAGAGAGAGAGAGAGAGAGAGAGAGAGAGAGAGAGAGAATTAGCTCCCCTAGTTGCACCTTTTAACACTCCCTGTCAACTAAGGAGGAATTCCAAAAAGGTGGATACATTCACTGCTACGCCATCATGTTCGTTATGTGGCATCTCTGCAACTTGTCCTGTTTTGGGTAATGATATTCTCTTGTGACGATTTTAATCCTTTTGGTAGATATTTGTGGGTTTTAATCTTATGTGCCCACTCGTAATGTTTATTTGGTATTGGAACAATATATTATGTCTTTCTTTGAAAATAAAACCAACCATCATGATTTCATGGCAATCCTATCTGGAAAGATTTTATGCAACAACTTTATTCTCAAAACTTCTGGTGTAAGAGGACTAGATTATTGATGGTACTATGCTTTTGAGGATATTTTATGCATACAATTTTGATGATATTTAGGACAATGACAAATATCATCAAAATTGTAGGGATAAAATATCCTGAAAGGGATGAATTCTAAAATTTATGGTCTTATAAATTTTTAGTACTATTTTATATTAATTATCATTATTTTACACTAATTATGAATATATTAGGTATATAGAAGGAATAATTATAGTTGATCTTATATTACATGGTAGTAGAGTATGTGTGAAATTCAATTAAAATGAAGGACATTTTGATTAAATGTCAGATTCCAATATTGTTTGGGTAAATAGGGTATTCTGTATAAGATAAATAGCTTCACTTACTGTTAATTTTAATGATATGTTCTATGCTTGTAACAGTTACTTCAACATCTTATTATCATTAATAGTAATTCTAAATAGAACATCAACAATACGTACAAAAATATATGATTAGTTAATTATGCATCATTTACGATAGTTTTATATATATAGATAACAGGCTTCTAAGAAGGGGAATTAGCCCCTAGTTTCAATTTTTAACACTCCCTCTCAACTAGGGAGGAATTCCACCTATCAACAAACATTCACTGCTATGCCATCATGTCTGTCATGTGGCATCTCTGCAACTTGCCCTGTTTTTTTTACTGTGCCATCCTTGCCAAAATGACAGAGGAAAGTCCTCATGTCCAGGGATAGAACCGATACTACGCTTGATCCTTTAGTGATCAAGTTGTTGAACACCATGCAACCTAGTCAAGGGGGAATATAGTAATACCTGATCCATTCGTCGGTAGTAATAATTAACCCTAACCACTTTTCCCAACTCATTGGCCAGGTGAGAGGTATGTCCTAAGACTCTGAGACTGCAAGGGTATGATATATGTTGGGGTATCCATAGGGGAGGGTGAAGTAATCACCCTGTTCTCATATCGTGTACTCCATAGGGGAAGGTGAATCACTCACCCCATGCTCACATACTCGGATATGTACTCTACGAAAGAAGGTGAACAACTCACTTTGTGTTCACATGTTGGGTCCACAGGGGAAAGTGAACCACCCACCCCATTCTCATACATCATACTCCATAGGGGATGGTGAACCACTCACCCTATGTTCACATATTATGTTATGTACTCAACTAAGGAAGGTGAACTACTCACCATGTTTTCACAAGTTGGGTCCACAAGTGAAGGTCAACCACCCACCCTATGCTCATATACCTCCAAGGAGTACCCTAGGCCCCTAGGGGCTCCCAAAGCTCAATTTTCAACCCAATCAAGATCCCTCCATATAAGAAATGTTTCTCTCTGAAGTCTAAGAATTTTTCCTTCCCAGAGGCTTTGTGAGGATATCAGCAACCTGACCATCCATCCATGGGAGCCTTATTTCTCCTCCCAACAACATATAGATGATGGAACACAAATCAATAAAGAGCTTCGTCAAAACATACTATCTTACAACTAGCCATTCTAGTAGAAGTGATTTTAACAATCCTATGTTTCCTTTACATCCATGATACCAAATCAAAAAGATGTTAAAGAAAATATTCAACTAACCTTACTCCCTCTCAATCAGGGAGACCACAAGCCTAAGCTTGTCTAACTGATTAAAGTGCCCCAATGCCTATTCTGCACAATTTTCTTTCATATGACCAGATTCTTTGTTGTCTAAGGTGCATGCTATAATATAAAAGATCCACCTGGCAACTTGCTCATCATGGGATCCAAGAACCTGATAAATTACCAACCACCATGCCATACTTCACTTCCATAAGGAAATATTTTTCTATAATTACCAAGAGGGTTCAACAGACAACTCCCTCTGAGATTGATGAGATAAAACATTATTGTCGGAGATAAATTGCTCATAAAACCAAATTTCATAGACATACCCTCACTCCATCTAATAATACTTCAAAAAATATTGTAGTGATGATGCATAACTCTCATTCGAGAAGTTACTGAATTTTAAACTTAGTTCTCACATTATAGTATGTTATAAATGGAAACCTTTATCAAGCTAGGAGCCAAGAAATATGTCAAGTTGGAAGGTCTTCAATCTTGTCACTTCTTTATTGCCAATGCCCCTTAAAGTTTATGAAATAGGGTCCTAACCAATCTTAACTGACTTCAAAAGACACATGCTTGAATCATAGACTTTCAATTTTTCCTTATTCCATACTGACAAATATAGTATTCAAGATCATTTAAACAAAATATACTATTCACATATACATGCTTTATATTTCGGTAATTAGACATATGTTACTGCCCATATGTTACTGCCCACCATAATTCATGGAAAAATTTGCATTCTTTATATTTTGGTATTTACCAGGACCATAGTTTATGGAATTCTTTGCATTCTTTAGGTAGGAGTAAAAAATTAAATATGTTGTACATACAGATTGTAATAACCCCAAAAATTTAACACTCGGTTGAGGCCTTTCTCCACCAAAGCTGTGATACTATATTAATATTTATGGTATGTTTTATGCTTGTAAAAATTACTTCAACGTCTTATCATCATTTACTGTAATTGTAGATAGGACATCAACAATACATACAAAAAGATATGGAATCGAGGGTCCCAATTATATACCTAGGTAGATACCAAATCAAGAATGGTCATGTCCTTGAAGACATGACTCTTCAACACTAATTATTAGTTAATTATCCAACATACATACATATATACATACATACATACATACATACATACATACATACATACATATACATATACATATACATATACATATACATATACATATACATATACATATACATATACATATACATATATATAAAATAGTCTTCTAGGAAAGGGAATTAGCCCCTAGTTGCACTCTTTAACAGTAATAAAATATCAAAATGCCAATATTTTTACGTGGTTAAAACCCTCTTACATCAAAAGTGATACATCACAGTAAAATCCCCTATTCCTCTTATTCGTCATGGTTTTGAAGAAATAAGGCACATGGTGCGTGTGCCCCAACCTTCAAGCTCTTAAAAGGTTGATGATTAAAGATAATTTTCAATGTTAATCATTGATGGCCTCTTAGATGAGCTTTATAATGCACAATTCATTAGAGAAATTATAAGGCAAAAAATGCATGATCAACATCAACTCTAAAAGAAACAATATATTTCAAAATGATGATGTCAACCGTAAGTGTTGGGCGCGGGATCCCCCAAGGGCAGTTTTGGGGCTAAGAGCCCATATTTTGGTCCAATTTTGTAATTCCAATGTAAAGACTGCATTTTGTGGGTGCGAAGCGCGTAGTTTTTAAAGAGTCATAGGGTTGTCCGCCCTTATTTTGATAATGTAATGTCGGCTGTAGAATATCTACCCATGGTCCGCGGACCATGGGTTTGTGTAAATAAATCTAGGCTCTAAGTAGTTTGACAACATAATAAACAATGTCTAAGCAATGAAGATGTATGAGAGATAGCTTTGAAGTGTAAGTCAAGTTTTGGGTCATAGTGTAGGTAGAGGCTCTGCAGCTGAGTGTGCAAAGGCATAGAAGTCCACAACTGAGTGCGCAGGGCGATTCGAGCTTGCAATCATCTGGAAGTATTAATAAAGAGAAGTTTTCTATCAATTCTATGTATTTATTTACTGTTTATGCATCTGTTATAGCGGGTATGAATTTCACTTCTAATGCTTATATGGTGTGAGAATGTGTATAAATGTATTGGTTAAGTGAATGCAAGAAAGAACATCTATTTACGTGAAGCTAACTAAGGTATGTTAATAAGATAAGTAAGATACTTAGCCTAGTTTGGGAAATATCATAGTTCACTGCCCTAACAGTGTGAAAGGACTTCAGCCCCTGGTTAGGGCTGCGCGAAAGCCGATTGTAACACTTTGCGAAGGTACTGAAGGATGTAATAGAGAGTGAAGCAACCTCCGCGAAGGTAGGTATAGTTGGAATAAACTGACATCACATCCATCTCAAGGGTGTAGAAACTTGGTTCCAGCATCCCCCCATACTGCTTTGGGTGAGACTTCAGTCCGCGCTCCGCGAGTTGATGCCGAAAGGGCTAGTAGTGTAGGGATTTGTTTGGCTAACTAACACTGAACCTGGGTCAGGCCCCCTCAAGCCAAAAAATGGTTCCATTGCTGGGACTGGAATCTGCATAAGAGATGTGTGATGTCATATCATTGGAATCCAACTAAGAAAGAAATTGAAGGCTGGTTGGACAAAAGGATTCATGAGTTCGCTGCATAGGAAAACAGGAACGTGCGATTATCAAAAGAACAGTGGTTAGACAATTATCTGTATACGATATCCACGAAATCTTTTTCACGTCCTTCCCTACTGAGCTATATGAGTGGATCAAAAATCTAGAAGATAGCCAAGGAAGGTGGAAAACTGACGGTCCTATTATGTGGACCCCAGATCTAGTGCGAAGGTTCGAAGCATCGGAGGATAAGATCGCGCATACTGTCGATCATTGGCTCGATCATATTATTGGAGTATTTTTTACTGAGTTCACGGTTGACACCTCAGTGAGCTACAACGAGGCAGAGTGACACTTTCTCAAAGGACCGTGAGGAAAGTATGTAAAATTGTTGAATACTTGGATTAAAATGTTGTTGTGTGAAAATCAGGTTATGCAGTTACCTTGATGTTTGGGTGTAAGCGAAGCAGAAGAGTTTACAGAAACGAAGGAAATAATGGTCCAAAGCATAGCCCCTTGATTTCACCTCCACGAGGGGACCAGGAAGGGATCGCAAAGGTCTCTCCATGAAGTGCTATTCATCTAACAAGACAAGGATTTCCACAAATACCACCTCTACCCACACCACCACCGGCTTCACCTCCATCACCTCCAACTTCACCCGTACCACCTCCACTATGACCGCGATTCAGTATGATGAACATAGTGAAGTTTCCTTTGTTCAAAGGCTTGGGAAATGAGGATCCAGACCAATTCTGGTTCGTAGTGAAGGCTGTATGGGAAGCTCAAGGTGTTACATATGACCATATAAAGAAATCAACACTAGTTAGCACCCTGCAAGATCGTGTGCTGACTTGGTATATTAAGTACTCCAATGATAACCTGAATGCGAGAGTAGTGGACATAGAAGCATCACTGAATAGGGAATTTAGCAGGCCTAAATATGATGCGTAGACAATTGTTGGTTTCAAAGAAATCATGATGCTACCAGGCGAGATGCCTTGGGAACTAGATTAGAGGCTAAAATGTACAGTTCGCGAATCCAACATGAATTTGACAAATGGATAGCATCGCGAGTGGTTTGTAGCTTCACTACTACCACATTTAAGGAGTGCGCTATCACAGTAGAAGATAATGGCTAAGGCAAAAGCCTTGGAGATTGTCATGAGACTACATGAGACCTCGATGCAAGATCCTAATCTAGGAGTTCAGCAGATCCATGCTTAGCTGAAGAATCTGTGCCTTGAGATGAAAGGCTTGAAGCATGATAGGATGGTTCGACCAGAAGTGCATGACGAAATATGGTGCTTGAAATGCAAGAGTCGGGGTCATGACAAAGACCACTGTTTGGTCTTTACAAATCACCTTGCAGGAGGAGGACTGATGCTTTTAAGGATGGAAGCTCAAGCAAGACCTAGCGCAGCGCCTGCTTTGTGGTATGCTATCTGTTAGGTAGCTAGAAAGCATACCACAAATAACTCCTATTTGTTATAGAAGTATATGCAAACTCTGCAACAGTTGTTCTGTAACTTTTGTATATTTGTGGGACATGATGGCGTACTTGCAGGAGCTATGAATTGATGATGGATAGAACTCCCTCCTATAGGGTTCAGGCTGAAACGTGGCCCCTTGACCAAAAATGTTGGGCTGGTGCGAATAGGATTCCAGGGGCGAAGACGAGGCCGAGGCGGAGGAGGACCTAGTATAGGTCGCAGACATTTGATTTGCTATAATTGTTAAGGGCCAGGACACTATGCCCGTGATTTCACTAATCCAACATGCACGTCGTGCAAGTATTGCACGCTGTTTAATCATGAGACAGAAGATTGTCCTATGCTGATAGCTAGGATCTGTGACAAAGGAGTGCTACCACCTCCCCCAACTCAGAACCTACAGATGATGAGGTCTGAGCTGCATGAGGAAGATCCGAACTTAAATATAGTTCTCCGAAGTGGAATCGTGATGGGAGATGACAAGTGGAAACAGTCGGAAGACATTAGCTGGGTTTGCAAAGCCCCGATGAAAGAAGTCAAGTTTGATTTGGAGCGCACTCAAGAAACCTTCATGGAAGCTAAGAATAGCTTCGCTAAGGCCTCCACTTCAGGTAGAAAAGACCAACCTGAGCTGGAGATGGACCCATCCATGCTCACAACTTTCCTAGAAACCTGTATGAAGTTACTGCTTGATAGTAAGGCTATGAAATGGTTACAAGAACTTATCAATAGATGTTCTGGGACCACACCAGCTGAACCACACGTAGTCTGTAAGATCAAAAAACATAAGACAAGAACGAGACAAGAAATGAGACTGAACACACAAATCAAAGAATACGAGATGGATCAAGTCATTCTGGATTTGGGATAATATGCGAATGTTTTACCAAAACAGACATGGGAGTGAATGGGGAGACCTGCACTACAATGGTCTCCTATTCAACTGAGAATGGAGAATCAAGAGAAAATCATACCCATGGGGCAATTGGAGGGAGTAATTGTGGATATTGAGGGAGCGAGTGCGCTGGAAAATTTTGAAGTAATAGAGATTGTTGATGACAACAATCCCTACCCTACGCTCCTGGGAATTGACTGGGCCATTGATATGAATGGGGTAATCAATCTGAAGAAGTGGAAGATGATCTTTGAGAAGAAGTCACTACGCGTAATAATACCCCTGGATCTTGTCGAGGGATCGCGCTATACGGAACCAGTCCATGACTATGAGAGTGATGATGATTTGGACTACATCTATAAGATAACAATGCGAGACCAAGACTGGGTGAATCCCACCACGGATGGATGGATTACATGGGAGCGCGAGAGTTCTTGCACTTCAGATTTTGATGAAGAAGTAGAATGATGGCAGAATCAGTTACACGAAGTAACTACGTTGAATTGCAACATGATGACCCGTTTGCTGCGCTGCGTGTCGACAGAAGTAAGAAATCTACCTACTTATGATGGTCTAAATGAGGTAGATACCTTCTTGGATGCATTTGAAAGGGAGGTGCTAGAAAAGCAATGCTTCCAGGCCTTGGACTGGGTACTGCGCACTACACCCACAAGATGGTGGGGTATGCACAAAGGAAGCTTTGATGATTGGCGTGAATGTAGGAGAATGATGCGAGTACGATTTGGGAAGCCTAAGATGTGACTGACAAACAAGTATGATGGACAGGATGATCCATGCGTGCATCTGGCCAAGTGGACGTAGGCCTATGGAGAAAAGCCCCAACCTGAGCAGATGCACATGTACTCCGCGCTAAAATACCTAGTCAATAAGCATGTGTTGGGGGGAGGGGGGGGTGAATTTGCAGATGGCTCTTAATGTTGGGAGGACATTATGTAAGATACTACAAGAAAAAAGGTCATTGGTGAGGGTCATGCCTGTGACGAACTTTTAAGGTCCGTCACCAATGTGACATATGGTGACAGTCTTTAAAAAAGCGTTGTTGTAAGTGTATATAGTGATGGTCCTTTAAGGTTTGTCACCAAATCCATTTTCAATGACACTTTTGGTGAGGGTTGTTAAAGTATCGTCACTAATTCTCTCTTTGGTGACACTTTTGGTGAGGGTTGTTAAATTCCCATCACTAATTCTCTCTTTTGTGACACTTCTAGTGACGATATTTTATTGACCGTCACCAATGATCTTTTTGGTTACTTTTGGTGACGGTCAATAAATGTTCGTCATCATTGATCATTCCAATGAGTTTTTTATGATGCTTCATGTTTGTGATGGACCTTTAAGGTCCGTCACCAATGTCGCATATGGTGGTGGTATTTAAAAAATCATTGTTGTAAGTGTATATAGTGATGGTCCTTTAAGGTTTGTCACCAAATCCATTTTCAATGACACTTTTGGTGAGGATCGTTAAAGGCCCGTCACTAATTTTCTCTTTGGTGACACTTTTGGTGAGGGTCGTTAAAGGCCCATCACTAATTCTCTTTTTGGTGACACTTCTAGTGACATTACTTTATTGACCCTCACCAATGCTCTTTTTGGTTACTTTTGGTGACGGTCAAAAAATATTCATCTTCAATGATCATTCCAATGAGTTTTTGATGAAGCTATGTACTTGTTACTATATTTTTGTTAAAAGATAACGATTTAAGACCATTTTTGTGGAGTCTTTTTTATTATGTGTCCAAGGTCATAGTGGTTATAATAGTCAGTCAATTTGTTAAGAATTAATTAGTGTGTATCATTTCCCTCAATTCATAAGAATATAGTTTTCCTATGAGTCAACACATGATTCATATCTATTAGGTTTATTATCTAGCAAATTTCCTTTAAATAAAGTTCCACTAGTGTGTGTAGGAACTATATTATTTAATACATAATCAAGCTCTATCAATTCTATTAATGAGAGAGACCTAGCACTCCTCAACACTCATGGCACACCTTAACATGCTTTGGAACAATACACTAACATTCCTTGGCACCTCGCATGTCTTGGAACATCTTTTTACCTAGAACATCTTGCCATGAGTAGGATGCCCAAGCACATGTTGGCATGCCCTAGCATAGCATAGCACTCCCATATCATGTGTTGGCATGCCATGGAACACCATGGCAAAACATTGCATTGAAAAACATTAGAAATTGGCACACATTGGTACTTGGCATGTATTGGAACATATTATAAGTGTGCCTAGCATGTCCCTTCTGAAAAATATAAAGTCTCGATTTATTAACCCTCTTATGTGTTCATTTCCTTGCATTTTATCTTGTTTATTCCTTTTGTTTCCTTGAAACTCCTTGACACATATTTGCATACTATGGCACCATGCACATCCTAGCATGTCTTAGCACCGAGAATGCCTTGGCACTATTTGGAAGATGCTAGCACACCCCGAAAATACCTAGCACACTCTAGCACTTCTTGATATTCCCTGATATTACCTGGCGTGCCTTACCTATGCTTAGCATACCTTTTCACTCCCTCCTTGGCATGACAACTAGCACTCCTTAACACTCCCCGACGCGCCCTTATATTCATTCACTTCCATGCATTTTTACCTAGTGTTCCTTTGTGTTGTCCTAGTACTCCCTAACACTCCTCAGCATGCATTATCACTCTCTAGGACACCTTAGCACTCTTCAATATGCTCTTCCACTTCATAACATGCATCACACTCCCTAACGCACATTGGCACTTGGCACGTGTTGGCACTTGGCAAGTATTAGCATGTTTGGCATGCGTTGAGATGAATTGGTATGATTTGGCATGGTTTAATATTAAATTTATTTGAGATCAATTATTGGAAACTAGATGAGAAGAAACGGAGGAAGATTTGGCACTTAGAATGCATTGACACTTGGCACTTGGAACCTATTGGAACCTAGTGTTGGTTTTCCTAGCATGACCCTCATGGAAAAGGTAAATTGATGACTTATTAACCCTATTATGTGCTCATTTACTTGTAGTTTAACTTGTTCCTCCCTTTTGTTCCCTTGACAGTCCCTGGCATGCATTGTCACACCCTTGTACATCTTGGCATGCCTTCGCACTTGGCATGTCTTATCTTTTTTGACATGTCTTCATACTATCTGGCACATGTTAGCATGCCCTAGCATTCCCTAACACACCTTGGCAGTCATGACCTTACAACTAGCATTACATTTTTCCATGACTTGGGAACATTACATTCACTAGAACACCTTGGCACTCCCTAGTTTTCATGCCCTCTGTTATCCTCCACAATGTCCCAGGCTGATGAGGAGATCGACAGAGGTAATCACAGACCAAACTTTTAGTTTGGTAGCTAGCCCTACAAAACTAGAGAGGGCTCTTTCTATGAAATCACAATAAAGAGATGACTAGAATGTAAAGGATTTTAGGCTAGATAGCTAGGTTCAAGTGGGTTTTGGAAAATTTAGGGTTTTGTTGTTGGATAAGGGAGAAAAACCAGGTAGCTAGGTCAGAGGATCAAAGGGTTACAACAAAAAATACAAAAAGGAGAAAGGTAGCATTACTTTTGTGATGGATCTTAGGGTTTTTCGGTGTAGTGTAGTGTTTAGAAGAAGTGAAAGGTATTAATGAGCATGAAACATGAATTCATTAAGCAAGAAATAAAGTAACACATAATGATTTTTCCATCAAAACAGAGCTTTATGCAAAGAATTTTGTTTATAAAATGTAAGGAAAACCATTGAATAATTGATGAATGGAAAGAGAAGATTAATATCTTTCATATAAAGCTATAACAGAGAAAAAATAACATCACAAACTTACTGCACATGAATTCCTAGATAATAGTTGCAAATTGTGTCCTTTGATTTCCAGAAAATGTCCAAGTACAAGCTACAATAGTTCTCTCCTCTGAAATCCAACCCATTCTATCACTGAGAAATTGATACATAAAGACAAAAACAACATCTCCCCACTCTTAGGGGTTGAATCAATGACTCTAGGAATTGTTCCATGAGGTGTTCTAACCAAACCCTAATGTATAGGGAAGTTAAAAACGACTTCTACAATTAACTTTGACTCCAATCTCTCTCATAAATGAGGTAAAATTTACATCAAAACAACTTATAAATACTAACCACCCATTATTTACATTTACTTTTACCCCTCACATTCATCTACTTCACCCTTTTGACTTTTACCAGAGTCAAACTAGGAATTAGAAAAAATTACACAACGAAAATTTTACAAAAAGCTCAGAAATTTCCAGGTGTACAACAAGCTGTTGGAGGCCATTTTTGAGTGCCTTTCTAAAGTCCAAATCCAAATTGGAAGCCTTTTCTGGAAATCTAGGAGAGTATAGATGTCTTTAGAGTATTGTTTCACTCAAAATGACCAATTTTTCGCTGAGATATGGCCATTCTCCCAAGGTGTCTCTAGGTGCACAATGAAATGGAAAGAGAAGGGTAGAAAGGTGATTTTTGGCCTCGTTTTTGAAAATTTCTCAAAACCTGAGCCCCAGACTAGGAAAGTGGGAAAATGGGGTTTGATATGGGGTCATAATATTTCCAAAAATGTTGATTTTACATCATTTGGAGCCCCGAGGAAGAAGCGAAGTGTGAGCTCACTGTGTTACTAGACAAAAATTGCCAAAAAATTACAAGTCTACACCAAAACACAAAATTTTCTCCAAACCCTCCCAAAATTTGTCTAGATATGCCTCCTTAGCACACCCCAAACTTTCTAACACTCCCTATCATACACTATTATTCATTCATTTCCATGCAATTGAAACTAGTCCTTCCTTGTGTTTCCCTGACACTACCTAGCATACCTTGTCAATGCCTCTTTAGCACACCCAGAACTTGCTAACACTCCCTATCACACACTCTTATTCATTCATTTACATGTAATTGAAACTAGTCCTCCCTTGTGTTTCCCTGACACTCCCTAGCATGCGTTGGCACCACACCTTAGCATCTGACACCTCTTAGCTTGCCTTAGCACTTGGCATGTCTTGGAATGACTAACATGCCTTGGAAATTTCTAGCATGTGTTATCACTTCCTGGCATTCCTTGCACACCTTGGCACTCCCTAGTTGTCATGCCCTCATAGATAGCCTTACTTTTTTTGTGACTTTGGAACCCAACCAAGTCATTGAAAAAATAATGTTGTCCCTAGAAAAAAGTCTCCCTTTGTCTAAAATAGCTTTTTCCATCCCCTTATCATAATCAAAGGCTTACCTATTGAAAGCCCTTTTATGAAATTATCCTAATACACTTTGTCCTTGGGACACTTGGAAGACACTCTTATTCGTTTGTTTCCATGAACTTTGACCTAGTTCTCCCTTGTGATGCCCTCACACTCCCCAACACTCCTCGACATGCATTGACATTGTCTGGAATGTGTTATCACACCTTTTCATTCCTTGGCATGCCTTGGCACTCCTTAGCTATCATGCCCTCATAACTACCCTTATTGGTTTTAAGACTTGGGAACCAACCAAGTCCTACCTCGACTACAACATCTTGACCAAGTTACAGTTACTACAACTATACTATCCCTTGTTCACCTAAGAATGGCCTATAACTCATCTTAAGCTACTCATGCCCAATCTTAGCTCATCTCACTTAAGAAGTTACCAAGTCAAGGTTCACATCTAACCATGTCCATAAAACAACTAAGCAACATAGTTTACATCTTGAAATGGCATAACACCTGCCATGTCTAACAATCCCTTGGCACTATGTTGCACATGTTGGCATTCCCTGCATGCCATGACATGCTTTATCACTCCCTATCATACCGTACCACTCCTTGACATGTCATGGCACTCTTGCATGCCTTGGAACTACCTAGCATATAACTTTGTCACTCCCTCCTGAGCACACTTGGAATTCACTAACACTCCCTATCATACACCCTTATTTGTTCATTTCCATGCATTTTGAACTAGTTTTCCTTTGTGTTTATGTCACACTCCCTAACTCTACCTCACATGCATTGGCACACCCTGACACACATTGGCACACCTTGACACGCATTGGCATACCCTGGCATGTCGCCCTAACACTCTAGCATTTCTTGGCACCACCTAACGTACCTTGTTGTCCCCTCCTTACCACACCTAGAACTCGATGAAACTCCTTATCACACACTTTAGTCATTCATTTCCATTCATTTGAAACTAGTGCTCCCTTATGTTTTCCTAGCACTCCATAACACTTCGTGGCATGCATTGGCACACCCTAGAACCTAACAAAACTTGGCATGTTTCCCTGGCTTCTAATATGCCTTAACACTTCCTAGCATAGCTTATCACTCCCTCCTTAGCACAACTAGAACTCAGTAACACTTCTTGTCACAAAATATTAATCATTCTTTTGCATGCATTATTTCACCTATTGCTTCCTTGTGTTTCCCTATCACTCCTTAACACTTCCTAGCACGTATTTTTGATGGAGAAAACACTATATATAGGGCAGCGCATCCTCCATTTGTGGACAAGAAATTTTGGTTAAGTAAGTCTGTAATAAGAAGTGCGAAGATAACCAACCAAGAGAAGGAAACAAAGAGAGAAGATTGGTGTTGTTTATGGGTCTGTTTTAGGACTAATAGATCCACATGTACGAAGGGAGGAATAACTATCTACTATAGAAAAATTCAAAGATCTTGTTGTTGTCCAAGAAGTCAAATCAAGGAAGAAGATAAGAAAGGTTACATAGAAAATTATAATAAGAGTTCATACCATCCAAGCGAAGAAGATCAAGGTTCAAAACATTGGTCAACCACATGTTCTAGGTTTTATGCAAGAGGGCCAAGAAGTACAGATCTGATCCATGGAATTGGAATTTGAAGGACAGTTGAGTTATTGACGGAAGAAGCATGATCATCGTTGACTCAAGGAAAAATAAGGAAGGTGAATCAAGGAGGCTTGTGACTTGGTCTTGGAGAGGTCATTGAGTCAAGGGTCTAGGCCATGGTCTTGGTATTCATCAATTGAAGTCTATATAAGAAAAAGATCTCGTTTGGGTTTTCCTCTAATGTTGGAGAGGTTTTGGCCCTGGTTGATCACATATTCTATGTGTCTCTTGTCTCCTCATTGTTTATGCATTGGTATATGTTTGATGAAGAATATTGTTTTGAGCATTGTTTGTTATTGTGGATTAGTCTTGAATGTCTTTGTGTATGAAAAATTGGTTGGGTTTGTAAACTATGAGTAGAGTAGTGTTTGATAAGAAGACTTTTCTGTTTTAAAATAGCGGAAAAGATGGAATGGATAAAGTCTCAAGGAGACTTATCTGCCACATATGTATGCATGCAAAGAGCTTTAGGGCTTTTGTTAGAGGGGTGATTGGATCCTCCAATGATCCAATCCAATGCATTCTTATAAATAAGTGAACCTGCACGTTCAATAGGAGGAGTGTTATAGCTCCAAATCTCACTCTTATGGTTTGTGATGTTGCACTCATGGCCTAGGGAAACCCCTCCTTCCAGACCTGGTCCTAAAATTAAAAAAACAGTGTTTTATCCCTTATACACGACATTGCCCTGAGTTAAACGCGTGTACACGCGGGTCTGTGTATACCCAACCCACGTGTATGTATTAAAACACTTAAAAAAATAAACAATTCCTTATTTTCGGGCGGAGATCGCGGGTTTTACCTGCTAATCACTTGTTAGTGCCCGTGGCCCAACTGTTCCCAACTAACTCCTAACTAAAAAACTACTTTGGAGATGGTATAAAAAGACATCAAAGGGAAGGCCTAAGGGGAGAGAAAAAGAGAGAAAGATTATTATGCTGAGATTTTCCCCTTAGACCAGGTCTGAAGTCCTTGGTGCTTTCTGCACTTCCCCCATTTTTCATAGGAAACCCTTGTTTCCATGTGTATTGGTGATCATTCATCTTTTATATCACCATTGAGTAAGACTTGGAAGGAGTTCTTGTTGGAGGTTTGAGGCTGGAACGAATCCGGGAGGAAGCTTTGCTTGGAGCCTGCTGAAGGTGTTTCAGGTGAAATCTTTCCGTTATATGTACTTTACTTGCCTTTATATAAAGAAACACGTCTTGGTTCCTGAAACAATCTTTCTTTATGCTTATGAGATTCTTGTCTTGAATTCTTATGCAAGTAGTTACTTAAAGATTTTTATAACTAACTTTATAGCATGAAGATGGTTTATGTATAAGTATTTGTCCATATACTGCTGTGTTCTTTGATTTGTTTGTTTTACAGGTCAAAGGAGAAGAAGGGAACTCCAAGAAGGGTTTGGACCCTAAAGGCCTTCTCGAACGTAGGACCTTAGGTACGTACCCTCAACATTAGAATTTGCTTACAGTAAAGATAATGGCTGTGCGTGTGTTTCTTTGAATAAGCAATTTTCAGTCTGGTAGAGTCTTAACCCAAAGGACCCTAGGGGTACTTTCCCCTCAACCAGAATTGGCGACTCCGCTGGGGAACAACACTCTTGTTGTTCCTAGTTTGGGTAGTCTTCAAGCCAATCAAGGCTCAGCCTCTCTGTTTGCTGGCTCTGACTGTCTGATCTGTTCTTGAACTCTAAGCTTTTCCAGTTTTTCAGTCTGTATTTTTTATTTTTCTTGAAAATCTTCAGATACGCTGTTTTTCTGGATTACAGAAGCGTATATACGCAAGTTTAACTAAGTGAACCCGCGTATACGCAGGTTTCCTCAGTTACAGTCGCGTGTACACGCACTCTGCATATCACTGCAGGCGCGTATATTATATAATTTTCAAGATTTATAAATTTTCTTTTTGCTGAATGTTTGTCTGGTGGTTTGGGTCAGTTTGAAGCAGTCATTTTCCAGTAACAGTCCTCTGTTTAACAGTTGAATGCGTGTTTGAAGTGTTGATTTGTATGTGAGCTTGTAGGCTCTGTGACATGGGGTTACAGACAAAGTTCTGCGGAACATGCAGAGAGAGAGAGAGAGAGAGAGAGAGAGGAGGTCGATTCAGCAGAATCGAAATGGACCATCGAGTCTAATTGAAGTGGCAAAGTGAAGCTCTAGAGAGGTAGCAAAGTGAGGATTCACTAAGGAGTAAGCTCAAAGTGTTTGAGCAGTGGAAAGGCGGAAGTCGAAGCCCTGAATAAAACAAAGAAACCACAGAAAACCCACTGAAACAACGGAGAAATTCCAAGTAAAAGGAATAAACGGAGAAGTGCAAAGTGACGCTCAACAACCGTTAGATCTCATAGATCAATGACTGTGATTTAATCACATCAGCGGGAGACCCTTTTAAAGGGATCGGAATGAGCCTTGGAGAATTGCGAAGAGCGAGCAGCGATTAATCGTGGACCATTGGATCATGGCCAGATCAACGGTCACGATTTAAATTGAATATCGGGAGTTGGAAGTGCAAAGGAGTGATTGGAAAAGGTGCGATATTGCCGATAGTGATAATCGATGATCGGAGTTCAAAAATATCGGCGACCAGAGGTATCGGGTGATCAGGGTGTTTAGTCAATTTAATGTCTTAAATTGCTCTACATAAATTATCAATCCGGGTATCGTAAACTGATGAAGTGTGGTTCACTATATGTGCTTAGTTAACCTCTTTCTTACTTCGTTGTTTTATAGTTTATGTTCAACTCTTCCTAATTCTCTGCTTTCAACATATAGTACTATGTTAAGCATGATTAAGAAGTAGTCAGAAATAAGTCCAAAAAGTAATCAAGCTCTAAGGTGACAAGTAAGAAAAACCACTTTAAAGACCAGTTATAATGTTCAACTCTTCCTAACTCCCTGCTTCAACATATAGTACTATGTTAAACACGATTAAGAAGTAGTTAGAAATAAGTCTAGAAAGTAATCAAACTTTAAACTTGCAAAGAAAGAGCTTGAAAGAAATAACTTGAAATGAAACTGACAGCAAAGAACTTGAAATGACTTGAAAGTAAATGACCACATTCTAATGGCATTAGTCTCTATTCATATTGCTGCAAATAAAATAAAATAAGAAAATCACTTTTAAAACCAAAGATAAAGATTATCTCTCTCTAACTCGCTGCTTCAAACACATGTACTGTGTAAAGCACGGAAAGAAAGTAGCTTAAGTTGAATTAGAAAAGTGATTAAAAATGAGAAAATCTACTTTAAAGACTAGTGATAACGTTTTGCTCTTTCTAACTCTCTACTTCAGCCATATGTACTATGCAAAGTATGATTAGAAAGTAGTGAAAGAATAGTCTAAAAAGCACTCAAAGCCAGCTGCAAGTTAGTGGTATTCTGATCTTAAAAGATGACAATTTATGATAGAAGATCATTCATGTGTTAGCAGCTCTTTGAGAAATAAGATTAAAAATCAGCTATAAAAACAAAGTAAAAAGGGCAGCACTATGAATAAGACAACTGCAACTACCATTAGATATTAAAGCAAATACAACACACACAATCCCGGGAGAAAATAAAATGCAATAATTCAAACTGTACAAGGCAGGGGCCCCCTTCTACCTATGAAATCAAAGCATACTTAAAATTGCATGAATGAAAATCTAATCTACCTTACATTCTACAAAGCAATATTTACAAAATGAAATCTAATCTACTTACATCCTAATATGCTCCATGACATCTACTTCACATCTCCTTCCATGTTGAGAACATCAAAGCTTTATTCAATTTCTTCAAAAGTGCAAAGTACAACAAAGCTCTCCAAAGCTTTCAAAAGCCATGGGACTAACAAACTAAAAGGACTAAGAAAAGACTAAAGGAAAGACTAAAGAGAGACTAAAAAGAGACTAACTAATGAAGGAGAGAGATCTCCTATTTATACAAAAAGATGAGAGCCCTCTCATTAATGATAATCCATGAATATCTCCCTCTACCTCTAGAGTCCTAATCAAAATAGGAACTGATAAGACACATGTCTTTTAGAGTTACAATACAATTAGGAGATGTGACACATATCCTCATGATCCCATGATTCTTTCCAACCAAATTCGAATTTGGCCTTAGAGTGCCACATAAGGGTCTTCTAGAAGTCTCCTTTCAACCTACACATGTCAACAAACTCAACCCATTTGTTAGGTATAAGCATATGCACATTATTTTCTAATGTTTAACCACAAATTCACTTAAAAAGGCTTAGAAATAATAAATATTGGAAAAACATAAAGGTAGCCCAATGATAATGAAAGTGGGATGAATGTGGTGACATAGTAGTGAAATGGAGGTGAAATGGAGGTGATATAATGGACATAATAGTGAAAGTGTAATGGAAATGAATGACATTTTCAAGACTCAACATACCCCCCAACTGAAGCTATTGCATGTCCTCATGCAACATATATTACATTGACTCTTTTGATCCTTGAGCTTTGGCTTAACTTTGCATGATATCATTTGATAACTTCATATTTCTGCAAAGTGTTTTACTTGAATTGCAACATGGTTGGTTCTTGTGTTACAACCATTTTTTTTCTTTTTTTTTGTTGCCTTCTATTTTGATCTTTGAACTTTGCATAATGATATTTTGATTATTGTTGCAAAGTATATCTTTATTGGATTGCATGATGGTTGGTTCTTGTGTGACAACCATGATTTTGTTTGTATCCAATTTATCCTTTAAGCGTTTTTTCAAAAGCCATTGTATGCTCATAATAGCGATGTAATAATTAATATATGTTGGAAGTATGTGAGCTTTTGAATATGTTATGGACATGGAAAGATATGAATATGAATGTATTTCCCCCCCCAACTGATGGTATTGGCAATTTTATGCAATGAGGAAGAGAAATGTTTTTCCAACAAGTATCATTCTAGCTTTTTATGGAATTCTATGGTTAAAAGTTAGAAAATGCCGTACCTTTACTTACCCTTTGGAATGGATGAGTTGTATGTGTGTGGTGGCTGAAAACTTCTGATCATATTCTTCTTGAAGTGGCTGAACAAGAGGAGTCATGGATAGAGAGATAAGATGGCTTTTTATTGCTTCTACTAAAACTTGCTGAATCTGCTCCAAAATGCTGAAAATAATAGTCTTCATGTCTTCAAAACTCATTGGCACAATTCCTACTATGTGAAAAGATGTTCTGATGTCGAACATAGTAGGAAATTGTTGGCTTAGTGGCCATTAATGGATGCCACTAGTCAACACGAGTACTCTCACCATTGATTTCAATGAGAGTCAAGATGCCCAAACACATCTTGTTAGGTACGAACGAATTTGCTGATGTCGAGTCACCTAGAAGATCTAACGAACAAGGGAAATTAATGTATTCCCATTGTTTGTCAGCATGAGAACTTGCCATTAAGGCATGCAAGTCTCAAGGTGTTTTTACAAAGAACTTAGACTCAATAATTTGCATTGAAGCAGGGCTTATTTGCGGAATGAAAATGACAAGGAATGGAAAGTGAAAATGGAAAATGGCAATGGAGAATAGAAATGACAATGGGCAATAAGCATGTGAATGAGCCTTTTGCTTTTATTGGTGGGTTATGAATGGACAAAAAGAGATGGAAAGTGTATGTGAATGAAAATGGAAAATATGGAGTGGAATGAGGTGAATGGTTTATTATGGAGTATGGATGTGATGGAGACAATAGTATCTGAAAGTTTTTCAAGTATTTGGATCTGATTTTGCATCAACATATTTCCTCTTTGTTGCTGATCATCCTCTTATGAAACAAAATGGTCTCTTAGAGAGACATCATTCCCTTGTAGTCATTTGTCCTTCCTCTTGGAACCTGCAAAAAAAAACTAATACTTCTTCTGCAATGGAATGTAAGATTATCAAAGGAGAGAGGTGATCAATCTCTCTAGTTATGATATTTACACACAAAACTAAGAATTTGTATTAATAAAACAAGTTCTCAAAGGAAAAATCAAATGAATTTATACCTGCTTTGGAATTAGTGCCTCAATTTGATGTTGCTTCTTTTCAGCAATTTATTTCATTATTTGCCATTTCAAACTCTAATGATATATTTCTCATTGTATAGATCTTGTTGAGATCTTTCCAATGGTACTTAAATCATCAAAATCTGATTCTGTATGAGAAAGATGGGCTGATTTGAACAATGAGGTTTTTCTGGCTGCGGAATTGAGGAACAGCTCTGTAGCTAAAAATCTTGAATAAAAAGTTAGCCATTCAATTTTCATTATCAGTCCAAAATTAATCAATACCTTCAGAAAAGTGAGAAAATAACTTGTTCATTTCATTGATTCAAAATTATTATTTTTTTTTGACATGCAGCGACTTAATGTGGCGACTCAGTGTGGCGACTTTATGATAACACCCAATTTGACTTCCCTTTGACCGGGGTCTTTTTCATCAAATTTGACCGAATGAATAGGACACCATCCATGTACTGACATTTCCCTAGCTACCCATGTGACCTGTTTTGCCTGATGACACCTACAACCTAGAGTTTAACAAAACAGCTACGGGATCACTAAATGGCTGCGGGATTGCAGAGTGTAAAAAATACTGTGAAATGGAGTGGCTGTGTGCGAACAAACTAAGCAATTTCTCCATCTCAAACTTCGGCTGAAAAATGGAACTGTGGAGTTTGAAACAGAGCTGCGGGGTTTAATAACCTCCACCTCCACTTGACTGTCTTTATCTCTGAATGACCTTGCAAAGGCTTTTGTAACCTCCTTGTGGTAGCCTTTAAATTTCTTGATGCACTGTAGCCAGTTGGCTTTCTGCAATGCCTCCTCAACTTGAGGATATGCTTCCAGGAATTTTGAACCTTCTGGTTCAGCCCTTAAAAGTTTCCCCATTGACTCTACGGCTCTGTTCTAAAACACTACTTCAATGGTGGCTTTACACAGTAAATTCTCGGCTCTATTCAGAATTTTGTGGAAAAGAGGTTGTATGGTTTCAGCAATAGCCTTGGACATAGTGAATTCACGGCTTGAACATAGTGAAAAGGTGGATTAACAGCTTTAACACAGTGAAATGGTGGCTTAGCAGTTGTAATACAACCGTAACATACGTTCACTGGTTATATGTATTCACTGTTTCTCAGAATTAGCAGAGAGGAGAAAACAGAGTATGGTTTATGGGGGCAACGTAGTGAATGGAACGGAATGAAGGAAATGAGAGAAT
Organism: Pinus tabuliformis; assembly: GCA_031772625.1. Classification (NCBI taxonomy): domain Eukaryota; kingdom Viridiplantae; phylum Streptophyta; class Pinopsida; order Pinales; family Pinaceae; genus Pinus; species Pinus tabuliformis. Next base: position 1,107,757,214 of record CM062817.1, on the reverse strand, counting down.
GGAACAGCGTGAAATGGAGTGTTATGAGCGTAGGAGGGTTAGTGTTTTGGATACCCAACATTTAACCGGCAGCGATTAATGACAGAGAGTCGTGTTTAATTGAAACACGTCTCTAACAGGTGTAAAGTCATGTAATTTATTGTTTATGCCAGCATGTAATTGATTCCTATTAGAACTCTTTCCCTCAGGCACGCAGAGTTATTCAAACAACCAGTTAATAACTCAATTTTTCACGCGCAGCAGTCAAAAACGGGCTCCAAAGAACCGAACATTTCTCCCAGACCACCACGAATTTTCCCAAACGGTTTCTGGGTTATCTAATTAACCCACCTGGAAACAAAACCCATGTTTTATTTTTTTGAAATTCGTTATCATTTGGTCAAATCGAGCGTGTAAAGTTTGACGTTTTTCTGTTGTTTGCGTTTTTTCTCTGAGTTAATTTTCTGTTCTGCACTCGGCTGTTTATGAATTTTCTCAGCTTCAAGCTGCTGCTCAAGTCGTTTCAGTCTCCAGCAAGTTTCTTTCTTGTGCACCAACCATGACTGTTGCCTCTCATCCAATTCTCTGCAATGCTGTAAGAACATAGACATTTCTTGTATAATATTCTTGTTTTGGTCTACTGTACCAGAATTGCTGCCGAGATCCATAGAGGGAGTTTCTACGTGTGAATTCCCTCTGTATAATTTTTCTTTTGCAGCTTCAGAACTCCCACTTATATTACTCAGTGTTCTGGTATTTTTCAACCATGATGAGCTGGCAGAAGGTGTGTTGGATACCACTGGAGTGCTTGAAGATGGTGAAAGGGAAAGTGTCACAGACGGAGACGAAGAGTATGTGGGGCTGGACTTTAAAACCCTAGGAGAAGACTTGGGGGAGCAGATTACTAAGCCGTTGATCAGCAAATGGTTCTTCAATCAGAAGTTACTAATTCCCTCTAGGTTTCCATTCGTAACAGAGAGAAAGAGGGCAAGCAAACACTTCAAGAAAAACATGCTAAAACCAAGACTTTGACTGAGGTACTAGGCTGGTTTTTCATCGATCTGAGCTGGATGACTAGGATAGGATCCATGTCAGGACAATTCTGGAGATGCCCATGTGGTCGGTTTTTTCATTAGATGCCTGTAACCTGTTAAACCTTGAAACAGCTGCGGGATTGTCAGATAGCTGCAAGATTGTCAGATACCTGCGGGATCAGGGCAGTTTCTGCAACTAAGTTGCAAAACCTTATTTGAACAAGATACAGTGTTTTGAAGACCACTACAAAGCATAACCAGACAATTTTGGACAATTTGAACCTATCAAAGCACTTGAGTTTTATTTTTTCATTTTTTTTTTTATTGAATCAATTGAAGTGATGAAGTTTATTTTGTCTCCTATTTTTTTTTTTTTTAACAATTCTTTTTCTGATCCTCCAGATCACACAGAGTGCAGGAGAAGAGCATACTCAAGAATTATTATTTTGTCTTTTTTTACTTAACAATCTTTTTTCTGATCCTCCAGATCACACAATGTGCAAGAGGAGAGCATACTCAAGGATTATTAAATTTTTTTTTTCCAGATGTAAGAAATAAGGTCTCCTAATTACACTTCCCCGGCAACGGCGCCAAAATGTTTAGTCAATTTAATGTCTTAAATTGCTCTACATAAATTATCAATCCGGGTATCGTAAACTGATGAAGTGTGGTGCACTATATGTGCTTAGTTAACCTCTTTCTTACTTCGTTGTTTTATAGTTTATGTTCAACTCTTCCTAATTCTCTGCTTTCAACATATAGTACTATGTTAAGCATGATTAAGAAGTAGTCAGAAATAAGTCCAAAAAGTAATCAAGCTCTAAGGTGACAAGTAAGGAAAACCACTTTAAAGACCAGTTATAATGTTCAACTCTTCCTAACTCCCTGCTTCAACATATAGTACTATGTTAAACACGATTAAGAAGTAGTTAGAAATAAGTCTAGAAAGTAATCAAACTTTAAACTTGCAAAGAAAGAGCTTGAAAGAAATAACTTGAAATGAAACTGACAGCAAAGAACTTGAAATGACTTGAAAGTAAATGACCACATTCTAATGGCATTAGTCTCTATTCATATTGCTGCAAATAAAAGAAAATAAGAAAATCACTTTTAAAACCAAAGATAAAGATTATCTCTCTCTAACTCGCTGCTTCAAACACATGTACTGTGTAAAGCACGGAAAGAAAGTAGCTTAAGTTGTATTAGAAAAGTGATTAAAAATGAGAAAATCTACTTTAAAGACTAGTGATAACGTTTTGCTCTTTCTAACTCTCTACTTCAGCCATATGTACTATGCAAAGTATGATTAGAAAGTAGTGAAAGAATAGTCTAAAAAGCACTCAAAGCCAGCTGCAAGTTAGTGGTATTCTGATCTTAAAAGATAACAATTTATGATAGAAGATCATTCATGTGTTAGCAGCTCTTTGAGAAATAAGATTAAAAATCAGCTATAAAAACAAAGTAAAAAGGGCAGCACTATGAATAAGACAACTGCAACTACCATTAGATATTAAAGCAAATACAACACACACAATCCCGGGAGAAAATAAAATGCAATAATTCAAACTGTACAAGGCAGGGGCCCCCTTCTACCTATGAAATCAAAGCATACTTAAAATTGCATGAATGAAAATCTAATCTACCTTACATTCTACAAAGCAATATTTACAAAATGAAATCTAATCTACTTACATCCTAATATGCTCCATGACATCTACTTCACATCTCCTTCCATGTTGAGAACATCAAAGCTTTATTCAATTTCTTCAAAAGTGCAAAGTACAACAAAGCTCTCCAAAGCTTTCAAAAGCCATGGGACTAACAAACTAAAAGGACTAAGAAAAGACTAAAGGAAAGACTAAAGAGAGACTAAAAAGAGACTAACTAATGAAGGAGAGAGATCTCCTATTTATACAAAAAGATGAGAGCCCTCTCATTAATGATAATCCATGAATATCTCCCTCTACCTCTAGAGTCCTAATCAAAATAGGAACTGATAAGACACATGTCTTTTAGAGTTACAATACAATTAGGAGATGTGACACATATCCTCATGATCCCATGATTCTTTCCAACCAAATTCGAATTTGGCCTTAGAGTGCCACATAAGGGTCTTCTAGAAGTCTCCTTTCAACCTACACATGTCAACAAACTCAACCCATTTGTTAGGTATAAGCATATGCACATTATTTTCTAATGTTTAACCACAAATTCACTTAAAAAGGCTTAGAAATAATAAATATTGGAAAAACATAAAGGTAGCCCAATGATAATGAAAGTGGGATGAATGTGGTGACATAGTAGTGAAATGGAGGTGAAATGGAGGTGATATAATGGAAATAATAGTGAAAGTGTAATGGAAATGAATGACATTTTCAAGACTCAACACAGGGATCGAAACACTATTAGAAGTATTGAAGGATCTGAACCCGACGATATTTATAGTCACGGGTATAATGGATTTGAGTTCCGGCTTATGCGTTTCAGCAGGGATTTTCTTTCGTAAATCCCTTTTTCCTATGTATTTCCAATAAATACGTTGGTCGGGGTTTTAAGGGAAAAAGGGTCGATATATGTGTATCACCCATTGGACATGCGATGGTCGATTGCGATGAGGTTAGCCTTGGGGTCTGTGCAAAGGCCATAACGAAGGGCGGAAAAAGGTATGTTTGTGAGTCATTTCCTTTGTAAAAGGGTTATGAGGATAAATAGTGCTGATGGGCAAGTTTGTATGTATTAACCATATATAACCAATGTTAGGAAAGGAAGGTTATATACATGCGGTTAAGAGGGTTTTGAGGTTAAGTCCAATATAAGTGGGTTGAGTATATCTATGAGGCTTAAAGGGTGGTTTAAATGTTTTGAAAGGGTTTTAATTCCCAATAGAAGTATTTAGAGGGAAAGCTTTAACCAAACCCTCATACGAAGGATTCTGGGAGAAAATAGTCCCGATAGGAGGTTTCAGGTGGGATGATTGAGTTCCGATTCAAAGGAGCTGGTGGTGAAGGGCCTTAACCATATACAAATATGAAGTTTGACTCCTTTGTGAGTATATATTAAATCTGTGGGTATGGGTGCGGGTGTAGCCCTGCACCATTAGTGGTATTAGAGCAGAATTGAGATCAAAGTAGAATTACTATCAGAGCAGAAATAAAGCGGGGAAGTTTTTTGCAAAAAGGAATTTGTACAAAGGAAAAGGTAATGTGCTAAATGATAAAGACTACAGTGGGAGATTGTAGCAGTTACAGCAGAGGCTTGGAGTAAGCAGGAACCGAGGATTCCTTGAAGGAAAGAGAAAGCAAGATTGCTTAGCACAAGTTCTAAAGGAAAGAGGACTTGGAGACAAAACAGAGGACAGTCCATTCAAAGGACAGCTAGAATGGTGAAACAAGATCATGTTGAGATCTTGGAAGTGAGGTAATGTGTTCTGTTTTAAATTAGGAATGTGTGTTTTTTATACTAATGCACAGGTGACAGGAAGAGAAGTTGTGAAAAGAACAGGCGAGTTCTTAAAGATAGAGTAAGGAGAATACTCTAAAGGAGAAGTGGCAGTGAACCTGAAGAATCCAACAAGAGATTGGACAGAGAGGATGGCTGAAGTGTTCTCAAGAGAAAGTGAGAGATTGCAGAATCCTAGAAGAGGAAAAGGTGTTGCTCAAGAAGAGGTTCCAGATAGAGGACTCGTGCTTACCAAAAGACTGAGTGAGGAGAGCTTGGTGACGTAAGATTGCAGCCACGAGGACTAGCTGTTGCAGAGGCTTGTTGCAAAAGATCTCATGAAGAAAGAAGAGAAGAAGATGACTACTGATAGTAATAACAGAGGTTCAGAGAGAAAACAAAATAGAAGATATGAGAAGAAGGATGCCAAGGCAAATGGCAAGAAGATGAGTCAAGAGGAAATTGACAAAGAGGTTGCTGAATTAAAAGAACAACTCAATGCATTAAGGAGAATGCTTGAGGAAAGCCAGAGACTAGGTTGGGTCTTGAGGAAGAAGCCAGTAGAATGGCATGAGATGTAGAGAAGGCTGCAACAAAAGAAAGTGAAGTGGTTGAAGGGAAAACTCAAGGAAGTTGAGTTAGAAATGGAAGAATCCATTTGTGAACCAGAACAAGGAGAATTTCTGGGAGATAGTGAAGATGAAGACTTGAAGACTGAAACTTCAAGTAAGGCCGAAGGGTCACATGGTTTTAAATCTGACAATTTGTGTATGTTTGCAGGTGAAGGACAATTGGCTGATATTGTCATGAAGAAGGAAAAAGACTAGCAGAATCAAAATTATGTTCTGGAAGAAGATGAGATAGATAGATCTCATATACAACTGGTGGAAGATGTCAAGCAACTAAGTGAAGGGCTTGAGGAGATTGAATAAGATACCATCAAAGAATTTCTGAATCATATGAATGATTTAGAACAGAAAGGAGATATGATGGGTGAACCATCAAGTGGGACCATAAGGCCTTATATTTTTAAAACTGATAGTTTCTGTATGATGGCAGATATTGTAGGAGAAAAACAACCATTTGAAGATATCTTCAGAGGAGATAAACAACAAGGGACTGAAGGCAAACTTGAGGAAGAGACTATGTTAGCTGAAAACATAGTAAAGGATCATCAATTCACTATAATGATAGGCACAATGGAGATAGCCATGGAAATTGTTGAGACAAACAATAGGGAAGAAGGAAATCTACTGAAGGATGTTAAGAAGGAGGAACCCTATGCAAAGGATTTAACATTGGGAAAAGGAACACTAACAAAGGAGTTTTTTGAAGAGGATGGACAATCTTTTGAAGATATCGAAAGTCTAGAGGAGTACGCTAGGAGAACAAAGTATGATGGAGAAGACCTCTTGAATGAGGGAAGTAGTGATTTGCTATAGCAGAAAGACCTTGAGATTACAAGGATCAAAGGAAGACAGTGTCTTAATACTATAACACAACATGTAAAGGATGAATCTAGAAGAAGAGAGCATTGTGATGAAGTGCTTGCTAAGTGTGAAGAAGAGATTAAACTATTGGAGAAACTGATGAGAGAACCTGACAGTAGAATAGAAGCTGCAGTTACAGTTTCTGAAGAAGAAGATGTGTCTCAAGTAGGCATGGAGACAGGAAGATGAAATAATTTGTTTGTAGGTTCATTAAACAACATGAATGAGTATGAGTATGTGATCAAAGAGACTGAGCAGAGATTGTTTGAAGATGGTAACAAGGTGGTAGGAATCAAACAATTTCAAAGTAAAGATAACCAGCATCAAGTTAAAGGAGGAGGAGTTCACTACAGTGGACAAGAGCAGGAAGGCATCATTGGAACAGATGGTATGGAAGAGAGACTAATGGACAGTCTCATGAATTCTGCTGAGAATTCGAATCAGCATACTGATATGCTAACAGAGGAAGAGGAAATAGAGCAACAAACTGAAATGTTTCCAAAGAAAGAAGAGGCACCAAGGCCTCATGTTTTTAATTTTAACAAGTGTTTTGTGAATGTAGGTTTTGTTGCAATTTTTGGAGGAGATTTGGCACAAGTGAGAAGCCAAGCAAAGATGAAAGAAGAAGATTTCATGGAATAATTCAATCCATAGAACAAAGATGTTAAATTGCTGAAGAAAATGTTGAACAGTCATGATTCAATCATGAAAGATGGTAAGGATGATAGGGAGGCAGCAAAAATGGCAGCAAGTAAAGCAAGAGCAAGTAAACCAAAGAATGAAGCAAGTAAAAGAAAAGTCAGCATAAAAGACATCAATAGTAACCTGAAACAAAGAGAAGAAGACAGAAGTAAGAAGCAGAAGATGGACTAGCCCAAAGATATGCTGGACATAGAAATTGAAGAAATATGGCAGCAGATGATGAAGCAATTCAAATGGAGGAAAATGGTAACAGTAGCAAGCAAGATCAATCAAAAGTTGAAACTGATTGACAAGAAGAAGAAAATGGGGCAAAAGATAGTAGAAGTGTAGCGGCAACAAAGGAATAAAGCATTTGGACAGTTACAGAACAAAATGTGGGATCTAGGAAGACCAAGACTAGAAGACACATGATCATGAGATCATGAATAGTTTCTACTTTGGGAGTCTGATGCACGAGCATTCAGCCCAAGGAAAATCATTGTAAATAGTAGACATAGTGGGTCATGCATTTTAGGAAATAGTTTTCCTAAGTATCAAGTTAAGGCAATATTTAGGCCTTTAAGTGTGATTTAATTAGATAATGGGAGAATATGTAAATTCTTTCAAAATTAAATAAATGAGAACAAGAGTGGTAGAAGTCAAATCCAACTCTTAAACAATTCCATGATTCTAGGAACAAGAGAGAGCTTTTAGGCATTAAATGGGAAGCTGATAAGAAGACTTTTCTGTTTTAAAACAGAGGAAAAGATGGAATGGATAAAGTCTCATGGAGACTTATCTGCCACATATGTATTCATGCAGAGAGCTTTAGGGCTTTTGTTAGAGGGGTGATCGGATCCTCCAATGATCCAATCCAATGGATTCTTATAAATAAGTGAACCTGCGTGTTCGATAGAAGGAGGCCACTAATGTTGAGAATCAAGCCTGTGCGAGATGAGGAGTGTCAAATGTAATATGTGCTTTTATATTAATATATGCAGAGTTATTCCTGATTGTGTAAAAGAGTTGAATGCGTGTTTTAAGTGTTGATTTGTATGTGATCTCGTAAGCTCTATGATGGGGGGTTACAGACAGAGTTTTACAGAACACGTAGAGAGAGAGAGAGAGAGAGAGAGAGAGAGAGAGGAGGTCGATTCAGTAGAATTGTAACGGACCATCGAGTCTAATTGATGTAGCAAAGTGAAGCTTTAGAGAGGTAGCAGAGTGAAGATTCACTAAGGAGTAAGATCAGAGTGTTTGAGCAGTGGAAAGGCGGAAGCCGAAACCCTGAATAAAACAAAGAAACCACAGAAAACTCATTGAAACAACGAAGAAATTCCAAGTAAAAGGAATAAATGGAGAAGTGAAAAGTGACGCTCAGCAACTGTTAGATCTCATAGATCCAGGGAAAATTTTAAGAACCCCCCCTAAATTTACATGTATAATAAATGGGCGAATCTCCATGGTATATAGGAAAAATGGAAGGCGATTTTATCAATAATATGATATGTATATATAATTTTTTGGCAAATCTCTCACCGGGCATGGCGAATATTTTACTCAATTATAAAATCTTGTGTTTATTGAATACACAAATGAAATCATTGCATTTCTTTAAAATATATTTTGAAATCAAAATTACCGAAATTACATATCGATAACCTAGTGGGTGTAGGATAAAATTCACCTGTGCCATTCACAGAAAGCATGAGAAAAAACCTAATACTATATATAAAACCAAGAAAAATTCAAATTCATCACTTCTAGGGACCTCATAACCACCCTGCCAATAGAAAAGTATGTTGTTGTTTGCAATTAGAAAAATTACCCAAATTACAATCTGTTTACTCCAGCATATGTTAGAAAGTTATAGAAGGATGACTAGTGCAATCAATCCATTCCTTTTAGCCCTGGATTTGTTTCAGTTTAAAACAGAAGTATATAAATATACCTGTCCAATGTCTATGCTTTAACCATTCACCTTAAGATGTTTTTACAATATAATTTCCTAAGTCTATTTAATATCTTCATTATCATAAAAGCCAACCTATATCCATCTTAACTCCACATCTACCACTCTTAGGGGGATGAAATCTATTTATCCCTCTAAGCACTTGATAGACCCAGAATTAAGATGGATCTAAGATGATAGAATTTCCCCTTTAAATAGTCTATGCTCACATGGATACCATGGTATTACCATGGGTCAATACCATGGGTTATCATAAACATGGAGCGTTAAAAATTACTATTAGTAATTTATAAAAATTAATAAAATTAATAGTTGATTTTTATTTTATTTTTTATTTTAACCAAGCTAAAATGTTTAACATACATTAAATTACAACATCCATTTTTACTCTTGATCGGATCAAATATTTTTTCACTCTATGCTAGTTTGCATATCACGATATTTGATACCTCTCGGGGGTTAGTAGATCTAGAGTAAAGATGGATCTATGCTGGTTTAATTCCCCCATTTAAATAGGCTACATTCTAGGTGAATACCATGGGTCAATACCATGTGCCATTTTGGTGAATACCATGGGTCAATACCATGTGCCATTTTTATTTTTATTAATACTAATATTAGGGTTAATAATGTTTTTTTGCATGGTATTAATAACAATCTAGTCCATGGTATTTGTCCCATAGTATTTTGCCCATAGGTTTCACCTAAATATAACACATTTTTTTAGTGTTCGTAAATATAAGGTGACTTATGGAGTAAATATAAAAAAATGTTTTATTTGTTTACCATACCTCTCATTTATTTATATTTTTATTAATTTACCATACCTCTTTTACAAATATGGTATTTGGCCCATAGGATTCACTTAAATAAAACCTCTTTCTTGAGCCTTCATAAATAGAACAAGGGTTATGGAATAAATATACAAAGAGGTTTTATTTATTTACCATGCGTCTAGTTTATTTATATTTTTAATTATTTACCATACCTTTTGAGTAAGTATAAAAATACGTTTTATTTATTTACCATACCTCCACTTTACTTATATTTTCATTTGTTTACACCCTTGCATGTATATAAGGTGACTTATGGAGTAAATATAAAAAATGTTTTATTTATTTACCATACCTCTCATTTATTTATATTTTTATTAATTTACCATACCTCTTTTATAAATATGGTATTTGGGCCTTTGGCCCATAGGATTCACTTAAATAAAACCTATTCTTGAAAATGGGCGAATGGATTCACTTAAATAAAACCTATTCTTGAAAATGGGTGAATGGAAGGTTGTAACTCCTAATTTCAAGGGCTAAATTTACCTTTTTTACCCTCTCCCTTAAAATAAGGTGGGCTATTTGAGGTGATTTGTAAAAGTGTACTATGATACAAAATATTTGACCACTAAAAATTTAAAACCCTTTAATTTTTCCAAAGGGCGAACATTCGCCCCTAAACTTTTCTATGCATAGATCAATGGCTGTGATTTAATTGCATTGGATGGAGACCCTTTTAAAGTGATAAGAATGAGCCTTGGACAATTGCAAAGAGTGAGCAGTGATTAATCGTGGACCGTTGGATCGTGTCCAAATCAACAGTCACGATTTAAATCACATATCAGGAATCAGAAGTGAAAAGGAGTGATTAGCGGAGGTGTGATATCGCTGATAGCAATAATCGGCGATCAAAGTTCAAGAGTATTGGCGATCGGAGGTATCGGGTGATTGGCGATTGCAACACTATTAGAAGTATTGAAGGATCCGGACCTGATGATATTTATAGTCGCGGGTATAATGGATTTGAGTTCTAGCTTATGTGTTCCAGTGGGGATTTTCTTTTGTAAATCCATTTTTCCTATGTATTTCCAATATATACGTTGGTCGGGGTTTTAAGGGAAAATGGGTCGATATATGTGCAGGGAAAATTTTAAAAACCACCCTAAATTTATATGTATGATAAATGGGCTAATCCCCATGATAGATAGGAAAAATAGGAGGTGATTTTATCAATAATATAATATGTATATATAATTTTTTTGGCAAATCTCTGACCAGATTATATTATTTTGTACAGTGATGGAGAATCTTTCATTGAATTATAAAATCTTGTAAGATCTTGGCAAATCTTTTACTGAATAATAAAACATTGTGAAGTCTTGGCGAATGTTTTGTTAAAGTATGAAACCATATGTGATAATAAGAAAACATATTCATTAAACTGTAATATACTAACATACCTGTTTGGAAAAAGGAACCATAATTTTCTCTTCCTACAAACAACGTTCCAAGTTTCAGTGGCTGTGTTTGTCAAGGTTCTTACAATACACTCTTTCATATCCTTCTATTAGTTTTGATAATATTCCACAAAAAAGTTCTTGTAGGTGTTGATATTGACAACGAGTTTTGTCAAGGTAGGAGGGATTAATCTTTTCTCTACAACTTTTGTCAAGCTACCACTTTTTTCAAGTTATCAAATTTCTTTCTTATTCCATAGACTCCAACTGCGAGATAAGAAAAAACACATCAAGTTTGTTTACCCCAACACACCAACAAGTAGCAAGCCCCAACTATATTATATAAGAAAGTATTAGGTATCCCAAAGGCTTGAAGGGGATCTATCTGAAAGAAATGACCATTGTGAGAATCATTCCAATCAATATATGAATATATAAATTTAGATTTATTATTATTTTAATTGGAAATCTTCAATTAAATAATAAAATTTAATTACGTCTCTCCCAATCTAAATTTCTTATTAGCATAATTCACTACCCTCATAAGTCTCGCATTTTTTAACAGCGTTGTAACATCTAGATTAATTTCCTTTTTGGTGAAAAATATCCACCTTTTAGGAAAATATGGTGCAATGGCTCCAACCACATCTTTTGTGCAAATAGGACAAACTAAGAATAGCACAGAAGATGAAAAGTTGTACAAACCAGCTTATTTTTCAAACAACTAATCCAACATCAGTACCTAAACTTTTTCATGAAGGTATCATATTGAGAATGCTTGAAAAATGGTGAGAAATCTTCTGTGAGGGTGATGCGGAAAGAGTGATAAGGTTTCATTGTTTTGAATTTTTTTTGTTAAATCAGAAAAAGTTAAAAACCAATATTAATGGAGATATTGGTATTTTTTACTAAATTTTGTGAAGTGACTAAATGTAGCTTTAACCATTCACCTTAAGATGGTTTTACAATATAATTTCCTAAGTCTATTTAATATCTTCATTATCATAAAAACCAACCTATATCCATCTTAACTCCACATCTACCACTCTTACAGGGATGAAATCTATTTATCCCTCTAAGCACTTGGTAGACCCAGAATTAAGATGGATCTAAGATGATAGAATTTCCCCTTTAAATAGTCTATGCTCACTTGAATACCATGGTATTACCATGGGCCAATATTATGGGTTATCATAAACCTGAAGCTTAAAAATTACTATTAGTAATTTATAAAAATTAATAAAATTAACAATTGATTTTTATTTTATTTTTTATTTTAACCAAGTTAAAATGTTTAACATACATTAAATTACAACATCCATTTTTACTCTTGATCCACCAATCTCGTGATCAAATATTTTTTCACTCTATGCTAGTTTGCATATCACGATATTTGATCCCTCTCCGGGTTTAGTGGATCTAGAGTAAAGATGGATTTATGTTGGTTTAATTCCCCCATTTAAATAGGCTACATTCCCTGTGAATACCATGGGTGAATACCATGTGCCATTTTTATTTTTATTAATACTAATATTAGGGTTAATAATGTTTTTTGCATGGTATTAATAATAATCTAGCCCATGGTATTTGGCCCATAGTATTTTTCCCATAGGTTTCACCTAAATATAATGCATTTTTTGAGTGTTCGTAAATATAAGGTGACTTATGGAGTAAATATAAAAAATTGTTTTATTTGATTTCCATACCTCTCATTTATTTATATTTTTATTAATTAACCATAACTTTTTTACAAATATGGTATTTGGCCCATAGGATTCACTTAAATAAAACCTCTTTTTTGAGCCTTCATAAATAGAAAGAGGGTTATGGACTAAATATAAAAAGAGGTTTTATTTATTTACCATATGTCTAGTTTATTTATATTTTTATTTATTTACCATACCTTTTGAGTAAGTATAAAAAGAGGTTTTATTTATTTACCATACCTCCACTTTATTTATATTTTTATTTGTTTACACCCTTGCATGTATATAAGGTGACTTATGGAGTAAATGTAAAAAATGTTTTATTTATTTACCATACCTCTCATTTACTTATATTTTTATTAATTTACCATACATCTTTTATAAATATGGTATTTGGCCCATATGATTCACTTAAATAAAACCTATTCTTGAAAATTAGGGCGAATGGAAGGTTGTAATTCCTAATGTCAAGGGCTAAATTTACTTTTTTTACCCTCTCCCTTAAAACAAGGTGGGATATTTGAGGTGATTTGTAAAAATGTACTGTGATACAAAATATTGGCCCACTAAAAATTTAAAACCACTTAATTTCGCCAAAGGGCGAACATTCGCCCCTAAGATTTTCCATGTATATGTGTATGACCTGTTGGACATGCGATGGCCGATTGTGACAAGGTTAGCCTCAAGGTTTGTGAAAAGGCCGTAACCAAGGGCGGAAAAAGGTATCTTTGTGAGTCATTTCCTTTGTAAAATGGTTATGAGGAGAAATAGTGCTGATGGTCAAGTTTGTATGTATTAACCATATATAACCAATGTTAGGAAAGGAAGGTTATATACATGTGGTTAAGAGGGTTTTGAGGTTAAGTCCAATATAAGTGGGTTCAGTATATCTATGCGGCTTAAAGGGTGGTTTAAAGGTTCTGAAAGGGTTTTAATTCCCGATAGAAGTATTTAGAGGGAAAGCTTTAACCAAAGCCTCATACGAAGGATTCTGGGAGAAAATAGTCCCGATAGGAGGTTTCAAGAGGGGTGATTGAGTTTCGATTCAAAGGAACTGGTGGTGAAGAGCCTTAACCATATATAAATATGAATTTTGACTCCTTTGTGAGTCTTGTTAGCTCTGCTACAGTTTGCAACATTTGATGGATAAAATCAGGTTGGACAATGCTGTTTTGGTTGCTAAGGAGCTCGCGCAGTTCATTTTACCCTTACCCTTTTCATTCGATCTATACCCTTATAACTCCCGCCACCCCTGTTTTCCTTTGTTTTGCTTTGAATTTTCTCCATAAACCCCCGAAATCCATTCGAGCCCCATTTCAGCTTAGCCCTGGGTGCTTATAGTGTTGAACTCATATAACCATGCACAAATGAAAAGTCCACTACCCGCGGCTTTCCCTGGTCAAATCACCCCCCATTAACCCTTGACCTTTTTCCACCGTCAGATCGTCTGTCGCCGCAATCCAATGTCATACGCTGCTCCTGCTCTGCGAACTTGCACGTCCGTTAATTAGTAGGGAAAGCAGTTTCCCCACCGTCCCCTCCAGCCACGTGTCATAATTTAACTGTATCGCACCACACGATATGAAAACTACCACAGCTTCTGAAGTGGTGTGGGTAAACCGCTTACCGCCCTTCCTGTACGCCCCCCCCCCCCCGCTCGTTAACCTGCACTCATCTTCGCCACCCGATAGCCATCGAATCTGCTCGACCGCAATCCGACGGCCCTTGTTTGTCTGATCCCATTGTCTTCCGATATCCTCCATGGACTGATCTCTGTCGCTCGTTTGTTTAATCCAACAGCTGCTATTGATCCTTGTTGCACCTCTGTGTTTTCCCATCGCCTCCCGCCAAGAGATCTTAGCTGTCTGTCTGAGCCATACCAACGACCAATATTCATCCTCAGGTCCTTGTTAATTTGCCATGCGGTTTCCCTGTTTCGGCTTGTCCTGTGCGTGCGAAGGAGGAAGGAAACGATCACTCACTGAATACTCTACGCATTAAATCCTCAACTACCACATTCAAAGAACAGCACAGCCAAGGTCGAGAAGGATAGCCTTGAGCAGATAAACAAGGCATTTCACCTATTCGTGAAGTACAACAGAGTGATAGAAAGGTCATTTTGTCCATTAAAACAATCTAATTGTATTAAAGACCATATCTAATTATAAATGCGGTTGGTGGTCAGTTATGACCCCTCCACGCATAGGTTAGCAGAGACTTTTTGTATTCAAACTCCATATATACCCACAAAGAAGATGTAATGAGGTTGATGAATGTTATTTTGTTGTAAGCTTCAACTTCTGGAGACTGTAACTACTGTGATGCCTGTAGCATCTGGTCTTCATTTTTAGCTAATGCATGCTTCTTTTGTTGTTAATTTCTCACTTTCCACTTCTTCTTCTTTGTTCCAGACTGTGCCTGTTATGCATTTATTCATGTGCTATAGATGTTTAGCATTAGAGGGGCTATCATCCCACCTCTGTGTTAGAATCTAGCTTGTATCATTGAATGTGTGTGCAGGTTTTTGTTGTTTTATTGCCATAGAGCTGTCATCCTGTCTGTGCATTAGGAGATAGATTTGTAGACCTTTTAACTGGTTGCAGTTGGTCATCACAGGGTTCTATGTATCTACTGGTGTGATTAGTATTCTCCATCATCACATTTTCCTTAAAACTGTAAGTAATCGGTGGTCTAAAGCCTTGTAGTCTGGGGGTGTTCACCCATGTCTGGAGTTAAGCATAGTAGAAGTGGTTATCTGGCTTGAATATGCAGCATTTCTTTCATTCATCCACCATTTTCCAACATTTTTGTTGAGTTTGTAATGTTCCCAAGCATCTCTGATATACAACCTAGGAGAGTTTCTTGGGGTGATAACAAGTCTATTTCCTGGGACAGTTGTGTTAGGCACTCTTATGAAATCTGTGGGTATGGGTGCGGGTGTAGCCCTGCACCAATTTGGGGTTCAAGGCTTAGTCACTTCACAATTGAAATAAAATGAGATCAAATGAGACAAGGACTTGCAAATTATTAGTTATATGTAATGACATTAAAGTGAGTAAACACAAAGAATCAAAATTAGAAGTAGAATCAACCCTTGTGTATGAAAATTCAGTCAATCATTTTTTTATGGCTGAATTCCCCCTCAAATATAAATTTGATTAATTCAAAATCTTAGAAAACCACATCTTTGTAATCAAGGTATCCCTCTTAGATGCACAAACCTTTCCCCTTGGCTTCCCATTGACTTTGAGGTTCTGTTCCCCTACACTACTATATGCTTACTAGGGATTCTACACTCCAACATGACAGATTCTAAGATATATTGTGATAGGGGGATGAGGGTTTCAGAAATTATTGTTGCCACAGGAAAGTCTTGCCATGTTTAGTTCAACAATATGGAAGCAAAATGCTCATGTAGAAGGATTTATGGTGCTTTTCCAATTGTGGGAAATAGAAATGCCATACATTATGGTGCTTCTTGGTACAATATTACCGATTCATGGAGAAAGATCAACGGTTCCTTGGGTGGAACTATACCAATGTGTGGGTGGGACCAGGCTCATGAGATTCATTTTTTACTACCATCACAATGAACTACAACCAAATTAACTCATGAGATTCATTTTTTATTGCCATAACAATGAACTACATCCAAATTCGTTATAAAATATTGCATTGCTAAAAGTTAATTTTTAGCTTTAAAGTTTGACATAATAATTATAAAACCAAATCTCATTTGTTTGAATAACATGGAAACCAATAATATTAGTATTAGATAATTAAACAATAATAAGAAATATTTATAGTTTTTTTGTTTAATTATATAAAATCGAAATCTGAACTTGTTTAAAATTACAACTTACAACATGGCTAATTATTTTGTAATTTTGAAAAATAAAAAATATAATTTTTTGAAATGAGTATACAATAAGATAAGAAAATATACATTCCATACATTTTGATATATTCATAAAATATAATGTTTTTAAAATTTATAAAAAAATAAATAATTATAATTAAAAAATTTAACGATCATCCAAATTAAAAATTTAATTTCTGCCTCATTTTCTTTCCCACCTTAGTGTATTCAAATGAATGTTGAGTAGTTGAAAAAAAAGGAAATACCATTTTTCCGCGTTTTCTTCCCCACCTTAGTGTATTCGAATGAATGTTGAGTAGTTGAAAAAAGAGGAAAGACCATTATGTCGCATTTTCTTCCCCGCCTTAGTGTATTAGAATGAATATTGAGTAGTTGAAAAAAAAGGAAAGACTAGAACAAGTTTTCTTCCCCACCTTAGTGTATTCAAATGAATGTTGAGTAGTTGAAAAAAAAGGAAAGACCATGGGCATAGTACAATCTGATCTGTGGCTATATGGAAACAGGTATAGGTCATTGGATCAATCTTTAGGGTTTCTAGATCGATGACCATTCTTAGAATTGATTTGAAACTTTATTTTATATTTTCACATGAAATGTATGTTGAGTAGTTGAAAAAAAAAAGGAAATACCATAGGCACAGTACAATATGATTTGTGGCTATATGGAAATAGGTACAGGTCGTTGGATCAATTTTTAGGTTTCTAGATCATTGGTCATTCTTAGAATTGATTTGCAAATTTGTTTTATATTTTCACATGAAATGTTGCAGTAATTTGCTGGGAGTTATTGTTTCATGGTTGAATTTGGATGCGTTGAGAAATAAGATTGAGGAGGATCTCTTCAATGGCTTGCTCACAAAACATGGATCTATTTTCGCTGGGCAAATTTGGACCAGGATGGAAGGATCAGAAACCTTGGTCTTCTTTCAAGAGCCCAAGAAAATACTTGCACAAGTACCCTTTCTCTCCTTTAATTTCTTCTTTGATTTCAATTGCTTCAAACAATCTACCAACTTTTTCACCTAAGGATTTTGGTTTTCAAGAATTTAGCTTCAAATGAACTAGCCCCACAATTACTATATTGGCAATGAAATTTGTATTAAATATACGCTGAACTCTTATAGTAGTTTGGTAGTATACCACACAAGAAATTACAAAAATAGTAGTTTGGTAGTATACCACACCAGGAAAACAACGAAAAAAACAACAACGTAGACTTCTCAGGGTAACTCCCTTCCCTCCCTCATTTCAATGCAACACGAAAATATTTTCTTTCTCTCTTTCCATTTCACGAGAGTTCTTAATCAGAAATATCAATTTCAAGATCTATTACCAGAAATGGAACGTAAGTCTTTGTTTCTGAAAAAAACCGTATAAAAAATGGGACTGTACGGAAAATAGTGTTTTGTACAGTAGTTTTCATTCTTTAATGCAAGAAATTGGGTTTTCCAAAAACCGTTCGTTTCTTGAAACTGTTTTATGGAAAACATTAATCTGGTTCATTTGCATTATCGATCCCTTCCCGATTGGACGTCGACAGGAATCATAAAAAGTATTGGTTTTCTGGATAGTTTTTGAAGGCATTTTCATAGTCTGTGGTTAGAAGTCAACCATATATAGCTTAGGTGCTAAAGGAATAGGTTTGTTGCAAATAGGCTGGGTGTTCTCCCTAGTGACAACACCTTGCAATAGTGCTTAATATATCTTTAACAAGGTTGACTATTTAGGGATTTTATTAGTTAAAGTTATGTTATTTTTTTAATTGTAGCCATTGATGTGTAGCAGTGTATGGTTAAGTTTTTACAAAATTTTTTTGTTATTTTTGTGTTGCTTTTATTTAAAAGTGGAGTTAGTGATGGTATCTAATATTTCAAATGTGTATTTTTATATAAAATTATAAATTTAATTGTATAAGGTTTTTATATATATATATTTTATAAATTTGTAATGTATATAGATATTTTATATATATATATTTATAATTTAGTAGTTAAATAATTTAGTTATTTTTCCTAGTTATTTAATTATTTTATATGAACATTGGGACACAATATTTTTTTTTGCCATTGGTCTGGTTTATAACCTCTCAAATGATTGGAAAAGGATTTGATAAAACCATCCTATAGAAACTTTGATCAACTATTAGACTATCTATAATATTAAATATCATCAACCAAAGACATTAATTTAATATACAAAAAATAATAATTATTTATCATCCATCCCATTAGTAGTTTTATCCCATAAATACTTTTTTCATCTGTGATAAGAGAGATTATGTTAGGTAATTTGCAATAATAAAGCTTAAGCGCAATAAGCTATTGATTAATATGTCTATAATACAAACATAATTTCAACTATGATAAATATGGAAAGTTTCATAATTACATAAAAATAGTGATAGAAATAATTGTAAATTTATAAAAATAAACAATTCAAAACAAACAAAATACAAAATAGAAATCCATCATTTAATAAATTTTAAATACAAAACAAATAGGAGTACTACTACAATAAAATACTCCTCTTCATTTATATATAACCAACGTCTCTCTCTCTCTCTACAAACCTCTTTAAGTGAGAGATTTTATCCTCTCAATGCTTGATCCACAGTTAAAATGGATCTAGGTTGCTTTAGTTATTAGCCTTTGAATAGGCTACATTGCAGAAAAATACCATGGACAAAAACCATGGGTTAGGAGTACCATGGGAAAAAACCATGGGCAAGAAAAAACTATGCACTGGAGAATTTTATGTTTTTTAATTTTTTTATTTGATTTGATTTTGTTTTATTTTGATTGAGTTAAAATGCCAAATATTATAACATATTCCCTAGGTGGAAAGGGTCTCTTGGCACAAAAATCTAACAACCAAAAATATATTAAGAGGGGCCTAGAATAAAATACCTAGATTATGAGATTTATTTTCAAGACTTCAAGGTCTCTCGCTTGTTTTAATTTATGAAAGAAAATTGATGAGAAAAAACTAATAAATTAAATAAATATTAAATATGGAACCATGGAATCTAACAAAACCATGTGCAAAAACTAGCAAATTAAATGAATATAAAGTACAAAACCATGGAATATAATAAAACTATTGGCCATAACATTTTTTCAAAAGTTATTTTAACACAAACAAATCTAGGGACTAAAAAATAATGGTTTGGTAAGTTCTAATCTTGGGTGATAACATTTTTTTAAGTTATTTTAACGTAATCATATTTAACAACTAAAAACGAATGGTTTGGTATGTTATAACCACAAGTGATATTTATATATAATATTTAACTAAGTAGAAATTTAAAAAAATCACAATTTAATAATTTATTCCACTTATTTATATTGATCAACCACACTTGTTAATTGGAAACATTGACTCACATAACAAATTTTAATGGATCCAATAGAATAAAATGAAAATTAATAAAAAATAACTAATATCAAGAAATAATTTCTAAATTTAACTATTAAAATTTAACATAGAAATAAATTTACCATACAAAACCATATATATGATGCATTAAAATAATTAATATAAAACATGACTACATATAATAATCATTTAATCAATGCAAATACAAATATGAGATAGCCATTATACACTTTAACAATAATTATGGTAAATAATATATACTAGCCTAGATCCATCTTAATTTCGGATATACCAACACCCTAAAGGGATCAAATCTCTTTTATAAATTAGTAATGTGTATAGATATTTTATATATATTTTTATAAATTAGTAGTTAAATAATTTAGTTAAATTTTTTTTTCTCACAAACTAGCAATTTAATATCTAGTTCAACTATACTTTTAAAATCTATTATTTCTATTATTATAAAGATTAGTTTTCTATTATAATGGATTAAAGATAATTTTTTGAAAGTTTTCTCTTTAGATTTCGTCTTCAGACACATGTTTTAGTATTTATGGTTCTGCAAGTGGCAATAGTTCGAGATAAACCTCTATTTTTGGCTCTATATCCAATGGAGATCAACTCAATCTCCACCATCTTGTTTTCCAACCATGAAAACAATAACCCAATAACTGTGTGGAAAATGATACAATAGATCCCAAATTTGAGGTCCACTCATGTCACATCCAAGAATATATACAATGTATGTGGGATCATGTACTCATCCAGAAAATGCAAAGGCTAAATTAAACTTGAATTTGGTGCCAAATGTTTCTTCACTATTGTATTTGCCAGCCTAGAGGATCAAACATGGGTATTCAAGAATGGCTTATGTGAGAAATGGAAGCTTTGTTGATCACTATAAGTATTAAGGAATGGCCAATGTGAGATGCTAAATCCTATGAGCAACTTCATATGAACCATAGTATTCGAGAATATTAATGATGAATGCTTGGTTTTATGTTTCATATTTTTCTTGTTTTTTCTCTCTCGTCATTTCTTGAATGTGAAACAAATGCTTGGTTTTATGTTTCATATTTGTCTTGTTTTTATCTCTCCTCGTTTCTTGAATGTGAAATCTCCAAACTCCGTTTCTTTTCTTGTTGTCGTTTCTTGTTTCGTTTCCCCTTTTTGGTTTCTAGTAACATAGATTTCAAGCCCTTCCTTCTAGCTTTGGTTGAATTTCTGCATTGCTCTCAACTCCAAAAGAAAGTGATAGAAGGGATGGGTAGAAAGCTTGGTACTCGAGATAGAGTTAAAGAGGAAGAAACATTGAGTTAGACACTGCAAGATTCCTCTCGTGGGGTAAAAGGATCACAACAAGGCCACAGTAAGCCCCCGAGAGAGAACGAAGATGCTACTACATGTAGTGGTAACAATCAGAGTATGGTGCAGTGTTGTATATTAAGGTCCACCAATGACATCATATTTGCAAAAATCTAAGAATGAAAATAGATTGAAACAAAAACAAAAGGGAAACCCTCACTAACTCATCAGGCCCTTGCTCAATAATCGGGCAACATTTGGGTATGAAAAATCAGGGATCCCTTCTTCAAAGTCCCTGTTTGCTTTTATAGATATATTCATATTGATGGATGGCTTCGACCCTCCTCGAATGGCCATTGGATGAGTGTTGGGCAGTTGCATTCGTTAAACTTCCTGGCAACTGTTTGAAATTTTTTTAATTTAAAACTTTTATACAGAACTTTGACTTTCACATTTTGTAATTTGGTGCATATGTTTTCCACTCATGCCACATTTGTTTAAATAAACTACATATTTATTTTCTTTTGATTACATTTCTCAACTATGGCCATGGATTTATCCTGGACAAGTAATGAAAATAAGATATGTTCCATGGAATTGAACATATGTTTTTTCATCACTTGTATCGATATACTTTGACAGCACGGGCACAGAAACTTGAACCCATCACTTCATTGCACTATCACTGATAGAGACTTTCCTAGCTGTTGAGAACAACACATAGCCCATATCATTCGAAGTTATACTGGTGTTATTCTTTCACCTTGAGATGGATATATATTAGTTTTATTGCATCAGGGAAACAACCGCTACATTACGATACATCAACTATACTCAAACGCAAAAACTATTTTTCTTGTACAACCATGTTGAGAGTAATAAGTATCTTCCCATGTGTCATCATAGTAACAAATTCCATTTTTCTAATTCATTGTGTTTCTCATTCTAGTGGCCTCCATTATTGTGCAAGTTTCTCCTGTCACTTTTTTCCTCCATGAAAATTGATAAGAAGATGCTAAGACAATGCTAAATGTCAAATTTTAGCAGACATTCTAAAAACCTTTTTGATCCATTTTCTAACATGGTCCACAATTTGCTTTGATAGTACTAAGATGTATCTCTTCCAAAACTTGATTTTCTTTCATAGCTGGACAACTAATTTGATAATGATCTCTTTAAATATGTCTTGGAATCGAACGTTATTGGATGTTCTTGAAGATGGGCCAAGTGTTCACCCAAAACATCCAAACATATCAATAACAACACATAGTGTAAAATAAATATTCATCCTCATCCAATTATTAAATGCGGAAATATTCCTTTAAAAGCCTGGAATTCCCATACACTGGGGTTATTACTTATATAACCTCTGGTTTTAGTTTCTCTTGCATGTTTGGCGGTTCAGCTGGAATATGTCAAAATATAGAGTTCCCTGATGTCTTCACTCCAACTTCTTGGTTTCCATATCAAAGAAAGGCTCAAAGGATATTCCAAATATTATCTTTAGAGGAGGCCATTTCGATCCAAAAGGCCGAGTATCCATGCCATTAGTTACACTCTTCTATGCATGTGTACATTACCAAGCAATTTATCATGAATAAACATTGTTGCAAGACAATAATTGTTCAAATAACTTTCTGAGGCGTTTTGGATATCTAAAGAGATTTTCTTATAAAGCTCAAATTCAGTGAAGCATCCAACATATGGATCATGAAACAGTGGGTCCTCACACTAATATATTCACCATGGGAAAGAAAAAGATATACAAATTTTAAACTCCCTCATGTAGATGAGAAAGTGGTGATGGAAACTCTCCATGTTAGAATTGACATTCTTACCATATTCAAAGATGTCCTTCCTCAATGTCAACAATTCTTCAATAATATGGCCACTCTCTCACATGTGTCACTTCTCCCAATCCTCACGCTTAATTGGCACACTCCACCTACGCATTTCATTCGACAATGCGTATGTCTTGGGACTTTATATCCAGTGTACTGGGCCTTCATCCCTTTTCTATTACAAAACAGACTTCTCAGGGTAGGGGAAATCACAACTCCCTGCCCTCCATCATTTCATTGTAACACAAAAATCTTTTCTTGCTCTCTTTCCATTTCATGGCAGTTCTTCAATCAGAAATCTCAATTTCAAGCCCTTCCTTCCAGCTTTGGTTGAATATTTTCATTTCTATCAACTCCAAAAGTAGGTGATAGAAAGGATGGGTAGAAGGCTTGGTACCCAAGCTAGAGTTAAAGAGGAAGAAACATTGAGTCAGACACTAGAATATTCCTCTCGTGGGGTAAAAGGATCACAACAAGGCAACGGTAAGCCCCCAAGAGAGAAAGAATATGCTATTGCATGTAGTGGTAACAATCAGAGTATGGTGCAACACTGTATATTAAGGTACCATTATCATCCCCTCAAGACTTCGATTGTTGAGGAGAGAGAAAATATTTTAAAATCAGAATCTGGCAAATTTGAGGCTATAATTAGCAAAGTGGAAAGCTTGCACAATTTTGTTTAGAGACCTTGTGAGAAAGTTATAGATGTTGATACACTCTTTGACCTCACATCCACACTCCTGACTACTGTTATCAGGTCACAAAACAATGATGGTGATACTTTAGTTAATTTTATTAGTAGTGATATTCTAAGAAACTATAGTGACCAGGCATATGGAAGTAGGTCTTTGGAGGGAAGTGATGATCAAACCCAAATATCATGGAGAAATATTGGACTTTTAGCTGCTTCTATTTTCCAACATGTGGTAGGAATTTTCACTATGCTTGGATCAATGGATAATGAACCAAAGCAAAGGAAAGCTATAGTACAAAGAAAATAGACTAAGCCGACAAAAATGAACTCGACTTGAAGCAGTGAAAGAGTCTCCGGAAGATGAAAAATCAGAAAAAGACAAGAATATGGCAAGAATATTTAACATTTTGCAAAAACAAAAGCAAGCCAGATTAGAGAATTTGGTTCTAAATAGAATATAATTTTCCCAGACAGTAGAAAACATCCTTGTGTTATCATTTCCAGTAAAGGATGGTAGAGTTGAAATAAATGTCGATGAAAATGGAAAACATTTTGTTGTCCCCAAAAATGCTCCCAGAGCTATAAAAATGGTATCTAGAGAAGCTTCTTACATCCAACTTGTTTTTTGGTTTGATTTTAAATACTGGAAGTTGATGATGGAAGCTATTGAAAGTGGTGAAGAGTTGATGCCTCACAAAACCAATCCACTTATGATTCCTTGTTTTGAGAAGGCTGCAAAGACTCCTATTAGAGAGATTTCAAGAAACAGGGGCAGAGTGGTACCTGCAACTCTTGAGGTGAAGGAGGATGAATGTGGAAGTGATGATGGTGGTGTAGGTCTTCAAAGACCAACACCGAAGAAGCAAAATAAGTGTCTCCTATGACTTTTGCTTCTTTCTTGGGTGCTTTTTGTTGGAAACTATCTCTGTTTCTATCAGTGCACTGTAATTCATATAGGAAGCTAATCTTTAATTTAAGCAATCTGGTATATAAACAATGGTATCTCATTCTCATAATTAGTTATAATTAAGTTTACTGGCAGTGCAAACCCCCGATCATGTAGTACACCCCTTTAGGCATGGTTCCAAGGCCTATGCAGAAGACTAGCATCACGTAAAAGGAAATTGTTAATGTAAGATGTCAAGTTTGATTTGTTAAACCATGATTAGTCTCCTTGTGATAGTATGTTGTAATTTTATGTTTGAAAATTATTTTGAGATACCACACAAGAAAAAAGTTTCTAATTGTGTAGTTGGTTTAATTTGAGAATACATAGAGATGAGAGTAGGGTAAGGCCAAGCGAAAATAGATGTAAATACAAAGGTTCAAAAAAATAGCTAGGAGCCCTTACCATATCCAATCCGTTTTACTGGCACTACAGGGATAGAGAGATCCACCCAAAGGCATGTGGAGAATAAGTAGCGATATGCATGCTTTGGATTGACTAATTGCTTGAGCCTAGCTCAAGCAAGTGAAACTAGTAGATGGCAAGAGATTAGGAATATATATCTATTAAGTATGTGTATATGAAATTCATTATGTTCCCTTTTGAATTTCAATGTGGGAGGAATACAATGGAGAAAGGGAGATCGTATTTGTCCTCTATATCCCACCTATAAAGACAGTAGGATAAGTCCCAATAATAAGAGTTGGGTTCGCTCATAAGTATATAATTGTAAAAGGCCATCATGAACTTTATTAAGCTAAGTCATCCTTTAGTTGAAGCTTCAAGCAAGATACTCGGCCTCTTTTCAACCCTTCAGTCTTCCTGGAATAGCTATAGAACAACCCTATTTAACCCACGTTGAATTCCTCTTTTTGCTATAATCTTAAACTGTAAACTTCGGCCCTTCTCCCTACAAGAGCACCCAATAAAAACACTCAAAAGAACCTCTCTTTCACACGTTGTACCTACAACAAAACATAATACTTCCATGTTGCTTCTAGGGCTTCTTTCTTACTGTCTTATGGATCCTTCTTGTAGTGGCTAGGGCCTCCCTTTGACTGCATCTAGGGCCTCTCTGAGTGCTTCTTTAGACCTTCCTTGACTGCAGCTATATGCTTCTTCTTGATGGCTGATAAGGGCCTCCCTCTTGCTACGGATTAAGGCCTCCTTTGCTGTGGATAAGAGCCTTCCTTTTGCTGCGTATCTGGCCTCTCTTGACTGCGTCTTTATGCCTCTCTTGACTACATCTTAGGCCTCTCTCTAGATTGCGTCTTAGGCCTCTCCCTTGTTGTGGCTAAGCCTCCTTTTGACTGCGGTTAGGGATGCCTTTTACTACAGCTAGGGATTCCTTTTTGACTATGGCTAGAGCTCCTTCAATATTGCATCTAGGTCTCCCTTCATGACTGCAACTAGGGCTCCTTTGTGACCACAACCAGGCTTCACACTATTGTAGCCTACTAGCCTCGCGCTGCCTGGGGACTCCTGCATTATAGCACTCTCTGCTGCTTCATTCGCATCCGTCTCTACCCACATCCGGTAGTCCTGCTACTCTCTCTTCGGGGCTCTTGTAGCAAGGTTGGGTACCTCAAGTATCTTCCTCTCATCGCTTGCAGTCCTCCTGACTACAGCTCGATGTCTCCCCACCTCTTCTCTAGATGTACATGAGCACTCACTGTAGTCCCTAGCATGCCCTGGGACACGACGACATGAGCACTAGTGCATTAACTATGCTAAAAGGTCACTTTCTTGTTAATTTGACCATGACTATCTCTTATACAAAGCAATATTTCTTAGCTTTGTTTATGTTAGTGGTTTGATAAGAAAATTTGTACGGTCTCTTCATTGAATTTCTTAAAGTTTTTACATTTTATGCTTTTTGACAAAAAAAGGGCTAACATTTCACCCTAGCTAAGTAAGGATTCTTTAAATAACCTTCTGGCTTGGTTCCTTTTTGTTCCATCTAAGCTTGGAAAAGTGTCATGAATTTACATTGAACAATGTAAGAATCTAGTCTTCTCTAGAAACAATCAAGCCAACTCTTTAATTTTGCAAATTACCTACCAGTTTTGGATATATTATTTGAATTTTCTATGCTGAAAGTGTTGGATTTAGGTAAGTGATACAGAATGCACACCTACAATTCTATTGTTCACCTATTAGACCAGTGAAAATTATAGGCAAAATTGGAAGGGTTGGACATGAATGTTCCAACCATACTCTTATTGGCTTGTAATACATATATTCATAACACATACCTACAATACTATTGTTCACCTATTCTGCTAGTGCATATTGTAGGCAAACTGTTAATGTTGGACTTCGTTGTCTCAAGTTCACACACCAGCACTAAAGATGCAATGTATTGTGTGCATCCTTAGATATGTTTGACATTTCAAGCTAACTGTTTAAATAAATGCATGTATAAAACTTCTATATTAGCAAAATAAACATCAATATTTTTTTCTAGCATTTTGGGTTGAATTCACAATAGTATGCTAAAAAGTGTCATTTCAATGTCTGGAAATTAGGATATATAAATGTGAGATATATACTCTACATCTTTGGGTTATCTCCTTTCAAATATGAGTTTTTTTAGGCTACATGTCTATTGTTTGAACTTTGAACTTTGAATAAATTCTTGAATGGACTTCGTAAATACTCGAATGAATTGACTTCATAAGGCAGTGGTACCACAAATTGTGTTATTTCAAAGATTTGACTTCCATATTTTCACAAAATACAATGTCCTCAATAAATACTTATATGTATAGATACTTATGTTTAGGATTATATATGTGTTGGAGTGGTTCCTTTATGTTTTACTATAATCTTGATGCTGAAAAGCTTTAGCTAACTTTTTTCATCAATTCTTCATAGAATATGCAAAAGATTTCATTTTCAAAATGTGGCAAAAATTACTTTTCTCCTGATTTATTTTTTTATTGTTCATGACAAGATAATCATGTTGCAGGAATGAGGTATCCTACAATCTATTTCAATTTGTGGATATTTTTTTCCTCTCACTTTTTTACAAGGATGTAGATTTGATTTTCATGTTGATGGTTTTTGCATGTATCTTATCTAGCCAAAAATGCTGATAATGGAGCAGATCTTGAGAAGTAGTCATGGAAACAAACTATTAGAGGTTAATGTTACAATACCACTTCCACCTGGTATCAATTTTTTTTTAATGGTAAGTGACATAAAGAAGAGTTATTTAACAACAGGGTTGAAAGGGCAACCTCATGTCTTAGTTCTAAGTCATTTATTTGTGCTTCTTAGCTCTAAGTCATCTGTTTTTTATCTTTACCAGATCAATTATTTCACTAATCCAATATGCATGGATTGTATTTCTCACTCGCTGTTAGTTACTTGACATGGTTGATATAACATTCAATTCTAGGCCACTTTTATTTTAAGTCAGAGATTTTAGTGATTAAAAGGATGTTCACATTTTGATTGGTTTACTTGGAGCTTGATTTAATTTTTTTTTTTTCTAAATTCCACATGGATGTTATTTTTGTAGGGTGAGCTCTTTGCACCAGTAAGGTTAGATGAGTCCTAGAACATAGGTATATAACAAGAACATCTTTGGCCTTTGTTGTGCATCTGTTATTCTTTATATCATTGATGGATGGTTATTGATTATGTAAAACAGAGGACGAGAAGGTCCTGCCAATTCTCTTGGAAAAACAAAATAAAATGGAGTGGTATAATTGTGTTTTAAAGGGTGAGCCAGAAATCAGTACTTCAAAGGTAGAACTTCAGAATGGCAAGCTATCTGATCTAGATCTAGAGACACAACAGACCGTGGAAAAAAAATGATGGTATTGACGAGTCTTCCCAAAAAGTAAGCTCTAATTGTTAAAACACTGCCCAAATTTTAGTTATCTACAATGGAAATAGTGACTCTATCTTTATTTGTTTGAATAATGACTTTGGCCATTGTCCTATTCATTTCCTATGAATGATTTTGATTTTAAAACTCCAACTAGTTTGTTGTTAAATTAAGTAAAGCTTTGATGACAAACTTATAGTTTTCAAATACCTTTTCTAAATCTATTTTCTTGAGAAAATTTGTCTTTTTACTTTAGGTACTGTCGATTTCTATTGTGTGACATATGCTATGATATAATTGCCTAGATAAATAGACATAAGTGTTGTACAACATAGTCTTTTTTAAATCTAAAGAAACAATATTTCCAAATACAAAGTTTATTAATTAAGAACATCTTTTAGACTTCTTTGCTAAGTTATGATTATATTTTGGTAGCGGATCTTGTGTACGCTAATATTGTGTTGTCTCTTTGGTTTTTGTCAGGTAACAATGGTTAATAAGGAATGTGTTCTTGAACATCAACCACACATCTTATTCTACTATCAACAGGAAACTCTATGTTTTTCAGGCATGGCAACAAAAACGCAAATGTTAGTGGGATATCCAAAGTCCGTGTTGGATGAATTTAATAGTAGTGATGATTTTGATTCCTTGTTAGATAAAGAATGTCATGAGTCAAATTCAAATAAAAAGAAGCAACTCAAGAATGAAGGTGAAGCTATTGCTTTCTCTCCAAGTCAATTTCTTTTATTTGTTGCTTGTTGTCATGTTTTGAGTGTGGACTTGTGAAATTCCAAATTGCATGTTGGTTTATGTAAAGGGGATATATATATATATATATATATATATATATATATATATTTATTTATTTATTTATTTTATCATATGTTGTTCATGGTTTCCGAAGATCCATGTTACATTTGCATAGAAGTTTAGATATCATTTAGATATCTAAACACCAAACAACAACAACATTGAGATTTTTCTTTCACTCAACCTATAACATATTGCATATGTCTTCATCAATGTTCTTCTTCCATATGTTATCAACTTATGACATTTCCTTTGCAATATTTGGTGCATTTTCTAGTTATAGGTCATTTATAGATTATAAATGTCTTCAGACTTTCACTTCTAATTGAGTATTCAACTGAACATATTGATTCTCTTATACGTAATTATTTTTACCCCCACTCACTTTTCATAACTTCCATAACCATTAGGTAGGGACCTGCAACTTCGATGTTTCTTTGCTTGTGTTAGGCCCTAAAATATTGTCTAGAATTTAATTTATTGAAAGTTGTAGAATTTATAATTTGTGAAGTTTTAAGGTCTAATTTTAAAAGTCTAATTCTTTAAAGGGTGCTAGCTCAATGGAAGAGCACCTACTTTACAAGCAGGAGGTTGGTGGTTCGATTCCATCGTGCCCTGACATGATCCATATGGAATGAGCTTTTGACCATCACCAATGAGCTTTGGTGACATTTTTCAACTGTCACCAAAATATGAAATGGTGATGGTCAACGAATGCTACCATATATATGTACATCAATAGTGATGAACCTGAAAGGTCTATAACCATAAATCGTTGTTGTTGATATAAAATGGTGATGGTCGATGTCCGTCATTATAGTCATTATTCGTGATGGACCTTGAATGTCACCACAACACCTATACTTATGGCAATGCGGCTTTTGGTGAGGGTCAACAAACATCACCATATATATGCACCAATAGTGATAGCCATGAAATATCCATCACAATAAATCGTTGTTGTTCATATGAAATGGTGACGGTCACTGTCCATCATTATAATCAATGTTCATGATGGACCTTTAATGTCAGCATAACACCTATACTTTTGGTGACACCACCTTTGGTGACGTTCAGTTTTTTATGATGGAGGCTATGGTCTGTCACCATTACTCATATGAAATGGTGACGGTTTCTATCTGTCATTATAAATCATTATTGGTGATGGACTTTGAATGTCACTACAACACCTATACTTTTGGCGACGCCACCTTTGGTGACGTTTAATTTTTGGTGACGGAGGCTATGGTCCATCACCATTTCTCATATGAAATGGTGACAGTCACTATCCATAATTATAAATCATTATTGGTGGCAGACTTTGAAAGTCACTACAACACCTATACTTTTGGCGACACCACTTTTGGTGACGTTCAGTTTTTGGTGACGAAGGCTCTTTTGACCATCACCAATGAGCTTATGGTGACATTTTTCACCCGTCACCAATGTCCTTTTTTCTTATAGTGCTAGCCGGAAGAGCAACCGTGCAGAAGATTCTACGCGTAGGGTTGTGGTGGCCAACCATTCATCAGGATTCAAAAGCATACTGCAAGGCATGTGATGTATGTCAACAAATAGGCAGGCCATCGCAGAGGGATGAAATGCCTTTGAATCCACAAATGATGTTGCAACCTTTTAAAAAGTGGGCAATAAATTTTGTAGGACCGATAAAACCTCAAGGAAAGACAGGCGCGAGGTATATTATCACTGTGATGGAGTACTTGACTCGTTGGGTAAAAGAAGGATTGCATGGGCGTGACTGCCACGAAGTTTTTATTTGAACATGTACTGATGCGGTTGGGATGCCCGAAGATCCTGATGAGCGATCGTGGTACACACTTCCTGAACGAGATGATCAATGCACTAAAGGAGGAATTTTAGGTGTATCACCAAAATAGCACAGCTTATCACGCACAGGCTAACGAGATAGTGGAGGCATTCAACAAATTGCTTGAAAACATACTAACCAAGGTATGCAACGCTCAGCGAAGTGATTAGGACCTACACATACCTGTAGTGTTATGGGCTTATCGAACAACATGCAAGAAACTGATGGGACCAACACCTTTTAGGCTTGTCTATGGAGTGGAAGTCATAATGCCTATGGAATACATTGTGCCTAGTCTATGCATAGCAGCGCTCACATGTATGATAGATTGTGGAGCTCTGGAGGAGAGGCTCGCTCCGCTGGATGAGCTCGAAGAAGAATACTTTTTGGTTGGATTTCACCAGTAGGTCCAAACGCAGCGCGAAAAGGCATGGCACGTCCGACACATCAAGATGCGCACATTCAAGGTAAACGATCTAGTGTTGTGGTATGATAGTAAGTTTCATAAATTCCCTATAAAGTTCAAAATGCATTGGTTAGGACCGTATATTATTAAGGAGATTATTGACGGTGGCATGGTCTAGTTGGTTAAATTAAATGGAGATCCCTTTCCAGGAAAATTGAATGATAATAATTTGAATCCATACACAGGTGGCCTAGCCATCTGACTAGATGACAAAAGAACAGTCTTAGTGCTCCAGGCAACTGAAAGGAGGTGCTGGACTATAAAATACACTACTCGAGAGTTGTGCGATGTCAGGACTGCGTGCAGTAGCGAAGTGTCACAAGGTCCATGACAGCGCAAAGACAGCTGCACTAACGTGTAGGTCTACTGGAAAGTGACCGTTAAAGTCACTATTCATGATTTGATGCTTGGTTTGAGGCCAAATGGAGTGGGCGATGGGCATTTAAGGAAAACTTTATGGGCTAGATTCTTGAAAATCTACCACCAATCTAGCATTAATGGGCTGAATGTGGGAGCAACGATCAAATTCAAATTCAAAAGGAGCTATAAATTACAAGTGGTTGTCCAGCAAACAACACTTAGCAATTTGAGAACTGAGTTGTTGCGCGCTCAAGTATTCATGAACTGGGACTTATTTGAGACTCTGAAAGCAAATTTGTTGTTTAAGAAACTACCAGAGACACTGAAAGAACTATGGAGTAGTGCTATGTCAGCACCCAAAGAAGCCATGGACACAGGATTAGTGACAGCCAAGGAAGTTGCAGAAGTGGAAGTTCCAGAGAGCACCGGAATAATTGCTGAGGTCCCTAAATC
Source organism: Pinus tabuliformis (assembly GCA_031772625.1). Lineage (NCBI taxonomy): Eukaryota > Viridiplantae > Streptophyta > Pinopsida > Pinales > Pinaceae > Pinus > Pinus tabuliformis. Next base: position 1,107,724,880 of record CM062817.1, on the reverse strand, counting down.
ACCGCAAACACCGAGACCTAAGAAGGATAAGTAGGTCATGATATTGGTGCGTGTCTCGCCTAGAAATCCACTGAGAACCAAGCTCACCCTGCAGGAAAAGGGTAAGGCCATTAATTTTGAGGCCGACGAGGAGGAATCTAATGAAATCCTAGTGGAGGAGGAGGGTGAGGAAATGGAAGTTGAAACCTAGGGTGCAGACCCTATTACCCAGTTACCTGAATATGTTCCTCCACAAAAGGGTAAAGCTAAGGTGTCAAAGGATATAGATGAGATCAAGAGATGTATGCAAACTCCACTGCTCCCAGATGATATTGGTTTTGAGGGAACGCACTCGAGGCAGGTTATTGTGTTGAAGTTTTAAGATTGGGACCTCGCAGACCACAAGAAGATCCCACATTTAGCGACTGAGAAGCTAATGTGCCAAAATATCGACGCAACAGCTAGAATGATTGAATTGGAGCCATGTAAATGGCTCAGAGGTGTAGAGAAGGTCAGGTTGCTAAACCTACTCTGGGTGCCACATTACCACTGTGCCCCAGTGACTGTCTTCATCATTAGGAAACTACTCTACTTGGTGCATGATGGGTGCTTGTGGCTGGAGGAGCCCATCCCCATCACGCACCATATGATTCATCGGATTACACGGCTACCTTGGTCAGGGGAGGATCCAACGAACATTTTAGAGGGAAAAGGTGGTGAGTTGGCCCTCACAGAAGCAATGAAGAAGAAGTTCAAACTGGAGAAGAAGAAGCGAGGGTATTCCATCTCCAGCATTAACAACCCTGCAGTTAAGGTCATGACACGAATATTGGCAGGGAAGGTGATGCGGAAGTGCCGCACAGCTGAGGTGCCCATGGAAGTCGTTGCACTCGCAGCTGAATGTGTGAAAGGAGTCTAGTTCAACTAGGTAAACTATTTATGCGGCGAGTTCCTTGCAAACTGTCGTGAGGCACAGGAGTAGGGAAAATTGTTTCATTACACATGGCTCCTGTTGTTGATTTTATTGGTGGCATGGGAGTCACCCGAAGATAGCTAGTTCCCTTCGATCATGCTGGACCTTCTAGAGGCAGCGAAGTACGCTTCGCCATGGGTGACCAAGGACGCATAGTGGATTAGAGAAAGCAATATATTTTGGGTGCTAAAGGAAATGAACATCTAGATGGGGATCAATCGTAAGCGGTGGTTATCGCCCATAGTCTACAACAGTTTGTAGGGTTTTGCAGAGTTTAAAGTAGACTTCGACCATGTCTTCATCAGGTCATGGAAGGACCCTACGAAGACGTGGCATGATTTACCGTATTTGGCGACTAACGATGTGATATTCGCAGTTCTTGAGTCTTGGCCGTTGGAGTGGCGCGCTCCAGCTGGCTTCGCGATGGAAATAAAGAAGTCCACCACACAACGCAAGAAGGAAGAGACAAAAATTCGGATGGCATAGCTAGTGGAAAAGCACGGGAAAGAAGAAGCAATGGCTAAGGCCCAGGCAACACGTGACGCTGTGAAGCTGATGGAACAATAGAAAATAGGAGAAGAATAGCGTGAAGGAACAAATTCACCTTTTCCCGAACCAGGGATAGACATAGAACAAGGTGGAATAGACCCACAAATGATGTCCACCCAGCTCAAGTATCCACGACCATGAGAGCAGGCAGTGCCACGAAAGAAAACAAAGGCATCGAAGACATCATTCAACCCAGTCACCCTCATTGAATGGGATTTACATGATATCGGTGAAATGGTGAGGGATGTCACCGTGGAGGCCCTCCACTAGCTTGAGGAAAAACAACAGTTGGTATTGGGGGCTCTCCAGATAGAAATACAGGAGTTTCAGGTGCACACTCCATAGGTTGGCACAGTGTCCACCAACCTCAAATTCGGCACTTCGGCTACCGAGGAAATGTTGTGCACAAGGGTGACCAATATGATCATGCTACCAGATGGGGCCTTTAATACAGAGAAGGAAGCCGACAAACCCATGGTGAGCAGTTTGAAAGGGGTAGGGTTGAACATTGCTATGCTCCCTCAGGAGACACTCTACCTCTTACAAGATGGATTCACCACAGAACTTCGGGCCAGGGAGAGTCGCACACTGCAGGTGATGAGTGAGCATCGCATCAACATTGAATAGTTGGGCCTGCAGCGCAATGAGGCAGTCGAGCAGAATCATCAGATTATGTAGGCGATATAGGAAGCCTATCAGATGGTCAAGACATTGGACATTCAGGCAGAAGAATCGGTGGAGGCTCGCGTCCGAAAATTGGCCATAGGGTGTGCGACGTTAGAGCAGAGATCCAGGGTTCAACTGGAGCTGAACCTGCATATCACAGAACTGCATTTAAAGGCTCAGCCTTCAACTCCACCATAAATCAAGGAACAACAACCCACTATTGTTACAACAACAATAACAGTTGACAACGCAGTGGCAGATTGCATGCAGTTGTTCGAGCAGTCATTTGAGGTCCTAACCACCGTGCAGGAGGACCTGAATATAGAGTGCCTAGAGATAGAGGTGTGTGCGCTACAATGGAATTATGACGAAGTAAAAGAGATCGTGCAAACGATTTCCCTTACACAGAGGCTTGCAAGGATGCAACAGGAAAAGGTGCTCAAGGAACAGGTGGATGCCACTCGACATAAGGAAGCAGTCTTAAAAGCACGACTATAACCATGGATCGATGAGGCTTATACAATTATAACCTCCATTGAAGTAAATCTCGTGCAAGTAAGAAACTCAGCAGAGGATTTAGGGCAACCGTTCAACAGCAGTGATCATCGAACAACGCGTGGAAGAAGTCTAGCAGGAGGTCGCTCAGTGTGCTGCCAAAGTTGCAAGGATTCAAATGGGGCTGGGAGGTCTTCGCACTAAGATCTTTGCACCTACAGAGTGACTCAGGGGTGAGTCACGATGTTTGTGTTGGGGGCCTATTGGGTGCGGGATCCCCCAAGGGCAGTTTTGGGGCTAAGAGCCCATATTTTGGTCCAATTTTGTAATTCCAATGTAAAGACTCCACATTTTGTGAGCGTGGAGGATGTAGTTGTTAAGGCGTCATAGGGTTGTCGGCCCTTATTTTGATAATGTAATGTTGGTTGTAGAAGATCTACCCATTGTCCATAGACCTTGGGATTGTATAAATAGATCTAATCTCTAGGTAGTTTGGTAGCATAATAAACAATGTTTAAGCAATGAAGATGTATGCGAGATAACTCTGAAGTGTAAGTCAAGTTTTGCGTCGTAGCATAGGTAGAGGCTCTACAACTGAGTGTGGAGAGGTCTAAAGTCTACAACTGAGTGCGTGGACCCCTGTAGTTGAGTGTGCAAGGTGAGTTGAGTCTGTAATCATCTGGAAGTATTAATAAAGAGAAGTTTTCTATCAATTATGTGTATTTATTTACTGTTTATGCAGCTATTATATCAAGTATGAATTTCACTTCTAATGCTCATATGATGCACGAATGTGTATAAATGTATTGGTTAAGTGAACGCAAGTAAGAACATCTATTTATGCAAAGCTAACTAAGGTTTGTTAATAAGATAAGTAAGATACTTAGCCTAGTTTGGGAAATATCACAGTTTTCTTCCCTAGCAGCGCGAAAGGACTTCAGCCCTCGGTTAGGGCTACACAAAAGTCGACTGTAACACTTCGCGAAGGTACTAAAGGTCGGAATAGAGAGAAAAGCAACCTGCGTGAAGGCAACTATATTTGGAATAAACCGACATCACATCCATCTCAAGGGTACGGAAACTTGGTTCCAGCATCCCCCCATACTGCTTCGGGTGAGACTTCAGTCCGCGCTCCACGGGCTAATGCCGAAAGGGCTAGTAGTGTAGGGATTTATTTGGCTAACTAACGCTGAACCTAGGTCAGGCCCCCTGAAGCCAACAGTAAGGGTAAATAATTTTGGAAAGACATAAAAAATTTCCTTTTTTAATTGTTTTTATATCCTAACATGATTAATCAAAGTTAAAGTGTAGGAAGTCGTTGGATTTAGAATCAAAAGAGTACTCATTATACATACTTTTTATAGATCCACAATGAGATGTAATTAAAATACATGAAATAATTATGCACTCAATGAGTGCCCACACTTGAAATTTAAGTAGACCTATATATATTGATATGAAAATGTGATTAAAAATACAATTTTCTTTCTTTGTATTTGAGAATTTATAAGTCTTATTTTGTTATTTTAACTATTTTTATTTTATTTTCCATAGTAGGCCCATTTTAGACATAAAAATCTCTCCAATTCTTCACTAAACTTGATATATATTCTAATTATCACCAAATTTAGGTGAAGGAAGCAAACATTTGTAAGAATGCATTCTAGACCCTTGAAGTACACTATTATTTTTTATTGATGCCTTTTGGTATTTCTAATTCCCCATGGGGGGGAGAGAAAAGGTTCATATCCTTGCCCTAAGTTCATAGTTGGAATAGGTTAATCATTGATTTCTTTTTAGAGCCTCATGAATAATCTCTTTCTGTTATTTCTTCACATTTTTCTTGTCCTCTTTAATTATACCTTGATTTACAAAAAACACAGAGACACATGTTGCACATGTTAAGAGAGCCTTACAAGTACACTTGAATAACCACTTGTTCATCAAATATTCCAAATGTACTTACAACATTTTTTATGAGAGATATTTGGGTCACATTCTAAAGCGTTTTTATTTTCCCCTAAGAAAATTTAGGAAATGAAATATTGACCATGCATGAGGACACTCACAAGTTTGTATGGTTTTCTTGGCATTACTACACGCAAGAAGAAAATTGTGTAGAGTTATGGTGGAAGTGTAAATCCATTAACATCCTGACTCAAAAAACACGTTCATATGGAATAATATAATGGAGCATGCATTTCATGCCTTAAGGAAGCTATGTGTACTAATCTAATATTAGTAGTTTACAACTTCACTAAGAATTTCATCTTGGAATCTAAATCGAAGGACACAGGTATTGATATTGTGTTGATGTAAGAAGGGAGTTGTTGACGATGATTTTAAGCACCCTAGTCAAAAATAAGGAAGTGACTCAGATTGAGTCTCTTCACATAGCCCAAGCCATTTAGAGTATCCACCCCTGACACGTTTAGAGTCTCCCTTAGCCTTTTTCCTCTCCCTCTCACGAAAAGGAAAAGACAACGAAAACCTAAAACTATCTAAAACTAACCTAATTTAATACAATGATTATACACACACACACACACACACACACACACACACACACACACACACACACACATATATACTACTACTACTACTACTACTACTACTTATAAATGTAAGTTAATACCACATTTTATTCTATCAACCTAGGCATTTTATATACAAAGAATAAGATGGAAAAAAATTGATGTAACTGACACGCCAATGAAAGATGAATGATTATTAAGATAATGAAATGAAGAGTATATAAGATGAAAAGGAGTGTTAAATATGGATTATAAACGAAATTATAATTTAGAATATTATTAATGTCTTAATGCAATAAATTTATAAAAGGAGAAAATGATGGCACCATGAAACTATCTAATCCTTAGTGGAAAGCTACTTTATCATATTGAATCAAGAATGAAATGACTAAAAATTACAAATTAGTAAAGTTAAGGTTGAAGCTACATAATGCTTATAACAACGTTGGGAAGATCTCAGTCTTTCAATCCTTCATCTGTGAAGCCATTGAATAGACTAATGATAGAAGATTGTCAAGAATGCAGGAGTTGCTACAACATTAGTACTCATTTCTTCCATATGAAAATTGTTTTCTAAACATCATATTCATAAGAACTATGACTTGAAATGATTGAACATGTTGTCATGTACTACACATTTTCACAATTGTGTCAAATTATGTCAAATGGTAGCCAAAAAGGGGAGCCGAAGTGAAAAAAGACCAAAAATGAGAGAAAATATTTGAGGCCAAAATCTAAATAGGAGTGCCGAAATTTGGGACCCAATCACATCAGAACCCTTTTAAATTCATTTTCGAAAATTTTCTGATGAGAGGGGCTTCAATATTATGTGGAAGCTAATCACGAAGACTCAAAAGAATCGAGGGTGTAGAGAGGGCATAGCACCTAAGGGAAAAGAACGAATATTACAGGTTGAAGGCATCATAGCTCTTTTTAATTCCTTTTTGAAAAACTTCTGATGAAGAGGGGCTCTGATACAGACTAGTGCTTGGTCATGAAAATACAAAGGAAACTAGTACAAAACCAAGGACCCTAGGGTCCTTTCTCTCTCCTCAAAACTAGACACATGGTAGCATATATTTGGTTTCGAGAAGCTAATAAGGCAGATTACGTTAGCATGATGCCGCCAGAAAAGGAAATGTGACACGTGATTTCAAGATTTTGGGACAAATATGGGTGACATGTGTCACCACTCAAGAGGTGACATGTGTCACCACTCAAGAGGTGCCACGTGGAGATGATGATTCCAACATGACATCATTTTGGAGATCTTTATTTCAGAGGTGAGAGAAATTAGAACTATTTTATAATTATCTTTTGAAAATTTTCTAATGAAGAGGGCTTTGATATTATATGGCACCCGGTCATGGGAACTCTATAGAACCAAGGGTGCAGAGCTGGGGCCGAGAACCAAGAGCTATGAGCTCATCAGAAGTAGGAGTTTTTGTAACTCCAATGTTAATTTGTAATTTGAAAACATTTAATGAAGAGGGATTCCAATGTAGGATGTCACACGGTTGTGAGAGATCCACAGAACCCAGATCTAAAGGAATATTTAGCACCTAAGTGTTATGGGCCATATCGAGGATGTGAATATCATAACTCTTGCGTAAATTATGATTTATAAAAGTTTTTATGGTGAAGGAGATCCGGTATGTGGTGGTTCTTGGTCATGACCATCCAAATAACCAAGGGTGAAGCACGAATTACAAAAGGAGATAGGCCCCTGAAAGGGTCCCATGGGATAAATAAGAAGAGGGCCAATGTAAGAGGAGCTTGAAGGAATCAAAACTTTATATTTTTGAAATTTTCATTCAAATGAAGCTACGAAGATATAAGGCTTCGATATTACAGTGCCTATGCATTAAGCCTTTCGTCAAAGGTAATGGTCCCATGGTTGATAACTGGCAAAGGAGTTTAACTAAGATAAGCCAAGAGTGATATAAGTTCTTTGTTTTTGTAACAATATTCTATAAGAGTTATGAGATGTATTGGGTTACAATAGTATAGCCTAGAGTGCATGCAAGTGGATGGATTGGCAGCTATGTCATGTGACATCTTCAACACCACCACACCTGACCATGGCCAGTTCCAAGAGGGGAGATTAAATAGTTAGGGTGAGAAATCAACAGGAATATTGGTTAGTAACCACAAAAGAACATCATGGCAGAGATGTGGCTTAATCAAAGGTGATCACAAGAATTGGAATGGATATTTTTTGCTGTAGCCATCATTTAGTTTTCCCATGTTTTTTGTTTGGTAATTTATGTGTTTTAAAGGAGGAATCAATCTGTTATGTAATCATTTCAATATGCACACATCGAGACAAATAGTTGATAAGGCAGTTGTAACATTAGAAGATATTTTATAACTCTTGATTCAAATCCCCCGACTACCCATAAATAAGGGGAAGAAAATCATTTGAAAGGTTCCAAAATGTTGTTCCCAGAGGTCTGAAATCTATCTTTTTCCAAGTTCTGTGTGTTATCGGGAAATCTAGTGTCTATGCAGAGCTGCTAGTCCCACTAAGGCTGGTAGCTACCTTAGAAACAAACAAACTAAAACTACTTTCGTTTTCCTTTATGAGAAATAGATAAGAGGGGAATAAAGGAGACCAACCTCTGTCTTGCGCTTGGTTCCTTGCTTGATTCCTCTCCCTTCGGATAGATCTTTGCCACTTGCTTCCTCGTCTACCCAGCTTCAAAGAGCACCTGTAGAATCAAAGAAACATAAAACTATCCAAGAACATAGATCTATTATCATAAGCAATATAGGACCAGATATATATTGACCACACAAACGCATATATCATCAATCATACAAGAATGTGGAGGAAAACTTGAATAGCTTTATTAATAATCAAGAATAGCAAAGAGGATTACAACCAATTGTTCTAACCCAGCGTCATCCTCTCAGCAAGAAATCCCTTCTTCACCTCATGAAAATCTTAGATCACCCAACACTATGATGTTACACCAAGAAACCAACAACACTTCCTTACAAGATACAAAATTCCAGCCTCTGGATCTCTGGGATGAGGGATCCATATATAGATGTTTGCAAGGGGGGTGAGTCAGATTTTGAGATTTGATTAGTGTCCTCTTTCTGATAGTTTTTGATTCCACTTGGAGATTGATGATCTCTTACTCATCCCTGGGCGAATGCAGAAAGGCAAGTGTCACAGGAGAAGTTTCTGGAAGATTCCATGATCCTCCACCTTACAGATTGACCCTGCCATTTGTCCACTCTCGCCCATCGCACCCCATAGAAGGGCTTTTCAGTATGCATCACACCTCCTGTGTGTATTTAGGTGGGATGTAGCGCACTTTGACTATGGCGCAGGTGAGATGGTCCAGTTTTGACCAGTTCTGAGTAGTTTTTCATGGAGAACTTCTGGGAGAAGATGTAATCAATTGACCTTGTTATTTTAGATGTTGGAACAACACTTTTAGGGACTTAAGAGCCCTTGGTTTATGGACATTTATGGTTGGGATTGTAGTGCCCAAAAATGTCTATAACAATTTCCCCCTAAAGCATGAGGTCGTTAATCTGTTGATGTCGAGTGAAATGCGTTATCATGAGGATATGAAGTTTTTTCGAGCTGGAAGGCGACCTGTAATAAGATACAATACAATACATTATCTTCATAATATTTTCATGATCTAGCTGAGGCAGGCATTCCCATGCTCATCTTTATAAATTCATTTTCATGTACATAAGACAGACAATCGTCTGAGTGTAGACTGATGATTCTGGTAGAGCCATCATCCCTTGGATTGGATGATTATCTGTGCAGTAATGATGTAAATTTGATGTCTTTATTTTCCTAAATATATATCGTAGCCCAGATGGATGAAACTAGATCCGGGGTCTTCAATCTTGTTCGATCTTCACTCAAAGTACAAGTCGATCCATGTGAGAGATGTTCTGGAGTTGAACATGGAAAGACATTGCCTAATTACCAGCCAATGATGTAAGCTGTTAACAGGCATGAGAGGAATCACCGATAATGATGATGACCCTCAAGGTACTACAGTACAATTCACGTGGTGTGAATAAGGGACTTGGCATTGAACACCATGCAAAATCTTTTGGTCAAAGGCCATTGATGTAACCCTGTCGCCGGAAGTGAGAAACTTGCCATTGAGGCATGCAAGCTTCAAAGTACTGAAAGGGTTGTTCCTACATCGACTTCTTGGATAATGAGCTGATGTCGACAAGAAGTGATCCATCATAGGAGGGCCTTAGTGAATCCCATATCAATGACATGGAACGAAGCAAATGATTTTAATGGAGGTGAAAATGATCTGGTGATATAAGGTTCAGGGTGGCGGTCATGAAAGAATGGAGCGTAAATGTATTGCAGTGGATGAGACATAGGTGAATTCTCTGAGCGACTTCTCTTGAACATATCGGCGACACTGACATGATGGATTGGTAGCGTTAACCCCAAATATGGATGGTGTGATGGACCCATGGTGATATTACCAATGAACGAAACAACCCAACCTGACTCGGATGTGGAGTGAAAGTGTCATGTTCAAGAGCGACTTGCTACCAATAAAGTTTCTTCAAGTTTTCTTCCCAATTTTTCCCCAGTCATTGCTGACCAGTACCTCTTTATTTTTGTCAAGCTTAAGGAGGATAACATATGATTGTTCTTTAATTTTCCCTTCGGGCAAACCCATCGCTATGTTTTAACGAGCCTAGCGATAGTGAAACTCGTTCTTATCTGTATGGACAAGTTTGTTGCTATTCGGTTTTAACGAGTTTATCGAAAAGGATAACTCGGTCCTTTTCAATTTTAGAGTCTAAAAAAGGGACGTAAAGAAAACTCCAATAATCCTTTTTCGTCATATAATCCCTTAAGTCCGAAAAAGTATAAAACAATACAAAAGGGATGAATTTTTGGTACTTTTAACGAGCCGAACAAAACAAGCGCTCGATATTTTTGTGTAATGATCCCTCAAGTCCAAAAAGATTAAAATCTAGAGGGAAAACACTTCCGGTCCCTTTAACGAGCTAGAGAGGCCAATTGCTCGGAAATCTTTTCATATTTTACGAGTCAATTGAAAAGAGCTTAAAGAAGACTCGTTTTTTGAGGAACGAGTGATAAATTCGGGTAGCAGCTGATTCCAGGTAAGGTTTGGAATTTTCCAATCACGGCAGTGTCACAAGGATGGCTAACAGGATCACTCTTCGTAGTTGTTCCTCAAAAAGGGTAAACAATCAAATGGAGGTGAATGATCGGCCAATACATAGTGGAGGTGATGATGAGAACACAGCCAAGGCTTCAAAGGCTGATGATAATACATTCACGAAGGTTATTTACCAGAAAATGGTTCATTTTTTAATGAGCTTAAACTCTGGGGGAACATTTGATCATTGCTTATATTTATTTTTTAACGATCTTGAATTCCGCGTTAAAATTGCTCGATCTAGTCGTATAATAAGGATGTCTCATATAATTGGCATTTTTTCAAAGCTTTGCCCCGCATCCTTTCTTTATGCAAGTTAGGAAACAACCAATCCTACAAGTTGAAAGGGTTAGAGGACCTACAAATTTAAAAAAATAAATGGTCACTCTTCGCTTGCATGCCAAAAGTTTTGCATGCCCCCATGTATATTGAAGTAGAGTTTCCAGGTTACCTCTCAATTTGTAGACAAAACATTTGTTTTATCGGGAAAGGCCTACCTTAACAGAGGTATCTTATTCCAGTCTAACCCCATTTTCCTAAATGGACGGGTGTGTCAACCAGTCATATATCCTTCACGGAAACCTACCCTATACCCAAGGTTTTCCTGTCGAAACAGGCCAGGGTGCATGCCCCCTGGGTTTCAGTCATATCCTCCGAATCACTTGCGCTCATCAGGAGGATGGACTAGGGATTAATGAGACATTCCTTGCATGAAAATACCATTCAGGGATGGTATATGACTATTTGCTATGTGTGAACCGGGGAATGAAAGCTGGTCTACGAGCTTGACCACTCTTCCTTCATGCGGAAAACACATTACTCTAAAGAGTGAGGAGACAATGGCTCCCATGCAATAAATATAGTCACGTCCAAGGAGTATATTATAATCCAGGGGTCCTTGGACTACCATTACGTTCATGTGAATGGTTTTCCTTCTCAATGTTATCGGCACATTGGGAAGGATCCCTAACGGTCGACTGGTTCCTTTGTCAAAGCCTATTAGATTTCTCATTTCAGGAAAAAGCGGTGGCGAACCAAGCGCTTTCCAAGCAGTTGAGGAAAGGATACTCACAGAAGCCCCTTCATCTATGATGGTACCGGCCATGACCATTCTGTATATTTGAGCAATGATTCGAAATGGTACACTAGCCGGTAAGTGGGGTCTGCCTAGTAGATTCCAATCGAAGGAAACAACTAGGTTGCTTGGAGGTGGGACCAAATAGACGGCCGGATATGACTCTGATGAACTTCCTTCCTATGATAAAGGAATGGGTAGACTACCCCCATGTTCATCAGAGTCTATGCTTACGAAGAGAATTTGGACGGTGTCGTTCTTGTTCTCCCCAGTGACTGTATCATCTGAAGATGGATCTTCTGAAGGCAGTACCAGGTCAACTGCCACCTCGACCTTTTGACTTTTGTCTGGTGTGTATTCAGATGGTTTATCTTCAACGATAGATGCTTCAGCCAACCATAATGGTGTGTCAGCCGGATTTTCAACTAGTGATGGACTCGGCAAGAGTTTCTTATATCCAAGAGGAAGTCGTAACGGTGAAACCGGACAGTCATCCAAAACTCTTTTAGCCTCGTCTAAGAAGGGACAATGGTGGACGGCGTGATCGCCTTCACACAGTTTACAAGGAAATTTACATTTTCCTTTTTGTCCAGGAGCTTCACTTTCACTAGTTGACGGTGTATTTTCAACATGATCATCAGAGGTTGATGACACCGGATTGTGCAAACGAGGAGACCAGTCCCTTAAGATCCGAGGGATGCAAGGACAATCTCGATGATAGTGGTCTCCTTTGCAAATGACACATGGCGATTTAGGCCTGGACTGTGTAGTGTGTGGATTTTCGCTAGACGATGCTTGGTTGCCCCTTTTCGCCTTTGGCTCCTTCTTCTTCTTCTCCTTCTTCTTCTTGGTTACTTGATTTTTGGCTTTACCAGCTTCATCAAGCAAAGAGGAAGGAGGAGAGGAAGAATTGGATGAAGTAGAAGGTTGGGGGGTAACTCTGGTATCGTTTAGTTGCTGACTTGATTGTTCAGGAATCATTGTGTTCTGAATGACAGAGGTTGAGAAGAGCCATACGAGTAAGCCGATTGTCAATCCTGGAAGCGACAATGTGGCTATATGGGGCATACCAACATCTCCCCAAGAGGAGAAAGGAACTAGGATTTCCCCCAAGGGGAACTCCTTGGTTCGCGGACTCCATTTTTCTCAACCTAAGACCAACATAGGAAAGGTGATATTTATTCCGATTAAAATAAATTTTAGATGATTTGAGACAACTTGTTTTTTCAATTTTTAAGAGTTGAGAAAAAACAAAAGATGACTCTAGTTGCCTTCGATTTTTAATGAGCTTGAAGTGACAAGTGCTCAGATGGACCTTTTCCTTTAAGGAGTTTGAAAAGGAACGAAAGAGGCTGCTCTGGAAATCTAGGCAGAGGGATTACCAAACCAATCGAAAAACTGCAGAATACTTTTTACGGTACAGCAATCAATCTTCCCGAATGTTGTGTTCAGTGCATTGCGATCGATAGGGCAGCATACACAGCTTCCTATGGATAATGGATAAAGGATAAAGCCTATTGTGGTCTCCCAATATATACTCGACGGTACGTGGGAGCACAAGTCCGTACTGGCATTTATCGTCTCAAAGTGGAGGAATCACCCAACCATCAATGAAAACAACAGTTACCAGGCTTTACGACACTGGAATACGTCTCTAGCCTAGACTTCTAAATGTTGTGCGTTAGGTTCCAAAGCATTTTTAGATTCATTAAATTTATTTTACAATTGATCTTGCTTAAGAAATTTTCCTTTCAGGTTCACCGCGTGATGTAGATGTACAATTCCTAAAATACAATCAACACATATTTCATTAAATTTGGAATGAAACAGTGAATCTAGAATTTCAAAATAACCAAAAATCTCAATTTTAGTGATGTCTTTGTAATTAAAAAATTCCAATTTTAATGAAATATGTGTTAATCTAAGGTGATAAGCAATTGTTTAATCTTCTTTTTGCAATGAAAAGCCTAGCTACTAAGGAAAGAGAGATGATATTCTTTCAACATAGAGCAGAGAGCACACACTATATGCATTGTCCTAAATCAAACCAACAAACAGTCTAAATGCAAATGCACATGTAGGTATTTTTTTCAACCTTCTTAATGTGTGAATGATAAAAAGAAAGCTAAGCACAAATTTGAATTATTTTTCAAAGCGACATTACTAACAAGTTTCTTTTCAAGACAAAATGAAGACAATGACGACACTTTGTGATTTGGAATTGAAAACTTGCTTTCAACACTTGAAAAACTACTAATTCAAATCAAATACAAGAGTAACAGTGTAATCAACTATCAAGAACAATCGGATTCTCTTCTATGACTGAAAACGACACTTGTGACACTTTCAAATCAAGAAACGACAGTTCAATTACGCTACTTCTTTGTAAAAGAGAACTGAAAATGGCTCAAAATACATAAAAAAATTTACAGTTCTTTGCACAATGGAGGTGGAATAATGGTAAGGAAGGGGGTTTCAATAGAGGTATACTGACTACAGATAGCAAAACTCCTGAATAGAGCTGAAAAGAGTGAACACAGAAACCAAAATCTAGGAGCAGGAGAGGTCTAATCTGATCAGCGCACCTGTAACATAGGGAAAGTGGGATGCAACACACCTACTACACTCGGGAAGTGTGATGCATCCAGATTCCAAAGAAGAGACAGTGCGATGGTCTAGGGACGAGACTTCAACTGGGTTCTGGGTCACAGTTTGCAGCTCAGTTCAGGGATTTAGGCCGAGCAAGTGGTAATCAGTAAATAAATCACAGGGGTAGATCTAAGGAGGTTACTAGAGCCACCACAAGGGCAATTAGAGAGCTTGTAAATCGATTGTTCAGTTCATAAACAAAACCCAGAGATAGACTGAAGCAACATTGATCTACTTTGCACTTGCATAGCAAATGCAGTTCGAAGGCTAGCTGGCTTGACTTCAGGCTCTGTCTGTAAGTTTATAAAGTAAACAAATGTAGATAAACAAACAATCTATTCGTTCCCCAGTGGAGTCGCCATTTTGTTATCAGGAAATCTAGTGTCTATGCAGAGCTGCTAGTCCCACTAAGGCTGGTAGCTACCTTAGAAACAAACAAACTAAAACTACTTTCATTTTCCTTTATGAGAAATAGATAAGAGGGGAATAAAGGAGACCAACCTCTATCTTGCGCTTGGTTCCTTGCTTGATTCCTCTCCCTTCTGATAGATCTTTTCCACTCGCTTCCTCGTCTACCCAGCTTCAAAGAGCACCTGTAGAATCAAAGCAACATAACACTATCCAAGAACATAGATCTATTATCATAAACAATATAGGACCAAATATATATTGACCACACAAATGCATATATCATCAATCATACAAGAATGTGGAGGAAAACTTGAATAGATTTATTAATAATCAAGAATAGCAAAGAGGATTACAACCAATTGTTCTGAACCAGCATCATCCTCTCAGCAAAAAAGCCCTTCTTCACCTCATGAAAAGATTAGATCATCCAACACTATGATGTTACACCAAGAAACCAACAACACTTCCTTACAAGATACAAAATTCTAGACTCTGGATCTCTTGGATGAGGGATCCATATATAGATGTTTGCAAGGGGGGTGAGTTAGCTTTTGAGATTTGATTAGTGTCCTCTTTCTGATAGTTCTTGATTCCACTTGGAGATTGATGATCTCTTACTCATCCCTGGGTGAATGCAGAGAGGCAAGTGTCACAGGAGAAGTTTCTGGAAGATTCCATGATCCTCCACCTTACAGATTGACCCTGCCATTTGTCCACTCTCGCCCATCGCACCCCATAGAAGGGATTTTCAGTATGCATCGCACCTCCCATGTGTATTTAGGTGGGATGCAGCACACTTTGACCATGGAGCAGGTGAGATGGTCTAGTTTTGACCAGTTCTGAGTAGTTTTTCATGGAGAACTTCTGGGAGAAGATGTAATCAGTTGACCTTGTTCTTTTAGAGGTTTGAACAACACTTTTAGGGACTTAAGAGCCCTTGGTTTATGGACTTTTATGATTGGGGTTGCAGTGCCCAAAAATGTCTATAACACTGTGTATAGAAAGAGGTTCTAACTCTTGGTTCAATGGCTTTTTCATGAGGTGTTAAGGCTTATACAAATGTCAACTGTGTTGGACCTATGATAAGGATTCTATTTTTAAATATTAATGAAGAAAATCAGGGGATTTAAAGTGGAGTAATTTGTAGTATGTTTTCTCCTCTATTTTTCATTTCATGTATGTCTATATTGCTCTGAAATTATGTAAATAAGATGCTAGTTTCACTCTCAAATTATGGATTTACTTATGTTATAGGGTAGAAATGATACCTGTACAATTACATATTTACCAATGTTATATTATAGTCAATAGTACTTGTGAGATCAAAGATTTACCAATGTTATTTTGTGATAGAATGCACCCGTGAAAATATAGAGCTTCAAAACCTTAAATGCGCTCCACAAATTCTCACTTTCATCTCCTTATTCTTCCATAGTTCTGCTAGGATTTGTTTCTTAGGATTCTATGTTATCCATCCCTCTACATTGAATTCCTTTCTTTATTTTACCTCTCTCCCTTTTTTAGTATAACAAAAAATTATTAAGCTGCATTTTACTGTGTGTTGGCCACCATATTAGGACATTTATCCTTGGGATGAGTAATATCTACCTACATATATATGCATATATTTTATGTCTACCTTGGTGAAGGATGATTGAACCAATTTATAAATCAATCTAATTCTAAATATATTAAATATGAAGTACAATACAAATCTCAACAAATCCGCAAAGCACTCCTCTAAAATGTCCTAGGCACTGCCCTCTCTTCAACTTGAGGGTTGTCTCTAGGCACTACACCATCTTTTTGTGTCGTTGTTGGGGAACGAATTAGAACATTTTTCCCTTGGTACGAAATTTTTTACATTCCCTCTATTATGTGAGCAAGGGAAGTGTGGTTTGAAGATATCTCAACTTGGCGACTCCACTGTCTGAATCTTATTTTGAGCACCTTGGCTTTTCGGAGTCCTCATGCTAGCTTTGATACAAACCAACATCAAACTCCTCTTGTATTAAACCTTGAGAAAACAATATCCCAGAGGATTTAAAAAGAGAGGACTCTTGTTACTCCAGATTCCACAAGATATTTTCCAAAAATATCATCAACCAGCTCTCAAAAAGTTGTGATAAACTACCCTGAGTTTGCCTCCAAAGTCTTGGAATATCCTGAAGAACATTGTGCATTGTTTAGCTCATTTCCTTCTAGAGTAAAAAATTAAGAATATTTTGTTAGTTCACCCTCTTTATCATTGCAGCCCTCCCTCAAAACTAAATAATTTAAAGACATCCTTATAAACAATTCAAAGTAGAGTGTGAATAGATTCGCAACCTAGATCCAGTCAGTTGCGACTTAGATACCTCCTCAAAAAGAAACTATAATAAATATTCTGCCACCTCCCTTGCTCAATATGGTTGCCCCAAGATTTCTCCTAAAAAAATATTCCCCACTAGACTTGCCACAACCCTTGAATGGTATGCCACAAGACTGTGTCAATCTCTTGCCAAGATTCATAGGGGAAGATGACATTTTAGCACAAAGGAATGTAGAAAATTTCTTTGCATTTGTAGAAAATATCAATATAGAACACCTATATGTGGTGTTAATACTTTTTTTCTAGTATTTTAACGGGGAAGGCAAGATATGGTTTAAAGCCCTACCAAATGCTTCAATCACTACCTCGGAGGAGATGTGGAATTCTTTCATGCAAAAATCGGGAGAGAAAAGGGACAAGGGTATATCCTCACTGAATTCATAAAAGGGTTTAACAAATTGTAAAATACCCTCCTTGCTGAAATTAAATCTCCATGGGCTACTACTAAAGTGGTTTTTATTAGGGCCTTTGAACTAGAAATTGGTTTCACTCTCAAAGAAAGGAAGTCTCACTCCTTAGATTAGATTCAAATAGATGCTTTAGAATTTGAAGCAAATTTCACCACTACTAGAAAGTGGAGAGCAAGAATTGGTCATGGAGATAGGATAAGGGGAAAACATGAAGCTAGTTCCTCAAACTAGGGGAAGTAAACTCAAGAGTAGAAACTCAAGGAAAATGAACAAGATGATAAGAATCATGTATAACAACCTTGTAAAACTATAGTTAGAAAACAAAAACCCACCTTGACAAAACAACCCAGCTCCTAACCGAAGTTTCAATACTTAGTATAGGAGACCTCCTTTGTAGCTCTTGCAAAGGGAGAGAAGGGAGAAACAATATTGCATTCAATCTCCATTGTTCTTGGAAGATGATCGAGAGGAAAATATCGAAGAAACAATAGAAGTTCAAGAAAATAAATTTTCTTCTCTTTTAGAGGGAGAAAATGAAATAGAGGCCAATAAAGTGGAATGGGATGATTGGGACTCCCCACTGGACAATGGTGATATTGAAAATTATTGTAGAAAAATTTCCCACTTCATGCAGGCCCAACTACACAGGAAATATGATCTTAGATCTTCTAGGAAAAGATTTGGAATGCAACATCAAAAAGAGGAGTCCTCTCCCACCAATCCTCCTAAATCAACAAAGAAGGGAAAGAAGGCACTAGACAAGGGCTAACTCCAAAAGAAAGAATATTTATATTCCATTCTCAACAAGACTGAAATTTCTAAAATAGAACAATTTCCCTTACAATCCAAACCAGTATGTGATAAAGAAAAAGAGCCTGCTTACATGGTCACAACTGAAGAAGTCCCCCTGCATTTAGTCTTCAAATAGAGTTGGAGAAGGTCAAAATATTTGTTCCCTTAACTGAATTGTTGAAACAAACCAAATTACAAATTTCAAGTATCTTGGTTCATGTGTCCTCCCACCATGCCCCCTATGCAATATAGCCTGAACATCTAAGAAGAAAGACCCACGGTTGTATTTGGACCACATGTTGAGGAACACGACCCTTATACTCCCCATTTTTATGTTACTTTGGTGATTCATGAACTTCTCTTACATAATTGCATGCTTGAATTAGGAGCTTCTCACAACCTGATGCCATTTTCTGTTATGGAGTGATTGGGTTTGCAAATAACAAGACCATATAAAGATATGTATCCATTTAAATCCAAGAGAGTAAAATGTCTAGAGTTGAATAAAGACCCAGTGGTCAATTCAGCTCAGATCCCTGTGAATAGTGCTATAATGGATATTGTAGTGGCTAATATCCTAGTGAGGTTTGGTATGCTCTTGTCCAAATAATGGGGATTGAAAATTTAAGGATACATTAAAATGGATTTAAAATACGATATCGTTCCTGTTTTTGGTGGAGAAGAGTGTCAATTATATAGAGAAATGATATTTGTGAAGACAGTTACAAGGACCGGTTGTTCGAATAATGCCCCTGTGTATGGTAAAGAGAAATATCTCTAAAAAAATGTGTCTTTCTCATTTCATCAGTCCCATGAAACTGAAGAAGTTAAAGATATCCTTATAAAAAGTCCCACATAGAGTCTGAATAGCTTCCCAGTCTAGATCCAGTCAGATGTGTCTCAGATACCCCCTCAGCAAGGACCTGTAATAAATATTCTACCACCTCCCTTGCTCAATATGTCTATCCCAAGATTTATCCTAAAAAAATATGCCCCACTGGACCTTTCACAACACTTGAATGGTATGCCATAAGACTATATCAAGATCTTACCAAGATTCACTAGGGAAGATGACATTTCAGCATAAAGGCATGTAGAAAATTTTTGTGAATTTTCTCAATGTAGAACACCTAGATGTGGTGTTAATACTTTTTGTCCATTCCCTTGATGGGGAAGGCAGGAAATGATTTAAATCTCTACCAAATTCTTCAATCAATACCTGGGAGGAGATGGTGAATTATTTCATGCAAAAATGGGGAGAGAAAAGGGACCACGTTTATATCCCCACTGAATTCAATGTTATGAAGAAGAAACATAATGAAGATGTGTCAAAAATCATAAAAAGGTTTAACAAATTGTAGAATAGTCTCCCTTATGAAATCAAACCTCCACAACCTACTGCTAAAGTCTTTTTTACTGGGACCTTTAACCAGAATTTGGTTTCACTCTCAGAGAAAGGAAGTCTTGCTCCTTAGACTTGATTCAAATAGATGCTTTATAAGTTGAAGAAAAAATCACCCCTATTGGGAAGTGGAGAGGGAGAACTAATCATGGAGATAGGAGAAGCAGAAAAGAGGAAGCTTGTTCCTCAATCTAGGGAAAGAAAACTCAAGAGAAGAAACTCGAGGAAATGAGAAAGTGGATAAGAAACATTTCTAACTAGCTTGTGAAATTGGAGTTAGAAAACAAAAACCATCCTCGACAAAACCAACCAACTCCTAACAAAATTTTGAATCCTTAGTATAGTAGAACTCCTTTGCAAATCTTGCAAAGGGATAGAAGGGACCAATAAGTTAACATTCATCGTCCATTGTACTTGGAAGATGATCTAGGGGAAAAAGCCGAACAAACAATAGAAGTCCAAGAAAATCAATTTTCTTCTCTTTCAGCAGGATAAAATGAGATAGAGGCTAATGAAGTGGAAGGGGATGATTTGGAGGCACCGCTTGATGATGGTGATACTGATAAATATTGTAGAAAGTTTTATGACTTCATGCAGGCCCAACTACACAGGAAATATGATCTTTGACCTTATAGGAAAAGATCTAGAATGCAAGATCAAAATGAGGAGTCCTCTCCCACCAATCCTCCTAAATCAACAGAGAAGGGAAAGAAGGCACTAGACAATTGATCACTCCAAAAGAAAGACTCTTCAGATTCCATTCTCCACAAGCCCGAAGTTTCTAAAATAGAACAATTTCCCTTACAATCCAAACCAGTCTGTGATAAAGAAAAATAGCCTGCTTATGTGGTCACAACTGATAGGAATCCCCCTGCATTTAGTCTTCAAAAAGAGTTGGAGAAGGTCAAAATATTTGTTCCCTTAATCGAATTGTTGAAACAACCAAATTACAAATTTCAAGTATCTTGGTTCATGTGTCCTCCCACCATGCCCCATATGCAATATAGCCTGAAACTCTATCAAGTAAGACCGACAGTTGTATTTGGACCTCATGTTGAGGAATACGAGCTTTCTACTCCCCATTTTTATGTCACTTTGGTGATTCATGAACTTATATTACACAACTTCATGCTTGAATCATGAGCTTCTCACAACCTGATGCCATTCTCTGTTATGGAGACATTGGGGTTGCAAATAACAAGACCATACAAAGATATGTATTCGTTTAACTCCAAGAGAGTAAAATTTCTAGGCTTGAATAAAGACCTGGTGGTCAATTTGGCTCAGATCCCTGTGAAGAGTGTTGTAATGGACATTGTAGTGGCTAGTATCCATACGAGGTTTGGTATGCTCTTGTCCAAATAATGGGGATTTAAAATTGAAGGATCCATTAAAATGGAATTAAAATATGATAACATTCATGTTTTTGGTGGAGAAGAGTGTCGATTATATAGAGAAACGATATTTGTGAAGACAGTTGCAAGGACTGATTGTTCAAATAATGCCCTTGTGTATAGTAAAGAGAAATATTTCTCAAAATATGGTTCTTTCTCATTTCATCAGTCCCACGAAACGGAAGAATTTAAAGACATCCTTATAAACAGTCCCACACAGAGTCTGAATAGCTTCCCAACCTAGATCAGTCAGAAGTGTTTCAAATATGCCCTCAAAAAGGACCTGTAATAAATATTCTACCACCTCCCTTGCTCAATATGTCTATCCCAAGATTTTTCCTCAAAAAATATTCCGCACTAGAATTTCCACAACACTTTAATGGTATTCCACAAGACTATCTCAAGCTCTTGCCAAGTTTCACAGGGGAAGATGACATTTTAGCAGAAAGGCATGTAGAAACTTTCTGTGCATTTGTAGAAAATCTTAATGTAGAACACCTAGATGTGGTGTTAATACTTTTTTTCCAGTCCCTCGATGGGGAAGGCAGGAAATGGTTTAAATCCCTACCAAATGCATCAATCAATACTTGGGAGGAGATGGTGAATTATTTCATGCAAAAATGGGGAGAGAAAAGGGACCATGGATATATCCTCACTGAATTCAATGTTATGAAGAAGAAACATAATGAAGATGTGTCAAAATTCATAAAAAGGTTTAACAAATTGTACAATAGTCTCTCTTATGAAATCAAACCTCCATAGGCTGCTGCTAAAGTGGTTTTAACTAGGACCTTTGAACCAGAATTTGGTTTTACTCTCAGAGAAAGGAAGTCTCGTTCCCTAGACCCGATTCAAATAGATGCTTTAGAAGTTGAAGAAAATTTCACCTCTATTGGGAAGTGGAGAGGGAGAACTGATCATGGAGATAGGAGAAGGGGAAAAGAGGAAGCTAGTTCCTCAAACCAGGGAAAGGAAACTCAAGAGAAGAAACTCTAGGAAATGAACATGTTGATAAGAAACCTGTCTAACAAGATTGTGAAATTGGAGTTAGAAAACAAAAACCCTCCTCAACAAAACCAACCAAATCCTAACAAAATTTTGAATTTGTAGTATAGGAGACCTCTTTTTCAGCTCTTGCAAAGGGATATAAGGGAGCAAGAAGATCACATTCATACTCTATTGTACTTGGAAGATGATCTAGAGGAAAATGCCAAAGAAACAATAGAAGTCTAAGAAAATCAATTTTCTTCTATTTTAAAGGGATAAAATTAAATAGAGGCCAATGAAGTGGAAGGGGATGATTAGGAGGCCTTGATCGATGATGGTGAGATTGAAAACTATTATAGACATTTTTTTGAGTTCATGCAGGCCCAACTACATAGGAAATATGATCGTAGATCTTCTACGAAAAGATCTAGAATGTGGGATCAAAATGAGGAGTCCTATCCCACCAATCCTCCTAAATCAACAGAGAAAGGAAATAAGGCACTAGACAAATCCTCACTAAAAATGGAAGACTCTTTAGATTCCATTCTCCGCAAGTCCAAAGTTTATAAAATAGAACAGTTTCCCTTAAAATCCAAACTAGTCTGTGATAAAGAAAAAGAGCTTGCCGACGTGGTCACAGTTGATAGGAATCTCCCTGCATTTAGTCTTCAAAAAGTGTGGGATAAGTTCAAAATATATGTTCCCTTAACCAAGTTGTCGAAACAACCAGATTACAAATTTTAATTATCTTGGTTCATGTGTCCTCCCACCATGGCTCCTCTACAAGATAGCTTGAACTGCTATGAAGAAAGACCCGCAGTTGTATTTGGACATCATGTTGAGGAAAAATACCCTTATACTCCCCCTTTTTATGTCACTTTGGTGATTCATGAATTTCTCTTACATAGCTACATGCTTGAGTCATGAGCTTCTCACAACCTGATGCCATTGTCTGTTATGGAGCAATTGGGGATGCAAATAACAAGAACGATATAAAAATATGTATTTTTTTGACTTCAAGAGAGTAAAATGTCTAGGATTGATTAAAGACCTAGTGGTCAATTTGTCTCAAATCCCTATGAAGAGTTTTGCAATGGATATTATAGTGGTTAATATCCTTGTGAGGTTTGGTATGCTCTTGTCTAAATAACGGGGATCGAAAATTGGAGGATCCATTTAAATGGATTTAACATATGCTATGATCTAGGAGGATCTCATCATATCAGTTCTACAATGTTTAGTTCATCGTCAGTGTTCAATTCATCATCAGTGTTTAGGGTTGATTCAGTTCTTCATCGTGTTTCAGTTCATGGTTATCGTCATGGTGATTATGGGCGTCATGTGGTGTTTAATGTTGCATAGTGACAAAGATTTTTGTTGTATATGGTTTATTTACTTAAAAAGGTGACAACCCTAAAAGGGGACCTAGGTCATTGTAAAAACCTATGCTAAAGACCAAAGTGGCTAAACCTATGTGACAAAGCTATGGTGAAAACTTATGTGCATAAAACATAATACATAAGGTCTAAACACATGAACCTAAACTATAGAAAAAACCCATTTCAGAAATTTGTAAATCAAACAATACAAAACACCAGCTCCTAACAATAGCAACTAAGTCGCATCGGAACCGTGTTGCATGTGACCGAACTAGTGGAACAACTGTGGAAACAAACATTACAATGCACAGTCTAACTGTGTGGAGGATAAACCATTGGAGGTTTTGGTGACATGTGAACAGTTATTAAAACCACAACGGCCAAAGACCGCAACGGAACCACCCGATTATAACTTTCAGAGGGTGTGTGTTATGTGAACAATGGAAAACCGCTAGGTTTAACCACAATGGATTGTCAGTCGGAACCATGGGGGTAAATAACGCAGGTGGTGACAAACAGCTACCACTACATCTATTCACATGGAAATTCATAAACATCCACTCGGATTACCCTGATGGCTAGTAGTTTGGAGATAACCAAGGTCAAAAAGTGGGGTTTTAAAAGGTATTAAGATATTTGTTTAACCATAATAAGCCTAATGTCACAAAGTGACATAATATCTTCAACTAAAATCCTAAAATTTAACCTTAACTTTAGCTAGTACATGCCAAGCTTGGGCAGCATGAGTTAGAGTGTATCTAATGCCTTATAAAGTCACCAATTTGATCATTGAAGAGTTCATGAGTGGTTTTAGAAGTTTGTATGAAGATTCTGGAAATCATAGGTTGTTTTGTTTTCAGTGTAACGGGAGTATCCAAAGTCGAAATTGGGAACTGTTATAGGCATTGGAAATCTATTTCAGAGTGCTTTATTTTGACAGAGACCAAAAGTTCCTTCGTGCACATTCAGTCTAGTTCATTTAATCTGGAATCAACCTTCTCAGGTTCAATCCTAATAAAGAAATCGCCCATCTTGAAAGCGGACCCAGAGAGGTAGTCCATCAGGGATGAACTCCGTAATCAATATTGTTGTCTGGTATCTTTGTTTTGTTATGCAAATTCAAGCTCAATTATGTTTCTTAAGTTATTGATTCTGTCTTAAATGAACTATTTTTCCTTCAATCTTCCACATTCAAAACTTAAGGTTAGCAATCAAATTCATTGTTGGCAATTAATGAATTCTACTTCAGTTTTAGTTTATGATCGATTTCAGATCATATAATCTAGTATCAATGCAGGCTCCGTTTGTATAATTTTTCCAGTGAATGTTAACCAGGTCAAAGTCGCAACTTGGAGAAGGAAAACTTGAGGGTTTTGATCCAAATATTGGAAAGCAAAGAGTCACTCATAAATTGACCATGATAGGATCTGATGCAGGTGAAAGTTCTGAAGAAAAGATGAGTGAGGAATAGTTTCAGAAAGTGTTTTTGAGCACGCAGCAGATGTTGGGAGAACTATAGGATGATAAGAAGGTGAGATATGCAACTTCTTCTTCAAAGACATCGAAGAAGGACAAGTGTAAAGGCAAGGCTGATAAACCTCCTTCTCCTCCATCATCTCCATCATCTTCTTCTTCTTCTTCTTCTTCCAATTCAGAATATGAAATAGAAAAGAAACCTAAGGAAACATCTCTTTTAAAACTTGATGTAAAATTTGAGTTACATGTTTATGACAGCGAAATGAATCCTGAAAAGGTAGATAACTGGATTAAGCAGATAGAAATTATGTATTGTCGTATTCAGAACATTTCTGACAATAAAACAAAAATTCAGTTAGCTACACTTAGAATGGGGGGAAGAACTTTAATCTGGTGGAAAAGTAAAACTCAAATAGCTATAAAGCGGAAAGGTAAAGTCATCTCTTCATGGTGTAAGTTTTTAAAATCTCTCAGGAAATAATTCTATCCTTTGGGACACATGTAGCAAGCTGTATTTGATTGGAGTCATCTGAGGCAAGGTAAGGGGTATAATGTTCAAGAATTTACTCAGGAATTTGGCTCTTGGTATTCCATTGGATACATGTGAAACTTTATTAAAGTATATTGGCAGTTTACATTCATATTTACAACATACATTATTGATGTTTAATCTTGATGAACTTGATGAAGTGTGTGTTCAAGCCATACATATTGAATCAAGTGTCAGACCCTTCCAGTTTTCACAGAAACCATCTAGGCAGTTGGAAATCAAGGATTCCAAAGACAGTAAGAGGAAGGGAAATTTGAAGGGAAAGAGATTAGTGACAGCTTAGAAGGAAAGTGAGAGACCTACGTGTACTATTTGCCAGAGGAGGACATGATGAGTCCAAATGTTGGAAACTTCACCCAGAACTCAGACCAAAGAAGTTCCAGAAGAAGAAAGGTGAAAATAAGGCTAATGCAGCAATCCAACAAGATTTGGGCTCCGACTTAGGGATGAAGGTAAAATAACCGCAATGGTTTTGATAGGTAAAACTTCTGACACTGGTTCAAGTTCTAGTACTTTTGCATCTTCTTCAAACATAAATCATCTAAATGAGGATAAAAGGGTTGAATTATTTCATATAAGGATAACTTCTAAGCACAAGAAAATAGATACATTGTTTGATAGTGGTTCACAGGAAAATTTAATATCTAAATATTTAGTTAAGAAATTGGGTTTGGAGACACAGAATCATCCAAGACCATACCCACTAGGTTGGCTAAATAAAGAGACTCAGATTAATGTCACAAAGCAATGTTAGTTAAAATTTTCCATAACAAATAATTACATTGATGAAGTGGATTTAGATGTGATCCCAACAAACATATGTGGAGTAGTGTTAGGAAGTCCTTATCTCTATGATCGTGATGCAGTGTTTCATAGGAAAAAGCATAAATATCACCTTAAGAAAGATGGGATTGAATTTATTGTCAGGGCACATAAACTCAAATCACACTTGGATTTAGTTTCAGTTAATCAGATGAAGCGATTAATAAGTTCGAGTAAGAATTATGTACTCATGATTGTAAAAGAACAACATAAGGATCAACATGATGTTTTTTCAGGTTGTAAGTCTTAGTTTAAAGATATTTTGGTTAAAGTGGTAGAATATTTTCCAAGTCTATTTAAAGAACCAAAACATCTTCCTCCTAAGAGAGAAATACAACATGAGATACAGTTGATGTATGATGCCCCTCTTCCTAATATCATAATTTATTGCGTGTCTGTTATAGAGAACGAAGAAATAAAGAAACAGATCCAGGAATTAATTGAAAAATGTTTTATTCGACCTAGTTCATCTCCATGTGGCTCACCCATAATTTTGGTTCCTAAGAAAGACGGGACATGTAGCCTTAAACAAAATCACAATAAAAAAAGGTATCCTCTTCCTAGGACAGATGATTTACTTGATCAACTGAAAAATGTTGTTTATTTCACTAAGTTAGATTTAAGAAGTGGGTATCATCAAATTCACATGGAAGAAAATGACATTTGGAAAACTGCATTCAAAACTAGGCAGGGACTATTTGAATGGCTAGTAATGCCTTTCGGTTTGTGTAATGCGCCAACAACTTTCATGCGGGTTATGAATGATGTATTCCACCCATACATTGATAAATTTGTCATAATCTACTTAGATGATATTCTGATTTTTAGTTCCAATATGGAAGAGCATGTTAGGCATGTTAAGCAGGTTTTTGAAGTGTTGCACATGGAAAAATTGTACCTTAAACTTTCCAAATGTGAGTTTTGGAAAACTTCACTGAATTATCTTGGTTACATAGTTGGAGATGGAAGTTTGAAAATATATCCAACTAAAATCTATGTGATTGTTAAGTTGCAAAGACAAAAAAATGTGATTGAAGTTAGAAGTTTTATAGGTGCAATTCAGTATTGGAGGAAATTTATTGCTCAGTTTTCTTTGATTGCTTCACCGTTACATGCTTTAACAGGTTCTAAAGTTCCTTTTCAGTGGGGAGGAAAAAAACAAAAAGCTTTTGATACACTTAAGAAGAAAATTGTCACAACACCAATCTTAGCTTTACTAGATCTTCAACAGCCATTCAAAATTGAAATAGATGCTATTGGTTATGCAATGGGTGTAGTCTTACTTCAGAAAGGGAAACCAATTTGTTTTCGTTCTGAAACTTTTTCTAAAGTAGTAATGAATTATCCAACATATGATAAATAACTTTTTTCTTTGGTAGAAAGTGTTAAGAAATGGAAACAATATTTAATAGGTAAGCAAATAGTAATTCACACAAATCACCAGCCATTTCAGTACCTTCAGTATCAAATTAAGTTGCAACAATCTCGTCATTATAGATGGATGGGATTTCTTCAACAATTTCACTTAGCAATTAAGTACAAGAAAGGTGTCACAAACAAAGTAGCTAATATGCTTTCTAGACCATCTTTGAATGCTTCATTAGTACTATAGAATAATTATTTCAAACTTGAAAGTTATATAGAACAATATAGTACAGATGCTGATTTCAAAGATATTTAAGAATCATTAACTCATGGTTCTCAAGTGGAAGAAATAAATTATCATATTCACGAAAAGTTGTTATATCATCTGGGTAAGTTGTGCATACCACAGATAGAAAGAGCACATGTTATTCAGGAAGCACATTCTTCTCGCATTTTAGGATATTTTGGAGTAAGAAAAACAATAGAACAAGTTCAAAGGTATTGTTATTGACCTCATATGTATGAAACCGTTGCTAATTACATTAAATGATGTGTAATGTGTTCGACCAACAAGCCAAGAAATCGAAAGATTGGTTTGCACATGCCACTTCCAGTTCCTTTACGACCATGGGACAAAATTTCCATGGATTTTGTTGGAGGGATTCCTATCAGTCCAGAAGAGGGCATGATTACATGTATGTTGTGGTTGACATATTCAACAAGATATGCATTCTTGTTCCATGCAAAAAGAAAGTGACAGCTGAACTGACTGTAAAGATGTTCTTCGAACAAGTATGGGTTCATTTTGGGTTACCTTCTTCCATTATTTATGATCGAGACACTCGTTTTGTAGGAGAGTCTTAGTCCATTTTGTGGGGACTCATGGACACAAAGCTAAATAAGAGCACAACTTTTCATCTAGAAATTGATGAAGAGATAAAAGTGGTGAAAAAAATAGTCATACATATTCTCCGAGGTTAATGTAGTAAACATCCTTAGTTGTGGGATGAATATGTACCTGATGTGTAACATGCTTACAATCGAGCCTTACATTCTTCAACTAATCGATCACCATTAGAAACATGTTTTGGGTATCTACCAAAGTCACCGATGTATTTCATGTTCGGTGAAGAGGATAAAGTGGGTGAACATGTAGATGTAAAAAAAGTAGTTAATTTCATTCAACAGATACATGAAGCAGTATATGATCAGTTAGAGGAGAGTCCGGCCATGTATAAAATGCACCATGACAAGCATCGATTTGATCATCATTTTTAGGTCGATGATCATGTATGGTTGTATATCAGTAAAGACAGGTTGAAAGGAGAAGTTAAGAAAATGACACCTATCAGGTATGTCCCTTTCAAGATTTGGGAAAAGATTGGAAATAATGTATTTTGATTCAATTTACCTCCTTACATGCATATTTACTCAGTTGTCAACGTGGAAAGTCTGAAATTGTATGAACCACCAATGATCATGGATCCCGAGGAAGATACACAGATTCCAACTATTGATGATTTGGCACCTGAGTATATGAATGAGTTGTAGGAAGATATCATCTTGGACAGGAAGATTCAATCTTGAGGGCATGGAGATGTTGAATATCTTCAAGTGGGACTCAAGGTCATGAATCCGAGCAAGGCAAGGTGGATGGAGATCGGAAGAGTGAGGGAGTTGTACCCTCACCTGATATCTACTTAAATCAAACTTTTGTGGTCCAAAAGCTTTCAAGTGGAGAGGATTGATCCAAGAGGATCTCATCAGATCAGTTGCACAATGTTCACCTCATCGTCAGCATTCAGTTCATCATCAGTATTCAGGGTTGATTCAATTCTTCATGGTGTTTCAGTTCATGGTTATCGTCATGGTGATTATGGGCGTCATGTGGTGTTTAATGTCACATTGTGACAAATATGTTTGTTTTATATGGTTTATTTACTTAAAAATGTGGCAACCCTAAACGGGTGTTGTTGGGAAAAGTATCCAATACGGAATGACCCTATCCCACTCTAAGGGTGACAGTACCTCAGCAACAACCGAATGCAAAACTATTCAAGATTACTTCTTTATCAGATGTAAGAGAGAGGAGAAAGGGATCCACTAACCATTGTCTTCCGCTAATGGTTGATCCAATCTTCCCTCTTTGCTGCTTGCTCCCAGCTCCTTGCTCTTTCACTGGCCCAACTACACAAAGATCCTGCAAAAGCACAAGAAAGGGAAACTACAAGAAGCATACATCCATAATTGATTCAAGGATTAGAATAAATCAAATATACAAGCATCAATACGCCACAAAGACACATGCAAATAGAAGAACCTCAAATGCTTTATTAATGGAAGAAGTAAAGTTCTGAGAGTGTTACAACCATAAGAGGCCCAATCCAGCAACACCTCCCAGCAGAAAGAAATCTCCTCTTCACCTCCTTCAAAGCAATCACCCAATAGTTCTATGCACAAACCAACAACACTTCCTTACATTCACAAGATTCCAGCCTCCCTAGACCTCATGAGAGAGCTCTATATATAGGAGATTTGGAGAAAGGATGAGTCAGCTTGAGTTTGGCATGAAGCTGACTAGTGTCCTCTCCCACTTCAGTTATACTTCAATTCTTGAGTCCACTTGGAGTTTCTTGCTTCCACTTGGAGATCTAGATCCTCTTACTCATCACAAGGCGAATTCCCTGATCCAAGTGTCATTTTGGAAGCTTCCTGGGCATTTGACACCTTGCAGAATGACTGTGCCACTTGGCCAATCTCGCCCAGCGCAGGTAGCCTTCATTGCTTTTGACATTCAGCACAGGTACAGAGTGGAGCAGTTGACATTCAGCGCAGATGCTCAGTGGAGCAGCTGACATGATCCAGAAATAGCTTGTTTTTGAGTGTTTTCAGGTGGAGAACTGATTTTCAGTGCTGTGGTTTGCTGACCTTGTTCCTCTAGGGGTAGGAACAACATGTTTAGGGACTTTGGATCCCTTAGATTATTGACATTTCATGCTTCATGCTGTTAGGCACAAAAATGTCTATAACAGTTGCCCCCTAAAGTATGAGGTCGTTTATCGGGTGTAATGCTTTATCAGGAGGATCCGAAGTTCATTCAATCGCTGAGAGGTGCCCTGTAATAAAATACAATACAATACATTATTTTTCATTCTGTTTTCATGATCTAGCTGAGGCGGGCATTCCCATGCTCAGCTTTATAAATTCATTTTGGTACATAGAACAGACGATCGTCTGGTGGTAGACTGATAATTCTCTGCTGAAATTATCATCCTTTGAGTAGGATGATCATCTGCTGCAATGATGTACATAACAAATGTCTTTATATCCTGAATATATATATCGCAGCCCGGATGGATGAAACTAGATCCGGGGTCTTCAAAACTCGTTCGATCTTCACTCTAAGTACAAGTCGATCCATGTGAGAATTGCGCTGAAGTCGAACATGGAAAGACATCGCTTGATTACCGGTCAATAATGTAAACCGTTAACAAGCGCGAGAGGAATCACCAATAATGACAATGATCCTCAAGGTACTGCAGTACAATTCACGTGGTGTGAATAAAGGACTTGGCGTCGAACACCACGCAAAATCTTCTGGTCGAAGGTCATTGATGTATACGTGTCGCCGACAGTGAGAAACTTGCCATTGAGGCATGCAAGCTTCAAAGTACTGAGGGGGTTGTTCCTAGATCAACTCCTTGGATAATGAGCTGAAGTCGACAAGAAGCGATCCGTCAAAGGAGGGCCTTAATGAATCCCACATCAATGACATGGAACGGAGCTAATGATTTTAGTGGAGGTGAAAACAGTCTGTGAAATATGATTCAGGGTGGCGATCATGGGTGGATGAAGGATAATGTATGGCAGTGGATGGGACACGGTTAACTCTTTCTGAACAACATCTCTTGAACATATAACGACACTGATGTGATGGAATGGTAGAATTACCCCAAATGTGGATGGTTTGGCGAGGACCATGGTGATGAGACCGGTGAATGAAACAACCCAACCCGATGTGATACGGAGGACAAAGTGTCATGTTCAAGAGCGACTTGCTACCATTAAAGCTTTGAGGTTCTCCCAATTTTTCCCCAGTCATTTCTGACCAGTACCTCTTTATTTTTATCAAGCTTGAGGAGGATAACATATGCTTGTTCTATAACTTGCCCTTCGGGCAAGCCCATCGCTATGTTTTAACGAGCTTAGCGATAGGGAAACTCGTTCTCGTCTAAAGACAAGTTTGTCGCTATTTAATCATTTTAACGAGTCTAACGACAAGGAAAACTTGATCCTTTTCATTTTTAGAGAGTCTAAAAAGGTACAGAAAGTTAACTCCAAAATTCCTTTTTCGTCATCTAATCCCTTAAGTCTGAAAAAGTATAAAACAATACAGAAGGGATGAGTTTTCGATAATTTTAACGAGCCGAATAAAACAAGCGCTCGACCTTTTTGTGTAATAATCCCTCAGGTCCAAAAATATTAAAATCTAGAGGAGGGATAGCTCTTCCAGTCCTTTTAACGAGCAGGAAGGCCAAAACTCGGCAAACTTTTCATTTTTTACGAGTCAGATGAAAAGAGCTCAAAGAAGACTCGTCTTTTGAGGAACGAGTGATAAACAGGGATAGCAACAGATTCCATGTACAGGTTGGAATTTTCCAATCACGGCAGTGTCACAAGGATGGCTAAGTGAAATCACTCTTCGCAGCTGTTCCTCAAAATAGGTAAACAATCATATGGAGGTGAACGATTGGCCAAATGGAATGGAGGTGGCGGGTGCAAACACGACCAAGGCTTTTATGGCTAATAATTTTACAATCACGAACGGTTATTTACCGGTACTGGGTTCATTTTTTAAAGAGCTTGAATGCGCCAAAACACTGCTCAATGCTTATGTTTATTTTTTAACGAGCATGAATTCCGCGTTAAAACTGCTCGGATCTCGCTTTTCTATTTTTTTTTTAACGAGCATAAATTCCGTGGTAAAACTGCTCGATTATATTTTACTATGCCCCCAACATAATGATGCAAACGTGGCGCATGCCCCCTAGATTTTAGGGGGTCGTTTCATTTTTTAATGAGGTCGACACAACAAAGAACCATCCTCTTGACTCTTCATTTTTTAACGAGGTTGACCTGAGATAGGAATTATCCTCGAAGTTTTAGATCCATTAGAAATAGAAGGTTTCATATTCCACTGTGGCCATTTCCGCCAGATTATTCGGAGGCGGTGGGGCAAAAGTACCCCTTAAAGTAGGGTCTTTTAGGAAAATTACTCCGATATTTTGGAGAGAATGATTGCTTCCATGGATCATTGGAATGCTTCCCGTAACGAATGATGGTACAACTTTTGTCGAAGTTGTTGTCGAACTGCTTGGTTGATCTTTTCCTTTTTCGTTCGACAGCTGAGGATTACCATAATCTTTGTTCCTTGTCGAAATCAAAGCATCATTTTGCTGTTTCGACACCGACAACATAAGGACTTGTGATGGGGAAGAATTTCCACTGTCAACCAGATTTTGACTTTGATTGGGAAATGGATCAGACAACACGGCTGGATTTTTCGGACTCTTAAAGAATCTTTTTATCTCAGCTTTGTATGGACAATCTCTTGTCCGATGATCCTCATCACATATCATACATGGACTGTTTGGTTTCCCTTTTCCAGGAGGGTTTGAAGAATTTTTTCCCGGGGATGAATCACCCTGTTTCTTCTTCTTCCCTTTGTTTTGCTTCTTCCTGCTTCCTGGTTGATTGGTTTCTTTGCCTTTATCTTCTGATACGGAATTTACGTCCGAAGCAAGAATTTCTTCTTTTGCATTTTGATCCGAATTCTTATGGGCTTTCTTTGACGAAGCCTTCATCGATTTCGCGTTTGCTGTGCCTATCACGCCATCACCGGCATGAGAGTCACTATTTGATTTAGGAGGGGGAGGAATTGAAAACTCTGGTCTAGGGGCGTCAGGTATTTTGTCATAGAGTGTGCCGGACTGAGTATAAACTAAGTCCAAATATTGTGCACGAGCAATCACTTGCTCCTCTGTTACGACTCCCCCCTTGGCCACATCTTCCGTAATAGCCGAAAGTAACGACTTTATAAACCATTCAGCTAATAGCTGATCGGGAACATATGTTTTCACCATCCTACGACGATGACGCCACTCATGTATATGATCAGATATATGGGTAGCAGTTGTCTGTTTGAAGTTGGTTAATATTTTTGTTCCCGTTTCATACCTTATCGGTAATTGAAAGTGGGTTAAGAAAGTCGTGGCTAGGGAACTAAAGTTGTCGAAAGAGGCTCTTGGCAATTCAATATACCATTTAGCCGCTGGACCTGTCAATGTCCTCTGAAAAAGGCGAAGTCTTATCGAATCGTCATTAAGGGTGTTCGACGAACACCACAGATGAAAAGTCATCACGTGATTCGATGGGTCTTCACCTGGATTTCCATTGAATTTAGGAATGTCAGACGAAAGTTTATGAGGAATCGCTGGCCACCAAGGGGCATAAGCAATCGGATCGTTCGTCAACTGGTGTAAATCGGGTAACTCTAAAGTTGCCACGAATGGTAACTGTTGATTCAGGTTAGGCGAAGCGTAACCAGGGTACGATGGAATCGCTTGAGCAGTGGGTCTTTGCACACCAGCATAATGTAATTGATGTTGGTATGACTGATACGGTTGGTGGGCTTGACCACTGTAAAGTGGCTGGTTTTGACCGTTTTGGATATACGGTTGTCCACTGTTCGCAAAGATCTGCTGCTCAGAACCTTGGTACACTTGCTGGAATTGTGGTTGTTGGTATTGTACAAGCCATGGTTGTGACGCCATGTTCTATTGCGCCATGCTAACCATTGGACCAAGGTGTGGGGTAATTGTACCCGTTTGTACTTGTGTCGTCCCACCAGTTGGCGATTGTGGTTGTGACCCATGGTCAAGCGACTGTTGCATTACAACCTGAGAAATCTGAGGTTGACATGTAACAGGCATCGCTTGAACTTGCGACACGGTTACAATAGCCGGTGTGGTTGGGATGTTCGTCACAGGTATACACTGTTGCATAGAATATACAATCCTTGGTTGTTGAGGTAGCATAGGTACCCAACTACTTGATGCAATTCCAGTATAACCTGAATACTGTTGAGAACTGCCATATGGATATCCTCCCGGAGGAGGTAATGAAAGGGCATACTGCCCCCCATATGGTAGCAATCCAGAACTCCGAGGGATTGTTAGTCCTTGAGGACTAGATGGCCCAAATTGACCTCCATGAGGATCAATCTGTCGAGTTTCAACATAAGAATTACCGGGTATTACTCCGGATGAACAAACTGGAACAGACCATACTGTCGAAATAGTCCCTTGGTGGACTCCTTCTAGCTGTTGAGAGCTAGTTGGGACAGCTGGTATGCCGGCAAACATCGTTGGAGTGATGGCAGGGGCTTCTGCTGTCGCTGTGTCATTTGACACAGTCCTAGACGATGACGGTTGTTCAGACATTTTAAGTCTATCCAAAAGATTGCCTAGCGATTCTACAGGGACTTCCACTTGTGGTGGATTAACTTCTGATGAAGGAAATAGAGTGACCCCGACCCCAAAATGAGTTGGAGTACTTGCTTGCGGATCCTCTGCAATTTCCTCTATCGCAATCAAACCCGGTGGAAGAGGAAGACCGTCAGGTCCGTAAAATATTTCTGGTGCCGAAGAAGTGGTTGCTTCGACAGCGACAGTTGTTTGGGGAACAAAACTTTCTGGACCGGTTACAGATGGAACTGGTTCAGTTACACAAGTATTTGCCCCCAGACTAGGATCAGTATTACTGTCCTTCTGTGGCTGTTGAACTTCTTCTATAGAGGCAGGGTTTCCAGAAATGTAAGGAGTAACCGGAACCTCAGATGCAGTCGGAACACTTGTTCTAACTTTCAAAGGGGATTTTGAACCGGTTAAACGAGTTCGCTTTGCCCGTACTGTTTTCGATTCCGGGGACAAAGACGGTTGACTCGTAAGCCTCCGCGAACGACGGGGTTTCAATTGACTTTCTTCCACGATTGCGGATTACTCGATCAACTAAAATATTAAAAGGGGAAATTTGTGTTTCCGAATTGAATGAATTTTATTAGACGCTTTTAGACACAACTTGCTTTTTCACTTTTTAAGAGTCGAGAAAAAGCTAAAGATGACTCTAGTCTCCTTCGATGTATTAACGAGCCCGAAGTGACAAATGCTCGGTTGGACTTTTTCAGTTATAGAGTTTGAAAAAGGCCAAAAGAAACTGCTCTGGAGATCTAGGCAGAGGGTGTGCCAAACCTTTCGCAAAACCACAGAATACGTTTTACGGTACGAGTGGTCGATCTTCGTGAATGTTGTGTTCACTGCATTACGATCAGTAGGGCGGCCGACACGGTTTCCTATGGATAAAGGCTTTATTCCTATAGGGGTCTCCCAATATATACGCGACGGTACGTGGGAGCACAAGTCCGTATTAGTGCCACCGACTCTCAGGAGGAATCGCCCACCTTCGTCGAGATCGACAGTCACTACATTTAAAGACGCCGGAACACGTCTCTAGCTTAGACCTCTAGATGTTTGCGTTATGTTTCAAAGCGTTGTTAGGTTCATTCAATATATTTTAAGTTGATCTTTTTAAAGTTTGCCTTTCAAGGTTCACCACGAGATGTATTGATACAAATTCCTAAATGCAGTCTAAGATGAGAAGCAAGCTTTTTCAATCTTTTTGACTTATGAAAATCTTAACTACTGAGGGAAAAGAGAGACAAAATCTTTTCACACAGATCAAAGAGCACTCGCTAATGCACTTTTTCCCTAAATCAACATACAAACTTATATGCAAAATGCAAAAATGCAAGTATTTCTTTTCCTTTTCTTAATGTTTGTGCGACACAAAAAGAAAGCTGTTGTATAACTTTGAATTCAATTTCAAGTGAAAGCAAACAAGTTCGTCCAAAATCAAAAGACACCTTAAGATTTACTTGTTTCGACACTAGAAATATATAAACTCAAACCAAATGACGAAAGCAAAAGCTCAATCAGCTATGAACAGCAAACAAACTAACTCTTAAGATCAAAACGACACTTTATCACAGGTCTAGATCTAAGAGGTCACAGCAAGACTAGTTCACTTTCGTTATGGGAAACTGTAAATGATATAAGAAATACACAAAGAACAAACATAGTTTCTTTATACAACCGAGGCGGAATAGTGGCAAGGAAAGTTGGTTTCAGATAGGCACATTGACTGGTAACAGGCAGCAAAACAAGAGTGAAAATAGGGCAAGAAACAGCAGGAAACCCCAGTAGCACAAAGCAAGACTGGTCCAGCGCAGGTGGGACACTGTCTGTTTGACCTTCAGCACAGGTAGCCCCTTCGGGAACTGCGCTGAAATGCAGACAGCCTTTGTACAGCCTGCACTGAAGAACGAAACTTTCGTTTCTCTTGGTTTCCGGGTCACAGATTGCTCAAAAATTCACAGTTTTGGCTCAAATCAGAAGCTATCAGTCAAGGACACACTAAGGGATGACAAGGAGGATGAAAAGCTATCACTAAGAGCTTATTAGAGTCCTTGTGGATCAGCTCTTCAAATCATAAACTTAGCCAGAAACTGAGCTAGAGTAACTGCCCTCTACTTTGTATTTGAAGGATCCAAATACAGTTCGATTCGGTACTCCCTTTGTTTATGAAATGAATAGCAAAAACACAAACAACCAACAAGATACGATCCCCAGCGGAGTCGCCAATTTGTTGTTGGGAAAAGTATCCAATACGGAATGACCCTATCCCACTCTAAGGGTGACAGTACCTCAGCAACAACCGAATGCAAAACTATTCAAGATTACTTCTTTATCAGATGTAAGAGAGAGGAGAAAGGGATCCACTAACCGTTGTCTTCCGCTAATGGTTGATCCAATCTTCCCTCTTTGCTGCTTGCTCCCAGCTCCTTGCTCTTTCACTGGCCCAGCTACACAAAGATCCTGCAAAAGCACAAGAAAGGGAAACTACAAGAAGCATACATCCATAATTGATTCAAGGATTAGAATAAATAAAATATACAAGCATCAATACGCCACAAAGACACATGCAAATAGAAGAACCTCAAATGCTTTATTAATGGAAGAAGTAAAGTTCTGAGAGTGTTACAACCATAAGAGGCCCAATCCAGCAACACCTCCCAGCAGAAAGAAATCTCCTCTTCACCTCCTTCAAAGTAATCACCCAATAGTTCTATGCACAAACCAACAACACTTCCTTACATTCACAAGATTCCAGCCTCCCTAGACCTCATGAGAGAGCTCTATATATAGGAGATTTGGAGAAAGGATGAGTCAGCTTGAGTTTGGCATGAAGCTGACTAGTGTCCTCTCCCACTTCAGTTATACTTTAGTTCTTGAGTCCACTTGGAGTTTCTTGCTTCCACTTGGAGATCTAGATCCTCTTACTCATCACAAGGCGAATTCCCTGATCCAAGTGTCATTTTGGAAGCTTCCTGGGCATTTGACACCTTGCAGAATGACTGTGCCACTTGGCCAATCTCGCCCAGCGCAGGTAGCCTTCATTGCTTTTGACATTCAGCGCAGGTACAGAGTGGAATAGTTGACATTCAGCGCAGATGCTCAGTGGAGCAGCTGACATGATCTAGAAATAGCTTGTTTTTGAGTGTTTTCAGGTGGAGAACTGATTTTCAGTGCTGTGGTTTGCTGACCTTGTTCCTCTAGGGGTAGGAACAACATGTTTAGGGACTTTGGATCCCTTAGATTATCGACATTTCATGCTTCATGCTGTTAGGCACAAAAATGTCTATAACAATGGGGACCTAAGTCATTGTAAAAACCTATGCTAAAGACTTAAGTGGGTAAACCTATGTGATAAAGCTATGGTGAAAACCTATGTGCATAAAACCTAATACATAAGGTCTAAACACATGAACCTAAACTATAACAAAAACCCATTTTGAACCTTTGTAAATCAAACAATATAAAATGATAGCTCCTAACCGCAGAAACTAAGCCGCGTCAGAACCGTGTTGCATGTGAACAAACTGGTGGAATAACCGTGGCAACAAACATTACAATGCACATTCTAACCACACGGAGGATAAACTGTCGGAGGTTGCAATGACATGTGAACATTTATTAAAACCAAAATAGTCAAAGACCGCAGTGGAACCACCTGGTTATAACTATTGTAGGGTGTGTGTTATGTGAAAAATGGAAAGCCGCCAGGTGTAGCCACAACAGATTATCAGCCTGAACCGTGGGGGTAAACAACGCAGGTGGCCGCAAACAGTTACCACTGCTCCTGTTCACATGGCAAGTCATAAACCTCCGCCCAGATTACCTTTAAAACTATCCGTTTGGAGATAACCAAGGTTAGAAAGTGGGTTTTTAGAAGGTATTAAGATATATTTTTAGCCATAATAAGCCTAATGTCACAAAGTGACATAATATCTTCAACTAAAACCCTAAAATGTAACCTTAACTTCAGCTAGTACATGCCAAACCTGGGAAGCAGGAGTTAGAGTGTACCTAATGCCTTATAAAGTCACCAATTCAATCATTGAAGAGTTCATGAGTGGTTTTAGAAGTTTGTATGCAGATTCTGGAGATCATAGGTTGTTTTGTTTTTAGTGTAACGGGAGTATCCGAAGTCGGAATTGGGAACCGTGATAGGCATTGAAAAGCTATTTCAAAGAGATTTCTTTTGACAAAGACCAGAAGTGCATGTGTGAACATTCAGTCTGGTTCATTTTCTGTGTAATCAACCTTCTTGGGTTCAATCCTAATAAAGCGGTTGCCCATCTTGAAATGAGACCTGGCGACGTAGTCCATCAGGAACAAACTCCATAATCAATATCGTTGTCTCATATCTCTATTCTATTCTGCAAATTCAAGCTTAATTATGTTTCTTAAGTTATTTATTATGTCTTAAATCAACTATTTTTCCTTCAGTCTTCCACATTCAGCACTTAAGGTTAACAATCAAATTCACTATTGGAAATTAATCAATTCTACTTCAATTTCAGTTTATGATCAATTTCAGATCATGCTACCATTACTGTTTTTTGTGGAGAAGAACACTGATTATATAGAGAAGAGATATTTGTGAAGATAATTACAAGGACCAACTGTTCGCATAATTCCCCTGTGTATGGTAACGAGAAATATTTATCTTGCTTATTTTTAGAGGAAGATGATCAAATCATGGATGAGACAAAGGTGGGATGTTCTGTCTCATTAGACCAACAACCATTAGAGTGTTACCAAGTATGGAAGCTATACTTTGATGGTGCTTATTCTAGGGTAGGAATGGGGTAGGTGTGTTGTTGGAATCCCCAGAAGGAAGCTTGATCCCTCTATCTTTCAATATGGACTTTGAAGCCAGAAATAATGTTGCAAAATATGAAATCTTGCTACTAGGTCTATAAGCTTGATGATATCTCAACATTGGGTGGTTGGTAGTGTTTGGAGATTAGGAGATGGTGGTGAAACAAATCCAAATTTAATGCCAAACCAAACATCCAAGAGTGAAGGCATACTAAAACGAGGTATTGGATCTAATTGGGAACTTTTTCTTAGCTTTTAACATCTAGTTTTTCCCAGAGATGGAAATCAGATGACCGATTCCTTAGTTATAGCTGCTAGTAACTTCGAGTCTCCTCAAAACCCCTTGTCCAATTACGAAATTGAAGTCAAATACAGGCATTCAATACTAGAAAATGTTAAGTACTGGAAGGTGTTTGAAGATGAAGAACAGATCAAACACTTCATGGAGGTCGTTGGAGAATTCTCAAGCTCAGAGATTGATCAAGAGGAAGAGAAAGAGATAGATGAACAACATGCCAATTCGGAAGAAACCATTGTAGGGCACAAGATTTTATAATTGAAAGGTAATACTATCCCCAGAGGTTTTGATTTGAAATCACCCATAAATGACCTCAGTAAAATAATGAAGGTATTACAAACTCAAGTGTTGGGGTGTGCCTATGTTATTTTATGCAATGGATTGATAAGATTGTGAAATACACAGACACTAAAACAGTAAGAGAACACAGTAAGCAAACACATAAACACAACAAATTTAATAAGTAGTTCACCCAATCCTCCTAGGCTACATCTCCTGGTACAGCCTTCAATTGTGGCCTTTCTATTGTGTCTTAAAGCGGAGTTTTTACAATAAGGAGCTCAATTTGAGTCTCACTTTAACAGATGATGATTAGTAGGATTGTACTTGGATTCCCCAAGTCTCTAGAGTACATATACTCCCCTTACTAAATCTCGACCTCAACTAGTCTCAGTGGTATGAGTCCAATTTGGTACTCAATACCTGACAGGTATACACAGAGGAGTTTCTTGAACCTCTCAAGCCTTCTTTGGAGTTCACAGACTCTCGAACTCTCTCTGTCTCTGTCTGCTCGATGTTGCCTTTTCTCTGCAGGTCAACTCGGCTTCTCTGTTCTTT
The DNA here is from genome assembly GCA_031772625.1 of Pinus tabuliformis. Classification (NCBI taxonomy): domain Eukaryota; kingdom Viridiplantae; phylum Streptophyta; class Pinopsida; order Pinales; family Pinaceae; genus Pinus; species Pinus tabuliformis. Next base: position 1,107,683,927 of record CM062817.1, on the reverse strand, counting down.
ACAATTCACTTTTTGCTTGCCTCTCGGCTTTCTGCTTCTCTTTCTCTACCTACTTTTACTCTTTTTCTGTTCATGGCTTAAAGCCAATCTGCTCCCTGACTGTTTGTTTATGCTTCCTAGCTCTCTAGATCTCTTGCCTCTATCTGCTGGAATTCCCTGGCTTTACGTCATCATCACTGTGTAATGCTTCACGGAGAGGTGGCAACTTGTTTCCTCATGAATTGAGTGTGAGTTCTCTTTGAACAATCGCTATTTCTGTTGCTCCAAGATTGCCTGCAAAACGGATTCCTCTGCCACCTCAGCCGAACCTAAAAGCTTATATGACTCAGCCTATTCCCCCGTCGAATCTGTTCATCCATCAGATCATTTCTTCGCCGTTGATCTGGAGCCTCCAGATCCTACGGCCTCCGTCCATATCGCACGGGTAAGTAGCATGACCTTTATCCGCGTGATGTGAGAAGTTTTCTCTCTCATCCACTGGATGCGTGTCACCCTGTGTATGGCATCGGGCATGACTAATTCGAACCCGCTTACCGCTTGAAGCCCTTCCAATATCCTATCGGTTTTAGCATGGGACCTGCCTTTTGATGGAATCGGCGATTAACGTATGGTTTTATGTTTTTCCTCGTGACCGAGCGCTTGGGGGCTTTCCTTCACTAAGGGGGATGCCCTGCGATACGCGATTAGCGCTAATCACGTATCAAAAACTGCCTATGTTTTTGGATTTGACCTCCCATTTGTAAATTTGTGCGAGTGCGCAATCACCATGGGCCAACGATCTACGCGCTTTGACCAAGGATACTCGTTGTTCCGTGCCAACCACAAATTGCTATTGTTTATAGGTAATTTTTTGATAAGCTTCGACAGCCATAATACTTTGAAACTTCGGTATGAGTTTTACAAAGTTCAGGGAACTTTAAGTGTTTAAGGATCTAATTTGGATCATGGCCTTCCCACTGAAAAAGCTTTTGGACCACAAAAAGTTGGTTTTCAAGCATTGACTAAGTGAGGGTATAGTTGTCTCACTTGTCCAATCTCCATCCATTTTGCACTGCTTGGCTTTGAACCCTTGAGTCCAATCCTGAGGTACTCAACATCTCCCCTGTGCGTCGTCCTTACCTTTCTATCCAGAATTGTGTCTTGTTGTAATTCATTGAGATATTCAGGTAACAGATCATCAACAGAAGGCAATTGACTCTGCTCTATGGGATCTTCAATTAATGAAGGTTCGAATAGTCTCAAGCTGTCTGCATTAACAACTGAGTAAATGTGCATGTAAGCTGGTTAATCAAGGCGGAAAGCATTCTCACCAATTTTCTCAAGTATCTTGAAAGGTCCATACCTTATTGGCTTTAGCTTTATGCCTTCACCTTGCATTCTGTCTTTGCTGATATACAGCCAGACTTGATCACCAACTTGGAAACTATGCTCCATCTGATGCTTGTCATGCCTTGCCTTGTATTTGGCTTGGCTCTTTTCTAGCTATTCCTGTACTACCTGGTGAATATCTTGGATTTGTTCAATGAACTTGGTTGCCTTGTCCACATCACTGTGTCCATCAACTACTATGTCTTTACCAAAGGCAAAATCCAAGGGAGACCTTGGTGTGAAACCAAAACAGTTCTCAAAAGGAGATCTCTATGTAAAATAATGTTTTGCTCGGTTGTAAGCATGCTGCACATAACACAAATGTTCATCCCAAAGTTTGGGATGCTTGCTGCAATAGCCTCTGAGCAACTGGATCACTATCCTGTTGACCACTTCTGTCTAGCCATCTGTTTGTGGATGAAAGGCTATTATTTTCTTCAGTTTGGTGTCCATCAGTTCCCACAGACTCGACCAAAACTTCCCAACAAATCGGGTGTCTCGATCAGATATAATGGAAGTGGGTAATCCAAAATGAACCCATACATGCTAAAAGAACAAATTTGTAGTTTGTTCAGCTGTAATCTGTTTGTTACAAGGTATCAAAACACACATTTTGTTGAACCTATCCACAACAACATATAAATAGTCATGACCTTTCCTAGATTTAGGCAGTCCTCCAACAAAGTCCATGGAAATACTTTCCCAAGGATGAGAAGGAATTGGTAGTGGAGTGTACAAGCCTAGTTTTCTATTACTAGGCTTGCTTTTAGCACACATGGTACACCCTCTTACATATCTAGAAACTGTCTCATTCATTTTTGGCCAATAACAAAATCTTTGCAGCTGTGCAACCGTTTTACTTACCCCAAAGTGACCTGATATTAGAGAAGTGTGTGCTTCTTGAATTATCTTTACTCTTTTAGTTTGTGGAATGCATAGCTTCCCACAATGATACAAGAGTTGGTCCTTAATGCGATAATGCAATTCTTCTACTAGTTTGCCTTGACATAAAGTTGCATATACATCTTTAAAATCTACATCTTGAGAATATTTTTCAATGTAGCTCTCATGAAATATTGAGTTATGCCTAAGTATAGTAGATGCATTTATAATTGGTCTAGATAAAATATCTACAACTTTATTGTGTATGCTCTTTTTATATCTGATGACTAAATGAAACTTTTGTAGAAAACCCATCCATCTATAATGTCTTGACTGCTTAAACTTAGTTTGGGAGTGTAGATATTGAAATGGTTGATGATCAATATGTATAACTGTCTCTTTGGCCATTAAATAATGTTTCCAATTTTTCACACTCTGTACTAATGCATACAATTCTTTATCATATGTGGGGTAGTTAACTACTACAGAATTAAATGTCTCAGAATGATAACATAAGGGTTTACCGTGTTGTATCAACACTACTCCCATGGCATAGTCACTGGCATCCATTTGGATCTCAAATGGTATTTGAAGATCAAGTAGTGCTAGTACTGGTGTTGTACTAATCTTTTCTTTCAAGGTGTCGAAGGCTTTCTGCTATTTTCCATCCCACTGAAACACCATGTTCAATCCTGTTAAAGCATGTAAGGGAGCTGCAATTAAGGAAAAGTTAGAAATGAACTTTCTCCAATATTGTGTTGCTCCTAAGAAACTTCTAACTTCTGTAGCAGATTTGGGTTTAGGCCAGCTAACAATGACTGCCACCTTATAGGGATCTATATTCAATTCACCACCCCCTACTATATGTCCCAAATAATTCAAAGATGTTTTGCCAATTTCGCATTTTGAGAGTTGAACATAAAGTTTTTCTCTTTTCAAAACATATAATGTCTGCTTAACATGCTTTAAATGTTCTTCTCACATTTTGCTAAATATAAGAATGTCATCTAGATATACAATAACAAAATCATCAAGAAAAGGTCTGAGTACATCATTCATTATTCTCATGAAAGTAGCAGGAGCATTAGTTAAGCAAAAAGGCATAACCAGCCACTCATACAATCTCTGCTTTGTTTTGAAAGTAGTCTTCCATGCATCTTGTTCTGCAACTCTCACTTGATGATATCCACTATGCAAGTCTAGCATGAAAAAATAAACAACTTCCTTTAACTGATCTAATAGATCATCTATGTGAGGAAGGGGATAACAATTTTTTATTGTTATCTTATTTAGTGCTCGGTAATCAATGCACATTCTCCACGAGCCATCTTTCTTTTTCACCAAAATGATTGGAGACCCACATGATGATATTCTAGGTTTGATGAACCCCTTCTCAAGCAACTCCTACACCTACTTCTTGATTTCTACATTCTCTAAAGCGGACAACCTGTACATTCCGATGTTAGGCAATGGAGCATCTTGTTGCAAATTAATATCATGCACTATTTCCTTTTTGGGTGGCATACCTTTAGGTTCTTGAAACAAGATATCATATTCTGAAACATTTTTTTCTAAATCATCTTGTTGTTTAGCATCACAGCCCTCAAATACATTGGTTTTATCAGGTTTCTTTTCCTTTACAACCATCAGTAAAAATTGTTTGCATGAAATTACAATTCGTTTCATCTGCCCTGAGTTTATAAGAGTGTATTATTCTTGATCTTATGATCTCTTACAATATATTTGATTCCATATTTAATGAGGAGATACTTGTTCTCAGCTCTATAGAAAATATATTTTCTATAATACAAGTAGGGACTTCCCAAAACAATTCCACATATATCCAAAGGAAATATATCTAACTCAACCTCATCTACAAATGTTGACCCAAAAGAAAACTTAAGTTTACATTGTCTAGTCACTTGTAGTTGTGCTTTATCACTTAACCAACCTAATGGGTATGGTTTCTTGTGAGGTGTAGTCAGTAATCCCAACTTCTTTACAATTGCTTCAAAAATTAAATTTACTTGTGAGCCACTATCAAACAAAGTATCAATCTTTTGATTCTTGGAAATAACTCGAATATGGAAAAGCTCATGTCTTTTTCTCTCATTTTCTTCATTATTAGTAGATTGTGCAGAATTACTAGTAGATGCTTCAGAATTTTTACCTTTTATACCTATGGCTGCAATGGTTGTTTCATCTCTTGAGTCCGACCCCAAATCTTTCTGAATAACTACATCAGTCTTCTTCTTCTTGCCCTCAAAATTCTTAGGTCTTAGCTCTGAATGCAGAATCCAATAGTGCTCATCATCATGCCCATCCTTCTTACAATGAGTGCATGAAGACTTGCTTTTCTATGCAGTGCTGGCCTTCCTCTCTTTCCATTTCTATTTTCTTTTCTCCTTATTCTTGCTTGCAACGGACTTGGATGATCCTCCAACTTCTGGGTTCCCATTCTTTCCTCTAGCTTCTAGATGCGTAGCTTGAACAGATACCTCATCTATACTAGTGGGATTAAACATGAGGATAGTGTACCTCATCTAGCTATGTAGACCACATATGTACTTCAACAGAGTCTTAGGTGAGTCTAATGAAATTCCTAGAATCAAAGCTCTTTTCCTAAATTCTTGGGTGTAACCTTGTACACTTTACCCTTTCAATTGGCGAAAATTTTGCCAGCTCATCATGGCTTGCTGCATGTAAGCTAGTGGATAGAACTGCTTTTTGATTGCAGAAACAAATTCATTCCAGACAGAAAAAATCTTACCATGTTTCTTCATGTCAGCTTGTGTCCTGCCTTCCCACCATACCAAAGCAGTGCCTCCAAGGCGTAGACAGGCCAGCTGAATCTTACTCTTGTCTGAGTCAATACTCTGCAATAAACATCAATTTGGCTGATCCAATTATCCAGCTTCTCTGCATTCAACTCTCCATCGTAAATTGGTAAATCAAATTTAACATCTAATTTAATCAAAGATGTCTTCTTTTTATGTTCAGTGGTATTAGGAGGTGTGAGAAAGTTTTATTCTTTCCCTTTTCCTTTTGAGTGGTCATGGAGGAGAGACTCTTCTTCTCCTTTATCTTGTTTGGAGCCTGATGAATCTTCATCTTTATGTTTCCTAAAGTCCCTATACATTTCCTCTACCATGGACCTCATGGCCAGGAAACTATCTATAAATTGGGGGTCTGGTCCCAAGGGACTTTCTTCTGAGGATAGACTCTTCCAATTTCTGGGTTAGTTTTGACCAACTCTCCTTCTCCTAATTTAAGCTTTGATCTAGTTAGCATTCAACAACAAAATCTAGCACAAGATTGTCTAACCCTAACAACTTAGAAGCTTTGATACCACTTGATCTGAAATCACTCGTAAATGACCTCAGAAAAATAATGAAGGTATTACAGACTCAAGTGTTGGGGTGTGCCTATGTTATTTTATGCAACGGATCGATAATATTGCGAAATACACAAACACTGAAACAGTAAGAGAACACAGTAATAAAACACATAAACACAACAAATTTAATAAGGAGTTCACCCAATCCTCCTAGGATACGTCTCCTGGTCCAACCTTCAGTGGTGGCCTTTCTATTATGTCTTAAAGCAAAGTTTTTACAATAAGGAGCTCAATTTGAGTCTCACTTTAACAAATGATGATCAATAGGATTGTACTTGGATTCCCCAAGTCCTTAGAGTACATAGAATCCCCTTATTGAATCTCGACCTCAACTGGTCTCAGTGGTATGAGTCCAACTTGGTACTCAATACCTGACAGGTATACACAAAGGAGTTGCTTGAACCTCTCAAGCCTTCTCTAGAGTTCATAGACTCTCAGACTCTCTCTGTCTCTATTTTTTCGATGTTGCCTTTGCTTTGTAGGTCAGCTCGGCTTCTCTATTCTCTGCAATTCACTTCTTGCTTGCCTCTCGGCTTTCTACTTCTCTTTCTCTGCCTGCTTTTACTCTTTGTCTATTCATGGCTTAAAGCCAATCTGCTCCCTAACTGTTCATTTCTGCTTCCTAGCTCTCTGGATCTCCTACCTCTATCCGCCGGAATTCCCCTGCTCTGCATCATCATCACTGTGTAATGCTTCACAGAGAGGTGGCCACTTGTTTCCTCATGAACTGAGTGTTAGTTCTCCTTTAACGGTCGTTATTGCTCGAAGATTGCCCACAAAATTGATTCCTCTGCCAACTTAGTGGCCATGCCGGACCTCAAATCTTATATGACTCAGCTATTCCCCTTTCGAATCCGGTCATCCATCCGATCATTTCTCTGTCGTTGATCTAGAGCTTCTAGATCCTACAGTATCCGTCCATATCGCATGGGTAAGTAGCATGACCTTTATCTACTCGATGTGAGCGGTTTTCTCTCTCATCTGCTGGACGCATGTCACCCAGTGTATGGCATCGGGCGGGACTCAATTGAACCCACTTACCGCTTGAAGCCCTTCCGATATCCTGCCAGTTTTAGCACGGGACCCGCCTTTTGACAGAATCGGTGATTTTCGTACGGTTTTATGCTTTTCCTCATGACTGAGCACTTGTGGGCTTTCCTTCACTGAGGGGGACGCCCTGCGATATACAATTAGTGCTTTAGCACTAATTGCGTATCAGAAACTGATTCTATTTTTGGATTTGACCTCCCGTTTGTCAATTTGTGCCAGTGCGCGGTCACCATGGGCCAATAGTCTATGCACTTTTACTGAGGGTCCTCATTGTTCCATGTCGACCACAAATTGCCATTGTTCAGAGGTAATTTTCTGATAAGCTTCAACATCCATAATACTTTGAAAATTTAGTATGAGCTTTACAGAGTTTAGGGAACTTTAAGAGTGTTTAAGGATCCAATTCGGATCAGGTTTGGTTCTTGTAAAGCCTCATGAATGCTTCATCTTGACACACTTATTCACTCATTTTCCTCCTCCTTGACCATTTCTTTTAACTTGATAGGCATTAAATTGTAGGTTTTTGACATAAGTAAGGTAGTAATTATCTTATTTTTCATATTTTCTAAATGGTCCTTATTATTAAGTTAACTTTGCATTGGCTACCAGATTTGTGCAATTCTAAAGCTAACATCTGTTTCTGCAGCCAACTCCATTGTTGAACAGGGCCTGCGGCATCATTCAAGGAAAGAGAGATATGGGTAGAAAGAGGTTGATCCCCTCAACAATCTCCTCCTATTCACCTGCACCAAATCATTAGAAGAAAGTCCAAATCACGTGGTCAAAGGAAACGGTCAACACGTAGCTAGAGCAAGTGAGCAAGAGTCTGAGATGAAACTGCCTCTCAATTTTATTTTATGAATAGAAAATCGTGAGCGAATCATTATCTTTTTCTCATTTTAATAGTTAAATTAGAACTCTGTTAGACAAAAGTAGGCATGAAAGCCTCAAACAATTATTAAATGGATTTTATAAATGTTGTAAGGTAGGACAAAACAGGGGATGACATGAATGAATTTATGGTGATTGTAATCATTTTAAAACTTTGTGTTTTGATTTAATGGAAGCATCTTTGAAGATTTGATGCACATTTAATTGTTAATTTGGAGCTTGTGATCTCTTGTTTTTGGAGGGCCCCTACAAACAGTGAGGTTTTTAACTTATAGATTTCCCTATTTATTATTATTTGTTGTAGTATTTTCGTACATGTTTCATTTCATAATCCTTAGTTTGATTTTAGAATTGGATAGCAGTTGTGATATTTCTTTTGACTAGAAAAGCAGTAGTGAATTTCTTCGTTAGTTGTTTTTTATCATCGAATATTAGTCTTGGCCATTCATAGTTTTCATCTTCTTATGATAACATTAAAACCCTCTTTTAAATTTTATACAATTGATTTGACTCATTAAAATACCAGTGGTTTCCTTGTGATTTCTTTGGAATTTCATCAAAAATCATTTCAACTTCATAGCATAATATGTTTCTCTCTATAGACTTAGGTATATAGATTCCTCTTAGCTTTATGTTCAAAGAATTTTTATTCAAAAGTTTTCTTAGTTTAATTTCAAAAAGAAATGTGGTTTAATTGTAGTTACTTTATTGAACTTTCAATTTTGAAGCAAGTGTGAGTTACTATAGTTTTCATTCAACAAGTGTGAGTTAATCTAGTTTTCATTTAGCAAGTGTGAGTTAGTCTAGTTTTCATTCTGCAAGTGTGAGTTCTTTATAGTTTCATTTTTCAAGAAAGTGATCTTGCTTTAGAATTCACAATAATTTTATTTTCACTAGATAGCAATGTTAATTTCATTTTTTAAAATAAGAATACAAAACTTAAAAAAACATTTCCAATAACTCAATCAATTAATAAATCCAACTTAATAAATAGGCTTCTAGCATATATTGTGTGCTTTCACTTCACAAGTTTACCAAATCCGATCGGTAATTTATGCAAGCAATTTAGAACAATTAAATTGACAAATAGATCCCTTGGAAATATTATTCAATTCAAATGATATGCATGTTAAGCCAACTAGGCAAGAATTTGAAGAACAGGTGGAAGATTGCAATATTGGTTCAGATCAAGATCCATGAATAGTTAAGTTGGCAAAAGGAGTTCTTAAGTAATATAAACTAACGTATCTAGACCTTTTTAAGTAGTATATGGATGTGTTTTCTTGGTCTTATGATGATTTAAAAACATTTGATACTAATATCATGCAACATAAAATTCATTTGAAGAGTGAGGTGAAACCATACAAACATAAGCTTAGGTAGATTAACCCTCTGTTACTTCCATCAATTGAGAAAGAGGTGAGGAAGTTTCTCCAAGATAAAATCATCATAACTCTAAGGTAATCATACTGGGTGGAAAATCTAGTTCATGTTAGGAAGAAGAATGATGAAATAAGGTTGTGTATTGACTTTAGGAATCTGAACAAGGCCTCACTAAAGGATAATTACCCTCTGCCTAAAATGGACTACATTTTGCAAAAGTTGGTGGGCTCTGTTCATATGTCTATGATGGATGGTTTTTCTGGATAAAATCAAGTAGCTGTGCATCTTTAGGATCAAAATAAAATTTCTTTCACCACGCCTTGGGGAACGTTTATGTATGCCAAAATTCCCTTCGGCCTCATTAATGCAGGAGCCACTTTTTAGAGAGAAATGGATATAATGTTTATGGGAGAAAAAGATAAGTTTGTGGTAATTTACCTAGATGACATCATCACTTTTTCAAAAACATATGAGGAGCATATTGAACATCTACAACTCACTTTTGAGAAATGTAGAAAATATGGTCTGTCTTTAAATCCTAAGAAGTCTCAGTTTTCTCTAAGTGAGGGAAATATGCTAGGACACATCATGGCAAAAGAGGGGGTGAAGATAGATCCCAAGAGGGTATAAGCCATCAAAATCATCCCATTATTGAGAAATAATAAATAAACCTAGACTTTCTTAGGCAGAATCAACTTTTTAAGGAGTTCCATACCCAATTAAGCTGAGATAATTAAAGAAATTACAAATATGTTGAAGAATGATGGGGAGGTAAAATGGACTGAAGAAGCTCGGGAGTCATTCTCCATGATCAAAAGGGACTTTGCAAAAGCATCTATATTAATCATCCCTGACTACCTAAAACCATTTTTCATTTTCTCTTTTACTTCTCCTCATATAGTGGTTGACGTCTTATTATAGAAAAATAATAAAGGACATGAGAAACCAATAAAAAAATTTAGCCAGGTGCTACGGGATGTTGATATAAAGTATAACATTCTAGAGAAGCAGGATTATTCCTTGGTCAAGGTCCTTAGTGTGTGGGGGGGATTGTAGTTGGAGAGCTATAACCCATAAAATTATCAAAGTAGGTTTCTATTAGCCCAGTATGCTTGGTTAGGTACATGCATATGTTCGGGCCTATGAGATATGCCAAATGTTTGCTGAAAAGTAGAAATTAACACCTTTTCCTTTAATCTTTATTTTTTTTAAGAACCTTTCAGACAGTGGGGGTTATATTTCATTGGGGAAATACACCCATCCTCCAGCGGTCAACACAAATGGATTCTTACGACCATCGATTACTTCACTAAGTGAGTGGAAGCAGTCTTAGATAGAAATGTAACTGATGTCATGGTTATCAAATTCATGGAGGAGAATATCCTTTCTAGGTTCATTTCCCAAGGAATATTATCACTGATAATGCTCAAGTTTTTAAATCTGCCAAGTTTTTGAGCTTCTGCCAGAATTATGGCATCATTGTGGGTCACTCCACTAGCTACTATCCATAGGGAAATTCATTGGTTGAATCATAAAATAAAACCTTGGTAAGGATTCCTTAGAAGAAAATATAAAAAAATAGAAAAACTATGACTCACAATTGAAGTTTTATTTATGAGCCAATAGAGTTACTACCAAGAGGTCGACTTAGAAATCTCATTTTGAATTAGTTTATGGGAAAGCTGCAATTTTCCCTATACAACTAGCAATGCCAGTGCAACAATTCTACAGGATGTTGATAAGAGAAAAATTATCTAACCAAAAGGACCAATAAGCTGGTATAACTTCAAGAAACCAGGGGGGATGTGACTCATAATTTGATTCAATATCAAGAAAAGATGAAGGATCTGTTTAAAGAAAGGCAAAAGATAGAGGCTTACAACCAGGGGATTTTGTGCTCAGGTGGGATGTAAGACGAGAAGATAAAGGAAAACATGGAAAATTAGATCCCTTATGGTTTCAACCTTTTAAGATTGTTGAGGCAAAGGGAAACAATACTTTCTTGTTGGAAAACTTGGATGGTGAAGTGCTTGAGATGCTTGTGAATGGGTAGTTTCTCAAGATTTACTTCCAACACTAAAGAGGTCCATTTTCACCCACTGTACATACCGGTGAGCCATTGTATATACTAGTAATCTTTAAGTTCTTAATGTTTTTCTTTTTTTATTTTCATATACTTGAATAAAATGACTCCATGCCCAATAGATAAAATACACTAATTTGTAGGTTCTCAATGCATTTCTTGCAATAAATTGTCCCCAATTGGAGCCGATGTTGTCACCTACTACACCTTTTTGTAATTGTGTCAAATGATGTCAAATGGTGGTCAAAAAGGGAGTCGAAGTGCAAAAAGGTCAAAGAGGAGAGAAAATATTAGAGGCTGAAATCTAAAGAGGAGCGTAGAAATTTGGGACTCGATCACATTAGAACGCTTTTAAATTCCTTTTTGAAATATTTTTGATGAGAGGGGCTTCGATGTTATGCGACAGATGGTCATGAAGACTCAAAATAATTGAGGGTGTAGAGCAGGCACAACACCTAAGTTCCAAGAAGGAATAATAGAGGTTGAAGGCATCATAACTCTTTTTAATTCTTTTTTGAATAATTTCCAATGAAGAGGGGCTCTGATACAGATTAATGCTTGGTCATGAAAATACAAAGGAAAGCAACGAAAAACCAACGACCCCAGGGACCCTTTCTCTCTCCTAAAAACTGGACACATGGCAGTAAATAATTGGTTATGAGAAGCTAGGAGGGCATATTACTTCAGCATGACGTGGTCGGACAAGGACATGTGGTGGTAAATTTCGACATTTTGGAATAAATATAGGTGACACATGTCACCACTCAGGAGGCGCCACGTGGAGATGATGATGCTAACATGACGTCATTTCAGAGATCTATATTTCAGAGGTGAGAGAAATCATAACTCTTTTATAATTAGTTTTTGAAATTTTTCTGATGAAGAAGGCTTTGATATTATATGGTGCCCAGTCATGGGAACTCTAGAGAACCAAGAGCATAGAGATGGGGCAGAGCACCAAGAGCTAAGAGCTCATCGGAAATGGGAGCTTTCGTATCTCCGATTTTCATTCTTAATTTGAAAAATTCTGATGAAGAGGGCTTCCGCTGCAGTCTGGAACGTGGTGGTGAGAGATCAACAAAACCCAGAGCCAAGAGAATACTTAGCACCGAAGTTCTATGGGCCATATCAAGGATGTGAATTGTTAGGTTTCTATACCAATAGGAGTCATAATTTTGGATGACTAAGGTTAAGCCTTGTAATATTGTACATACCTTTGCTTTCTGCAAATGTTTTCCATATTAAAAAATTAAAAAATGTAAAGAGGGTATGTCCTTAAAGAATAATCAAAGGACAAAAAGAGTAAGAAAAGGTAAAAAATGAAAATATATGAACCCCAAAAAAAAAAGAGACCATGAAAGTGTGCAAGTCAAAATGCCACTACTATTTACTTTTATGCATAATAATGATTGTGTGCAGCTTGTTATTCATGCCACAATCCATGGTAATCAAACTGTTTAATCTTGATTATACAATGCTTTGAATTTTATTTTTATAGTTAGAGAATAAAATCTAACCAAACAATTTAATCTTAGCAAATCATTAGATAGGTAGAGAAAATAAAATGAGTTAATCAGTTTAATCTGAGCCCTTGGATTGATATAAGGTTAAAATTAGATAGTCTACTTTGTAAAAGAAAAAGGATTGATGAGGGTTTCTAGCCTAAATGCACCCAAATGAAATGAAGAAAAAATGGTAGGGTAAGTAGTAGAAACGTTGCAGAAATATCAAGTGATTACACAAAAGCACTTATGTCATGTTTAAATGCATCTTTCAAATGTGCATGAGCAGTAAACAAAACAAGGACAATGGTTCACAACTTGGTTTATTTAGCATCCCCTCAGTCATTTCACCCCTCTACTTACTAATTTCCCATAAATAAGTTCTATTACTTTAAATCCTACAAGTCAAAGAGGCTCAGAGCATTTCTCTGACTTTTGGAGGGACTAGACCCTCGACTTAATGACTTATGGACACAAGTGCTAGAATCCCCTTCATGAAAATTCATCTCCCTTCATTTTCCCTCATTTCCCTAATAAAACCCCCTTTTCCTAAGGTTAAACACCATTTGCCTATGAAAAGTAAAAATCCTATGATTAAATCCCTTTTCACTCAAAAACCCACAAAAAACACTTTATCCTAAGTATAAAGCGAAGTGCGCAGAAATGTTATGTTTTACCTTTTTACTTAGGAAAAACCCACTCTGCCCATTAGATTTCATATTAATTTCTAATTTTATTATATAATTCCCCCATATCCCTTTTCCCGTATATTAACTAAATCCCTATGTAAATACCCCCAACCCTTAGTTTTACTAAAAACTATACGTTTACCCCTTATCCCGACAAAACATATAAATCCCCTCATTAACCCTAAATAATCAAAAATCACTTGTGATTAAAGAATTGGACCCCTTTTAAAGCCTCCATACATTTCATATGTGCTATTCCCTCGCCTGACCACCATCTGATCATTTGCACCCAAATCCTACGGTCCACAGCTATATCGGGCTCACCCGACGCTCGACCTTTACCCAAAGAGTTAAACCCCGCTATTAAGCTCTGCCTGATCATTTTCAAACCTATGATTAAACCTTAAATAAACCCATACCGCCAAGGTTTAAAGCGTTGGGCCCCTCCTAAACCCAAGCTTTATAACTCGTGCATTTCCCTTGCCCGATTGCCATCCGATCAACATCTGCTTCATCCAATGCTCCATAGCCATATCAGCCAGGCCCTATCACCAATCTTTACCTACCTGATAAAGCGGTTTTCCCTGACCCCCCTACTGCTACATCTCAAACATTGTAGTGCATCGGGTGACCCCTCCCGAATACCGCCCACGCCAAAAAGCGGTGCGATGGCCCTCCAATACCACATCCCCGCTTAACCGAAAAAACTGCCAACTGTTCATTTGTAAATGAACCCACCAAAAGTAATTCTTTTTCTATAAAAGGCCAAAAAGCCCTCTTTTCTCCCTTTTCACACCTTTTCTCTGTAAAACTGTTAAAACCTTTGTGACTCTTGCAAATGCCGAATTGCCCAACAGACCTTGAAATATGCTCTAGAAGACGTTGCAGACAACCCAACAGACTTCCCAGTCCGTACCAAAACTGTACAAACCTTTGTAGCTGCTGCGAACCATCAATTTCAAGCAAATTCAGCCAATTCCAAGTATTTCGCCATAGAATACCACTCCTTGTTCAAAATTGGAAAAGTTCAGCGTGTCAAGCATTTTCATTAAGTAAAATTAATTGAAAAATAGCTTAAATTTAAAAATCTATGGCCAAACCCTCTAATAACTTTCCAATTTCCATTAAAAAACCTTTGAATAAACCCCCAGCACCTAATTTAAATCCATAAGAACTAATTTATGTTTTCCCCTGTTGCCCCGGACGTTAGATTGATCACAACTCCCCATTTGGACCTCGACCACCTTCCCTTGGCTGACAGGGATTTCCAAATCAAAGATACATCTACCTAGGGCCACTTGCTTAGAATCCATTGTCAAAGTAGGGACAGATACCTCAACCATGCTGATGATATTGGCCTTTGGGAGTCAAATTTGCCCAAATATCAGTTCCCCCAAGTACATATCTTCCCAGAAATTGTTCATATGTGCCATGCATGCTACATCCCTAGCCATAGAACCATAATGTCTCATGACCAAAAGGTGTTGTTTACTATCACAGCTGAATCCATAAATGAAATGTTGCAACTCCAACCAGGACCAAACCTGACTCCACTCTTAATTGGATATTTGTTAGACCAATATTCCAAATTAAGTCCCTCCAGACTAGTCCAATTCTTCCAATATTTCATTGTTGAAGAGCAACACATTCCTAAAAAGCCTCCCCGATATCTTTATGACATGTTCCCTGAAAGGGGAAAACAAATGATCACCATGATATCATGTATCCTAGGCTACTCTGCTGATGAATTTGTTGATGAACTTGTCCTGGCTGTCATGTCAATCTATACCCCAGGACAACCCCTTACTGTTGCGTACAATTATGTTGAGTTCATAGCTGAGAGAATGCATGATCATTTCACCAGAATGAACAATGAAAGAGTATTGAAATACTCATCTATCCTCTACCATATGTTCTTATATTATCAACCAGATAGATTTCCTTTTCCCTTCCAGAAGCTGGATACCAAATGCCAACCCAGGTATGTCATTTTTTGGACCCCGCTGTTCCATAAGTATGGCTCACCATATACCTATTCAGATTTCATAGATTCTTTTGTTGATCCAGTCATGACTATGCTGAAAGGAATCCCTCCACCCAGGATAAGTCCAGATATCAAAAGAGTCCTTTAGTTGTCTAAATAAAGCAAAGTGGGAGATTGGTACCTTTACCAAAACCACATAGAGATAAGGATTTATGGTTGCTAGCTTGCACCATATAAACTACCCAAATACCTCCCCACGAGGTTATTTTCTCTAGAGTACTATAGGCAAATAATGAACTCTAATGAGATAAATTTTGTCTCGACCAAGAAAAGATCACAGTTCAGAGTAAAAAACCAGTTAGGGCCCTTCATCTGCAATTCTAGAGAGGCAGGGAAGGAAGCAGACCAAATTTTGCAGCAAATGAAGTTCCAACAGAGTTTCATGTGGAGGTATGACCCTCAAGAATTCATGACCAGATTGAGAAAAAAGGCCAAGTTGGGACCTTATATCCACCATCCCATACTAGAGATAGAAAGATACGCAAATCAATCTGGGTAGGTGGAAAACACTCTTGTAGACAAAGACAGTACAAAGGTAGATGTAAAGAATGCCTTATGTGACTTAGAAAGGTAGTTTAATGAGAGCTCATTTCTGCAGGTACCTAAATAGCAAGATCCAGCCATGAACACCCCTCCTATCATGCAGACTCCCCAAAATGAAGAAAGAAATCCAAAGAGAAACAGAGAGGAAGCTTCTACTTCAGGCATGGAAACATCTAATGTACAATGTGAAACTAGTGACAGCAAAAGGCAAAGGCTCAATCCTGTTTCCAAACAAGAAGATACAAAAGGATCAGCATAGGTGACCAACATTTATTTGAAGAGAAGCAAGGGCACAATCCCATCTAGGGAGACACAGGAACCATCCACATCACAAACTCAGATGTTGGAGAGGTAGCTAAGTGTGGAAGTATCCTAATTCAATAAGCCTGTTGACAAGGACCAAGACATAAAGGATACGTATAAAGAAATCAAAATGAGGAATGAGAAGCTCAAAGCTTAGACATATGCTCAATATCTGAAAATCACTCCCACAAATCAAACAAGGTTGATGTCAGCTTTTGACATCAAGGAGGGAAAGCTTCAAATGTCCTTTATCAAACCTACAGCACAGCAGCCCAAGACATCTTCATACTTCAAGAGGGTTGACTTTGAAGTATTGGCAAGGGATATTCATCCCATAGACAAAATAGAATGGCATAAACAGGTTGGAGAGATGATATACTATGCCCTTACAGGTAAAGCCATAGCTTCCCATTAGCTACAAAACTAATTGAACAACATCTCGGCACAGTTTCAGTTGGAGAAGACCTCCTCATAGGCCAAGGATACAAGGATTAAGTCTTTGGAAGACTTAGTTATTGAGTTGGGACATGATCCCAAATATATAAAGGCTACTGAGAATATGATAAAGAAGAAGAACAATGATATTGCTATACTTAAGAAGCAATTAAAAATACCCCAACTGTAGCATCCTCAAACACTGGAATTTTTGGAGACCCAGCATAAGCATGAGGAGTTGATGGACTTAGTCCTATGACTCAATGATCAACTAAGGGAGATAGATAAAGAATTGGATAACTTGATCCAATTAAAAAAAACTGACATTGCCACAACTTCTAAAAATGTCATCCCTACAGTATCTACAACATTCCTTTCCACACTAGCAGCTTCACTAGCACCTACAGCTCGACTTGCCACAACATTTCCAGTCACAATAGAGTCTACATTAGTAGTAGGTACATCAGGAGAAAAAGCAACAGAGTTTGTCAGAGCCATGGAGGAAATGTTTATTCAGGCTACAGAAATGAACAGACTGAAAGAAAAGGTGGCAAATTTAGAAACTGAATACAAACTTACCCAAATTATGCAAAAGGAAGAGGCATGAAAGGCTAATAGAATGAGTGAAAGAGTCAAAGCTATGGATAAATACCTAACATTGGAGAAATCCCTTGGACAAGCCAAGGAATTGTTATGGGCCAATATCATTGACTCCATCAAGGATATTTGGCCATCTATTCAAGTTATTTTTGAACAGACAAAATTGAAAAAGATAGCTACAGAAGCTATCCAAAAAGTCAAGGAGGAATTGGGAGACATGCTTGAGGATGCCAATAGACTCATCCACTTCCTCAACAGCAAAAACAATTATGAGATTCATGAGCTGGATATAGAAGACAAAACTGGAATCATTTTGGAAATAAGGAAGGTCCTTTCCAAGAGAAACCTAATGGTGAACTTGGAATAAAAGTGCCAGAACATGCAAGTAGCCATTGATAGATTCATGGCTAAGTTCCAAATTTTGAGGGAGAAAGGATTGCCTAGTCCATTGGTCATTAATGACAAACTTATGACATAGTAGGACCATGATAAGAGGCTTAGGCAGTTGGATAAAAAAAAAGCTAGCACTTCAACAATAAAAGCACTGCCAACAGGGAAAGTTTTGTATAATACATTTGAGAAATTATTTTTTCTCCAGCATGAGATAAAACACTTGTTCATCACCAAGCCCAATTTTTCCAAGTATACCGAGGCTAATGAGATATATAGGCAAATGATGAATGTCAAATTACCTGATGCTAAATGGTGGGAAAAGATGGCTGATTTATTGTAAGAAATTTACAGTAAAAAGGTAAGTATATAGTAAAAGTAGAACAGCCAGGTAAATAGATGAAAACAAGTTAGCATGCCAAAGTGTATCAATGTCAAAGAGTATCAGGTGAAAGATAAAAGTTAAAGAAGATTCCAGTGTAAAATACCACAACAGCAAGCCAACATAAAGGGCTTAAATCCAACCATAAAAGCCAGCAGCACCACAATAAAAGGGACAACATGAAACAATTCAATAGCTGTCTCTATCTTCTTGCAAGAAGATATTTTGTATTTCCTAAATTAAATCTCAAGTTTGTTTTGAGATATTTTGTAATAATTTATGTATAAATACTTCATAATTCGAAGTATGTAGGGTGGATTCTTAGACATTTCTATAGACCTTTTTGATCAAAAGACTGTAAAGCTATTGTATCACTGACTGGACCAGCAAGCTGGATTAATGAATAAAGACAAGACATTTCACAGGATTCATGTGTAGAGAAAAGTGCAGACAAGTATTTTCTCTTGTGTTGTTATCTTTCTTAAAGTTTTTCCACAATATTTAATGTATTTCTATATCTGAATGCTATAATATGGAATGATATCTCAGAATTTGCTTCATTGCACTCTGTTTTAACTATTATGCATTTAAATGTTTTCTACTAATCATCTAAGTTAAGGAATTCTTGATTTCTCCTTAGTTCAGGTTATCTCCCTGTAATCTATAGCAAAGGATTCTTAATTTCCCTTTGTTTATGACTATCCTCTTTTCCTCGTTTTGGTCCCGGTCTAAGAATTCTTAATTTCTCTCTCACCCTGGTTAAGACCATTTCACACATCTGGGCCAAAGACCTGCACTTTACTCTACTAGCTTTCCCTTTGAACACTCCCTTTAGTGAGTTAATTCCAGTTCTGCTACCCTTATTTCGACTCCCTAGCCCAATCGTCCAAAGACATCATTTTATCCATCTGTTTTAAGGATTCCACCATCCAATCTTCAATACAAATCAAAAACCCCCTGAACCTTCAAAACTAGGCTGAAATCCCAGCAAACAAAGCTAAATCATATAGAGAGAGCCCTCTCTAAGCCATAGGTTGGCTAGAGCCTATGCTTAAAAGTTGGTTTGTGGTTACCTCGATCCTTTCCTTCTTCTGAAAACTTCTAGGGAAAAGTTCTGAGTGATAACACGAATATCATAACTCCTGCGTAAATTCTAATTTGGAAAAGTTCCAATCATGAAGGGGCTCCGATATGTGGTGATGCTTGGTCATGGCCATCCAAAGAACCAAGAGTGAAGCAAAAATTACAAAGGGAGATAGGCCCCCGACAAGGTCCCATGCGATAAATAGGAAGAGGGCCAATGGAAGAGGAGCTTGAAGGCATAAAAACTTTATTTTTATAATTTAGTTTCAAATGAAGTTATTGTTATACAACAAATTGAACTCCTCATCAACTCAGAGGGGAAAGACATGATGGCTAAAGCAAAGACCACAATCACAGGCCTTGATTCCACACTAATGCTAGCTATGCACTGACAACCTGCTTTATAAAGCTTTTCTGCGAGCCTAAGAGTGCGTTAGTGACCCTACTAACTCAAGTTTCTAGGATGGGAACAATGTTAGTGAAACTTGGTGAAGTTCTAAGGGTCAAAGGAACGAATTGACTCATAAATATCTAGATATTTGTTCCTAAAATTATTCAAGAAAATCAAGGAAATGTCCAAATTTGACGTATTTGGAGGATTTCTAATCCGAAAGAAGGAGGCAATTGGAAAGGAGTTGAAAGGCATGGCAACTTCATTGCTTTTTCCCTAGGGAACCCAAGGAGGAACTTGGCAACCCTAACTCAATTGTTTGGTGTTGGTATATCATTCATTCAATTGTTTGTCTAATACCTTTTAGCATGAGTAGCTTAGTTATGTGTAACTAGATGTTCTTTTATGTATTCATGTATTAGTTATTAGAGTTGTATGTTGTGATTATGCTTGTCTCTTCTATGTGCAGGACTTGATCTGGAGCCGGCTCAGGGGACTTCTGCCTAGCTGCATTGTGCTCTCCAGCAAATCTACATGGAGGATTGAGGTAATCTACTTCTCCTACTTTGATAATTAATTATTGTTTATGAACATGAATGTAACTTTGTGATGGTTGCAGATAATCTTACAGTCTACCAAAGGTCCTGAGAATACCTTTGAGGGTATCTTCATTCTCCATACACCATGCATTTTATCATATAGCATAATTGAAGACTTTGCTGGGGACTATACATCTAGTTCCTGGTTTACCCGAACTCTTCTTAGTTTTCTCCTCCTTCTAAGACCTCCCTATACCTCTGCATTCCCTTTCCAACCCACCAAAAATCTTGCTGCATCTTGCATACATGTATTCATCTCTAAATATGATCTAGAAAGCCCTATTTTTGATTGATTTCCCACACTAACGCAGGTTAGCAGACTACACAGAGCTTTATAAAGCACTGTGTCTACTCACAAGGAGCGTTAGTGGACCTATTAACTCTCTGTGGCCACTGCTATAGAGCGTTAGTCTCCCAAAACCTTGATTTCCAGCTATGTCTATAAGCCGAAAGGGATAGGAAGCCTTCTTATGGACTAAAAGAAGATCTTTTACTGCATTTTGTTAGCAAAATAGGTGTCCTAATTTTTCTAATTTTTTTCTCAGAAATAAGTTTTGTTTTTCTTTCTTAAAATCATTTTTTACAAAAGAAAGATCCACATTTTTTATTCATCCTTCTGTTTAGTTGGTTAAAAGTTGCTCTATTTTGGTTTCAAGTAGTTGTTAAGAAACATTGGAAAGAATTCCTTTGGCTATGCATGTGTTAAATGACTAAGATGCATGGAAAGAATATGAATATGTGAAAAACTCTCACTTGTAGAATACAACTTGTTTTCATTGAATTGAAATTTTTTTAAAGCATTGCCTTGTGCATGATTTATTGAGTCAGAGTCTCATCGCATTTCATACGTCAACTCCCCTACCGAAGACAATAATCAAGACACATACAATTTATCTAAAAATCAATCAGTAACTATTTATTGAGCAAGCAAACATTAGTGCAGGCTAGGATCTTGGGATAAGCAGTGTGAGTAAACTACCCAACGTCAAAAACAAAACTAGTGTCATTAAAGAGAGAAAAATTCCTTCTGCGCTCATACTACCGGGACCACTCCAGTAAAAGTGGAGAAAAATACAAGACAACATCAAACTGTAAGTGAAGGTAGACTACCTTCTCTTACAACTCCTTTGGGTATTATGTGTATTGGGAACCCCTTCGGGGATTTCAGAGCTGAGTCGGGGACTCAGGTATTCTGCCCACATAGCGTGATGTCCACGGCTATGTCCCCCCCCAGGTGGTGTCTATGATCTGAGGTATCTTTAGTGGCCAAAATTTTAGGGACTTACACAAGGTGACTGGGATGAGCTGTCCTGGTACTTAACATAGATGGATCTACTCTGTCTTTATTTTTTGGGAGGGTGCTCATCTTCACGAGAGTACTTGGCCCCTCAATCTGAGGTTTGGGTGAAGCTCTAGTGTAACCGTAACTGTACATCTGGCCAACCTTCTCTGTTATTCATTGAGATACTGGGTTTCATCTCCAGTGATCAATGCTTACCAGACAAGGTCATTTCCCTCTATTTGCTGATTGATCAACTTAGTGTATTTTTTATATTTTTTAGGCACTCGCGTGTTATCATTTGAGACTTTAACAAATATCATGATAAAATTTATTGATAAAAAATAATGGTCACTATGGCTACATCTGGCCCTTGTCGTCAATCTAGACGATTTCTAGGACTTCCTCCACTCATTGTGGAAGATCTACCAAGCTCCAGTGAACCAGATTCCCCATCTTCGGGGAATCCATCTCCCAGATCTCACACGAAATCTGTGTGGACAACCGATGATTCAAGTTTACTGGAGGATTTCTTCATAGAAGGATTTCTTCCTCACTTTAACCCTCCGCTCATGAATTCGTTGGACCCACTCTTGATTCCAGTGGCACTTGTACTCCCTATTTCTGTAGGTGCAACATTTCCATCCATCCCATCAATGACTAACGTGTCGTGGAACTTTGTGGACACTTTTGGTCCTCCACCACTTCCCTAGTCGATAGTCACCACAACACTGTCGGTGGCGAACCCCGCTATCCCATTTGTCCCAGGTACAACCACTCACATGAAACCCTCTACAAGTGGAACCCAGCCAATGCCAAGTTCCACCCCTTTAGTGTCAAACTGCATACCTTTGAAAAGTGCTACATACAACGCTCCCTATAATGCTCAATATAGTAATATGGGCATGGTTCCCATCCACCAACAATATGGTCAACTACCATTGTATAGTTCAAACCCAAAGATTCATATATTTGGGGGTATTCCCAATATGCACATGTCGGTCGGGAACGTAACAGTTCCCCCTCCGTTCTCAGGTATAAATGATCAGTCGTTGATTGACATGAGCATTCCTTATGTCAATCAATGACAAATGGTTAGTTCTGTGATGGGAGGGAATCCTCAAGGAGGTCCCAACCAATCCATGGGGGCACCCTACTCACAAATTCAAATGAGTCAAGGGGGAAACGCTTATCCTGGGGGCAATTCTATACCCCAGTATCAAAATCCCCATGGAAATCCACACTACAACACCATACCTCAGGGCAAATACTATACAATGCAGCCCATGTATAATATTGGGAGTCAAACAATGGGAGGAGCTCAAGGCTCCTTAAGTCAGATGTCATCGCCTTGGTCTGAGTCGGGGGCACCACATAATCTACCTTTCTTGGCAACATTGGATATCCCTGACTTGTACAAACTTACAAATTACCCCATCTATCATAACTTACAATGGCCGCCAATCCCACATAGAATACCAACGGACATCCCAAGTTCGATGGGAAACAAGGGGAGGATCCAGGCACTCATATCACGACCTACCATCTTTTGAGTGTTTCTAACTCCATGGTGGATGATAGTGTCTGGTTACGTCTTTTTCCTCGCACCCTCACTGGCAACGCAGCTAAGTGGTACATTGAGTTAGCACGCGTGTCAGTAAATACCTTTGACACTCTAGTGATGGAATTCTTAAAGCACTTCCAGCTACCCATCCACTATGAGACTGGTACGAAACTCCTCACTTCATTATGTCAGGATACCTCCACCCACATCTCTGATCATATACATGAATGGAGACGTAGGAAAAGGTTAGTCAAAGCTCCCCTCCAAGGCTATCTCTTAGAGGACTGGTTCTGCAAGTCCTTACTCCTGCAAATCACTAAAGATGTCACTTTAGGTGGTGTGGTCATAAAAGACCAATCCATATGTCATTCCCAACACTTAGATCTGATATATTCATAGTCTGGCAGTCTTTACGACGTAATCCTCAATGCCCCTCACAACTCCAATGCGTCCACTACTACCAAATCGACTACTCTTCCTACCACCGCGATAAACTCTGTGTAGTCTACACAAAATCCCAATGGTAAGAATAAGAAGAATAAGAAAAAGACCGCTCCTTCTGAGGCGCAGTAATAAAGCAGCAAAACCCAAAACAGAAGGCTGTTGCGCCTCCTAACGAGGAAAAGGATAAACCCACCCGATTCCCTTGCAAAATCTGTGCTGAATACCACATGACATATCTGTGTCCGTGTCTTCAGGAATGCATAGAATACATTGCCAAAAAGGATACTGGTAGGACCCCTGCTGTCCTTAATAATCCTTTCCCCACTCAGCAGCAGCAAAACCTTATCGCAAACCAACCCCAACCCCCACAAGGGGGTAATGGTGGTTCACAACATCCTTCTGCTGGTGAAGGATCTTCTACTGTTCACACCTTTAAAATGATAGATCTATAAACAACAGCCAAACCTTATGGAGCCCATGTCACTCATGTAGAGGAACCTTCCTCAAGTCAAAACCCATCGCCGCCCAACAGTTTTCATATCAAAAGGCCAGTTTCTGACCTTGTAATTTGCCCCGACGCACAACACACAATACATCTACACGTGTCGCCGAAAACTATAGCATTGTAGAAGACTTGGTGCAAGCATTGTCGGCTATGTCGGCGCTTGAAGTATTACAAACATGTCCAACACAAAGGAAAGCTTTGCTTTCGGCTATTGGTGGTATCGACCCACAGGATTCCATGCTTGCAGTTTTCAACACGGAAAAGTTTAAACCTCCCCTTTCCCACCATCTTGCATTTCAGGTGCAAATTTTTTCGAAAGGTAAAGGTATTCACAGAACTGTCATCTACGAAGGTGCTTCCACCTGCATCATGTCGGCTTCATGTTGGCTCACCCTAGGTTCTCCAACCCTATCCCCACCATCAAATTCCCTTAAATCTTTCGATGGCCACACTTTCATCCCAAAAGGTTACCTAGGTAGCTATCCCATCACCTTGAGTGGGAAAATGGTAACAGTAGATATTGAAGTTGTGGATCATAAACTTGACTATAATTTGCTTTTGGGCCGCACTTGGACTTATGCCATGAAAGTTGTTGTGTCTTCGGTCTTCCATATCATCGTCTTTCCCTTGGATGGAAATATAGTCACAGTGGACTAGCTGTCCTTTTGCACCCCAGATTACTCTCTGTTACCTAGCAGCTCTGTACCCTTAGTGGGTGGTGTACCTTACTTTTATGTCAATATCGATACTGGTCTACTGAAGGCTTCTTCCCTCATACGTTGTTTCCCTCTTTAGCCGCTGAAGGTTTCACAGACGGTAAATATGCTTTCATCTATTCCTCATGAACAGACCGATCCATGGATCCTACCGACTCCTTCAGACATTGACACTTACAGAGAACAAATGCCATTGTCACTAATTGAATTGGCCTACGAAGCCATTCAATTTGCATCTGAATCTCCAGTCACTTTGGTTTCGGCCAACGATACCACTGCCCCTCCCATACCCGCTCCTTCTTTCGATCCACTCAATCAAGTCCTACCTATGGACGAAGCTATTAGAGAGATCATGAGTTTAGAAGAGCAACCTTAGTTGGACTCGCACCATCTTGTTTTGATATCTGATTCGGACATGATACCTCTTCAAATCCTATCAACTGAGATGCTAGAAATCGTTTCCTCACCCTATACGACTATCCAAACTTTGGACTTAGAAGGAAATAGGGGCAATATTTCAAAAACATTGCTCGTCGATATTTCTGTCATGACAGGCATTGTGGAAAACATACAGATTGGAGCCAATCACAATCCTGAGGAAATTGCGAGCTTCACCTACTCTTTTAAGGACTTCTGCGATGTTTTTCCTTGGTCTTATGAGGAAATGCATGGCATAGACCCTTCTATTGTCAAGCATGAGATCAAGGAAGATCGAACATTCTTTTCATGGTAT
Organism: Pinus tabuliformis; assembly: GCA_031772625.1. Taxonomy (NCBI): domain Eukaryota; kingdom Viridiplantae; phylum Streptophyta; class Pinopsida; order Pinales; family Pinaceae; genus Pinus; species Pinus tabuliformis. The sequence goes on along the minus strand of CM062817.1, from coordinate 1,107,658,671 downwards.
TTTTCTTGCTCGTTAATCCAAAAACTCCTCAAGTCTCCTTCTTCAGGCTCTTTAAACTACTATGAAGAAGATCGAGCGTTCTTTTTATGGTATTTTTCTTGCTTGTTAATCCAAAAAACCTCAAGTATCCTTCTTTGGGCTCGTTAAACTACTACAACGAAGATATGAGCACTTTCCTTTATGGGATATTTTCTTGCTCTTAAACTAAAAAATCCCCAAGTTTGTCATCGTTGGGCTCGTTAAACATATACGACGATGGTCTGAAAAACTCTTTTTCGCTCTTTTTCTAGCTCATTAAACTGAAAAAGACCATTAGAGAATTCTTTTTAGGCGCTTTTTTCTCGCTCATAAAACTGAAAAAAATCTTGAGTTTTGTCTTTAGGCTCATTAAACATTTATAAAGATGACCCAAGTATTATTTTAGGTACTTTTCTTGCTCGTTAGACTGAAAAATCCCGAGTTTTTTTCACCGGGCTCATTAAAAATATACAGTAGCAACAAGAGCACTTGCTTTTGTGGGACCATTTCTCACTCTTAAAATCGAAAAAATCCCTAAGTTTTTCCCCTCCTTCGGGCTCGTTAAATCTACGAAGGAGGAATGAGCAGTTCTTTTACCTCTTTTTCCTAGCTCACTAAATTGAAAAAAGATACATTGAGTTTTCTTCATTTGACTCGTTAAAATTTGATGAAGGTATTGAGTTTGTCGTCGTGTGACTCATTAAAAATTCACGACAAAAAATGAGTTTAGTCTATCTCCTCATACTCGTAACAAAATGAGGTCGAAATCTATTGAACATAGGTTTCTCTTTATCCAAATTCAATGGATTAACTCATGGAAAAGTAACCGATCCGGGTATACTATTAACCTTTTGCCGCACCCGGTTAACAACTATGACAAAGGGACCACCATGGAGTCATTCTTTACGATCTTTTCAAACTCTCTAAATATGAAAAGATCACCGATTTGTCTAGTCTGGACTCTTTAAATTACATAGAAAAGATATAGAGTCGCTCTTTTTACGATCCTTTTCAGACTCTCAAAACATGAAAAGATCAATGAGTTTGCCTGTCTGGACTCATTAAACTAATCAGATGGGGCAAAGAGTCGCTCTTTTTGCGGTCCTTTTCAAACTCTTAAAATATGAAAATATTGACGAGTTTACCCATCTGGACTTGCTAAACTAATCAGATGGGGAAAGTGGACAATACAATTGTATTCCATATTAGAAAGCGTGGTTTGGTAGCAATTGTTCCCTTGAACATGGCACTCCCTCAGATAAACCTTCCTTGTGACGACCTCTCAATATGAATCCTACCATCCTATGAGTTTAGCCTATATACCCCGATGTTCTTACATCTCCGTATCCTAACACTCTTTGGTGTTCATGAGTCTAGTGCTGCATGGTTAAAACCATTGTCGTGCCTTCTATTGTTCAATGATTAACCTTTTGTTTCCTCCATCAACCCATCAAGCATATCCTTTCATCACGCCCTCTATTGTTTAGACCCAATGCTCAATGATTCCTCAAAAAACAAAATCATTTTTGTCTCGTTTCGTGTCGATTGATGTAGGACACATTATTGCCTACCTTTCAACAAGGTATCTTCCTATCGACTTCAACACTCTATCTATGAAGACAACCCAGAAACACATTCAGTGCCTTGGTACTTGCAGACATTAGTGGTAGGTTGCCTTGTGTTTGATCAGGGGTTCTCATTATTGGCTCCTGGTTAAGTGATTCTACAGGTGTTCGACTACAAAACATCTTTCACACTCGTTAGATTGTATTATGCATCTTCGAGACCATCGCCATTATTGGTGGCCTTCCTCGCATCTATTAACAGTCTCCATTATTGACTGGTAATCAGATGATTTCGTGCATGTTCAACATCAATGAATATATTCACATGTATCGATCTATGCTATTCGATGAAGCGTAAATCAAGACCTTGGGTAGAGGCTTGCATCACTCAGCCTTGTTTCCTCTCTCAAGTTGCACATATTGTTTTTTGGAGGTAACTTATCAGGATGATTCTATTATGACATCGGATCCGCATTGTTCTTATCAGTGGCTAGCATCGTCATATCTCCTTGGAGAAAAACACTCTGACATAGCTACTAAGCATGGGAATGCCCGACCCAGGACATGATTTTAGCAGCTTATATGTATGTGTTGTATCAGGTTTCCTGTACCAACCAAAGCTCCGATCCTCTCTCTCTTTTTGAAGGAAAATTACAGTTAAGTAAATTATTTCGGCCATCATTGCAGCCTCTGATCTCATACTTTAGGGGGCATCTTTTATACAAAAAATTGACCTCCTCATCAACTCATAGGGGAAAGACATGATGGCTGAAGCAAAGACCACAATCACAAGCCTTCATTCCACACTAACGTTGGCTATGCACTGAAAACCTGCTTTATAAAGCTTGTCTGCAAGCGTAAGATTGCGTTAGTGACCCTACTAACTCAAGTTGCTAGTATGGGAACAGCGTTCGTGAAACTTGGTGAAGTTCTAAGGGTCAAAGGAATGAATTGACTCATAAATATCTAGATATTTGTTCCTAAAATTACTTAAGAAAAGCAAAGAAATATCCAAATTCGACCTATTTGGAGGATTTCTAATCCGAAAGAAGGAGGCAAATGGGAAATAGCTGAAAATCATGGCAACTTCATTCTTTTGCCCTAGGGAACTCAAGGAGGAACTTGACAACCCTAACTCAATTTCTACATAAGCAAAGCTAGGGCTATGGTGATGGAGGTCAGAGAATTTGAAAGGATAGCATACTTGATTGTTGAGCATTGTCTCAAATCATAAGAAGTTGGAAAGAAGGGAGAGAGAAAGAGAAGCTGGAGGGGTAAATGAAGGCGGACACAACAGATGGTTGTAATCACTCTTCCAACATTAATATAGAACTGCAGATGTACTGTCTACTCTATGGTGTTGGTACTATCATTCATTCAGTTGTTTGTCCTATACCTTTTAGCATGAGTAGCTTAGTTATGTGTAACTAGATGTTCTTTTATGTATTCATGTATTAGTTATCAAAGTTGTATGCTGTGATTATGCTTGTCTCTTCTATGTGTAGGACTTGATCTGGAGCCAGCTTAGGGGACTTCTGCCTAGCTGCATTGTTTTCTCCAATGAATCTACACGAAGGCTTGAGCTAATCTACTTCTCCTACTTTGATAGTTAGTTATTGTTTATGAACATGCATGTAACTTTGTGATAGTTGCAAATAATCTTACAGTTTTCCAAAGGTCCCAGAAAGACCTTTGAGGGTATCTTCATTCTCCATACATCATGCATTTTATCCTATAGAAGTTATGAGGATAGAAGTGTAGGAATTTACAGGGTAAGTTCCTCAGACTGAACACCAAAGGACACCGCTCACAAACAGATCGCAGATCAATACACCAGTACTTTTGACATGGTTAAGACCCCCAAAGAGGGAAACAGTCCACGGCTTGAGCCAATGTGGCCACTTCAGGCAATTTATTAATAAAAGAATGAAAATTTACATAAGCCTCTCTCATGAACGGTTAACCTAAAAACGACCCTCCATGCTCTTTAAATAGAGATCATGGACCAATCAAGTGTTAAGCCACGGATCAAGTGTCGATAATACCGAGGAGAGAATGAACCGTCGGATTGTAAGTTAAAAAATGTACATAGTAAAGAAACACACATTAACTAACTCTATACTAGACCAAGTTGTACTTAACTATTTCCTATGTGTCAGAATATCCTAACCTCCCCCCTTAAGAACAACTTGGGATAGGATTGAAGGATTTACAAATATGACACAATAGGAGAAGGAAGGAGGCACTAGAACCTATCCCCCCTTAGTGACAACTTCTTGAACTCCAACCATAAATCGAAGTTTAGTGAACTTCGCCTCTGTGAGAGCCTTTGTAAAGATTTCTGCAACTTGATCATCTGTTGAACAATATTTCACTTCAAGAACATGGTCATGAATGAGCTTTCCGATGAAGTGCATGTGCAGTTCAATGTGTTTGTTGCGCTGATATTGGACTGGATCTTTGCATAGTTGAATGGCACTTTGATTATCACACCAAAGTGTAGTCGGATGCTGCTGCTGAAAGCCAAACTCTAATAGGATCTGACAAAGCCACAAGGCTTCCTTACTAGCTTCTATGGCACCATGATACTCTGCTTCTGCTGAAGAAAGAGAAATGGCACCTTCTTTCTTGCAAGCCCATGTAATAGGTCTTGAACCAAGAGTGAACACATAACCTGCAGTAGACTTCCGATCATCAAGGTCACCAGCCCAATTGGAATCAGTGAAACCAACCAATAGAGGAGATGCTTCGGCACTGTAATGAATCCCAAACTGAACTGTACCTCGAACATAACGAAGTATTATTTTAGCTGCTTTCCAATGACTTTCACGTGGGTTTTTCATAAACCGAGCAACAAGGCCAACAGCAAAGGAAAGGTCAGGACGAGTATGGGTTAGATACAAAATTTTTCCTACAAGTTGACGGTATAAGGTAGCATCAACTTCAAGAGAAGTACAAGTGACTGAAAGTTTGACTCCAGACTGAAAGGGAGAAGGGGTTGGCTTACAGTCTTCCATGTGAAAATGGCGTAGAATATCACAGGCATACTTGGATTGGGAAAGGGAAATACCTTCCTTGGATTGCAAGACTTGAAGACCAAGAAAATAATGTAAGTGCCCTAAGTCTGTCATTTCAAACTTCCTTTTAAGGCTAGACTTCACATGGTTTATAAGGTTGGGATCACTACCAGTCAGGATAAGATCATCAACATAAAGAACAAGAATGATAAGAGACTTGCCCACTTTCTTGGTGTAGACAGTATTGTCAGAATGACACCTAGAAAAGCCATTTTATAAAAGAAAGTTATCCATTTTGGCATATCAAGCTCGAGGAGCTTGCTTGAGACCATAAAGGGATTTCTTAAGCCGACATACAAGGCTGGAGTTTGTTTGTATAAAGCCAATAGGTTGTTCCATATAGATTTCTTCATGCAAGTCCCATGCAGGAAGGCGGATTTAACATCCATCTGATGGACTTCCCATTTGAAAGAGGTAGCAAGGGAAAGAACAAGGCGGATAGAGTTAATTTTGGCAACAGGGGAGAAGGTTTCAGTATAGTCAATGCCTTCAACTTGTGAAAAACCCTTAGCAACATGACGAGCTTTATGTTTATCAACTTTCCCATCTGGTCCATACTTGGTTCTGTAAACCCATTTGCATCTAACAAGTTTTCGTCCCTTTGTTAGAGGAACAAGATCCCATGTATCATTTGCCAATAATGAATGATATTCTTCATTCATAGCTGCTTCGCAATCTGGATGGCCTGAAGCTTCTACAAAGGTGTCAGGATCATAATTCACTGAAGCTTGAGCCAGTAAAGAAGAGGCTCTCTCGAACTGAGAACATGTACGTCGCTGATCTGTAGGATCACCGACAAGATCACCTGCTACATCCCAAGTAGCACGGACCCATTTTGGAAGCTGAGGAGCTGAAGGAGGATCCTGAGAAGGTGGGGGAGGATTTTAATCCTCACTTTCATCATCTGAAGAAGAAATATTTTCAAAAGTAGAAGAGATAGGGAGAGGTGGCACATCCGCCGAACTAGGCTCGCAGGCCAATATATTTTCAGCAAACTTTGCATCTCTTCTAATGATAACATTTTTGGACTTAAGTGGAATAAGTCTATATCCTTTGACATCTTCAGAATATCCAACAAAAATACATTTTTCACTCTTAGCTTCTAAAGCTTTATGTTTCTCATCTAGAATATGGACCCATGCTTCACTTCCAAAAACACGAAAGTGACTTACATCTGGTTTGATTGAGCTCCATGCTTCTTCTGGACTGATATTCTTTAAAACCTTAGTAGGAGTGTGATTTATTATGTAATTTGCACAGTTAATTGCTTCTGCCCAATAATTAAGACTAAGTCCTTTAGATTGAAGCATACAATTAGGCATTTCCTTTAAGGTGCGATTCTTCCTTTCAGCTACACCATTTTGTTGTGGAGCATATGGAACAGTATGTTGCATTTGAATTCCATTCTCAGTGCAAAAGTTGATGAATGTGTTTTTAACATATTCTCCGCCATTATCATATCTTAGCTTAAGAATTTGATGTCTAGATTGTTTTTCAACAAAGGCCTTAAAGGCCAAGAACATGTTAAATACTTCACTCTTGAGTTTTAAGAAGTTGTTGATGCCCCAAAAATCATTGTATCAACATTGGGGATAACCACCCGGTCCGGACCTTAATACAGCTCCTTCTCCGTTTGGAATGGTGGCTCCGACTGGGTATAATGGGACCAGTTTCCCAATAATGAATAAAAAGGGTGGATGAACGATTAATTATCTAATCTATCGATAGGTGAATAACTTAATCTATCAGAAGAAATAAAAGAACAACTACTAATCCCGGGAACTATTATTCTTTGAAATGTAGCGCTTGATGATCTTTGTCTATTGACAGGCATATAGATGACTCTATCTAATAAACATAGACATTTATTCATTCAAGGATTACTTTGTTTAAATAGTTAAACAAAGTGATTAAGACAATATTGCTACACTTATCATTTATATTATCGATACATATATGATCAAAAGAAAAGCATACTGTAAACATCCAATAGTGGAAGGAATAAAGAATGTTGTTAAAAACACATGCATATATCCGATAATAGCAAAAGTGATCAAATGACAATTCATATAAAAAGAATGAACTCAGACATAGATAATAGTACCATATGAGCTGCTAGTCACTCCCAATATCAATCGCTATTTGAAATTCTTCTTCCAACTCAGAAATACTTTCAAACAAAGACAGTAGTGCACATTCGCATAAAAGCTTCTTTGTCAAAATCAGAATGATTGGCCCAGTTTTATAAAAGAATATGCCTGAAGTACAGTAGTGCAACTTCAGGTTTTAAGTTATATACAAAACTTACGACCCCTTCTAAATACATGAAAGGGTCTATAAATACTTAATTAAGCTAACGACCTATGAAACTAAAATCCTACTTAATTGGTATCATTTGATTTTGAATATCTCCTTCACAACAATTTGGCAGTCGGCGGCATGAATCATCACTTAGGTTGTTTGCCTTTAAACCTGAGTTGGCATATCGCAAGCATTGGCTCCACTTTTGGTGGTCTGTTGAGATGAGAATTGAGTTGGGCAGCATAGGTGGCATCCTGTATATCGGGAATGATATACCCGATTGCATCTGTGAGGCATTTGAGGGCGGCTCTCTGGCTGTATGGTTTGACTAAGAAGAACCAATAGGTGTCCCATGTCAAACTGTTAATTCCTGCGATTAATCTCCCATTTTTCTCTAGTTCCGGATAACATGACTGCTCCAATGTTTTAGCCGCTGTCAATTTACCTGGAGTACATTGAGAAATTATGTTAGACAAGTAGAGAGTATTATTAACCAATTCAACCAAATTACTTGTGGTTAATTTGCATCTTGAAATTACTCTCTCTGCTTTCATTAACTGGGACTACCATTCCATAAATAACATCTCCTTATGTGATTCTAGAATTTTTGGTAAATTAGCCGCCTGTCCCTGATCGGTGTCTTGCCACTCAAGAAAATTAGTTAGTGTTTCATCGGCTTGATCCAAGTCTGTTCTGGCTTTTTCTGATTTTTCACTAATTGATTTCGTCAAATCACATAATAGTTCCGCCTGGGCGATTTGTTGACATAAAAGCTTTATCTGTGTTATCAATGCCTTGTTTATATGTAATGCCTCTGCTCTGAATTCAGCTAACTATGGAAGATTCTTTGTTTTCTCTAGCTGGGCTGATAGTTGAGCAATTTGCTCATCTTTCGACTTCAGCATTTGTTCATTCACTGCTTTTAGTTGTGCCAATGCCTCAGACAACTCTTTCTGCTTTTGAACTGCACTGTAATCAATCCTTTGTTTCTCTTCCTGTAATTGTTTAGTCAATTGATTATTTATCTGCTGTTGTGTAAACAATTGCCATTCTGCTTGCTCCGCCTTCTTCTGTGCCTCCAATAGTTGTGCTTGTAGTGAAAAGATCTCCTGGTCTTTTCATTTTAATAAATTACTCACCTCTGATGCCTTGTCTATTGTCGCTGCCGAATAGGCTCCATCATATTGGGATAGTTTTGTTAGGTCATAAGAGGGGTCAAATTCCTCTTTGCAAACCACGTTGCCCGTCACTTTTTGTTCAGGGAATAGAGAAGGTTGATGAGTCCTTCTCCTTTTCCGCTGTCGTTTTACCACAACCTTGTGTCTTGGGCTATAGAAGACATCTAAGGGAGGAATTTCTTCTAGTTGCAAAATAATCTGATCAGAGGGATCCTTAGGGATTATCTCTACTTCTTTAGAACTGGGTAGGCCGCTGGTTCCACTTGGAACCTGTTTTGAAGTTGTCTCCTGTGTGTCAGCCGCTTTTGATGTCTCGGCTTCCTTAGAGCACTCAAGATTGCTGATGATTGAGTCGAATTGTTGCCATTCCTGGAGCAATTTCGGGTCAATCTGAGCGTCTACATTCACCTCTATGTTTCTCTATTCCTGCTCTTTCGTCTGGGTTTCCTCTTGTTTTTTCATATGCACTTCCTCCTGTCCTTTTGATGTAACAGGAGGTTCCTTAGTGAGTCCCTGCTCAGGCTCGCTTGATTCTTTCGTTGGGGTTGTTGCTAACAGATCTAGAGGCAAAGTTTGCAACCTCTGTTCTCTAAGTCTATTGAATTCAACTAACCCGTCATCTTTATATTCCATTCTGGCCAGCGATTTAACTTGGTACATTGACTCGGCTGAGGAGAACAGGTCATCAAACTTATCTTCTTTATAATCAAACTTTGTCAATTTTGCCTGTTCAAGTGCATTATAGGCGACTTTGTTTGGATCAAATCGCCTATTACGAAGAGTTGCTAGACTTAATGCCTTCATTTCTTCAGCTTCTTTCTCTGCATGTTTAAAGTCATGCAAAGCGTAGACACCGCATCTCAGAGGAAAAGAGGGCCAAACCTGCTTCTTATTTTTCTTTAGAGTTTGTGTAACTCCTTCGGACATAATTTGATAGGCTATCTCCCTAGCCAACAATTTATCAGGTATGTACAAAGGGAGGACATGAGGTTTGGCTTGGCTACCAAAAATTCTTATATAAGTAAATTTTTCCTCTCCGAACCATCTTCCTATGGATGTCAAATCAACCCCTGCTTGGTAGGAAATCTTAGGAGCAGGTTTATCAAAAATAGAGTAGTGAATGGGCAACATAAAGCCATTGCACACTTGATATAAATGGTGCTTATAGTAAGTTTTCCACAACTTCTGATGGTATATATATGAATGGGCATGGGGTCTTGTGGAGTCCACCTCCATCCAAGCACAGGAAATTCAGAATTAAAACACAGGGTGTCCAAGATATAAGCACTATAGTAGAATGGGGGAATATACCTTTCAATGATGTGGGTTTTGCTTCTAAAATCAAGAACTGCGGTTGCTAGCTTATCCGACAGTATAGTTGCCCAATCCATTATTTCACTATTACATGCCGCTTCCATCAAAGGAACCATTTTTATAGTGAAATTTGCGGAATCGTGTAACCCCCACAATCTACACATCATTATCCCAGCATAACAATAAGGAGAACATAGAGAATCAACATAGTACTTACCCGAAGGCTCATGCTTGTGTTTTGCCGGATTTTGCCTCCAATCCCGAATGGGTTCGGATTCAATTTCGTTCTCTTCTCTGAATTTCTCCAGGAATGCCTTGTTGTACTTCTTCTCTGGTACAGGCAAATGATACATTTGCCTCAAATCATTAGGTTGAAATGAACCGAAGATTCTCCCATCTATGGGGCAAAAGGTTCTGTCTGTAATTGGGATTTCTTCTATTGCCCACCTCACTACATCCGTATATGGGAGAATTTTTTCCCGGGCTGCTATCCGATGAGGAAAGAGTCGGCTAAATCCTTTAGAGTAGCATCAGATTTTCGAGTGGTATCTACTGTGGCTTGTACTGCTGTCACCTCAGGTTCTTCGGCTTCAATTAAATTATAGGTACTTTGCCAAGTAGTTTTTCTGAGTCCCACACATGTAGTGTCGGATATCAATCCTTTTCTTTTAGTTCTTGGATCAGTGATGAGTTGTCCTGTGGCTGGAGAAGCGGAGGCTATTGCAGTTTTCTTAGACTTCTTCCCAATTCTACTTGAATCTATTGCTTCGGAAGAGTTCTGCACAAGAGTGAAAATGAACGTAATACAGAGAATTGGTAGCGCCAACCAAATATGAGCGAGATATATTAATCAATGCATGATGAAGGATTAACTTAAAGTGGCCGTGGATACAATCTGTGAAAAGATTTTTTAGACTTACTATTCCATTAAATGGCTATTAAAACCTGTCAACCCTTTAAATGCCCATCATATCATTTATTGGCCGAATGATTCATTTAAGCGTGCTTTGGATGTTTTGGCGGTTGAGCGCAAGTGAATCGCTATTGGGAAGAGAAGGCCTTTAATACGAATTAATCATAATATCCCTGCTTTATCAATTTTTGAAATTCGCGCTTTTGGCTTTTTAGCTCTCCTCTAGGAGCGAATTCGTCTAACGAGGTAGGAGCTGCTTGCCCAGTCAGAAAGCTAGGCTCCATCTGTCAAGGAGAAGGCATGGTACCTCGACCCGGACTGCTATTGAAGAATAAGAACTCGTTGGGTTGCGTTCGACCGAACTCTATTCGTAAACTTCAACGGGATCCGGTAGCAGGTGCCCCAGACTTCTGCCTTTTCTTCTGATGTAGTCGGTTGTTTTTATCCGTGAACCACTGGGAGCATATTAATGAAGACTCCCGAAGAATACTTTCGGACAAAAAGAAGAATCCAAAGACGATACATTTAGTAACTCTACAGGTACCACCAGTATCGCAATCGATCGTCGGGGAAAACTTAAATTGTTATATTGGTTCCTTTTGGAATCCCTGATTGTCGATAGCGATATCGCCAATTCGCATCGGGAGTATTAACTGAGAACTTTGAAAAGCATGCATTGTACATCTCCGATTGCCGATAGCGATATCGCATCGCTTCAGAGCGAAAGGGACTTTTTGTTATGATAAATTGTATTGCCGATATCTGATAGCCTTTTGCGTGTTGTCGCGTCGGAGAAAACCAATGGGTCTTTAAGTTATGCCTCCTTTGTCATTGCGACATGCGATCTGGCAATCACTTTATTGCAATGATAAAAGATTACTCATTTATATACTATAAGACCAATTAATTGGTTTTTCAAAAAGGTTTTGTAATGTTTTTATTTTGTTTTTCGGATCTTTTTGAATAATACTAAGTTGATACCAATTAAAATAAAAAGGGGCCCATTTCATATTATAGTTTTGAAAATAAATTTGATATGAAATGGGGGATTGTTGTAGAGCACAACAATTGGTGATTCGCTGGAAGAAACAGTTATCTCTGAAAATTACGGAAATACTTAAACTTTTTCAAAATAGGAATCTCATCAAAGGGGAAAATTCTAATATAAATAGGTATATATGCATTCCAAATAAAATGAAACTATCTTTGCTAATTTCCTCTCTTGTTTAAAATTAGATACATTCTAAGTTTTAAATTGGCCTCTATTGGTTGATAATGATAAAACAGAAAACCTTTCCAAATCAGCTTTTAGAATTGACTCCTTTGTCATAGGTAGAGCCTCTGCTGCCAGCAAACGTTCATAGTTTCGACAGGGATACCTTTTAACCATGTTATTGTCCATTGTCCCATTCATTTCAGAGTATGATTAACAGAATGAATTCAAAACATGATTTTCCCATTTTGCATTTCTTTTCTACTTTTCTGTTATTTTGTAAGATAAAAAGCCATTTTCCTGGTTTGGTGACCAGCTGAGTGACAATGCCATTCACTGGTAGTAATTTAACCGAACAAGCTGGCTCGTGATGAGACCCCTTGTCTTATAATTCTAAGCCATTACCCTGTTTTGGTATGCAGTATTGGTAATGTCGGTTAAACGATTTCCCTATGATCATGGTAAGCAGGCTTGTAATAAGACCTCTTATCTTTTATATCAAATATTTTAGAATTACACTCTGAGTAATCATAAGCTTTGGTGAGTGGGATGGACAATTTTCTCCTTAAGAGTAAAATGGATGACAAGGTAAGAGTTAAAGATGTTGAAGTTGGATTAGTTCCTATTTTGATATTGATAGCATTTTTGTGACCAATTTGAAAATATAAAATGATTTACAATACTTTTAAACTTTGAGAAGCGTTCACAGAAATTGAAGTGTGGTTTCAGAATGCAATTATACCTAGTTTCCTAGAAATTATCCCTTTTGTTTAAGACTTCTATTATTTTAAAAGCAAATATCAACACTACTTCTTTTGAACAACTTTTTAAATACAGCAAAGGTCAATGGAAGATACCTTACAACTTTATTTTCTAATGGTCCTACAAACTACAAAATTCTACTAAACTAAAAAGGAGAAGGGGTTACCTCCTCAATTGAAGAAATTTTTTAAGATAAGGCCATTAACAGGGAGAGAATCTCTCAAACCTGATAAATCTTGTAATATGAAGGTCGAATGGCCTATCTTCTCACAGATATGAAATGGCCTAAGCCACATCTTCTGGAACTTGGTGTGTTTTCCCTTATCTTCATGGGCTTTGTCCCATTTCAGAACTAAATCACCGACTTGAAATTGTTTTGAACCGGATGAGGCTGAATCAAAGGATGAATTGATAATTTGTTGATGTTTTGCATGAATAACCTTGGCTTTTTCTCTTTCCTCTTCTAATTTTAGAATTTGGTCATGTCTAAGTTGAATAGAAGAAGAAGGGCTTTCCTCAATAAACTGAACTAGGGCTAGAGAAGGAAGGACAAGATTTGTTGGTAGCACTGCTTCTTTTCCATACACGAGATTGAACAGAGAAGAACCTATGGAAGCCTTCTGCATTATCCTATCAGCCCATAGTGCAAATATTAAGGATTTGTGCCATTTTTTATGATTCTGTTCGATAGTCCGCTTAATAATTTTAATCAGATTTTTATTTGTGGATTCTGCTAAACCATTACCTTGGGGATAGTAATTAGCAAAATATTTCAATTTAAATCCTCTTTTAAATGCGAAATCAAACATAGCATTGCTTGAGAAGTAAGATGCATTATCAAAAACAAGAGCTTTTGGGACACCAAACCTGGTAATGATGAATTGATCTATGAATTCTATAATTACCTCAGAATTTGTTGTCTTTAAAGGAATTGCTTCAACCCACTTAGTAAAATAATCAGTGGCGGTAAGGATATACTTATGTTGTTTGGAAGAATGTGGAGTAATTTCTCCAATGATGTCCAATCCCCATTGCTCAAATGGTTGTTCAATGTTGACTGGTTGCAAAGGGAAAGCTGGCTTTCTTTGTCTTCCACTAGAAGTTTGACAATTTCAGAATTTCCTTACATATTCATGAGCATATCTAAACAAAGTGGGCCAACAATATCCAGCATGAATGATTTTGTGGGCTGTTGTGTCAGCTCCAAAATGTCCTCCTGCTGTTCCATCATGTAATTCATGCAAAACCTTTTGTGCTTCAAGTTTTTCTAGGCATCTTAATAAGATTGAATCATAATTTTTCCTAAAAAGCACATCATCAATAATTGTGAATTTTTTTGCTTTTAATCTAATGGCCCTTTTGTTTTTGTAAGATAGGTTAGGAGGTGCATATCCATTTTTCAGATAAAAAATTAAGTCAGCATATTGTGATTCAGAATCAGTAATACTTATCTGGTTGATCGCTTCGGTTTGATCTGTATCACCTGATTCTTGAATGTTGGATGCTCCTGCCAATAACCTGCAAAAATCTTGGCCTCTAACAATCTTTGCTGGTTTAATTTCTAAGTCATATTCTTGAAGTGTTGTAACCCAATTTGCCATTTTTTCACCTAATTCCCTTTGGATTAATAGTTTCCTTACCGCAGGGAAAGGAACTATAACTTTTGTTTGGGCTTTTAAAAGGAAGGGTCTGTAATGTTTGACGGTTTTATATACATCAAAGGCTTGTTTTCCTACTTTGGAGTAATTCAATTCAGCACCCTGAAGATTTGAACTATAGAATGAAATGGGTGCTTCTAAGTTGTGATTGTTAATATGTGTAAGTACTGCTGCATAAGACAAATCAGATGCGATAGTATACAATGTGAAATGATTAGAAAAATTAGGAGTATTTAAAGCGGGGGCATTGATTATTGATTGTTTGATTAAATCAAACGCTTCCTTTTTTGCTGATCCCCATCTAAAGACTGAATTGTTCTTAATCATAGTTTGAAGTGGCAAAATGATTTGAGAAAAGTCTAGAACGAATCTTTTGACAAAATTGATTTGGCCTAGAAATGACTGCATGGCTTTTTTATTATGAGGGAAAGGGATTTCATAGATTTCTTTAATCCTGTCCGGATCAATATAAATGCCATCTTTAGAAACAATAAAGCCTAATAGCTTTCCTTGGTCAAGAGCGAAGAAGGATTTTTTAGGATTCAGTGAAATACCATACCTTTTGCAGCGTTGAAAGATTTGATTTAAATCATGCAAATGATTGGATTTCTTTTTAGAAAATACAGTAATATCGTCTAAGTAGACAACTACTGTTTTGCTAATCACCCCTTTAAAAGCTACATCCATCACTCTTTGGAACGTGGCTCCTACATTAATAAGTCTGAAAGGCATTTTCTGATAAGCATAAGTTCCCCATTTTGTTCTGAATGTGGTTTTGAGTCGGTCATCAGGATGGACCAAAACTTGGTTATATCCTGAAAAACCGTCTAAAAAGGACATCAACTCAGAGCCTGCCACTGATTGGAGTATCTGCTCCATAGTAGGTAATGGGAAATTATCTTTTAGGCTCGCCTTATTCAAATTTCTGAAATCTATACAAATCCTGATGTTGCCATTTTTCTTTCTGACAGGCACCATATTGGAGACCCAGTTTGAGTGCCGAACGGGAAAAATAATCTTAGCTTTCAAGAGTTTATTGAGTTCCGATTTTATTTGACTCTCTAAGTTTGGATGTATTTTTCTCAACTTCTGTTGAATTGGTTTCTGTTCGGGAAGCATTGGAATGGTATGCTAGATGATGGATGTATCGTATGTCTTTAAATCGTCATATTTCCAAGCAAAAACATGTTTATTTTTCCGTAACAGTCTAATGAATGCTTCCTTTTCTTCCACGGAAAGTCCTAATCCTAAATTAATGTTTTGAGGATTTTGCTCAGTGCCAAGGTTTATCAATTCAAACCTTAAGGTGGAACTTTGGAGCTTTGTATTGGTCACAGGTTTAAACCTATCTTTAATATCATAAAGATCCTCAAGCTTCACCACAGGCTTTGGGATTGAATTTTCCTCGTGTTTTCCTCTCATTTGAAGGTCATGCTCGTTTTCCTCAATGATTTGATCATCATAGGACTTTTCGGAAGTTAAAAATTGTAAAATGTCTTCATCGTGGTTGAGTACTCTCCAATTAGTGACATTGTCAGGAATCGATGGCCTAAAAAGTAATTCTACTTAAAATCTATCTGGGTTATAATCTTCGGAAGGTAGGAGCTTGGAAGCAACATTGGCTAGCAAGTCGGCTGCTGAATTTTGAGACCTGGGGATGGAAGAAATATTGAATGCTGAAAAGTGGGAGGTGAGTTCCTGTACCAGCGACTGATAATGTTTGAGATGGCTAGAAAGACAATGAATTGTATTCCTTACCTGTTTAATAATAATTTTAGAATCTCCAAACACTTTCAAATATTGAACCTTGAGGCCAATCGCTTTATATAGTCCTTGGACTAAGGCTTCATACTCAGCTGTATTATTCGTGCATTCAAACTCCAGCCTATAGGACAGCATTGTTTTTTCTCCCTGAGGGCTAACCAAAATACATTCTGCTCCCGAACCCTCGCTAGACTTAGACCCATCGAAATATAGTGACCAAAACAAAGAAGTATTAACAATTTTATTTATAGTTTCCTCAGTATCATTAAAACATCTTGACCTATCTGTTTGTGAATAATTTTCGATCTGAGATGTAGAATTGTTTACTGAGAAAGGAGATGGTTGGGCAGTGAAGTTGCCAAAGAATGACTCAGATGAATAACTCCCCAAAATGTTGTTATTCAATGCTATTGGTTGGTTTTCTTGTTCAAATTCTGTAACTGTATGGGTCGTGTTTCTCCCGATCGATTTTTATTTGATTTGGCTTTCCCTTATAGGGAAGCCACATATGGGACCAATCGGTAGAAATATACCCATGGAGTTTTTCAGACCAATCCCTACTCAAGATTAAACCATAAAATTTAGGTATATCGGCGATTAAGATATCGATTCTTTGAACTACTCTAGGATCAGCTGATAGCCTGATAGTTACTGAGTTGATTTCCCCTAAAACCTGGACTTTAGTCCTGTCCAACTGCACAATATGAATAGCAGACTTTTGGGGTTCAATGTTTAGTTTGGAACAAACTGAAGCTGGCATTATATTAGAGGATGACCCTGAGTCAATCAAACAGTTGTGCAGGTTTCTATTGTATATCTCATAGGTTAGAAGGAAAGGTGGAGTATGAGAATTTGATCTATCTCCAATCAGAACTGTGTCTGTAGCTTCGACCATACCAGAAGGTGGTTGACCTGCATCATTTGCAGCTTTAGCACTGGGAAGGGGTGAAGTAGGAACAACATTTAATTATTTGAGAACCAATTTTTGCTGATGTTTCAATTTACTAAGTTCATACATGGTAATGTTTTCCTTAGTCTTTTTCATGTCATCAACAATATTGTAATCCATTGAATCGGATACTACCAATGTCTTAGATGTTGACGGAATATTTGAGGTTGAAGGTTGGTTTTGCGAAACTGTTGCAGGTGGCTTCTTTGGGGGCACCTTTTCCTTTGTTGTAGTAGCACCTGCACTCCTTTTCTTTGAAGTTGTATGAATAGGTTCGAAGGTACTTTTACTCCTAGTAATGACAGGAAACGCTTCTTCTTCATTTTCTGTACCGGAGTTAGGCAATATAAAATCCCACATTCCATGACATTCAACAACTTCTTCTTCTTCATCAGTTGGTGAAACTGTTTCTTCTTCTCCTTCTTCAAGATCTGAATCTGCATTAGATATAACATTCGGTGGTTTTGATTCAGTTTTCTTGTAATTCTTAAAGGGCCTTTTGGTTGAGGTTTCAGCTACTTGTTTTTTGATTTCAACCATTTCATTTGACATAGTCTTGAGGACCTTTTGTAGACCCTCCATGTCATATGGATCTTTAGGGGTTTTCTTCTTTGAATCATCTTTAAAAGAAACTTTTTTGGTTTTTCTATCTTCAAGAGCAACTTTCTTCTCTAGAGCATTAATATGTTTCTCCACAGCAAGTGCTTCTTTCATGTTTTCAGCTAAAGTTGGTTTTCCAACCCTGTCTACAAAAATAGCTATATTGGCAGGTAGGGCAGTTATATACCACTCGCTTCTGATTTTCTCACTTGGTTTGGAGGCCGTTGGGATTTTATTCAAGAGTTTATTGAATCACGCATTAAATTCTTTAATCGGTTCCCTATGCTCTATCCTAAGATTGGAGAGATCATTTATTAGTGTAGCTAAAGACCTATCATCACCATACTTAGTAAGAAATTGTTCTTGGCAAGTGGTCCAACTGGTAATGGAACCAGAAGGCAAGGAAAAATACCAGGATCCTGCTGATCCTTGCAAAGTATAAGGGAAAAGCCTAACGACAACATCTTGCTCTGTTACTCCCTTCAAATTAACTGCTAACATGAAGTTATTAATATGTTCTTTAGCTTGTGTTCCATCATCTCGATTAAACTTGGGTAGCCATTTCTCAGGAGCATCAGGTAATGCATGCAATGGTGCAGGCATGTTGACCACACCAGGCCTGGTCCATGGATCTGCCATTGTAACCACAATAGTGGATGATACTACTGTTGAAATTCCAGATGTCTAGGAAGGAGCTGATATTGAGGATTGCGTAGGTTGGGATATTGAAGTTGCTAATCCCTGATGAACAACAATGTGTGATGAGGGAGTGGATGGTTGACTTCGCACTGGGGAAGATGAGATGGAGGATGTGGATGAAAGTGCTTCACTGTCAGATCCTTCAGTGTTTTTCTTCGCCTTTTTCCTTTTGGGTAAAGGGAACTCAGTAGGTTCAATATCGAGCTTTCCACTCTGAAGTCTAGTGAGAGGGTGAGGTAAATTGAATTGCGAAGTCACACTTCTTTGAGATACCTCATATTTCTGTGGTGATATCGAGAAGCTCTGAAGTTTATGGATAAGAGACTAAACTTCGGGATATTCAAGACATAATTGTTCTGGAGTATTGTGAGTTTGAGCAGTGGTAGTTGATTCCTCTTCTTCTTGTTTGGATACTGGAGAACCAACATGCAATTGGGAAGTACGAGGTGATGTGGAGGGAGAATTACTCTTAGAATGGTCTGTAGATTTCGATTTGCTTGCCATTCACAGTTGAGGCCCTCCTTCTAGCGCCAAAAATGTTGATGCCCCGAAAATCGTTGTATCAACATTGGAGATAACCACCCAGTCCGGACCTTAATACAACTCCTTCTCCGTTTGGAATGGTGGCTCCGACTGGGTATAATGGGACCAGTTTCCCAATAATGAATAAAAAGGGTGGATGAACAATTGATTATCTAATCTATCGATAGGTGAATAACTTAATCTATCAGCAAAAATAAAAGAACTACTACTAATCCCGGGAACTATTATTCTTTGAAATGTAGCACTTGATGATCTTTGTCTTTTGACAGGCATATAGATGACTCTATCTAATAAACATAGACATTTATTCATTCAATGATTACTTTGTTTAAATAGTTAAACAAAGTGATTAAGACAATATTGCTACACTTATCATTTATATTATCGATACATATATGATCAAAAGAAAAGCATACTATAAACATCCAATAGTGGAAGGAATAAAGAATGTTGTTAAAAACACATGCATATATCCGATAATAGCAAAAGCGATCAAATGAAAATTCATATAAAAAGAATGAACTCAGACATAGATAATAGTACCATATGAGCTGCTAATCACTCCCAATATCAATCGCTATTTGAAATTCTTCTTCCAACTCAGAAATACTTTCAAACAAAGACAGTAGTGCACATTCGCATAAAAGCTTCTTTGTCAAAATCAGAATGATTGGCCCAGTTTTATAAAAGAATATGCCTGAAGTACAGTAGTGCAACTTCAGGTTTTAAGTCATATAGAAAACTTACGACCCCTTCTAAATACATGAAAGGGTCTATAAATACTTAATTAAGCTAACTACCTATGAAACTAAAATCCTACTTAATTGGTATCATTTGATTCTGAATATCTCCTTCACGACAATCTGGCAGTCGGCGGCATGAATCATCACTTAGGCTATTTGCCTTTAAACCTGAGCTGGCATATCGCAAGCATTGGCTCCACTTCTGGTGGTCTGTTGAGATGAGAATTGAGTTGGGCAGCATAGGTGGCATCCTGTATATCGGGAATGATATACCCGATTGCATCTGTGAGGCATTTGAGGGTCGCTCTCTGGCTGTATGGTTTGACTAAGAAGAACCAATAGGTGTCCCATGTCAAACTGTTAATTCCTCTGATTAATCTCCCATTTTTCTCTAGTTCCGGATAACATTACTGCTCCAATGCTTTAGCCATTGTCAATTTACCTGGAGTACATTAAGAAATCATGTTAGACAAGTAGAGAGTCTTATTAACCAATTCAACCAAATTACTTGTGGTTAATTTTCATCTTGAAATTGCTCTCTCTGCTTTCATTAACTGGGACTGCCATTCCATAAATAATATTTCCTTATGTGATTCTAGAATTTTTGGTAAATTAGCCGCCTGTCCCTGATCGGTGTCTTGCCACTCAGGAAAATTAGTTAGTGTTTCATTGGCTTGATCCAAGTCTGTTCTAGCTTTTTCCGATTTTTCACTTATTGATGTCGTCAAATCACATAACGGTTCCGCCTGGGCAATTTGTTGACATAAAAGCTTTATATGTGTTATCAATGCCTTGTTTATCTGTAATGCCTCTGCTTTGAATTCAGCTAACTCTGGAAGATTCTTTGTTTTCTCTAGCTGGGCTGATAGTTGAGCAATTTGCTCATCTTTCAACTTCAGCATTTGTTCATTCGCTTCTTTTAGTTGTGCCAATGCCTCAGACAACTCTTTCTGCTTTTGAACTGCACTGTAATCAATCCTCTGTGTCTCTTCCTGTAATTGTTTAGTCAATTGATTATTTATCTGTTGTTGTGTAAACAATTGTCGTTCTGCTTGCTCCACCTTCTACTGTGCCTCCAATAGTTGTGCTTGTAGTGAAAAGATCTCCTGGCCTTTTCCTTTTAATAAATTACTCACCTCTGATGCCTTGTCTATTGTCGCTGCCGAATAGGCTCCAACATATTGTGATAGTTTTGTTAGGTCATCAGAGGGGTCAAATTCCTCTTTCCAAACCACGTTGCATGTCACTGTTTGTTCAGGGAATAGGGAAGGTTGATCAGTCCTTCTCCTTTTCCGCTGTCGTTTTACCACAGCCTTATGTCTTGGGCTATAGAAGACATCTAAGGGAGGAATTTCTTCTACTTGCAAAATAATCTGATCAGAGGGATCCTTAGGGATTATCTCTACTTCTTTAGAACTGGGTAGGCCGCTGGTTCCACTTGGAACCTGTTTTGAAGTTGTCTCCTGTGTGTCAGCCGCTTTTGATGTCTCAGCTTCCTTAGAGCACTCAATATTGTTGATGATTGAGTCGAATTTCTACCATTCCTGGAGCAATTTCGGGTCAATCTGAGCGTCTACATTCACCTCTATGCTGCTCTGTTCCTGCTCTTTCGTCTGGGTTTCCTCTTGTTTTTTCATATGCACTTCCTCCTATTCTTTTGATGTAACAGGAGGTTCCTTAGTGAGTCGCTGCTCAGGCTCGCTTGATTCTGTCGTTGGGGTTGTTGCTAACAGATCTAGAGGTAGAGTTTGCAACCTCTGTTCTCTAAGTTTGTTGAATTCAACTAACCCGTCATCTTTATATTCCATTCTGGCCAACGATTTTACTTGGGAGATTGACTCGGCTGAGGAGAACAGGTCATCGAACTTATCTTCTTTATGATCAAACTTTGTCAATTTTGCCTGTTCAAGTGCATTATAGGCGACTTTGTTTGGATCAAATCGCCTATTAGGAAGAGTTGCTAGACTTAATGCCTTCATTTTTTCAGCTTCTTTCTCTACATGTTTAAAGTCATGCAAAGCGTAGACACTGCATCTCAGAGGAAAAGAGGGCCAAACCTGCTTCTTATTTTTCTTTAGAGTTTGTGTAACTCCTTCGGACATAATTTGATAGGCTATCTCCCTAGCCAACAGTTTATCAGGTATGTACAAAGGGAGGACATGAGGTTTGGCTTGGCTGCCGAAAATTCTTATATAAGTAAATTTTTCCTCTCCGAACCATCTTCCTATGGATGTCAAATCAACCCCTGCTTGGTAGGAAATCTTAGGAGCAGGTTTATCAAAAATAGAGTAGTGAATGGGTAACATAAAGCCATTGCAGACTTGATATAAATGGTGCTTATAGTAAGTTTTCCACAACTTCTGATGGTATATATGAATGGGCATGGGGTCTTGTGGAGTCCACCTCCATCCAAGCACAGGAAATTCAGAATTAAAACACAGGGTGTCCAAGATATAAGCACTATAGTAGAATGGGGGAATATACCTTTCAATGATGCGGGTTTTGCTTCTAAAATCAAGAACTGCGGTTGCTAGCTTATCCGACAGTATAGTTGCCCAATCCATAATTTCACTATTACATGTCATTTCCATCAAAGGAACCATTTCTATAGTGAAATTTGCGGAATCATGTAACCCCCACAATCTACACATCATTATCCCAGCATAATAATAAGGAGAACATAGAGAATCAACAGAGTACTTACCCGAAGACTCATGCTTGTGTTTTGCCAGATTTTGCCTCCAATCCCGAATGGGTTCGGATTCAATTTCATTCTCTTCACTAAATTTCTCCAGGAATGCTTTGTTGTACTTCTTCTCTGGTACAGGGAAATGATACATTTGCCTCAAATCATTAGGTTGAAATGAACCGAAGATTCTCCCATCTATGCTGCAAAAGGTTCTGTTTGTAATTGGGATTTCTTCAATTTCCCACCTCACTACATCCGTATATGGGAGAATTTGTTCATGGGCTGCTATCCGATGAGGAAAGAGTCGGCTAAATCCTTTAAAGTAGCATCAGATTTTCAAGTGGTATCTACTGTGGCTTGTACTGCTGTCACCTCGGGTTCTTCGACTTCAATTAAATTATAGGTATTTTGCCAAGTAGTTTTTCTGAGTCCCATACATGTAGTGTCGGATATCAATCCTTTTCTTTTAGTTCCTGGATCAGCAATGAGTTGTCCTGTGGCTGGCGAAGCGGAGGCTATTGCAGTTTTCTTAGACTTCTTCCCCATTCTGCTTGAATCTACTGCTTCGGAAGAGTTTTGCACAGGAGTGAAAATGAACGTAATAAAGAGAATTGGTACGCCAACCAAATATGAGCGAGATATATTAATCAATGCATGATGAAGGATTAACTTAAAGTGGCCGCCGATACAATCTGTGAAAAGATTTTTTAGGCTTACTATTCCATTAAATGGCCATTAAAACTTGTCAACCATTTAAATGCCCATCATATCGTTTATTGGCCGAATGATTCATTTAAGCGTGCTTTGGATGTTTTGGCGGTTGAGCGCAAGTGAATCGCTATTGGGAAGAGAAGGCCTTTAATACGAATTAATCGTAATATCCCTGCTTTATCAATTTTTGAAATTCGCGCTTTTGGCTTTATCGCAATCGATCGTCGGGGAAAACTTAAATTGTTATATTGGTTCCTTTTGGAATCCCCGATCGCCGATAGCGATATCGCCAATTCGCATCGGGAGTATTAACTGAGAACTTTGAAAAGCATGCATTGTACATCTCCGATCGCCGATAGCGATATCGCATCGCATCGGAGCGAAAGGGACTTTATCGCATCGCATCGGAGCGAAAGGGACTTTTTGTTATGATAACTTGTATTGCCGATATCCGATAGCCTTTTGCGTGTTGTCGCGTCGGAGAAAACCAATGGGTCTTTAAGTTATGCCTCCTTTGTCATTGCGACATGCGATCTGGCGATCGCTTTATTGCAATGATAAAAGATTACTCATTTATATATTATAAGACCAATTAATTGGTTTTTCAAAAAGGTTTTGTAATGTTTTTATTTTGTTTTTTCGAATCTTTTTGAATAATACTAAGTTGATACCAATTAAAATAAAAAGGGGCCCATTTCATATTATAGTTTTGAAAATAAATTTGATATGAAATGGGGGGTTGTTGTAGAGCACAACAGAAGTATACCCAAGTGCATCTGGAGAAATCATCAATGAAAGTTAAGAAATACTTGTAGCCAAAGAATGAAGCAACTAGAAGTGGACCACATAAATCACTATGCACGAGCTGTAAAGGGGCTGAGGCGTGCCAAGAGGCACGTTTTTCAAAACTGTCCCGATGATATTTTCGGAGTACACATCCGGAAAAAACACCGTCTCTGCAAGATACCATTGGAAGACTTGTCACCATATTTTCTTTACATAGATTCTGAAGAGAGCGATAGTTTAAGTGACCAAATCGCTCATGCCAAATTTTGCTCACTTCATCATTATGAGCAAAAAATACTGAGGGAAGATTTGATGACCCAAAGTTGTGAAACTTATACAACCTTGTAGAATCATCAGCAATGTCAGTAGATAAAATTTGTCTAGGATCTCTTAGGTCCTTAATTACAACATCATGAGGTGAAAATTCAACGATTTTACCTTCACCTAAATAGGTTATCTAATATACAGATAGAAGGTTGCAGGATAAGGTTGGAACACATAATACATCATTAAACTGACCATTGTCTAGATGAACAGTTCCAGTCCCTACAACACTAAGAGATCTATCATCACCAACATATATATTTTTGGTGTTACAATCATTTAAAGAAGAAAACATGGCTTTGTTTTTGGCCATGTGATAAGAAGCTCGAGAATCAATGAGCCACTCATGAGAATGAGAAGAAAAAGATACATTTAGTGCATAGCCAGACCGAGATGCTTGACAACCACATGCAGAAAGTGCCATTCCTGAAGATGAATTTGAAGTTGAAGATTGCTCCAAATGGATGTTATGCTTCTTCATTGCTGCTTCCAAGGCTTCCATCTTCTTAAATCATTTGGATTCTAAGTGGCCATCTCGATTACAAAAGTTGCAATGTCTATCAGTCTTCTTCCATTTGTTTTTATTTGTCTTATCATTTTGTTGAAATGATTTTTCGTTTTGAGGCGGAAATTGCTTAGGACCCTTGTTTGGTTTAGGACCATTCCTTTTAGGATACGAATTCTTAGGAGTCTTTGAATTTGGTTGCTGCTGGGCGGCTAACGCTTTCTTAGAAGAGTTTCCAAGATGAAGAAGACTAAGGTGTAAGAGTTTTTCTTGTTCTCTTATTAAAGAATCACAAAAGGAATCAAAGGAAGGGGACTTGTAGGCTTGTCCTTGAGAAATGAAGGCTTCTCTTGTAGAATGGAAGGTGGAAACAAACACAGAATAGGCTGGTCCCAACTTAGTAAGAATGGAGTAGATAATGCTACTATCTTCTTTCTTAACCTTAACACCTTCCAAGAGAAGTCTAAGGGTCTTGAACTTGGACAAAAGATCTTCAATGCAAGAAAAATTATTGGGGTCCAATGTAAGCAATTCATTTTCAAGTTGATGGGCTTTAAGTTCATTTTTAATTCCAAAGACTTTAGTAATATATTTCATTGCTTCATCAGGAGTATCAAGTTCTGCAATATGGAATCTAAGATCTAGAGAAATAGACATCCCTATCAACCCGCGTGCTTGGTCTTGCCTATTTTCCCATTTAGCTGCCTTGTCTTCATCTTTCGGTTTGGTCTCTTGGCATGTGGCTATTCTGTAAAGACCTTTACTTCTAAGTAAATCCACAATGTAGGAACACCATTGGAAGTAGTTGGTGCTGTCAAGAATAACTTGGCATGGACTTTCCATTAAAAAAAAAAAACTGAAGCTATAGATGCTGAAACTAAGTGTTTCAATGGAAAGATCTCGAAAAATTAGGCTGTTTCAAAAAAAACGGTTCTGAAAACGGCTTCCGGATGAAGAAGTTATGGCTTTTTGAAGAAAAATTGATGAAGTCACTGATGAAGTGCGGGAGATCTAGAGAAATAGACATCCCTATCAACCCACGTGCTTGGTCTTGCCTATTTTCCCATTTAGCTGCCTTGTCTTCATCTTTTAGTTTGGCCTCTTGGCCTGTGGCTATTCTGTAACGACCTTTACTTCTAAGTAAATACACAATGTAGGACCACCATTGGAAGTAGTTGGTGCTGTCAAGAATAACTTGGCATGGACTTTCCATTTAAAAAAACTAAAGCTATAGATGTTGAAACTAAGTGTTTCAATGGAAAGATCTCGAAAAATTAGGCTTTTTAAAAAAAAACGGTTATGAAAATGGCTTCCGGATGAAGAAGTTATGGCTTTTTGAAATTTTTTTGATGAAGTCACCTATGAAGTGCGAGAAATCTGGAGAAATAGACATCCCTATCAACCCACGTGCTTGGTCTTGCCTATTTTCCCATTTAGCTACCTTGTCTTCATCTTTCGGTTTGGTCTCTTGGCCTGTGGCTATTCTGTAAAGACCTTTGCTTCTAAGTAAATCCAAAATGTAGGACCACCATTGGAAGTAGTTGGTGCTATCAAGAATAACTTGGCATGGACTTTCCATTTTAAAAAAACTGAAGCTATAGATGCTGAAACTAAGTGTTTCAATGGAAAGATCTCGAAAAATTAGGCTGTTTAAAAAAAAACGGTTCTAAAAATGACTTCCGGATGAAGAAGTTATGGTTTTTTGAAGAAAATTTGATGAAGGCGCCGATGAAGTGCAGAAATGTGTGGAAATGAAAAATCCGCCCCCACAAAATGGAGAATTGAACCCAAGACCTATACTCTCATAAATTAGCTTTGCACCAAGTGAGCTATACAAAAAGTTTGAGAGAGATTTTCTCATTTAGTTGCCTTGTCTTCATCTTTCGGTTTGGTCTCTTGGCCTGTGGCTATTCTGTAAAGACCTTTACTTCTAAGTAAATCCACAATGTAGGACCACCATTGGAAGTAGTTGGTGTTATCAAGAATAACTTGGCATGGACTTTCCATTTTAAAAAAAAACTGAAGCTATAGATGCTGAAATTAAGTGTTTCAATGGAAAGATCTCGAAAAAATAGGCTGTTTCAAAAAAAATGGTTCTGAAAACGACTTCCGGATGAAGAAGTTATGGCTTTTTGAAGAAAATTTGATGAAGTCACCGATGAAGTGCGGGAATGTGCGGAAATGAAAAATCTGCCCCCACAAAATGGAAACTTGAACCCAAGACCTATACTCTCATAAATTAGCTTTGCACCAAGTGAGCTATACAAAAAGTTTGAGAGAGAGAGAGAGAGCTATACAAAAAGTTTGAGAGAGAGAGAGAGGGCGGAGGGGGGGAGGGGTTGATGCTTTGGGTTGTGTGCTTGCTTTGAGAAAGCTCTTTTTCCCTACAAAACAAAAAACACAAAACCCAACACGGACATACAAAAAAAAACGAACCTTGCGGCTCGAAGTTAGCTTTAGCCGGAAACTAAATATTTTCCTCAATGTTTCTGATTTTCCAAGATCACACTAAGGCACAACGGAAAAGAGCATACGCATGAGAAAAATCCTTCCTTTCTGTTTTTTTTTGCCCAGATTGTACATATTCGCAGGGCAAAGAGCATACGCAGAAATGAAAGGTATAGATCCGGTAATAAAAAAAAGCTAAATAAACCGAAAACCGAAATAAATAGAGAGAAAATAACTGTAAACTGCAAATAAACACTGTATACCTCCAGATCTTAAAAATGACGCAGCTAGGGCTACCGGAAACCTTTTCGTGTGAAACGAAAGGGGTTCCTCACTCGAAAAGATGCTCCCAACACAACAGAGCAGTCCTCTCGGCCCGAAAGCAGTCAGAAATAGTAGATCTGGGAAACGGTAGTCGGATGCAGTTCTACCAGCTTCAGATTTGGATCACCAACAGATGTTGCCCTTAAATAGCTCTGATACCATGTAGGAATTTACAGGGTAAGTTCCTCAGACAGAACACCAAAGGACACCGCTCACAAACAGATCGCAGATCAATACACCAGTACTTTTGACAGCCTGAGCCAACGCAGCCACTTCAGGCAATTTATTAATATAAGCTTCTCTCATGAACGGTTAACCTACAAATGATCCTCCATGCTCTTTAAATAGAGATCATGGACCAATCAGGTGTTAAGCCATGGATCAAGTGTCGGTAATACCGAGGAGAGAATGAACCGTCGGATCACTACATATCGTGACCGTCGGATTGTAAGTTACAAAATGTACATAGTAAAGAAACACACTTTACCTAACTCTATACTAGACCAAGTTGTACTTAACTATTTCCTATGTGTCGGAATATCCTAACAAGAAGGCTATGATATTGCAGTGCCTATGCATTAATCCTTTGGTCACAGGCAGTAGTCCCATGGTTGATAATCGATAAATGAGTTTAAGAAAGAGGAACCAATGGTGATCAGAGTTCTCTATTTTCATAACGATCCTCTATAAGAGTTATGAGACGTATTGGGTTTCGATAGTATAGCATAGAGTGTATGCAAGTGGATAGGTCAGCAGTTATGTCACATGACATCTTCAACACCACCACACCTGATCATGGCCAGTTCCAAGAGGGGAGATTAAAATTAGGATGAGAAAACAACAGGCATATTGGTCGGTAATCATGAAGGAACACTATGGTAGAGGCGTGGTTTAATCAGAGGTGATCAGAGGAATTGGCATGAATATTTTTTATTGTAGCCATCATTCAGTTTTCCCATGTTTTGTTATTTTGTAATTTCTGCATTTTAAAGAAGGAATCAATCTGTTATGTAATCATTTGAATATGTGCATACCGAAACAACTGGTCGATTACACAACTATAACATTAAAATATATTTATTAACTATTGACTCAAAGCTCCTCCTCTGCCCTTAAATAGTGGGAAGAAACTCATTTGAAAGGTTCTAAAATCCTGTTCCTAGAGGTCTAAAATCTATGTTTGCAGGTATTATGAGTTATGTGTACTAAAATAGGTTCCAACTCTTGGTTCAATGGCTTGTTCATGAGGTGCTAGTGCTTATGCAAATGTCAACTATCTTGGACCGATGATATGGATTCCATTTTCAAATATTAATTAAGGATATTTGGTGATTCCAGTGGAGTAATGTGTAGTATGTATTCCTCTCTATTTGTCTATCTTCCTCTAAAATTGTTATGAAACTAGCTCAAGAAGAAGATAGAAAAGATAGATCGACGCCTTAAAATTTAGCCTCTTCGAGGGGGCAACCTCCTTTACATTACGTAAATGAACAATTCTTGGATGATTCAAATGACAAAAACTCCTTTCTATATATAGGAGTCTAAGGATTCACAATATAACCCAGCCGACCTAACAATAATAATATAAAGCCACAAAAATAACAATAGAAGGATTCTATGGGGCACAATAATAACAATATGGGGACAATAGGGGCACAACAATATTAATAAGGGGTACAACTACAATAGTAATGGGGTAATCACTAGTATTATAGGGACCCAACATGCCCCTCTCCCTCAAAAAAGTGTTGTCCTCAACGCTTGAGTAGTTCTGGATGCTTCTATATAAAATTCTCATCCTCCCATGTGGAATCTTCAGCAGATAAGTTCTTCCACTTGATAAGATACTCTGAAATTGATATATTTCGTAGCTGTCGAGTTCTTGTTTCTGTGACTGCTTCTGGTTCCAATATAATTTTTCCTTCCTCGTCAAGTTCTGGCAATATTGTTTGAACTGGGAGCTTATCGCCTATAACCTTCTTTAAACATGAAACATGGAAAACTGGGTGCAATCGAGAAACTGCAGGAAGCTCTAATTTGTATGCCATAGTACCAATCTTTTGCAACACCTTGTACGGACCATAATACTTTGGTGATAATTTATTATCCTTCTTAGCTTGCTTGAGGGACATTTTCTTATATGGTTGTAGCCGTAGGAATACCCAATCACCTACATCAAAACTTCTTTCGCTGCGATGTTGATCTGCCTGTTGTTTCATTCTATTATGTTCCAACACGAGGTTATCCTTTAAGAGTTGGAGGAATTGTTGTTGATGTTCGATGTGATGTTCCACTGCTTGAACCTTAGAATTTTCTCTTAAATATGATGTGATGGATGGTGGCTGATACCCATAAAGTGCCATAAATGGGGTCATTTTTGTTGTTGTATGGAAGGAAGTGTTATACCACCATTCAGCTAGAGGCAACCATTTGACCCATTTTGTCTGTTTATCAGATACAAAGCAACGAAGATATCCTTCCAAACATTTGTTTACTATCTCAGTTTTCCCATCAGAT
Source organism: Pinus tabuliformis (assembly GCA_031772625.1). NCBI lineage: Eukaryota > Viridiplantae > Streptophyta > Pinopsida > Pinales > Pinaceae > Pinus > Pinus tabuliformis. Next base: position 1,107,629,070 of record CM062817.1, on the reverse strand, counting down.
TGAGGATGATAAGATGAGCTATGAGCTAACTGAGTACCAAGACAAGAAAATAATTTTGTCCAAAAATTTCCAGTGAAAATGGGATCTCTGTCACTTACAATAATCTTTGGGTTTCCATGTAGCTTTTGAATTGTTTCCATAAATGCAGTAAAAATTATATTGGCTTTAAATGGATGTGATAATGCACAAAAGTGTGCATACTTGGTAAGTCTGTCAACTACCACCATGATGACACTCTTTCCCTCAGACTTGGGTAAACCTGTGATAAATTCCATTGAAACCTCCTCCCAACGTTGGCTTGGAATGGATAAAGGTTGTAATAGACCCGGTGTCTTAATTGTTTCAACTTTATTTTGTTGGCAAACCAAACATTCCGCCACAAACTTTTGAATATCTGATTTAAGGCCATCCCAAAAAAATTCCTTCTTAACCCTGTGGTAAGTTTTTAAAAATCCCAAGTGCCCTCCTAAGGGAGAAGTGTGCAATTCCATAAGAATCTTTTGTTTTAGCTGGGAATTCTTAAAGAGGTATAAGCGATCTTTGTACCATAACAAATCATTTTTCTAGCTAAATGTATCAGACGTACTGGAATCTTGTTGTAACTTTTGAATAAGTGCCCACACTTCTTCGTCATTCTTCCATTCCTCCCTTGCTTCGTTTATCCAATCTGGTTGGATAATAGAAATGGCGCACAACAATGCTTCCACATCCTCATCCTTTCTTGAGAGTGCATCTGCCACCACATTTTGCTTCCCTTTTTTTAGATGATTTCAAAGTCATAACCCAACATCTTTGTGACCCACTTTTGTTGCTCTTCAGAGGATAATCTTTGTTCTAAAAAGTATTTAAGGCTATCATGATCCATTTTTACCTTGAAGTGTCTTCCCATTAGGTAGGGTCGCCATTTCTTAAGTGCATGGAGTATTGCCAACATTTCCTTCTCATAAATAGCTTTGTGTAAAAACTTTCCCTTGATTGGACGACTTTCAAAAGCAATGGGTCTTTCATCTTGCATTAAAACAGCACCAATTCCATTTCCTGAAGCATCACATTCCACAATAAAGGTTTTTGTGAAGTCCGTGTAGCTAAGACAGGTGCTTGGCACATTGCCTCTTTAAGATGTTCGAAGGCCTTTGTTGCTTCTAGAGTCCATGAAAATGCATCTTTCTTCAATAATGTTGTTAGAGGTGCTGCTATTCTTCCATAATTCTTAACAAACTTGCGATAATACCCTGTCAACCCGAGAAATCCTCGCAGATGCTTTATGGATGTGGGGATTTTCCATTCCTTAATGGCTTTAATTTTGCTAGGGTCTACCTTAACTCCTTCATGAGATACAATATGACCCAGATATTCCACCTCTTGTACTCCAAAGAAACATTTGGATCTTTTTGCATATAATTGTTTCTCCTCTAATAGTTGTAGCACCCTGTCAACATGTTCAACATGATCCTTCCAAGACTTGTTGTAGATTAGTATATCATCAAAAAATACTAACACAAATTTTCTAAGGAATGGTTTGAAAATTGAATTCATCAAACCTTGAAATGTTGAGGTGCATTGGTAAGGCCAAAAGGCATGACCAAAAATTCATAATGACCCTCATGAGTTCTAAATGTTGTTTTCGGAATGTCTTCAGTCTTCATTCTGATTTGATGATATCCTGAACGAAGATCCAACTTGGTGAAGTAAATTGATCCATGCAATTCATCCAGTAATTCATCAATGACAGGAATGGGAAACTTATCTTTAATAGTGAGCTTGTTGAGCTCCCTATAATCCAAACACATGCGCCATGATCCATCCTTCTTGTGCACCAATACTACTGGAGCAGAGAAAGAACTTTGACTCGGTTGAATTATACCAGCCTCTAGCATTTCTGCAACCATACGTTCAATTTCACTCTTTTGGGCATAAGGATATCTGTACAGCCTGATGTTTGGAGGAACACTTCCTGGAATCAGATGAATAGCATGATCATGATCACGAATAGGTGGGAGACCTTTGGGAGTCTCAAATACCTTGGAATGATTGTCCAAGACTTTTTGGAGATCTGGAGAAATAGATGATTCCAATGTGGAAACATCTAGCGAACATAATTGTGCAATTACACCTTTTCGTTCCTTTTTTAGAAGCTTTGTCATATCGTTAGAGCTGATTATCTTCCTCGGTTTCCCTGCAATACCCCTTAATTCAACTTCCTTTCCTTCCACAGAAAATTTCATGAAAAGTTCTTGAAAATTAAAAGCTATTGTACCCAAGGATTGTAGCCATGGACTCCTAATACAACATCAGCACCCCCCATTGGAATGGAAAGCATTGGGCTAGTCAATACATATTCTCCCATGGATAGCTTGATATTATGGCACTTTCCAGAGCAATTTATTGTTCCTCCATTTGCAACCATCACTTGACACTCTGGTGCTGGATATAAGAAGCAATTCAATTCTTTTGCTACCTTACAATGAATAAAATTGTGGGTACTTCCTGAATCAATCAACACTATTACCTTTTTCTTCTTGATTTGTCCTTCTATCTTGATGGTTTGAGGAGTGGTAATTCCCGCCAATGCATTACAAGATATGGTTGGATTAATTTGTTCTTCATCTAGGCTTTGTTCCTGGAGTATATCCTATTCTTTTGACCTTTCTTGCTCATTTTCTTCTTCCTCTTCACAATCTATGTAGAATAATTTCTTCTCAGCACACTTATGACCTTTAGTGTATTTGCTATCACAACTATAACAAAGTCCTTTTGCTCTTTTTTCTTCCAATTGTTGTGGTGTCAACCTTATAGGTTGTGGAAGACTAGTGGCAACAACACTTCTGTCTTTATAGTTGTGAGTGGTATGCTTCTTTGTTGCCATAATTTTTCTTTCCATTTTTCTTGCTAACCTGAATGCCTTCTCTAATGAATCAGGTTCCCAAAGGCGAACATCATGTTGGATATTATCCTTTAAAGACCCTATGAACACATCAATCCTATGCTCCTCTGGAATACTTTTTACCCTTATGTTCAATTTTTGGAACTCCTCAATGTGCTCCATTATTGAACCCTTTTGTTTGAGACTTATCAATTGGCTAAAAAAAGTGTTTCTTTTTGTATCCTCATAATGTGCTATCAATTCTTCCATAAAAATTTCCCAAGTGATAAATTGTTTACGAGAGCAAAGCCATTGATACCATACAAACTGATTTGGTTCCAAATATAAAGTTGCAATACGTACCTTTTGTGTGTTTTGTACATTATTGAGATCGAAAAATTGCTCCATCTATAATATCCATGTTGCGAGATCCTTGCCATCAAACTTCCTCATATCGATTTTTGGAATATGGTGCGTCTTCAATCCAACATTAGAGTCTATGAAATCATTATTAACATTTCCTTTGTTTGCATCATGAGTTTCCTTTACTCCCCTTTCACCATTAGTAAGTATTTCTTGTAGAAAATTTGTCAAATCTGCCTTCAGATCTATCTTCAAATCGTCAATCTTGGCTTCCACGCCCTTTATCTTAGATTCCACTCCATTTATCTTAGCTTCTGTTAGCTTTTTTGAGAGTGAAATTTGCTGCACTTGGTCTTGTAATTTTGATATATCATGTAGCATTTCTTCATCTTCTTCATAAGTCATGCTAGAGCTTTCAGATTGCTTACTAGGTATTTTCACTTTCTTTCCTCGAGGCATCAGTTACCGATACTAATGTTCTACTATGCCCTTTGAATTCCTTCAAAATAATTTTTCAAACCAAGCTTAAGCAAAAATTTAAAAAATCTACACACCTTTTTTCACTTTGTAGGATCTCGATATTGCCTCTAATGTATCTCTGTAATTTCGAATCATCCAATTCTGAAATTATGACCTATGGTATCCCTCTGTGTCCTCTTTCCAATGCCACAGTTTGACCCCAATTGGATTCTCCAATGAAGAGTTATGCCAAATCTCCCACAGTGACCGGATTATAGACTAATTCAGTAGATCGAACCTTTACGACGTGCCACGTGTCCCTATTTTGACCTTTGGCTCTGAAAAATATATACAAGAAACTACAATCCGTCCTCTTTTTGTACCTTCTTACAAAATTTCAATCAGATGCTCAGAGAGAAAGTTACGATGATTTTCCCCAGGTCACCTGTTTGGAATGTAATTCAGGGGTCTACAAAAAGACCAACTTCCTCAAACCATATCTCCACAAATATAACGGGAAAAACTCTGAAATTCGGACCCAAGATTCAACGCGATGTCTTCTCAAATGGGTTTTTTTTTAGCTTCTGAAATGTCGCAGAAAAAAAGTTATAGTGAAAATGCCACGATGACCTGTTTGGAGCAGCAAAACCCTAGAATCTAAAGCTATGATACCAAATGTTATGAAACCAACTCAAGAAAAAGATAGAAAAGATAGATCAACACCTTAAAATTCAGCCTCTTCGAGGGGGCAACCTCCTTTACATTACGTAAATGAACAATTCTTGGATGATTCAAATGACAAAACCTCCTTTCTATATATAGGAGTCTAAGGAGTCACAATATAACCTCGTCGACCCGACAATAATAATATAAAGCCACAAAAATAACAATAGAGGGATTCTATGGGGCACAATAATAAAAATGTGGGGACAATAGGGGCACAACAATATTAATAAGGGGTACAACTACAATAGTACTAGGGTAATCACTAGTATTATAGGGACCCAACAGAAATTGTGTAATGAAGGTGTTGGTTTCACTCTCACATTATGGATTTACTTATGTTATAGGGTAGTAATGGTACCTGTGCAATTACATATTTAACAATTTTATATTATAGCCAATAGTACCTGTGAGATCACAAATTTACCAATGTTATTTTGTGATAGAATGTACCCATGAAAATATAGAGCTAGAAACCTTAAATGCACCACAATTTCTACAATTTCATCTCCTTATTCTTCCATAGTGCTGATGGGATTTGTTGCTTAGGATTTTGTGTTATCTAGCCCTCTGCATTGAATTCCTTTCCCTATTTTCTCTCCCTCCATTTTTTACTAGAATAATAAATATTAAGCTGCATTTTATTGTGTGTCGGCCACCATATAAGGGAATTTATCCTTGGGATGAGCGATATCTACCTATATATAATTATGTGTATGTTTGAAGTCTACCTTATCAAATGGTGATTGACCCAAGTTCTAAATCAATACAATTCCAATTATATTAAATATGGAGTACAATTAAAAATTCAGCAAATCCTCAAATCACTCCTCTAAGATGTCCTAAGTACTGACCCTTTCCTCAACCTAGGGTTGTCTCTAAAAGCTACAACAGAACAAAAGTAATACATTAAAGAAAAGATCTCTTAAACAACTGTTTATTGACAACAGTAAATAACAAAATTGTTTATCATTACTTCAAAGTTTGTCGAGAAGTCAAATTACAAGAAAAAATTGTAAGGAAACAAAATTCATAAAATTTCAAAATGATATGTATGTAAAAAAAATCCAATTACATTAAAAACAAATATATGATTACAAGAGAATTAAATAATTTATTCCACGACCACAAAGTGCTTGATCTTTTCTTAGAAAACATTAGCCTACAACTTGAGTGCTCCCCTATTCCTACAAAGGTACCAATAATGATCGTATAGATATCACCCTTTTACAAATCAAATTCCCTCATTTTATAGACAAAAAAATTGTTCTTTCTTTACAATTACAATTTCCCCATATTTTCGATAATTACAAAGATTTTAAAAACTAATTTTTTTCCTCAAATCAACAAAGTATCAATACAAATCTTCCAAAATGACTAGAGGTTCTGACCCTTTGCCAATTTGAGGTCACATAATTCATGTAACAAGCTCAACACCATCCCTTTGCCTCGTCTAGGGAGTGTTGTGAATTTGATCGAAGATCCAATCGTGTAACAAAGACAACTAATTTCTATTAAAAAATAATCATTTAACAATAATAACAATTGAAGTCAAATAACAGTGTAGATATAAAATCAAATCTGTGAAAAATAACATTGATTATCCCATTCTTGGTGTTTACTATTTCTCTTCGCTTCTGGTGATCTGGTGGAATGAGAAATGATTGTGGGCCACTATCTTCACTGCAGAAAGAAAATTGTAAAAAAAATATGATAAAAATGCCTCTTATCATGGTCTATTTTCATTGTCTACAGGTTTAGTAGTAGTGCTTGGGAAATCTATGTTTGATTGCAAAAATTAAGAAAACTATAACGCTCCAAGCACCCAAATCTAACCTCAAGACAATAAAACATATCCTACAAATAACTTGAAATCTTCATATTTAGATTACAACTGGACAAATGGCGGATCAGATCAAGGAAATACTGAGGAAATAAAAGACATTTTTCTTCCCAGGCATCACTCGTTGAATCCTGAGAATTTTCCTCCATAAGAAGTAGAATTATATCGCAAATAATGATATAAGTCACAAAACACTCATGCATAAATTTAACTAGGGTTGTTCTGAAGAAAACCCATGCCTCAATTTTTTTAAATTCAACCTGGATTGATCAGAAACTGAGCTAGAAATAAAGGTGTTATCTGTAATTTCGTCCTTAACACTTTTTCAAGTTGGGGATAAAATCCCACATTCATCACATGTTTTTTTAATGGATGGATTTATATTGTCAGGTATTTTAATGTGTTGTCAAAATATGGCACTAGCTCTTAGTCGAGTGTTGTCTTTTGGTTGAGTGACATGGTGTTAAGGGCTTATGGTTTGATGCTTTGTTTATGATATTCTTGTTGGTCAAAGTTGTCATTGATGTCAATATGGCATCCCTTGTGATGGAAAATAGTCTTGTGATATGGCATCCCTAGCTTTAACAACAAACCCTAGAAGGTTGACAGGTATACCCTTGTGTGAAACACTCTACATGATGGAACCCTAACCCAAAAAGAAACTCTAACCCTAACTTTACTAAACCCTAGCTTTAACAACAAACCCTAGAAGGTTGAAAAGTTGTCATTGATGTCAATATGGCATCCCTTGTGATGGAAAATAGTCTTGTGATATGGCATCCCTAGCTTTAACAACAAACCCTAGAAGGTTGACAAGTATACCCTTGTGTGAAACACTCTACACGATGGAACCCTAACCAAAAAAAAAACTCTCACCCTAGCTTTACTAAACCTTAGCTTTAACAACAAACCCTAGAAGGTTGAAAAGTATGTCTTGACATTTATATGAAAGCAACCTCAGTCTTTATGAAAGATGTCAAAACCCTTTGTATATTAATGACTGTATACATCATAAAGAGTATATGACAAGGACCTAAAAGATTGCAGAGGCATGAGTAAAAAGCACATTAATAAGACCAAAAATCATGTCTATATAATACATCATATATATCATACATCATACATTACCCATATATGATAATTCCTTCTTACGCCACAAACTTTTGAATATCTGATTTAAGGCCATCCCAAACAAATTCCTTCTTAACCCTGTGGTAAGTTTTTAAAAATCTCGAGTGCCCTCCTAAGGGAGAAGTGTGCAATTCCATAAGAATCTTTTGTTTTCGCTGAGAATTCTTACAGAGGTATAAGCGATCTTTGTACCATAACAAATCATTTTTCTAGATAAATGTATCCGACGTACTGGAATCTTGTTGTAACTTTTGAATAAGTGCCCACACTTCTTCGTCATTCTTCCATTCCTCCCTTGCTTCGTTTATCCAATCTGGTTGGATAATAGAAATGGCGCACAACAATGCTTCCACATCCTCATCCTTTCTTGAGAGTGCATCTGCCACCACATTTTGCTTCCCTTTTTTTTATATGATTTCAAAGTCATAACCCAACATATTTGTGACCCACTTTTGTTGCTATTCAGAGGATAATATTTGTTCTAAAAAATATTTAAGGCTATCATGATCCGTTTTTACCTTGAAGTGTCTTCCCATTAGGTAGGGTCGCCATTTCTTAAGTGCATGGAGTATTGCCAACGTTTCCTTCTCATAAATAGCTTTGTGTAAAAGATTTCCCTTGATTGGACGACTTTCAAAAGCAATGGGTCTTTCATCTTGCATTAAAACAGCACCAATTCCATTTCCTGAAGCATCACATTCCACAATAAAGGTTTTTGTGAAGTCCAGTGTAGCTAAGACAGGTGCTTGGCACATTGCCTCTTTAAGATGTTCGAAGTCCTTTGTTGCTTCTAGAGTCCATGAAAATGCATCTTTTTTCAATAGTGTTGTTAGAGGTGTTGCTATTCTCCCATAATTCTTAACAAACTTGCGATAATACCCTGTCAACCCGAGAAATCCTCGCAGATGCTTTATGGATGTGGGGATTTTCCATTCCTTAATGGCTTTAATTTTGCTAGGGTTTACCTTAACTCCTTCATGAGATACAATATGACCTAGATATTCCACCTCTTGTACTCCAAAGAAACATTTGGATATTTTTGCATATAATTGTTTCTCCTCTAATAGTTGTAGAACCCTGTCAACATGTTCAACATGATCCTTTCAAGACTTGTTGTAGATTAGTATATCATCAAAAAATACTAACAAAATTTTTCTAAGGAATGTGTTAGTGTCAATCTTGAAAGCCCTCCATCAGTGATCAAAGCTCTTTGCATTTGCATTAGTAGGTGTCTCATCAGTGTTAAAGTTTGCATCCCGTTAGGCATGCCATAACCCTGATGGAGGAGCTGGTCTATTCATACCCCTCTTGGCTTTGCTGGATCAGGTCATATCAGTCATTGAGTTTGTCAAGCTGCTCTTGTTTGGTATTAATGTCAAAATTCTAGGTCTAGGGTTTTGGTCAGTTGTCTTAGCAAGGTCATGTCTCTGAAAGTCCTTGAGTGACCAGCAAGCCAGAGGGAGGATGGTAAACATGTTCCTTTGAAATTTTCATCATGTACAGTTCATTTTTAACCTTGGATTTAAAAACCCTGTTTTTAAAGCCAAGGTCATGATAATTTTTGTAAAAAGAATAAATTTCCAAAATGTACAACAACCCTGGTCCCCTTGCCACAGTCCTTCAGATGATCTACCTGCAAAAAGAATCAGGTCAAAGCACTCAAAAAGTCAACTTCAGGATAAAGGAAACCAAGAAAATCAGTGTTTTAAAAAAGTGTCAAAATAGACTTTATAAAGTGGGTTTATGGATGAAATTTTTTCAAATGAGATTATAAAAGGTAATGTTCCCTCCTTTCACTCTCATTGTGCATTTCAAGCTTGCAAGAGAGAGTGTGATAGAGTGATAGGCGAAGGAGGCGAAATTGCAATGGTTTCGGGCAGATTGCAGGTGCGCGACCCTTCCAGGCTTGTGCGCGACCTGTTGGGCGGTGCGCGACCCGTCCAACGCACTCCGGCAGTGTGAAATCATAACGGGCGCAACCCGTTGGGCTGTGCGCGACCCGTTGGGGAGCGTGCGTGACCCGTTCAAGTGTCTGCCACCAAACCTCAAATAAATTCCTTCATTCCACTTCAAATTTGCTCAATCGGTCGAGGTAGGCTCTTAATGCATGGTTGTTGATATTGGTAGTGAAAATATGGATGTATGCTATGATTTCATCTTCTAAATTTGCAAATGAATGGATTAATATGGCTGCTTGCTAATGTTTGTAAAATGCTAGGGTTTTGTGACTGTTTCAAGTGTTTTTGTCCCATTTGGTCCCTTCCCTCTTTTCCTCTTCCATTCATAGTCATGCTTGCATCTCTGTCCCATATTATTTGTACATTAAATGTTGACTTTTTCCCCCATCCCTAAGCTATAAACCCTACCCCTCTCACAAGCACACAAAACCCTAATTCCCTCTACCATACACATGCAAAAAATAAAAAGAAAAGATACATTTGTAAATAAAAAAAAAGAGTCATGTGAAAATAAATGTTGCTGTATATCTAGAGGCATGTACATAACCCCTATATACCCTTGACATCCCCTTGTACATGAAAACCTTCCCTCTATGTGAAAACAATGTGCATGTACTCCTTAAGAACAAAAAGAGCAAAAATTTGCCTTATGACACACATGAACTCCTATAAGCAAATTTGGTGTATGGTGTCCCTATGTCCCTATTGATACATATATGCCCCTTCCATGTTCATTATCATACATGTTTTTATCCCATATGAGATGTTCTTTGCAAATGATTTCCCAATGTTAAAATGTGTTCCTATGTGCATGACAATTTGTAAAGTTTCCCTTGAAAATTCCCTGTTATTTTCATATATTCCCATTCCTCGTTAAGAAGTTCCCTCCCCTAACATTCCCCTCATGTTTTTTCCCCTTGAAACAGCATAGAGTTCAGTACTTTTGCAGGCAGAGGCAGCAGTTCAATTTGTCCTTCAGTTTGCCCACCTTGCTCCAAAACCATGTCAGATACCGAGACTTATGAGCAAGGTGATGACCATTCATCATCTACAGAGATTGAGGAACAGAGGAGGCCTCGTAGAGGGGGTAAGGGAGGTCATCATAAGAGGGAGGAGCCTACTTCTTTGGAAGAGTTACAGGCTTGTCCTTTGGCACTGAATTGTTTCCAATATATGTCATGCTATCAGTTTTGTGAGAGGCTCTCTCAGATTCAGCATCATAGAGAGCTGGCCCTCTTGTTTGTCTTACACCTCCATGATGGACATGTCACTCTTGCAGGGGTGAATTTCATATTGACACCCGAGGTGATCTCAGAGGCTACAGGGATACCAAATGTGGGTGAGGTGTGGCCTAAGCGCCGATTACTTGATTTTGTTCACTTTGAGCCTTATGTCCGGCCATCATTTGTGAAACTGTTGACGGGTGTTTTCCCATTCAGATTTCTTCGGAGTGAGTATGCTCCCCTCATGAGACTTATCATGCATTATTTTACATGTGAGGGCAGATTTTCACAGTTGTATTCATATCACATTCGCCTGTTGATGCATTTCACCTGGGTGAGGATGATGAACCTCCCGGTCTTCCTGTTTCAGAACATTCAGAGGATGGTGCCCATGTTGCAGAGGAAGACCCCGGCCCAACAGTACAGGAGCCTTTGTCACTATGGTTTGATCCAGCTTATAGTCTCTCATCAGTTGACTCAGCAGGGTATCTCATGGGAGGAGTTCATCTCCCGTGAGTTTTTCACAGTGCCACCTCAGCCACATCAGGAGGCTATTCATGAGGAGGGAGGACCATCTCAGCAGCCTGATGCTCCTATCACCCGACATGTCAGCTCCACTCCTATGGTCACCTATCAGAAAGGCCCAAGGGCCTTATTTGCAGCAGCTAGGCGAGTATTATCTCCACAGCAGGTGGAAGGGATCTCGCCTTCATCTTCAGAGCAGCGAGTGTTATCTCCACAGCAGATGGAAGGGGCCTCATTTTCTTCGCCAGCACAGGTATTGCAGAGGGGCAAAGAGCCCATGGTTCATGAGGATCCGGTGATTGATCTTGAGGTCAGTTCTCCTAGCCAAGAGGCGAAGGAGATCATTCAGCAGCTCAGGGCCGAGAATGATGTTTTGCAGCGGAGACTTGAGGGTGCCCAATGGACCATCACATATCTAGAGCAGCGGAACACACAGCTGGAGGAGGAGAAGGCACTTGATGAGATTTGGAGGATTCGTAGTGACCGAGTCCTAAACCGTAGGAGGCTCGGTGACCCATTGCCTGTTGACCGGGAGTCATTGCTTATTCAAGAGAATGCCCACTTGGAGAGGCTGTTGGCTAAGGCCAAACAAGACAAAAGGCTGCTAAGGGACATGAAAAACCATTATTGGGCTAGGATGCACGTTTGTAAAGCAAAGATGAAAATGTTCCAAAGAAGGTTGACCGAGGCTCTTAAGAGGAAGAAGAAGACCAACCCCCTCCGCATCTTGGCCGAGGCTTCTCTCACTCATCATGACACTCACTAGCCTCTTCACAGCACCAAGCACAAAAAATTTTGGAAGTTTTGGCTCATTTTTGGCATTTTTGGGCAATTTACAGGTTTTGGCTTCTCAACGGGTCTCACCCCCGGTGAGACCCTTTGTCATCGTAGCTCTGTTTTGCAAAAACTCAGCATTTTTGGATTTTTCATGCAAAGTTACATATGCCCATGCATTACCTTGAGTTTTCATGGAGTTTTGGGCCTCCAAAAGGTCAAAATACAGCCAAATTTTGACTTTCTGCCCCTTTTTTGAGCTGCAGAAGTAGTCTTGGGAGAATTGACTTTTGACTAGGCAAATGACCTCCAAATCCAAACATTCCAGTTGGGTTGGAAATTAGACTTAGATACCTTTCCAACGAGCTATCCTGCACCTCATTCTAACACCGGGAAGGCCTCCAAACAGGGCTCCAAAGTGCGCGACCCGTTGAGGATGATGTGCGCGACCCGTTGAGGAATTTGTGCCAGATTTGACCAGTTCAGCCCAGAATTTGCAGTTTAGCTCTAGTTTGACTTGCTGAGGTCAATGGTGGTCCTTTTGACTGTACTTGTGGCACTTTTTGGATACTTTTACTCTTGTTTTACTCTTCTAGAAGTTTCTCTCATGTAAAAGGGTAAAATTGACTGTATGAACTGGTTTCCAAGTTTATAGAGGCAAGTTGTTTTGACTGCCTATTTTGTAGTGCTTAGTTTAGAAGTTGTTCAAACAGCTCCTAGGATAGTGAGCTCGACCCATGGAGGCAGGGAAAGAGGTTAGATCATCTATATTATGTACTTTCATGCTCATTTTCATGGTTGGACTCTTGAGGGAGAAGCTATCATTGTACTATCATTTGTATCTCTGCAATTTTTGGCTAAGGAAGACCAGGGTTTTGCAGTCATCTTTGGGATTCATGTGGACTCAGGTGTTGATGGTGTGTTTCTTCATGTTATTGTAAGCTTTTTTATGTGATTCATTTCCTTTCTATACTGCTGCATATTAAACAAATGAAGTGATAAAGTCAGAATTCATGCTTGCCATGCTCTACTTTTAAATTTGTTTAATTTCTTTGTTTTCTGCTGTCTAAAGAGAATTCAAATCCATTGTTTGCTCTCTTTAGCCTTCTTTTCTTTCTTCCTAATCATCCACTTCAGCTAAAGACATCAATACAGGTTCCTACCTTGCCCCAAAGACCCCCCTGCAGAAACTGTGTCCAATCCCCGCACCCTAAATTGCAGCTCCTCAATTTGCCACCAAAAACCCCAAAACCCCCAAATCAACCTTTATAATCAGTTTACTAGCCTAATATCAGTGTTACCTTGATTGTTCATCTCTTCCTATCGAAAATTTACCGAGATTGACCGGAGAGAGCCTTCTCCTGCCCCGTAGGGCTAGCTACGAGGCTGAATGGTTTGATGTAGCTTTGAGATTTGCCTTTTCAGCCTGAGGTGAAATTTCAAGTGCTAACATACTGGCGACCATACTGGGGAGAACATCAAATTTCTTGTTCATAGACGAGTTATTTCATAAGTCTTAGACGGAGCCTGAAGTTACGCCAGGTAGCCTTCGAAAACGCTCTTGTTTTACATCAGCGCAAGTAGATAAACGCTGCTTCAGTCAATCTCCGTGAGCTTGTGAATATAGCGCTTCTCTGACATCTTATCCCCATGTATTTGTTAACTCTTAGCCGTGGATGATAGGTTGAGAGTTTTCACAGGCTGAACGCTTTTTCTTTCCTAGTTATTCTAAGAAAACAAGCTGGCTACAGATCCTAGACCCATTTTCAGATCTCATTCATGCCCAGCTATTTTTGATTATCTTGAAGATTTGGATTTTGACGAAAGCTTTGAGTTGTCTCTGTTCAAAACTAAATCTGAAAGTGCACTTGCAACTCTAGTTCCTAATCCTGATTTTGCAGCTGCTATTGAATTTGAGAGGCATAATAAATTAGTTGAAAACTTCATTTTGAGGAATCTCCAGACACATGTACAAGCTACTACTCTTGCTGATTTCCTTGAAAATATCTCTGGTCATATTGGATCTTCTATCACGGCGCATGAACAAACAAATCCTCCTTTTATTGTTATCTCTCCCATAGTTACTCATCCTCCATCTACAGTTGTTTCGCCTTCAGCATCACATACTCCTCTTACTCCTCATACCGCTACACCTACTCCGCCTGCTACTCCAAGACCTACCTTACCTAGAAAAATGGCAGCCAGGTTTGCCCCACTTGCATTGCCTGCTAATCTTCATGATATGCCTGCTGATTACCAAAGTAAAATCCCCATGTTTGATGGCACTCCACAAAGTATTACAGCTCAGCAACATATCGATAAAATGTCCACTTTCTTTGATCTATATGAGTTAGATGAAGAAGATGTTACCATGCGGTTGTTCGTGCAAACATTTGCCGGAGAAGTAAGAAAATGGTTCAGAGGGTTAACAGCTAACAGCATTGCTACCTTGGAAGCACTTCAGAATCAATTCTTAGATCGGTGGGAAATCAGAAAGGATCCGCTTCAAATCAATGCCGAATACAACAACCTCAAGCGTAATCCGGGTGAGTCTGTTCAAGATTACATAATCAGATTCAATACAGTTTATAATGCTATTCCCGATGATTTGAGGCCATCTAGAAAATCAGCACTTCTCAAATTCCCGGATGGTTTTGATCCGGAGATGGCTTATTCACTGAGAGACCGAGATCCCCCTACCTTGGAGGATATGCAGAAAATTGCTGTCAGCGTTGAGGCAAATTTGAATGATAAAAGAGCAAGAATGAAGGCAGAAAAGCGAGTCACCATCAAGGAGGAGGCATCCACGTCAAATCAGGTTCTTCAGCAGGTTGAACAGGTGAAGAGGTTACTTGAAAGGGTCACAATTGACAAGCCGGAACCGCAGATTCGTAACCCAAATTTCAGAGGTCAGCAGCAACAATATAGGATCAAGCAGCGTGAAACGAAGGCACAAGACACAACAGTTCAGCAGCAAATGAAACCGCCTTTTCAGCAGAATTTTTTTAGTCAAGAGTCTGAAGATGAGGGTGATAATGTTGGCGAGGAAAATCATTTCTTTACCCCTGATGATATGCCTACATATATCACGGAAGAAGATGAGTTGGTGAGTAATTTTGTCTTTCCCCAAGATGAGCATTATATTTTGTCAAATGATATGATACTTGAAGAAGAATCTGAAGAATATCAAAGAGGGTATTTGAATGCATTATCAGCTCAGCAAGGACAGCAAAGGCAATTGAGAAGCCGGGCTATTCCTATAAATCCCGTGCAGAAAAAGAAAGACATTGCAGCAAAGAATGATTCGGTTTTTTCAAAAGGTAAAGATATAGTCGGTCCATCATCAACTCAAACATCATCGGCAGCTAAAGTAGATCAGCCATCGAATGCACCAAAGGATAAAGCTGAGAAGAGAGATAATCCGGCAAAGGAAGGTGAGAAGTTTCCAGTTTTCAGTTTGGAGAATGAAATTGCAAAGGTGAAGATATCTATTCCTTTAACGGAGGTTATGAAGAACGCTACTTACCGAGGCCAAATTTCCAAGTTGCTGAATTTTGATCCAATGCTAGACATGGTGAATGTACAAGATGATCAACCGGAGTTAATCTTTGGGCCAGCTTTGAATGGTGAGTCTCCCGAGAGTGACATTCCTCCATTTTATATTAGTTTGCGATTGCATGAGTTTGTGCTGCACAATGCTATGTTTGACTCAGGAGCTTCACATAATTTGATGCCGAAAACAATCATGGAGAAGCTGGGGCTTGACATCACAAGGAAGTACCATGATTTGTATTCGTTTGATTCTAGCCGGGTAAGATGCATTGGTTTGATCAAAGACTTAGTGGTGAGTCTAGATCAAATTCCAGCGAAGAATGTTTTAATGGATGTGGTGGTGGCGGACATTCCTCCACGATTTGGCATGTTGTTGTCGAGGTCATGGGGAGCCAAACTCAAAGGTACGATTCAGCTTGATTTTTCATATGCTTCAATTCCAGTTTTCGATCAAATGAGGAAATTATATCGGGAACAGAAGATGAAATACATGATCACTAGTAAGGAAAAGCCCGTGAATCATCCTGTAAATTATGTACAAACAGATTTAGAATCTTTTGTTTTGTTTGCGGAAAATTTCAATGAGGTAGATAGTCAGTTAGTTCAAGTAGAAGATATACCAGACATTTCAGAAAATTTCAGGGATGTTTTGAGAAAGGAAAGTGAAGAAAGGTCTGCTGTCATAAGGCCAATTGCAGAAATAAATGGGCAGCAAACAGAACATGAAACAAAATCAGACTTTCAGCACCTAGAAGATGATGAAGAGGGTCTTTGGACTATGGATTTTGATGGTGCTGGTATAGGTGTGTGGATCCGAAGCCCATTCTCAGCCCAAGATCAAGTTCCAAGCAAGGTACGAGTATGTTCTTATAAATTGGCTTTTGATTGTTCGAATAATGAGGCAGAATATGAAGCTCTTATTGCTGGTTTGAAAATCCTTCTGAAGTTAAAGGCAAAGAAAATAGTAGTATATGGCGACTCC
This sequence comes from Pinus tabuliformis, assembly GCA_031772625.1. Classification (NCBI taxonomy): domain Eukaryota; kingdom Viridiplantae; phylum Streptophyta; class Pinopsida; order Pinales; family Pinaceae; genus Pinus; species Pinus tabuliformis. Next base: position 1,107,612,674 of record CM062817.1, on the reverse strand, counting down.
GAACTAGTTATCAAGCAAGTGAAAGGTGAATTTCAGGCCAAACATCCTCGCATGAGAGCTTATAGAAATGCTGTTTTAGATATCTTGAAAAGATTTTCTGAACATACTTTGACATGTGTGCCCCGGATTCAAAATGGTGTTGCGGATGCATTGGCTAAGGCAGCAAGTAATCTGAAAATACCCATGAATTCCAGCAATAAGTTCGAGATATATGTGAAGCATCGTCCTACAGTTCCAGATAACCAAAGGTGTTGGCAAGTGTTCCAAGATGACGAAGAAATTGAAGATTTTCTGCAAGTTAAGGGTAAGTTTGAAGACATCTCAATAGATATGAAAGCTGAAGGAGTGAATCAGATGGATGTATTGCAGCTCAAAGATAATCACATTCCAAAAGGATTGATTCCTTTGGAGGAATTGTTTGATCAGGATGATGTGGCCCGCAAGCCAACTTTGAGGCCAACAGCTGAAGGAGTTGAAGATGTGAACCTTGGGACAGCTGCAAATCCAAAAATGGTGAAACTTTCAAAAGCATTGCTGCCTAAGGTAAAGCAAGAGTATATCAGATTATTGTCTCTGTATTCTAATGTTTTTGCATGGGATTATTCAGATTTGAAAACTTATGACACAAGCATTATTCAGCATACCATCCCCATAAAGCCAAATCAAAAGCCTTTCCGGCAAAAGTTGAGAAGAATTAATCCTAAATTGCTGCCATTGATTGAGAAGGAAGTCAACAGGTTGTATAAGTTCGGAATCATAGTGCCAATCCGGTTTTTCGATTGGATCTCAAACTTGGTGCCCGTGAGGAAGAAAACCGGTGAGATTCGCTTGTGTATAGACTTTAGAAATCTGAACAAAGTGTCATTAAAGGAAAATTATCCGCTGCCCAAGATGGATCACATATTGCAGCGGGTTGTGGGGGCATCTAGAATGTCATTGCTTGATGGTTACTCCGGATATAATCAGATTTTAGTGCACGAAGATGATCGTGACAAGACAACATTTACTACTCCATGGGGTACATTTCATTATGCCAAGATGCCGTTTGGATTGAAGAATGTGGGTGCCACATTTCAGCGGGCAATGGACATGGCCTTTGAAAATGAGAAGGATGTCTTTTTAGTAGTTTATCTTGATGATTTGACCGTGTTTTCTAAATCAGATGAAGAGCATTTGTTTCATTTGACTAAGGTGTTTGAAAAATGCAGAAAATATGGCATCTCATTGAATCCGAAGAAAAGTCTTTTTGCTATGAGTGAAGGCAAGCTGCTAGGCCATATCATTTCTAAAGATGGCATTCGTATAGACCCTGCACGAGTGGAAGCAATTCAGCAATTGGAGCAGCCCCGTAGCAAGAAAGAAATTCAGTCCTTTAATGGTAAGTTGAATTTTCTGCGTCGTTTCATTCCCAATCTTGCTGAACATCTCAGAGAGATAACCAATATGCTCAAAAAGGACAGCGAACTAAGATGGACCGAAGAGGCGGTGAAATCTTTTAATTTGATAAAGGTAATCTTATCTTCAGCCCCAACTTTGATTAGCCCGGATTATACTCAAGATTTTATCTTGTTTTCATTTGCCTCTGAGCATACATTGGCAGCCGTGTTAATGCAAAAGAGAGATGGAGTTGAGAGGCCCATAGCTTTTTTCAGCCGCATCATAAGAGACGGAGCGCTGAATTATAATATCATTGAGAAACAAGCATTGGCCCTGATCAAAGCATTAAAAGATTTCCGAGTTTACATATTGAATTCTCATGTATTAGCATATGTCCCTAATGCAGTTGTGAAGGATGTTTTAGTGCAAACGGAACCGGAAGGAAGAAGGGGTAAGTGGATTGCTGCACTCTTAGAATATGATGTTGAAATTAAGCCTACCAAGTTGATTAAAGGTCAAGGCTTAGCTAAGTTGATGGCTGAAGCGAACCTTCATGTCCTTGATATAAATTTGATTGCTGCCTTGTCTGATGAAGATGAAGAAAATTCAGTTCTACAGGTGTCTGATATCTTTGTGTCTTCCCCTTGGTATGCTGATATAGTTTATGTGCTTCAAAACTTATCTGCACCTCCTGGAATGCCTAGAAACAAAGCTAGAACATTGAAGCTAAAGGCTGCCAAATTTTGCATTATCAAATCTGCACTTTATTGGAAGGATCTCGGTGGCATCTTGCTGAACTGTTTGGTCGAAGAGGAAGCAAAAACAACAGTAGATGATTTCCATAAAGGTGACTGTGGGGGTCACTTATTTTGGAAAACTACGGCTAATAAGATTTTGAGAGCCGGTTTCTATTGGCCTTCTTTATTTTCTGATGTGTATAAAGCGGTAAAGAGCTATCATGAATGTCAAATTTTTCAAGGAAAACAGAAATTACAGCCCTTGCCTCTCAAACTGGTGGAAATCAGTGCACCATTTCAGCAATGGGGCTTGGATTTTATTGGCGAAATCCACCCTGCATCTTCCGGGCAGCATCGATGGATCTTGACAGCTACAGATTACTTCACAAAATGGATTGAAGCCATTCCCACCCGGCAGGCCACAGATTTGGTAATTATTTCCTTTCTTGAAAATAATATCTTGTCACGTTTTGGCTGTCCACAAAAGTTGATTACTGACAATGCAGCTGCATTCAAATCAAAGAAGTTGGTTGATTTTTTCTTTAAATATAACATCAGTTTGGGGCATTCAACCGCTTATCATCCGCAAGGTAATGGGCTGGCCGAATCTTCAAACAAATCCCTTGTGAATATTATAAAGAAATTGCTGGAAATAAACAAGAAGAGCTGGCATAAGAAGTTAATAAATGCACTATGGGCTGATTGGGTAAGTCAAAAGAAGTCAATTGGTATGTCACCTTTTGAAATTGTTTACGGAGTAGATGTAGTGTTTCCTACTTCACTTAGTGTCCCAGTAGCCAAGTTGTTTCAAGAAGCTAGTGGTGAAGAGGATCCTATGCAACGACGGATCAGTCAAATGATTCATTTGCAGCAGACATGAGAAGAAGTTCACCAAAATTCCCTTAAGTTGCAGGAGCGCATAAAGAGAATCTATGACAAAAAGGCCAAGGCAGATGAGTTTCAGATTGATGATGTTGTGTTACGGTGGGATGCCCGCAATGAGGATAAAGGGAAGCATGGAAAATTCGACAACTTATGGAAGGGTCCTTACAAAATTGCAGCATACCGTGGTCCAAATGCTTTCCTTCTCAAAGAAATGAACGGAGATGAATGTCTTGGAGGGTCGGTGAATGGCCGGCTGCTCAAAAGGTATCATGCTTGAGCATTTTCTGCTCTAATCACTCTCATTGTAAATACCATGTCATTTTCTTTCTGCAGCAAGTGTGAAGCTGATTTCCATCTTCAGTTTGGGGCCCGCGGTGAAGGCTATAATTCTGAAAATGGTGATTAGTTGGTGTGAGTTTTACAAGTTGTTTCATGTCAGTTCATTTTCTGTATAGAGTTAGTGAGTTAGTGTCCAAGATAGTTTTGAATTTCAGTCAATTGTCTAAGTCAAATAAAGTTGTTTTCAAGTTGGTCACATGTGAATAAGTTGACTCCATTGCCCAATGGTTGCAAGCACTGGTCTGCTCTCCCAGATGTCTAAGGTTCTTGGTACCTCCAAGGAGCTACCATCCCCATTGGAGCCAATGTTAGTGTCGGTCTTGAAAGCCCTCCATCAGTGATCAAAGCTCTTTGCATTTGCATTAGTAGGTGTCTCATCAGTGTCAAAGTTTGCATCCCGTTAGGCATGCCATAACCCTGATGGAGGAGCTGGTCTATTCATACCCCTCTTGGCTTTGCTGGATCAGGTCATATCAGTCATTGAGTTTGTCAAGCTGCTCTTGTTTGGTCTTAATGTCAAAATTCTAGGTCTAGGGTTTTGGTCAGTTGTCTTAGCAAGGTCATGTCTCTGAAAGTCCTTGAGTGACCAGCAAGCCAGAGGGAGGATGGTAAACATGTTCCTTTGAAATTTTCATCATGTACAGTTCATTTTTAACCTTGGATTTAAAAACCCTGTTTTTAAAGCCAAGGTCATGATAATTTTTGTAAAAAGAATAAATTTCCAAAATGTCTTCAAAAAGGCAGCAACAACCCTGGTCCCCTTGCCACAGTCCTTCAGATGATCTACCTGCAAAAAGAATCAGGTCAAAGCACTCAAAAAGTCAACTTCAGGATAAAGGAAACCAAGAAAATCAGTGTTTTAAAAAAGTGTCAAAATAGACTTTATAAAGTGGGTTTATGGATGAAATTTTTTCAAATGAGATTATAAAAGGTAATGTTCCCTCCTTTCACTCTCATTGTGCATTTCAAGCTTGCAAGAGAGAGTGTGATAGAGTGATAGGCGAAGGAGGCGAAATTGCAACGGTTTCGGGCAGATTGCAGGTGCGCGACCCGTCCAGGCTTGTGCGCGACCTGTTGGGCGGTGCGCGACCCGTCCAATGCACTCCGGCAGTGTGAAATCATAACGGGCGCGACCCGTTGGGCTGTGCGCGACCCGTTGGGGAGCGTGCGCGACCCGTTCAACTGTCTGCCACCAAACTTCAAATAAATTCCTTCATTCCACTTCAAATTTGCTCAATCGGTCGAGGTAGGCTCTTAATGCATGGTTGTTGATATTGGTAGTGAAAATATGGATGTATGCTATGATTTCATCTTCTAAATTTGCAAATGAATGGATTAATATGGCTGCTTGCTAATGTTTGTAAAATGCTAGGGTTTTGTGACTGTTTCAAGTGTTTTTGTCCCATTTGGTCCCTTCCCTCTTTTCCTCTTCCATTCATAGTCATGCTTGCATCTCTGTCCCATATTATTTGTACATTAAATGTTGACTTTTTCCCCCATCCCTAAGCTATAAACCCTACCCCTCTCACAAGCACACAAAACCCTAATTCCCTCTACCATACACATGCAAAAAATAAAAAGAAAAGATACATTTGTAAATAAAAAAAAAGAGTCATGTGAAAATAAATGTTGTTGTATATCTAGAGGCATGTACATAACCCCTATATACCCTTGACATCCCCTTGTACATGAAAACCTTCCCTCTATGTGAAAACAATGTGCATGTACTCCTTAAGAACAAAAAGAGCAAAAGTTTGCCTTATGACACACATGAACTCCTATAAGCAAATTTGGTGTATGGTGTCCCTATGTCCCTATTGATACATATATGCCCCTTCCATGTTCATTATCATACATGTTTTTATCCCATATGAGATGTTCTTTGCAAATGATTTCCCAATGTTAAAATGTGTTCCTATGTGCATGACAATTTGTAAAGTTTCCCTTGAAAATTCCCTGTTATTTTCATATATTCCCATTCCTCGTTAAGAAGTTCCCTCCCCTAACATTCCCCTCATGTTTTTTCCCCTTGAAACAGCATAGAGTTCAGTACTTTTGCAGGCAGAGGCAGCAGTTCAATTTGTCCTTCAGTTTGCCCACCTTGCTCCAAAACCATGTCAGATACCGAGACTTATGAGCAAGGTGATGACCATTCATCATCTACAGAGATTGAGGAACAGAGGAGGCCTCGTAGAGGGGGTAAGGGAGGTCATCATAAGAGGGAGGAGCCTACTTCTTTGGCAGAGTTACAGGCTTGTCCTTTGGCACTGAATTGTTTCCAATATATGTCATGCTATCAGTTTTGTGAGAGGCTCTCTCAGATTCAGCATCATAGAGAGCTGGCCCTCTTGTTTGTTTTACACCTCCATGATGGACATGTCACTCTTGCAGGGGTGAATTTCATATTGACACCCGAGGTGATCTCAGAGGCTACAGGGATACCAAATGTGGGTGAGGTGTGGCCTAAGCGCCGATTACTTGATTTTGTTCACTTTGAGCCTTATGTCCGGCCATCATTTGTGAAACTGTTGACGGGTGTTTTCCCATTCAGATTTCTTCGGAGTGAGTATGCTCCCCTCATGAGACTTATCATGCATTATTTTACATGTGAGGGTAGATTTTCACAGGTGTATTCATATCACATTCGCCTGTTGATGCATTTCACCCGGGTGAGGATGATGAACCTCCCGGTCTTCCTGTTTCAGAACATTCATAGGATGGTGCCCATGTTGCAGAGGAAGACCCTGACCCAGCAGTACAGGAGCCTTTGTCTCTATGGTTTGATCCAGCTTATAGTCTCTCATCAGTTGACTCAGCAGGGTATCTCATGGGAGGAGTTCATCTCCCGTGAGTTTTTCACAGTGCCACCTCAGCCACATCAGGAGGCTATTCATAAGGAGGGAGGACCATCTCAGCAGCCTGATGCTCCTATCACCCGACATGTCAGCTCCACTCCTATGGTCACCTATCAGAAAGGCCCAAGGGCCTTATTTGCAGCAGCTAGGCGAGTATTATCTCCACAGCAGGTGGAAGGGGTCTCGCCTTCATCTTCAGAGCAGCGAGTGTTATCTCCACAGCAGGTGGAAGGGGCCTCGTTTTCTTCGCCAGCACAGGTATTGCAGAGGGGCAAAGAGCCCATGGTTCATGAGGATCCGGTGATTGATCTTGAGGTCAGTTCTCCTAGCCAAGAGGCGAAGGAGATCATTCAGCAGCTCAGGGCCGAGAATGATGTTTTGCAGTGGAGACTTGAGGGTGCCCAATGGACCATCACATATCTAGAGCAGCGGAACACACAGCTGGAGGAGGAGAAGGCACTTGATGAGATTTGGAGGATTCGTAGTGACCGAGTCCTAAACCGTAGGAGACCCGGTGACCCATTGCCTGTTGACTGGGAGTCATTGCTTATTTAGGAGAATGCCCACTTGGAGAGGCTGTTGGCTAAGGCCAACCAAGACAAAAGGCTGTTAAGGAACATGAAAAACCATTATTGGGCTAGGATGCACGTTTGTAAAGCAAAGATGAAAATGTTCCAAAGAAGGTTGACCGAGGCTCTTAAGAGGAAGAAGAAGACCAACCCCCTCCGCATCTTGGCTGAGGCTTCTCTCACTCATCATGACACTCACTAGCCTCTTCACAGCACCAAGCACAAAAATTTTTGGATGTTTTGGCTCATTTTTGGCATTTTGGGCAATTTACAGGTTTTGGCTTCTCAACGGGTCTCACCCCCGGTGAGACCCTTTGTCATCGTAGCTCCGTTTTGCAAAAACTCAGCATTTTTGGATTTTTCATGCAAAGTTACATATTCCCATGCATTACCTTGAGTTTTCATGGAGTTTTGGGCCTCCAAAAGGTCAAAATACAGCCAAATTTTGACTTTCTGCCCCTTTTTGAGCTGCAGAAGTAGTCTTGGGAGAATTGACTTTTGACTAGGCAAATGACCTCCAAATACAAACATTCTAGTTGGGTTGGAAAGTAGACTTAGAGACCTTTCCAACGAGCTATCCTGCACCTCATTCTAACACTGGGAAGGCCTCCAAAACGGGCTCCAAAGTGCGCGACCCGTTGAGGATGATGTGCACGACCCATTGAGGAATTTGTGCCAGATTTGACCAGTTCAGCCCAGAATTTGCAGTTTAGCTCCAGTTTGACTTGTTGAGGTCGATGGTGGTCCTTTTGACTGTACTTGTGGCACTTTTTGGATACTTTTACTCTTGTTTTACTCTTGTAGAAGTTTCTCTCATGTAAAAGGGTAAAATTGACTGTATGAACTGGTTTCCAAGTTTATAGAGGCAAGTTGTTTTGACTGCCTATTTTGTAGTGCTTAGTTTAGAAGTTGTTTAAACAGCTCCTAGGATAGTGAGCTCGACCCATGGAGGCAGGGAAAGAGGTTAGATCATCTATATTATGTACTTTCATGCTCATTTTCATGGTTGGACTCTTGAGGGAGAAGCTATCATTGTACTATCATTTGTATCTCTGCAATTTTTGGCTAAGGAAGACCAGGGTTTTGCAGTCATCTTTGGGATTCATGTGGACTCAGGTGTTGATGGTGTGTTTCTTCATGTTATTGTAAGCTTTGTTATGTGATTCATTTCCTTTCTATACTGCTGCATATTAAACGAATGAAGTGATAAAGTCAGAATTCATGCTTGCCATGCTCTACTTTTAAATTTGTTTAATTTCTATGTTTTCTGCTGTCTAAAGAGAATTCAAATCCATTGTTTTCTCTCTTTAGCCTTCTTTTCTTTCTTCCTAATCATCCACTTCAGCTAAAGACATCAATACAGGTTCCTACCTTGCCCCAAAGACCCCCCTGCAGAAACTGTGTCCAATCCCCGCACCCTAAATTGCAGCTCCTCAATTTGCCACCAAAAACCCCAAAACCCCCAAATCAACCTTTATAATCAGTTTACTAGCCTAACATCAGTGTTACCTTGATTGGTCATCTCTTCCTATCGAAAATTTACCGAGATTGACCGGAGAGAGCCTTCTCCTGCCCCGTAGGGCTAGCTACGAGGCTGAATGGTTTGATGTAGCTTTGAGATTTGCCTTTTCAGCCTGAGGTGAAATTTCAAGTGCTAACAGAATGGTTTGAAAATTGAACTCATCAAACCTTGAAACGTTGACGGTGCATTAGTAAGGCCAAAAGGCATGACCAAAAATTCATAATGACCCTCATGAGTTCTAGATGTTGTTTTCGGAATGTCTTCAGTCTTCATTCTGATTTGATGATATCCTGAACAAAGATCCAACTTGGTGAAGTAAATTGATCCATGTAATTCATCCAGTAATTCATCAATGACAGGAATGGGAAACTTATCTTTAATAGTGAGCTTGTTGAGCTCCCTATAATCCGAACACAGGCGCCATGATCCATCCTTCTTGACCACCAATACTACTGGAGCAGAGAAAGAACTTTTACTCGGTTGAATTATACCAGCCTCTAGCATTTTTGCAACCATACGTTCAATTTCACTCTTTTGGGCATAGGGATATCTGTACGGCCTGATGTTTAGAGGAACACTTCCTGGAATCAGATGAATAGCATGATCATGATCACGAATAGGTGGGAGACCTTTGGGAGTCTCAAATACCTTGGAATGATTGCCCAAGACTTTTTGGAGATCTGGAGAAATAGATGATTCCAATGTGGAAACATCTATTGAACATAATTGTGCAATTACACTTTTTCGTTCCTTTTTTAGAAGATTTGTCATACCGTTAGAGCTGATTATCTTCCCCGGTTTCCCTGCAATACCCCTTAATTCAACTTCCTTTCCTTCCATAGAAAATTTCATGAAAAGTTCTTGAAAATTAAAAGCTATTGTACCCAAGGATTGTAGCCATTGGACTCCTAATACAACATTAGCACCCCCCATTGGAATGGAAAGCATTGGGGTAGTCAATACATATTCTCCCATGGATAGCTTGATATTATGGCACTTTCGAGAGCAATTTATTGTTCCTCCATTTGCAACCATCACTTGACACTCTAGTGTTGGATATAAGAAGCAATTCAATTCTTTTGCTACCTTACAATGAATAAAATTATGGGTACTTCCTGAATCAATCAACACTATTACCTTTTTCTTCTTGATTTGTCCTTCTATCTTGATGGTTTGAGGAGTGGTAATTCCCACCAATGCATTACAAGATATGGTTGGATTCATTTGTTCTTCATCTAGGCTTTGTTCCTGGAGTATATCCTATTCTTTTGACCTTTCTTGCTCCTTTTCTTCTTCCTCTTCACAATTTATGTAGAATAATTTCTTCTCAGCACACTTATGACCTTTAGTGTATTTGCTATCACAACTGTAACAAAGTCCTTTTGCTCTTTTTTCTTCCAATTGTTGTGGTGTCAACCTTATAGGTTGTGGAAGACTAGTGGCAACAACACTTCCGTCTTTATAGTTGTGAGTGGTATGCTTCCTGGTTGCCATAATTTTTCTTTCCATTTTTCTTGCTAACTTGAATGCCTTCTCTAATGAATGAGGTTCCCAAAGGCGAACATCATGTTGGATATTATCCTTTAAAGACACTATGAACACATCAATCCTATGCTCCTCTGGAATATTTTTTACCCTTATGTTTAATTTTTGGAACTCCTCAATGTGCTCCATTATTGAACCCTTTTTTTTGAGACTTATCAATTGGCTAAAAAAAGTGTTTCTTTTTGTATCCTCATAATGTGCTATCAATTCTTCCATAAAAATTTCCCAAGTGATAAATTATTTACGAGAGCAAAGCCATTGATACCATACAAACTGATTTGGTTCCAAATATAAAGTTGCAATACGTACCTTTTGTGTGTTTTGCACATTATTGAGATCGAAAAATTGCTCCATCTGTAATATCCATGTTGCGGGATCCTTGCCATCAAACTTCCTCATATCGATTTTTGGAATATGGTGCGTCTTCGATCCAACATTAGAGTCTATGAAATCATGATTAACATTTCCTTTGTTTGCATCATGAGTTTCCTTTCCTCCCCTTTCACCATTAGTAAGTATTTCTTGTAGAAAATTTGTCAAATCTGCCTTCAAATCTATCTTCAAATCGTCAATCTTGGCTTCCACGCCCTTTATCTTAGATTCCACTCCATTTATCTTAGCTTCTGTTAGCTTTTGTGAGAGTGAAATTTGTTGCACTTGGTCTTGTAATTTTGATATATCATGTAGCATTTCTTCATCTTCTTCATAAGTCATGCTAGAGCTTTCAGATTGCTTACTAGGTGTTTGCATTTTCTTTCCTCGGGGTATCAGTTACCGATACTAATGTTCTACTATGCCCTTTGAATTCCTTCAAAATAATTTTTCAAACCAAGCTTAAGCAAAAATTTAAAAAATCTACACACCTTTTTTCACTTTGTAGGATCTCGATATTGCCTCTAATGTATCTCTGTAATTTCGAATCATCCAATTCTGAAATTGCGACCTGTGGTATCCCTCTATGTGTTCTTTCCAATGCCACCAGTTTGACCCCAATTGGATTCTCCAATGAAGAGTTATGCCAAATCTCCCACAGTGACCTGATTATAGACTAATTCAATAGAGCAAACTTTTACGACATGCCACGTGTCCCTATTTTGACCTTTGGCTCTGGAAAAATATATACAAGAAACTACAATCCGTCCTCTTTTTGTACCTTCTTACAAAATTTCAATTTGATGCTCAGAGAGAAAGTTATGATGATTTTCCCCAGGTCACCTGTTTAGAATGTAATTCAGGGGTCTACAAAAAGACCAACTTCCTCAAACCATATCTCCACAAATATAGCGTGGAAAACTCTGAAATTCGGACCCGAGCTTCAACGCGATGTCTTCTCAAATGGGTTTTTTTTTAGCTTCTGAAATGTCACAGAAAAAAAGTTATAGCGAAAATGCCACGATGACCTGTTTGGAGCAGCAAAACCCTAGAATCCAAAACTCTGATACCAAATGTTATGAAACCAGCTCAAGAAAAAGATAGAAAAGGTAGATCAACACCTTAAAATTCAGCCTCTTCGAGGGGGCAACCTCCTTTACATTACGTAAATGAACAATTCTTGGATGATTCAAATGACAAACCCTCCTTTCTATATATAGGAGTATAAGGAGTCACAATATAACCCAGTCGACCTGACAATAATAATATAAAGCCACAAAAATAACAATAGAGGGATTCTATGGGGCACAATAATAAAAATGTGGGGACAATAGGGGCACAACAATATTAATAAGGGGTACTACAATAGTACTAGGGTAATCACTAGTATTATAGGGACCCAACAGAAATTGTGTAATGAAGCTGTTGGTTTCACTCTCACATTATGGATGTACTTATGTTATAGGGTAGTAATGGTACCTGTGCAATTACATATTTAACAATTTTATATTATAGCCAACAGTACCTGTGAGATCACAAATTTACCAATGTTATTTTGTGATAGAATGTACCCATGAAAATATAGAGCTAGAAACCTTAAATGCACCACAATTTCTACAATTTCATCTCCTTATTCTTCCATAGTGCTGATGGGATTTGTTGGTTAGGATTTTGTGTTATCTAGCCCTCTGCATTGAATTCCTTTCCCTATTTTCTCTCCCTCCATTTTTTACTAGAACAATAAATATTAAGCTGCATTTTGTTGTGTGTCGGCCACCATATAAGGGAATTTATCCTTGGGATGAGCGATATCTACCTATATATAATTATGTGTATGTTTGAAATCTACCTTAGCGAATGGTGATTGACCCAAGTTCTAAATCAATACAATTCCAATTATATTAAATATGGAGTACAACACAATTTTCAGCAAATCCTCAAATCACTCTTCTAAGATGTCCTAAGTACTGACCCTTTCCTCAACCTAGGGGTTGTCTCTAAAAGCTACAACAGAACAAAAGTAATACATTAAAGAAAAGATCTCTTAAACAACTGTTTATTGATAACAGTAAATAACAAAATTGTTTATCATTACTTCAAAGTTTCTCGAGAAGTCAAATTACAAGAAAAAATTGTAAGGAAACAAAATTCATAAAATTTCAAAATGATAGGTATGTAAAAAAAATCCAATTACATTAAAAACAAATATATGATTACGAGAGAATTAAATAATTGATTCCATGACCGCAGAGTGCTTGATCTTTTCTTAGAAAACATTAGCCTACAACTTGAGTGCTCCCCTATTCCTACAAAGGTACCAATAATGATCGTATAGATATCACCCTTTTACAAATCAAATTCCCTCATTTTATAGACAAAAAAATTGTTCTTTCTTTACAACTACAATTTCCCCATATTTTCGATAATTACAAAGATTTTAAAAACTACTTTTTTTCCTCAAATCAACAAAGTATCAATACAAATCTTCCAAAATGACTAGAGGTTCTGACCCTTTGCCAATTTGAGGTCACATAATCCATGTAACAAGCTCAACACCATCCCTTTGCCTCGTCTAGGGAGTGTTGTGAATTTGATCGAAGATCCAATCGTGTAACAAGACAACTAATTTCTATTAAAAAATAATCATTCAACAATAATAACAATTGAAGTCAAATAACAGTGTAGATATAAAATCAAATCTGTGAAAAATAACATTGATTATCCCATTCTTGGTGTTTACTATTTCTCTTCGCTTCTGGCGATCTAGTGGAATGAGAAATGATTGTGGGCCACTATCTTCACTGCAGAAAGAAAATTGTAAAAAAAATATGATAAAAATTCCTCTTATCATGGTCTATTTTCATTGTCTACAGGTTTAGTAGTAGTTCTTGGGAAATCTATGTTTGATCGCAAAAATTAAGAAAACTATAACGCTCCAAGCACCCAAATCCAACCTCAAGTCAATAAAATGTCTACAAGTTTAGTAGTAGTGCTTGGGAAATCTATGTTTGATCGCAAAAATTAAGAAAACTATAACGCTCCAAGCACCCAAATCCAACCTCAAGACAATAAAACATATCCTACAAATAACTTGAAATCTTCATATTTAGATTACAACTGGACAAATGGCAGATCAGATCAAGGAAATACTGAGGAAATAAAAGACATTTTTCTTCCTAGGCATCACTCGTTGAATCCTGAGAATTTTCCTCCATAAGAACTAGAATTATATCGCAAATAGTGCAATAATTCACAAAACACTCATGCATAAATTTAACTAGGGTTGTTCTGAAGAAAACCCATGCCTCAATTTTTTTAAATTCATCCTGGATTGATCAGAAATTGAGCTAGAAATAAAGGTGTTATCTGTAATTTCGTCCTTAACACTTTTTCAAGTTGGGGATAAAATCCCACATTCATCACATGTTTTTTTAATGGATGGATTTATATTGTCAGGTATTTTAATGTGTTGTCAAAATATGGCACTAGCTCTTAGTCGAGTGTTGTCTTTTGGTTGAGTGACATGGTGTTAAGGGCTTATGGTTTGATGCTTTGTTTGTGATATTCCTGTTGGTCAAAGTTGTCATTGATGTCAATATGGCATGCCTTGTGATGGAAAATAGTCTTGTGATATGGCATCCCTAGCTTTAACAACAAACCCTAGAAGGTTGACAGGTATACCCTTGTGTGAAACACTCTACATGATGGAACCCTAACCCAAAAAAAAAAACTCTAACCCTAGCTTTACTAAACCCTAGCTTTAACAACAAACCCTAGAAGGTTGAAAAGTTGTCATTGATGTCAATATGGCATCCCTTGTGATGGAAAATAGTCTTGTGATATGGCATCCCTAGCTTTAACAACAAACCCTAGAAGGTTGAAAAGTATGTCTTGCACCATATGCAAACCCTTGTGTGAAACACTCTACATGATGGAACCCTAACCAAAAAAAAAACTCTAACCCTAGCTTTACTAAACCTTAGCTTTAACAACAAACCCTAGAAAGTTGAAAAGTATGTCTTGACATTTATATGAAAGCAACCTCAGTCTTTATGAAAGATGTCAAAACCCTTTGTATATTAATCACTGTATACATCATAAAGAGTATATGCCAAGGACCTAAAAGATTGTAGAGGCATGAGTAAAAAGCACATTAATAAGACCAAAAATCATGTCTATATAATACATCATATATATCATACATCATACATTACCCATATATGATATATCAAATATAGCCAACATTATATATTAAATATGATATATCAGATTAACCATCACTATGGTCCCCACACACCCATGTCACTCTACAGTGGTCCCTACTCTTTATTAAACATACCTCATCTCCAAAATATATCGTTGTGGTCCCTTTGGTCCTTACCTAACCACGTCATTAGTAATCCGTCTAGAAATTAAACAACGAACAAGTTATCGTTTTGAACTACTCTGTGCCCGTCCAATTGACTAAATTGTGACATGCATTTCCTATGACCGATCGCACTGAAGTCGGCTTCATCACCTTCAAAGTTGGCTCATTAAAAACAACTAACATGTGTATCTAGATAAGATACACACTATAAATATGGCTCAGGTTCTCTCATTCTGGCAACTGAATTCATCAACAGAAAATAAAATCAGAGATAAAAACACATATCGTAGAAGTTCACATCTCGTGAATTAGTTGAACGAGGCTGAGGAGAATAAAAATTATGTTCGGAAGAAATTCTTCACATCGTGTGAACGTGGAAAGGGAGAACAAAAAACATGCATCTCAATACCTATGACAGAAATTGACGACTGTTTGGGTATCATAATTAAAATGCTTCGTTGACTAAACATTTCTGAAGACTCTGGTTAAAATATTCGTAATTCTGACCTGTGGAAAGTTACAACCTCAGACCTGTTTCACCTTTTGAAGAAGCTTAGATCTATAAACTTAGACATATCTTGCTATTATATCATGGATGGTATTCTGAGGTTCAGATTTCAGGACATACGGGTAGCTATCTTGAGTGGGCTCGGTACAGGGATTTAGTTTTGCAACTCGGATAGATTCTATACTTGTGCTGTAGCTCGGATACACTTGTGGAAAATCAAAGTAGGAACATTTGTGCAGCAAAATTTGTGACGAAGTATACACTTGTGGGAGTTCAGAACTGTGGAGAGGCTTGGACAATCACTTATGAAAGAGCTTGATGATCTTGGAAAATGGGCATATTGAAATCTGAAGCAGTCTTGTGGAGAAGATGATCAGCTATTCAAGTAAGTCTTTTATACACTCTATTTAATTGAAGGATTGGTGTCCTTTGGGTAGGTGCCCATAAACACAAGGTTGGTGCCTTGGAGAAGATAGAAATGGCGCACAACAATGCTTCCACATCCTCATCCTTTCTTGAGAGTGCATCTGCCACCACATTTTGCTTCCCTTTTTTTTATATGATTTCAAAGTCATAACCCAACATATTTGTGACCCACTTTTGTTGCTATTCAGAGGATAATATTTGTTCTAAAAAATATTTAAGGCTATCATGATCCGTTTTTACCTTGAAGTGTCTTCCCATTAGGTAGGGTCGCCATTTCTTAAGTGCATGGAGTATTGCCAACGTTTCCTTCTCATAAATAGCTTTGTGTAAAAGATTTCCCTTGATTGGACGACTTTCAAAAGCAATGGGTCTTTCATCTTGCATTAAAACAGCACCAATTCCATTTCCTGAAGCATCACATTCCACAATAAAGGTTTTTGTGAAGTCCAGTGTAGCTAAGACAGGTGCTTGGCACATTGCCTCTTTAAGATGTTCGAAGTCCTTTGTTGCTTCTAGAGTCCATGAAAATGCATCTTTTTTCAATAGTGTTGTTAGAGGTGTTGCTATTCTCCCATAATTCTTAACAAACTTGCGATAATACCCTGTCAACCCGAGAAATCCTCGCAGATGCTTTATGGATGTGGGGATTTTCCATTCCTTAATGGCTTTAATTTTGCTAGGGTTTACCTTAACTCCTTCATGAGATACAATATGACCTAGATATTCCACCTCTTGTACTCCAAAGAAACATTTGGATATTTTTGCATATAATTGTTTCTCCTCTAATAGTTGTAGAACCCTGTCAACATGTTCAACATGATCCTTTCAAGACTTGTTGTAGATTAGTATATCATCAAAAAATACTAACAAAATTTTTCTAAGGAATGTGTTAGTGTCAATCTTGAAAGCCCTCCATCAGTGATCAAAGCTCTTTGCATTTGCATTAGTAGGTGTCTCATCAGTGTTAAAGTTTGCATCCCGTTAGGCATGCCATAACCCTGATGGAGGAGCTGGTCTATTCATACCCCTCTTGGCTTTGCTGGATCAGGTCATATCAGTCATTGAGTTTGTCAAGCTGCTCTTGTTTGGTATTAATGTCAAAATTCTAGGTCTAGGGTTTTGGTCAGTTGTCTTAGCAAGGTCATGTCTCTGAAAGTCCTTGAGTGACCAGCAAGCCAGAGGGAGGATGGTAAACATGTTCCTTTGAAATTTTCATCATGTACAGTTCATTTTTAACCTTGGATTTAAAAACCCTGTTTTTAAAGCCAAGGTCATGATAATTTTTGTAAAAAGAATAAATTTCCAAAATGTCTTCAAAAAGGCAACAACAACCCTGGTCCCCTTGCCACAGTCCTTCAGATGATCTACCTGCAAAAAGAATCAGGTCAAAGCACTCAAAAAGTCAACTTCAGGATAAAGGAAACCAAGAAAATCAGTGTTTTAAAAAAGTGTCAAAATAGACTTTATAAAGTGGGTTTATGGATGAAATTTTTTCAAATGAGATTATAAAAGGTAATGTTCCCTCCTTTCACTCTCATTGTGCATTTCAAGCTTGCAAGAGAGAGTGTGATAGAGTGATAGGCGAAGGAGGCGAAATTGCAATGGTTTCGGGCAGATTGCAGGTGCGCGACCCTTCCAGGCTTGTGCGCGACCTGTTGGGCGGTGCGCGACCCGTCCAACGCACTCCGGCAGTGTGAAATCATAACGGGCGCAACCCGTTGGGCTGTGCGCGACCCGTTGGGGAGCGTGCGTGACCCGTTCAAGTGTCTGCCACCAAACCTCAAATAAATTCCTTCATTCCACTTCAAATTTGCTCAATCGGTCGAGGTAGGCTCTTAATGCATGGTTGTTGATATTGGTAGTGAAAATATGGATGTATGCTATGATTTCATCTTCTAAATTTGCAAATGAATGGATTAATAACATCTCGTGAATTAGTTGAACGAGGCTGAGGAGAATAAAAATTATGTTCGGAAGAAATTCTTCACATCGTGTGAACGTGGAAAGGGAGAACAAAAAACATGCATCTCAATACCTATGACAGAAATTGACGACTGTTTGGGTATCATAATTAAAATGCTTCGTTGACTAAACATTTCTGAAGACTCTGGTTAAAATATTCGTAATTCTGACCTGTGGAAAGTTACAACCTCAGACCTGTTTCACCTTTGAAGAAGCTCAGATCTATAAGCTTGGACATATCTTGCTGTTATACCATGGATAGTATTCTGAGGTTCAGACTTCAGGACAGACGGGTAGTCATCTTGAGAGGGCTCGGTACAGGGATTTGTTTGCAGCTCGGACAGATTCTAGACTTGTGGTGTAGCTCGGATACACCTGTGGAGAATCAAAGTAGGAACAGTTGTGCAGCAAAATTTGTGACAAAGTCTTGTGGGAGTCCAGAACTGTGGAGAGGCTTGGACAATCACTTATAAAAGAGCTTGATGATCTTGGACAATGGGCATATTGAAATCTGAAGCAGTCTTGTGGAGAAGATGATCAGCTGTTGAAGTAAGTCTTTTATACACTCTATTTAATTGAAGGATTGGTGTCCTTTGGGTAGGTGCCCATAAACACAAGGTTGGTGCCTTGGAGAAGATAGGGTCGAAGCCCTAGAGGTCAGAGCCTCATCAAAGACCAAGTTGGTGCTTGGCAATAATTGTCATACATTGTATTTATTCTTTTATATTCAATAAAATTATTCTTATACATTTCTTTAATTAAATTGTGAAGGATATAATTGGTAATAATACCAATTGAAAGAAAATATTGATTGACCCCCCTCTCAGTATTTCCAACAATTGGTATCAGAGCTAGCTTCTTCATAATCAGCCTAACAGCTGGAAGAAGGATTCTTAGTCACAATGAAAAATCAAGAAGTGTCAGAAAGACTTCCTTTGTTCGATGGCACAAATTTTGGTTTTGAATGGGTACATTGCAAATGCAAAAGCCTTAAATACCATCACTAGTGGAATTACTGATTCTAAATTTACAAAAGTCATGAATTGTGACTCGGCCAAAGAAGTATGGGATAAGTTGGTTAGCTTATACGACGAGAACTCCAAAGTTAAGAAGACAAAACTTCAAACTCATAGAAGGCAATTTGAAAGTCTGAAAATAGATGATGAAGAAGATATTGCATCATACTTTCTCTGAGTAGCTGAAGTGGTCAACTCCCTTAAAGGATTCAGAGAAAAGATTGAAGAAAGAATTGTTGTTCAAAAGGTCTTAAGATCTCTCCCAGACATATTTGACTCCAAAGTAAGTGTTGTAGAAGAAATGAAGGAGCTAAATACTCTTAATATGGATGAACTTTATGGAATCCTCATTGCCTATGAGATGAGAAAATGATCCCAAGTTCCAAAGATGCAGCGTCAAGGCCTCAAAATCAAAAAAGGGGAAAGAATGGAATACTAGCAGTGATGACTCTGATGTTGAATCTGAATTGGCGCAATTTGTACGAAGAATAAAGAAATGATCCAAGCTAAAAGGTAAGTACCCTCTTATTTGTTTCAAATGTGGAAGAATAGGTCATTATGCTGCAAAATGTCCTCATAAGCATGATAGTGATGATGAGGAGGATTCTAAAAGGATGGTATACAAAAAGAAAGGGTTCAATAAGAATAATTTCTTCTCTAAGCAAGATGAGTCTAATGAAGATGAGTTTTGTAGTCATCAAAAGAAAATCAACTAATCATTTCCCTCATCGCAAAGGAGGTAATGATGAATTAGATGAAGAAAATGACTATGCTGGAAGCCAAGAAGTATTATTCATGGCATTCCTAAATGATGAAAATTCAGGACTAGAAGGAAATGTAAATGAATTGTTAATGAGTTCCATTGAAGAAAATGATAAATTACAAAATAAAATCATTTCTCTCAAGGTAGAAAAGGAGGAAGAAAAAAGAAGGCAAGATCTCTTGAAAAATAAGCTAAAAGAAAAGGAAGAAATATGTGCAAATCATGAAGCTAAAACAGTATCTCTAAGGAAGGAAATGGAGCAAGTCAAAAAGAGTTGGGAAAGCTCTCAAACACTTGACATTATCCTAAATGGTCAAAAACCTCAATATGACAAATCTAGGACAAATTTTATAGGAGAATCGTCAAGTACTAAGGATAATGCAAAAAACTATGCCAACATACTTTCTAGCAACCCAAAAGAAGAAAAATAATTTCATCAAAGGCCCATCTCAAATCCAAAAAATGAAGAGAGAGTAACTCCAAGGAAGAATGTTGATTCAAATCATGGCTATTGCAACAGGTACAAAACTATCTTTTTGGGGCATTGTTATTATTGTAAAAATTTTGGTCATCAAGCTAAATATTGCATGGCTTGTAAGAATGAAACAACAAATTTCAAGGATCAAACAAACAAACCATATGGTCTCAAAGAGCAAGGACAAATCAAGACCTACAACTCTTTTGATCCCTTGGGCAAATTTGATCCAATTTGCTCATTATGTAATGATAATGGACATAATGAACAAAATTTCTCCCTCAAAAGAAGAGAAGCAAAAAATGAGAATCTCAGTACGAATAAATGTGGCCTAGCTCTATGTGCTCACAGTGATGAAAATCATTGGTTTGTGGATAGTGGGTGCCCTAAACATATGACAGGTGACAAAAGGATGTTTGTCTCATTGAACAAAAAAGAAGGCCTTTGGAAGTGGATCTGCCAAAATTGCTGGAAAAGGAATTGTTACCCTTATTAATGGAAAAGGAAAGGCTCAAAATTCTTTGTTGGTAGATGGGCTCAAACACAATCTCTTGAGTGTTAGCCAAATCTGTGATCAAGGACATAATGTTGTCTTTAGCACTAAAAATTGTGAAATAAGGAACTCGTCCTCAGGAGAACTTGTGGCGAAAGGAGTTAGAACATCAGATAACATCTACATTCTGAACAAAATTCAGGAAGATAAATGTTACCTAAGTAAAATGGATGAAAGTTGGTTGTGGCACAAGTGACTAGGACATACAAGTTTCGATAACTTGATCAATATCAGCAAGATTAATGCAGTGCGAGACATCCCAAAGTTATTCAAGCCAAATCATGGTGTATGTGGTCCATGCCAACATGGAAAGATAACTAAAACCAACCACAAGACCAAGGAGTTCTCTACATAAAAACCTTTGGAAATCATTCATGTTGATTTATGTGGACCAACTAGAACTCTGGTGCTCCAAGGAGAAAGGTACTTTTCTTTATTTGTTGATGACTATACTAGAATGATGTGGGTATATTTCATAAAATATAAATCCGAAGCATTTGAATGTTTTAAGAACCTTAAAGCTCTTGTAGAAAATGAAAAGGATTCTAAGATTAATTGTCTTAAAACAGATAGAGTGGAAGAATTCACATCAAAAGAATTTGATGAATTATGTAAAGTACATGGAATTGAAAGAGAACTCTCTGCTGCTAGAACACCCAAGCAAAATGGGGTAGTTGAAAGAAGAAATCGAACTGTTCAAGAAATGGCAAGAACAATGTTACTGGAAACTAATTTGTAGCCAAAATTTTGGAGAGAAGCAGTCAGGAAAATTTGATTCTCGGGTTGATGAAGGAATATTCCTTCGATATTCTACTAGGATAAAAGCCTACAAGTGCTACAATAATTGACTACGGAAAATAGTGGGAAGCATTGATGTGAAGATTGATGAAGACCTTCCAGAAAAGGAAATTGAAGATCATGGAGTTGACCTTCTCGTTGAAGAAAATGAAGAAGAACCTGAAAAAGAGGAAAAATATCAACAAAAGGAAAAAGAACCATCTGAAACCCCTTAAAGGTGAAATTCCTCCAAAAACATCACCTGGAAGAGTAGATTATTGGCAATGTAGATGAGGGGATACAAACCCGAAAATGACAATTACACCAAGGAAAAATGATGTTGCTCTCCGATCTATGATAAAACCCAAAACTTTTACTCAAGTAAGTAAGGATCCTCATTGGGTGGAATCCATGGAAGAAGAAATGTCTCAAATCGAGAAGAATTAGACATGGGAGTTGGTACCTCGTCCAAATTATAAAAATATAATTGGAACCACGTGGGTGTTAAAAAACAAAATGAATGAAGATGGACAAATCATCAAAAATAAGGCAAGGCTTGTTTGTAAAGGTTGTTCACAAATTGAAGGAATCGACTTTGAAGAAACCCTTGCACCAATAGCTCGTATGGAAGCTATAAGGATGTTCTTGGCATTTTCTTGCTCAAAATGATTCAAAATCTATCAAATGGACATAAAATCAACATTTTTGAATGGGGAACTCAAAGAAGAAGTCTACACGGAGCAACCAGAAGGAAAAGACTTTGTTTGTAAGTTGAAAAAGTAAAATAAAACTTACCAAGACAAGTTGAGAATCATCGAATAAATCGAAGAGGAAAATGTTCAAGCAAAGCATCCAAAAAGCGATCACACTTCGAAAATACCAAATTAAATGTCGAAGTTCCATCATTTAAGAAAATCCAACAAATCAAAATATGGAAAGCACTCAAAGGTAGACATTCCAAGAACAACCTCTAAAGGTTGAAGAATAACACAAGAGATGAACAAAACCCCAAGGGGAAAGAAATGTGATAATGAGGATGAGGGGAAAACCATCAACCTTGACCACATTAGGGCTCAAATTTGATCAAATATATTAAAGTCAATTCTATGAAGAAATTACAGTATGCGTTAGGCATCAAAGAAGCCTACTCTAGAGTCAAATATTTTGTAGCAGCTCCTTACACTTTGAAGTTCACATGTTGTATAAAGTTATAGCCCTTTCGTAAGTTATTTGCAATAACCCAAAGAAACATGATCAAGTTGTTGTTATTTAATGAGAGATTGATTGATAAAATCAAGCAATCACTAACGGAAGACCCCTCACATACTTCGAAGTTCATAACCTCGCCAATAAAACCTATCCATCAAGGTTATTCCAATGATTCAAAATCAAAACGAATTATGAAAATTGGATAATGAGAGGGGGGACCTATACAATTTTGGCAAAAAATGTAGGGGGGTTCTTGGGGGCCCAACAAATGGTGACTGATTGGGTGATCTAGTTATCTCTGATTAAAAGGTACGAAACCTATAAAAATAAAGGAATGGGAGATTAGATGATACAAATGGAAACTTGAAATATCCTAAAATATGTGTCCCTGACTTATATAAATAACATTTAAAATTCATTGGCAGGCCTAAATCATAACTATCATCATCTAAGAACTGATTAAAATATTACCCTATGAATTGTGTACTATAAAAAACTTTGTATATTCAACAAATAACTTCGTTAACAATCAATTTTGATAAAACAAGGTAACCAATTAAATCATAGTGTTGAATTAACTTCTATACAATAGACATGGCCACTATAACCTCGACAACAATACCTTTTAACTCCTTCAAATGCTAGTGTCCCATCTATTAGAAATAAATACATAGTTTCAAAATCATTTGAATAACTTGTTTAGACGTTGATTGAAGATCATTTTCCTAGCTTGGTAATAAGATGGTGACAGTGCCATTCACAAGGACTAACAAAGTGAACAATCCAACTTGTGATGATACCTCTTGTTCTTCAGCCTTATGAATAAAAGCCATTGCTCTAGCTTGGTGACCGGTAGTGGTAATGTCACTTTATTAGAACTTATGATCATGGTAGGTCGACCCATGATGAGACCTCCTATTCTCCAGTTAATTGTTTTTATTTTATAAGATTCAACTATGGTTATTGTTAATCTCTAAGAGATTATTTCATAGATGAGGAGGCAGGTTATCTCCTTAAGAGTAAGTGATGGCATAAAACATTTTTTGATAATCAATCTCTACTTGGCTAGCTTTGCTTCCCAAGAGATAATTACCTTAAAAACAATTGTTGATAAATATACTTTTCTTTCTTAGAATTGGGGTCAAATGTAGTTCATTAGATAGTAATGAGAATGTTTAAGTAAAATTTATCGTAATTTGATAATATTTTTTTATCAAAATAGGGACTTGAATTATTAAGAGAGTTCAAGGTCACCATAGTGCATTCATCTCTTTAAATAATAATCCCTAAAGAATAATATTTTGTGATATATATATATATATATATATATATATATATATATATATATATATATATATATATATATATATATATATATATATATATATATATATATATATATATAAGAGTATACTGGTGCCCAAATGATCATGTCATAGAAAAATCCAAAAAGATCAATCTAAACGAAAAGAAAGAAAATCAGGGAATCACAAAATATGAAAGAAAACAGAACAACCCCTAAGTCAATTATGAAAACACCATAGGATGCAATAACCCTATCAAAATCCAAAAATGATTAGTAAAAATCCAACTCTAGGGATAAGATATATATTGTGAGCATATGCATTTGATCTCTAAATCTTATTAATGATATAATTAGGTACTTGACTTTAACATTCAAATTTGACATTGTGGAAAATGTCACATGTTTGACCTTTTTATTAAAGAAAAATAATTCCAAAATGTAAAAGGCAACAAAAAGTTAACTAGATAAGTTGTCATGATATTTGATTTCTAGAATTCTATAAGGATACATATCAACACAAAGAAATGTTAAGGAGATAACACTATGAACAAAAAAATTGAAAGAGAAATATTTAAAGTAGTCTCCCCTCAAGCTATCGAGATAGCGACTCATCTGAAGTTGGCATAGCATACTTCCATACTGCATTATTAAAAAAGAAAGAGAAAAAGTCAAACACAACTAATCTATCCCTAAATTTACCCTACACTACTTTGAAACTCAAAAACTAAGTGAAATGAAACTTCTAGTGAAACCTTTCCAACTACTTTAAACTTGTAAGAATGTGTACACCAATAACTACAAGCATCAATAATTGCAATATCAAGCAACATGGACAATTGTAATCATTCACATAACACGTGTAAAAGAATCAAACCTTTATTTATAGGAAATTTTTTAGTATATTATTCTTTTAACCATGCATAAACTCTATCATAATACTGAAAAAGAAGAAGAAGAGAAAAGAATGGAAGCATGAGTTTAGAAGGATTACTAATATGATGGGGACCTAACATAACCATCAATTGAAACCGAAACTCCCTATTCTCTTGACAATACTTCAAAGGATTTAAAATTTCTTCACATGCAAAATCACTTGGAAAATAAGTATTTACAATAAAAGTAGAATAAAAAAAAAAAAAAGGATTTAACAAGACTTGATCATGAAGAATATCTAAAAGAACACCTTGGGATATTAAAGGAGAAAACTAAGGTGAAGTGTAGTAATTAGAAGAACACAAAATTGAGTCATTAGGGAGTTGTATGTCATCATAAGTGTCATAAAAAACTTATCCCTCTTGCAACTCATGAGAAGGCTCATGTTCATGTCATTCTATAAAAGGATATGCAAGAGACTCAACAATAGGTGTATTATGTTTAACCTCGATTTATTGGAGTTGATTTTGTTGTTCTGCAAGTGCTTCTACTCTATTTTGATTTGAATCAGTACAAATAGGGGTTGGGGCAGGAATATTAACTAGATCGTTACCATATGTATGGGAATTAGAGAACAGTTCAAGATACATAAGATAATGAGTACCAGAGAATAGATGATTTTCATGAAGTGGACACTCTTTCATGAAACTATTAGTCATACTCTATTTACTAGATGAACCCTCTTGTAAATTAAAATGGTTTGATTCAAGATTAACTTCTAAGGGAGGACATCATAGACATGATCATTAGTTAACTCTAAATTTTCTATGAGATTTTCCTTTGCTGAAATATTCTCTTTGCAATCAAAATCAAAAGGAGTTTTAGGAACAATTTCCTCTTGATATTTCCAATCTAAAATAATTTCAGATTGTTTAGAAAATGGAAGATAAATTCCTATTGTAAGTGAGTGTGAAGGGATTTGAGATTAACTAGTTGTCACTAAATATTTCATGACAAGATCAGGAGTTTCCATTCTCTTAATGTCTTGATCAACCTAGTAAAAATATAAGCTATTTTCATTCCTATGTTTATTTCTAGAAAGAGCAAGTTTAAGAAACCAGAAGGTTAACTCATGCCTAGGGGGTAAATATTTTAAATGAAATCTCCAGCAAAGTACAAGAAATCTAAAAGAAAACTCCTGCAATGATTCATTTTCATGCATAGATAAACTATTAATTTCTAAACACAATGAATCATAATCATAGCCTTGATGTGCATTAAAAAATACTTCAACTAATTGGTTCTACGAGTGGATAGATTTGGGTGGAAGTGCTTTGAACTAGTTAAGTATCCTCCTTAGAAAATCAAAGCAAACAACCTACATAATACGCTATCAGTCAATTCTCCAAAAGATTTAAACTCAAATTTAAAACAATGAATATGTACAAGAGAAGTCAAAGAATGTTCCTCACCATCAAATCTAAACTTGGACAAGAATTTAGATGTCTTGGGAGGGATATTTTGTAATCTAAAATTAAACACATCCTCACATATAGAAGTTAGGTTAAGAGCCATGAATTATATGAAAAAATAAGACACTAGCTCCCTATAGGTTAGCTTGTCTTCTAACCTTCCTTCAAGCACATGTGAGATGACACAAGAAGAATTAAAAATCTAGAATTGTAGAGAATCTGAGTTTGATGATTTAATCAATTAATTTTCCGCAAGCCCTCCTTCTAGGACCATTTTGTGGATGCAGATTTTAAGAACCTTAGTCAACAAGAAGGAAGTTACTTGAACCAAGTCTCTTCACATAGACCAAGCCATTTGGAGTACTCACCCCTAACAGGTTTAGAGGCTTTGTTAGCCTTTTACCTCTTCCTCTTGTGAAAAGGAAAAGACAAAGAAAAACTACAACTATCTAAAACTAACCTAAGTTAATACAATTATATATATATATATATATATATATATATATATATATATATATATATATACCATGGAATACTACTACTTATCAATCTATGTTAATCGACATGCTATTCTTGAAATCTATGCATATGATATACAAAGAATAAGATGACCAGAGACTAATGTAACTGGCATGTCAATGAAAGATGAATGGTTGGTAAGCTAATGCAACAAAGAGTATATAAGATGAAAAGGAGTGTTAAATATGAATTATAAATAAAATTATAATTTATACTATTATTAATGTCTTAATGTAATAAATCTATAAAAGAATGAAACATTACCACCATGTAACTATTGGGATGGGGTCCCCTGGGTCAGTTTTGGGGATAAAAACCCAAGTTTTGATGTAAATTTTGGTAAAATATGTAAAATATCTGCGATTTGTGGATGCATAACACATAGGTAATTAGGAGTAAAAGAGTTTTTAGCCCCTTGTCTATGTAAAGTTGAGTCGGCTTTGAGATCCACCCATGGTCCGCGGGCCATGGGATTATATAAATAGGTGTGTCTTAGAAATTCTAAGGCATAATCAAATGATGATGGATGTAATGGATCAATAGAATATGGCACAAAGAAGTGAGTCGTAGAGGAGGGAAAGGCTCTGCAGCTGAGTGTGTAGAGACCTATATTAGTGTCCGCAGCTAAGTGCACGGAGCCCTGCAGTTGAGTGTGCAGGGCAGTTTTGAGTCTGTAACCTCATATTGAAGATTAATAAAGCAGAGTATTGAAGATTTCTTGTGTTTATCTATTTATTTATGTTTAATGATGATTTCTACATATGATGTGATTTAATAATGTCTTTATGGAATATTGATCTACTAATGCGCGACTCCAAAGGATACGTCTTGATAACTGTATGCAATGCATGTTAAATACTTTTGCGAATGTTATAATACATTATGCTATGTTTATTAAATACTTAAGTAGATATGTGTGAGATTAGATCTAGGGTCATTTTATGGTGTGCGTAAGTAGATGATTCATCTATTAAGGGTCCGTAAAGACATATCGTAGACCTTCGCGAAGGTCTTGAGGCCGTGTTATCACCAAAAGATTGATCATCTAGCCTAATTTACTAGATGGATCGAAGTACACCATGTAAAGCTAATTTTACCATAGTAAAATTGTTTTCACTATGAGAAATTACCTAATAAAGCACCATTATTAAGTAATTTATAGTTAAACCCATGAAGAATAATTAAATAAATCACTATTTATTTGATTTTCTTCTAAGAATAACTAATTAAACCATTGTTTTATTATTATTCCTTGTCAAATTCAACCCAATCATGAAAAATAAACAAATAAATCATTATTTATATTATTTTCCTCTAAGAATAACTAATTAATCATTAATTAATTACTATTCTTTGTTAAATTTGTTTAAATCCCTTAGGAATAATTAAATAAATCATTACTTGTTTATTATTCCTTGACTAATTCCTTGAGATGATAAATAAATCATTTATTTATTTATTATTTCTAAATAAAAGTTTAAATGCTTTTTCACTCCTAAACAAATATAATAAAATATTCCAAGTGGTAATTCCAAGAATGAGATCAATAATATTTTATTATTACTCATTATTTGAGGATAACTCAATATTTTGTTATAAATAGGAGGGTTTTCCATTCATTATTCACTTTTGATTATTTTCATTGTTGCACTCACTATTGTTGCTATGATCATTTTCATTGTTGCACACCATATTTTTTTACTGGGTTTATGCATTATAGAGGAGAGAGACTCTATAGAAGTTGTTTGAGGATAGTCAAGAGCCCATCCCATAGAGGGGGACTGGTAACATTTATTTTTTCTCTTCACAGGTGTTATTATTAAATTATTCTTTACATATATGGTTCCATTGGATGTTTTAGGGTTATTACTCTTTCTTTCATTGTTTAATTATGATTTCAGCATAGATCAGAATTTTGGTAGGTTTTTTTTCTATTAATAACTATAAATCTACAATGTTTAGCATTCATTTCTATTGTTGAGATTGTTTGTCATCCACAATCTTAAGTGGGTTCTTTTCGTGCATCATTGAGAAGAAAACACTACAACAAATTGGCGACTCGGCTAAGTTTTATACTTCAGATCCAAAAACCTGGGTGACTTTTGGTTTTTAGCTTAGGGTTTCTTCTTTTTTTCAATTCTATTAATGTTTCCTAATGTTTTAACCCTAGATCTAATAAATTTCTGACTTTCGCAAGCTTTCTGGTCGTCTCCGCATGTCATAAGAACAAGTCGCGCAAAGGCGACACTTTTTTCTGAAATTTGTAGACTGGGATTCTTGGAACATAAATCATAGTTTTCAGCCCAAAAGGTGTGATCTAGGCTCCAAAATGCATATTTATACCCAAAAAGTGTGATTTCATCAAAAAATAGGTCAGACCTGCGATTTCTGGATTTTAGGGTTTTTCTCAGATATATTTCTGGGTTTTTCTAAGAGCTTTCTGTTGGGTGTTTGACCTTTGTCTCGTCTTGCTTAGGCCTTGATCCATCTTATTTTACTCATCAAAGTTGAATTTAGCCTCCCCTAGGGCTTCTAGTACACTTCCACCTTTCTAGCAAAAGTTTAACTGAGTGAGAAGTCTGAGTTTCTGCAGCACTTTCAGCCACATTTTCCATATCTATAACCTTTTGTTTTAGATCTAATAAGATAGGTTGCTACCATTTATATTTTCACATTTAAACTTGTTTGGTCATTCCCTTAGGGTCCCATCGGTTGCTCTAGGTGTTTCACCCATCTCCTTATCTTTTTGGAGCGATCTTCCCCTCTGGTTTTTTGTTGTTGCTGCACCACTTTTCAGCAACTTAGAGTCACTTGATCCCAATCACACCGACATTCAGATCTCTTGGCCATTTTAGTGTATTTCCCATCGATTTAGCCAACAAGTAGTACAATGTTTACAAACCCGGTTTGGGTGGGGTTTAGCTAATTGTTTTTCTATTTATTTTCTGTTATTTATTTCAGTTTATTTTCAGCAAGATTTTTCCTTTTTTTACAAACACGATCTGGGCTTAATCAATTAATACACTTTCACACATAAGCACACCTTAAGCGAAGGGTTCTTGGTTTACACCGCCAAGCGAAGACATAACATAATAAATTTATCTCACGACATCAAAGAAAAAAGATATATCGTTGATCTCCCTTCACCCTTTATATGTTTCGTGTGTCCTTCCATCATTGCTCCACCAAGGCATCTGCTACGGAGACTATTAAGCCTTCACCCTGAGTTTCCACTTGGGCGTATCACCCCTCCCCGTCAGTTTCGAGTTCATAGCCCTCTGAGTCCCCATATCAACTCTTCTCTTGGTCCTTCTGATTCCTCATCTAATTTCGAATCTCATTCACTGTATATCATCCGCATGTCTGGACCCACAGCTGGTGCAGGAACCTAAACTAGTGGTGGCTCCAGTACTATACCGGTGGTCACATCAAGTGGAATAGTCTCAGGAACCATTCCAATAGCCCCCACACTCCCATTTATGGATGGGTTAAGTCTACCATATCTTAACTAGTTGATAAACGACCCCATACACCATGATGCTAGTTGTCCCTCTATGCCGACTAAGCTCCCCTTAGACATCCCAAAGTTCTAGGGTATTGCTGGAGAGGATCCTACCAACCATGTTTGATCCTTCCACATGTGGTGTTCATCCAAATCCATAACTGATGACTCCATTCGTCTTCGACTCTTCCAACGCATGCTCACTGGAGACACTGCAAAATGGTATGTAGACTAGCCCTCTGCCTCTCATTCCGTTTTCGTGACGCTTGCTAAAGCGTCCTTATCATATTTCTAGTTACCTATCCGGTATGACACTGGTACAGAGCTTTTGACCACATTCTGTTAATCCTCTGCTACTCGCCTTTCTGACCATGTTCAAGAGTGGCATTGAATGAGGAGCACATGTCATGCCTCGCCTTTCGAAGACCGTGTCTATCTACATTGGTTTCTTAAGAGCCTTTTATCCCCCATCGGGAAAGATGTTGCATCCCATTTTCCTCAGACTGAGGAAGAAGCTCTTCAGACCACTTTGAGATATGATCTGATTTATACTTGATCGGGTTATGTCTATACTGTTATTTCGAACCTCCCTCATCCTGGAAGTGCTAATGCACTGGGGGCATCTCACACCACCGACTGTATCATTGGATCCATTTCACAATATTCGCCATATTCTTAGCAGAGCTATGGCTATCCACAAGGGGGCACCAATTCCTCCAACATTTATTCCCCTCCTACTAGCAACATGTTTCCAGGGTCCCGGCCTATCTACCAAACTGTTGCTCCTTCTTATGCATAGCCTAGTGCTCCAGCCCCTCATGTATTAGTGCCGCAACATCCCATGCATCCCCAGCCCTAGAAACCACCACCCTCTTAAGGCCAGGTGTTTACACAACAAAGTGATACCAATCCCCAGAAT
Organism: Pinus tabuliformis; assembly: GCA_031772625.1. Classification (NCBI taxonomy): domain Eukaryota; kingdom Viridiplantae; phylum Streptophyta; class Pinopsida; order Pinales; family Pinaceae; genus Pinus; species Pinus tabuliformis. The sequence goes on along the minus strand of CM062817.1, from coordinate 1,107,581,824 downwards.
TCAATGAAAAATAATAAGGGGAGGGGTAACAAGGGTAACCAAGGTAACCAACCTAGTGAACCCCCGGGGAACCAGCCTAACACCAACAATGAGCAACAGGGCAGCCAACCCAAGCAGAATAAGGCTATTCATATGAACAAGCCTTGTGCATGTTGTGGTATACATGGTCACTATACACATGAGTGTCCTATTTTACCCCAAATGCACCAAATGTGGGAAGCTCAAGCAACTTCTCGAGGTCAGCCATCACCTTAAAATCCTACACCATCTCAACCGGTCGTGCTCACAAATCCTTTCCCTCGACAAGGATTTATTGCTGTTCAACCCCATCTAGGTCAAGCAACCCACCTCCCCCAATCTTCTAGTCCTGGTGACTACCAGATCCTAATGATGAACAATGATGAGGTTAACCCCTCCAATATCAACCTACAAACTCAGTCACGCCAATATGACAAGCCCTCCACTTCGTCAGCTACTGAGTCCAAAAGAAAAGTATCCACTGAGCCTCTTATGACACCAAGTGGTCCTTTATAGATCCCTAAACCCAAAGTTGAGGCCAATCCCAAGATCCCAAAGGGACCATTACACCATAATGTGACTTCTAACTGAGCTGCCCATACATACAGTATAGTAGATGACTTGGCACAATCACCTATTGCCATGTCAACACTGGAAGTCCTCTAGTTGTGCCCTTCCCAAAAGAAAGCTCTACTAAATGCCTTGGGTGTAGTGGATCCTTCTGATGATCGTTTGATTGTCTTCTCATTTGATACATCAATTCAGCCCCCATTGCCTTCTTCTGTTGCTTTCCAGATACCAGTTAGAGTTTGTAATGCCATCATCTCTAGATGCATTATTGACGAAGGCGCATTCACCTATGTGATTTCTACTGCTGTTTGGAAACAACTCAAGTCACCTGAGTTGTCCCCCTCCACCATCACTTTGCATGCATGGGATGGACACTCCTCTCATCCCTTAGAATGTACTGCAACTGCCCACTGACCCTTGTACGCAAGACTGTCCATGTCGATATCGAAGTCATTGATGCCCCTTTGGATTACAACATCCTATTAGGTCATAGTTACACATATGCCATGTCAGTTGTTGTGTCTGCGATGTTCTACAAGATGTGCTTCCCCCATGAATGGAAGATCGTTACCTTTGATCAATTGACTTATTACGAGCTGACATCCACGACCTCCCCCAAGTCCATCATCTCATCAATGTTCGACAAATAGTCTTCAACTCCTTGCACCAATGTCTCACTCGAAGTTTATAAGGATTCCTCATTGTTATGTGCCTTCCCTAGTCCTTCCCCTCCCATTTCTGAACCTACTTCCATGATTTTTTTCATGTTACAAGCGTCGCAGGCTACCCTTAAGCAGTCTGGTACACCTGATCAAGAGCCAACTCCTCAACATCCTATTGTTACTCTTCTAGTCGAACCCTCTAGACCCACTACCCTGGGACCTCCTCTGTTTATGGGTGCCTCTCCTATGTTCCCTCGAAGAACTGTTCCTCAAGGTCTTAACCATCTAGGAGCTATTCCATCGGGACATTACCCTGCCAGCTATATACCTTTCTTATTCCCCCCTCTGGGAATTTTTTCTGTACCTGCCATGGCTTCACTGGTCCTTCCTAAAATGACTCTTGGAATCCTAGTATGGTACATCGACCCCCCTAAAAACATTCTGCCTCATCAGCCAAGACTGTATGATGCTTTGACCCCGGTTCAACCGATCCTCATGACCCCTGCTGCTGCTTCAGTACCATCAAAATCTCAACAGGAACCAACTCCTATTGTAAAAGCATCTGGTCAGGGGGGCAAAGCCAAAAGGAAATATTCGAAGGACAAGGATCCCCAAGCTCCTCTAGCCCCTAAGGCCCCAAAGCTGTGTGCTTTGTTTGAAGTTGTTGGGCATGCCACCAACAATTGTCCTAAACTTCTTCAACTTAAACCTTTGTTTCATGAAGCATTCCCTGAGTCAAATATTCCATAAGTCCATGTTAAAATAACAGTCCCACCTAAGAAACTCAAAATGCTTCACACAAACCACCCTTGTGCCCTCTATGATATTCATGGTCACTATTCCCATTTTTTCCCTTGTCTCGATGAGATTTGTGATTTCCTTGTGGAAATTCATGAATACAAGGCCACTCGTAGTGGAACCTCTCCTCCTCTACCTATGGATTCTAGTACCGCTAGTCAATGAGAATAGGGAAACTATGGCCCCTCCATTATGATCCCTTTCCCCGATGTCGATATGACGAACACCACATGCCCCATTATTTACCTATCGTCACCCTTGAGTTACTCGTCAGTAAACCTTTGAGAGGTTTTTGTGCACATTTCTATCAAACCCTTTTCGATAGAATCCAAGGTCTCAACATTAGTATACCCTCCTTCTACCAGTCATCTACCATTCAAGATGCTGCGTATGTGAACCTTATTCCTCAGGTTGATGCACTAGGTAATGTCATTGCATCATGTAGTCAGCCTTCCTCCCATCCACCCATCTCCCAGCCTGATGAGGACACCATGGAATCTATGTCTACCCCTACACTTGAGTAAGGGGGCATTCCTTCATGAGGATTTCGAGGGACATCTCCTTCCTTATTATCCCAATACGCTCTACCTCCATAAATGTTTCTCAAAGCACATCTCTTTGATTTGTGTGTCTTTATTTCTACCATAAAGTTAGGTAGATTTCATCATCTCATCCTTTGTCTTTTGCACCTTTCATATGGATCCATCATCCACACAGTATATCGACAATGCCGATGGTGTGAGTCTCTTCTCCCAGAATCTAGCCTCAACATCCTAGGCCATTTTGCCCCCCTTGCATACATTAGTTTGGTCAAATGGTGTGTGCATTGGATCTGCCACCAATAATTAGGCCGAATATGATGCAATGATAGTTTTGTTAGTCGATGCCCTTGCTCATTGCATGCCTCATATTCATGTTCGTTTAGATTCCTTGCTACTTGTCATGCAATTGAATGGTGTGTATCATGTGCATAACCAAGTCCTATTTAGAAAATATCTACAAGTGAAGCCATTGGTACATGAATTTGAAACCATTACTTTCAGTCATGTTCCTATAGCCCAAAATCACTATGTAGATACCATTGCAAACAACATTCTAGATTGGCATTTATCACATGTATACCACATAAGATAACCACACAAATGGTGAACCATCATCGTCATATAAAATCCATAATCATATTATGTATCATACAAGTGTTTGGAGCCCTTAGCTCTAAGTACATCCAGTACATCGATAGCATACTGGGGGGGCACATAGACCCATACATCTCCTTTGGAGGATCTCATGCCAAGTTGGGCCGAGATGCTTGAATCCCTTTTCCAAGCACCCAGAACACAATGGAACTCCATTAACACCTCTTGCTAGGGGGCATCATTCCCACCTTTTCATACCATATCAATATCCCATGCTTGGGGGCATGATGTTTTTTCCCCTAGCCATCCTCTCACATAAGTCTTGGCCTAAATCCCAATGGATCTAGGTGTGGTCGATTATCCTCCCATTCCTTGGATAGTTTTTCCTACTGGCCTCTCCATCGAGCCATATTCACATCACATATCGTAGACATTTGATACCATATCTTCAAATATTCTACTCTATACCACCTAGTCCCATGTTTGACTTAGTGGGTGAGGATGATTCTAGACCTCCTCTAGTAGTTCATTCTCGTTTTTCTCTTCCTTAATTCTTCACCAAGAACCATTGTTCCAAGAAGCATTTAGGCCATCTTTAGACAAGTAAGGCCACTTGTTTGAAAGTCTTAGATATTGATTCCAATGGTCGGTTTGTCTGCTAGGATCTCCATAATATTTAGGGTCTTCTCCTCCTCTCAAATTGGAGGAAAAACATCCTTTCATAGAAAAATCCCCAATTTTTCTATTTCCCATTGTGAGTAAACCATAGCCCAGTTTGATGAACCGTTAGCAGTGTTGGAAAACTCCCATAGAGCTCTATAATGGGTCTTCCTTAGTTTTTGATGATTTGAAACTTCACGAGGAAACCATTTTTCCAAGAAGGGTCACTTCGTCGCCTCTAAAAATAAAATTTTGTCATAAAGCGACACTTGTACTTTGAGGTCCACCAACTCTTAATACTTTTTGTACCATATGTCGATCTTCATCATGAGTAACCATCATTTACTCATGTTTTCATGGTCCCCACCAGGCCTAGTCTGTGTGGCAGCATCATCGAGTCACCCTTGTTCAGAGCATCCGCGATGAGTCACCCTTGCATTCTTGGAGTCTATTTCATGCCCCATCATATCATGTCACAGTATTCCATCCATATTTGCATATCGTTCATCCTGTGTTGCCCATTTTGGCCTCCAGTCATACTATCCCCATCCCCTCCGAAGTCGAGTCAATTGCTGCCAGGTCAACCATGCACTTTATGCTCTAACAAGGGTAGTCATTTGTTTGTCCCTCAGTCCCCTTTTCCCCATTATCCCTGGTGTCATTCCATCAGTCACATTACTATTTTCCCTCATGCTTTAGTTGAGGATCCTCATTGCCTCATCTATCGCGAGCCCTATTATGTCGACATCAGCTCATTTATTCCAGAAGAATGGCCTAGAGGGCGGTGTATCTTGATTCCAACTTCCATTCTTGTTTGGCACCTTGGATTGAGTAGAGGGTCTCATTATTGCCCTTTGACTTGGTCATTTCATGTTCATGATCCATACATGTGATGGTCCAATGATGCAACAGATTGTAGTAGTGATTCTCGAGTGTCTGTGAGATGTTTCAGACCTCATGAGGGGGTGGCCCTTCAGGTAGGCCCCCATGTGCCTGGATGCATACCTACTATGCTACAGCCTCAGATGTAGTTCCATAGAGTTTATGAGTTGGTTCCTACTAATCACAGTGTTCATAGAATGCATGTCTGATGAGCCTCGGTATTGCAACAAGAATGCTGCAACTCTCGAGGCTACCGACTTTAATTATCAACCCGGGGGTTCGTACAAACTTAAGAGGTGTAGGCACTATATTTGTGGCATACAATGTGTCCTTCTTTTTCTATCATGATGTAATGGAGTGCATGTACTAAATTCAAACCCTAAACGAATTTTAGAAAATGAAATGTTTGAAATGGAACCTTAACATATTGCAAGAAAGAAAGTACAAGGAAAGAGACAGAAATTCAATGTTGAATCACACCATGTCCTAATTAACTACCAAGAAACTATGCTTTGCAATAACACTAAATTATAATGAACCAAATACTACTACCTAATAATGGAAGTAAGAAGCATCAAACATCACTAATGTGCAAGTAAAGGGACTGAAATAAATCTGTTTTTGTCTCTTTGCTTTTTCATGCAAAATCAAGTATGCAAACTAATGTCTTTTGGTGATGTGGAAGGTGAATTAAGGATGTTGGAGGTTGGATGGAAGGGGTAGGATATGTTTGGATGGTTTTGTAGACCCTTGGGATGATTTTGATGAATTCCTAGAGGTTTTCCATCAATTCGGTCTCAAAACAGGTCGTTTCAGGAAAACCTAAAGGATGTACTAGAAACCTACAGGATGATCCTGTAGAAATTATAGGAAACCTACAGGATACAACCAAGAGAAAAATGTGAGGTGTTGGAGGTGATGGGAGGCCTAGGAAAGGTGTGCGATGGGTGGAATGGAGTGGGAAAATTCCTAGGATCACTTAGAACTCAAAACCAAAGTCGGGAGATGGATGGATTCGCTCAAAAAGCTTGGAGAAGTTTCCTTGTGAAATGATGAAATTGGTGAGGGTTTAACGACCAAGAAAATCAAATCCAAATGGGATGGGACAAATTTTGGTATTAACTAGGGTTTCTTAGGTCCCCATTCCAAGTGGAATCACTCAAAAAGACCTCTGTTAACCCATGCAAAAAATATATAGAAAACATTACTACTCGAAAATCTAGAAATTCGAGAACTAGTGAGCTAGTAAATATAGAAAATGCCTAACCAAATAAAGTGAAAATAAAATGGGGTAATTTTTGTTATGAAATAGAATTTTTTTGTGATCTAATGCAAGTGGAATCAATTCGATTGAAGCTCGTTAGCATGCTCTAAAAAATAGAAGAAATTTATTGTTCTTTGCTAAAAAGGAGGTCCAACAATCTAGATTTGGGAATAAGAAGACTAATCCAAGAAGCTCAATGATTATTATGAACTTCCAAAGATTTTCCAAGGATGAAATAGTTCTTTTGACCCTGCAAAATAACTTACATCAACCATTTAACTCAATCCTACAACAAGAAATCATTAATACTAAATGCAGAAATAGAAATAAATAAAACAAGACATGCATGTGAACAAGAAGTGAAAAGAAGGAAAGAAAATGACACAAAAGGGATCTGAGGTTCCTGAGATGGCCATCCAAAGGCAACACAGAGACCTATGGAGGAGAACAATATTTAGAAGCTGAACATGACACCAATCTTCATTATTTTCATTAATAGAATTACATCACTGCAAGAAAATACAATGGAGTTGCAAGAATACAAGCTCTCTCCACAATAACAGTAATAAAAATCCCTCCCTAGAGGAAAATTTGACTTGGTACTTATAAAAAATGATTAGTACTCATTCCCCATAAATGGAGGAAGCTTTCCCCACAAAAATCCCTTGATTAGTGGATCTAGTCCCCAATACTAGGAATTTGCATTAAATGGTAGGGAACACATTCCTAGATTTTCTCAATCATTCCCTAGAGGAAAATTCGACTTGGTACTTATAAAAAATGATTAAGAATCATTCCCCATGGATGGAGGAAGCTTTCCCCACCGAAATCCCTTGATTAGTGGATATGCTCCCTTGATTGGTGGATCTGCTCCCTTGATTAGTGGAACACATTCCTAGATTTTCTCAATCATTAGAGTTCCACAATTTGTGCCATAATTCCATAATATCTTGTTGAATTATTATTTATTATTGATCCTCCAGTAGTAGGGAACAAGTCCCTAAATTATCTCCTCCTCCAACTCTTCATAATCTGCCCAATATTCTCATAATATTCCACAAAATAAATAATATTAGGCACAAATATTCATTTATTCATAAACCTTCCTAATGAATATATTAAAGTTAAAAATAAATTATCTAATGCAAAAAGAGAGGTTTAATGCGCTGAAGGATGGTCATAGGCATTAATTTATGTCTAATTTAGAGGGCCATCAACATCTCCTACAAATGATCCATTCATTTTTGCAGAGCCCCTCCTTGTTCAGTAGGGCTTCTCTGGTTGTTCTACCCTCCCTCCTACCCATTTATTGAGGGAAGGGACATTATATCTCATGTACTCAGATATTATTGTATTAAGTCCTCACTCATGTTTTTACCAAGTGCATTATGTATATGGGACACATTGTATTATTTTCTGGCTCTGTTATGCCAGCATGTCATGTAACATTGAGCATGTACTTCATTGCTCAGTTTCATATTTCTGGGAAAACCATTATTTTTCTAATAAGTTATCTCGGCGGGTATGGGTATGCCTCCCCCACCTCGGTGATGTCTGGTACCACAATATAAAAGGATACTTGCATTAGTCTCACCCCCTCTGTCACTATCCTCTCTCAGATTCAGCTTCATTAGTCTCTTTCTCTTTCCTTGACTCCCCTAATCTGTTTAAGTGATTGTGCCTTTACAACGTACTTTGGTCATACATTTTGCTCCTAACACTCGTATGTTGGGGGGAAATCTTTTTTCACCAAAAAATTGATCATTTAGCCTAATTTACTAGATGGATCGAAGTACACCATGTAAAGCCAATTTTACCCTAGTAAAATTGCTTTCACTGTGAGAAATTACCTAATAAAACACCTTTATTAAGTAATTTATAGTTAAACCCATGAAGAATAATTAAATAAATCACTATTTATTTTATTTTCTTCTAGGAATAATTAACTAAACCATTGTTTTATTATTATTCCTTGTCAAATTTGACCCAATCATGAAAAATAAACAGATAAATCATTATTTTTCTTATTTTTCTCTAAGAATAACTAATTAATCATTAATTAATTACTATTCTTTGTTAAATTTGACTAAATTCCTTAGGAATAATTAAATAAATCATTACTTTTTTATTATTCCTTAACTAATTTGACTAAATCCCTCCTAAAAAACTATAATAAAATATTCCAAGAATGGGATCAATAATATTTTATTATTGCTCATTATTCAAGGATAACTCAATATTTTGTTATAAATAGGAGGGTTTTCCATTCATTATTCACTTTTGATTATTTTCATTGTTGCACTCACCGTTGTAAATCTGATTATTTTCATTGTCGCACACCATATTTTTTTATTGGGTTTATGCATTATAGAGGAGAGTGACTCTACAGAAGCTAAAGACATTTGAGGATAGCCAAGAACCCATCCCATAGAGGGGTACTGGTAACATTTATCTATTCTCTTCACATGTGTTATTATTAAATTATTCTTTACATATCTGGTTTCCATTGGATGTTTTGGGGTTATTATTCTTTCTTTCACTGTTTAACTATGAATGCAGCATAGATCAGAATTTTGGCAGGTTTTGTTTCTATCAATAGCTGCAGATCTACAATGTGTAACAGTCATTTCTATTGTTGATATTTTTTGTCATCCACAATCTTAAGTGGGTTCTTTTTGTACATCGTTGAGAAGAAAACACTACAACATGTTGGTTAAAGGAAGTTACAGCACCGAGCCCTAGGGGCCTATAGATCTATGCGAAGGAAGATCTAGGGAAATAAAAGGCCTCACATTGATCTCTGGATGCAAAAAGTTGGTTCCACCACCCCCTCATACTGCTTCGGGTGAGACTTCAGCATGTGCTACGTGGGTTGATTCCAAAAGGGCCAGTAGTGTAGGGTTTTGTTTGGTGCAATTAACTTTGAACCTAGGTCAGGACCTACTAAGCCAACATATGGTTCTGTTGTTGGGACTGGGATCTGTTTAAGGAGATGTGTTATGTCACATCACTGGAATCCGACCAAGAAGGAAACTGAGAAGTGGTTGGATAGAAATATTCACAAATTCGCGGCATAGGAAAACAGGAATTCGTGCCTGTCAAAGGAGCAGTGGTTCGACAGATATTTGTATATAGAAATACATGAAATTTTCTTCTACACCTTCCCAATCGAACTATACGAGTGGATAGCCAAGTTTGCAAATGGCCAAGGAAGGTGGAAGCTTGATGGTCCAATAGTGTGGACTCTGGAGCTAGTGCAAAGGTTGGAATCCTTTGAAGACAAGATCGCACGCATTGTCGACCTCTGGCTTGATCAGATTATAGGAAGATTTGTTACAGAGTTCGCAGTTGATACCTCAGTCAACTACAATGAGCAGAGTGACACTTCTTCAAGGGACTGCGAGGTAAGTATTTGGTATCCTTGAATACTTAGATTAATATGCTCTTGTGTGAAAAACAGGTTATGCCATTTCCTTGATGTTTGGAGCTATGCAAAGTGGAAAATTGTTTAGAGATTGAGAGAAAGCAGGTCCTGAATATAGCTCATTGCTTGGACCTCCTTCAAGCGATAATGAGGGAACACTACAAGCCTCACCACGGAGTGTTGTCCAGCTAATAAGATAGAGTTTTCCACGGATACATCATCCATCCGCTCCACCTCCACCTTTGCCTCCACAACATACACCTTCGTCCACACCTCCGCCACCACCACCGTCGTTCAACATGTCAAACGCAATAAAACTGCCAATTTTCAAGGGTATAGGGAGCGAAGATACATATCAGTTCTTGTTTGTTTCGAATGCTGTGTGGATCACGTAGCAGATCTGACGCAGGTTAAACTTGCATAACCCAGAATCTTTCCCATTCTCATGCATATACAAATGCATCTCAATAATTGCGCAAATAAAAACTCCAATTCCGGGAAATTACATACATTATCTTTTGCGGAAGCTTAATCTTACAATCATTCCACTATGATTATAAAACCATTACATAAATAGAGAAATTCTCTTTCAAATATTCTCTTATGGTTATAGGACCATACACACCCAATGAAAATCTTTGCCAAAAATCCTAGGAAAAGACTAAAAACCCCAATGGTTTTTCATTCACATATCAACCATAACATATATACGCACTCCAAATCTGTTGAGAATATTTAATAAGATTTTAAAAATCACCATTCAATCCATGACCAAACCCAATATCTCTAATTCCTCAACTTCCATTTAAATCCCAACATTCACATATGACTGGATTTTAAAATCAAAATTCAATAAAAAGAATGTGCCCATGCTTTAAAAGCTCAACCTGGCAAATTCATACCACTGCACATCGATTTCAGGCACCACAATATAAATGAGATTCGAACTTGTTTGAATTAATGCCAGTGAGATCATTTAAAAAGAATGCCAGCACTCCCAATTTATATTCAACCATAATCCAAAAACCAACATAACAACAGTCTTCATTATGGTACTCATCCTGTACCAATTTTCCCCAACGCTAAATTGTGACTTACCATTCAATCCTACACGTAGAGAATTGCCATCGATTTCCACCAACGAACTTGCCATCGATCCTTCAGCAACAAATTTGCCATCGCTAATTAATAAATTCTGCCTAGTGTTAGATCCGAAAGTCCACTTCCAATGCATTTACTGAATTCAACAATCTGGATCAGCGTATATAAAGACTGGTAACTAATGCTGGACCCCTGCATCCTTCAGTTCAACCACAGCATTATATATATAAATATGATTTAAACAACCAATTACTTACATACCGGTTTCACTTCCTTCACTTGACTCTGGAACCCAACAATTAAAATCGTTTTAATTGAATTCCAAATAAATAAACAGTGTTTAAAAACAATGCCTTACGCCTTCTCTCACATCTGTCCATAAACGCAATTGACATCAATTTCAGTTCCCACATGGATTTAAACATTGCGTTATCACATTACGACTTGTCAACTTGTTTGATCAAACACCTCATTCGATGGAACATCCAACTACACCTTCGATTAATCCAGCGTTGCTCCATTACCCTGTTCTACGTGTCAATGATTCAATCTCAAGCCAAAACTTAACTTATCAAACCAGATTTAAAACGTTGTTTAACCTTTAACAAAGTTAACACATTCCACATCAATTTGCCATCATTCGATTTCCAGATCTGCATTCAACTTAATAACGTGGTCAACAACCAACCAAATTCAATCTAACAGAAACAGAGTTCTGCGAGTTCACCACGAAATCAGAATTATCTTTGGTTCTTCTTCACACAGTTCTTTAACTCATAAATTCGGTCTTAAAATGTTTCTAACAAATTCATTAGGCGATTCGATTTCCCAGTTACAGAAATTTAAACACCCAATTTCTAAATCCACCAATAAAGCTCTAAAACACACTTATCATATTAATAATGGAAATACTTACAAACTTTTCTTCCTGCCCAAATATTAAACATTCATGGGCCTTATAAGTTGCCCAGAGGCTTACAGCCTTGGCTATTCAAACTTTCTCTCAATCACTCTAATTTCACCTCCTCTCTATTCTATTCTTTTTTTGCCTTTGAAGCTCATTAATTTATACAAATTGAATTGAACCAATTTAGGTTCAAATCCCTTTAATCACTCAATAAAGTCCTCGAATATCTCAACACCCCTACAATCTAGATTTTATCCCTAAAATCTTGAAACTAAATCTAACTTAGGCTCATAATTAATTCTTAAATATCTCAAGTCTAATTTCTCTCATGTTTTCCAATTATTTGGAAACATTAACAAATCCTCTCATATAATTAATTAAAAACTCTCAAAAATCCCATTAATATTTACATAAAATTAATATTTCCTCATAAACATAAGACCCCTTAGTTTAAATAAAATACAAAGTATTTTTCGAATCTAATGCTCCTGCATCAGACTCCCAGGGTTGAAATTAATCGTGATCACCTGATCATGTGTTGGGATCTCTTTTTTTTTGGATCCCATATCTTGTGCTGCAACTTTCCATTTTTCGTTGCTTTTGTCTGTTGTTCTTCTCCAGGTCTCCACACTTTATGCTGCATTGCCCCACTGGCTTTGCTTTCACAATCTGTCTTTGTCTTTACCTTGCTGCTGCTGCATCTCTTCTTTGCTGATGTCTTCCTCTGAGATACTTTCAACATGATTCTCCTGATTAATTCAATTTCTCTGTCCAATAAATCTCCAAATTGCTGATTTCTTGCTTGCTCAGTTCTTACTGTCACTTGCTGACTTCTTGCTACCACCCAATCATCCATGCCCTCTTGTTTTCTACTTTCTCCTATCAGCAACTTACTGGACTGGTACATTGTGTACTCCTTTCTACTATCTTCATCTCTCTACATCTGCAATTCCCAATTCTGAAATTGAGATTCTTCCTGTACTGAATTTTGACTATTCAGCATCCTTTCCAGCAACATAACTTCCTCATCCCATGGATTAGAAATTTCCACAGAATTCTCGTCTTTCTCCTTCATTTGACTGCTCAACTGAGTCAAATTTCCTTCAATACCTGCAATAATACCTACATTCACGAAACACTTGTTAAAATAAAATCATAAGGCATCAGTGCCTTACTTCCCTCTACCAGCGCTTCAGTATGTTGCTTTGAGTTCTCCTCCACTATCAGCACATTAGTATGTTGATCCAAACTTTTCAAAGAATTCTCTGTAGAATTCCCAAGACTATCAACTAGTCTTCCTTTCACATCATCTGTCTCCATGATGTCTTTCTTCTCTTGTTCACTGTAATGAACTCTACCTTCTGCTACAATTTCTCCTTCATACTCTGAATTTACCAACAAGAATTCCAACAATTCAATTTCCTTGTGGCATTGTTGAAGTATATCATCATCATGTACCATCCCTTCATTCATACACAAATCTTCAGTTTGAAAATCACAAAGTTCAACAGTCTCAACTGTTGGTTTATGTACCAGCTCTTCAAGCTGATCCTCTTCTTTATTCACAAGAACTTCCTCTTGTGCTGTAATAACTTCAAGTACAAACGCATCGCTGCTTTCTTCTTCTGAGTATTTATATCCTGAAAGAGTATTTTCCATACTTGTGACAGCTTCACAAGATTGCGCATCCTCCTCCGTAGAACCTGTAATCACATCACAATTGTCAGCTATAAAAATAGAAGAGTTCACATTATCCAGCTGATCTGGATTTACCCAATAGTTCAAGAAATCATCAATGATCTCCTCTTCTGTTTCACCAATGGAAACCTCCACTTTCAACTCAGCATCTCTGAGTTCTTCACGACTCAACTACATACTCATCATCTTCTTGAGATTCTTCACCTCTTCTATTAACTGCATATTTATCTGTCGATCTCTTTTCTGTTGCAGCCTCTGCCATTTCACTCTCTTCCTCATGTGCCAACCCACTCTCTGGTCTCCCATATTTTCCCTTATCAATAACTCAAGATGAACCGTGATCTCAGCTTTCTCTTTCTCATACTCTTCATCAGTCAACTGTTGTCTTATGCCATTTGCCTTGGCATCTTCTTCCTCCCTCTTTATACTGTGGCCTCTTCGCTCTCTCCTTTATGAATTTCAATAGTCATCTTCTTTGCCATGAGTTTCTCACCCATGAGTTGCACCAAGCCTTTGCAACAGTAAACTCTTCTGCTGCCACTTACCTCACCAATTTCTTCCTCTGGATCTCGTCTTTTGGTAATCAACCGGTCTTCTAATGGAACCTTTTGAGCATTTCTCCACTACTCCTTCAACCTTCTATCATCTGCAACTTTCAAGAACACACTTGTTCTTTTCATTCAACCTTTGTTGAATCTTCAGGTTCTACCACATTCACCTAGAATCCCTTGCTGGACTCCTTCATCACTGCACTTCAGCTGTGATCTGCTTCTTCCCGCTGAGACTTTCTTCAACCTGCTTGCAACCTGAACTCTGCAAACAACTTTCAAACCAGAGTCAAATATCATCTGACAACTCACCTTCAAGATCCTGTTGATCTTGCTTCCCTTCTTCAACTGCACTTGCATATCTGTGCTGCAATCTTCATTAGCTTCAAAATCAGATATTCATTCATCACATGCAATTAACTCAATTCAATTTAAAACTTAAACCTTCACACAGAGCTATTCCAGCTCTGATACCAAAAATGACGCAGGTTAAACCTGCATAACCCAGAATCTTTCCCATTCTCATGCATATAAAAATGCATCTCAATAACTGCGCAAATAAAAACTCCAATTCCGGGCAATTACATACATTATCATTTGCGGAAGCTTCATCTCACAATCATTCCACTATGATTATAAAACCATTACATAAATAGAGAAATTCTCTTTCAAATATTCTCTTATGGTTATGGGACCATACACACCCAATGAAAATCTTTCCCAAAAATCCTAGGAAAAGACTAAAAACCCCAATGGTTTTTCATTCACATATCAACCATAACATATATCCGCACTCCAAATCTGTTGTGAATATTTAATAAGCTTTTAAAACTCACCATTCAATCCATGACCAAACCCAATACCTCTAATTCCTCAACTTCCATTTAAATCCCAACATTCACATATGACTGGATTTTAAAATCAAAATTCAATAAAAAGAATGCGCCCATGCTTTAAAAGCTCAACCTGGAAAATTCATACCACTGCACATCGATTTCAGGCACCACAATATAAATGAGATTCAAACTTGTTTGAATTAATGCCAGTGAGATCGTTTAAAAAGAATGCCAGCGCTCCCAATTTATATTCAACCAGAATTCAAAAACCAACATAACAACAATCTTCATTATGGTACTCATCCTGTACCAATTTTCCCCAACGCTGAATTGTGACTTACCATTCGATCCTACATGCAGAGAATTTCCATCGATTTCCACCAACGAACTTGCCAACGATCCTTTAGCAACAAATTTACCATCACTAATTAATAAATTATGCCTAGTGTTATATCCGAAAGTCCACTTCCAACACATTTACTGAATTCAATAATCCGGATCAACGTATATAAAGACTGGTAATTGATGCTGGACCCCTTGCATCCTTCAGTTCAACCACAACATTATATATATAAATATGATTTAAACAACCAATTACTTACATACCGGTTTCACTTCCTTCACTTGACTCTGGAACCCAACAATTAAAATCGTTTTAATTGAATTCCAAATAAATAAACAGTGTTTAAAAACAACGCCTTACGCCTTCTCTCACGTCTGTCCATAAACACAATTGACATCAATTTCAGTTCCCACATGGATTTAAACATTGCGTTATCACATTACGACTTGTCAACTTGTTTGATCGAACACCTCATTCGATGGCACATCCAGCTACACCTTCGATTAAGCCAGCGCTGCTCCATTACCCTGTTCTACGTGTCAATGATTCAATCTCAAGCCAGAACTTAACTTATCAAACCAGATTTAAAACGTTGTTTAACCTTTAACAAAGTTAACACATTCCACATCAATTTTCCATCATTCGATTTCCAGATCTGCATTCAACTTAATAACGCGGTCAACAACCAACCAAATTCAATCTAACAGAAACAGAGTTCTGCCAGTTCACCACGAAATCAGAATTATCTTTGGTTCTTCTTCACACAGTTCTTTAACTCATAAATTCGGTCTTAAAATGTTTCTAACAAATGCATTAGGTGATTCGATTTCCCAATTACAGAAATTTAAACACCCAATTTCTAAATCCACCAATAAAGCTCTAAAACACACTTATCATATTAATAATGAAAATACTTACAAACTTTTCTTCCTGCCCAGATATTCAACATTCATGGGCCTTACAATTTTCCCAGAGGCTTACAGCCTTGGCTATTCAAACCTGCTCTCAATCACTCTAATTTCACCTCATCTGTATTCTATTATTTTTTTTCCTTTGAAGCTCATTAATTTATACAAATTGAATTGAACCAATTTAGGTTCAAATCCCTTTAATCACTCAAAAAAGTCCTCGAATATCTCAACACCCCTACAATATAGATTTTATCCCTAAAATCTTGAAACTAAATCTAACTTAGGCTCATAATTAATTCTTAAATATCTCAAGTCTAATTTATCTCATGTTTTCCAATTATTTGGAAACATTAACAAATCCTCTCATATAATTAATTAAAAACTCTCAAAAATACCATTAATATTTACATAAAATTAATATTTCCTAATAAACATAAGACCCCTTAGTTTAAATAAAATACAGAGTATTTTTCGAATCTAATGCTCCTGCATCAAGATCACTAATGACAACATAAAGAAGGCACAGTTGGTTATTGCTTTACAGGATCACGCACTGGCATGGTATATTAAGTATTATGATGACATCCTATAGCAACGCTAGTAGAAACTAAGGATACTCTAAACAAAGAGTTTAGTAAGCCTAATTCTGACTTGCAGTCAGTGGTTGGATTTAAGGAAATCACGATGAGGGTTGATGAAATGACTTGGGAGTTAGATTAAAGGTTGAAATTTGTGATCCAAGAAGCTAATATGTAGCTCACAGATGGTCAGTACCATGAATGGTTCATAGCTTCGCTTATACCCCACCTAAGGATTTCTTTTTTTAGTAACAACAGAAGATAGGAACTCAGGCAGAAGCCCTGGAAATCACGATGAGATTGCATGCGAGACCTATTTAGGACACAACTTTTGGAGTCCAACAAATTCACTCGCAGTTGCAGAACCTCTGCTTGGAATTGCAGAGCTTGAAAAAAGAGAAGGGGGCTAAGCCATAGGTGCATGAGGAAGTCTCATGCCTAAAGTGTAAAATCCAAGGGCATGATAAATAACATTGTCCTATATTTGAAAATTATATCACCGGAGGGGGACCAATTCCCCTAAGGCCAGAAGCTCTTGCAGAACTGAGTGCAGGGCCTACGCTATGGTACACTATTTTTCAGGTGGCTGGAAAAAATGTAACGAATAATTGTCATTTGCTGCAAAAGTTTATTTAGACACTAGAAAAGTTGTTCTACAATTTCTATAAATCGATGGGCCATGATGCCACTGTTGCAGCTACGATTTGATGATGGAAAGAACGCCTACCAATCGAATGCAAGCATAAAGTTGGCCTCCAAAGCATGGCACTGGAGGAGCACGCAGAGGATATCAGGGATGAGGATGAGGTCGAGCCGAAGGAGGACCTGGTAGAGGTTGCGGACATGTTATTTGATATAATTGTGGGACACCAGGGCACTATGCGTAGGAGTTCCAGAATTAGACACACTCGTCATGTCAATACTACAGCTAGTTTGACCACACTATAGAAGAATGCCCTGTGTTGATAGCTAAGATGCAAGAGAAGAAGACGCGGCCTCAACAACCTACATAGAACTTACAAATGGTGAGAGTTGATCCCTGTGATGAAGATACGAATGTGAATATAGTACTAAGGAGTAGAATAAAGATTGGTGATGATAAGGAAAAGCAGCCTGAAGAGGATAGATGTGTCTACAAGGCCCCAGAGAAGGAGGTTGGGTTTAATCTGGAGCACGCGGAGGAAACATTTATGGAGGCCAAGAAAAGCTTCACTAAGGCACCTACCTCAGGAAGTTAGAACAAAGTACCAGAAACCAGTGTGCTTATAGAGGTTGATCCCTCTGTACTTACCACGTTCTTGGAGACCTGCATGAAACTCCTGCGTGATAGCAAGGTTGTGAAAGGCCTACAGGAATTGATAAAAAAAGTGTGTTGGTAAAGAAAACTCCCCTAATGGACACCACATGGTTAGAAAAATTGGCAAACATAAGACAAGAACAGGGCACGAGATGAGGCTCACAACGCAAATAGGAGATTATGAGATGGACCAGGTCATTCTGGATCTGGGGTATGACATGAACTTTTGGCCTAAATAGACATGGGAGAGAATGGGGAGACCTGCGTTGCAATGGTCTTTAATCCATCTTAGAATGGAAAACCAACAAAAGATAATCCCTATGGGATGACTATATGGAGTAATAATGGATATAGAAGGTGTGAGTGCGCTGGCTCATTTTGAAGTAATAGAAATCATCGACGACAGAAATCCATACCTTGCGCTCCTTGGAATTGACTAGGCAATAGATATGAATGGAGTCATCAATTTGAAGAAGAGGACAATGTTGTTTGAGAGGAAATCACTTTGGGTGGTAGTACTATTAGCCCTGCAGAAGAACCACACTATTATGAACCAGTCCGTGACTATGAAGAAAGCGTTGATGACTTGGATTAGATCTACAAAATAATTGTGTGAGATGAAGACTGGATTAAGCTAATAGTAGATGGATGGATATCATGGGATTGGGAAAGTTCCTGTACCTCGGATTCAGATGAAGAATTGGAGCATTAGCATAATCGGCTACATGAAGTATCTATGCTGCGCTGCAACATGATGAATAAATCGCTACGTTGTGTGTCATCAAAGGTGATAAATTTACCCTCTTATGATGGTTTAACTAACGTAGATAAGTTTTTGGATGCCTTTGAATGAGAAGTCCCTGAGGATCATTGCTTGCAAGCACTGGATTTGGCGCTATGCACTACACCTGCACGATGGTGGGGTACGCACAAGGATATATTTGATGAATGGCGAGATTACGGAAGGATGATGAGGCTGCAATTTGGTCATCTTAAAATTCAAATAACTGAGAAATACAATGGGAGAAATGATCCGCATGATCATTTAGCAAAGTGGAATAAAGCTTATGGAACGGAGTGACAGTCGGAGTGGGTGCATTTATTCTATCATAATTTGGATACAATTCCTATGAATTGATATCTGGAAACGGAGCTTTGCCATGGCACTGTGGAGTGGGATATATTAAGGTAAGTATTCTTAATGACCTTCAGTTCTGAAGATGGGTTCGAGAGCATTGACAAAGCTCTGCAGGAGGTTAAGACAATGATATTTAGAATACTGCAAGAACCTTCGAAGTGGGTTAAACCAGATTGGAGCACCCAGTTGCCCCATGTAATGGAATGCTATAATGTGACGACTGAAGGGGAGGATGAAGATCCATGAAATATTAATATTCTAGAGGGACAAGGCCATCACAAGGTGAAAAATAAAAAACTTGGACATCACCATGCCATTGAAAACCAAGTAAGTGAAGATTGGTACTGAAGCAGAACCAAAATTTGTGAAGATTTGGGATTAGTGGGACGATGCCACAGTGGATAAAGTTGCTGAGTTACTCCGTGAGTATCAAGATCTTTTTCCTACCAAGTTTTTGGACCTGAAGGGAATCATAGGTGACTTGGGTTTGATGAAAATCACTTTGAAACCAAACACGAAGCCTATTAAGTAGAGGCCGTATCACCTTAATCCCAAATACAAGGAAAAGGTTTGCTTGGAGTTGGATAAGATGCTAGAAGAAGGCATCATCGAACCTATGGAAGAATCTGATTGGGTGAGCCCGATGGTGGTTCAGGAGAAGAAACAGAAGGGAGAAATAAGGATTTGTGTAGATCTAAGGAAACTTAATGATGCTTGTGTCCATGACCCATTTCCGACACCATTTACTGATGAGGTATTGGAAAATGTTGGAGGGTAGGAAGCCTACTTGTTCACTAATGGGTTTTTGGGGTACCATCAGATTAAGATCATGCCAGAGGATAGGAGCAAAACAAACTTCACGATGGAATGGGGTTGTTTCTAGTATACTGTAATTCTGTTTGGACTTAAGAATGCGCCTACAATATTCTCTCATGTAGTTATAGTAGCATTTAAGGAATTCATTCATAAGTTCTTGGAGGTTTATTTTGATGAATGGACGGTGTTTGGTTTAGTGAAACGCCATGTAGCAAGCCTATGCCTGATGCTGGATATGTGCCACAGATAACAGATCATGTTGAATCTGAAGAAGTGTCTATTCTATGTCCCCTTTAGGATCTTGCTGGGTCATGCAGTGTGAAAGAAAGGTCTAATGGTGGACCCTACCAAGATCATAGTGATAGTGAATTTGGAGGTCCAAAGAAGTGTCAAACAATTGCACACAACTCTCGGACATACATGATATTACTGAAAGTTCATCAATGCTCATGCTCAGATTACTGCACCCATGGAGAACTACTGAAAAAGGGCACTACATTTTGTTGGGATGAAGAATGTCAGTGCATTGTTTTATGTATTGAAGGAGAAGATGGTCACCGCGCTGATTTTGGTCTTCCTTGATTGGATAAAGGAATTGCACGTACATGTTGATGCCTCTAGAATTGCGTTGGGAGCAGTACTAACACAAGCCAGTGAAGGAGAAATGGACCACCATATAGCCTTTGCAAGAAGGAAATTATAGAAGGTTAAGCAGAATTACTCAATGACAGAGCGTGAAGCGTTGGCCATGATATATGCACTGTAGAAGTTCAGACACTATCTGTTTGGCAGACACTCCAAGATGTACATAGATCATTATGCCTTGAAATACCTGGTCAATAAGCCTGTGTTGGGGGGGAAGATCTGCTGATGGTTGCTGCTATTCCAGGAGTATGAATTTGAAGTTATTGTAAGTCAAGTAGGTTGAATGCAGGACCTGACCATCTGTCGCGGATCGAAATAGAAGAAGAGCCTACTAATTTGGAGGAAGGGTTTCCCGATGGGTAGCTCTTCACGGTGTGTGTAGCAGATAGCCACTTTGGAGATATTATTCACTTTTTGACTACAGGGACAACAATGGAAGGGTATACCAACCAACAAAAGAAGGAACTAGTAGTGCCCACGATAGGTTTCTCCATGATTGCAGGACATTTGTATAAGATGGGTGTAGACGAGATATTACAACAATATGTGCCAGATTTTGAGCGGAATAGCATCACTAAAGCTCATGGAGGGGCTGCTGGAGGACATTATGCAGGAAAGGCGACAACACATAATATTATGTGCACAGGTTTATGGTGGCCTACGCTAGACAAAGACTCTAAAGCATATTGTAGGGCATGTGATGCATGTCAATGACTGGGAAGACAATCACGGAGGGATGAGTTGCCATTGAATCCTCAAATTGTTGCAGCCATTTGAAAAATAGGTGATTGATTTTGTTGGGCCAATTCATCCCCCAAGAAATAAACCTGGTGCACACTACATCATCACCGCGATAGAGTATCTAACCCAATGGGCAGAGGCACAACCGGTTAAGGATTGCACAGGGACTACAACAGTGAAGTTTTTGTTTGAATATCTGTTAACCAGACTTGGCTGCCTAAAGGTGTTGATGAGTGATCAAGGTACGCACTTCCTAAACAAGACAATTAGCACATTCACTGAGGAGTTCCAGGTCTATAATTAGAAGAGTACACTGTATCATCCTCAGGCTAATGGAATAGTTGAGACCTTTAATAAGATTTTAGAGAACGCGATGATGAAGATTTGTAACATGCAGCGGAATGACTGGGATGTGCGCATACCTATAGTGATATGGGCGTACATGACTACTTGTAAAAAGATGACAAGGAAAACACCTTTTCGATTGGTCTACGGTGTAGAGTTTGTGACACCTATGGAATATATTGCGCCTAGTCTATGCATAACATCTTTCACAGGAATGGAAGATCGTGAAGCCTTGGAAGAACAGCTCGTGTAGCTGATGGAGCTTGAAGAAGACAGATTCTTGGCTGGATTCCATCAGCAAATACAAAAGGAATGTGAAAAAGAACGATCGACATATCAAGATGCGCACGTTCAAGATAAATGATTTGATATTATTAAGTTATGGTATGTTCTATGCTTATAATAGTTTACTTCTTTTTCTTATTATATTCCACCGATTAGCAATCACATGTACATAAAGTAAAGTGCAGATAGAACATTAAACGATCGACAGAAAACAAGCCAAGACAAGAGACACAAGATGTGGTGGCTAGCCAGGGACAAACCCCACAATGTGTGGGGAAACCCTTTGATCAAATCTTCTTTTATCTTCAATAATTCAGCAGAGAGAAATAGTACAATAAATCTGATTCATATCAGCAGTAGCAAACCCTAGATCAGTAGCATCAGCATTAGCGGCTTCATTATCAAACTAGGGCAGACCATATCTCACAAACCGAAAATCGGATTGACTTCATTCCACCACCAAAAGTTTCGGCTTCCAGAGGAGGTTCAGATGAACCTAGAGCGCAGTTTAGATGAGGAGATCTTCTAGGCCACGCAAGTCAATCTTTACTTCTGCAGTTGCAGCTTCAATTTCAGCAGTTTCCAGCTTCAAACTAGGGCAGTCGATATCTTGCAAACCGTTCGTCGGATTGACTTCATTCCACCACCAAAAGTTGCGGCTTTAAAAGGAGGTTCAGATGAACCTACATCACAGTTCCAAAGAGGAGATCTTCTAGGCCACGCAAGTCAATCTTTACTTATGCAGTTGCAGCTTCAAATTCAACAGCTTCCGGCTTCACATGTGTGAGAGAGAGAAACCCATTTCAGCGCAGTAGAGAAGAGACTCATATCTGCGCAGTAGAGAGAGAGAGATGTGATGAGATGAGTGAGTCCAAATGAGGAAAAGTCCTCTTATATTTATACGCAACATTGGTGGGTGAATAGATGCAACTGTTGGGCTTCTGAGCCTACATGAGTTGTAGGTCGACTTGATAATAATTCCATAATCAAAATAAATTCATATCTCCATGAATACTTATCGGAATTGGATGATATTTATATCAATCCTACACCTCTCGACAAGAGGAATCTAATAAAAATATTATTAGCCATGAATAAGATGACCCACATGAATTTTTGCCCTAGTTGCCAATTTTAACACTCCCTCTCAACCATGGAGAACTTCATCTGCAATCTGTCTATCGGTCGTTACTATTCATCCATCAAATGCACTGCCTTGTACAGCCTGACCCTTGCCCTGCTCTGCTCTATTTTGCCTGTTCTGCTTTGTCTTGTTCTGCCCTGCACTGATCTGTACTGTTTTGTTCTGTTCTGCTCTGCTCTTGCATTGTTCTGTTCTACTCTACTTTTGTCTGAATTATGAAGAAGAAGAAATGATCGAGGATGTATCATACTGACTCAAAGTCAGTCTCAGAGTATGTACCACTGGTCCCAGACCAGTTTCAACCAACCCAAAGTCAGCATCATAGTGAGTACAACTCCAATGGTCGCAGACCAATATCATCCACCACTGACTCAAAGTCAGTCTCAGAGTATGTACCACTGATCCCAGACCAGTCTCAACCAACCCGAAGTCAGCGTCATAGTATGGTACAACTCCTACCACTGGTCCCAGACCAGTATCATTGATCCTAGATCAATGGAGGTCATCCTAGCATAGGGAGTACGGTAGTTACAACGATGCATCCATCGGTACTACTATGGTCCCTAACTTCATTTCCCTGCTCATTGATCAGATGAGAGGTACTTCCCATGAGTCCCAGACTGCATGGGTAGGATGCCTCGACAGGAGAACTAATCAATCCTGTCCTCACAGGAGAACACATCAATATTGCTACAATTTCCATGGAGAACACATCAATCTAGGCCTCATAGGAGAACACATCAATCCTACTACAATTGCCATGGAGAACACATCAATCCAGGCCGCCATGGAGAACACATCAATCCAGGCCTCATAGGAGAACTAATCATCCTGCTACACAGGAGAGCGAATCATCCTGTTCCACAAGAGAGCGAATCATCTTGTCCCACAAGAGAGCGAATCATCTTGTTCCAGTGTGCACCACCAGGGGAGGGTGAGTCACCCTGTGGTCGTATGTTGCTCCAGTAATAACCGCAAGCCCTCAGAGCTCCCAGAGCTCAATGTATGCAACATGCAGGACCCTTGTACAAGGGTTTCTTACCGACTCCAAGTCGTTTGGGAAAATCACAGGTTAGATCTTTCCTCAGGGCTTTGACAAGGTGTATCAACCTGTACATCATCTTAATGCGATGGAGCCTCCTTGCTCATCAACTTACCATATCCAAGATGATGTCTATCTGCTGGAGCAATCGACGAATATGGGATTCCTCAATAATCGAATCCCACCTCTGGTTGTTATAGAGAATCACAATGGTATCCAATGTAAATTCAAACAGCTCTCTGAAGAGCTTTCGCAACCAAACTACCTCACATGAGGTTATGCTAGCAACAATATATCCTGCTTCGGCGGTGCTCAAAGCCACCGGCTTCTGCTTCCTGCTCATCCAGGATATCGAAGTAGATCCCAAGGTGAAACAGCAGCCGTAAGGGCTCTTACGGTCCACCACACTACTTGCCCAATCAACATCAGTATATCCAAGTAGTCTCACATCTCCGGCAGTGTATCTTAATCCATGAGAGATTGTGTCATGAAGACATCTCAGAAGATTCCTGGCATCAATCCAGTGAGGCTCAACCAAATATGAGCTCAGAATGCTAACTGCAAAAAATATGTTCGGACGGAGGTTCACCAAGAACATCAATGCGAATGAGTTTATGAAACTCAGAGGCATTTCCCAAATCTGGTCCGACATCACTACCATATAACTTCTAAAAGTTAAGATCCTCGAGGTAGTCACAGGCTTGCAGTCCATCATACCAAATCTTTCCAATATCTTTACCACATATTTCCCTTGAGATAGGAAAATTTGCCTTGGCTTCTGCCATACTTCAAGTCCTAGGAAGTAGTGCATCAGTCCTAGGTCTTTCATTTCAAATTCAGAGGCTATCTCCCTCTTACATTTGTGAATGAGAGGGTCTGCACCTGTTAGAAAGAGGTCATCCACATACAACACCAGTATGAGAGGCTTGTCATCTTCAACCTTAAAGTAAAGGTTAGGATCGGCTTCACTCCTAGTGAATCCCAGCTTCATCAAGTAGCTATCGATCCTCTCATACCATGCTCTGGGTGCTTGCTTCAGCCCATAGAGAGCTTTCTTCAACCTGCATACATGAGACTTTCGATCATAAATCTCAAATCCTTCGGGTTGCTCCACGTAGACCTCTTCTTTGATCGAGCCATGCAAGAACGCAGTCTTGACATCCATCTGATGTAGGTTCCATCCTTGTGAAGCGGCAAGGGCTATGATCGAGCGGATGGTCGTATATCTGGCAACAGGTGCAAATATCTCATCATAGTCTATACCTTCCTTTTGGGAGAAACCTCGAGCCTTATACTTTTCCGTGCTTCCATCTGCTGCATGCTTTATCTTGTAAAGCCATTTGGAAGTAACAACAGTCTTGTCCTGGGGTCTGGGAACTACTTCCCAAACATCATTCTTTATGATAGACTCATATTCTTCGGTCATAGCATCCTTCCATACTTGATGCTTGACGGCATTTGAGAATGATGAAGGCTCATTTTGTATGATCGTGCTCATGATGGTCAGGTATCCTTGATACCTATTAGGTTTCTTACTTTCACGAAAGGTTCCTCGGGGTGCAGCATGTCCTTCAGCATCATCAGGTAACCCCTTAAGCCATGAAGGCCTCTTCCTAGAAGAGGAAGGCTCATATGGAGGAGGATCAATCGGATCCATGGGTTCTTCTACATCAGGCATTGATTCATCATCCTTTTCTTTCAGTTCCCTGGTGTCGGTTTCTTGAGAGCTCCTCAAAGTCGGAAGATTGATCACCTTGCTAAGAGCCATATCTTCATCAAAGGTGACATCATGACTAATTATGACTTCCCTTTGACCGGCTACATAGACTCTATAACCTTTAGTATTTTCACCATAGCCCACGAAAATTCCCTTCTTTCCAGATGCTCCCAATTTATTTCTTTTCTCTTTCGGCACATGAAAGTATACAGGTCTTCCAAAAATTTTAAAATGAGAAACATCAGGTTTCTTACCGATGAATTTTTCTTCAGGAGTCTTGGAACCCAATGCTTGATGAGGGCATCAATTTTGTACATATACAATGGTGATTGTAGTTTCAGCCCATAGAAACATCAGAAGTCTTTGATCATGTAGCATGGCCCAGACAGCTTCCATCATCGTGCGGTTCTTCCTTCCCACCACACCATTCTGCTCAGGAGTATGTGGTGTAGTAGTCTCCCTCTTAATGCCAACCTCAGGTATGCCTGAGTGAACCAATTGTAATATATCAGAGGTCTTGCTTTGGCTTGAGGGGAATGGTCCCCTTTTGAGCTTTCCTTCAGCACATCCTGGACATACACCTTCATTCTCTATTCAGAATTCGGGCATCCCTATCACCATTTGTCTTACACCGAGTATAGCTTTATAATGAAGGTGGGCAAACCTCCGATGCCAAAGTTCGAACTGAAGAGATGTGTCATAAGACATGACACCTAGCAGACTTCCATCGACCTGATATAATGAATCAACACTAAACCCAAGAGTAAAGGAATCTTTAACATTATTTTTCCATATACATACCTTGCCATCGCTGAAGGTTACCTTGTAGCCTTTGTCTTCCGTTCCTGAGATGGACACTAGGTTCTTTTTGAGGTCAGGTGCATTTAATACATCCTGGAATTTCTGGCCTTCTTGAATGCTTGTCCTCTTCATTGATTCCCAACTCTCCTCTTATCTTTGCTGTTGAATTTGTCATTCATTTGATTGCCATCAAAGGGATTTTGATCATCGTCCTAGAGTGAGTCCTTTCTATCAGGGCACTCCCTTGCATAGTGACTTGCTTTATCGCAAATGTAACATCATAATTTTCTTCTAGCCTTAGGTCCAACCTTTCCTTTTGATTTAGTCCCGGAATTATTTCTTTTCTTTGCATGAAAATAAAAGGCAGCAGGAGGACGTTTAGGCATGGGCATTTCTTACACTTCTTCCCTTGTTTCTTCTTGAATGCATCTAGCCATTAATTCCTCGAAACCAGAAATTACATTATAGTTCAAAAGAGTAGTCCTGAACACATACCATTCAAATGGTAATCCTTCAAGAGTTGTGAGTGCCATTTCTCTGTAAGTAATAGTTTCCCCAATAGATAGGAGATCGTTCTTGATTTCGATGATTCTTAAGAAGTATGCTTGCATACTTTCATCTTTACCCTTCTTGATTTCCCTTAGCTTATTTCTAAAAAACAAAACTTGATTTGCATCATTAACTTTAAATAAACTCACCAGTCTGTCGTAGATTTCCTTGGAGGTGTCTAGATCAGAGATGTAGGCCACCAAGCGCTTGTCGATAGAGTCCCGGATGATCTTCTTTGTTTGAATTCTCCATTTTTCCATTTGTTCCAAGCAACAGCAGATGCATTTGATGAAGGCCCAACAATATTGCCTCTTACATGATCCAGCACTCCTTGATCTTCAAGGGTTAGATCGATAGACATCTTTCATCCTCGATAGTCAGCTTTCTCACGGAGCTTGTCTTCGGCAGGAAAGAGTGTTGAGGACCCCATAGTTCTTTTTAGGATAGCCTTGCCAATCTTCTCTTCAATGATTGCTCTTGCTCTTGCTCAGGCTTTTTCTTCACCTCAGCTCTGATACCATGTTAAGTTATGGTATGTGTTGTGGAGGTAAATCCTCTCTGCGGACAGAGAAGATCCCTACTAGCCCAGACCGGGTCTAGCAACAATCGCACAATGCTATCACGCAAGTTCCTAATTGCAAATACAAAGTAGATGGTGAGAGCCTACTTGGATTCCAACGCTAGTGTTCGTAGAAGAGATGTCGCCCCCGTTCCTTTTCTTTGGCCGATCACGATCTCCGTGATTGGACACCTGCACATGCAAAGAACAACACTAAAACAAGCATAAAATCTAGTAGATACAATTATATATCAGTCAGAAAAGATATAACTCAACATCAAACATGAAACAATGAGAGTGGAACCATAATGATAGTCATCTATTATTGATAAGTAACAAAGAAGAATACAACCATTGTTCTGACGTCAAATCCTCCTTTGGCTGGGTGATCAGCTACGCAAGTCTTGCAAAGCTTGTTGGGATGAGGAACAAGCCTCTCTCTCTTTGGGTGACAAGAATCTCCTTACTTAGATTTGGCCTTATGGGTGCAAAGAAGGCTCTTGCAGCTTCAAACTCTCTATCACTATGCTGGGACCAGAACTACTATAACTATGACTAGCTTGCTCAAGGCATAGAGGCAAGATTTTATAGATAGAGAAGAAAGAGATAGGATCAACCACATTATTCATGGGATTGGCTTTATCACTTGGAAACTTCCATGAAAGGTGTCAAACCACTTTCCCTTCTATGGAGATTCGAAGCCAAACCATCCTAGCTCAACATAGATTTAGTTGGTGAATGGGTTGAAGAGAACCTTCGGGAGCTTGTTGGTTAAAAACTTTACTCAATTCGGTTGGCGCGAGTGCGACTCTGAGACAAAGTGCCAATAGCGCGCCCTTTTTAGAGGATTTCCCTCATTGGCGCGGGCAGTGAACTGTGAACCCGCGCTAATGCAAAAAGAGCTGTTTTCATGGAGATTTTGTAGGAGATGTCTTCAGGGCGAATGAAGCTCATACTTAGAGGAATATGATGCAAGTGGTTTCAGGTCATGTCACTTCTCACAGGTCCCGGAATGAGTCCTCCAGCGTGCGGGTGAGGGGTAAAAGGGACGGTGACAAATGGTGACAAATTGCTGTGTAACAGATGCCCCCTAAAGCATGAGGCCCGAGAGAGAGAGGGGTGAAATGCTTTATAAGAACATGCGTGACTGAAAACACGGTCGCCGGAGAACCTGCGTAAAGAAGTACAATTGATATCTCAAGTACATGATATATGTGGTATGGGCGCAGCCATCCGTAACAGAGTACATAACAATCTTGATCCAAGGCATGGACGCAGCCATCCAGAGAGGATCGATAAATAGACTCAGGCATGGTCGCAGCCATCCAGTGAATGAGTCATGTAATGATCATAATAAGCCACAAATCGCAGCCTGGATTCCAATAGACAAAATCCAGGGTCTTGCGCTCCATCTCGACCCGAAAATAGTACAAGTTCAAGCATGCGAATACATGAGTTGAAGTCGAACATGCATGAACATCGTCTGATTACCAGTCAATGATGAAAACTGTTAACAGATGCGAGAGGTACCACCAATAATGACAATGGTCCTCAAGGTACTATAGGTACAATCTACGGCGTGTGAATCAATGAGCTGGCGTCTAACACCCGTAGAATCATTCGATCGGAGGCCAATGATGAAAAACCTCTCGTCGAACACAAAGAACCTACCATTGAGGCATGCAGGCTCCAAGGCACCGAAGGGAGTCTCTAGATCAGCTTCCTGGATAATGAGCTGAAGTCGATAGGAAGTGACCTTGATCAAAGGTGGGCCATAGTGTTTCCCACATCATTAACATGAGACAGAGGAAGAATGTTGTGGTGAATCAGAATTATGTGAGGTATCAGAGGGAGGTTGTAATTCTGCAGAGGTCAACTTCTCTTGAACATATCGGCGGCACGACAGTGGACTTGGCAGTGTTTGACATCAAATGAGCAGAGGTCATGGTGACAAGGCAATGAGCAGATGAGAGGTTAAATAGGATAACCCAAACCCACGAAGGCTAGTGTAAAACAAGATGAGATGTCCCCACCCAGACACGAATGTAGACTAGTGCCATGTTCAAGAGCGACATATTGCTGACACGACAATGATTATGGATCCATTTTCCCCACCATTGCTGGCGAGTACCCCAGTTATTTTTAACAAGCTTGACGGGGATAGCATATGCTTGTGGGCGTCAGTATGATGGAATCCGATGTCATTAAGTTTTAACGAGTCTGACAAAGGAAGAACTCGGCATCTTTTCCTGTTTAGAGAGTCTGAAAAGACAGCAGAAAAGTAAACTCCAGGGGGGTCCTTTTTCGTAAATTTGTGTCTCCCGAGCCCGAAAAATTATAAAACAATGCTCGAAAGAATCGCCCGACCATTACGATCGAGGAGTACTTTTCATGAGTAGTGACACTGATCTGAAAAAGTAAAAAAGCGATCAATATCACGTCGTTCCGTAACCATTAACGAACCAGAAACAACAAGGGTCCGACAATCTTTTCGTTTTTTACACGGTGGGAAAAGGGTTTAAAGACGACCGCCTCTTATTTACTTTTAACGAGTCAAGAGGGATAACTCGGCAATCTTTTCACTTTTAACGAGTCAGAAAAGAGCTGAAAGATAACTCCATAATGACTTTTTCGTGTATTTACCGAGTCCGAAAAAGTATAAAAGACAACTCATTTCACCATCGAAGTTGCAAAAAGGACCTGTCATAGCACTAGAAACAAGCGTCAAACCCATTTTCGACCAAAAGTATATTAAAATATTCAAAAATCAACTTTTTAAACCCTATTATAAGTCAAAAAGTCTATAAATATGGTGAAAATGTAAAAACAAAATTTCTTTTACCTTTCGCATAGTGGTAGTGGTCCATTTGGGGTGCAAACTTCAAGCAGCGATTACCACCAATCCGGGCAACCATTCGAGATTCCGCCAGTTCCAGGTAAGAGGCACTCTCTTAAGCTTCATTTCCATACCTGTTTTTATGCATTTTGTTCCTGAATTGAGCCTCCGCGAGGGGGATTTTAAAATTTAGGGTTGCGCCCCATTGGCACGGGTATCCGGCACGGGTCCGCGCCAATGGGGTGATTTACCCAAAGGTACCGCACCATTGGCGCGACTGTTTTATAAACAGTCGCGCCAACCGCGTGACCTAGTTTTTCACTTAAATTTCCCCATCATTTTTGAAATTTTTCCGGTGTATATACTTACCAGGGTTTCATTAATGATTTATTCATCCTTGTGGGCACAGGAAATACGCAAAAATGCCGGTGGAATGGAAAGAACGAGAGCATGATGCCATAGATGCCTTAGCCATCACGGATGAGGGATGCATGAACGCTTTGAGAGATTGTGGTCTCAAGAAATTCTTCCTCACCTCCTATTTGCGAGCTCAACCAGAGCTATTACAGTTTATAGTGGATGCTTGGGATGTTGATGACCAAGTATTTCGACTACGGGATCAGACCTTAGAGCTGGATGTATCTGATGTGTACTTCATTATTGGGATGTCACAGAGAGGGGCGAGCCCCATTCTGACCGGAAGCAGGCCTTCCGCAGAGAAAATAGGTGAAGTGAAGGCTCGTGTGTGCCCAGATGCACAATTTGGGAAGAACAACGCCAAGGTGGATATCGCCACCATCCATGATTTGGTTCTTAAGGTGATATTGTTCACCATCACATGTGCAGCTGGGGTACAGGTGCCCCATGAGGCCAGTAAGAACCATCTGTTACTGGCGACAGAATGTCTTAGCCCCACCATTTTTGACTGGGCTACAACAGTGACTATAAATATCAAGAGGCAGCTTACAAAGTGTAAGCGCGGGGGAGTGAAACAGTTCGGGTATGGTTCGATTGTGGTATCGTTCTTCTTGGAACGATTACCTTTATTCCAGTACCAGGGAGCTGTAGTAGCGGACCCATTACCACGAGAGCCAAGGATGGCTCGCTGGGCAGCATTGATGCCTAGAGGAGGAGGGGGCCAGCAGATGTCTTCGCGGCCCGAGTTCTTCATATGGCTTCGCCGCCAGTTGATCGTGGTAGAGGACTGGCCATACGCAGGAACCAACTTCATGGGGGACCCAGACCTCCCACTGCCAGAGGGGAGGAGTGGGAAGAGGAGCTAGGTATGATCTTCTCTTTTTGGTATTTTATGTATTTCATTTTTTTTTTTAATACATGCATGTTCTGATAACAATTGTATGTATATGCGGATGTGGGCCCGGAGCGACCAGCTGGCTTATCTCCTATAGTGCGGAGGGACCAACCTGCAGCTGACCCTCAGGCAAGGGGAGCCGTGGGGGAAGAGCTGGTGCAGAATCTCGAGGGGCTTACCCAAGGGATTCCAGGCTATGCTAGATTGGAGGATGTGCAGTTCGCATACCAGAGGCACACGGTGGGGGTGCCGACCCGCATCCATCGTCTGTTGAAACGCTTGGTGCACGCGGTGGCGTGCTATCATGAGCACCACCACGAGTAGACTCCTAGGCTTCTTTCATGCATATTTTTTGAGGGACATGTTGTCCGAGGATGTATCAGGATGAACATGTATTATTTTTTGAGTTTTGTAATGCACGCGGTGCAAAAATTATGACACACATATATATATACATATGCCTATGGTTTATTATTGTGTTTTTTTGTGCTTTCTTGTATAATGTTTTGATCATAGATTACGCAAATGTCTATCTAATACATGATTGGCTAATGCATCAGATAATGTGTTTAATCGTCGTGGAATATGTTGATATGTGATAAAGTCAAAATTCCTTTCTAACAATTTAACACGTAAGTACAACCTTAAAATGTGACGGTCTCTGACGGAATATCGCCCATTGAGCTGATGGACAACAAGTTGAGAGTCTAGGTTAACAAGCAATGTACGAATACCGAGATTAATTGCCTCGGCTAATAATTCAATAACAGCACTATATTCAGTGACATTGTTTGTAGTACAACCTAAACACACATCTTGAAGATCTATCAACTCACCGTGAGGATCGTAGATCACCCACGCCGCAAAGGACAAATTACGAGTGCTGCGGCAGGCACCATCAGCAAAACCAATGTAAGGTGCACCCGACATCTGCACAAGAAGCAAAAGACACAATAAGGGGCAATCACGCTTTCACACCAAACCAAAAACATGAAAACTCACACACACACACACGCATGTACAAATCGAAGCGCATTAAACTTGAGAATAAAGGGACGGGCATGCCCCCCAGCATGGTGTCTCAATTCGAGGTACATGCCCCCCAAGCTTCAATCCATTGAAAATGGAGTGAAGGTTGACATCACGGTTATTGCGCTTGAATGGCATCATATCACCTCGAGATTCTATCTGGTGCACGGAAATCGTTTTAATAGGGGCGAGATTAGGAGGTGGAAGGGGAAAGACACCCATAAGAGCGGGATCTTTAAAGAGCCCAGCTCCCACACTCTCGAATGATTTAGAGGTATGCTCCACGAACGGCACATTACCTTCGGAAGAAGAGGCGAAGAAGGAGAGTTGGTCCACCGTGACAATCTTCCCTTGATGAGGGAAATGAATGACACGGAAAAGGGAGGAAGCCACGGCTTGCATGGCGTATGTCCAGCTACGTCCGAGGAGGAGGTTGTAGGTAAGATTAGCGTCGACAACTTCGACCTCCACTTCTACCGTCTTCCCTTCCAAGGAGATGGGCAAGCATTGGAGGATACCGTAAGGACGGGACTCTCTTCCATCAAAAGCTTCTAACGTTGTAGGAGACTGGCTCAATGTTGGAGAACCAATAGCTTTCCAGCAAGCAACAGACATGATGCAAGTTGAGGCACCTTCATCAATGACTGTACGATGAATCATTTTTCCATTGATCATGACCTGTATAAGGAAAGCGATTTGGTGAGGCAGTCTCGGTGTATAGCCCTCGAGATCAAAAGAAATTAGATCCGAGTCAGTCGGGTCTATGCCACCGATGGCCGATAGCAAGGACTTCCTCTGGGAGGGGCAGCTCTAGAGGACTTCTAGAGCAGACATAGCAAACAGAGCCTGGTCTAAGTCCTCAACAATGCTGTAGTGCTGGGCAGCACGAGCATTTGGGTTGTAAGAAGACATCCAGAGTACACCTTTCGGAGGGGGTCGGATGGTCGTCTCAGTGCTGGGTCGTTCGATGTGGAGTGGACCAGAACTGGACGGAGGAGCGCTGGAGGGGGCCTTCGGCTCTTTCTCGGCATGAGATGGGTATTCTTTCGCTCGAGTGGTGACATGGATGGGAATCGTTCCAGCCATGAAGACTTGAGAGCCGAATGAAGAAGAGGGTTGCGATGGATCTACCACCATTTGAGTTTGCTGGGAAGGGAAAGGTTCTTTAAGCACGGCAGGAGTCCCAAGAGCACCTTTCAATAATCGACTAACTTCGGACCGCCTAGGGCAGTCTTTAGTGTAGTGATCCTCATCACAGATAAGACAAGGATACTTAGGTTTACATTTGGCTCCTTCCTCAGGTGGAGGTTTAGGGGAGTCCTGCTTGGGCTGTTCAGATTTATTCTTGGCTTTCCCTTTCTTTTTCCCTTTCGAGGATTTATCCGCCGTGGTGGACTGAACGGCGTTTACCTCGGAGGTACTTCCAGAATTTGATTGACCCTGAGAAGCATTTCCATTAGAAGCATTCTGTTTTTGCTTCCCAGGGTTCGCGGATTTCTTTGAAGATGCGTTTACAGAGCCAATAACTCCGTCAACAGATGGTTTTGGCAGAGCTTTGGATGTTCCGGGTCTCGGGGCGTCTCGCAAATAGTCATATAAAGTACCTAACTAAGAATACACCAAGTCAAGGTGCTGAGCACACGCGATAGCTTGCTCTTCAGTTACACAAGCTCCCATGGCGATGTCTCGCGCGATCGCAGGGACAAAGGAAGTCGTGAACCAATCGGTCAGGAGCTGATCAAGAATCCAAAATTTGATCAAGTGACGACGCCGTCTCCATTCATGTATATGATCAGATATATGTGTGGCCGTGTCCTATTTGAGAGACGTAAGGAGATGCGTCGTTGTCTCGTACCGAATTGGTAACTGAAAATGAGTTAGGAATGCCATAGCCAGCGAGTTGAAGTCTTGAAATGTTTCGCGATTCAACTCAATATACCACTTAGCGGCTGAGCCAGTGAGAGTCCTTTGGAAGAGGCAGAGCCGGATGGAGTCATCAAGCCATGAGTTGGATGAGCACCAAAGGTGATAGGTCATGACATGGGCTTGAGGGTCCTCACCAGCTTTGCCATCGAATTTTGGGAAATCACCGGGTATCTTAGTTGGAACTGGTGGCCAATATGGATTATGAAGAATGGGATCATTTGTCAACTTGGACACATTTGGAAGTTCCAATGTCGCTAAGAAGGGAAACTGAGGATTAAAGGACATTTGTGGCTGTGGAAGAGAGGTAGTACCAGGGTTCCAACCAGGTGGTGGTTGCCCCCACGGACTTTGTCCGGATGGGCCTGGCCCGTAAGGGTTCTGCCCATAGGGATTTTGTCCATAGGGGTTCTGTCCATATGGATTCTGTCCATAAGGATTCTGTCCATATGCAGACAGTTGACCCTGGGTCTGCCCCCCAGCACCCCATGGATTAGCAACTTGACCTGCAGGTGCAACATACTGCTGCTGATAATTCTGGTAAGGAGTGACCTGCATCTGTTGATAATTTTGATAAGGGGTAAACTGAGTTTGCCCCTGGGGTTGCTGGTAGCCATACATTTGCTGAGCTCCATACTGAGCCTGATAAGAAGGTTGCGCTTGGTAAGAAGGTTGGGGCCGTGGCCCACCTTGCATTTGATAACCAATTTGAGTCTGGGGCCCAGAAGGATGTCCTTGAACAGGTTGAGCTTGGACCATCTGGCCGGAAGGTTGGCCTGGTTGGGTTTGGGATGGACTTGTTTGCCCAGAAGGATGTGCTTGCTGGGTACCAGGTTGTCCTTGTGCAACCGAGGGTTGTCCTTGCGGAACAGATGGTTGAGCAGGCTGGACGGCCGGTTGACCTTGAGGTTGGCCAGCCTGTCCAGAAGGATGACTAAGCTGGGCAGTGGGTTGGCCTTGCTGTATAGAAAGCTGACCCGCTTGCCCAGAAGGATGACCAGGCTGAGCAGTGGGTTGGCCCTGTTGTATGTAAGGCTGCCCCATTTGCCTAGAAGGATACCCCTGTTGGACTGCCAGTTGACCTTGTGGAATATAACTTTGTCCAACTTGTCCATAGGGATAACCCTGCTGGATATCAGGTTGGCCTTGTTGGATGTAAGGTTGTCTTGGTTGTCCAGACGGGAAACCTTGCTGGGTACCAGGTTGCCCCGGATAACTAGAAGGTTGACTCAGATAGGTAAATGATGGACCACCAGCGACCGAAGGTTGTCCCTGATAGGGTTGTCCTTGTGGGCCCCCAGATTGTCCTGGGTAAGACTGGCCATAATATTGCTGCCCTTGGGGGGCTTGCACATAAGATGGCTGGCCTTGGTTAGGCGGTCCTTGAAGCTGTGCAGGCATTGCTTGGCCTCCATGAAAAGAGTGAGTACTAGGGTCCCAAGCAATGGATAACGGTACCGAAACCTCAACGAAAGGTTGAGTAGGCAAGGGTTGAGAAAGTTGAAGGTATTGACCAGTAGAATCGTAATAAAAGAGTGGACCTTGCGCGTTTGGATTCTGAACAACTTTTCCATAGGCATCATATGACCACCCTCCTGGAACAGGACCAGAAGAGGGTGGAGCACTTTGTGCAGGGTGGACGACTCTAGGCGAGAGTGTCGGCTGGCCATTACTCACTTGACCGTGAGGGGGACCAGCACTAGTGTTCAAGGCTGAAGACGCTGTTACGGCACTAAAAACTGGAGTTGAATGCGCTACACAAACAGTTGGATTTGTCGGAACTGAAGTAACAGGTGTAGAGTGGACTTGTGAAACAAAAGATCCCGTGGTGGGAGTGATATGGGGATCCCACATGGTCGAAGCAGGGATCCTGGCACTTACTCTATCCCTCAACGATTGATAGCGTTGGGGGAGTGGAGAAGTAGTTGGGATGGGAGTGTCGATATTCGACAAAACAGGTGTCTCACTCACTCTGGGAGATGTCTCATCCATGTGAGAGGTAGACATTGGAGACAAAACACCAAGGGGGTAAACGGAATATCGTCCTCGTCAGGCTCCTCGATCGGGTTCCAATGAATTTCGTAACCTTCTTTGTCCAGGGCACGAGAGTTGATCGGTTGGATACTCGGGATAACAGGAAGAGTATCACTTACAACTGGTACCTCAGGAGCGGCGGAAGACGAAGACCCTTGATCACTTGGAACGGGAGTCGACGGTTCAGCCAGGATGATAAACTTCAAAAACGACCTAAGGGAATCTAACGATAAAGGACCCTACTCAAACTAATGCACACAAAATCTAACCAGGTAATGGTTATCATGGCCAAATGAATTTTAAGATGCAAAGACACAACTTGACCTTTTCATGTTTTAAGAGTCGAGAAAAGGACAAAAAGGTGACTCTAGTCGCCTTCGAATGTTTTGTGAGTCCGAAGTGACAAACTGCTCAAGTGAGCCTTTTCTTTTAAGGAGTCTGAAAAGGATCAAAAGTGACTACTCTGGAGAGACTAGGCAAAGGGTTTACCAAACAAATCCGTAAAACTACATATACACCTTGGCAATCATATGAAAACCAAGGACTTCCCGTACGGTAGTCAATCTTCCCGAATGCTGTGTTCGGTGCGTTACGGCTTGTAAGGCAGCAGACACGGCTTCCTGTGGATAAAGGATGATAACCTAGTGGGGTCTCCCCTATATACGCGACGGTACGTGGGAGCTCAAATCCGTGCTACACCACTATCGAGTCACAAAAGGAGGAATCACCCAACCGTAGTGTGAAACAACAGTGACTAGGTTTAACGACGTCGGAGCACGTCTCTAGCCTAGACTTCTAATTAGTGAGCGTTATGTTCCAATGCATTTTTAAGTTCATTCAGTTCATTTTATGGTTGATCTTTAGTTAAGTTTCAATTTCCAGGTCCTACCGTATGTAATCTCTCACAATTCCCTAAATGCAAGCTATATGCCAAAGAATATCATTTCGTTCGATGAGTACTAACTACGAGAGAGTTAAGAATTTTTCAAACAAAATGACCACAATCAAGAAGCACTCTAATGCAGCTAATGACAAACAAACGAAACTTTTCTTTGTTTTAAATCACTTAATCAATGAAAAGCTTCTAATTTCAATTAACTAATGCAACGCAAAAGAGATTATTCGTTTTTCTTTTCCGATGGCAAAGTGCACTAAACAAATTTTGAGAGATAGTAACACCGAGCAAAAGATCAATTTCACTCAATGAGAACACAATTGAATCTCCAAAACACCAAAACAGTCCTTCAAACCAAGAAGAAAACGCAAAGACCTCTATGAGCTATGTGATCTAAGCTCAAACGAAGCCAAGTGAAAACCAAGCGAAAAAGAAACAAATCACTTGGAAAAAGATTTAACAACTACTAAGCAAACGCAGAAGGTAATCACAAAGTCGACTGGACGATTAAAGAACCCAAGACTCCTACGGAAGGCTCGATGCACCAAGCCACTAGATGCCTTAGGGCTAAAAGGTGTAATCGATAGAGAAAGGCAAACACCCGAAGGATGAAGGTCCAAAACCAGTCAAACCAGGATCAAACACACTCCAGTAATTGAAAAAGACACAACAAGACACAGCTCAGAGGGCTTAAGGACAAGCAAACTGAAAAGTTGACAGGCATGGCGCGGCTGTTAGGCTGCAACTCGTGCTTTTATAGGATTGGCGCGGGTTTTCTTTGAGCAACTTGCGCCAATTGGCGCGACTGTAAGGCTAAAAAGCGCGCTAATCAAGTTGGCTAAGTCAAAAACAAAAGCAAGCGACTCAGGGCTTGAAGACAGTATCTAGGCAAACCAGGAAGCAAGAAACAGCAAGAAATCCAACCCAGAAAGCTATCTAAGCAATCAAAGCAAGAAAAACCAAAGAGACAAGACAAACTCCAAGTTGTTTAGTCCGTAAACCAAACTGGAGATTGACTGAAGTGGCATTGATCTACTTCGCTAATGCAAAGCAATAGCGTTTCGAAGGCTACCTGGCCGTACTTCAGGCTCCGTCTAAAGTTTACAAATCAAACAACAAGATCTCCCCACCAGAGTCGCCAAATCGTTGTGGAGGTAAATCCTCTCTGCGGACAGAGACGATCCCTACTAGCCCAAACCGGGTCTAGCAACAATCACACAATGCTATCACGCAAGTTCCTAATTGCAAATACAAAGTAGATGGTGAGAACCTACTTGGATTCCAACGCTAGTGTTCGTAGAAGAGATGTCGCCCTCGTTCCTTTGCTTTGGCCGGTCACGATCCCCACGATCTCCGTGATTGGACACCTGCACATGCAAAGAACAACACGAAAACAAGCATAAAATCTAGTAGATACAATTATATATCAGTCAGAAAAGATATAACTCAACATCAAACATGAAACAATGAGAGTGGAACCATAATGATAGTCATCTATTATTGATAAGTAACAAAGAAGAATACAACCATTGTTCTGACGTCAAATCCTCCTTTGGCTGGGTGATCAGCTACACAAGTCTTGCAAAGCTTGTTGGGATGAGGAACAAGCCTCTCTCTCTTTGGGTGACAAGGATCTCCTTACTTAGATTTGGCCTTATGGGTGCAAAGAAGGCTCTTGCAGCTTCAAACTCTCTATCACTATGCTAGGACTAGAACTACTGTAACTATGACTAGCTTGCTCAAGGCATAGAGGCAAGCTTTTATAGATAGAGAAGAAAGAGATAGGATCAACCACATTATTCATGGGATTGGCTTTATCACTTGGAAACTTCCATGAAAGGTGTCAAACCACTTTCCCTTCTATGGAGATTCGAAGCCAAACCATCCTAGCTCAACATAGATTCAGTTGATGAATGGGTTGAAGAGAACCTTCGGGAGCTTGTTGGTTAAAAACTTTACTCAATTCGGTTGGCGTGAGTGCGACTCTGAGACAGAGTGCCAATAGCGCGCCCTTTTTAGAGGATTTCCCTCATTGGCGCGGGCAATGAACTG
Source organism: Pinus tabuliformis (assembly GCA_031772625.1). Taxonomy (NCBI): domain Eukaryota; kingdom Viridiplantae; phylum Streptophyta; class Pinopsida; order Pinales; family Pinaceae; genus Pinus; species Pinus tabuliformis. Next base: position 1,107,542,328 of record CM062817.1, on the reverse strand, counting down.
CGGACCCGCGCTAATGCAAAAAGAGCTGTTTTCATGGAGATTTTGCAGGAGATGTCTTCAGGGCGAATGAAGCTCATACTTAGAGGAATATGATGCAAGTGGTTTCAGGTCATGTCACTTCTCACAAGTCCCGGAATGAGTCCTCCAGTGTGCGGGTGAGGGGTAAAAGGGACGGTGACAAATGGTGACAAATTGCTGTGTAACAGTATGTTCTATGCTTATAACAGTTTACTTCTTTTTCTTATTATATTCCACCGATTAGTAATCACATGTACATAAAGTAAAGTGCAGATAGAACATTAAACGATCAACAGAAAACAAGCCAAGACAAGAGACACAAGATGTGGCGGCTAGCCAGGGACAAACCCCACAATGTGTGTGGAAACCCTTTGATCAAATCTTCTTTTATCTTCAATAATTCAGCAGAGAGAAATAGTACAATAAATCTGATTCATATCAGCAGTAGCAAACCCTAGATCAGTAGCATCAGCATTAGCGGCTTCATTATCAAACTAGGGCAGACCATATGTCACAAACCGACAGTCGGATTGACTTCATTCCACCACCAAAAGTTTCGGCTTCCAGAGGAGGTTCAGATGAACCTACAGCGCAGTTTAGATGAGGAGATCTTCTAGGCCACGCAAGTCAATCTTTACTTCTGCAGTTGCAGCTTCAGTTTCAGCAGTTTCCAACTTCAAACTAGGGCAATCGATATCTTGCAAACCGTTCGTCGGATTGACTTCATTCCACCACCAAAAGTTGCGGCTTTCAAAGGAGGTTCAGATGAACCTACAGTGTAGTTCCAAAGAGGAGATATTCTAGGCCACGCAAGTCAATCTTTACTTCTGCAGTTGCAACTTCAAATTCAACAGCTTCCGGCTTCACATGTGTAAGAGAGAGAGACTCATTTCAGCGCAGTAGAGAAGAGACTCATATCTGCGCAGTAGAGAGAGAGAGATGTGATGAGATGAGTGAGTCCAAATGAGGAAAATTCCTCCTATATTTATACACAACGTTGGTGGGTGAATAGATGCGACTGTTGGGCTTCTAAGCCTACATGACTTGTAGGTCAGCTTGATAATAATTCCATAATCAAAATAAATTCATATCTCCATGAATACTTATCGGAATTGGATGATCTTTATATCAATCCTACACCTCTTGATGAGAGGAATCTAATAAAAATATTATTAGCCATGAATAATATGACCCACATGAAGTTTTTCCCTGGTTGCGAATTTTAACAATTGAGGAGGTTCGGGTCTATAATTAGAAGAGTACACTGTATCATCCTCAGGCTAATGGAATAGTTGAGACCTTTAATAAGATTTTAGAGAACGCGATGATGAAGATTTGTAACATGCAGCAGAATGACTGGGATGTGCACATACCTGTAGTGATATGGGCGTACATGACTACTTGTAAAAAGATGACAAGGCAAACACCTTTTCGATTGGTCTATGGTGTAGAGTTTGTGACACCTATGGAATATATCGCGCCTAGTCTATGCATAACATATTTCACAGGAATGGAAGATCGTGAAGCCTTGGAAGAACAACTCGCGTAGCTGATGGAGCTTGAAGAAGACAGATTCTTGGCTGGATTCCATCAGCAAATACAAAAAGAATGTGAAAAAGCACGATCGACACATCAAGATGCGCACGTTCAAGATAAATGATTTGATATTATTATATGATAGTAAGTTCACTAAGTTTCTGGGGAAATTTTAGATGCACTAGCTTGGGCCATATGTTATCAAAGATATTACAGATGGAGGTGCAGTTCAGCTCATGAAGCTGAATGGAGAACCTTTTCCAGGAAGGGTGAATGGAAGCCGATTGAAGCCATATACAGGGGATCTGACTCAATGACTATATGACGGCATGATAGTCTTAGTGCTCCACGCAGTTGTAAGGGAGCGCAGGACTATAAAATACACTACCAAGAATGGACTACGTGGTATGCAGGCTGGGAAGAAAATAGTGAAGTTGCAGTGTAAGAAGCTGCACACAGGTAGTTACACTATGGAGGGAGGTCCTGCGTCGCACAGTAGGAAAGTGACCATTAGAGTCACTGTTCATGATTTGACAGCCAGAAGACGGTTAAGAGGAGTGGGCTAGCGGAATTTAAGGCCAAAATATTTGAAGATATACCACCAAAACAACATTAATGATTGAATTTTGGGGGAACAATCAGATTTGAATTCAAAAACCCTTATAAATTACGTGTGCCAGTCCAATAGAGAACACTTTGCACCCTTAGATTTTTTGAGTTGTAACGTCTATTTCTTATGAACCGTTCATTTTTTGAGGATTTGGTTGTGAGCCCTGCATTTGTTATAGATCTAACCTAAAAATATAGAAACGAACCTAGAAATAACAAGATAGAAATATATATAAATGCTTCTTTATTGATCAAACCCTTAAGGTAGGGCAACACCATACATTCACTCCTTAAGGAAGGAGAACACTCCATAAGCCATATTCTTGTCCATACAATATTCCTTGACATCTCTCAATGGGGAGTCTTTAGCCTTTATATAGGCCTCATACATACAATACCATGGGTCATTACCATGGTTCCCTCAATACCATCTATCTAATACAATGGGCTTATTACATTATTCCTAACTAGTTGTGGTCCCTTACATGATACAGGTTAAGCACTTTATTTATTACTATGGTCCATCCCATTATTACATTATTCCCTTGGGTACGCCCTCTGTACCTCATACTATTCCCCCTAGGTATACTACATTCCACCCCCCTTAAACATGTTTCATCCCCAAAACATAAGAAAAACACAAATAATAAGATCTACTCAAAAGAGTAGTCCATTGGTACCATGCATGTGCATATAGCCATCCAAGAGAAATGTGAACCCTTGATCTAGTTGATGCCTCGCTCACTTGAGATGGAAGTTGACCCTGCAAGCTCTTCTATGTTGATGTGTAGTAGGTGGATCGTCACCCCTCTCTATCTGTCATGTGGGGGTTGTTGTCCTTGTGGCTAATTTGTTGCCATCATGTTGGTTGTTTTCTTGCGGGGTGATGTGGGTGGTGATATGCTGAAGTTTTAACCAACAATGTATCTTTCTTTAATTCATCACCTAATGGAGCCTAATTGGTATCTGGTTCATGTTGTGGCGTCTGTTGTTGTTTCTTATCTTCCAATATTACTTCAACCATGGATTCCTCATCTGATGTATCTGTACTTGTAACATTTTTTTCTTCAGCCTCCTTGGACTCTACCTTTTTTTCTTGTACTTGGTTTGATGTTTGTGTTTGGTGGTCGACCATCAAGGGCTCATCATTTGATGTGTCATACCCTGGAACATCTTTTGCTTCAGCTTCCTTGGACTCTACCTATTTATTGACGGAAATATCCTGTAATGTAATTTTCTTCTTTTTATACCAGAGCTTCAGGAATTTCTTCTGCACATTAATATTGATAGTACCCACATATTCCATCTAAGGGTACCCCAAAACAACATCTACATTAGCCATATCTAAAGCATAAAAATCAGAATGCAATACATACTTTTCCATAGAAAACTTCAAATCTTTATAAACTTGTACCTCCTCATTATTAACCTCTGTGTGCTCCATATGTTTTGCTGGAACTTGTAATTTTTTTGCCAAATTGACATTTATAAGATTTTGCTTACAACTAGGATTTATAGGCATAATGATCTTCTCCTTCTGAATATATCCATCAACTTGTAATAAGGATATACCAGTAGAAAATAACCCCTTACATGTCTCATTCTCATATTTTCTAGCATGAGACCATTTGTCCAAAAGGAGTTTTTCATATTCTTCATCTGAAAGTTTGGACAACTACTTGTTGTTAAGTGAATTCCACCATATGGCAACCTCTTCTTTCATACTAAGCCATATGAAACTTTTCCAATATTTCAAATGGTTTTTCTTAAGATATTTTATGAATTCTTCAATAGTAAGACCATTATCTTTCCCTGTAAAAAATGCTTGCTAGAAGCCATGAAGAGGGTTTTGAAAAAAACACTTACTTGGCGAAAAATTAAAATGGCCACTGCTCTGTCAATATTGCTCAGAATCCCTATTATGACCTATTTTTGGAAATGGAACAACCATTTTTCATCTTCCCATGTGATAGAAATCCCGATCTAGGCACTGGAATTTCAGATTCGCGCTGCAACTGTCCCGTCGTCACAAAAATTTTGGAAAAAAGAGATTATTTTAAATCAGTGATATCTCCCTCATCCGGACTCTGATTCGACCGATTTGTTTTTTTAAATTGGGTATTTTTTTGCAAATAACCTAGATATACAATTAGATTTGGCAAATGTTGCCCCAAAACGTACAGATTTGATCTGCAAAATCATTGCCCTGAAAAATTTCTGCAACATAACTGATTTTTAAATCAACGATATCTCCCTCATCCGGACTCTGATTCAGCCGATTTTTTTTCCAAATTGTGAATTTTTTCACAAAAAACCCATATCTATATTTATATTCTATAGTTTTTGCACTTGAACATACATATATGATTTGAAAACTCACTGCCCCAAAAAATTCTTGCAAAAAAAAAAAACTGCTTTGCCCAAGAAAGTGCTCTGATACCACTTGTTATAGATTTAACCTGAAAATATAGAAACAAAACCAGAAATAACAAGATATAAATAGATATAAATGATTCTTTATTGATCAAACCCTTAAGGTAGGGAAACAACATACATTCACTCCTTAAGGAAGGAGAACACTCCACAAGCCATATGCTTGTCCATACAATATTCCTTGACATCACCCAATGGGGAGTCTCTAGCCTCTATATAGGCCTCATACATACAATACCATGGGTCATTACCATGGTTCCCTCAATACCATCTATCTAATACAATGGGCTTATTATATTATTGCTAACTACTTGTGGTCCCTTACATGATACAGGTTAACCACTTTATTTATTACTATGGCCCATCTCATTATTACATTATTCCCTTGGGTACCTCCCTCTTTACCCTATACTATCCCCCCTAGGTATACTACAACATTTTCTAATTTACCGGAGTTGAATCAGAAATTCATCATTGAAACCATATTAGGACCAAGCCTTGCTAAGATTGTGAGCACTAGGGGAGATGTCGCATCTGAAGGCGCTGCTCCAGTGGTAGTGCATATGTAAGTTCCGTCTCTTATGCCTATGGCACCTACATCACCTAGGCTGAAGCCTACCCCTAATAAAGAAACCTAGAAACTTAAGAAGGATAAACAGAAGAAGCCGGTGCCAGTCTGCAATCACCCAGGAAACACTTTGCAACTCAAAAGTAAAAGAAGGACAAGCAACCTGAGAGGGTTGTCGACTTGGAGGCTAAGGAAGGACAAGGCACCAAGGACATAAAAATTGAGGGAAAGGAGCCCCTTACCAAGTTTCCTGACTATATCCCTCCACGTAAGGGGAAGGTGAAGGTCACTAAGGACCCAGACTCAGACAAATTTGTTATTTCTACGCCCCTGCTACCAAAACAGGTTCCCTTCGAAGGTCCGTGCCTTGCGCATATCCCCCTACTCAAAATGGAAGATTGGGATATGGTAGCTCATGAGAAATTCCCTCACCTATAAACAGACAACTACATGAAGTGATTCTACTACCCAAACTCAAGTGTCACTGAGCTAGAGACAGTGGGATGAATCCGCAGAGTAGAGAATTCGAGGTTGTTGAACCTGTTGTGGGTGACCCACTATCACCGCACCACTATCAACACAACCTATGTGCGTCAATTACTTACTCTACTGCAAGATGGGTGCTTATGGCTAGGATGGCCTATACCCATCACTGACATGCTCATCCAGAGGATCACACACCTACCACATGAGGGTTTGAATTTGGCTAAGCAGTTTGGCAGAAAAACGGGAGAAAAGGATTTGGTGGACAAGAGTAAGAAGGAATTTTCCCTCATCAAAAAGCCGTGCAGATACTCAATCATTGCCATAAATGACCCTGTGGTATAGATTGCCACACAAATCTTAGCCAAGAAGGTAATGAAGAAGTGTCATTCGGACGAAGTTCGAGCGCCCGTGGTTTCTCCATCTGCACAATGCGCGAAGGGTGTGCATTTCAATTGGTCAAGGTACCTATGCAGTGAATTCCTCGTGAAATTACGCGAGTTCTAGGATGAGGCCAAGCCATTCCATTATGCTTGGTTACTACTCTCCATCATGTTGGTCACATGGTAGCTGTCGAAGGACAACTAGTTTCCTCCATTGAAAGAAGGATTGCTGGAGGTCGCGCAGTTTGCCTCCCTATGGGCCACAAAGGACCCCGTGCGGGTCACAGAGAGAAAAATATTCTGGGTTCTGATGGAATCAAGCCTCCGCACAGAAGGACCCACAACAGAAATGGTATGATTTACTATATTTGGTCACAAATAATGAAATATAGGAGGTAATCAAGCGATGATCATCAAAGTGGCATGCCCCATCAAACTTGGATGCCAGAACCAGTAAGGGGGCAGGAAGCTCGGGAGAAAAGGAAAGGAAGAATATAGCCAAGCAGGTTGTGTAAAAGTTAGCCATGCATGGAAGAAGGAAGTTGCAGAGAAGGCTTGGATGGAGAAGGAGCGCATTGCTAAGGCGTAGGCTGAGCAAGAACAATGCAAGTCAGAGAGAAGCGAAAAATCCTCCTTACCCACGACCGAGGAGGAAGAACAATTTGAACAAGGCAGTAGAGAAGATGAGGGGAAGAACACCCCATTTCAACTAAAGAAGTGTGGACAGGAGTAGCGAGAAGGTCCCCGCAAAAATAAAAAATTAGACCAGTTGCAAGGTGATCCCATGGTATTAATGGAGGGTGATCTCAATGATATCGGCAACAAAATATGGGACACTACCATTGAAGTGCTGCAATAGTTCAAGAAACAGTATATGTAGATGTTGGGGAGTGTCCAGAATGAACTACGTGAGTTGAAGATGCAGGCTAATAGGATACAGGTGGGCACGAGTCAAGAGAGCGCAACACAAGTGAGCTTGGCACCAGGGACGAGTTAGGTTGTGGAATTGGTAAGGACCCTAGACTTTTGAACTGTTGCTTTACGAGAAGGGTCCCTACACGTAGATTTGGTCGATGACCACATAATCTTAAGTACCCTTAAGAACATTGGGTTGAACATTGCAGGGCTCCCCAATGAACTTCTTCATGCACTGCAAGCAGGGGTGATGGAGGAATTAAGAGCTTGGGAGTAGCACGCTCTCAATTTGATCAGTGAGTACAGGGTGAACAACGAGCAGATGTTCGCCGAGAAAACATAGACCTTGAAGGAAAAGGAAACAATTCAGGCACAAAGTTCCAGGCCGGAGGCCATGATTATAGAAGCATGCATAACAGTGCTGAAACTTCACATTCCAAAGGATGCACAACCAGAAGCTAAGATTGGGAAGTTAGCTGCAAGAGTGTGCGAGGAAAAGGTGGAAGTTGGATGAGTTCAATTAGATCTCAATATAAAAATTATGGATCTGCAACTAAAGTTATAGCCTGCGACTCTGCGTGAGGTCACGGAACAGCATGGAGACGCCATCAAAGAAGGGATGGCCACTTTGGATGTCATAGTTTTTGACTACTCGGCCTTATTTGAGCAGATGATGGAATTGGTGATGACTTTATAGGAAGACCCAAACCTACAGATATTGAACACAGAGGTTCGAGAGTTGCAGAAGCAGTATGATGAGGTCAGGGCGATGACACGCTCAATTGCTCCAGCACAAAACCTAGCCAAGATGCAGGAGGGGAAGCATCTCCTCGCATAGGTAGAAGCAGCCCAGAAGAAGGAGGCCATGCTTAAGGCAATATTGGGACCTTGGTTAGAATCAGCTTACCAAGTCACCACCAACATTCAGGAGAAGCTGATGGGCTTGCAACAGAGACAACAAAGGATAAAGCTGGCCAGAGAAGGACCAACTACAAAGCATCTAGCATAAGAGGTTAAGCAAGCAACTATGCAGAGCACTGCTGAGGTTGTAGTTGTGAAGGTGGAGTTGGGGGGTCTTTGTAGTAAGATTGCAGTGCCAACTGAGTGACTCGAGGGTGAGTCATGACCTTTTTGTTGGGGGCCTGTTGGGATGGGGTCCCCTGGGTCAGTTTTGGAGTTAAAAACCCAATTTGTGATGTAAATTTTGGTAAAAGATGTAAAGTCTCCGCGATTTCTAGATGTGGTGTGCATAGGTAATTAGGAGTAAAAGGGGTTTTAACCCCTTGTCTATGTAAAGTTGAGTCAGTTTTGAGAGGATTGTATAAATAGGTGTGTCCTAGAAATTCTAAGGCATAATGAGATGATGATGGATGTAATGGGTCAATAGAAGATGGCACAGAGAAGTGAGTCGTAGAGGAGGGAAAGGCTCTGTAGCTGAGTGCACAGAGTCCTAGAGTAGTGTCTGCAACTAAATGCGTGAACCCCTTTATCTAAGTGTGCAGGGTCGTTTTGAGTCTGTAACCTCATATTTAAGACCAATAAAGCATAGTATTGAAGAATTCCTGTGTTTATCTATATATTTTTGTTTAATGATGATTGTGACATATTTTGTGATTTAATAATGTCTTTATGAAATATTGATATATTAATGCATGTCTCCATGGGATATGTCTTGATAACTGTACGCAATGCATGTTAAATATTTTCATGAAGATTATAATACATTCTTCTCAGATCCAGGGTCATTTTATGGTGCGCGTAAGTAGATGATTCATCTGTTAAGGGTCCGCAAAGACCTATCATAGACCTTCATGAAGGTCTAGAGGTTGGTTAAAGGAAGTTGTAGTACTGAGTCTTAGGGGCTTGCATGAAGGCGGATATAGGGCAATAAAATACATCACACTGATCTCTGGATCTGGAAACTTGGTTCCAATATCCCCCCATACTGCTTCGGGTGAGACTTGAGCCTGCACTACGTAGGTTGATGCCGAAAGGGCCAATAGTGTAGGGTTTTGTTTGGTGCAATTAACTCTAAACCTAGGTCAGGACCCACTAAGCCAATAGTAACTATTTAATCCTTAGTAGAAAACTGCTTTATGATATTGCATAAAGAATGTACTGACTAAGAATTATAAATTAAAGTTAAGGATGAAGCTACAAAATGTTTACAACAACTGTTGGGAACATTTCCTTCATCTACAAAGCCATTCAATTGACTAGTGATTGAAGACTATCAAGAATGGAGGAGCTGCTACAACATTAGTATTGGTTTTTTCCATATGGAAACTATTTTCTCAGCATCATATTCATAAGAAATATGACATGAAAATAATCAGAATTTGATTGAACAAAAGAAATACTTTGAAGAAAAAATATCTTAAACAATTATTTATTCACAAAAGTAAATAACAACATTGTTTATCATTACTTCAAAGTTTCTTAAGAAGTCAAATTACAATAAAAAATTGAAATTTAAGGCAACATCAATCACAGAATTTCAAAATAACAGGTATGTAAAACAAATCTAATTACAGTAAAACAAATTAAATATGCTTATAACTAGAATTAAATCACAATTTTCACAACTGCAGAATGCTTGATCTTTTCCTAGAAAACATTATCCTACAACTAGAGCACTCCTCTACTCCTATAAAGGTACTTAGGGCCTTCACTTCATGTGTACTTGTTGTGTTCACGATGTAAACATCTACCGCACACACACAGCGTCACATATACTCTCATGAAACCGTTGTCACGGTTGACCAACGATCAATCAAAAGTGTCATACTTATCGCTTACACCATTGGTCAGTCATGTTGAGCATGTGTGTCTGGATGGTTTGAGTCGTCTTGTCGTCAAGGCATGTAAGTGTGTGTTTGCAATATTACGTATGCATATTTTTCTCTTTCACACACTTAGTTACTTTGCTGAAGTTCTAATGACCAAATTCCCCTATGACAGCTAGACCATCACCCTGTCATCAACATGATCGAATGTCACCCAAAATAGTACAGAAGCCCCAAGCAAGCCATTTCAAGCTGTGTTGTTAGCGAGCAGATCAATCAACCTTCATGTTGGTCAACCAGAGAGTTTGACTTGGAAACTACCCAGAGACTGACTCCCCTAAAAAATTATGCAGAGGCTATAGAACTTGCCCTCTCCACTGACTAAGAAAGTTGCGCAGACAGGCTGGACAGACACCAAGTGCCCGTCCCTGTCTCCCTCAGAAAATTGCATAGTTTTTCTAGCCAGCCCTCTCTATAGTCGACCGACTACTCATCAAGAAAATTGCACAGTTTTCATGAGTAATTCCTCTGCTGCCTAGCAGTCTGCTCACCTCAGAAATTGTGCAGAGGTGACCAGCAAGCCAGCCTCCTAGCATCAATGCAGTTTTTCCTGGTAGTAGCTCCCGATAGCCTACTTATTGTTCCCCTCAGGAATTTCCCAGTTTTTGCTGCCAAGCTCTAGCACTTGGCTGCCAGTTCCCTCTAGGAATTGTGTAGTTTTTTATGCCAAGCTCCTAGTAGTAGACTACCAGTTCCCCTCAAGAATTGCATAGTTTTTGTTGCCAGTAACCTAGTAGCTGACTGCTAGTTTCCCTAAGGAATTACGTAGTTTTTTCTACTAAGCTCCCATTTCCCACTCGTTCCAAAAATTGCACAGTCCTTTCTTGCCCAACCTTTCCATGGCATAGACTATTTCTCTCAAGAACTGTGTAGCTTTTTCCTCCATATGAGCTAGATCCCACAGATAGTCACTATCGATCTAGATTTCCCGTCTTCATCACCCAGTGACTCCTGCATAGTTTTCATCACCAGTGCCCGAAGCCTCCATCCCAGCTCACAACCTTTTCTCCTCCCCCAGTCACCTGCATTTGAAATGATCATGCATCATGGTAGACTAGGATACTTTTGGATTTAATTTCATCTCGTCATGAGTGACTACAGATATAGGTGCACAAACAAACATGGCGCGATGACGGATGGGACGAATGAATGGAGCACATGCAGAAGGACAGGTTCGCTAACAAACGAACAAACAATGCATGCAAACATATCTTCTCGTGAATGGAAGATCATGCAAAGATGTGTTCATAGATGAATAGACGGAAAAACATGCACTTTTCATGAACGGACGAAGCTGTCAATCCTTCCAACATACAAGCAAGGAGTAATGTGCGAATGCAACATCAAACGAACCCAACGACCATCGAGGTATCCACACATGTTTCCTTGTAGAGGTGAAGTCGTGACACACCATGAGGACATCTATCACTCGCAACATTGCAGCTCGACATGCACACCAGCAACAACATGAATGTACCAGCACTATCATGTCGAGTCATGTCATGAGTCATGTCATCCACATCTCTATTGTGGGCCATACTGTCAATCAATGTAATGTAACGTGGAAGTCCAAGAGACCCACTTGTTGTATGAAGAGTCATGTAAAGTCGAAAAGTCATGGAAGTCAAATAGTCATGAGGGTAGTCGAACAACCACAAGAGTCAGTTTCATCCTTGGCTATAAATACCCCCTTATTTGTACATGGAAAGGACTTTTTCACCTCAGCTCCTCCCACATAGCCTTGGGAGTCTGTAATCTTTCCTTTTAGGAGTAAGTAGTGGCTCCAACGCTCCGCACGTGGGGTTAGTGATGTATGGTGTAATGATGTATCTTGGAATTTTCACTTAATTCAAAAGCCTGCTCACAAGCCAGCATGTTTTCACACATGTATTGTAACTATTGTAAGACTAATCTTTAACACTTGTAATACATGTTGCTTTAACCTGTGTTTAACATTTGAACTAATTCACTTGTTGTAATACATATATGTTAATGAAAATGTGTTGTATATGCTGTTAATATTGTCTCGCCCATGTAGACTACTCTCTTGGACATCAGATAGGCATTTCACATAAAACTTTCTATAACAACCATTGTACTTGTGTGGACTAATCTGCTAAGTGTTATATGTATTATCTTCCCTTGTGTGTTGTGATTTCTGCATCCTTGTGGATTGTTCTACCGAATGATGTGCACGTATTGTTGTGTTGTGTGTTCCTAGCAGAGTTGGAACTTCTCCCAACTGACTTGGGACTCACTCCCACCCTCTCCCTCTACGATGAAAGAACCATTAACACAAGAGACAATTATAATCACCAAGCACGTGAACCTCACTTCTCGCAAGACAAAGCAGACCACTCTCATGTGCTGACAAGAAAGAGTTGAGGCAAATATTTAAGATAATGGCAACCAGGCCATTGTACCGGATGGGACTCCCATACCAAACGGTGTGAGGTCTAGTTGGGACTTCATACAGGGGTTGATCCCATGATTTTGGCGGGTCCAGAACCATCAACATTTTGGTGTTAGAGGGAGGGCCAAATGACAAGTTGAGCCTGTACATCTGGGTTGAATCTATTACACAATGAATAATACACAATTCATGCTTCTGGGGTGTTTCTCTCATTTCTCCCTCAATCAATTATCAATCCCTGATGAGCTTCTCGGTCACTTGTGCTTGTTAAAGTTTGATGTGAGGACAAAATGTCTGTAACCGAGCACATTTATGATTTTCTTCATTTCTATGAATCTCATGAAATCAATAGTGATGAGCTTGTTTGCATACTCTTCTTCCTCATCCTTGAAGGTCATTCTAATTTGTGGTGTCATACCCTACCACCTGCTTCTATCCATTCCCTTCTCACTTTCCTCAAGTAGCTCCATCAAGCCTTCGATGAGTGTGACCACCAAGATGTCTATGGAGTAATATTTCGTTTAAGAATGAATCCCAATGAATCAGTTGAGAACTTTTCTACCTGCTTCCTTCACCTATGTCATGAAATTCCTGAATGCTTTGTGGACCATGAATTCATAAGCCAAGAGCTGAAACGCTTGGTTCATGTCTCCTAAAATGGTGAGCCTCCTGATTTTCCTTCTTCCTTGACTCTTTTCGATCACAAGAAACCTCATGTCATGAAGAGGATGCCCCCTCGCAACAACTGAAAATATAAGAAATCTGCACAGTGAGTACCCCCTTGCAGCAATTGCAAAGATGAGAAATCTGTGAAGCATGTTCCCAACCGATCTGCTTAGCTATCTCCCTCCCCAATGGAGGAAATTCCAGAATGGTGCACAAAGCTAATGGCGAAAATTCATCCGTCCATTCCGCAAGAGGAAATCACCATTCATAACCCAAGGCTTGAGTCTAATCTGCATATCTACCATCCTCTATCATCTGCAAGCCATGACTTCTTGCACCATGAATCGCTTGAGTGATCTGCTTCACAAGCTAGCCATGCGCACTCTCCTGATTCTCGAGTTGCTGGCTCAAGTTGAAGTCATGTGCAAGGTAGTCTCATCATACAAATGGAGGAGAACGAAGATGAAGATATAATCAGTTCCTCTAAAAACATTTTTCCTCCATCCTTAATCAATTCTCGATCTGTGAATCTTGGTGAAATATCATGCACAATCAATTCTTTCAATCAACCTCCAGTCTTGGGCTGTCATCACTCCCACACTTTCTTATGTTGTGATGAATGAACAAGCACATCATATGATATATTGTCATCTCATGTACACACTAACTCAGATATGGAATGCGCACCTGTCAAAGCAGACATCCATATCGAAGCTTCCTCTGCACCTCACTTTCCCGTGTGTTCTATCATTCACAGCGCACCAAAATGCGTTGGAGATATTCCACGTTCTCTTCCTTCTTAATCCCATGAGTTATCTCCTCGATCGACACAAGGAAATGAGGCTTCCCATGATGAAAATTGTCTCAACACATAGGACTCTTCCCACTCATCATCATCTTGTGTGTTGCATGAAGAGAACTCGTCAAGTCAGCTTGCTGAAAATTTTAATGAAGCATGTGATAGAGATGGTTGTCATCCTGAGAGTAGTTTTGAAATAAGTAACAACATCCATCCTCATGCCATGCATGATCTGGTTCACATCTCAAAATGTAATTTTTCAATTTTGGAAAGTTTCGGGACATGCCAGGGAGTCGAGGCACTTCAACATCCGTTAATTGTTATGTCAGGACCTCGCAACTTTGGTAAGCCCGCCGAACCAAATCAAATCTCGTTTCTCACGCACAATCCATATATCTGCATTGTTGCACTCAACATGGATCCCATGTAAGGAATATTTACTATTCTGGGTGTGATATTTCAAAATTTCATGTTTTCACTAATGATCGAATCCACAAGTTTGTTACAACATGTCCATCTTCATGCACCTCTCTTACATCTAAGTCGGGTTGGGAGTGTCCGTCCCTCATTCAATCATGGGACAACGAAGTTGATCATCTGAAAGACTATCTTTATTTGGAATCATACTTAACAGATGTTCTCTCTTGTAATTATCTCCTTGGTATTTTTGCAAATTTCATGCATCAAATCTACCCACTCATCACACCAGCAATCTCCCTATGTGATGACAAGCACTCAACCTATCGCGTGTATCAAGTTACTCTCATTTCACCACACCCCAATTGGTTTCACACATTCACAGTGATGGCATCCTTTCTACACTTCTGTGGTTACCATGATGCCTGTGCACTTTTTCACCAGTTGCAGGTGGGTGTTCTATCATGTCTAGTGAACAGTGAACTTGGTTCCCTCATTTAGAGTGCTCACATGATTGTTAAGAAAATTTCTTTGTTTGTGTCAAATTGGGAATCTCCCATCTTGATCAACCGGTCTTATTTTTCTTCTACCTTGGGTGGCTATCAGACAGATTATCATTTTCCCAACATTACATCCAATGACAGTCACTACGCACACTATGATTTTCACTGTGTAACATCTTTATTCTTAGATTTTTGTCAAGAAAGTGAGGCACCTCCGCTTATATCGATGGCTATGGAAGGCCCTCACTGTCTTGACATGAATGATGAGAATGACCATATCTATATATATGTATCAGATTCCCATCATGATCCCCTCTCTCGAATAAGGTATCCATCTTCTCAAATATCATGAATCTTTCAAAACAACCATCACAGATTTTATGATCCAATCATTGAATGGATCGAACAATCTTACTTGGCAAGTTGTGTTGCAGGTAACAAGCTTCAGTCTTTCCTTGCAATTGCTAAGAAACTTGGTGCAGAAAAACACACAGTCGCAAGAGGCCTCCAAGGTTTGTTGAAAAATGGTAGTCATGGAAGAGGTAAGCATGTGTGTTGGGTGGTTGTGACACATTCTTCCACCCACAGGTGAGACCTTCTCTCTTGTGTGCAAGTTTTCCAAGCTTTTTCATTTTTTGTTGCACATTATTTTTTATCTATTTTAATCGCTAGTATCTTTGTGACTGTAGTTCAGGTATGCCTATGGTGGCTTCACTAGAAATTTTATTTCATGTAACCTCGACCGTTTAACGTAGGATTAGGAGTAGTGTTTGCTTTTTCGCTTATCTTTGCTTTCTGGTTTGCATGTTTGTTTGCTTGCCGACTTGTTTCTTTCCTCTTGTTGTTTTCACTTTGTTTGCTTTGCTTACTATATTTATTTTCATTTGTTTGGTTTGCTTAATACCTTACTATTTTTTTTCTAGAAATAAGTGTTTCCAACTACTATGTTCTGGCTTTTGAATAGAGTATGTGGCTGAGTTTTGAAGAGACTTGTGACACTGTAGCACCTTGCCAATCTTATGTCTATCTTCTCTATGCTTGGTTATAACCTTCGTTCAATGAAGTCTTGAAGGAAAATACGAGCCATCTGCAAGGGAATTTTTGGTCCAACCATGAACCCGTGTCCAGACTGGGAAGCCCCATGCTTGCACTCATCCTTCTACTCTGTGTGTTCAAGCTCATCCAACTAGTAGAAATGAAGAAGGGGAAATCTAAATGAGCAAACCTATGTCATAGGTCTTACATGCTTCTCTGAAGGAACAACGTTTTCTACTCTCAATAATTTGGAATCCCTCTTCCACCACTAAAATAAATAAGTGCCTATGCAAAATCCTCTTGAAAAAATACAAAGGTGAAAGAACAGAAAGGCTTCCAGTGAAAAGAGGTGAAGCATGCAACTCCACAGGGGTACTGACCAGGCTCTCTGGAAGTGGAGCAATGCATGTGTTCCTATGTGACTCCGTCAGGGTACTGTCCACGCCTACTGGCAGCAGAGCAACACCAGAGATGAAAACTTATACTCTAAAAATCTTCAACCCATGAGCTAAACTACCCTTCTCGAATTCGAAACATTGTTATCAAGCTAAACTTTTGATTGTGTTTCACTGAGTTGGCAAAAGGTGAATCATGTATGTCCATGGGGTACATGGAGAAGTCGGAGTAACCTGCATAATGATTCAACACTCCCTGAAAGGCCAAGGCCCTGTGCTATCAATGAACCAAAACAAAGAGGTTGGAGTTCGACCAGTGTGTTGCCAAGTTTTGTAGCGGCTACAACTGCCCTCCAAAATTTTGGCCAGCACTCAATTTCATAGCCTCCCTTGAGAGTTTCACTTGATGGCTACGCACACTCAGGTTCACTCCGTGAGGTTGTGTGAATTTTCGCACCCACCTTTCTTGATCATTTCACCAAAGTTTGGCATGTTAATGTCAATGTCATGCTTGCGACCATGTTCTGGTTATACTCAGGGTCTTCGCTTCATGTGTACATATTGTGTTCGCTATGTAAACATCTTTCGCACTCACACACGGAGTCACATACACTGTCGCGCAAGCGTCATCATGGTTGACCAACGATCAATCACACATGTCGCGCTTGTCACTTACAACGCTGGTCAGTCATGTTGAGCATGTGTGTCTGGATGGTTTGAATTGTCTCATCATCAAGGCATGTAAGTGTGTGTTTGCAAGATTACGTATGCATCTTTCGCTCGTTCACACACTTAGTCACTTTGCTGAAGTTCTAATGACCAAATTCACCTCTGATAGCTAGACCATCACCTCGCCATCGACTTGATTGAATGTCACCCAAAACAACACAAAAGCCCCAAGCAAGCTGTTTCAGGCTACGTTGTCCACAAGAAAATCAATCAACCTTCATGCTGGTCACCTAGAGAGTTTGACTCGATAGCCACCCTGGGACTGACTCCCATCAAAAATTGCGTAGAGGCTGAAAACCTTGCCCACTCTGCTAACTGAGAAAGTTGCACAGACAGGACGGATATACACCAAGTTCCTGTCCCTGTCTCCCTCAGAAAATTGTGTTGTTTTTCCAGCCAGCCCTCTCGATAGTCAACCAACTTCTCACCAAGAAAATTACACAGTTTTCATGAGCAAGTCCTCTACTGCCCAGCAGTCAACACAGCTCAGAAACTACCAAAGGTGACCAGCAGGCCAACCTCCCAGCATCAGTACAGTTTTTCCCACCAGCAGCTCCCAGTAGCCGACTTATAGTTCCCCTAAGGAATTTCATAGTTTTTTCTACCAAGCTCCAACAGTTGACTGCCAATTCCCTCCAGGAATTGCATAGTTTTTTCTGCCAAGCTCCTGACAGGGGATTGCCAGTTCCCCTCAGGAATTGCACAGTTTTTGTTGCTGGTATCCCAATAGCTGACTGCCAATTCCCCTCAAGAATTGTGGAGTTTTTGCTGCCAAGCTCCCGCTGCCCGCTCATTCCAGAAATTACACATACCTTGCTTTCCCAGCCTTTGCGCAACCCAAATTGTTCCTCTCAAGAACTGTGCAGTTTTTTCCTCCAACTGAGTGAGACCCCGTGGACAGTCACTATCGATCTGGATTTCCCATCTTCATCACCCAGTGATTCCTGCATAGTTTTCATCAGCAATGCCCAGAGCCTCCATCCTAGCTCACAACCTTGTCTCCTCTCCCGGTCACCTGCATCCAAAATGATCATGCATCATGGTGGACTAGGAGGTTTTTAGATTTGATGTCATCTCATCATGAGTGACTGTTACACAAACAAACATGGTGCAACGATAGATGGGATGTACGAAGGGAGCACATGCAGGAGGATAGGTTCGCCAACATATGAACAAAGAATGCATGAAAAGAGATGTGCTCGCGAACAGATGATCATGCAAATATGTGTTCACAGACAGACGGACGGACGAACATGCACTTTTAGCGAAGGAACAAACTTGTCAAGCCTTCCAACATACAAGAAAGGAGAAACATGTGAATGCAACATGAAGTGAACCCAATGACAATCGAAGACTTCGCACATGTTTCCATGCGGAGGTGAAGCTATGAAACACCATGAGGACGTCCATAACCGACAACACTACAACTCGACATGCATACTACTAGCAGCACGAATGTGCTAGCATTGTCATGTCGAGTCATGTCATGAGTCATGTCATCCACATATCTACTGTGGGCCATACTGTCTTTCGATGTAATGTAACATGGAAGTCTAAGAGACCCACTTGTTGTATGAAGAGTCATGTAAAGTAGAAAATTCATGGAAGTCAAATAGTCATGAGGGTAGTCGAACAACCACAAGGGTCAGTTTCACCCTTGGCTATAAATACCCCCTCATTTGTACATGTAAATGACTTTTTCACCTCAGCTCCTCCCACATAGCCTTGAGAGTCTGTAATCTTTTGTTTGAGGAGTAAGTAGTAGCTCCAACTCTCCACATGCGGGGTTAGTGATGTATGGTGTAATGATGTGTCTTGGAACTTTCACCTAATTAAGAATCCTGCTCACAGGCTAGCACGTTTTCACACATGTATTGTAACTGTTGTAAGATTAATCTTTAACACTTGTAATACATGTTTATTTAACCTATGTTTAACACTTGAACTAATTGACTTGTTGTAATACATATATGTTAATGAAAATATGTTGTTAATGATGTCTCGCCCGTGTATACTACTCTCCCGAACATCAGACAGACCTTTCACATAAAATTTTATATAACAGCCATTGTACTTGTGCAAACTAATCCACTGAGTGTTATACATGTTTTCTTCCCTTGTGTGTTGTGACTGCCACATCCGTGTGCACTGTTCCACTGAAAGTTGTGCATGTCCTATTGTGTTGTGTGTTCCTTGAAGAGTTGGTACTTCTCCCAACCGACTTGGGACTCACTCCCACCCTCTCCCTCTACAGTGAAAAACCCATTTACACAAGAAACACTTACAATCACCATGCACGCGAACCTCACTTCTCGCAAGACAAAGTAGACCACTCTCTTGTGCTGACAAGCAAGAGTTGAGTCAAATATTTAAGATAATGGCACCCAGGCCATCGTACCGGATGGGACTCCCATACCAAATGGTGTGAGGTATAGTTGGGACTTCATACCAAGGTGATCCCCTGATGTTGGCGGGTCCAACATCATCAACACACCCATTTGCGTCCTCTAGTGAGCAATGTGAATCTGATCCATGATCTAGTCTTGCAATAAGGCAACATATTGCTATTAAAAAGCAATAATTTAACAATAATAAAAATTGAAGTCAAATAACAAATCATATATGAAATCAAATGAGTGAAAATTAAGTGATTATCCCATTCTTAGTGTTTGCAGTTTCTCTTCACTTCCAGAGATCCAGTGAAATGAGCAATATTTGTGGGCCATTATATTTGTTGCAAAAACAAGGATGTAACAAAAATATGATAAATACTCCTCTTATTGTGCTCTATTTCTCGTGTCTACAGGTTAGTGGCAATGCTTAGGAAATATGTGTTTTATTGGAAAATTTGTGAAAACAATAATGCTCCAAGCAACCAAATCTAAACATCGAGATAATCTAAAATCTCCTGCAAATCACTTGAAATCTTTAAATCAAGATTATAGCTAGACAAATGGTAGATCAAATAAAAGAAATCCTAAGGAAACAAAAAAGGCATTTTTCTTCCTAGGCATCACTTGTCGAATCTTCATATTTTCCTCTTGAAGAACCAACATTATCTCCCAAATAATACATTAATTCAAAAAAATCTCATGAATCGATTTAATTGGGGTCATTTGGAAGAAAACCCATGTCTCGGATTTTTTAAATTCATCTTGTGTTACGATGGATAGATCCCTCTTGCTAACAAGAGCGATCTCTCCAGATCCTAAAGGAAACTAGAAACAAATAGACATTGGAATGACTCTTTCCCTAAGATTATTCTATTCAAATTGTAAATAAAAGAGTAGGTGAATCATCCTCTTAACTATTTGTGAAATTCTTGATGAAGATCCTTGGTTTGTCTTGATGAAGCTTCCAAATGCTCAAAAATACATGTAATCAGAGACATAAAAGAGATCAAAGGCATATGCAATCATAACAATTCAAAGAAGCTTAATCTAATGATCAAGGAGATTAAAAATTGATATTATCTTATTGAATATCAAAATAATCATAAACCATTCATCATTTCAAAAATACAATACAATGGGAAAAATGATTCATTTGTATTAATTCAAGGATAAAGAAGAGCCTTACAACCTTTTCCTTGATGTCATGAGGTTCCTCCCAAATTCCTCTAAACCTCTCCTTAGATGATGAACCCTCCAATCTAAATACAATAACATAAGTCTATCTTTTATGAACCTCCTAATCCCTCTATCCTCTAGTCAATTTATAGGCCAAGAGAAATAAGTTTCAGATCCAAAAGAGAAGGATGAGATCCTCTAATTGGGGGATTAGGTTTCCTTGGTGAAAGGGAATTAGCTCCATGATCTGAGGGGTATGGCTTGAATAGATATGACCTAGAAGCTTTCAGTTCAAATATATTCGACCAACAATGCTTCTGGAATTCACTTTCTATTTTTACCTTTCTTTAATTTACCTACGCGGTCTATATTGGAAGACAAAGTGTAGTTCTACAAAGTTATCAGGGATAGATACTGCAAATGTGCAAATACTTACTAGGAAAAGCGCACAGGTCACACATAACAATTCGTAAGGCCATTTTACCCAAAATTCACATTTTATTTAGGGGTTTTTGATTGTTTGACTTCTAAGAGAGTCTAATGGAGCATGTTTATGGATGGCGAGAGATCCATTTTAATGTTCAAGTGTCATGGCAACAAAATGACATGTAACAGATTGCCCCCTAAAGTGTGAAGTCTAAAAAATAGGATTTTGAAGATTGAAATGATTTATCATGCCAAAGATTGGATCAGAGACAATGGTTAGAAACTTACAAGAAACATTCAAGGATTACAATGCAATATATGATCATCACTCAAGTAGGAATTCCCATACTCAGAGTAAAACTAACTCAATGAATAAGTATGGAAAAACTCAAGAATCATATCCATGGTAGACATAGTATGGACACAAACATCAACTGTGAATTTTTCTACATAATCATGAATATATAACTCCTCACAACCTGGATTGATGAAACTAGATCTACGGTCTTGGTTTCCATCTCTCGATCCATAGTATGAATCTAGCCATGTGAGTGAATGTCTCGAAGTTGAACATGGTAGAAACCACTTTATTACTGGTCTATCATGTGAACCATTAACACGACCAAGAGAAACCACCAATAATGACAGTGGCTCTCAAGGTACTCTCAATACAATCTATAGAGTGTGAAAAGATTATCTGAAGTCAAACACTCATAGAGTCGTTCGATCTAAGGCCAATGATGAGAACTTATCATCGAAAGCGAGAAACCTGCCATTGAGGAATGCAAGATTCAAGGTACTGAATGTTTCTAGATCAACTTCCTAGATAATGAGTTGAAGGCGATAGGAAGCGACCCATCGTGGAAAAGTATACGGCATGAAACACAATGTCAAGTTTTGAAGAATAGTGGGAAGGACTGACTTAGGGATGGGCGACGTGACTGAAGGCTAAAATTCGCAAAGGAATATGAACTGAGGTTGAAATTATCTTGAACACATAATGACACGACAGTTCACTTGGTAGCATTTTACTCAATGATAATACTCAAAACCAACTGAAGATATTCAATGGGGTTCGATTAATTGTAATACAAATGTATTTCCCAACCTGGAAACAGGTGTGATGGAGTGTCGTGTTCAAGAGAGACATATTGCCTTTATAATGAATGTAAAATGAATACCTTTTCCCACATTTCCCCCACCATTACTGGCAAGTACATCTTTATTTTTTAGAAGCTTGAGAAGGATAACATATTCTTGTCATGTAAGCTCATCCTTTGGATGAGTCCTTCGAAGTATTTTTAATGAACCCTAAGAAGGATTGGTTCGGTCTTGTCATGCTTAATGAGTCCTATACCGTTTAACTTTTAACGAATCTAGTAAAGGGGTAACTTGATGTCATTTTCATGTTTAAATAAATTTAAAAGACACAAAAGGGAAACTCATTCAGTCCTTTTACCATAAAATTTTAACGATCCCAGAGAAAGTAAATCTCGGTGTTTTTCAGTTTTAGGGAGTCATGAGAAAAGCATAAGTAAACTCCACTATGTTATTTTTCGTAAATTTACACCCTCAAACCCGAAAAAGGATAAAATAATGCAGCAAAGAACTCTATTGACCTTAATAATTCAATGCATACCTTTTTCATAAATAGTCCAGTTTAGTCCGTAAAAAGGGTAAACTTATACTGAGTGGACGATTCTTCATTTACTTTTATGAGTTCGAACAATCAAGTGCTTGACAATGTTTCCTTGTTTTGAGAGTCTGAAAAGGACTTAAAAGAGGACTCTACGTCAAAATGATCCATTTTTAAATGTATAACCTATTTTGCACATGAAACTCAATAAATTATCATAAATGCTCGACATTAGGTTAAACAACATTAAATATTTTGACTTTTTAAAAGGTCCCAGACATAAAAATAATATTTTAATCACCTAAAAACCTATAAAAGTTAAAAAAGTAACCTTATTTTTCCCATTTGTTTTTTAACGAGTTTGAGAACAGAAAGAGGGATTCTTACCACCAAACTTCCAAGGCCGATTCTGAGCAAACTGGTGAATGAAACCACGAATTGTTTCCTCCATGTAAGAGATCTCTTCAATATCTCCATTTTCATCTCTTTACATTTCAATTTTAGGTCTTCATTCAATTTTTTTTGGGGGGGTTCCATGTTTAATAATGCACCCTCACCCCTCCATGGGAACTCTTCATCAAGTCTCCATAGGCTGGTAATTTTTTTTGTATTGAGAAATGTTTCCTGCACAGAAACTCTCCCGAGTATCTTCGCATTTGTGTTATGTTTACCAAAAAGTGGTCTTTCAAGCACTGAGGGTTTCAAAAACGCAAAAATTCCACCACAAAAAATCCACAACTTGTTTTAAATATTGTTCTAAATCCTTCTATATGTTATTTTAGGATAATTTGACCATTCAAACATGGAACAGAGGGAGAGAGAACATTAAGACCAAGATTCGAAATCTTTGAATGATCAAGCCACTATGCAGGCTTTGAGAAATTGTGGCCTCTACAAGTATTGAATAATTCCAGGAATGAAAGTTCAGGTATAGCTAATGACATGGTTGGTAAGACCCTGGGATGTCCAGGATCAGTGATTTGTGATTAGGGATCATCATGTCACTATTGATGTCGATGATATATACTTTTTGACTGGGCTCTCCCCTAGAGGTATTGGTATTTCTTTATTTGGGAAAAGGTCGGGTGGAGATACTACTTTTGGATATTCCCGACGATACTCTGGGAATGCCCTATCAAGGATGACAGGATAGATATTAAGGCTACTAGGGACCTGGCCTTTCAAACCATAACTTTCACAGTTAGAAAACTGTGTGCTATTGCATCCCTTCACTTAGCCATAAAGGCCTAGATGCAGACTCGCGTGGAATATTGGGAATCCATGGTCTTTAAGTGGTGTGAGGTAGTGGTTGTCAACATGAAAGGACAACTAACGAGAGAAAATAATGGTAAACTGAAGAACTTCGGTTATGGTTCCATTATGATTTATTTTTCTCTAGAGAGGATTCCACTCCTCATGCCACAACAGATTTTAGTGGATGGGGTAGGCCCTCAGGATCCACGGAAGCTGAGGTGGGTTTCGCTTATGGCTCCTCACAGGGGTAATGGTCTAGTGGTGAGATATTCTCCTGTGTTTTTGTTTTGGGTGGGTCAACAGATCATCTCGATCAAGGATTTCCCATATGCATGGATGGATTGAAGGGGTGACCAAGATATTCCTCTTCTAGCATGGACATAGTGGGGTGACCTAGTTAAAAAATTTTGACTTTGATGTTTTTCTCTTTAATTTTTATGTGTTTTTTTATCTTTCAAGGCTAATTATTCAAAATGCGTATGAAAATGTGGGCCCAGTTCGACCAGTAGGGCTACAATGTTTTGAAAGGTGTGGTGACCAACCTATAGAAGTTGTAGCACCCAACCTAGAGGTAGCAGAGGCACTAGATGAGTTGAAAAAAAACCTAGAGAAGTTGACTATAGACATCCTAGAGATAGGGCTTGATTATTTTTCTATCCAGTACCATAGGCACGTGGTTGGGGTTCCAGTTCTTCTTAGGCAACTGTTATGTCGGGTTGCTCATGTTATAGTCTGTTATCATGATCATCATCATGCTTAGCTAGTTAGTCTTCTAGGGCTAAATTTTGATTTTTGTATCGACATATCTAGATAATAAAGGCCATGGGACCTTATGTCCTTGGATGACATATTTTTGTATAACACTTTCTCCATACGTTATCTAATGAAAAACTACTACTTTTGATTTTAGTTTATCTTGCTCAATATATGGATGATATTGTTTTTTCTTACAAAAGTTGCAAATGCCTATTTAACACATGGTTGGCTAATTCATCAATAAATGTGTTTAAATTTTCTTGGAATGTTTTGATAATCAATGTAATCAAAATCTTTTTCCAACAGACGAAGCCTTAAAAACATTCTTAGCATTGATGTACTTCTTACTGTGTAGACACTATTTAAATGTAATAATATGAGTTGTGAATCTAACCTAACAATCAAAAGTCGAATGCTAAATGATATGGCGTCAGATAATAGTTCAATGATTGCACTATATTATGCTATGTTGTTTGTTGTTTTACCAAGGCATATCCCACGAATAGAAGCTAACTCATTGTTGGGTGATTAGATAACTCAAGCTGCAAAGGACAAATTCTGAGTACTACAAATAGTGCCATCAGCAAAGCCAACGTATGTTTATAGGAACGTCGACATCTAAAAATCAAGTGTAAAACAAGATAAGTAGGATAAGTAGAAGTGGATTGAAAAAAATGCTAAAACTACTGCACACACGTATAACAATATAATACAAGTAATGTACAAATCTCCACGAAATATTTTATGCATAATATCTCTTCAGGTAAAGGCAATTTCTTGGATTTCCCAAAGAGGCACCATCATAATCGACCAACTCATAGGTTCCCTTAGCTAATACACATTTTAAAATGTAAGGGCCATGCCACATAGGCTCGAATTTACATGTGCCTAATTTATCATGTGCTTGATGATAGACCAATACTAGGTCACCTTCTACGTAAGAACGAGGATTTATGTTTTGATCAAATTGAGCTTTGACTCATTTTTTTATGAGCCTCTCTAGCCAATGCGGCCTCACGACGAGTTTCATCCAAATGTGCTAAATATAAAAAGCCACTCTTTCTCTACAGAGGTAGTTGGTAATAACTCGATGGCTAGTTTCAAAGATGGAATTTCACATTCAATCGATAAAAATGCCTCCAAACCATAAACAAGTTGGAAGGGAGTGAAACTCGTAGATGTTTTCACAGTAGTATGATATGCCCACAAGGCTGAAAAAAGCATAGTATGCCAATTTCCTTTATGAATTCCAGCTATCCGTTTAATCATGTTTGTTAAAACTTTGTTAACAACTTCGACTTGACCATTTTCTTTTGGAAGTAAGGGGTAGAGCTATCACGGTGTAGGCTGAGTTGTGCTGATAGTTCATTCATCATATAGTTGTAGAAATAGCTACCATGGTCTGTAACAATGGCCTGTGGGACATTGAACTAAGAAATCACATGATTGAAAATGAAAATTGGTGTAGTTTTGCCATCGTCCTAGTATGTAGGCATCGCCTTGGCCCATTTCATAAAGTAATCAACTACAAGGATAATATACCAATGCCCCCCTAGCCAAGTGAGGGTTACAGGTGACGAAATATATGCCCCATTTTGAAAAAGGACCGAGAACTATAATAGGGTGAAGAGGAGTTGGAGGCGCTTGCATCTTGCTATCATAAACTTGGAAATTATGGCATTTTCTAACTACAATAATGAAATCTTTAAACATGAAAGGCCAAAAATAGCCAGCGCAATGGCATACCAAGACAAATGACCACCACATGCTCCAGAATGGAAATAATTTATTGCATTTTCAGCCCCTTGAAGAGTTAACAATTGTCGAAATATAGAGTCAATACCATGACGATAAAGAGTGTAAACAATAATGTTATACTACTAATATTGGTAGCATATGCGATGGTGATCAATTACAGATAACTCAGTCCTAAAGGTTTGGGTTTGAAGATATGTGATGATATCTCCATACCAAGAATCGAACGTACTGATTAGAAAGAGAGATTTATCTGGCAAAGAATCTTCTACCACTCTTTATGTGTCAGTATAAGGAAAGTCACACAATAATTCAATGAAAATTGTTGGAGCCTTCGTTAACTTTGAGGAGTTTTGACCAATTTTGACCAACCATAGGGCGGGAAAGGACAAATGGCAGCAACGGTTGGGTGGCGGAACGAGCAGTTGCAAGAAGGTGACGGAAAGGTGGCAGCGAAAGGCAAAGGCAACCTAGGAAACAGAAAAGAACAGAAGCAACCAAGCAAGAACTAGCAGTCCAGGAAGCTGAGAAGGATATAAAGAGAGGAAGAACAAAAAGGAAGGGTTGGACTATGGGTTGTTGATGGTGTTGCTACTATTGTTGTTGAGTTTCACTGATCATCGAGGCTGGTGCTGAGACACTGAAGGATCGGGCCGCTGAGGAGGTACGCAGATACCAGAGCAGGAGCAAGAGGGGCTAGGTACTAAGGAACTGAGTTGCGGAGCAGATCTGACCTGAGCTACTGAGTCGGGTATTCTCTGTGTTGTTGACGGCCAAGAGCCGAGTTCTAATGTATTATGTTCTGATACTTTAATGTAATTCAAAGTTGATGATTGTTAAGGCCCATAAATATACTGCACATCTTATTGTATGGTTTGTCAAAATTTTAATTAGTCCCCTTGTTACATGAGGATGGTGTTTGATAGATCGACACTAGTATATTGTTAAGTTCTGTGGCATACATGATGAGTCTCTATGTATGAGTTGATGATACTATTATTTCTGTTCCATGTTGTGTGACCGCATATGTATATGACCGCCTGTGTATAGCTTAGACCCCTTAAATCCTATGTTGAGCCCTTCTCCCCTTTTGGTCACGGCGCGCTTCGGGTGAGACTCTTTGCCCTTCGGGGTAAGGTGAAAATGCCAGTGCTATCCTAGACTACAGTGGACCATTGTTGGCCTTCCGTGCCTGAACCCGGGGTCTTTTCCCTGATGACTTGCTCGAGCCAACAAATGGTTCTATTGCCGGGACCTGAAATTAGGAGAACTGGTTCAGAATATGGTGTCGAGGGTGTTTAAGAAAGAGATCGGAAACTGGTGGAATCACAAGATAGACCAATTTGTGGCAGAAAGAGTTGCCTGCAGGAATCAGCTGATTAGTAGGGTGTGTAAGCAGATCCTATACACTGATAGCTCAGATGACCGATATGAAATTTTCTGGTGCAAATTCCCTGAAGACAGTTGGAATTCGTATGAAATTGCACTATTACAACAGCTGGATAACGAGCAGACGAGAGCAGTTGATTTCTGGGTAAGAACTACGGTAGAAGGGTACGTAGTCGAGTTTGCTGCAGAGAGCTATTAGTCCTACTCAAAGGTAGAGGCAGTGTTCCACTCCGAGCTAAGGGGGGAACTGATAGGAGAAATCCCGATGTGGATTAAGATGTTTTTGGTAGAGGAGGGAATGTTATCTCTAGCCACTGCCAGGATGGAAGCGTAAAACCCCAGTATCAGGGGAAGGAACTAAAGGGGAAAATGCAGCCCACCAGGGGATAAGGGTGCTGCAGGGGGATGGATGCAGAAGGATTAAAGAAAGCAAGGGATGTTAGAGCACAGAGAAGGGTACTGTTAGTAGATAAGTGGTAGGTAAGAGCAGCTTGGGCCCTAGGGAAAAGAAGGAGAGGGTCCTGCCCGATAGGAGTGGCAATGGAAAAACCCCAAGCTGAGATGAAGGGGGAAGAGGACACTAGGGCACTAGAAGATGGGATAAAAGGATGTCAGAATCGGGAAGAGGAGGAAGGACTTCCCCTGCAGGTTGCAAAAATAGGATCGCAACAGGGAACTAGAGGAGGGCTATCCCGGAATGTTGCAGATGTGGAATCGCGACTGGGACCCTGTGAAGGATCCTCCCCAAAGGTTGTGAAAGAAGAACCACAGGGTCAACACCCATGTAGGTATGAGGATGACAACACCATGGGAAATAGAATGAGGAAGTTATTCGATGAAGAACCCGCATCCCCCAAAGTTCAGCAGCCCCAACCCCAAAGTGCAAGCGGCATTTTCCCCGACCTTCCCCTAGTACCCTACCACAAACTAGAAGAATTCATCTTTAACCTAACAAAAGCAACGAGTATATAGAGCGCAAGAAAAATACAAGACTGGTCTCAGCACTGGGGGTGATACCAAAACTAGCTGCAGCAGAAATTTGGGACTACAGGGGTCACTACAGCCGGGAACCAACAGTTTTATATTGTTAGAAAATATTCAAAACAATATGGTGGGATCATTTACAAGATACCCGAAGTTTGCAGGCAAGGGGAATGAGGATGTGGAGCAACATTGTACCTCTGCGAAGCCATCTAGAGAGCTCGCCAGACTCCAGATAACGTTCGAGTGGTGGAGTTCCAAACAACGCTTAGGGAACGGGCTCTACGTTGGTTCATAAAGTGGGCGGAGCAAAACCAGAACCCAACCATAGACGACATTAAGAGGGGATTTGTGCAAGAGTTCAAGGTACCACAAACCGATCAGCAAGGGCTATCGAAGTTGTGGGAAATCAAGTAGAGGGAGGGAGAGACTGCGTGGGAGCTCATGCAAAGATTTAAGGATGCCATTGCCAAGCTAAGTTATACTTTGGACCCAAACCACCAGCGGGACTGGTTCATCAAGGCACTCTTGCCTTTGACCAGAACACCACTGACACAATAGAAGATAGGAACCCTGCAGGATGCTTTAGAGCAAGCATCACAGATAGAAGCAATGGTAGGGTATCCCCACGAATACCGGGGAGGCACAAGTCTGCAAGACCCAGCAATCACGGGCTTGCAGAGCCAGATCACAAACCTGACTGAGAAGCTGAGGGATCTTCAACCCGCACGACTGGCCAGGCCCAATGTTTGGTGCACCCATTATCTGGTGGAGGGGCATGTTGCGATGGAATGCCCACGACTGCGAGGTCTTAACCCAACAGGAGGGGTGGCGGGGTCATCAGGAACCACTCTGACTGCAGGGGTTGCGGCCATCGAGTGCAAGGACCCTTCCTAGGAAGGAATAATGCAGATTTCTGCAAAATCTATAGAACATATGGACACCTACTGCGGATGTGTCCAGTGCTGCAAAAGTACTCTAGCATCCCCAATAACAACTACTGTGAGTTTTTCACATTGACTACTCATCACACCGATCAGTGCCGGGCACTAGATGCTCTAGCAAAGAGATTGGATAGATCCACATTCCGAGTCAATGAAGAAAATCGAGGGGGGCGAGGAGGCAATGGATGCAGAGGGAGATCAGGGGGCAGAGGACCCCTAAGATGCTACAACTGCAATCAAGAAGGACATGTCACAAGGGAATGCCCGCTCCCGAGAAGACCATGGTGTTCACAATGCAGAGTTAACACCCATGCGATGGAAGATTGCCCGGAGCTCATCGCAAAATGGGAAGAGAGGACCAGACAACGAGGAGCTAACCTGGTGAATGTTGAGCCGTGGGCTGATGAAGCCCTCCCTGCAACAAATATCAATATAGTCACCCGAGGAGGGAAAAAGACAAGGGAAGATCACTACGCTGAGGAAACTCCCATAATTGTCAAAGCGGCATCACCACAAAAGGCGTATCAACCTGAGCACCAGAAGCAGTATTACCAAGAAGCAACCAAACTGTTTGAAGGAATGACTAAAGATAGGGACACCCGAGGTCCGCAAATCTACAGGCCCGACCCTGCCCAACCCATTGGGGAATGGTTTAAACTATTCTTAAAAATTGTTGAAGATGAGACCATGCTAAGGGAATTACGGAAAAGCTTGAAAGCCACGGTATCCATAGAGCGAGAGGATGCGGGACCACCTTGTGAAGTCTGGCTAGAGAAAGCATCTAGGAGGGTAAAGAGGAATAAGAAGAGAAGCAGGAAGGAATTCTGAATCAATGTGCAGGTGGCAGGATTCCAAATAAAAGACACCATGCTAGATCTGGGATCGGATGTAAACATCCTACCCCAGAACTTGGGAGGCAATGGGGAAACCACAATTGAAATATTCACCAATTCAGTTGAGAATGGAAAATCAATACTGCATACTGCCCATCGGAAGATTGGAGAATGTAGAGGTTGATGTAGAAATTTCACCTGTAGATCAACCTGATATATGCAATGTACTAAAGCATAATACTTGATCTACTTCTACCATAAACTCTACGAAGCTTAATCAAACATGAGCAACGTCAAGCATGAACAGATATAACTGACAATCAAAAGTAATCAACCATAACACAAAAGATATATCACTGGGGAAAGCACCAACCTAAAATCCCAACTTTGTATTATCATACAAGTGGAAATCTTGTTCAAGTTACAAAAAGAATCAGCTCTCAAGCTATCCTGATCTCTCTGCAATCAAACAATATTGCTCACAGAATCAATAGACATAGAGTATATCTTCCTCAATCCCTCCAAGCCTCCTATTTCCTTGCGCAGTTTTGATTGGGGTCCAATGATATCACATGTGTGAATTGGCCTCATCACACTCACTGTAACCTCAGATCCAACTGCACAATCCATGAGGAATAATATTCCCTCTGCATGCAAGGAATATTCACCAAGGAATATCCTAGCAACTAATAGTACACTGTCCCTCCATCTGATCTCAACTGGGTCTCTAACTGAACTGACATGCATGAGTTATCCATGAGTGAATCTTCGGTTATTTGAATTACATTAGTTACATGCATGCAAGCATTAACTAACTGAACTCTCATTAGTTTAACAAATTGTTAAATTAATCTAACTAGACTTGACTAAGTTAAACTAAGTCAACTAATTACAACTCAATATTACAACTCATCCTTATCTCTTTAACTGAAGGTTAAATTCCTCAATCAAAGGAGAAACTGTTGCAAGTCCTCACATAAACTTCAAGTTTGATTTCATTAACTAATTAACTCAAGATGAATTAATTAATTAATTTCAAAATTGTTGTTGATATCAAATTCGAATTTTACTTCCTATTTTTAGTCCAGGGACTGACTAAAATTGGAATCCATCTTGAGCTGCTAAAAATAGAACTTCTATTTTTAGCACTTCCATTTTTCATTCCCTTTTGCCCAATCCAGCACTAGTACCCAAACTATTATTTTTAGCAGTGCTATTTTTATCACTTCTATTTTTAGCATTTCTTGTTGCACACTTTTCAACACTCCCTCTCAACAAGAAAGGCTTTCACTTGAACCCGGTTCTATAACTCTGGAATGTTCTACATGCAACACTTCTACCAAGTGCGGTTGCTTCAGCAACTCTCGGAACAAAAAAACTCCCGCTGACCTCTCTTTTGGGCTAGAACATACTCTGATGCTGAAGCTCTACCTGTTGCTGACAAGTGCTCCCTCTCTGAGCTCTGAGCTGCTGCAATACTCCATGCATCTCGCACCGTTGTAGTGTCCTAGCTCTACACAGTCCTGGGAGTCGTACACTGTAGCTCTCTCTGCTACTCCATCCGCATCTATCTCTACCCAATCAGTCAGTCCTACTACTCCTCGTCAGGGCTCCCGTAGCAAAGTCGAATCAAAGAGGTTGGGTACCTCAAGGATCTTGCCCCTCCTCCTTGGGACGATCACTCCACATTTCCCCACCTCCTACCTAGAGGTATGGCTACATGTGATCCCTCTACCTATGAGAAACCTTGGGCAACAAACCTTGCCTTGTTTATAAACACTGCAATTAGCTGCCTGCTTTACCTTGTAAATCCATTGGGAACTAACCACTGACTTGTCTGTAGGTCTAGGGAAAACATCCCACACACTGTTCCGCGTGATAGAATCATACTCTTCTACCATTGCATCAACCCAGACTAGTTGCTGCACTGCCTCCTGAAAAGAAGAAGGTTCAGTTGCTACACACTCCCCAACTAGGGCCATGTAGCTATTGTATCTTTCATGAGATCTCCTTTGTCTGTGCTGAGAGGATGGCTACCCCACATTCTCTCTCGCATCCTGCATCAATCTGTCAACTTCCCGCAAGCATTTTCACCCATCTCTAGAAGACTCTCCAGGAATGGTGGTCTCCACTACTAGATCCTCTGCATGTGGCTGATCCACATCATCAGGAGGCTCATCCTCTGGAACTAAAAGTTCCTCATTGCCATGCAGCTTGAGCTCCCTCTCAAGTGACACTTGCATGGCTCTCTACTTGTCGAACTTCAGATCCCTGCGCACTAAGTCCCTTTGACTAGCAGGCAGAAACACACGATATTTGTGGGGTGTATCTGTGTACCCCACAAGTATCCCCAACTCAGCTATTGGGTCTAGCTTCTTCCGAGCATCTTTGGTCACATGACAGAAAACTGGTGATCCAAAGATGCGAAAGTGACTCACATCTAGTCGTTTCCCCGAAAAGGCCTCCATAGGTGTCTTCATCCCCAAAACATCATGAGGACTTCTATTATGAAGGTACACTGCTGTATTGCATGCCTCCGCCCACAGATGAAGTGGTAGGCCTTGGTCATGCAACACCGCTCGAGCTACTCCCACAATAGATCTGTTCTTCCTTTCGGCCACCCCATTTTGTTATGGGTTATGGGGTGTCGTCAGTTCCCTTTTAATTCCTTCTGCTACATAGAAGTCTTTAAACTTCTGGGAGATATACTCTCCACCATTGCTACTACGCAAGGATTTTAATTTCTTCCTAGATTCTTTCTCTGCCAAGGCTTTAAGCTCACAAAACCTCAAGAAGGTTTGATCCTTCTTCTACATAAAGTAGATCCAACATCTACGAGAAAAATCATCAATGAAAATAACATAATACCTTTGTTTAGTGGTGGAGGCTGTAGAGAATGGTCCACATACATCTCAGTGAACTCGCTCCAAGATTGTTCCATCTCTACTATCCCGATCCTGAAAGGAAACTTTCGCATACTTACCCAGGGTGCATCCTTTGCATGTGTCTGTTTGCTCCAGTTTTCCCTTGGGTAAGCAAGTAGAAATTTTCTACATGATCTTCAAGGCCCCGTGATGCAAGTGGTCCAGTCTCCTATGCCATAGATAGCAAACATCTTGGCTTTGCATCACCTCTGCTTTGGAACTCAGTGCAGCACAGTCATCTACCTCCAGCTTGTAGAGATTCTTTACTCGAATCCCTATTTGCTAGGTTTGTCTAGTGCCGATATGCCCCAGGAATACTTTTCCTTTACTAAAGACTACATCATAGCCTTTATCTTCTATCATAGCAATAGACACAATATTCTTTTTCAACCTTGGTACATATTTAACAGTAGATAGGGTGAGAGGAGCACCATGCTCCCTCTGAAACACAACTGTACCTTCACCTGAGACACAGTACTTTCCATCATCGAACATCTCGATCTGCATCTGGGGATCCTTCTCCTCCAATGTACTGAAAAGATTCTTGTCACCTGACATGTGGAAAGAGGCTCCAGGTACCAAACACATCCCACCATGGATGAAACCATGCATGCGATAAGTGAGAAATCCAGCTCAAATTGTGAAGCTAGTGCATCATCATCAAATCCCTTTGAGGAACCCTTCTTGGATTTCTTCTGTGGATAATTCATAGCATAATGGCCCACTTCATGATAGTGAAAGCATCACACCTTTGACTTGTCAACATTCTTCCCACCATGAGAAGATTTGGATTGGGATGCCTTCCCTTTCCCTTTCTTAGCTTTACTCGCTAAAGCTAGATTTTCTTCATCATCTTGTTTTGATGAAGATCCATCCTTGGTGCTTCGCCTTATCTCCTCTTGCATTAGGTCTGACCAAATTTGTTCCCAATCTGGCATTTTCTCTCTTCCACTAACTGAGTCCTCGTAGCTATGCTAGCTCTTAGGAAGACCAAGGAGTGCCAGACTCACCATGTCATCATCAGCAGCCATGACCCCTACACTTGCAAGCTCATCCTTGTAGGTGGTGAGCTTGTTCAGGAACATAGAGATTATGTCGCCCTTTTCACACTTGATCTTGCGAAGTTTTTCCTTCATCACCAACTTCCTCTGATCGTTGCTATTCTGATAAAGATCTTTCAATGTTTTGCACATCGAAAACGGAGTCTCCTTCACATGGAGGCTCAAGACAATGTGATCATGAACTCCCTCTAAGAGGATTCTCCTTGCTTTAGCCACACACTTTTTCCATTCTACCAGTTGAGTAGCATCGGTCAACTTTTGGACTTCTTGATCAATCAAGTCCTTGAGACTATTATCTTCCAATATTGCCTCCATGTGATCCTTCCAGGCTATATAATTCAAACTTCCATCAAGGGCATATTCAAGTCTTAAGCCACTGAACACCATCAGTGAAATAGATGTGATAAGAACTCAATTCAATATTCAGAAACCAAACTTCGTGCTTCTCCTGCTTGTATACTATTCTGACTTGATCACCTTTGCTCTGATACCATGTAGAAATTTCACCTGTAGATCAACCTGATATATGCAATGTCCTAAAGCATAATACTTGATCTACTTCTACCATAAACTTTGCGGAAGCTTAATCGAACATGCGCAACATCAAGCATGAACAGATATAACTGAGAATGAGAAGTAATCAACCATAACATAGAAGATATATCATTGGGGAAAGCACCAACCTAAAACCCCAACTCTGTATTATCATACAAATGTAAATCTTGTTCAAGTTACAAAAAGAATCAGCTCTCAAGCTATCCTGATCTCTCTGCACTCAAACAATACTACTCACAGACTCAATAGACATAGAATATATCTTCCTCAAGCCCTCCAAGCCTCCTATTTCCTTGCGCAGTTTTGATTGGGGTCCAATGATATCACATGTGTGAATTGGCCTCATCACACTCACTATAACCTTAGGTCCAATTGTGCAATCCATAAGGAATAATATTCCTTCTGCATGCAAGGAATATTCACCAAGGAATATCCTAGCAACTGATAGTACACTGTCCCTCCATCTGATCTCAACTAGGTCTTTGACTGAACTGACATGCATGAGTTATCCATGAGTGAATCTTCAGTTATCTGAATTACAGTAGTTACATGCATGCAAGCATTAACTAACTAAACTCTCATTAATTTAACAAACTGTTAAATCAATCTAACTGGACTTGACTAAGCTAAACTAAGTGAACTAATTAGAACTAAATATTAAAACTCATCCGTATCTCTTTAACTAAAGGTTAAATTCCTCAATCAAAGGAGAAACTGTTGCATGTCCTCACATAGAATTCA
This sequence comes from Pinus tabuliformis, assembly GCA_031772625.1. Lineage (NCBI taxonomy): Eukaryota > Viridiplantae > Streptophyta > Pinopsida > Pinales > Pinaceae > Pinus > Pinus tabuliformis. The sequence goes on along the minus strand of CM062817.1, from coordinate 1,107,506,756 downwards.
AGTTTGATTTTCCTTAACTAATTAACTCAAGATGAATTAATTAATTAATTTCCAAACTGTTGTTGATATCAATTTCGAATTTTACTTCCTATTTTTAGTCTGATGACTGACTAAAATTGGAATCCATCCTGAAATGCTAAAAATATAACTTTTATTTTTAGCACTTCCATTTTTTATTCCCTGTTGCCCAATCTAGAATTGGTACCCAAACTGCTATTTTTAGCATTTCTTGTTGCACACTTTTCAACAGTTGATGTAGTAGGAGTAAAAACATGAATTGAGTTTGAAGTAATAGACATTATGGGGGATAAAGAACCATATCCAGCACTCCTGGGGATTGATTGGGCATACGAAAACTATGCCATCATAGATTTGAAAAAGGAATTGATGATATTTGAAGCAAAAGGCCTGAGGGTCATTCGGCTGTTGGACCCTTACCAAGGACCTAGGTTCACAAAACCAACAGATGACAGGGAAGAACCAAGGATGTTAGACCAGTTGTATACTCTCACGGTAGGGAAGAGGGAAGATTACATAAATCCTATAGCTGGAGGATCAGTTAGCTGGAGGAGCATCCAAAGTTCCGAAGCTGGTTCAGAAGCTGCATGGGATGCATGGTAGTAGGGGGGATATGAACTAACAACCCGATGATGTGCAATGATAAGCCGAGTAAATGGGGGACATATAGGAAAGGATGACATCCCGAAATACTATGGCCTTGAACCGATAGATCAATTCTTGGACAAGATGGACCAGGGTGTACCAGAAGACCAGAGAATCCCCTTTCTGGACATTGTGCTCATGGAAACACCGACAAGATGGTGGAAAGCACACTGCCAAGTATTGAAAGACTGGATGGATGCAAAGCGAGCATTAAAGGAAAGGTTTAGCAAGAAGGAAGAGCAGCTACTAGGCCAAAAAGAATACATGGGGAATTCAAGTCCTGAGGAACATATTAAAGAATGCACAACCAACTGGGAAAGCCAGGGACTACCAAGGAATCTGTGGGTGCATGCCTTTATACACACCCTCAGCACCATCCCCTGGGCGTGGTACATCCATGAAGAACTACGACGACAAACAACTACTTGGGATGCCTTGAAAACACAGTTCATCGGTGATTTCTCATTCAAGGACAGTGAAGACAAAATGACAGAAGTGCTTCAAGTGGTGAAAGGAGTTTTATTCACCCCAGAAATGCAAGTGGAGGGGGAGCACGAAGAAAACTTCCTACACTACTTATTTGATATGGAACCTCCAGAACTGGTAACCTATGACAGAGTCGATGCAGAACCAGAAGAAGATGGATTAGAAGGGCTTAGACATCTAGCCTTTAAAGAAACAGAGGGAGAAAGAGGGATCTGCGAGAGTCCTTCGACAGAAGGTGCTCATCTCCTACCAGTAAAACTGAGAAAGCAGAATGTAGGGATGGAGGAAAAACCCAAGATAGCATCAGTGGGAGACTACTGGGATGAACAGACCACTAAAGAAATTTTCGACTTGTTACAAGAGTACCAGGACCTGTTCCTAGCTTCAGTAGCCGAGCTCAAGGGGATAAAAGGTAACTTGGGAGAAATGAAAATTGTTCTGAAACCAGGAGTCCGACCAGTAAAGCACAGACTGTACCGGCTGAACCCAAGGTCAAAGAAAAGGTTAAAAGGGAGATTGATAAAATGTTAGATGCAGGAATCATTTTTCTGGTCGACGAAGTTGACTGGATAAGCCTTATAGTGATTCAAAACAAGAAGGATGCGACCAAGATTAGAGTATGCGTCGACTATAGAAGCCTGAACAATGCATGCGTGCATGACCCATTCCCCACACCCTTCAGCGATGAAGTCCTAGACAATGTTGTGGGGAATGAGGCTTACTCGTTCACAGATGGCTTCTCGGGCTATCACCAGGTCTGAATAGTCAAAGAAGACAAAAGGAAAACAATGTTCACGATGGAGTGGGGGTCATATGCATACAATGTAATGCCATTTGGATTGAAGAATGCACCAACAGTCTTTTCAAGGATTGTAATAGCAGCTTTCAGGGACTATATTCATAAATTCCTAGAAGTCTACATGGACGACTGGACAATGTACAACCTACTGAAAAAGCACACCAGCCTGTTGCGAGTAATGTTTGAAAGATGCAGACAATTACAGATCTCTTTAAATTTGAAGAAGTGCATTTTTGTGGTTCCCTTTGGAACCCTGCTAGGCCATATTGTGTGCAAAGATGGAGTCTGCATGGACCCTGCTAAAATAGCAGCAATCATCCACATGGAACCACCCCGCAACATAAAGCAATTAAGAGCAACTCTAGGCCATACGGGGTACTACAAAAGATTCATTAGAAACTATGCAACCATAATAGCCCCAATGGAGAGATTGCTAAAGAAGACGAAGGAATTCATCTGGACAGTAGATTGTCAAGCAACGCTCGACAAACTAAAATAAAGGTTAGTAAGTGCACCCATCTTAGTATACCCTGACTGGAACAAAATGTTCCATGTACATATTGATGCGTCTGGAATAACACTAGGAGCAGTCCTGGCACAACCAGGAGAGAAGATGGATCACCCAGTATACTACGCAAGCAGAAAGCTCTCCACGATGGAAAATAATTATACAACAACAAAATGAGAGGCTCTAGCAATGGTCTACTCTCTCCAAAATTTTAGGCACTACCTATTGGGGGTGCCATTCAAATTTTTCACAGACCATTCTACACTAAAATACCTAGTAAACAAGCCCGTGCTGGAGGGAAGGATATGCAGATGGCTATTGTTGTTTCAAGAGTTCACATTTGAAGTAGTTGTTAAGCCAGGCAGACTGAATGTAGGCCTAGATCACCTTTCTCATTTGGAGACAGGGGAGAGTGATGGAGCAATAGATGACCGGTTACCCGATGTCGATTTATTCAGGATAGAAGCTATACCTGACCACCTGCAGGAAATTGCTACTCTGCTCACAATAGGAAATTGTCCACAGGACTACACCGCAATGTAGAAATGACACCTGGTGGTCAAAGCAGTGGATTACCAACTCATAGTAGGACACCTTTACAAAATGGGTTTAGACCAGATACTCAGGCGCTGCGTCCTACAACACGAAAGAGAAGATATCTTATGGGAGTGCCACGTAGGGGTTGCAGGAGGACATGTCGGGGGTAAGGCAACGACAAGGAAAATACTACAAGTGGGACTGTGGTGGCCTACGATACATAAGGATTCAAAGGCATTCACCAATGAATGTGATGTCTATCAAAGAGTTGGAAGGCCTTCCCGACGCAATGAGCTACCACTACACCCAGTACATACAATACAAATATTTGATAAATGGGTGGTAGACTTCATTGGTCCAATATCCCCACCAGCACGTCACTCCAAAGCCTGATACATAATTACCACCATAGAGTATCTGTTAAGATGGGCAGAAGCCGCACCAGTAAAAGACTGCACAGTAGAAACAACAACGCACTTCATTTCCGAAAACATCATCTCAAGGTCTGGATGTCCAATGAGACGATCCAGGTACTATTAACAACTTTTATGGTACAACATCACAAAAGCAACCCTTACCATCCACAAGCAAATGGTGCAGTAGAAGCATTCAACAAAATGTTGGAAAAAGGGCTAACCAAAATCGTATCAGCCAATAGAGATGACTAGGATGAAATAATTCCAGCAATGTTCTAGGCATATAGAACAATAATTAAAAGACTACATAAACAAACCCCATTTCAGCTGGTATATGATAGAGAGGTGGTGGTGCCAACAGAATTTGTACTACCCAACATGTTTATTTCAGAAGCAACAGAAATGACAAATAGTAGTGCCTTGTGGGACAGACTGAGCCAACTGTTAGAGCTCGATGAAACGCGGTTCCTAGCGGAGTTCCATCAATCTGTCGAAAAACAAAGACAAAAGGCTTGGCACGATAGGCACATTAAGAAGAAATCATTCAGCATCGGTGACCAAGTGCTCCTATATGACAGTAAGTTCCTCAAGTTCCCAGGAAAACTATAGATGCACTGGTTAGGCCCATTCATAGTTTCACATATAAAGGAATCCGGTGCGGTGAGACTCGCGCAACTGGATGGAGTCCTACTGCCAGGATGGGTGAATGGCGCACACCTAAAACCTTTCCACAAGTAATATATATATATATATATATATATATATATATATATATATATATATATATATATATATATATATATATATATATATATATATAATAAATTTCTTTCAGTATTCATAATAAGGTTGCGGTTAGTAGACAGATACCACAACCCATTTGTGGTCAGGGGGAGTATAGTGCCAGTAGAGTCAGTAGGCCAAGTTGGCAGGAATAGTAGCCATGCATGTCAAGCACTGTCAGTAGAATCCACGTAGGTTCAAACTTTTTCCAAAATTGATGACTGCACACACACCGTCCCATCCGCCATACCAGTAGTTATTTCCTAATTAAGTAATCAATAAGGAAACTGCCATGATAGCATCGAAAAATCTTTCTCATTAATTAGTTAATAAATAAGCCCATCACGGCAGAATAAAGACGCCATGCAGCCCACTCTGTACTTGCCAAGCCCACATCATAGTTGGCACGTACCAGTCAGCCGACGGTGGCAAAAAGATAGCTAGAATACATGGAAAGGCCACTGGAGTAATGAGTTGATTAAAGCCTCGTCAGTCAGGGGATGTCGTGTCAGAACCGACTACATAACTCTCAGAAGAATGCAGGGAATAGCAGAATTTCAAACACCAGAAGGATTTTAGAAGAACTCGGAAGAACAGGAGTAGGACAGAAGAAATAGAAGACCACCAGTGCAAATTGTCTACAGAAGAAGGGGAACAATGGCCAAGAGAATCACATCAGTTCCACAAATTTCTCTAGATGCAAGAATCGAAGTTATGGATGACCTGTATGGGAAATACAACCGGTCAAACCTCATCGACAATGACTTCATAGATGGGTTCCAATTCTTGACCATGAAGAGGGAGGTATATGAAGAATAATTTCAATGGGAGGATGGCACTAGGGCCTCCAGAATCAGGGGAGACTTCAAAGGGCTATAGAAGTCCACACTGTTCAGCTTAAGAAATCTGCTTGTGTTCGACACCCAGTTGGCCACCATGCAGTGTACCAAGCTGTTGGCAAGTAGGATGCATGGAGGTTCCCTATGGCTGGACAAAGAATACCCAATCCATGCCGAGGATATCTACCGATTGACAGGGCTGGCAAACATGGGGAATGCAGTCAGCACAACATTCTAGGTAGGGGCCAAGCGGGGCAAGAAACCCACAGAGGACAACATCTACACCCGATATGGAATGGAGCCGGGGGGGAAAAGGTGCAAAGCTAGATAGAATTAACAAAGATAACATTCGGTTTTCCTGCTACCTGATTGCAGGAAAGACGATGAGGCACTTCACAAGAAACGAGTGCACCCTAGACACAGTCTCAATAGCAAAACACTACTACCAGGGTGAGATACTCAACTGGGTAGCATTTGTACTCAACAAATCTTTGAGGCATTCAAATATATCTACTGGCAGATCACTGGATTTGTGTTCAATTACATGGTAATGACACTGGCGATGTGGAAGTGGAGGCCACCCCCAGAGAGGCAGATGGCAACCATTGCTGAAGATCAGCCAATAGCACTCAGATATGAACCATGGAGGGCATCGGGAGATCCCAATGTCAAGGAAATCAATGAAGCGGCCTTCAGGAGCTGGTACGCCCAGATGGTGGATGCCATCTAGTCCACGGAGAGAATACCCAAGACTCTCCTGGATGAGTTCTCGGGTGACCTCTGGTTCAGGGCTTCGCATGCGCATATGTACCTCAGACCACGATGTGTCAACCCCACCACATTTAAGTTAAGGCCACAAAGATTTGGTCTGACAGAGGAGGCTTTGCGCAGAGAAGTAGAGTCATGGCTGGGAGTGGCCTGCGAAATAACGGAGGGGAAGCCCAGGTACCTATTCGGAGCTATGGTGCCACAGAGCCAAGAAGGAGAGGGAGCAGAAAGCAGCAGAAGGGCGGAAACAAAGGTACTCCAGCCAATGTTGCTCCAAATGGAGGAGAAAATGTTCGAGGTTAGGAGAACAATTGCAAGCTTCGAGCCAGGTGAGGGTGAATATCCTAAACATTTTCAAGGTTCAACTATGCTGTTTCCAATTATCACGCCACCCCTCTCAACGGCTCCACCCACAGATGTAGCCCAGGCCCCCTCCACGACCCCAGTGCCCAAACCACAAAAGAAGTGGGTTATCCGCACCCCCCAAGTCAAAAAGCCGGCTACCAAAAAGTTGAAAGTTAGCACCCCAACCCCAGTCGTCGATCTCACTGTTGAGGTCGAACATCAAATTCCCGCAATTGCCATAGTTGAGGAAATCCCCACTACCGCAACCACCACAATACATCAGTCGTAGGAGTCATCCCCGCAAATAGCTTCCACCTCCACAACGATGTCCAAGCTCTTCCCCTTTGGCCATAGGAGAGTATCTACAGAAGCAGAAGTTCAGTCAATTGGCTGGAAGGAAGGTGCCACCTTGACTTTAGAAATGCTACCTACTAAGAGTACAACACCAATATTAGGACTAGACCCACTAACTGGAAGATGCCTGGATTCCAATTTGCAGGGAGAAAGGACTGGACCATACCTACCTATGGCCCCAATAAAAATCACAGTCCCCCCGAACCCTAGTATCACACCAGCCACATGACAGTTCATTCTGCCATCATAACAACCATCCTAGCAAGAGCATTCACCCACCTCACATTCCGATAAATCCATTGTAAGCAACCTACCCCTACAACAACAATTTCCAAAACCAGACACCATGAGGGATGATACACTATATCACTGGTCATCAGCCTAGTTATTTTCTTTCATTCAGCAAGCCGCCCACAAGGCCGAGGGCTTGCATGAGAAATTGGTTAAGGAGCACGAGCAACAGACAATGCAATTTCTCACAATGATGAAAGAACGCGATCGCCTGAAAGAGGCAAATACAGGGTTGCAAGCACAAGTGCAACAACTTACGCAGCGATTCCAAGCCATGTGGCCAACAATCATCGAAGCCAACACTGAAGCATTGGCAGACATGTCTGCCTGCTCCTTGATCGACTGTTGCGATCACATACAGATGGCGTGCGTACGCCTAGCAACCACAAATGCAGAGATGAAGAAGAAGCTAGAGACTGTAAGATCCGCACTGCTAGACCTTGTGGAAATATATGCACATTCAGTTGAAAGCAAGATGTGAGAGCTAGAGACAAAGAAACAAGCACTAGCTGACACCCTCACCGATGGATACACCTTAATGGGCAAAGTCCACGACTAGTCGAGCATTATAGCCCTGAAGAATCACCAAGTCTACCCATTGTGAGAGAAGATTCAGTTACTATTTGCAAGCACAACTGTTCAGATCCAGCAGCTAACCGAACAAATCGACGTCCTCCAAGCCCAAGTTGATACAATTGAGGAGGAGTCGGCTAGGACGAAGAGGGTAATCTGAGACTTACGGCCCCCGGTGCGGATGCAGGTCTTGCAATTGAAAGAGGCATGCAACTCAAGTAGCCAGCAACTAGACGACCTGCAGGTCCAACGGCTGACAACACTGACATCACAATCAGCTGAGACATTTACACAAAGGGCAGATGTGATCCTCGCAAATTGGAACTTGGCCATCCAACAATATAGCGAGTTCAGGCAACAGACGACAACAACAGTCCCTGAGTTGGAGCCTTCATTTGGGACGGAGGAGTCACAAGGTCAGGAAAGGGGCATAGAAATAGATGCCACACCACAGGCTAGGTTGGACACGGAAGGAATGCCTATTCCGCGAGAAGGCATTACAGCAACAGAGGTGTTGGCACAATAGACAGAGGAAATAGCACTGGTAGCAACACAACTACCACCCGTAGAACCCATGGAGACAGCACTAGAGCCACCAGAGGTTGAAATGACTTGACTCGAGGATGAGTCAAGAAATTGTGGTCGGGGCCTATTGGAGCCTTCGTTAATTTTGAGGAGTTTTGACCAGTTTTGACCAACCGTAGGGCGGGAAAGGACAAATGGCAGCAACGGTTGGGTGGTGGAACGAGTAGTTGCAGGAAGGTGATGGCAAGGTGGCAGTGAAAGGAAAAGGCAGTTGAGGAAACAAAAAAGCGCAGAGGCAGCCAAGGAAGCAAGCAACCGAGTGAGAACTGGCAGTCCAGGAAGCTGAGAAGGATATAAAGAGAGGAAGAACAAAAAGGAAGGGTTGGACTATGGGTTGTTGATGGTGTTGCTACTATTGTTGTTGAGTTTCGTTGATCATCGGGGCTGGTGCTGAGACACTGAAGGATTGGGCCGCTGAGGAGGTATGCAGATACCAAAGCAGAAGCAGGAGGGGCTAGGTACTAAGGAACTGAGTTGCGGAGCAAGTCTAACTCGAGCTACTGAGCCGAGTATTGTTGTTGATGGCCAAGAGCTGAGTGCTAATGTATTTTGTTCTAATACTTTAATGTAATTCGAAGTTGATGACTGTTAAGGCCCATAAATATACTACACATCTTATTGTATGGTTTGTCAAAATTTTAATTAGTCCCCTTGTTACATGAGGATGGTGTTTGATAGATCGACACTAGTATATTGTTAAGTTCTGTGGCATACATGATGAGTCTCTGTGTATGAGTTGATGATACTATTATTTATATTCCATGTTGTGTGACCACTGTTGGGCCTCCAAAATGTCTTTAAAATGATATCCACTTTCACCTTTATCGCCACCATTTCACTCACATGTCGCAACTCCATAACCATATTTTCTTTCATTAGTCACCATTTTCATAAATATATCAGTTAGGATCCTTATATACCAAAGTTATTTATTTTATGTGTTTAAAATGAATTTATGATTTAAAACTAGGAAATTAACATGGTTTCATGTATCTATATATGTGGCTTGAGTTTCATGACATGTGCAGGTCATTTGGAAGCTTCCAAGGCACCCTTATGTGGCCTCCAATGCTCAAATTCGAATTCCCTTCAAAAGAGATTTGGATAAGGTCAAAGAAAGATATGTGTCCTATTTGGATTGTAACTCTATGAGGTGTCTCAACTTTTCTTATTTGGATTAGAACTCTATGAGACACTTAGGGGATATGTGTCTCATTATGAGCTATTTGGTTGTACTATATGAGATTTTAGTGGATCCTCATTAAATAAGGTAGCTTCTTATGTTTTTTTATAAATAGGAGAGCCTTCTCCTTTGAAAGGCATGTGTAAAGTTGGAGAAATGCTCATGTTTTTAATAGAGAATTTGGAGATTATACTTGGAGATTTCAAGATTTAGTTTTGCTTGAATATGTAGCTTCTTCACTTGCCATCCTCATACACCATTGGAATGGCCATCTAATGATTCTGAGATTTAATTGCTTTTATAGATTAAAGTTCATTTGCTTTCTTAGTATTAGTTTTAGAATGAATGTGTAATCTTTGCTTTTCTAAAAACATTTCAATAGGGAAGATTTATGTATTTTCTAATTGGATTAAGTTTGAGGCAAGGGCTCATAGTTATTTAGTTTCCTTTCATGTTATGTTATTTACTTTCTTAGATCAAACTATCAATTCATTGTATAATTGAATAAAGGATCAGGCCAAGAAGGTAACTTCAAATTAGGTGATTGAATGTTCAACCTATGCAATCATTGAGCTTTACTTTTTCATGCTTTTATATTTGCTTTTGAGATCCTAATTTAATTGCATCAACTAATATTCCTAAAGATCATTCTAAGAAATTGATTTAATCATATTTCAAGATTGAATGGTTGAAAATTTGATACATGCAATTACTGAGTTATTTTCTGCACACTTTACTTGCTTTTCTAGGACATTAGAAATTAAAGTATAAATAGTTGCTTACACATCATCTCAAGAAGGTAAAACTTCATAATTGAATGTTGGAGTAACTAAGCATGCATTAGTTGATTTTTATTTCACAAGTTAGTTGAATTTCATTTTTATTATTTAATTTCATAGACTAGATGAATTGGTTTTCGTTATTTTGTAGTTGGATTGATCTAAACTAAAAGACAATTTCTAGCACATACAGTGCACGCATGCTTCACAAGTTTATGAAACCCCCGGATTGACAAATTAAATGATAGGCAATTACTTTGCCCCAACATTTTGGCGCCGTTGCCAAGGAAGTGTGCATAGGAACTAGCTTTCAGTTTAAAGTGTATTTTATTTGTTTTTGTTAACCATTTATGGACAAAGGACCTAGAATGCAACCCAAAGAATACATTAAGGAATGGTATCAAGAGAAGTTACACCACAATCTTCATCAATTCTTCAAGGGATCCTTGTGGCAAATCAAAAGGTCAAGTCGATTTCTCATATCCTTACAAAAAATCAGGTACATTTTCCAAGTTGGGATATGAGCATTTCAAAAATTCTAATCCGTAAATGGCTTCATTGGAAGCATGAATACACTTAAAAAATAAAAAAAAATAAAATTAGTTTTTAGATAGATAGGAAAAATAAAAATAATTTTTTATAGTTTTTAGGATAAATTTGATGTTTTATGGTACAGTAAGAACCACCCATCTACTAGCCCTTTGTAGGAAAAATTTGCAATAAAACAAATGGTTGAGAACAAGGAGTGCAAGTGAAGATCACAAATGATAATTTTAAGTATGAGGTCGAGCCTTTCCATTTTATTTTTGCAAAATTTACAGAAGAATTGATTGATAAAATCTTGACCATGCTAACAAAATAAATCTCAAGTATGCTCTCCTTCTACACTTCGTGTGACCTAAAGGATCAGAAAATGAAATTGTTTTGTTAGTATATCATACAAATTATTTAGCTAGGAAATTGTTTTGTTAGTATACCATAAAAATTATTTAGCTACAGAATGCAATCCTGTAGCGAATTTCTCTTTTTATGATTTGATTTAATTCAATTTGATTTTTCAATAAACTTAAAAAAAAAAAAAAAAAAAATCAAATGCATTTTATTTATTAATAAATTGTTTTGTTTTAAATGAAATATATATGTATATATTTTTAATTAAAAAAAAATGTAACATATATAATTTAAAAAAAAAACAAAACAATAAAAAGTAAATAAACATACATCACCCACTATATGTGATAAAAAAATAAAAAACCAACGACAACGAATTGACACAAACATTGTTTGAGAGTTTGAAAAAAATGAAGGTTGAGAAATGAACTTCTACAACACTGGAACCGTAGCATTGGATCCAATCTTCCATGGTTGGGCTTTGGCATTCAACATGTGAATAAAATAAAAATTTCATATGTCGGCAAGATCCTATTCTTGGCACATTAATCTACTTCGCAGTGAACCGTTTTTGTTTCATGGCAAGTAAAATAATGGTGAATCGTCGAGATTGAACCTGGTTTTGGTTGTTAGGGACTTCAATCACCCTGCAAATAAAAAAATGAATTCAGTGTGCAATTCAAATTCTAATAATTGGTATTTGTTGTTGCAATCGATTGATTAAAACAATGAACGGTTGTGGGTTTCATGTGATTGACTTACACATTAGTTGGAGGTTCGATTTTGGGGAGATCTCAAAAAGCGTAGCAACACTCTTGAAATTTGTGAATCCCAGTTGGAGCATGACTACAATCAGGTCAGTGCTCATCACTGCCTCCCTGTACACACTGTCCTTCTTGTGCTTTGTTCGGATAGGGAGAACTGGAATTGAAACCTGCGTAACAACTTAAAAAGGTCAATTTTTAAACATGATTTCCGACCAAATGAAAATGAATTTTGGAAAACCGAGACATGGGTTTTTCTCGGGATAAGCCGAACTAAATAACCCAAAAACGGTTTCCTTAATTTCACAACCGTTTGAGAGAAATATGAGATTCTTCAGGACACTATTTCAATGACTACGTGAGAAAAAACAGATTTAGAATTTAATGCGCAGATGGAAGTTGTGGCCATGCAATGAATTTGATTTTCCTAATTTACAGAAGGAAGATCCGCCACATATATTTCTTGGGTTCCACCGATTGAAGGAGTAGAGGTTATTAATACAACTAGTGACAGGGATTTGTTTGCCATTAGTTTTCTAGAAGCAGATTGTTGCGCACCAAACCACTGCTATCAGCGTGGCAATAATGCAGCCTATACATACGTAATGGTCAAGCCACATGGCAAAATCCCTGATTCAACATTGCCTAGTCAACCAATTAACCCCAAATGAAGACCAACACATATCCGTTCCACATTCTCATGGGCATAAAAACGTTTTTCCATTTCACCATTGTCATCCTAGACATATTCTGTAATCATAACAGTTCGTGAGATAGAAATTCACTCGGTTATGATCAACCTTTTCTCTCGAATTCAATTTTGAGCAAAACAATTCTTTAGTTTATGCATCCTTAACCTGTTGCATTTCTATCCTATTTTTGGTAAATATATTAATTTGATCATCTGTTGACGACATTTCGCTAGTGTGAGCAAGTTACTTGTGGTTACTGCATTTTTCTCATATACCTTTTATACATGGCAATTTTCTTTTAAAAAATAAGAAAAAACAATAAAGAAAAAAAAATTGCTGATTTTTCTGAAAGAGGCATTGCAATTATCACTGGATTTTGGCTCCAGTAAACCACAACATTGTTTCTTGTTCTTTGAATTCATTTTTGGTTATTTACTAACTTGGGTTGTTTGTTCAGGATTTTAGCTGCAGAAACTGTGCACATTCTACAACTGAACAATGATTCTGAAGCTAATCAAAAATTCTGCAGCTGGAAAACAATTTTGCAGATATGCATTTAACTCAATGATTTATTTGTCAAACAATGCATTTTAACCATAAATTCATGATCAACATGCCATTTCATCTTCTTACATCATCTTTCACTGTAGCATCATGTTCCCATGCCACATTTTACATGACAATTTTCACTGCTTCATAAAAAATTCAAAACAATCTAACTTTCTCATACGACATCGTAATTCGATGATTCAAGCGCCGATGGAAAGATCTCAATGAGATCTACAAAATGAGGAAGCTATTATTAGATTTTGAAATAGTAAAGAATTAATAAATTGTTGAAAAGAAACAACAGGTAACTAGAGGCACTACTTTCGACACAGGTATAAACTCTTTTGGTTTTCTTTCATAAACTTGTTTAATAGTACTAATTCTTAGTTTTTTATGTAAATTTCATTAACAGAGAGATTGATCACCTTTCTATTTTGATAACCTTACAATCCGTTGGAGAAGAAGTACTAGTTTTTTGCAGGTTCCAGGAGGAAGAATAGATGACCATAAGAAAATAGTGTCTCACAAAGACCACATTTCCTTCACAAGAAAATGATAAGAGCAGCAACATAGATGAAACATCAATGCATGAGCACATGCTAATGCCATCAGATCCAGCAGTTGCAAGCCTTGTAGATGCCAGTGTTTCCATTGCATCCATACTCCTTCAGTTAATAAAACCTTCATCTCATTTCCTTTGCAGTCGCACTGCATTTCACTTAGTCAGTCAATAAAATTCTCATCTCATTTTCCTTCACTACTCATTTTTAAAACTATATCTTCTTGCCTTACTTTCACTAAATCATAACTCAATTTCAGAAAGACATTCAACTTGCTTACGTGTTGATTTGTCCTTTTACTTTCCATTCACTTGTCATTTTCCTTTCCGTTAAATAAACTTTGATCCACTACAAAATTTTCCATTCATAGTCCTTCAAAATCATTATTTCATGCTCGCGTTAGATGATGGAGGATTCCTTAAGGCCTTCTTTCTAATAAGGCTTGGCCTATCGACATCGACACATTATCTAGGTCCAAGGCTAGAGTCCTCATTAGTACCTTGAGGTTTGTATGCCTTAATGACAGACTCTCTCACTAACAATCATGGGAATACATCAATGTCCTTTGATCATTGGATCTTGCAAGTGGCTCGACATCAGCTCATTTATTTTCCCCTCACAAGATGTACTTAGGTACATTGTCACTTGTTGACATTAATGACGAGTTTGCCTCGCATTGGTTAACGACATTCATCAATGGTCGGTAATTCAATAACCTCTTTTCATGCTTGACACAGACACATTTATTCGCATGACTAAAGTTGTACCATCGGTTTTATAGAGATTGAAGACTATATCATTTCAGCATTTTGTAGTAGATACAACAGATTTAGTAACAGAAATAAAGAATCCACTTCACAACCTCATCCACCATTTATGCAACCAAGATGCAGATGAATTCTACATTTCATTCCATGATCTAGAAGCAGCCACACTCTTCAATTTCCATATCTCATTCACATTGAAGGTAAGTGAAGGCATGTGGTTTTCTAATTTTTAGTCATGCAATTCCTTAAAATACTAAAATTATAACTTTGGGAAATTCCTCAGTTCCTCTTTCACATTTTCATATCTTTAGTTGGGGGGAAGGGACATCATTTCATATTCATATATCATACACCATCACACATTTTCATTCATCCTAACATACTTCTACTAATCAAGTATGATTGCATTATGGTTCAAAAAGTTATATAATTTGCAAATAATGCCTAAATTATGAGCACACTATATGGCTAATTTTAAAGATGCATTTTTAAATATGTTCAATGAATCTTGCTACAACAAAAAGAAACAAGGTATTGAAACACAAGAACCAATACCAATTAGAATTTGGGTGAAACACAAGAACCAACCAAACATGTTGCAATTCAATGTATGACAAGGAATACTTTGCAAAAATAAATAAAATTGTCAAATGCAAAGTTTAAAGACATATGATATAAGCCAAGCTCATTGAAAAGCAAAGATGTTGTGAGCAAATCAAAGGAATTAATGCAATTTTTGCATGAGGACATGCAATTACTCTAGTTGCGGGGGTATGTTGGGCCTCCAAAATGTCTTTAAAATGATATCCACTTTCACCTTTATCGCCACCATTTCACTCACATGTCACAACTCCATAACCATATAATATTTGATTAGCCACCATTTTCATAGACATATGGGTTAGGATCCTTATTTACTGAAGATATTTATTTTATGTGTTTAAATTGAATTTATGATTAAAAACTAGGAAATTAACATGGTTTCATATATCTATATATGTGGCTTGAGTTTCATGACATGTGTAGGTCATTTGGAAGCTTCCAAGGCACCCTTATGTGACCTCCAATGCTCAATTTCGAATTCCCTTCAAAGGAGATTTGGATAAAGGTCAAAGAAGGATATGTGTCCTATTTGGATTGTAACTCTATGAGGTGTCTCACCATTTTTTATTTGGATTAGAACTTTATGAGACACTTAGGGGATATGTGTCTCATTATGAGCTATTTGGTTGTAACTATATGAGATTTTAGTGGATCCTCATTAAATAGGGTAGCTTATTATGTTTTTGTATAAATAGGAGAGCCTTCTCCTTTGAAAGACATGTGTAAAGTTGAAGAAATTCTCATGTTTTTAATAGAGAATTTGGAGCTTATACTTGGAGATTTGAAGATTTAGTTTTGCTTGCATATGGAGCTTCTTCACTTGCCATCCTCATACACCATTGGAATGGCCATCTAATGACTGTGAGATTTAATTGCTTTTATAGATTAAATTTCATTTGCTTTCTTAGTATTAGTTTTAGAAGGACTGTGTAATCTTTGCTTTTCTAAAACAATAGGGAAGATTTATGTATTTTCTAAATGAATTAAGTTTGAGGCAAGGACTCATAGTTATTTAGTTTCCTTTCATGTTCTGTTATTTACTTTCTTAGATAAAACTATCAATTCATTGTATAATTGAATAAAGGATCAGGCCAAGAATGTGACTTCAAATTGGGTGATTGAATGTTCAACCTATCCAATCATTGAGCTTTACTTTTTCATGCTTTTATATTGGATTTTAAGATCCTAATTTAATTGAATTAACTGATATTCCTAAAGATCATTCTAAGAAATTTATTTAATCATATTTCAAGATTGAATGGTTGAATATTTGATACATGCAATTACTGAGTTATTTTCTGCACACTTTACTTGTTTTTCTAGGACACTAGAAATTAAAGTATAAATAGTTTCTTACACATCATCTCAAGAAGGTAACATTTCATAATTGAATACTGGAGTAACTAAGCATACATTAGTTGTTTTTGATTTCATAGGTTAGTTGAATTTCATTTTCATTATTTGATTTCATAGATTAGATGAATTGGTTTTGATTATTTTGTAGTTATATTGATCTAAATTGAAAGACAATTTCTAGCACATATAGTGCATGCATGCTTCACAAGTTTACAAAACCCCCAAGTTGACAAATTAAATGATAGGCAATTACTTTGCCACAACATTTTAGCATCATTGTCGGGGAAGTGTGCATAGGAACTAGCTTTCAGTTTAGAGTGTATTTTATTTGTTTTTGTTAACCATTTATGGACAAAGGATCTAGAATGCAACCCAAAGACTACATTGAGGAATGGTATCAAGAAGCAGTTACGCCACAATATTCATCAATTCTTCAAGAGATCCTTGTGGAAAATCGAAAGGTCAAGTCAATTTCACATATCCTTACAAACAATCAGGTACATTTTTCAAGTTGGGATATGAGCATTTAAAAAATTCTAATCCGTAAATGGCTTCATTGGAAGCATGAATATACTTAAAAAATAAAAAAAATAAAAATAGTTTTTAGATAGATAGGAAAATAAAAATAATTTTTTATAGTTTTTAGGATAAATTTGATGTTTTATGGTGCAGTAAGAACCACCCATCTACTAACCCTTTGTAGGAAAAATTTGCAATAAAACAAATGGTTGAGAACAAGGAGTGCAAGTGAAGATCACGAACAATAATTTAAGGTATGAGATCAAGCCTTTTCAATCGCATATGTATATGACTGCCTGTGTATAGTTTAGACCCCTTAAATCATATGTTGAGCCCTTCTCCCCTTTTGGTCGCGGCGCGCTTCGGGTGAGACTCTTTTCCCTTCGAGGTAAGGTGAAAATGCCAGTGTTGTCCTAGACTACAATGGACCATTGTTGGTCTTCCGTGCTTGAACCTACGGTCTTTTCCCTGATGATTCACTCGAGCCAATAAAAACTAATGATTTCTTTGATTTAGATCTTTCAAATTCCAAATCAAATTCTTGTAAAATGACTATCCATTTCGATTATTTCCCCCCTAAAAATTATTTCGTAATAATATACATCAGAGGGTTGCGATCCGAAACTACTCTCATTTTTCACAAAAGTATATAGTGTTGAAAAAATTGAACAACTTGTACAACTTCTTATCCTAATTTCTCCACATGCACATACTTGATATCAATTTTAGTGAGATTTTGACTTAGGTAATAGATCACATGTTCATTGTTAGATTCATCTTCCTACACTAATACCATGCCAATGGTGGCATCTGATGCAACTAAATATAGAAAGTAATCCCGATGATAATCAGGTGGATGAAATAATGGTGCATAAGTCAATGTGTATTTCAATGCATCAAAATATTTTTCAACAAGCTTATCCCAAATGAAATAAATGCACTTTTTCAAAAGTTGGGTAAAACCTTTGGTCATCTCGACATAGTTTGGTAGGAATCTACATAAAAGGTTTTCTTTCCCCTGTGAACTCTGGAGTTGACGAAAACTAGAAGGAGAAAACAAGTTTATAATTGCCTCTACCTTAATAGGATCGATATGAATGCCTTCTTTCGAAACAACAAATCCTAGAAGCTGACTAGATTTCATGCAAAAAACACATTTGTGTGGATTCAAACGAATATTGTAGTGCCTACATCTAATGAAAATTTCCTTCAAATGTGATGGATGATCATGTCGTTTCTACAAGTGCGTTGGTAGGTCATCCAGGTAGGGTTGGAAAATATGTTTGATATCATGAAACGTGTAAGACATGGATCTTTGAAAAGTTGTGCCAACATTCTTCAAACCAAATGGGAGTTTATGATATGCAAAAGTCCCCCATCGGCAGATGAATGCGGTCTTATGATGATAGGCTAGGAGTATATTTATTTGATTGTAGCTGGAAAATCCATTCATAAAGGAGAAAATCTCATTTCCATCACAATCATCAACAATTTGATCAATGTATGGGGTTGGGTAATTGTCTTTTGGACAAGACTTTTTGTTGTCCCTGTAATCAATGCACACTCGAATGGTTCCTTGTTTTCTATTAACTGGTACAATATTTGATACCCAATCATTCAAAGGAACAAGGTAAATAAATCCCACTTTTAATAGTTTTTCAAATTCATCTTTTATAGTAGTATATTTTCGCGGATGCACCAGACACAATCTTTGTCTAACAACTTTGGTGTCTGGATAAGTATGAGTTTCATGCACTATAATACTAGGATCAATTCATGGCATTTCTTCGTAGGACTAGGCAAAGATGTCATGAAATTCCTCGAATAGGGCTTTATATGTTTGAATTTCTTGAAAAGAACAAGAAAATCCTATATGAATATTTTTAGTAATTCTTGGTTTCATTGAGATTTTTATTGACATAGTTGTTGATACGTTTTCTAAATTCTGTTCAGATTTGAAATGAAGAATAAACATCGGGAATTCGGGATTATTCACAAACTCAAGTGAAAACATCAACAAAAAATTATTCTCGACTTTGTCTAGGCATGGTAAGAAATATGAGAAATGATGGTAATCGTATCAAGGAATTTCATCTAAATTCATTACCTCCATAATTCATTCATTAGTCATAAACTCTCTATCAAAAGGATCGGGTATCGATATTGGTTCTAAACGTCACAAATAAGAATAATAATCGATGATCGTATTCACTCGATCATTTTTGGATGGTGATGGGTTGGAAAAGGATTGAACTGTCTCATAAGCCAATTCAAAAGGACTAAGAGGCATCTCACTTCCAGATAAGGTTAATTCTGACTCTAAAGACACTTTCCAAGGATTAGAAGACCCAGAAGTGCTTGATGTAATCATATTGACCTGGGCAACATATTAGGAAAATTTGGTGGAGGGAACGCAAAAGTGTTAGGTCCTTATAATACTAGTGATTCCCCCATTACTATTTTCATTGTATCCCTTATTATTATTGTTGTGCCCCTATGTCCCCATATTGTTATTATTGTGCCCCATAGAAGCTAACTATTGTTATTTTTGTGCCCTTATATTATTATTTTTAGGTCAGCTTTTGTTATATTATGACCTCTTAGACTCCTATATATAGAAAGGAGGTTTTTTCATTTGTATCATCCAAGAATTGTTCATTTGTGTAATGTACAAGAGGTTTCCCCCTCGAAGAGGTTGATTTCTAAGTCGTTGATCTATATTTTCTATCTTTTTGTGAGCTGTTTTCATAAAATTTGGTATCAGAGCTTGGATTCTAGGGTTTCGTTGCTCCAAACAGGTCATCGTGAAATTTTCTGTATAACGTTTTTTCTGCTATGTTTCAGAAGAAAAAACAAAAACCCATTTGAGCCTAAATTTTTCTGAACCTCAGTTCTAAATTTCAGATCTTATCTAGCTATATTTGTGGAGATATGATCCAAGGAAGTTAGGATTTTTAGAGGATCCAAAATTATATATCAAACAGGTGACTTGGGGAAACTCATCATAAATTTGTTTCTGAGCATCAAATTGAAATTTCGTAACAAGTTACAGAAAGAGGACGGACTGTATTTTTCTGTGTATCAGTTTCAGATCCTGAGGTCAAAACGGTGACACGTGGCACTTTGTACAAGCTCGCTCTACTGAACCATTCTATACTCAGGTCATTGTGGGAGATTTGGCATAACTCTTCATTGAAGAATCCAATCTTGATTAGACTTACGGGGTTAGAATGAGTACTTAGAGGGTTACCATAGGAAGCAATGTTAGATCTTGGAGATCCAAAAGTACAGAGATACAACAGATTCAATATCGAGCTCCTACAAAGTGAAAAAATGTGTGTAGTTTTCTTTTTTAAATTTTTGCATAACTTTAGTTTGAAAAATTAGTTTGTAGGAATTTAAAGGGCATATTGAAGCATTATTATCAGTAATTAATGCCAAAAAGAAATAAAATGGAAACACCTAGTAAGAAACCTGAAAGGTCTAGCATGACTCATGAAGAAGAGGAAGAAATGCAACATGATATATCAAAATTACAAGACTAAGTCCAAAAAAATTTAACTCTCACAAAAAGTAACAGAAGTTAAGATGGATTGTTTAAATAAAGATGTAAAAGCTAAGATGTATGGCATGGAAGCTAAGATGGATGGTTTAAAGAAAGGCATAGAAGCTAAGATGGATGGCATGGAAGCTGAGATGGATGGCGTGGAAGCTAAGATGGATGATTTAAAGAAAGACATGGAAGCTAAGATGGAAGATTTGAAGACAGATTTGATAAAGTTTCTACAAGAAATGCTTACTAATGGTGAAAGGGTGGTAAAGGAAATTCATGATGAGAACAAAATAAATATTAATCATGATTTCATAGACTCTAACGTTAGATCGAAGAACCACCATGTTCCCAAGATCGATATGAGGAAGTTTGATGGCAAGGATCCCATATCATGGATACTACAAATGGAGCAATTTTTCAATCTCCATAATGTGCAAAACACACAAAAGGTACGCGTTGCAACTTTATATTTGGAAGCAAATCAGCTTGTATGAAATCGATGGATTTTCTCTCGTGAAAAAATTGTCACTTGGGCTATTTTTACGAATGAAATGATAGCACATTATGAGGATAAAAAAAGCAACACTTTCTTTAGCTAATTGATAAATCTCAAACAAAAGGGTTCAATGATGGAGCACATTGAGGACTTCCAAAAATTGAATATAAGGGTAAAATATATTCCAGAGGAGCATAGGATTGATGTGTTCATATGGACTTTAAAGGATAACATCCAACATGAGGTTCGCCTTTGGGAACCTGATTCATTAGAGAAGGCATTCAAGTTGGCAAGAAAGATGGAAAGAAAAATTATGGCAACAAGGAAAACAACCACTCACAATCATAAAGATGGAAGTGTTATTTCCCTTAGCCATCCACAACCTACAAGGTTAACACCACAAAAATTGGAAGAAAAGAGAGCAAAAGGGATTTGTTACAGTTGTGATAGCAAATACATTAAAGGTCATAAGTGTGTTGAGAAGAAATTATTTTACATAGATTGTGAAGAGGAGGAAGAAAAGGAACAAGAAACATCAAAACAAGAGGATATACACCAGGAACAAATCCTAGATAAAGAAGAAATGAATCTAACCATATCTTGTAATGAATTGGCTGGAATTACCACTCCTCAAACTATCAAGATAGAAGGGAATATCAAGAAGAAAAAGGTAATAGTGTTTATTGATTCAGGCAGTACCCATAATTTTGCTCGTTGTAAGATAGCTAAGGAATTGAATTGGTTCCTATATCCAGCACCAGAGTGTCAAGTGATGGTTGCAAGTGGAGGAACCATAATTGCTCAAGAAAGTTCCATAATATCAAGCTATTCATGGGAGAATATGTATTGAATATCCCAATGCTTTCCATTCCAATGGGTGGTGTTGATGTTGTATTAGGAGTCCAATGGCTGCAATCCTTGGGTACAATAAATTTTAATTTTCAAGAACTTTTCATGAAATTTTCTTCAGAAGGAAAGGAAGTTGAATTAAGGGGTATCGCAGGGAAACCGGGAAAGATAATCAGCTCTAACGGAATGACAAAGCTTCTAAATAAATAACAACAAGGCATAATTACACAATTATGTTCACTAGAGGTTCCCACATCGAAATCATCTATTTCTCCATATCTCCAAAAAGACTTGGACTATCATTCCAAGGCATTTGAGACTCCCAAAGGCCTCCCACCTATTCGTGATCATGATCATGCTATTCATTTGATTCCAAGAAGTGTTCCTCCAAACATCAGGCCTTACAAATATCCCTATGCCCAAAAGAGTGAAATTGAAGGTGTGATTGCAGAAATGCTAGAGGTTGGCATAATTCAACCTAGTCAAAATTCGTTCTCTGCTATAGTAGTATTAGTTCACAAGAAGGATGGATCATGACGCATGTGTCCAGATTATAGGGAGCTCAATAAGCTCACTATTAAAGATAAATTTCCCATTCCTGTCATTGATTAATTATTGGATGAATTGCATGGATCAATTTACTTCACCAAGTTGGATCTTCATTCAGGATATCATCAAATCATAATGAAGACTGAAGACATTCCAAAAACATCATTTAGAACTCATGAGGGTCATTATGAATTTTCGATCATGCCTTTTGGCCTTCCCAATGCACCTTCTACATTTCAAGGTTTGATGAATTCCATTTTCAAACCCTTCCTTAGAAAATTTGTGTTAGTATTTTTGGATGATATACTAATCTACAACAAGTCTTGGAAGGATCATGTTCAACATGTTGACAGGGTACTTAAAATGTGGGAGGAGAAACAATTATATGCAAAAAGCTCCAAATGTTTCTTTGGAGTACAAGAGGTGGAATATCTTGGTCATATTGTATCTCATAAAGGTGATAAGGTAGACCTTAGCAAAATTAAAACCATTAAGGAATGGAAAATCCCCAAATCCATAAATCATCTACCAGGATTTCTCAAGTTGATAGGGTATTATCGCAAGTTTGTTAAGAATTGTGGGAGAATAGCAGAACCTCTAACAACATTATTGAAGAAAAATGCATTTTCATGGATTTCAGAAGCAACGAAGGCCTTTGAACATCTTAGAGAGGCACTGTGCCAAGCACTGGTCTTAGCTACACCGAACTTCACAAAAACCTTTATTGTGGAATGTGATGCCTCAGCAAATGGAATTGGTTTTGTTTTAATACAAGAATAAAGACCCATTGATTTCAAAAGTCATCTAATCAAAGGAAAGTATTTAAACAAAGCTATTTATGAGAAGGAAATGTTGGAAGCATTTCTTTGTGCCATTTCTATTATCCAAACAAATTGGATAAAAAAATCAAGGGATGAATGGAAGAATGACGAAGAAGTGTGGGCACTAATTCAAAATTTACAATAAGATCCTAGTACATCTGATACATTTCACTGGAAAAATGATTTGTTATGGTACAAAGATCAGTTATACCTATGTAAAAGTTCCCAACTCAAATAAAATATTCTTAGGGAATTACACACCTCTCCCTTAGGAGGGAACTCAGGATTTCTAAAAACTTACCACAGGGTTAAGAAGGAATTTTTTTGGGATGGGCTGAAATCAGATATTCAAAAGTTTGTGGCAGAATGTTTGGTTTGCCAACAAAATAAAGTTGAAACAATTAAGACCCTAGGTCTATTAAAACCTTTACCCATTCCAGGCCAACATTGGGAGGAGGTTTCAATGGATTTTATCATAGGTTTACCCAAGTCCGAAGGAAAGAGTGTTATCATGGTCGTAGTTTACAGACTTACCAAGTATGCACACTTTTTTGCATTATCTCATCCATTTAAAGTGAGCACAGTTTCTATAGCATTTATGGAAACAATTCAAAAGCTACATGGAAACCCAAAGATTATTGTAAGTGACAGAAATCCCATTTTCACTGTAAATTTTTTGACATAATTATTTTCTTGTCTTGGTACTCAGTTAGCTCATATCCCATCTTATCATCCTCAATATGATAGGAAAATTGAGATAGTAAACAAATGTTTGGAAGGATATCTTCGTTGATTTGTATCTGATAAACGGAAAAAATTGGTTAAATGGTTACCTCTGGCTGAATGGTGGTATAACACTTCCTTCCATACTGCAACAAAAATGACCCCATTTATGGCACTTCATGGATATCATCCACCATCCATCACATCATATTTAAGAGAAAATTCTAAGGTTCAAGAAGTGGAATATCACATCGAGCATCAACATCAAGTTCTCCAACTCTTAAAGGATAACCTCACCTTGGTGCAAGATAGAATGAAACAACAGGTAGATCAACATCGTAGCGAAAGAAGTTTTGATGTAGGTGATTTGGTATTCCTACAGCTATAACCATATAAAAAAATGTCCCTCAAGCAGCTGAGAAGGATGATAAATTATCACCAAAGTATTATGGTCTGTACAAGGTGTGGCAAAACATAGGTACTACGGCATACAAATTGGAGCTTCCTACAACTTCCCGAGTGCACCCAGTTTTCCATGTTTCATGATTAAAGAAGGTTATAGGTGACAAGCTCCGAGTTCAAACAATATTGCCAGAACTTGATGAGGAAGGAAAAATCATATTGGAACCTGAAGCAGTCAAAGAAACAAGAACTCAACAGCTATGAAATCAATCAATTTTAGAGTATCTCATCAAGTGGAAGAACTTACTCGTTGAGGATTCCACATGGGAGGATGAGATTTTTATACAAAAGCATCTAGAACTACTCAAGCATTGAGGACAATACTTTTTAGAAGGAGAGGGGCATGTTAGGTCCCTATAATACTAGTGATTCCCCCATTACTATTGTCATTGTATCCCTTATTATTATTGTTGTGCCCCTGTTGTCCCCATATTGTTATTATTGTGCCCCATAGAAGCCCACTATTGTTATTTTTGTGCCCTTATATTATTATTGTTAGGTCGGCTGTGGTTATATTGTGACCCCTTAGACTCCTATATATAGAAAGGAGGTTTTTTCATTTGTATCATCTAAGAATTGTTCATTTTTGTAATGTATAGGAGGTTGTCCCCTCAAAGAGGTTGATTTCTAAGTCATTGAAATATATTTTCTATCTTTTTGTGAGCTAGTTTCATAACAAAAAGTCCCCATAAGAGATGAGTCTTTAAGAAGACCAACACCAACATCTTCATATGGAGTAGTTGATTTTCCAACAAAAGGAATGTTTCCAGTAGAGTTAGGGTCTTAAGTATAATAGGACAGCTGGTCTACTTTCACAATTTTTCCTTTATGAGGAAACATGATCATTCAAAAAAATGAAGAGACCATTGTAGACATGTCATAAGTCCAACTTCATCCAAATAAAAGGTTATAATCAAGCTGAGCAACGATGACCTCAACTTCAATCGCAATTGTTTTACCATCTAATTCTACAGACATATTGTTCAAAATTCCATAAGGCTGAAAACCTCTTCCATCAAAGGCTTTCAAAGTTGTGGGAGACTAATTGATCATCGGAGAACCTAAATATTTCCAATAAGAAATAGACATAATGCATGTAGACTCTCCTTCATCAATTATTGTTCGAAAAACTCATCTAGTTTTGACAAAAACTGGCAATTGAACTGTCATTTGATGTGGGAGTTGTGGTAAATGATTTTAGAGATAAAAAACAATTAGATTAGAGTCATGGGGATATACTACTCCTATCGTTGATAATATTAATTTACTTTATGATGGAAAAGTATGAAGCACTTGAAGAGCTAAAATTGTTGAAGGTGACATAGCCCAATCTTCAATAATGTTGTAATTCTGAGTAGCTCTCACATGAGACTTAAAAGATGAATTTCGAAGAACACCTTTAGGAGGCAGTCAAATTAGAATATTAGGATCGGTTTTTCTATGTGTAAAGGTTCAGAAATAGGAGGAGAAGATTTAGAATCTTGACTAGCTAAACTGGGATCATCTCCATTCAAACTAGGACTTTTTGATCCATAGTCTTTAGATCTCATAGCTACCATAACTGATGAAGTCATCATCATGATGTCTATCGATGTGGAAGAGGAATATGGGTTATGGGAAACCATTTTACTTTCTTGAGAAGAAAATGGATCCTTCGAAACAACAGGAGTAGGTAAACCCTTAATGAATTTAGAAACTTCAACGTGATGACGACACTCCTTGGTGTAATGATCTTCATCACAGATAAAAAAAGGATAACAAGGTTTCTTCCTTTCGTCGGTTGGTTATTTCTTGTTTGATTTCTCCTTGGGAGTAGTGTTTTTTTTGGCTTTCCATTTCCTTTATTTTTTTCCTCCAGATTGCTTGTCTTTGCCAACAAATGAATCTATGACATTTATTTTAGAAGTAATTTTAGGAGAAGGATCTTTTTTGGGTTAATCTGGTAAAGCCAAAATCTAAGTCTTCTTAGAATTTTTCTTTTTAGGCTTACATTTTTTACTCATAGAACCAATCACACCTTTAGCAGCATGTGAGCCTGTAAGGGTTGGGTTGGTTTGACCTGGACGAGGCATATCTAGAATATTTTCATACAAAATGCTAGATTGAGTATAAAAAAGATCTAAGTACTGGGCATGTGCAATATCTTGTTCTTTAGTTACCACACAACCCTTGGAAACATATTTAGTAATTATTGGTAGAAGTGATTTTATAAACTGTTCGACCAAAATATGGTATGGGATATAAAATTTAACTAATCATTGTCTTCGTCTCCATTCATGAATATGATATGAAATATAAGTGGGCGTTAATTATTTCACAGAATTTATAAGTTCTGTACCATTATCGTATTAGATGGGTAGTTGAAAATGTGTTAAGAAAGTAGTGGCCATGGTGTTGAAAATACTAAAAGAAGTTTGTGGTAATTCAACATACAACTTAGTTGTCGAACCAGTTAAGGTTTTTTTGGAAAAGTTGTAATCTAATGGAATCATCGACTAATGAGTTTGAGGTGCACCAAAGATGATAAGTCATGACATGATTATATGGATCCTCTCCTAGTTTACCTTCAAATTTCAGAATTTCACTAGGAAACATAATAGGGATTATCAACGAAACCGGTAGATAGAAAATGGGATCATTTGTTAACCGAGATAGATTCAGTAAATCCAAAGTTACAATAAATGGTAACTAATGGTTAGGGTTCTGTTGCGAGTAATGATAACCTTGAGGGATAAGTCCTCTTCCTGGAGAAGGATACCCATGATATCTTGGAATAGCCCAAGTAGTTGGAATTTGCATAGCTCCTGGATATACTCGATGAGCAATATCAAATTGTCATTGAATGGGCACTTGAAAAGTATGATCGGGGTACAGTTGATTCTGGAAAGGAGGACCCTAGCCCATTTTACCTTGGAAAAACTGTCCCTAAAAGGGTTGACTTTACAAAGGTTGACCTTGGACGAATTTTTTTTGAAAAGGTTGGCCGTGAAAAAATTCACTCTGGGGTTGACCTTGAAAATCTTGTCCTTGGAATAGTGTTTTCACATATGGTATACTAGGTTGTACCACAAGTATTTGGGCATAGACTAAACTATGGGAACATTTTGATAGATAGGTACCTAAGAAATAATCTGAGTATTTGGTTGCACCATTACTTGAGAAGTAATTGGAATAATTACTTGTGATACTCCTAGGATGGGAGTTGAAGGTGAACTCGAATCTGTATTTTGAATAAACGTTTGCACAACTGATTGAACTTGTGGAGTACTTGCAATAGGTTATCGAAGTGGTTGCTAAAGATGTGTTGATGGATTATCCTAGACATGTTGTTGGAAATGAATAGGAATATCTTGAACATGTTGGCGAATAGGTTGTCCAACTAGTTGATAAATTGGCACTTGAGGAGAAACTGGTATTGGTTGTTTATTATATGAAGGATTCCAGATTATGTTCATCTTGGGATATGGAGTACCAACAATGGGTTGAGGTACAATAGGTTGAGGTATGACAGCTTAACCTAAACCAGCTTGAGGTATCTAACCATAACCTGGATCATTTCTGGGAGGAGGTTTCCCTCCAACCGTAGGGTAAAATCTAACTAAATGTTGTCCCCCAGGAGTTGAAGGTGATGAGCATCGATATTGCAACAAGAATGCTACAACTCCAAGGATACCGACTTTAATGATCAACCTGGGGTTCGTACAAACTTAAGAGGTATCGACACTATATGTGTAGCATAAAATGTGTCCTTCCTTTGTTTTCATGATGTAATGGAGTACATGTACAAAAACCAAATCCTAAACCCATTGCAGAAAACGAAATGCTCGAAATGGAAACCTTAACCTATTGCAAGAAATAAAGTACAAGGAAAGAAACATATTCTAATTGCATAAAGATCATGAAATAAATGTAAAAGAAACCTAACTTAACCTTATTTCTCACATGTTATGATTTAAACTAACTGAGCATGGAGTCTGATCTAGGGAGTATTAACTGCTATGTGCATGTGTGAATATAAATGAACTCTTTTTTTAATCTTTTTGTTTTCTAAATGAAAATGCTAATCACCAATTGTTCTTTGGCGGGGGAGACAGGTATGGAGGAAGAGGGTTAAAATGGTCTTTATGGCATGGAGATAAAGTAGAGTCCTAATCCCAACTTCAATGATGATTTTTCTCAATTCAGGCTCAAAATAGGCCGCTACAAGATTTCCTACATGATGTACTAGTTCTCCTACAGGATCCCCTGTTTTATTATAGGATGTTACATATTTACTATACGAAATTATAATTCATCGAATGACCAAGTAAATCTAGTCCAAATTGGATGGGACAAATTTTTTTATTGACTAGGATGTCTTAGGTCTCCATTCCAAGCAGAATCACTCAAAAATTCCTATGTTAACCCATGCTAAAAAATAATAGAAAATTACTATTCTAAAAATAATAAATTTGAGAACTAGTGAGCTAGTAAATCCATCAAATGCCTAGCCTAATCAAGTGCAAATGGAATGGGGTAAATTTTGTTATGAAATATACTATTTTTTTATCTAATACAAGTGGAATAAACTTTATTGAAGCTCGATAGCATGCTCTAAAAAATCATAATTTTACTGCTAGTTTCCACAAAGGAGTTCCAGAAATCTAGATTTGGGAATAAGAAGACTAATCCAAGTATCTCAATGATTACTATGACCTTACAAATATTTTCCAAGGATAAAATGATGCTTGTGATCTTGAAAAGTAACTTACATCAACTATTTAACCCAATCCTACAACAAGAAATCATTAATACTAAATGCATAAATAGAAAGAAATAAAAACAAGAGATACATGTGAATAAGAAGTGACAAGAAGAAAAGAAAATGATACAAAAGGGCTCTGAGGCTTATGGGATTCCCAAGCCCAAGGAAACTCAGAGACCTATGGAGTTCGTCCGACTTGGACTATGTCTCCGGGCCCTGCTCAATCAATGGGGAGGCCTTCATTCATTAAGTGGCATGAGAAAGAAGAGTACAAGAATCAGTTACCAAAAAGGACTTTTATACCTCCATAGTGAAAAATGGCCAAAAAATGCGGAACTCTAATGGAGAAATGGATAGTACCATTGCGTTCTTAGCGTCGAGAAATGTTGAAACCATATCAAATTTGTCAAAATCTGAAAAAAAAAAGTGAAAATTCGGCTCTCCTGCAAAAATTTGCCTCGAACTTGAGTGCACTACCTCCTCTACCTGGGTGCATTGATAAACTACCTTTAAATAATAAGTGGTGGGTGGATTACACAACAATCAATTGTGGCACAGTGGTAAATTTGGAGAGTTGTTGAGGAGGGGTTGGGGGATCAAATCCTGCCCTTCTCCTTTTAGCCATGAAATATAAAATATTTTATGTTTGGGGGGTTGGTCCGCCCTAATTGGTGGCCCACTCCCCCCATTTCCCCTACCGCCTTTGATGATAGGGTGATGTGGAGGGGCGACAGGGTTGATAGCCCGTGCCCCCCACTATATTAATACTTTGTGTTATGTGGGTTGTGGGGTGGCGAGGTCATGGCCCCCCACCCCTCTTAGTTAAGTTGTTGGTTCCGTGGGAGGGGCTGGGGGTAGTGGCCCACCCCTCCACTAATCATTGCTTAATACGGTTTGGGGTGGTGGGGTTGGTGTCCTACCACCCTTTTTTTATAATTTTTTTTTGTTAAATAAAACAACCCAGCCCTTTTTGAAAATTCGAATTTTGACCGAAGGAGTCGTTTTAACCAAGTGAAAATTTCGCCTGGAATCTGGCCAGATTTGGCCGGATTCTATTTGTCGGAAAAGTCCAAATTGTGTCTTTGTTAATCTTGCCTAGTCAGCAAAAGTCAACCCAACTTTGACTGCCTCTATCTCCTTCATCTGAACTCGGATTGGAGTGTCATTCGCACCATTGGAATCAAGGCAACGAGAACTTCGATCTGATGTCAAGTTAATCATCTTTCCACCACTTTGAATTTTGAGCCTTTTCCATGCCACTAGTGTCTGGAGATCCACCTGGATCAATCCTCCCCATTGAGGAGCTTTTGGACCACCAAAAGCTTTATCAGTCAGTTGGCAAGTGAGGGAATTGTTCCCTCACTCTTTATTTTTCCAACCATTTTTCCTTGCTAGGGTGCATCCCCTTGAAACCAACTCGAAGGTATTCCATATCTCCCCATCGTGAAGTCCTAGTTCTTCTGTCGAGGATGATGTCTTCAGGTAACTCATCGAGATATTTTGGTGCAAAGTCATCAACTGTAGGAACTGTGCCCACCTCTTCGGTGTCCATAATCAATGGTGGCTCATACAGCTTTAAGTTTTCCACATTCACTACGGAGTACATTTGCATATATGTCGGCAAATCGAGATGAAAGGCCTTGTTTCCAATATTTTCCAATATGGTGAATGGACTATACCAGATTGGTCGCAACTTCTTCCCTACTCCCTACATCCTTTCCTTGCTAATGTGGAACCACACTTTTTCGCCCACTTGAAATTGATGGTTGACTCGGTGTTTTTCATGTTGAGCCTTGTACTAGGCTTGACTTTTCTCCAACTACTCCTGTACTACTTGGTGAATCAACTAGATCCATTGAATGAACTGCTGCACTTTTTCCCTATCATCACATCCACTGGAGTCATCTTCCCTTCCAAAGACCATAACAAAAGGGTCTTTTGGCAAGTAGCCAAAACATGTCTCGAATGGTGAACGATACATAGATGAGTGCACTGCTCGATTGTAGGAATGTTGCACATATGGAAGATGCCCATCCCATACTTAGGATGTTTCCCACAATAGCCTCACAACAAGTGTACCACAATGCGATTGATAACCTCTATCTGTCTTTCAGTCTGTGGATGAAATGTCATGCTTCTTTTCAACTTGGTGTCCATCATCTTCCACAAGCTGGTCCAAAACTCTCCAAGAAAGCGAGAGTCCCAATCTGACACAATCGATGTGGGCAGCCCAAAATGGACCCAAACATGCTGAAAGAAAAGATAAGCAGTCTGCTCTACAATGATATTCTTTTTACAAGGCATTAAAATACACATCTTACTAAAATGGTCAACGATGACATACAAATAGTCATGAATTTTCCTAGACAAAGGCAAACCTCCTACAAAATCCATCGACACACTTTCCCATGGACGAATTGGAATAGGGAGTGGTGTGTAGAGCTTGAGTTTTCTATTAGAAGGCATTGAAACATAGCACATCACACATACCTTTACATAGTGAGTCACAATGTTCTTCATATGAGGCCAAAAACAAAATCTTTGTACATGACACAAAGTTTTTTCAATGCCAAAATGACCAGACACAACGAAGGTGTGGACCTCCCGGATTACATGTACCCTTTCTCCTGTGGGTATGCACAATTTACCAAGGTGATACAATAGTTTCCCCTATTGGTGATAGTTGTCCACCTATGAACCATGGGTTAGTTATGCATAAATCTCCTTAAATTCATCATCGTTAGCATATTTTTTAGCATAAATTTCAAAATATAACAAAGAATTATGCAAAATAACAGAAGCAGAACTAGGAGGGCTAGATAGCATATCGGCCACTTTGTTGCCAGTGCCCTTCTTATACTTTATTACCAGATGAAACTATAGAAGAAAACCCATCCACTTGAAATGACGACATTGCTGCAACTTGGTTTGTGACTGAAGATACTACAAAGGCTAATGGTTCGTATGGATGATGGTCTCCTTGCCGATCAGGTAGTGTTTCCACTTTCTCACACTCTGGACCAAGACATATAACTCCTTGTCCTAGGTGGGATAGTTTATCACAGCCTGAGAGAACTTCTCCGAATGGTAACATATCAGCTTCTTTTGCTGCATCAGTACAACTCCCAATGCATATCCGTTGGCACATATCTCGATCTCAAATGGTTGTTGGAGATCTGGTAAGGCCAAGACCGGTGCGGTGCTAATCTTTTCTTTTAATGTCTTGAAGGACTTCTGTTGCTTTCCTCCCATTGAAAGACGTGCTTTACACTTGTCAATGCATGTAAAGCTACTGCAATAATAGAGAAATTGGCAATAAATCTTCTTCAATAATGTACTGCACCCAAAAAGCTGCGAACCTCGGTTACACTAGTAGGCTCAGGCCAATTTACAATTGCTTCAACTTTAGAAGGATCAAATTTTAGCTGACCATGACCAAAAATATGACCTAGGTAAACCAAAAAGGTTTTCCCAAACTCACACTTTGACAAATTTACATAGAGCTTTTGTTTTTTCAATACATCAAGCACTTTCTTCACACGGCATACATGTTCATTCCAAATTTTACTAAAGATAAGAATATCATCTAGATATACAAGAAAAAATTCATCAATGAAAGGCCTAAAGAGATCATTCATGACCCTCATGAAAGTGGTTGGAGCATTGCAAAGTCCGAATGGCATCACCATCCATTCGAACAACCCCTGTTTGGTCTTGAAGGTGGTTTTCCACACATCCTACTCTGCAATTTGGACCTGGTGATAACCACTACGCAAATCCAATTTGGTGAAATAGATAGCATTCTTTAACTAATCTAATAAGTCATCAATGCAAGGAAGAGGGTAACGATTTTTCACCATGATTTTGTTTAGTGCTCGATAATCCATGCACATCCTCCATGTGCCATATTTCTTCAGCACTAAGACAATCGGTGAGCCACATGGAGAAGTGCTCGATCTAATGACCCCTTGGTTCAATAGTTCCTGCACCTGCTTTTTGATCTCCTCCATCTCAATGGTCGACATCCTGTACATGCCAATATTTGGTAAAGGAGCATCATGCTGCAAATGGATCTCATGTTGGATTTCCCTCTTCGGAGGTAATCTCGTTGGTTCCTTAAACATCTCATCATAGTTAGAAATTAATTCACATAATTCCTTTTTATGCACATGATCACAACCCTAGAAAGCATCAGATAGTTCTGCATATTTCCCCCTTACAACCATAAACATGCAACCTTTGCTAGAATTCACCAATCTCTTCATATGTCCTACACTTACAAGGTTGGCATTGATTTTAGTTTGATGAGCCCTTACAATATATTCTACCCCATATTTTGTGATTTTTTATTTGTTTTAATGATGGAAGAAGATTGCCTTTCTATCATATCGATATGGACTTCCTAACACCATGCCATAGATATCCAATGGTATCACATCAAGTTTTACCTCATCCACTAACTTAGAAGTGATCAGAAATTTAACCTTGCACTGCTTAGTTACATTTAGTTTTGCTTTATCATGTATCCATCCAAGTGGGTAAGGATTTGGATGTGGTTTGGTTTCCAAGCCTAGCTTCTTTACCAAGGACTCTGAAATTAAGTTTTCTTGGGATCCGGTATCAAATAGAGTTTCCACTTTTCTATGATTTATGATAACTCTAATATGAAATAACTCAATTCTCTTTCGTTCATTAGGAAGAGAATCATATATTGAACTAGTGCCTTCATGTGATTCAGAATTAACATGAGTGTAAGAGTACCTTTTGTTCCTGCTATTGTGATCAATGCTTCATCTCTCAAATTGGATCCAAGGTCTTGATGCATAGTTACCACTGTTTCTGCTTGCCTTTTCGTCCATATTTCTTTGGTCTCTTTTTCGGGTACAATTTCCAACAATGATCATCGTCATGACCTTCCTTTTTGCAATGAGTGCAATAAGGCCTTTCTCCTTCATCTTTCTTGGTTGATGTCATCCTCTTCTCCTTTCCTTTTCCTTTCACTTTGGGTTTTCCATTTGGAGGTTTGAAAGGTGGTTTCTTGAAATCATCATCTCTTTAATTTTTGCCCCTATTTTCAAGATGAATGGCCTTTACACTGGCCGAGTCAATAGTAGTTGGTTCAAACAATAATAATGAATGTCTAAGGTAACTATGTAATTATCCAATATACCTAGTTACGACTTCAAGTGAGTCAAGTGCAATGCCCAAATTAAGTGCCTGTTTCCTAAATTCCTTTGTAAAGATTTGAACATCCCAACCTCTACCTTCCTTAAGTATTGCCAATACATTAAGGCTTTTTGTTTATAACCCAAGGGATAGAATTTTTCCTTTAATGCAGAAATGAAACTAGGCCATGAGGAAAGAAGATTACCCACACTCTTACTGCTTCACAATTTGCTCTCCCACCAAACGAGAGTGGTTCTACTTAGCCAAAGAGAGGCCATCTAAATATTTGCCTCGTCCTCTTCAATCTGGTGAATCTTGTAGTAGATTTCAATCTGCCTAATCCAGTAATTAAGCTTTTCTGCATTACTTTCACCATTAAACATGGGAAGATCAAATTTGACATCTAATTTGAATAAAGGTTTCTTAGATGCATCCCTTGAATTTCTATGATGATGGTGATGATAGGAAGAAGAACTTTCACTCATGGAAGGAGAAGGAGGGGGTTCTTCTCCACCATTTCCATGCACTAAACCTTGTTCTTCTAGATTTCTCTCTTCTGATTTCTCCAGTCTTCAAAGCAACTGACCTGTTAGCGCTTGAAATTTCACCTCAGGCTGAGAAAGGTAAACCTCAAGGCAACATCAAACCACTTAGCCTCGTAGCTAGCCCTACGGGGCTGGAGAGGGCTCTCTCCGGTCTATCTCGGTGAGATCTTCAATGGAATGAGATGACCAATAGGGTAACACTGATTTTAGGCTAGTAAACTGATCAAAAGGGTTGATTTAGGGTTTTTAGGGTTTTCGGTGGCAAATTGAGGGGATGGCAATTTTGGGTGCGGGGATTGGACACAGTTTCTGCAGGGGGTTCTTTGGGGCGAGGTAGGAGACAGTATTGATGCTTTTGATTGAGGTGGATGGTCCGGAATGACAGGTGAGGAGCTAAGGAGAGCAAACAATAACT
Organism: Pinus tabuliformis; assembly: GCA_031772625.1. Classification (NCBI taxonomy): domain Eukaryota; kingdom Viridiplantae; phylum Streptophyta; class Pinopsida; order Pinales; family Pinaceae; genus Pinus; species Pinus tabuliformis. Next base: position 1,107,471,823 of record CM062817.1, on the reverse strand, counting down.
TTGAATTCTCCTTAAATAGTAGAAAACATTGAAATTAAACAAACTTAAAAGCAGAGCATGACAGTCATGAATTCTTACTTTAACACTTCGTTTGTTTAATGTGCAGAAGGAAAAGAAAGGAAATGATTCACATAACACACTTACAGGTACATAAGAAAACACACCATCAATACATGTAACCACAAGAATCCCAAAGAGGACTGCAAAACCCTGGTCTTCCTTAGCCAAAAATTGCAGAGATACAGTGAATAATACAATGATAGCTTATCCCTCAAGAGTCCAACCATGAAAATGAGCAAGAAAGTACATAATATAGATCATCTAACCTCTTTCCCTGCCTCCATGGGTCGAGCTCACTATCCTAGGAGCTGTTTCAACCACTTCTAAACTAAGCACTACAAACTAGGCAGTCAAAACAACTTGCCTCTATAAGTTAGGAAACCAATTCATTCATTTAATTTTCACCCTTTTCATGAATGAATCTTCTAGAAGAAGTACATAAGAGTAAAAGTGTCATAAAAGTACAATAATTACATCAAAGAGCCTAATAATCCACCCCAAAAAGTCAAACAGGGTCAAACTGCGTTTTTCTGAGCTGTACACTGAAATCTGGAGAAGTTTGCCTGACGGGTCGCGCGCCTCTGCCTGACGGGTCGCACGCCTTTGGGACCACTTTTGGGGCACTTCCAGGTGTCCAAATTGAGCAAGCGTTGGCTTGTTGGAAAGGTCTGTGAGTCTACTTTCCAACCCAACTGGAATTTCTGAATTTGGTGGTCATTTGCCCCTCCAAAATTGCAATCTCCCAAGACTGCTTTCTGCAACTCAAAAATGTGGCAGAAAGTCAATTTTTGCTTGTTTTTTGACTTTCTGGAGGCCCAAAACTTCATAAAATCTCAATTACATTGATGAGAATATGTAACTTCTCATGAAAAATCTAGAAATGCTGAGTTTTTGCAAAATGGAGTTGCCATGATGTAGGGTCGCGCGGGGGGTGAGACCCGTTAATGAGCAAAAACCTGTAAATTGCCTGAAAAATCAAAATTGACCCAAAATTTTCAAAATTTCTTGGGATTTGTGCTGTGGCTGGGCTATTTAGTGCCTTGGTCCTTCAGTGAGGCCTCAGCCAAGATATGGAGGGGATCGAGCCTCTTTCTCCCTTTTTGTGCCTTGGCCAACCGCCTTTGGAACATTTTCATATTTGCCTTGCACACATGCATTCTTGCCCAGTAATGGTTCTTCATGTTCCTCAACAATTTCTTCTCTTGGTTGGCCTTAGCCAACAGCCTCTCCAAGTGTGCATTTACCTGGATGAGCATGGACTCTCGCTCAGCGGGCAATAGATCACCGGGTCTTCTCCGGTTCAAATGGCGGTCACTACGAATCCTCCACAACTCATCAAGAGCTTGTTCATCCTCCAACTATTTGTTACGTTGCTCCAGGTATGAGATGGTCCATTGTGCCCCCTCTAATCTCCTCTGTAAGGCATCATTTTCAGCTCTGAGGTGCTGAATGATCTCCTTTGCCTCTCGGCTAGGAGAACTGACATCAAGATCAATAAACTCTATATCCGGAACACTTGATGGTCCCTCATCAATCTTGGGCTGTTTTCCCCTCCCTGGTACCTGTGCTGGTGAAGAAAGCGAGGCCCCTTCCACCTGATGTGGAGATAACACTCGCTGAGCCGATGAAGAAGGCGAGACCCCTTCCACCTGGTGTGGAGATAATACTCGCCTGGCTGCTGCAAATAAGGCCCTCTGGCCTCTCCGATAAGTAACCAAAGGTGAGGAGCTGACATGTCTAGTGACAGGGATGTCATGCTGCTGTGATGGTCCAACCTCCTCATGAATAACTTCAGGATGTGGCGGTGATGGTGCTGTGAAAAGCTCACGAGAGATGAAATCCTCCCATGAGATGCCCTGCTGAGCCAACTGATGTAATACCACTAGCTGAATCAAACCATAATGATAAAGGCTCCTATATTGTTGTGCCGGGCTCTTCCTCTGCATCATGGACACCATCTTCTCAATGTTCTGATAGAAGAAAACAGGGATGTTCATCATCCTCACTCGGGTGAAGTGCATCAAGAGGCGAATATGGTATGAATATACCTGTGAAAATTTTCCCTCACAGGTAATATAGTGCATGATGAGCCTCATCATGGGAGCATACTCGCTCCTGAGAAATCTGAAGGGAAACACTCCTGTCAAGTGTCTCATGAGTGCTGGTCTAACGAAAGGCTCAAAATGAACATTGTCCAGCACCTTGCGCTTATTCCATACCTCTCCAAAATTAGGTATCCATTTGGCCTGTGCAATCACCTCAGGTGTCAATGTGAAGTCCACCCCAGCAAGGTTGACATGTCCATCATGCAAGTGTAAAACAAACAGGTGAGCCAACTCTCTGTGGTGCTGAATCCGAGAGATCCTCTCACAAAACTCATAGCAAGACATGTACTGGAAACATGAGACTGCCATAGGACAAGCTTGTAAATCTGTCAAAGAGGTGGGCTCCTCTCGCCTATGATGTCCACCCTTACCACCCTTATGAGGCCTCCTCTGTATCTCAATCTCTGAAGTTGATGCCTGGTCATCACTCTACTCATAGGTTTCGGTTTCTGACATTGTTTAAGGAGCAGACTGGCCAAAATGTACTGTTGTTTCTGCTTTGTAAAATGCTGATTTGTATGCTGTTTCAAGGGGGACAAGGAGCATGAAGGGAATGTTAGGGGAGGGACAATTTTTAAAAGGAAAATGGGAATACATGTATACAATAGGGAATTTAGGGAAAAACACTGCAAACATCACTGCATATGCATCATTAAATACATGTGTTTACATGGGTATTATGAGGGGTAGGGTTAGGGCTTGATTTTTATTTTTTAGGGAAACGGGGTAGGGTTTATTTTCTTTACAAATTTAAAAGGGAAATTTACATGGAAATACAAGGAAAATGAAATGTAAATGAGGAAAAATGATTACAAGGGAAAAACCATTGAAACAGCATAAAACCCTAGCAAATTTTTACAAATTTAATATATAGCCATATGGAGCTTTTTCTCTTGCACAATTTGATCTTTAAAAACACATTCATGATGTTCTTCAAACATAACAAGCAACCAATTTTGAGTTTGGAGGGCCTACCTTAAGCAAATCGGCGATTTGATAGCTCCTTGGGTGAATTTGCAGGTGATTTCATAGGGAGGGCGCTGACGGGTCACGCGCCTCACCCAACGGGTCGCGTGCCTCTGACGGGTCACGCCCGTTGAAAAAATGAACCGTGGGAACGCGCTGGACGGGTCGCGCGCCTCTGACGGGTCGCGCGCCTGGCCTGACGGGTCGCGCACCTGTCAAACTCCCGAATTCACTCAACTTTCACTCAATCACTCGCCCAAACTCTCTTGCAAGTGACTTGAATGCATAATGAGGGTAAATGGAGGGATATTGGGCCTTTATAGCTTTCATTTGAATAAATTTCATGCCCGAACCCACTTTATAATGTTTTGCTTTGACACTTTATAAAATTGACCCTTTTGGTTTCCTTTGTCCTGAAATTGACTCATTTACCGATTTTGCTCGATTCTTTTTGCAGGGATATCATCTGAGGGATCTTGGCAAGGGAGCCAGGGTTACATGTTGTCCTTTGAAAACTTTTGAATTTTTACATTTTTTGCAAAATCATTTAAAAATGACCTTGGCTTTAAAAACAGAGTTTTTAAATCCAAGGTGAAGATTAAGTGTACAAAAGAGAAATTTGCGAAGAAACACCATTAAAACCATCCCTTTGGCTTGCTGAGCACTTACTGACCTTCAGAGACATGACCTTGTAAACCATTTTGACCAAAACCCTAGACCTAGGAATTTGACCTCAAGACAAGACAAGATAAGCTTGAAAGTGACTAAGGACTGAAATGACCTGATCCAGCAATGCCAAGAGGGGGACAAAGACACCAGCTCCTCCATCAGGGTTATGGCATGCCTAATGGGATGCAAAAATTGACACTGATGAGACACCTACTTATGCAAATGCAAAGAGCTTTGATCGCTGATGGAGGGCAACAAGACCGACTCTAACATGACCAACATTTTCTGCCATTGTATAGAAGGTTTTGTTGAAATTGCGCTCCTCTTCATGACGAGCCTCTTCATCTGCCATGTTTCTCCTTTGATGTGCACGCCCCACTTAGGGTCGAAAGACTTTAGTTTTTCTTCGCCTCTTCGGATCTTGTTTCTTGTTATCATACAAACATGCAATTCACATCTAAAATGACCTGCTCTGATACCACTTGATCCAAGATATTTCGCTTATAGATGTGTTAAAGAATTTCATGCATAAATTGTAGCTTAACATAGAATTTTAATGTGCACATGCGAGAAGAGGAGAAACACATAAAGCATGAAAGAAGACAACAAGACTTGATAACGGAGTTCGTCCAACTTGGACTACATCTCCGGGCCCTACTCAATCAATGGGGAGGCCTTCATTCATTAAGTGGCATGACAAAGAAGAGTACAAGCATCAATTACAAAAAAGGAGTTTTATACCTCCATACTGAAAAAGGGCCGAAAAATTTAGAACTCTGATGGAGAAACAGACAACGCCATTGCATTTGTGGCGTTGAGAAATGCTGAAACCATATAAAATTTGTCAAAATCTGACAAAGTGAAAATTCGGCCCTCTTGCAAAAATTTGCCTCGAACTATATGCACTGCCTCCTCTGCCTGGGCGCACTGATAAACTACGTTTAAATAATAAACGGTGGGTGGATTACACAATAATTAGTTGTGGCATAGTGGTAAATTTGGAGAGTTGTTGAGGAGGGGTCAGGGGATCAAATCCCGCCCCTCCCCTTTTATCCATGAAATATAAAATAGTTTATTTTTTGGGGGTGGGTCCACCGTACTTGGTGGCCCGCTCCCCCATTTTTGTTACTGCCTTTGATGATAGGGTGATGTGGAGAGGTGACGGGGTTGACAGCCTGCGCCCCCCACTATATTAATACGCTCCATTATGTGGGTTGTGGGGTGGCAAGGTCATGGCTGCCCACCCCTCTTATTTAAGTTGTTGGTTCCGTGGGAGGGGTCGAGGGTAGTGGCCCACCCCTCTAGTAATCATTGATTAATACAGTTTGGGGTGGCAAGGTTGGTGGCCTGCCACCCTATTTTTATAATTTTTTTGTTAAATAAAACAACCCGACCCTTTTTGAAAATTCGGATTTTGACCGAAGGAGTCATTTTAATCAGGGAACAATTTCACCCAGAATCTGACCAGATTTGGCTAGATTTCGTCCGTTAGAAAAGTCCAAATTGTGTCTTTATTAATCCTGCCTAGTTAGCAAAAGTCAACCCAACTTTGACTGCATCTATCTCCTTCATCCAGACTTAGATTGGAGTGTCATTTGCACCATTGGAATCAAGGCGATGAGCACTTCGATCTGATGTCAAGTTAATCATCTTTCCACCACTTTGAATTTTGAGCTTTTTCTATTCCATTGGTGTCTGGAGATCCACCTAGATCAAAAATCCAATTATTCATAAACCTTCCTAATGAATATATTAAAGTAAAAAATACATTATCTAATACAAAAACATAGGTTTAATGTGCGCAAGGATGGTCATAGGCCTTAATTTATGTTTAATTTATAGACATGAGTCTTAATTTTTGTCTAATTTAGAGGCCCGTCATACCCCCCTGCTGAAAGTGCTGCTCATCCTCTTAGAAACTTGGTGAACTCAATGTGCCTCATTCATGGCCCTGATGGCCTCTCTCTTGTGCATTAAGAATATTGGTTGTAAGTTCTGCAAGGACAAGCCCAAAAACATATTTTTGCAAAGAAAAATATTTGTTTCTTGATACCATTACCTTGTCTTCTTCCCCTTATTCAAGATGGTTCTTGAATATTTTCTAGTTTGGAAAGGTCCTCCACATCCTTATCAACCTTTTGCTACCTTGTTCAACCATTTGGACACCTGTAACACCTTCAAAATTCCTTTAGACGAGAACTAGGATATCCTATAGTAGTTCATGTCAAAACTACAAGAAGCCTAGAGGAAACCATGTTAAAACTACAGGAAACCCTTTTTGAACATAAATGATAGTCTGAACCTAGGACAGACCCTCAACTTGACTCCCATTCCTTTCTCTCATTTCTATAACATCTTTTAGGCCTTGTACAAAAGCTAGAAAAAAATTAGAGACATCTTGGAAAGTCTGTTTTCATCACTGCAGTTTGAGTTTTGTTTTGATGGTGGATGCCTCATTTCGTTTTGTTTCCTTCTTCTTCTCTCTTGTGGCCTACATGGTTTCCTAATGGCCTTGGAGTTCTCTGTTTTTATTAGGTCTCTCTTAAGCACTATCATTTTGAGTCTTCGCACAATTTTTTCTCTCTTCCTTCTTGTAGCAACATTTTGCCTTCCTGTAGTAGTCATGCCTTCTTCCTTCAAAGTCTTCTAATTGTATGAGAATGATGAGAAATGATGTAGGTTTTTGAAAATGGAGAGGATGATATGTTTTATTTTTCAAGAAATTTTGAGGGTGAGATAGGGTTTGTTCTTGAAATTATGAAATGAGATGGATGAATTATGGATAGATAGTGAATATGAAGTGGATGGAGGGCTTGGAGCATTGTGGTGACTTGACCTTTGCAGAAATTTATTCTTTTAACTATTGTCCTCATTCCTTGAAATCATCACCCTTCTTTGACTTTTCAACATTGCATGAGTGAAGGAGTGAACTGCAATTAACTAGTTGAAGGCATTCGAGACTGCTGACCCATCCTTATCTTAAAATCCTCATCTCTTATGCATTGACAACAAATTTATAACTATAATATGCTCAAGAGAAGAGGTCAAGAATATTGCATACCTGTACCTACCTGATGGTTGTTGGAGAGACATGCATGATGTTCCTGAGTTGATGTTGTTGTGCTTCTCATGGCTCATGTACATCTTCTTGACTGTCTTTTCTCTTTTTTTGTTGATATTATTTTGCTGATGGGTTGTCTTCTTGTTGATGTGCAAGTGATGACTTCCTCTATTGCTGGTGAGATATGGAGGAGTTTCATTGTGCCTGTAGTTATGATTCTCCTCTTTCAATCATGGTGCTGAAGGTTAGGCCTGGAGCCTGTTGTTACTTCCAAATAGGCTGTTGCAACTGCCCTTTTTTTTAATGTTTGTTTGCTTTCTCTGTTGGAGGGTAAATAGGTATTGGAATGAGTGGAAGGTGTGGCCATAGAGTGACATGGTCATGATGGGTGTTGGTTGAGATGTGGTGAATTCAATTTCCTTTTCTCCTATCCCAAAATAGGCCTACATCATAATTTTTCTATTGGGCTGCCTTTCTTTTTTATTTTCAGAACTTCCTGTAGTTCTATAGGAAACTCCTGTAGTAATTCAGGACAACCTCTTGTAGCATATTTGTTTTGTCCATATCCCCCAAATGGTAGGATGGATTGACCTGAAAATTTCTAAGCATGTTTCCATCATCATTACACACCTCCCCATAAAACAAATTTGGTCAATGGATGCACAGATCTCGAGGAAAACTAAAAATGGCTGAAACACAATTTTAAATGGATGCACAGATCTCAAGAAAATGCAAAAATGGTTGTAGGTGATGGAGGCTGATTTCTCAAAAAATGTGCTCTGGAACTTGCTGAAATTTCTTGAGCATGTTACCATCATCCATATGCATATCCCCCTGAGAAAAATTTGGAAATGAATGCATGGTTTTCAATTTATGGCAAAAAAAAAAATTGCTTTATGTATTTTTGTTTCCTGTAGTTTTTTTAGGACAACAAGCAAACTGAATGGGAAAAGCTTGAGAATGATGGGTGGATGGTGGAAATAGATGAGGGTGATGTATTAGCATGGTATTGGCCTTGTTGGAGCATTTGAGCAAAGGAGGAGAAAGTCAAAATTTGACTTCTTTTGAGTAAGTTTGACCTATTTTTTCTTTCTTTGGTGGCAACTTGTTTTTGTTCCTTATAGATGTTGGAGAGTACATGCATTCATCAGAGAGATACATGGAGCATATATTTTTTTAATTTTTTCCCTTTTTTTTCTTCTAGGCCTACTAGCCGCCTCAAGGAGGTTTTTAACTAGTAGGTCTGCCTAGGCGCCTCAAAGGAGGTTTTCACCTAGGATCTTTTTTTTTTCTTTTTTTTCTTTTTTCCAACCCATTGACCGCCTCATGGAGGTTTTCAATCAATGAGTCAATCTGAGGCGCCCTCAAGGAGGTTTTCACATTATATATATATATATATATATATATATATATATATATATATATATATATATATATATATATATATATATATATATATATATATATATATATAGATATATATATATATATATATATATATTCTACCCTACCCTACTTGAAAAACAAAATCACTTTCAAGTATAAGAATACTACCAATGGAGCCATGCGCACATCAAGATGACAAACAAAATGATGTGGAGGCTTGAAATGTATGCTTTGACATGTGCCTAGGTTTGAGTGATAAAATGCTTTGACTTTGATGATATCAAGCGCAATTGAAGAGGAGAGTGTTGCTGCAACTTAGTGACTATCTAGAACCATATTTCAATATAGTTGTGATGCCCCTGGTCCACTTGTTGATTTGGATCATCTTGGATGTATTCTTCTTCCATGACCTTTAAATTTTCCTTTTTTTACTCATTGTTCTCTTGAATACATGGAGGATTTGATGGTAACCATGAGGGAGATTTCTCAATCTCTAATTTTTATGTGTGCTCTTCATCAAGTGAAACCCATGATTCTTTGATCTTCTCATTTGAATCTCCTTCTTCTGGATGTGGTCCTTCAATGATATCAAGATAACATTTTTTTTGATACTCTTCCTGAGCTATGGTGAATACCATTGAGCTCAAGAGGATATGTCTGGAATTGTTGTACCTTAGCATTGTAAGTGGACTGAGCTACTTCAATGTGTGGGTTTGGAAATGGTGGTATAGGTAGTTGAGTGGGAGTGTACTTTTGAGATGAATGTGGTTGGGGTTGTGGTTGTGGTGGAAGAGAATGGTAAGGATAACATGGAGTTTGATATGAAGGAAATTGAGGAAAATATTGAGGATATTATGGATGGCCCCCATAATTTCCTTGCAAACCTTGTTGCCAAGATTGGTTTTAGGGTTGAGATGGCCAATGTTGCCAAGGAAAGGGTGTGTTCCAATTACTTTGAGATGGATGTGCATAAGATTGAAATTGTGATTTAGGCTTTTGCATTATATTAGGTTGAATAGGCTACCATAGCGCTCTTGGAGCTACATAACATAGCTGCATTGGTGATTGACTTTCTCCATTGTCCTCTTGGTAAAATTACTTCAACCTTGGTAATGATGAAAAATGTTTAACATCATGTGATTCTGAAACACAAATATCAACATTTTCTTTTCCTTCATCTTGAATTCTTAACATTTATACTTGTTTTTTTAGATTGCTAAGAATTTCTGTTTTAAAATCATCAAACAAATTTCCAATTTTAGCTTGACTTACTGATCTTGATGCTGATTTACCTACTCTTGCCCTTCCTCTGAATTTGTGTTTGCATGTTTCAAAAATTTCTTTGAATGATAATTGATATACATCACCTCTACTCATGAGATCAATCCACTCATCCATAATTGTTCTAAGTAAGAGGGTTTTTAGTGTGTCGGATCCTGAATGATGCAGTTTTTCCCTCTTAACATTATACATGAACCTCTCTACTAGATACTCTAGACTCTCATCTTCTTTTTGATTCATTTTAAAGATTTCTTCTTTAAGATCATGATCTTTATATTTTTCTAGAAACATATTTTTCATATCATTCCATGATCTTAATGAATTAGTCCCTAAAATCATGAAACGTTTAAGAGCTCTATTCTTCAATGTTGCTGGAAACAATCTCAATTTTTGAGTTTTTAATAAGTAACCATAAGATATACAAACAATTTCAAATTCAAAGAGAAAGGTTTCCAGATCCTCTGATCTTAGACCATTAAATTTTGGAAGAAAATATGGAGGGATGTTCTTCATGTGCACATTGATATCAGTATCTTGAATGGGTAATCCGAGAGGATATTCCTCATCGTTATCTTCTTCATCCATTTCTTCTACATTATTTGCCATCTCTTCTTCTTCTACTACTTGAAAAAGTGGATGGTGATATGGTTCTTACTGCACCATGTGATCAAATGGGGGGGGTGGGTTGGTGTTGGAGATATTTTTGTTTTTATGATTGAATGAAAAAACTAATGCAATGCACTTTTCTATTTTTGAAATGAAATATGCCTAATGCAAATATTTTTTCTTTTCAAAAATTAAAAAGAAATGAATCAAATAGGGAAGAAAGCAATGCATACTTTGACACCTACCCAGCAATGGCACCAAAAAGTGATGAGCCTTGATATTGCAACAAGAATGATGCAACTCCCAAGGCTACCGACTTTAATTATCAACCGGGGGTTCGTACAAAATTAAGAGGTATCGAAACTATATTTACAACATACAATGTGTCCTTCCTTTGCTGTCATGATGGAATGGAGTGCATTTACAAAAACCAAATCCTAAACCAATTACAGAAAACAAAATGCTCGAAATGGAAACGTTAACCTATTGCAAGAAATAAAGTACAAGGAAAGAAACATATTCTAATTGCATAACGATCATGAAATACATGTAAAAGATACCTAAATTAACCCTATTTATCACATCTGATGATTTAAACTAACTGATCATGGAGTCTGATCTAGGGAGTATTAACTGCTATGTGCATGTGTGAATATTTTTAATCTTTTTGTTTTCTAAATGCAAATGCTAATCCTCACTTGTTCCTTGGCAAGCGAGACAAGTATGGAGGAAGAGGGTTAAAATGGTATTGATGGCATGGAGGACAATTAGAGGCCTGATCTGAGCTTCAATGATGTGTTTTCTCAATTCGGGCTCAAAACAAGCTGCTACAAGATTTCCTACCGGATGTTTTAGTTCTCCTACAGGATCCCTTGTTTTACTATAGGATGTTATAGATTTACTATACGAAATTATAATTCATCGAATGACCAAGTAAATAAAATAAAAATTGGGTGGGACAATTTTTTTTATTGACTAGGATGTCTTAGGCCCCATTCCAAGTGGAATCACTCAAAAATACCTCTGTTAACCCATGCTAAAAAATAGTAGAAAATTACTAGTCTAAAAATCAGAAATTTGAGAACTAGTGAGCTTGTAAATCCATCAAATGTCTAACCTAAACAAGTGGAAATGAAATGGGGTGAATTTTGTTATGAAATATAATGTTTTTTTGATCTAATACAAGTGGAATCAACTTGATTAAAACTCATTAGCATGATATAAAAAATAGCAGAAATGTACTACTAGTTGCCACAAAGGAGTTCCAGAAATCTAGATTTGGGAATAAGAAGACTAATCCAAGTAGTTCAATGATTACTATGACCTTCCAAATATTTTCCAAGAATTAAATTATTCTTTTGATCATGCAAAACAACTTACATCAACCATTTAACCCAATCCTACAACAAGAAATCATTAATACTAAATGCATAAATAGAAAGAAATAAAAACAAGAGATGCATGTGAATAAGAAGTGATAAGAAGAAAAGAAAATTATTCAAAAGGGCTCTGAGGCTCCTAGCATGGCCAAGCCCAAGGAAACTTAGAGACATATGGAGGAGAACAATATTTAGAAGCTGAACATGACACCAATCTTCATTATTTTCATCAATACAATTACATCCCTACAAGAAAATACAATGGAGCCGCAGAAATATGAGTTTTCTCCACGAGAGCACTAATGAAAATCTATCCCTAGAGGCAAATTCAACTTGGTACTGTTGAAGCCCCGAAAATCGGGTCTACAACAATGGGGATAACCACCCAGTCCAGACCTTGGTTAGTAGCTCCTTTTCCGTTTGGTATAGTGGGTCTGAATGGGGATACGGGACCAGTTTCCCAATTTATGTGTGTGTGTGTGATGGATTGATATTTCTCTTTCTAACAGTTTCTAAATGGAATACTTCTACTCTAATTTTAATCTAATAATATAAAAATTGTATTCTAATAAGCAGAAATATATAAGTCTACACTAACCCGAGGTGTAACCTTTCTTTTATGCAATCTAAAATGATTTCAAATAACAACTGATAATAAAGATCATTCAATTATTATGAGAAAAGAATTCAACAAGGATGAACCACTTCGTATAAAAAGTTAGACGAAACAATTGTGAGAAACATATCGCATAATAAGCTACTCATACATCAAGCATAAATAAATAGCTATCACTGTACAAAAGTGTCAAATGATAACTCAGGCATTCATACATCAATATATAAATAACTACACATGAAAATCACTTTAACACAAGGGAAGAAATAGTTAACAGATAGAAATACCATTTATAACTAGTCCTACTCATGAGCTTCAAGCGATAACGATTTATCTCTTCTTGATCTAACATCCACTAAGAGTACAAAAGTGCAACATCAGTAGCAGATATCAAATGCAAACATCAATAAATCTTGTTCCATTCATTCATCAAAACCTCCTCAAAGGGTACATAAGTGCATGTTCTAGGGATTAATTTTTGACAAATTTCAAGACCCTTCTCTAAATGCATGAGAAGGGTTTAAATACTACTAACTAAATCTAAAAATAAATTATTACAAAAATGTAGGATGCGGTTTAAATGACCATCCTTATTTCAGGAAAATAGAACAAAATTAAAACTAAAATTGAATCTAAAATTAAAACTACTTCTGTATCTGGTCCTTGAAATCGCACGCATGCAGCATCTGTTTGAGAAGAGTCAGTTGGCCGACTTCCAATTTTAGCTGAGCTGAGAAAACAGAATCGACAAGAGCTGGCACCATCTTTTCGGTCGAATTGATGATACACTTAAGAGTCATCCACTGGCTATGTGGCTTTACCAAGTATGCCCAGTAATAATCCCAGTTCAACTTGGTTAACCCTTGGATTACTTGTGCCTTTTCTTGAGCTTTCTACCTCCAATCTTTTTTTATCGTTGCTTTCTTGCAATTTTCGTGGCTTGTGGGTGACTGAGCATTTAGAATCTTTCCTTTTTGAGAATTTTTTCTCAGTGATGCGCGATTAGCGCTAGGTACTAATCATGCATCAGAAACTGCCTTCGTTTCTTGATCTGGGCTTCCTTGATGCGTTTTTCGCCTTTTGCGCTTTTTCTTTTAGGTGGTATAAAGTTAAAATTTTGTGAAAATAATGATTCTGTAAACTCTTGACCCTGAGTCTTAAACTGTCTGTTTCTGATATCAATGTTGTCCAGTATCCACTTAACCATGTCCGTGTATGGGAGAATTTTGGGTCTTGCTGCTATCCGGTGTAAGAATGAGCAAGCTAGCTCTATGATGGATGCCTTAGAAGAACTATTTGAGCCCACAGTAGCAGTAACTTCCATTACTTTAGGATTCTCCTCTTCAATCAGATTATACATGCCTTCCCACGTAGCAATTCCTGCGTCTCTGTTACAGGTCGTGTCTATATACAAGGGTGCCATTTCTTTTTCTTCAGAGCTCAGAGCTCTGCTTTTCTTTCCCATTTTATCCTTGCATATTACTTTGTATCGTTCTCTGTTCTCTGTTCCTGCAATTCACAAGTGAAGTGAAAATAATGACAAGGAAGGGTGATGGGAAAGTTTTAAATGCCAAAGATGCATAAAACATACCACCTTATGTGAGATGATTTTTCGATAAGTATGAAGCCATATTCCATTAGTAACTGGAAACTAACTCATTTATTAGCATTAAAGCGCATGACCAGGTGTCAATTTATGGAAAATACTTTTTTTAATAACGAGCCCGAAAGATCTGCGATGAAGCGATTTGCAAATCGCAGATCGCAATATCACAGAATCACAATGTCGCAAAATCGTAACATCGCAGAGTTGATCGCTCATGACATCGCATTATCGCATTGTCACTGTATCGCGAAATCGCAATATCGTAATATCGCAGATCGCAGGAACGTGATATATGGTAATCTTTGTTATTCTGTTTTCTGTGAAATGCGATTTGCGATCGGTGTCATCGCATATCGGAAAATTAAAGTGTTTTAAATGTAAATTGTGTTTGATGTATGTGATGCGATATTTTATTATTGCATATTGCAATCTGGCAATGTTGGAATTTGGCTTGTAAGGTGGTATCCTATCATCTTTTTGTGATGTGATATTTCCTAAGGAAAGATTTTGTCTTACCTTATCATAAAACTTAGATTTTTAGATTTTTCAAGGGGGTCTTCCTAAGCTTATGATGGTAAGCTTATTCGAAAAGGAAATTTAAGCACTACTTTGATTTTTTAAATTTTTAACTAAGGGTCCCCACTTATTTAGTATTAGGAATAACACTAAATAAGAAGGGGGGTTGTTGCTGGCCACAACAATTGGCGATTCACTTGGAAGAACCAGTTATCTCTGCTGCTCTTTTGAATTTTCAAAACTTCCAAAACAGAAAATTTTCCAGAAAATTAAACTTTACTATAGAAAGACTAAGTACATTATGCTTTTACCTATCAATGATATTTTGTTTCTTCTTTTTCCCAACTTTGATTATTTACTTCCTCAAGCTAGTTCTTGTATTTACATCAGTCATTACTTGGTTTATAAAGATAAAAACAAAGTCTTCTCTGTAAATCAGTTTTAAATATGTTCATTTGTCGTAGGTAGAGCCTCTGCTGCCAGCAAGCATTTATAGCTTCGACAGGGTTACCTATTATCCAGCAATGATCCTGTATCCTACTTAGAGAAATTTACAACTTTTCAAAGAAAAATCCATTTCCACACTTTTTGCTTTCATTTTATTTTTATTCTTAAAGAGAAATGTCTTGGTTTGGTAATCCAATTCATGACATAGGCATTCACTAATTTATAACTTTGCTGAACAAGTTGGCTCGTGATGAGACCCCTTGTCTTTTGATTTTAACAATCTTGAGTCATTGCCCTGTTGTGGTATGCAGTATTTGGCAAAGTCAGCAAGCTATAACATCTATGATCATGATAAGTCGGCTCGTGATGAGACCTCTTACTCTTTAAGTTAAAGTGTATATTTGGTTCATTCTCCTAATATTGTAGTTTCCTAGGTGGGGAGGAAGTCATTGTTTCCTTAAGACAGCTCTGGACGACAATGATAGAGTTTTTGGGAAAGAGCCTTTCTACAGAGAATCTTCATTTTGTTATTGATACTTTTTATTGACTGAAATAAAACAATTTCTAACTAAAGGTGTTTTTTGTCAAATTTTATACAATTGAAACTAATATCATTTCTAGGCGTATAGTCTTTAAATGTATCTTTCAATAGTAATGATTAATTTTTCAGAAAGAATTCTATTTATACAAGAGAAAAAACAAAATCTAGAAGAGAATTTGTGTCTTTTTCGTGAATCTCAAATGTAACCATATACAACCGATTTTATCATGGAAAGAAAAACAACTACTCTACAAGAATAGAAAGAATCTGACCATTAACAGGTAAAGAATCTCTTCTCCCTGTTAAATCTTGTAACATGAAGGTAGATGGACCTATTATTTCTATGATTTGAAAAGGACCAAGCCACATTCTTTGAAATTTTGTATGTTTTCCCTTTTCCTCATGAGCCTTGTCCCATTTTAAAACTAGATCTCCCATCTAAAAATATTTTCTGGATATCATATTGGAATCAAAAGAGGATTTCACCAATGCTTGATGATGAGCGTGAGTAATCTTAGCATGTTCTCGTTGTTCTTCTAGCTTAATTAATTCCAGTTGCCTTAGTTGTAGGGAAGAAGTTGGTGCTTCATCAATATATTGAACCAAGGCTAGAGAGGGAATTTCCAAATGTGTTGGAAGAACCAATTCTTTCCCATAAACTAAATTAAAGGGAGAAGTGCCGATAGAGGCTTTCTGCATTATTCGATCTGCCCATAAAGCATATATTAAAGACTTGTGCCAATTTTTATGATTTTGGTCAATGTTTTGCTTAATGATTCTGATTAAGTTCTTATTTGTAGATTAAACTAACCCATTCCCTTGTGGGTAATAATTGGTTGAGTATTTAATCTTGAAACCCCTTTTGAGTGCAAATTCAGTCATTGCATTACCAGAAAAATATGATGCATTATCAAACATTAAAGTGGAAGGCAATCCAAACCTGGTGATTATGAACTGATCTATGAATTCGATGATATTTTCAACATTAGCCGTCTTGAGTGGAACTACTTCTACCCATTTAGTAAAGTAATCTGTCACTGTAAGGATATATCTATGCTGTTTAGAAGAGTGAGGAACGATCTCACCTATTACGTCCAATCCCCACACATCGAAAGGTTGTTCAATGGTAACTGGGTGCAGTGGCAAGGGTGGTTTCTTTTGTCTCCCAGCAGCGGTTTGACAGACTTGACATTTCCTTATGTAGTTATGTGCATCTTTGAATAATGTGGGCCAGTAATAGCCTACGCGCAAAATTTTATGAGAAGTTGCATCTCTAGCATAGTGTCTGCCTGTTGGCCCATCATGGAGTTCCTGCAAGAATTTTTCAGCTTCAGCTTTCTCAAGACATCTAAGGAGAACATAATCATAATTTATTCTAAAAAGAACGTCATTCACGAGTTGATATTGTTTGGATTTTAACCTTAGAGCTCTTTTCTTGGTATGATCGAGGTTTGAAGGAGAATATCCATTCTTTAGATAATAAATAATATTAGCATATAATGACTCAACATCGTTTAGGCTTACCTCGTACACTTGTACCTCTGCAGATGGATTTTCGGACATTAGCGATGCTCCTGCCAACATTTTGCAAAATCCTTGACCTTTTACAATACTTGCTGGTTTGATTTCTACATCATATTCCTGTAAGGCAATAACCCAATTGGCCCTTTTCTCACCCACATCCTTCTATACTAGAAGATTTCTTACCGCTAGAAACGGTACTATGATTTTGGTATGTGTTTTGAGTAAAAAAGGTCTGAAATATTTAATTTCTTTAAAAACAATATAAGCTTGTTTTTCCACATCTGAATAATTCAACTCAGCTCCTTGTAAATTAGAACTGAAAAAAGCAATTGGGGCTTCCACCTTTTCTTGATTTTCTTGAGTGAGTATCACAGCATATGACCTATCTGAGGCAAATATATACAAAATGAAAGGATTAGAAAAATTTGGAGTTGTTAAAGATGGAGCATTGATAATTGCTTGTTTGATTAGATTGAATGCCTCATGTTCATCTTGGCCCCATTTAAAGTTTGCGTTCTTTTTAATCATGGCTTGTAAAGGAGATACGATTCTTGAAAAATCTGGAACAAATCTCTTTACAAAGTTAATCTAGCCAAGGAAAGATTGCATGGCTTTCTTGTTGTGAGGTAGGGGTACTACGGAAATTTCCTTGATTCTGTCAGGATCAATGTGAATTCCAGATTTTGACACTATGAATCCTAGAAGTTTTCCTTCACTTAATGCGAAAAAAGATTTTTTCGGGCTAAGCAAAATCCCATACCTTAAGCAACATTGGAAGATTTGTTTTAAATCTCTGGGATGTTGTTTCGTTTCTTGGAATAAACAGTTATATCATCCAAATAGATTACCACTGATTTATTAACTAATCCCTTGAATGCGATGTCCATGGCTCTTTGAAATGTGGCACCCGCGTTAATCAATCCAAATGGCATCTTTTGATATGCCTATGTGCCCCACTTAGTTATGAATGTAGTTTTTAATTGATCATCGGGATGTACCAACACTTGATTGTATCCTGAGAATCCATCCAAGAATGACATTAATTCTGAGCCCGCAACTACCTGCAGTATTTGTTCCATGGGAGGTAAAGGAAAATTATCCTTTTGGCAGGCCTTGTTAAGGTTTCGAAAGTCAATGCAGATTCTAATATCTCCGTTTTTCTTTCTAACAAGTACCATATTGGAGACCCATTTAGAATGTCTAACGGGAAAGATTATTTTAGCTTTTAATAACTTATTGAGTTCAGTTTTGATCTGATTTTCTAAATTTGGATGGATCTTTCTCAACTTTTGTTGGACAGGTTTTTCATTATCGATCATTGGGATAGTATGTTGGATGATGGAGGTGTCGTATGTTTTGAGTTCATCGTAATTCCAAGCAAAGACACTTTTGTATTGTTTCAAGAGACCGATATACGCTAATTTTTCCTCGGAGGCTAGGCCAAGGCCTAGGTTGATATTTTGCAGTTTGGCATCAGTTCCTAGATTTACTAATTCATAATTCAAAGTTAAACTTTGGAGTTTTGAATTGGTAGATCTTTTGAATCAATCATTCAAATCATAAAGGTTTTCTGATTTGACTACTGATTTAGGTATAGCATTGTTAGTACTATCCTGTTGCAATTGTTGGTCATGTTGGTCTTCGTCAATTATTTGATTGGTGTAGGATCCTTCAAATGTGAGAAAACTCGCGATATCGGGATCGTCGTTGAAAATCCTCTAATTGATAATGTTATCAGGAATAGATGGTCTAAAAATTAACTCAATTGAAAATCAATCAGGGCTAAAATCTTCTGAAGGAATGAGCTTGGAAGCTACGTTGGCTAAGAGGTCTGCGTTAGCATTCTGGAGTCTGGGAATTGATAAAATATTAAATGCCATAAAGTGTTCAGTCAGATATTGAACTAAAGATTGGTAATGCTTTAAATGACCTGATAAACAGTGTATAGTATTACGTACCTGTCTGATTACAATTTCAGAATCTCTGAAAACTTGTAGGTATTTGACGTCTAATCTGATTGCTTTGTATAACCCTTGGATTAGAGCCTCGTATTCTGTGGTATTGTTGGTGCACTCAAATTTGAGTGTGCAAGTTAGCATGGTTATATCTCCCTTTGGGCTTACTAACACGCATCTTGCTCCTGCTCCTTCGTTAGACTTAGAACCATCAAAAAATAGTTTCCAAAACAAAGATTTATTTACAGGACTATCTATAAAATTAATGCATTTAGAACTATCTGTTTGAGAAAAAATTTCTACTTGAGATAAAACAAAATGTTCTAAATAAGGTGAAGTATGAGCATTAAAATTTCCTAGGAAAGAATCTACTGAATACTTGCCTATGATGTTAGAATTATATGCTACTGGTTCATTTTCTCCCTCGAGTTCTATTACTATGTATTTCTGATATCATTCGCGCTCAACTTTTATTTGGTTTGGTTTACCATTATAAGGCAGCCACATGTGAGACCAATTAGTTGCAAAGTATCCGTGAAGTTTTTCTGACCAATCTCTGCTAAGAATTAAGCCATAAAATTCAGGAATATCAGCAACTAAAATGTCAATAACTTGACATACCTTTGGGTTGGATGACAGCCTTATGGTAACTTGATTTAACTCGCCAATCACTTCGACTTGTGATCGATCTAGCTGAACTATGCGTACAGCAGATTTCTGTGGTTGAACATTCAATTTTGCACATATTGATCTTGGTAAAATATTTGATGAAGCTCCAGAATCCACTAAGAAATTATGCACATTTTTATTGAAAATTTCATAAGTAAGGAGAAATAGCGGAGTATGCGATCTCGATCTTCCTCCAATTAATGCGATATCGTTTGGATCAACTTTATTCATCGTATTAGTTAGAGGTCTTCCCATATCATGGGAATCTTGAGAGATTACAGTGGCTGGTAAAGGTGCAATTGGTACAGCATGTAATTCTTTCAAAAGTACTTTTTGCTAGTGTTTTAACTTGCTTAATTCGAAAAGAGTAATATTGGCCCTAGTCTTTTTCATGTCTTTTATGATATTATACTCCATTTCATCCGAGATGATTAGCATTTTAGATGGAGTTGATGTGTCTGTTTGGACTGGGCTGGTTTGAGTCACTTTAGGTGATGTTTTCTTGGCTACGACTTTATCCTTAGTCATCGAGCTTGCGCTCTTTGGCTTAGGTGTAGGTTGAGGAGGATCAAGTTGATTTCTACTGCGAGTACTAACCGAGAATGCCTCTTGATCCTCTTCATCTGGGAGGATGAAATCCCACATACCTTGTAACTCTACAACTTCTTCTTCATCGGTATGTTCTTCAGTAGCATTTTCCTCTTCTTCTTCTTCTGATTCAGCATTTGTAATAGCGTTAGGGGGTTTGGAATCGGTTGAAGGATTTATTTTAAAAGGCCTGTATGGCTTTTTAGAAGAAGTTTCTGCCACTTGTTTCTTAATGTCGACCATCTCGTTAGACATGGTCTTCAAAACTTTTTGTAATCCTTCTAAATCGAATGGATCTTTCGATTGTTTTTTCTTGGGATCTTCTTTGAAAGAAACCTTCTTAGATTTTCATTCCTCTATCGTGTTTTTCTTTTCTAGGGCCATAATACGTTTCTCTACTGCTATTGCTTCTTTCATATATTCAACTAAAGTTTTTTTGTTAGCCCTATCAACAAAGATTTCTAAGTTTGATGGTAAAGCAGTAATGTACCATTCACTTCGCACTTCTTCACTAGGCTGAGAAGCAGTAGGAATTTTGTTTAAAATTTTATTGAAACGTAAATTGAAATCTTTGATAGGTTCTCTTGACTCGGCCTTAAGGTTAGACAAGTCATTGATCAGTGTTGTTGTAGACTTGTCATCACCAAACTTAGTCAGGAATTGTTCTTGGAAGATGTTCTAACTAGTAATAGATCCAGATGGTAATGAGAAATACCATGATCCAACTGTTCCTTGCATAGTATAAGGAGAAAGTCGAACAACAACATCTTCGTTAACAACTCCATTGAGATTTATGGATAGCATAAAGTTATTTATATGTTCTTCCGCTAGCATGCCTGCCTCAGGATTAAACTTAGGCATCCATTTTTCAGGATGGGCCGGTAAATGACTCAAAGGTGCAGACATTAAGACTACCCCTGGGTTATTCCATGGAGATTGGGCCATCGCTGAATTACTAACAAAGTAAAGTGCAGAAGATTATCCCTGCGGTTGAGAAGATGAGGATATTACGACTCCAGATGGTTGAGAGGGAGTTGTGGAAGTTCCAGTAGGCTGATGGACAATGATCTGAAGTGGAGGAGTGGATGGTTGACTTCGCGGTGAAGAGGTTGAGATGGATGACGATGATGAAAGAGTCTCACTATCGAATCCTTTAGGAGACTTCCTTGCTCTCTTCCTAGTAGGTAGAGGTAATTCAGTTGGCTGAAAACCAAACTTTTCGCTTTTTAACCTGGTAAGAGGATGAGTAGGGTTATATTGCGAAGTCACGCCGCCTTGAGATTTATCAGATTTTTTGAGGAGATATAGAAAATCACTGAAGTTTGTGAATCAAAGATTCAACTTCAGGAGGTTCAATAGTAGATTGTTCTGAAATGTCAGGGTTTGTAGCAGCGACTGTTGCTCCAGCGACTTCTGACTTTGGATTTAAAGATTCTAAATGCAATGGAGAAGTCGGGGGAGATGGTGAGGGCGATTTACTCTCAAAATGGTATTTAGATTTAGATTTACTTTCCATTCACAGTTTGAGGCCCTCCTTCTAGTGCCAAATATGTTGAAGCCCCGAAAATCGGGTCTACAACAAGGGGGATACCCACCCGGTCCGGACCTTGGTTAGCAGCTCCTTTTCCATTTGGTACAGTGGGTCTGATTGGGGATATGGGACTAGTTTCCCAATTTATGTGTGTGTGTGTGTGTGATGGACTGATATTTCTCTTTCTAACAGTTTCTAAATGGAATACTTCTACTCTAATTCTAATCTAATAATATAAAAATTGTATTCTAATAAGCAAAAATATCTAAGTCTATACTAACCCGGGGTACCTTTCTTTTATGCGATCTAAAATGATTTCAAATAACAACTTGTAATAAAGATCATTCAACTGTTATGAGAAAATAATTCAACAAGGATGAACCACTTTGTATAAAAATTTAGACGAAACAGTTGTGAGAAACATATCGCATAATAAGATACTCATACATCAAGCATAAATAAATAGCTATCACCGTACAAAAGTGCCAAATGATAACTCAGGCATTCATACATCAATATATAAATAACTACACATGAAAATCACTTTAACACAAGGGCAGAAATAGTTAAGAGATAGAAATACCATTTATAACTAGTCCTACTCATGAGCTTCAAGCGATAACGATTTATCTCTTCTTGATCTAACATCCACTAATGCAAACATCAGTAAATCCTTTCCATTCATTCATCAAAACCTCCTCAGAGGGTACAGAAGTGCATGTTCTAGGGATAAGTTTTTGACAAATTTCAGGACCCTTCTCTAAATGAATGAGAAGGGTTTAAATACTACTAACTAAATCTAAAAATAAATTATTACAAAAATGTAGGATGTGGTTTAAATGACTGTCCTTATTTCAGGAAAATAGAACAAAATTAAAACTAAAATTGAACCTAAAATTAAAACTACTTCTGTATCTAGTCCTTGAAATCGCACGCATGCAGCATCTGTTTGAGAAGAGTCAGCTGGCCGACTTATGATTTTAGCTAAGCTAAGAAAACAAAATCGACAAGAGCTGGCGCCATCTTTTCGGTCGAATTGATGATACACTTAAGAGTCATCCACTGGCTATGTGGCTTTACCAAGTATGCCCAGTAATAATCCCAGTTCAACTTGGTTAACCCTTGGATTGCTTGTGCCTTTTCTTGAGATTTCTGCCTCCAATATGTTTGTATCGTTGCTTTCTTGCAATTTTCGTGGCTTGCGGGCGACTGAGCATTTAGAAGCTTTCCTTTTTGAGAAATTTTTCTCAGCGATGCACGATTAGGTGCTAATCGCGCATCAGAAACTGCCTCCATTTCTTGATCCGGGTTTCCTTGATGCGTTTTTCGCCATTTGCTCTTTTTCCTTTTAGGTGGTATAAAGTTCAAATTTTGTGAAAATAATGATTTCGTAAGCTCTTGACCCTGAGTCTTAAACTGTCTTTTCTGATATCAACGCTATCCAGTATCCACTTAACCATGTCTGTGTATGGGAGAATTTTGGGTCTTGCTTCTATCCAATGTAAGAGTGAGCAAGCTAGCTCTGTGATAGAGGCCTCAGAAGAACTATTTGAGCCCGCAGTAACAGTAACTTCCATTACTTTAGTATTCTCCTCTTCAAGAAAATTATACATGCCTTCCCACGTAGCAATTCCTGTGTCTCTATTACAGGCCATGTCTGTATACAAAGGTGCCATTTCTTTTTCTTCAAAGCTCGGAGCTTTGCTTTTCTTTCCCATTTTATCCTGTGTATTGCTTTGTATCGTTCTCTGTTCTTCGTTCCTACAATTCACAAGTGAAGTGAAAATAATGACAAGGAAGGGTGATGGGAAAGTTTTAAATGCTGAAGATGCATAAAATATACCACCTTACGTGAGATGATTTTTTGATAAGTATGAAACCATATTCCATTAATAACTAGCAACTAACTCATTTATTAGCATTAAAGCACATGACCAGGTGTCAATTTATGGAAAATACTTTTTTGAATAACGAGCCCAAAAGATAAGCGATGAAGCAATTTTGCGATTTGCTTCACAATATCGCAGATCGCAATATCGCGGAATCACAACGTCGCAAAATCGTAACATCGTAGAGTTGATCACTCGTGACATCACATTATCGCATTGTTGCTATATCGCGAAATCGCAATATCGCAGGAACGTGATATATGGCAATATTTGTTATTCTGTTTTCTGCGAAATGCGATTTGCGATCGGCGTCATCACATATCAGCAAATTAAAGTGTTTTAAATGTAAGTTGTGTTTGATGTATGTGATGCGACATTTTATTATCGCATATCGCGATCTCGCAATGTTGGAATTTGGCTTGTAAGGTGGTATCCTGTCATCTTTTTGCGATGCGATATTTCTTAAGGAAAGATTTTGTCTTACCTTATCATAAAACTTATATTTTTAGATTTTTCAAGGGGGTATTCCTAAGCTTATGATGGTAAGCTTATTCGAAAATGAAATTTAAGCACTAATTTGATTTTTACAATTTTTAACTAAGGGTCCCCACTTATTTAGTATTATGAATAACACTAAATAAGAAGGGGGGTTGTTGTTGGCCACAACAAGTACTTATAAAAAATTATTAGGAATCATTCCCCATGAATGGCATAAGCTTTCCCACCAAAATCCCTTAATTAGTGGATTTGGTTCCCAATACTGGGAATCTGCATTAAATGGCAGGGAACAAATTCCTAGATTTTCTCAATCATTGGAGTTCCACAATCTATGCCATACTTCAATGATATATTATTGATTTATTATTTAATATTGATCCTCTTGTAGTAGGGAGCAATTCCCTAATTTATCTCCTCCTCCTAATCTTCATAATCTGCCCAATATTCTCATAATATTCCACAAAAATAAATAATATTAGGCACAACAATCCAATTATTCATAAACCTTCCTAATGAATATATTAAAGTTAAAAATACATTATCTAATGCAAAAAGAGAGGTTTAATGTGCTGAAGAATGGTCATAGGCCTTAATTTATGTCTAATTTAGAGGCATGGGCCCTAATTTATGTCTAATTTAGAGGCCCATTAGAAGGTTGATTTGAAGGAGAGGCTCATAAATAAGTTCTTGTAAGAGAGTGATATCCATGAGGGACTGATGGGCCACCATATAAAAGTGATTATGGAGAAGTAAGAAACATGGAAGTATATAATGACATTTCCCTAGAATTTATTTTAGACATATTAAAGCCTGGTACAATAGAATAAGGAGTGGTGTATCATGGAAGGCCTTGAGCTAAAAATTTCAAGGGTGTAATGTACCAAGGGTTAGGCCGAACAACAAAAAAGAAGTTTTGGAGTATTTTCTTGATCACCGGTAGAAACTAGTGTATGTGGTGATTCTTCCTCTTTGTTAGAGGTAAGTTCTTCGATACTAATAACACTAGGAGGTTGACTACCAGTAATAAGAATTTTTACTCGCAGTGAATGTGGATGAGTAGGGGCTAAATAGGACGAAGGTGACTTAGGTTCATAAACATTGCACTCAAGTTCTTCGGTATCTAGTTCGATTAATTGTGAATCTGAATTCTCTCTAATCCCTGATTATGTTTGAATAAGTTCAATAATTTTTGGACCAGTTACTTCTAAGTGTAACTCTAGTGTTTGAGGTTGATAAAATTTAGGATTTGTTACTTCAGGTTCTATAATAGTATATGTTTATGGTTGATTTACTTCATTTCTTGTTACATCAAAAGTTTCAGGTTCATCTGTAGTCTCAGATCCTTTTGACATTCATTTTTTAGTTTTAATATTTTCTAGCTGACTTGGCATATATTCAGGGGGTTAGCCTAGAATTCTACATGATTGTCTCGGTAATTCAGACATAATGAAATATTTTTCTTTCTTAAAATTAATTGTTCACACAATATCAAAATCATACATAAATCCTCTAAAAAGTAAAAAAAAACAAGGTAACACACGCTAATAACTCTAAGAATTCAAACCATACAAACTGCCTTCTCACAAACATCAATAATTACTAGTTGGTGATGAAATACAACATCACAGAGATCAAGGAGAAACATTTTATAGATATGAATGTTTGGAACCAGTTACACTGACAACCTACTTAATGAAACAATATAGGGAAAGTAACTTCGCTTATGCCATCTTGAGCAAAGATTACCCTCCAAAAACTCCAAGTGAGTGTAGCCAAGGTCTGTTCCAGGTACAACATGACCTTCCCTATACCATCACCTTAGTTAGAGCCCTAGGATTATGATCATTAATTTTTCCAACTACAATAATTCTATCTAGTGGGATAGTTGTAAATCAGACACACATGCAAGGGCAGAGTAACAAAGCTCAGTTCCTTTGAAAGCTCCTGAACATGGTTAATTGGAGGTTTAGTTTCAAGTGACCCCAAGTACCTTTCGGCACCATTGTAATACGTGAAAATTGATCTATCATAGCTAATGAAGTGGGTACGATCACTTCACCATATATGACATGATCGCATACTTAACTCATGTATCAGAAGAGCTTCCCAGAGAAAAACTGAAATGATTAGATTTCTCTCCCTAATGCAAGATTCTATTGTTTGTCTATATATTTGGAAAGTTTACTCACTTTCCTATTCCAAAGCCCTACACTTAAGCTATTGTAAGTGATAGGAACCCTAAAACTATAAAATTCTAATTGATTTTAATTAACGTTGTGTTATGAAGTTGTTATTCACTTAATAGGTAATGAGAGTGAAACTTATTATATTATGACTCGACTAGAAATTCTAATGCAATCGAACATGTGATTTGTAATCTATCATTTAGTGAAATCTTAATTAGGGGAAAGTAAGAGTTTCTTTGACATTCTTTGAACAAAATACAAAACTCACAATTTCAACAACATTATTTTCATAAGACAACTTATTTCAATTTGATGCAATCTAGATGCAGAAATAAACTAAGATTTCAAATTTTCCTAAAAGACCAAGCAAACCCAAAATGCCTTTTATCATTTATAACTCAGAATTTGAAACACACAAAAATCAAGCAAGAGTTTGAAAAGATGTTATTTACCTAATGAGTGATTTAAGTTAATGATCTCAGAATGTATTTATGAAAGATTTCAAAACTGAAAAGAAAGATTTCCTTTTATCATGGAGTAATGAAGCTTATTTTCACAAAACGTAACAATTTTTGAGAAACCTTAATTTGCAATTTAAAAAAATAATTTCACCACAAATAAGAAAGTTTGATAATATATCTGGTATATTTGAAAGAAAAAGACAAGAATACATTGACCTTGAAGACAACCTATCTCTTTTTTATCAGTGAGCAAACAAGCTACACAAAACCCTAATCAATTTTGCAAAAAGGATTAATTCCAAAAAATACCTCACAAAGCACTCCAACAAGTTTAGAAAAGGTATTGGAAAACTGAAACAAATATGATGACACCTTCAAAAACCAAAATTCAGATTTTGGGCAAGAGAAAACCTAATTTTTAAAAAAATTGTAGGAACTACACATGCCAACAATGTAAATCAGTGCACATTTGCAAGTTTCTTAATGCGAAACTTGTGTATATCTTCACTATGTATATGAAAATAAATCGTGCAGGTATGGGAAGTCCAAGAAAAAATAAAAAAAGGAAGCAATAAAATCAAGTGATCTGAAAGATCATAAATTTGCTAACACTCAAGTCTAGCTAGACAAAGAAGATCGAAACGAAAACCAAATAAAAAGAAGAGAACAATAACATTCCCTAGTATGGTCGCCAATTTGTTATGGAGGATAAATCCCTCTTGTTGACAGGAGTGATCTCCCTAGATCCTAAAGGAAACTAGAAACAAACATACAATTGGATGACTCTTTCCCTAAGCTTATTTTGTTCAAATTCTAAATACAAGAGAAGGAGAATAAACCTCTTACCTACTTGCGAAATGCTTGATGAAGATCCCTACTCTATCTCAATGAAGCTTATAAATGCTTGAAAAGGCCTGCAATCACAAACATAAAAGAGATCAAAGGAATATGCAATCACAAAAATTCAAGAAAGCTTAATTTAAATATCAAGGAGATTAGAAATTAATATTTCCTACTAAATATCAAAATAATCATAAAACATTCATCATTTATCTAGACAGCTACACTCTGTTTACCAAAAAGCAGTTGTGCAAGCACAAAGGATTTCGAAAATGTCGAAATTCCGCCCCAAAAAATCCACAACTTGTTTCAAAGATTGCCGTAACTCCTTCTAAATGTTATTTCAAGATATTTTGACCATTCAAACATGGAATGGAGGGAGAGAGAACATGAAGGCCAAGATTCAACAAATTTGAATGTTCTAGCCACTATGCAGGCTTTGAGAAATTGTGGCCTCTACAAGTATTGGATAATTCTATGAATGAAAGCTCAAGTAGAGCTTATGACATGGTTGGTGAGACCTTGGGACATCTAGGATCAGTGCTTTGCGATTAGGGATCATCATGTCACAATCGATGCTGATGATATATACTTTTTGACTAGGCTCTCCTATAGAGGTATTGGTATTTCTTTATTTGGGAAAAGGCCATGTGGAGTACCAATTCTGGATATTCTAGATGATACTGTGGGAATGGCCCGCTCAAGGATGACATGATGGATATTCAGGCTATTGGGGACCTAGACTTTAGGACCATAGCTTTCACTATCAGCAAACTGTGTGGTAGTGCAACCCTTCACTTGGAAATACAGGCCGAGATGCAGACTACCGTGGAATGTTGGGAATCCACGTCTTTAACCGATGTGAGGTAGTGGTTGTCAAAATGAAAGGATAACTAACCAAAGAAAAGATTGGTCCACTAATGAGCTTCGGTTACGGTGCCATTCTTATTTCATTTTCTCTAGAGAGGATTCCACTCCTCGGGCCACAACAAATTTTAGTGTATTAGGTAGGGCCTCGGGATCCACAGATGCTGAGGTGTGTTTCGCTTAGGCTTGTCACGGGGGTAATGGTTTGGTGGTGAGATATGCTCTTGAGTTTTTCTTTTGGCTAGGTCAACAAATCATCTCAATCAAGGATTTCCCATATGCAAGGATGGATTACAAGGGTGACCTAGATATCCCTCTTCCAATGGGACACTGTGGGGTGACCTAGGTAAAAATATCTCATTTTGATGTTTTTCTCTTTAATTTTTTTTAAATTTTATGTGTTTTTGTCTTTCAAGGCTAATTATTCAAAATGAATATGCAGATGTGGGCCCAGTTCAACTAGCAGGGCTACGACGCTTTGATAGGTGGGGTGACCAGCCTATAGCAGTTGCAACACCCAACCCAAAGGTAGAAGAGGTACTAGCTGAGCTAGAACACAACCTAGAGAGGTTGACTATAGACATCGCAAATAATGGGACTGATTCTTTGCCTCTCTGATACCAGAGGAACGTGGTTGGGGTTCTAGGACCGCTTAGGCAACTTTTATGCCAGGTTGCTTGTGCTATAGTCTACTATCATGAACATCATCATTCTTAGCTGCTTATTCTTCTAGGGCTACATTTCAATTTTTGTATTGTCATATTCAAATAATAAAGGACTCGAGGCCTTATGTCCTTGGATGACATATTTTTGTATAACACTTTCTATAGACTTTATCTAATGAAAAACTACTACTTTTGATTTCATTTTATCTTGCTCAATATATGTTGTTGGAAATAATACTAAGAGGGGGGTGAATAAGTATTATCAGATCTATAATTTTATTTCCCAAACAGATTTATATATGCTACTTCAGTGAAGTGAACTAGTGTGTACACGTGATTGTACTTAAAGCAATCAGCTTATATGCAGAGAAATTTTGATTTAGACAATTTATAATGTATTGAGCTTAAACCAGAATATCAGATATTTATTAGATAGTGCAGTAAAAGAAAAATAAAGCATCACACATAAGAAACACACATGAACACCAAGATATAAGGTGGAAACCCAATGTGTGTAAAAACCACCTGTTGTTGTCGTCTCTGTCTTCTTTTTAATAATAAGAAAATCTATTTACAATCTTGTACTAGTGTAGACTCATACCAGTACGCAGGAACCAACCTACAGAAGGATACAACCTTCTCTCATTCTCTAGCTACTACTGGAAGGGAGCTACAACCCCCTAGCTCTTGTACTAGCCAATATGTGTAGGTGCCAACCTATAGAAAACTCCACTCTTCCACCAAGGACCATGTTTCATGAATTTTTAGACTGGATACTCCTAGAAACAACACCACAATATGAAGGCCACATTTCATCCAATTTTCATGCTAGACCCATCAACAACATTGAAACTCAGAAAATCATAACTGTAATATAACCACCAAATACATCTACATCAACCAATCACTGAAACTCAATCATCACTTTCTAAATCAACCACAACTAAATCAATCAATCACTTGAGAACCAATCATCACTGAAGTGAATCCCAATCAATCAATCTGATCATTCAAAAAACTGGCACCAGAATACAGTCACTAGAACACAAAGCAGAACCTATAACTTTGCAACAGCAAACAAAAACAACTGAAACTTTAAAAATCATGCTTCATAAGATATACACTACTTCCATGTGTCGAACCAGCGTTTATACGCACTTTTACCAAAGGGAACCAGCATACAGATCTGCAAATTCAAATTTATGATGTATACGCTACTTTGATATGCTGAACCAACGTGTATATGATCTTTTACTAAAACGGACCTGCGTACAGATCTGTAAATGCTAACTTAAAACATCACAACTATTCCAGACTTCAGTCATACCCAGTCATCACATTTACAGAATAAAACATCTGTCAGTATTTAGATATAGACTATTCAAGATCAAACCATACAATGATAATACTCTTAAGCCTTTATGATCCCGGTCCATCCACCTTCATCAGCCATATAGGTGCATCCTTAGATCAAATCAAGCAAACCATCAGAAGCTCATTAACCTACTGTTGTGCTCTACAACAACCCCCCATTTCATAACATTTTCATTCACACAAAAAATTAACATATGGAATGGGTCCCTTTTAAAATTTAATTGGCATCAATGCTTTTGTGTTCAAAAAGGTATGATAATCAAATGAGTTTATGTATTTAAGCCTTTTTGAATAATAGTGTTCCAATAATAAAGCAATCTTTTGTTATTGCAATAAAACGATCGCAAGATCGCATATCGCAATGACATGAGAAATACATTAAAACGGCACCTTGTTCTCCACCGATGCGATATCGCTGTCGGCGATCGGCGATATTCCACGCACACCTAAAAAGGGCACATAACTCACGCCCTGACGCGACGCGATATCGGCGATCGGCTATCGGCGCTGCCTCATATGGGAAAAAACACTTTTAAGTTATAAACCCCGACCTGATGCGATATCGCTATCGGCCGTCGGTAGGATCTCATGCACTTTGATAAGGTGCTCAGGTCTTACCCCCAATGTGATGCGATATCGCAATCGAAAATCGGCAAATCACTTTATATGCACTTTGTAATGTTTCCACGCGCTAGCCCGATGCGATGTCGCAATCAGCACTCGACATGATCTTTTCCTAATGATTGTGTAGCATCTATTCCCCGATGGGATGCGATATCGCTCATCAGCGGTCGGCATTCTCAAAAGTCATCGCTTGAAGCCTTAAAGTTATATTGATATCCGGTTGATAAAGCGCAAATTTCAAAATGCCGTTAAATGCAGGATAAGGTAATGCATGTGTATTTAAAACTTTGCCCCTTCGATTAACGAACACTTGCGTTTAACCGCCAAAATATCTGTTGCACGCTTAAGGGGGTCATTCAGCCGGATAACGGTGTGATACTCATTTAATGGGTAGCAGGCCTTAAATCACCATTAATGCATCTGCAATATCTTCCCAGTGATTGGATCCGCAGCTACTTTTGAGAATTAATCTCACCACGCTTCAAATGATATATCTTTCCCGTTTTGGATTGTCATTGTTATTTCCTTGTTACGATTTCTCTTGCATTTGTGTAGAATTCATCTGTTGAGAGAAGCCTGAGCATGATGGGGAAGAAATCCAAGAGGACCGCGGGCTCCGCTGCTGCATCTGTTGCAGGACAAGCTGTCGCGGATAAGAAGAAAGGCCTAATTTCAGACACTACGTGCACTGGTCTCACTAGGACTTCATGGCAGGGCACGTATAATCTATTAGAGGCTGAGCAACCGAAAGTGATAGTGACAGAGGCTAGTGTGGATGTACTAAAGAAGTTCGATGCTACTCTCAAAGACTTGGCCGACTCCTTTCTTCACAGGATAGCAGCCAGAGAGCAGGTCCTTCCCTACACTGATGTAGTGCGCTGGGGAATCGAGGAAATCCCAATCATCGATAGAACGTTTCACACAAGGGATGGAAGGATTTTCGGGTCGTTCAAGCCAGAGCACCTAAGGAAAATGTATCATTTGCCCGAGCCAGAGAAAATCTATAACAAAGCCTTCGTGGAGAAATTTGCAGCCGAAAATGAAGTACAATCTGAACCCATCTGGGATTGGAGGCAGAATCCGGCCAAACACAAGCACGAAAGCTCGGGTAAGTACTCCGTCGATTCTTTGGCTTCTCCCTATTGCTATGTGGGGATTATGATGTGTAGACTATGGGGGTTACATGACTCTGCTAATTTCGACATAGAAATGGTTCCCCTGATGGAAGCAGCTGTTAATAGTATAATCATGGATTGGGCCACCATTCTTTCTGATAAGTTGGACATAGCTGTTCGTGACTTTAGAGCCAAATCTAGAGTCACCGAAAGGAAAATCCCACCATTTTATTATAGTGCTTATATTATGGATACCTTGTGCTTTAATTCTGAGTTTCCTATCCTCGGTTGGAGGTGGACCACCCAAGACCCCTCACCCATTCATTTGTACCACCAGAAATTGTGGAAGTCCTCTTACAAGGACCATCTGTATCAAATTTGCAATGGTTTTATGGTTCCCATTCATTATTCCATTTTTGATCGGCCTATTCCCAAAATCTCCTATCTGGCTTCCTGCGACTTACCAGCTGTAGCAGGTTGGTTCGGAGAAGAGCATTTTACCTATATTATGTTTTTTGGGAGCCAGGCCAAGCCGCATGTTCTCCCTTTATATGTTCCAGACAAATTGTTGGCCCGAGAAATCTCCTACCAGATTATAGGCGAGAGTGTCACACAAACTCTCAAGAAAGAAAAGAAGAGGGGCTGGCCCTCTTTTCCCTTGAGAATTGGTGTTTTTACTCTGCATGATCTCAAGCATGTAGAAAAAGAGGCAACAAAGATGCAAGCTTTATCCCTCGCCACTATCCCAAGCAGACTCTATGATCCACATAAAACTGTCTACACTACCCTAGAACAGGCCAAATTAACAAAAGTTGACCATCAAGAGGATATGTTTGATGACCTGTTCATCGCCGCCGATACAATAGGCCAGACCAAACAGCTTGCTAGAATGAGATATAATGATGAGACATTAACTGAGTTCAATAAACTTAGAGAGCAGAGGTTGCAAACTCTGCCTCTAGATTTATTGACAACAACCCCAGCGTCTTCCTCAAGCGAGCCTGGTCTGCAACAGACGAGCCAACCTCCTGTTACAACTAAGGATCAAAAGAAACAATGGGAGGAAAGGCAAAAGAAGATGCAGGCAGAAAAGCAAAGAAAAGAGCAAGCTGAGAGGCAGAAGAAGGAGCAGATAGAAAA
This sequence comes from Pinus tabuliformis, assembly GCA_031772625.1. NCBI lineage: Eukaryota > Viridiplantae > Streptophyta > Pinopsida > Pinales > Pinaceae > Pinus > Pinus tabuliformis. The sequence goes on along the minus strand of CM062817.1, from coordinate 1,107,438,658 downwards.
ACAGCAAAAGGCGCAGAAGGATCAAGAACAGAGAAAGCAGAAAGAGATAGAGGAACAGAGGAAGAAAGAAGAAGAGGAGAAACAAAAGAAAGAACTGGCAGATAGGCAGAAAAAGGAATTGGCAGATAGGCAGAAAAGAGAGCAAGAGGAGCAGCAGCGAAAAGAGTTAGAGGAGCAGCAGAGGTTAGAACAAGAAAAAGAGCGGAGCAAATCCCAGACAGAGCAACATAAACAGACCTCCATTGATCCTAAATTGCTTAAACAATGGAACCAATTCGATTCCATTATCAGTGGAAAGGAAGGCTCCAAAGACACAGACACCTCTAAGACAAGCGATGCACCAGATACCACTTCTTCTCAGGTTCTAAGCGGAACCAGCGGCCCAACCATTTCAAAGGATGTCGAAGTAATTACTAAAGACCCTTCCGATCAAATTGTTCTCCAGGTGGAAGATATTCCTCCCCTGGATGTTTTCTACAGCCCAAAGCATAAAGCCGTTGTTAAGCGCTCAAGGAAGAGACGAAGGCTTGATCAACCTTCTATCTTTCCTAAGCAAACAGTCACGGGCAATGTAGTCTGGAAGGAGGAATTGGATCCCTCCGATGATCTAACAAAGCTGTCGCAGTACGCGGGAGCTTATTCTGCAGCGACTATTGACAAGGCATCGGAGGTAAGTTTTCTATTGAAGACTAAGGACCAGTAGATTTGTACATTACAGGCAGAAGTAACCGAGGCGAAAAACAAGGCAGCGCAGGTAGAAGAACAGTTGCTGGCACAACAGCAAGAAAACAATATATTAACCCAGCAACTCCAGACTGAAAAGCAGAAGATAGACCAGAGCGCAATCCAGAGGCAGAAAGAATTGTCGGAGGCATTGTCACAGTTGAGAATGGCAAATGAGCTGATGATGAAATCAAAAGATGAGCAAATAGCTCAACTATCAGCACAGCTCGAAGACATCAAGAGCACCCAGAAAGTGAAGGATTTCAGAGCGGAGGCAGCTCAAATAAATAGCGCATTAATATCTCAGATTAGACTTCTATGCCGACAACTTACTGAGGCTGAGCCATTATGCGAAATATCTACAGCAGTATGTCAGCAGATAGAGAAAGCCAGAAATGAGCTAGATCAGGCCGAAGAAACCATAACCGGATATCTTGATTGGCAAGATTCTGATGTGGGGAAAGCGGCGAACTTGCCTAGAATCTATGAGACATACAAGGACATACTCTTCACGGAATGGAACACTCAGGTGATGAAAGCGGAAAGGGCAGCTTCAAGGTGTAAAATGATTGCCAGCAATATGATTGATTTAGTCAACAACACACTCTATTTGGCAAACATGATCTCCCAGTGCACACCTGGAAGCATAACAACAGCAAACATGATTGAACAAACAAGTTATCATGACTTGGAGGAACAGGGAAGGTTAATCGCTGGAGTAAATACCTTAACCTCCGAGGCATATTGGCTCTTTCTAATCAAGCCACATACTCAAAGTTCGGTCCTCAAATGTTTAACAGATGCTCTCGGATGCCTGATCCTCGACATTCAGGATGCCACATATGATGCCCAGCTCACTTCGCGTCTCAACACTCCACCGGAAGTAGAGCCAATGTTGGCGATATGTCAGCTAAGGTTTAAAGGCAAAGAGGCCACCTGATGAAGCATTGCCGCCGACTGCCAGATCGCCAAGGAAGATGGAAGAAATATTTATTGATGCCAATTTAATAGCTTTTCAGTTTCTTAGATATTTAGATTAGCTTAGTATTTATAGACCCTTTCATTGTTTTGGAAAGGGTCGTAAAATTTTGTAATAGACTTAAAGGCTGAAGTTTGCACTACTGTGCTTCAGCCTATATTCTTTTGTGAAACTCGACCGTTAGTTCTTAATTTAACGAGAAGGCTGTTTTATACAATTGTGCGCTATTGTCTCTTGTTTGGAATGCTTTCTGGTTTGAAGGAAGGACTGTGACATAGCGATTAATATACTGGATTGTTAAGCAGCTTACATGGTACTTTTATCTGCATCTGTGTTCTTTCCTCTTATATGAATTGCTGTGTTATTATTTTTGCTATTGTTGAATACATGTATGCGCTGTAACAGCAAATCTTCATTTCGTTCCACTATTGGATGTTTTGTGATATGCCCTCTCTTTTAATCATGCATGTAGCAATGATATGAATGACAAAGTGTAGTAATTCGCTATTATCGCTCTGCATAACTAATTATGCAGAGCAATCTTAAATGGTTTAAACATCTATGCTTTAGCGTTAGAGTCATCTATATGCCTGCCTTAAAGCACAAATTATTAAACGCTACGCTTTAAAAATTGAAAAGTCCTGGGATTAGATTATAGTTAGTATATTTCGCCAAAAGTTTTAGTTGTTTGCTTATCACCACCATATATCATAAGTCACTCATCCATCCCGTTTACTTATAATTCTTGGGAAACTGGTCCCATTATCCCTAGTCGGAGCCACTATTCCAAACGGAAAAGGAGCTGTACTAAGGTCCGGACCGGGTGGTTTCCCCGATGTTGTTGCAATGATTTTTGGGGCATCAACATTTTTGGCGCTAGAAGGAGGTTATCAACTGTGAATGGCACATAAGTCCAAACCTATAAGCCATTCCAAGAGTATTTCCCCCTCTGAATCCCCTCGACCTTCCCATTTGCATACTGGTTCGCCGGTATCCAAACAAGGAGAAGGGGAATCAACTACCACTGCTCAAACCCATCATACCACAGAACAATTAGGTCTTGAATCACCTGAAGTCCAGTCTCTAATCCATAAACTTCAGAGCTTCTCGATTTCACCACAGAAATCTGAGGTATCAGAAAGCAGTGCGACTTCGCAATTCAACCTCACTCACCCTCTCACCAGACTTCAGAGCGAAAAACTCGGTATTGAACCCACTGAGTTTCCTTTACCTAAAAGGAAAAGGGCGAAGAAAATTACTAAAGGATCTGATAGTGAAAAGCTTTCATCCATGTCCTCCATTGCATTTTCTCCTCTGCGAGGTCAACCATCCACTCCCGCATTACAAATTGTCGCCCATCAGGTATCAGAAGCCTCAATATCCCAACCTATTCACTCCTCATCTTTGATCCCTTCCCATACATTTGGAATCCAAACAGTAGTGTCAACCACTGTCGCTATCATAATGGCAGACCCATGGACTAGGCCAAGTGCAGTCAACATGCCTGCACCATTGCATGATCTACCAGATGCTCCCGAAAAATGGCTGCCTAAATTTAATCCAGATGACGGGACCCAGGCTGAAGAACACATCAACAATTTTATGTTAGCAGTTAACTTAAAAGAAGTGACAGAGCAAGATGTTGTTGTAAGACTCTTCCCTTACACCTTACAAGGATCAGCAGGATCCTGGTATTTTTCCTTACCTTCTGGTTCAATTACCAGTTGGAACACATGCCAAGAGCAGTTTCTTACCAAATATGGAGATGATAGGTCCTTAGCTACTTTAATAAACGACCTCTCCAATCTGAGAATAGAGCACAGGGAACCAATAAAGGAGTTTAATGCCAGATTTAATAAACTCCTGAATAAAATCCCTACCACTTCTAAACCAAATGAACAAATCCGAAGCGAATGGTATATTACTGCCCTACCTGCCAACATAACTATTTTTGTAGACAGGGCTGGGAAACCTACCTTAGCTGAAAACATGAGAGAAGCACTTGCTGTTGAAAAGCGCATCAATGCTCTAGAAAAGAAAGCTGCTTTGGAAGATAGAAAAGCTAAAAAAGTCTCGTTTAAAGAAGATTCCAAGAAGAAAACCCCAAAGGACCCGTATGACATGGAAGGTTTACAAAAGGTCCTTAAAACATTGTCTAACGAAATGGTTGAGATAAAGAAGCAGGTGGCCGAAACCTCAAACAAAAGACCATTTAGAACTTATAAGAAAACTGAATCAAAGCCGCCCAATGTTATATCTAACGCAGATTCAGAGCAAGAAGAAGAGGAAGAGGAAACAACTTCACAAACCGATGATGAAGAAGAAGTAGCTGAATGCCACGGAATGTGGGATTTTATACTCCCAAACTCTGATACCGAGAATGAAGAAGAAGCCTTTCCGGTTACTACAAGAAGTAAAAGTACTTCTGAACCCACCCAGGCAACTTCAAAGAAGAGGAGCACAGGTGCTGCTACAGCAAAGGAAAAAGTCCCCCAAAAGAAGTCACCTGTAGTAGTTCCCCAAAACCAGCCTTCAACTTCTAATTCTCCTTCAACATCCAAGACATTAGTGGTATCCGATTCAATGGAATATAACATTGTTGATGACATGAATAAAACTAAGGCAAATATAACCATGTTTGAGCTTAGCAAATTAAAGCATCAACAAAAATTACTTCTTAAAGAATTAAACGTTGTTCCCTCTACTCCCCTTCCCAGTGCAAGAGCTGCCAACGATTCAGGCCAGCCTCCTGCAGGTATGGTTGAAGCTACCGATTCAGTTCTAATTGGAGATAAATCAAATTCTCACACTCCACCCTTCCTGCTGACTTATGAGATTTATAATAGAAACCTACACAACTTTTTAATTGATTCAGGGGCCTCGTCTAATATAATGCCAGCTTCAGTTTGCTCTAAACTGAACATTGAACCCCAGAAGTCTGCCATTCATATTGTACAGTTGGATAGGACTAAAGTGCAGGTTGTGGGAGAAATTAATTCTGTAACCATCAGGTTGTCTGCCGACCCCAGGATTGTACAGAGGATTGATATCTTAATTGCCGACATACCTGAATTTTATGGTTTAATTTTGAGCAGAGATTGGTCCGAAAAACTGCATGGGTATATTTCCACAGATTGGTCACATATGTGGCTTCCCTACAAGGGAAAGCCAAATCAAATAAGGATCGATCGAGAGAAGCATATGACCCACACAGTTACTGAATTTGAGCAAGAAAACCAACCTGTGGCATTCAACAACAACATTTTGGGGAACTATTCGTCAGAATCATTCTTTGGCAACTTTGTTGCCCAACCATCTCCTTTTTCAGTCAATCATTTTACATCTCAGATTGAAAATTTTTCACAAACTGATAAATCCATATGTTTTAATGATGCTGAGAAAAATGTAGATATTTTTGTTAATACTCCTTTATTTTGGTCTTTATATTTTGATGGCTCTAAGTCCAGTGAAGGCTCAGGAGCAGGTTGCATTTTGGTTAGTCCGCAAGGAGAAAAGACAATGTTGTCTTGTAGGTTAGAATTTGAGTGCACTAATAACACAGCCGAATATGAAGATTTAGTCCAGGGATTATATAAAGCAATCGGCCTTGAAGTGCGATATCTAAAAGTATTCGGTGATTCAGAAATCATTGTCAAACAGGTTAGAAATGCAATTCATTGCCTTTTGACTCACCTTAAACATTATCAATCGCTAGTACAGGATCTTACCTCACACTTTTCAGCATTCAATATTTCTTCCATTCCTCGATCCCAAAATTCGGCAGCCGACCTACTAGCCAATGTAGCTTCTAAGCTTCTGCCTTCTGAAGACTACAGCCTTGATAGATTTTCTGTAGAATTACTTTTTAGGCCTTCAATTCCTGACAATGTCACTAATTGGAGAGTATTTAACCATGACGACGATATCTTGCAGTTTCTAACTTCGGAAAAATCCTATAACAATCAAGTTATTGAGGAAGATGATCATGATCTACAGATGAAAGAAACGCCTCAAGAAAATTCGATCCCTAAACCAGTGGTAAAGCTTGAATACCTTTATGATATCAAAGACAGGTTTAAACCTGTAATTAATGCAAAGCTTCAAAGTTCTACCCTTAGGTTTGAATTGATAAATCTAGGCACTAACGATGCTCCTCAAAACATCAACTTAGGAATAGGACTTTCCCAGGAAGAAAAGGAAGCATTTATTAAACTATTAAGAAAAAAAAAACAGGTCTTTGCTTGGAAATATGACGACTTGAAGACATATGATACATCTATTATCCAGCATACCATTCCTATGCTTCCTGATCAGAAACCGATTCAGCAAAAGTTAAGGAAAATACATCCAAATTTGGAGAGCCAGATAAAGTCGGAGCTTAACAAGCTCTTGAAAGCCAAGATTATTTTTCCGGTCTGACATTCAAACTGGGTCTCTAATATGGTGCCAGTCAGAAAGAAAAATGGCGACATTCGAATTTGTATTGATTTCAGGAACTTGAATAAAGCGAGCTTAAAAGACAATTTCCCATTGCCTACTATGGAGCAAATTCTCCAATCAGTGGCAGGCTCTGAATTGATGTCCTTTCTAGATGGTTTTTCAGGGTACAATCAAGTTCTGGTTCATCCTGATGACCAGCTTAAAACTACATTTAGAACAAAATGGGGAACCTATGCATATCAGAAAATGCCTTTTGGACTAATAAATGCAGGAGCAACTTTCCAAAGAGCTATGGATACAGCTTTTAGAGGGTTAATTAATAGAACAGTGGTGGTCTATCTAGACGACATAACTGTATTCTCTAAAGAGAGATCTAATCATTTGCACGATTTGAATCAAATCTTTCAGCGATGCAAAAGATATGGTATTTCTCTCAACCCAAAGAAGTCTTTCTTTGCTCTTGATCAAGGAAAACTCTTAGGCTTTATAGTATCCAAAGATGGCATTTATATTGATCCTGATCGGATTAAGGAAATTTCTGAAATCCCTTTCCCACACAATAAAAAATCGATGCAGTCATTTTTGGGTCAGATTAATTTTGTCAAACGATTTGTTCCAGATTTTTCTCAAATTGTATTACCACTTCAGACAATGATCAAGAAGAATTCAGTCTTCAAGTGGGGATCAGAAGAAAAGCAAGCTTTTGATGATATCAAGCAATCAATAATCAATGCCCCAGCCTTGAATACTCCAAATTTTTCTAATCATTTTACATTGTATACTATCGCATCCAACTCTTCATATGCTGCTGTACTCACACAACCGAATGACAACAACTTAGAAGCACCCATTTCATTTTTTAGCTCAAACCTTCAGGGTGCCGAATTAAATTATTCCGATGTGGAGAAACAAGCCTTTGCTGTATTCAAAGCAGTCAAACATTACAAACCCTTCCTTTTGAAAACTCACACAAAAGTTACAGTCCCTTTCCCAGCGGTAAGGCAACTATTAATTCAAAAAGAACTGGGTGAAAAAAGGGCCAATTGGGTCACAGCACTTCAAGAGTATGACTTAGAAATAAAGCCAGCAAAGATTGTTAGGGGCCAAGGTTTTTGCAGGATATTGGCAGGAGCATCAAACATTCCTGAATCAAGCGATATGGATCAGACTGAATCAATCAATCAGATAAGTGTCACTGATTCTGAATCTCAATATGCAGATTTAATATTTTATTTGAAGAACGGTTACGCTCCTCCAAATTTATCGTACAAAAATAAAAGGGCCATTAGATTAAAAGCAAAGAATTTCACTCTTATTGATGATGTGCTTTTTAGACAAAATTATGATTCTATCTTGTTAAGATGTCTTGAGAAACCTGAAGCTCAAAAGGTTTTGCAGGAGCTACATGATGGACCAGCAGGAGGACATTTTGGAGCAGACACAACAGCTCACAAAGTTATTCATGCTGGATATTATTGGCCTACTCTGTTTAGAGATGCTCATGAATACGTAAGAAAATGTTTCAATTGCCAAACTTCAAGTGGAAGACAACGGAAATCAGCTTTCCCTCTGTAACCTATCAACATTGAACAACCATTTGAACAATGGGGATTAGATATCATTGGGGAAATTACTCCACCATCTTCCAAACAACATAGGTATATCCTCACTGCTACCGATTATTTTACCAAATGGGTGGAGGCTATTCCTTTGAAGGCAGCAAATTCAGAGGCAATCATCGAGTTCATAGACCAATTCATCATTACCAGGTTTGGTGTCCCAAACGCTCTCGTTTTTTATAATGCTTCCTATTTCTCAGGAAATGCTATATATGATTTCGCTATTAAAAGAGGGTTTAAACTGAAGTATTCTGCTAATTATTATCCCCAGGGAAATGGTTTAGCCGAATCTACTAATAAGAATCTCATCAAAATCATTAAGCGAACTGTTGAACAGAATCATAGAAACTGGCACAAATCTTTAGCGTTTGCATTATGGGCTGATAGAATAACACAAAAGGCTTCTATAGGTTCCTCCCCATTTAATCTGGTATATGGAAAAGAAGCAGTATTGCCTACAAATCTTTTTCTACCCTCTTTAGCCCTAGTACAGTACATTGAAGAGACTCCTTCTTCTTCCATCCAATTTAGACATGACCAAATTCTTAAATTAGAAGAAGAAAGGGAAAAAGCCAGAATCACTCATGCCAAACATCAACAAATCATCAAAGCATCCTTTGACTCAGCCTCATCCGGTTCCAAACAGTTTCAAGTTGGTGACTTAGTTCTCAAATGGGACAAGGCCCATGAAGATAAAGGTAAGCATACCAAATTTCAGAAAATGTGGCTTGGACCATTTCAGATCTGTGAGAAGATAGGCCATTCAACCTTTATATTGCAAGACTTATCAGGGTTGAGAGATTCTCTCCCTGTTAATGGCCTGATCTTGAAGAAATTCTTTAATTGAGAAGGTAATCCCTTCTCCTCTTTGTAGATTTGCGTAGTTTGTAGGATCGGTAGGAAATAAAACTGTAGAGTATCCCCATTGACCTTTTGCTGTGTTTGAAGAAGCTGTCTCACAAAAATAATAAGAATATTTGCTTTTAGATAGTAGAACCCTCAATCAAAAGGAATAATTTTTAGGAAATTAGATATCCTTGTGTTCTGAAACTACAATCTAACTTTTGAAGACTCTTCTCAAGATGTAAAAGTTCTGTGAATCATTTTCTGTTTTCAAAACTGGTCTCCAAAGGTTATCCATTTTAAGATAGAAACTAACCAATTTTCAGCATCTTCAACTCTTCTCCTGTCATCCATTTGCTCTTAAGGAGAAGATTGTTCACCCCATTCACTAAAGTTTATGGTTACTCAGAGTGTAATTCTAAAATATAAAAGATTAAAGATAAGAGGTCTTATTACAAGCCTGCTTACCATGTTCATAGGAAAATAGTTTGACTGGCATTACCAATACTGCCTACCAAAACAAGGTAATGGCTTGAAATTTCAAGACAAGAGGTCTCATCACGAGCCAGCTTGTTCAGTTAAATTATTACCAGTGAATGGCATTGTCAACAGCTGGCCACCAAACCAGGACAATGGCTTTTTATCTTATCAATAACAAAGAAGAAAAAACAGATGAAAAATAAAATATGAGAACATGTTTTAGATTCATTCTGTTAACTACACTCTTATGTGAATGGAAAAGTGAACAATACTATGGTTAAAAGGTATCCCTGTCGAGACTATAAACGTTTGCTGGCAACAGAGGCTCTACCTATGACAGAGGAGTTAATTATAAAGCTGATTTGGGAAAGTTTTCTGTTTTATCATTATAAACCAATAAAGGCCTATTTTAAAAACTTAGAATGTATTTATTTTCTTGAAACCAAAAGGGAAGAAGTTAACAGAATAAGTTCACTTTGTTCAGAACGCATGAATATCCAGTTAAATTAGAAGTTTTCCCTTCTGATTGAGTTTCTATTTTGGAAAAGCTTAAGTGTTTGTATTAGTTTCAGAGATAACTGGTTCTTCCAGCGAATCGCCAATTGTTGTGCTCTACAACAACCCCCCATTTCATAACATTTTCATTCACACAAAAAATTAACATATGGAATGGGTCCCTTTTAAAATTTAATTGGCATCAATGCTTTTGTGTTCAAAAAGGTATGATAATCAAATGAGTTTATGTATTTAAGCCTTTTTGAATAATAGTGTTCCAATAATAAAGCAATCTTTTGTTATTGCGATAAAGCGATCGCAAGATCGCATATCGCAATGACATGAGAAATACATTAAAACGGCACCTTGTTCTCCGCCGATGCGATATCGCTGTCGGTGATCGGCGATATTCCATGCACACCTAAAAAGGGCACATAACTCACGCCCCGACGCGACGCGATATCGGCGATCAGCTATCGGCGATCGGCTATCGGCGCTGCCTCATATGGGAAAAAACACTTTAAGTTATAAACCCCGACCCGATGCGATATCGCTATCGGCCGTCGGCAGGATCTCATGCACTTTGATAAGGCGCTCGGGTCTTACCCCCGATGCGATGCGATATCGCAATCGGAAATCGGCAAATCACTTTATATGCACTTTGTAATGTTTCCACGCGCTAGTCTGATGCGATGTCGCAATCGGCACTCGGCAGGATCTTTTCCTAATGATTGTGTAGCATCTATTCCCCGATGCGATGCGATATCGCTCATCGGCGGTCGGCATTCTCAAAAAGTCATCGCTTGAAGCCTTAAAGTTATATTGATATCCGGTTGATAAAGCGCAAATTTCAAAATGCCGTTAAATGCAGGATAAGGTAATGCATGTGTATTTAAAACTTTGCCCCTTCGATTAACGAACACTTGCATTTAACCGCCAAAATATCTGTTGCACGCTTAAGGGGGTCATTCAGCCGGATAACGGTGTGATACTCATTTAATGGGTAGCAGGCCTTAAATCACCATTAATGCATCTGCAATATCTTCCCAGTGATTGGATCCGCAGCCACTTTTGAGAATTAATCTCACCACGCTTCAAATGATATATCTTTCCCGTTTTGGATTGTCATTGTTATTTCCTTGTTACGATTTCTCTTGCATTTGTGTAGAATTCATCTATTGAGAGAAGCCTGAGCATGATGGGGAAGAAATCCAAGAGGACCGCGGGCTCCGCTGCTGCATCTGTTGCAGGACAAGCTGCCGCGGATAAGAAGAAAGGCCTAATTTCAGACACTACGTGCACTGGTCTCACTAGGACTTCATGGCAGGGCACATATAATCTATTAGAGGCTGAGCAACCGAAAGTGATAGTGACAGAGGCTAGTGTGGATGTACTAAAGAAGTCCGATGCTACTCTCAAAGACTTGGCCGACTCCTTTCTTCACAGGATAGCAGCCAGAGAGCAGGTCCTTCCCTACACTGATGTAGTGCGCTAGGCAATCGAGGAAATTCCAATCATCGATAGAACGTTTCACACAAGGGATGGAAGGATTTTCGGGTCATTCAAGCCAGAGCACCTAAGGCAAATGTATCATTTGCCCGAGCCAGAGAAAATCTATAACAAAGCCTTCGTGGAGAAATTTGCAGCCGAAAATGAAGTACAATCTGAACCCATCCGGGATTGGAGGCAGAATCCGGCCAAACACAAGCACGAAAGCTCGGGTAAGTACTCCGTCGATTCTTTGGCTTCTCCCTATTACTATGCGGGGATTATGATGTGTAGACTATGGGGGTTACATGACTCTGCTAATTTCGACATAGAAATGGTTCCCCTGATGGAAGCAGTTGTTAATAGTATAATCATGGATTGGGCCACCATTCTTTCTGATAAGTTGGCCGTAGCTGTTCGTGACTTTAGAGCCAAATCTAGAGTCACCGAAAGGAAAATCCCACCATTTTATTATAGTGCTTACATTATGGATACCTTGTGCTTTAATTCTGAGTTTCCTATCCTCGGTTGGAGGTGGACCACCCAAGACCCCTCACCCATTCATTTGTACCACCAGAAATTGTGGAAGTCCTCTTACAAGGACCATCTGTATCAAATTTGCAATGGTTTTATGGTTCCCATTCATTATTCCATTTTTGATCGGCCTATTCCCAAAATCTCCTATCTGGCTTCCTTCGACTTACCAGCTGTAGCAGGTTGGTTCGGAGAAGATCATTTTACCTATATTAGGGTTTTTGGGAGCCAGGCCAAGCCGCATGTTCTCCCTTTATATGTTCCAAACAAATTGTTGGCCCAAGAAATCTCCTACCAGATTATGGCCGAGAGTGTCACACAAACTCTCAAGAAAGAAAAGAAGAGGGGCTGGCCCTCTTTTCCCTTGAGAATTGGTGTTTTTACTCTGCATGATCTCAAGAATGCAGAAAAAGAGGCAACAAAGATGCAAGCTTTATCCCTGGCCACTATCCCAAGCAGACTCTATGATCCACATAAAACTGTCTACACTGCCCTAGAACAGGCCAAATTAACAAGAGTTGACCATCAAGAGGATATGTTTGATGACCTGTTCGTCGCCGCCGATAAAATAGGCCAGACCAAACAACTTGCTAGAATGAGATATAATGATGAGACGTTAACTGAGTTCAATAAACTTAGAGAGCAGAGGTTGCAAACTCTGCCTCTAGATTTATTGACAACAACCCCAGCGTCTTCCTCAAGCGAGCCTGGTCTGCAACAGACGAGCCAACCTCCTGTTACAACTAAGGATCAAAAGAAACAACAGGAGAAAAGGCAAAAGAAGCTGCAGGCAGAAAAGCAAAGAAAAGAGCAAGCTGAGAGGCAGAAGCAGGAGCAGATAGAAAAACAGCAAAAGGCGTAGAAGGATCAAGAACAGAGAAAGCAGAAAGAGATAGAGGAACAGAGGAAGAAAGAAGAAGAGGAGAAACAAAAGAAAGAACTGGTAGATAGGCAGAAAAAGGAATTGGCAGATAGGTAGAAAAGAGAGCAAGAGGAGCAGCAGTGAAAAGAGTTAGAGGAGCAGTAGAGGTTAGAACAAGAAAAAGAGCGGAGCAAATCCCAGACAGAGCAACATAAACAGACCTCCATTGATCCTGAATTGCTTAAACAATGGAACCAATTCGATTCCATTATCAGTGGAAAGGAAGGCTCCAAAGACACAGACACCTCTAAGACAAGCGATGCACCAAATACCACTTGTTCTCAGGTTCTAAGCGGAACCAGCGGCCCACCCATTTCAAAGGATGTTGAAGTAATTACTAAAGACCCTTCCGATCAAATTGTTCTCCAGGTGGAAGATATTCCTCCCCTGGATGTTTTCTACAGCCCAAAGCATAAAGCCGTTGTTAAGCGCTCAAGGAAGAGACGAAGGCTTGATCAACCTTCTATCTTTCCTGAGCAAACAGTCACGGGCAATGTAGTCTGGAAGGAGGAATTGGATCCCTTCAATGATCTAACAAAGTTGTCGCAGTACGCGGGAGCTTATTCTGCAGCGACTATTGACAAGGCATCGGAGGTAAGTTTTCTATTGAAGACTAAGGACCAGGAGATTTGTACATTACATGCAGAAGTAACCGAGGCGAAAAACAAGGCAGCGCAGGTAGAAGAACAGTTGTTGGCACAACAGCAAGAAAACAATATATTAACCCAGCAACTCCAGACTGAAAAGCAGAAGATAGACCAGAGCGCAATCCAGAGGCAGAAAGAATTGTCGGAGGCATTGTCACAGTTGAGAACGGCAAATGAGCTAATGATGAAATCAAAAGATGAGCAAATAGCTCAACTATCAGCACAGCTCGAAGACATCAAGAGCACCCAGAAAGTGAAGGATTTCAGAGCGGAGGCAGCTCAAATAAATAGCGCATTAATATCTCATATTAGACTTCTATGCCGACAACTTACTGAGGCTGAGCCATTATGTGAAATATCTACAGCAGTATGTCAACAGATAGAAAAAGCCAGAAATGAGCTATCTCAGGCCGAAGAAACCATAACCGGATATCTTGATTGGCAAGATTCTGATGTGGGGAAAGCGGCGAACTTGCCTAGAATCTATGAGACATACAAGGACATACTCTTCACGGAATGGAACACTCAGGTGATGAAAGCGGAAAGGGCAGCTTCAAGGTGTAAAATGATTGCCAGCAATATGATTGATTTAGTCAACAACACACTCTATTTGGCAAACATGATCTCCCAGTGCACACCTGGAAGCATAACAACAGCAAACATGATTGAACAAACAAGTTATCATGACTTGGAGGAACAGGGAAGGTTAATCGCTGGAGTAAATACCTTAACCTCCGAGGCATATTGGCTCTTTCTAATCAAGCCACATACTCAAAGGTCGGCCCTCAAATGTTTAACAGATGCTCTCGGATGCCTGATCCCCGACATTCAGGATGCCACATATGATGCCCAGCTCACTTCGCGTCTCAACACTCCACCGGAAGTAGAGCCAATGTTGGCGATATGTCAGCTAAGGTTTAAAGGCAAAGAGGCCACCTGATGAAGCATTGCCGCCGACTGCCAGATCGCCAAGGAAGATGGAAGAAATATTTATTGATGCCAATTTAATAGCTTTTCAGTTTCTTAGATATTTAGATTAGCTTAGTATTTATAGACCCTTTCATTGTTTTGGAAAGGGTCGTAAAATTTTGTAATAGACTTAAAGGCTGAAGTTTGCACTACTGTGCTTCAGCCTATATTCTTTTGTGAAACTCGACCGATAGTTCTTAATTTAACGAGAAGGCTGTTTTATACAATTGCCCACTATTGTCTCTTGTTTGGAATGCTTTCTGGTTTGAAGGAAGGACTGTGACATAGCGATTAATATACTGGATTGTTAAGCAGCTTACATGGTACTTTTATCTGCATCTGTGTTCTTTCCTCTTATATGAATTGTTGTGTTATTATTTTTGCTATTGTTGAATACATGTATGCGCTGTAACAACAAATCTTCATTTTGTTCCACTATTGGATGTTTTGTGATATGCCCTCTCTTTTAATCATGCATGTAGCAATGATATGAATGACAAAGTGTAGTAATTCGCTATTATCGCTCTGCATAACTAATTATGCAGAGCAATCTTAAATGGTTTAAACATCTATGCTTTAGCGTTAGAGTCATCTATATGCCTGCCTTAAAGCACAGATTATTAAACGCTACGCTTTAAAAATTGATAAGTCCCGGGATTAGATTATAGTTAGTATATTTCGCCAATAGTTTTAGTTGTTTGCTTATCACCACCATATATCATAAGTCACTCATCCATCCCGTTTACTTATAATTCTTGGGAAACTGGTCCCATTATCCCCAGTCGGAGCCACTATTCCAAACGGAAAAGGAGTTGTACTAAGGTCCGGACCGGGTGGTTTCCCCGATGTTGTTGCAACGATTTTCGGGGCATCAACACCTACATATATGATCCAACACTTCATAAGATATTCAAATCCTTGTACACTCTTGGCCTAATGATCTTCTCCTCCTTATATAGTTTTAGGCGTTTCTCAATACCATGGATCAAAACTACTTAGGACCAATACCTTGGACCAAATACCTCGGACCAATCAAATACCTTGGACCAAAAACCTTTTGGTTTTCCAAGATATACACCGTTTTCCTTCTGTGAAAAGCGTGTGTACGTATACGCTCCTTTTGTTTAATAAACTTGTGTGTATATGTAGCTTGGACAAGGTGAACCTGCATATAAATCTCTTTCTTCATTCTTTGAAGTTTGATCTATAATTCTTTCCTGTTGACCTGCTGCACTATGATCTTTCATCTGAGTGAGTTACCATCAAGGACAACACCTGTATCATAATGCTAACATATGTATGATATTTTTTTCTTACAAATGTTGCAAATGTCTATTTAACACATGGTTGTCTAATGCATTGGTTAATGTGTTTAAATTTCTTCGAATGTGTTGATATTCAATATAATCAAACTGCCTTTCCAACAGACAGACCCTTAAAAAAATCTTAACATTGATGAACTTCTTACTATGTAGACATTATTTAAATGTAATAATATGAGTTGCAGATCTAACCTAACAATCAAATGTCAAACTCCAAATGAGATGGTGTCAGATAATAGTTCAATGACTGCACTATATTCTTCTATGTTGTTTGTTGTTTAACCAAGGCATATCCCATGAATAGAAACTAACTCATCACTGGGTGAATAGATAACCCAAGTTGCAGAAGAAAAATTCCAAGTACTACGACTAGCACCATCAAGAAAACCAATGTAATTTTAAGGGAATTTCGACATTTGCAATCAAATGTAAAACAAGATAAGCAGGAGAAGTAGTAGTGGATTGCAAACAATGATAAAACTAAGGTACACACTTATAAAATTGTAATTAAAGTAATGTACAAATCTCCACGAAATATTTTATGCATAATTTCTCTTTAGGTAAATGCCATTTATGGGGTTTCCTAAAGAGACACCATCATAATATACCATCTCATAAGCTCCTTTAGCTAATACACGTTTTGCAATGTAAGGATAATGCCACATAGGTTCGAATTTACTTGCACCTAATTTGTCATGTGCTTGGTCATAGACCAATACTAGGTCACCTTCTGCATAAGAAGGAGGATTTATGTTTTGATCAAATTGAGCTTTGACTCATTTTTTATGAGCCTCGCTAGCCAATGCGGCCTCATGGTGAGTTTCATCCAAATGTGCTAAATGAAAAAAATACTCTTTCTCTACAGAGGTAGCTGGTAATGAATCGATCGCTAGTTTCAAAGATGGAATTTCACATTCAATTAGTAAAACTAACTCCAAACCATAAACAAGTTGGAAGAGAGTGAAACCCATAGATGTTTTTGCAGTAGTATGGTATGCTCACAAGGCTGAAAAAAGCATAGTATGCTAGTTTCATTTATGAATTCCAACTATCCGTTTAATCATGTTTGTTAAAACTTTGTTAACAACTTCAAATTGATTATTTTCTTGTGGATAGTAAGGGGTAGATATATCATGGCATAGGCCAAGTTGAACCAATAGTTTAGTAATCATAAAATTGTGAAAATGGCTACCATGGTCCATAGAAATGGCCTATGGGACACTGAACTGAGAAATCACATGATTGAAAATGAAAATTGTTTCAGTTTTGCCGTCATTGTTATATGTAGGCATTGCCTCGGCCCATTTTGTAAAGTAATCAAATGCAAGGATAATATACCCATGCCCCCTAGCCAAGTGAGGGTTACAAGTGACGAAATCTATACCCAATTTTTAAAAAGGAATAACAACTATAATAGGTTGAAGAGGAGCTCGAGGCGCTTGCATCTTGCGATCATAAACCTAGAAATTATGGCATTTTTTGACTGCAATAATGCAATCTTTAAACATGGAAGGCCAAAAATAGCCAGCACGCAATATTTTCTGGCAATGGCATACCATATATATGACCATCACATGTTCCAGAATGACAGTCATTTAGTGCTTTTCAGTTTCTTGAAAAGTTAAGTATTGTCGAAAGATAGATTCAATACCATGACGGTAAATAGTGTTACCAACAATGTTATATTGTTTGGATTGGTAGTAGATGTGACGACGATCAGTTAGAGATAACCTAGGCCTAAAAGTTTGGGTTTGAAGATATGTGATGATATATCCATACCAAGGATCAAACGTACTAATCAGAAAGAGAGATTCATTTGCAAAAGAATATTCTACCACTATTTCTATGTTAGTATAGGTAAAATCACAAAATAATTTAGTGAAAACTAATGATTTCTTTGATTTAGATCTTTTGAATTCCAAGTAAAATTCCTATAAACTGATTATCCATTTGGATTATTTTCCCCTAGAAATGTTTTGGTAAGAATATACATCATAGGGATGTGATCTGAAATGACTGTCCTTTTTTGCAAAACTATATAGTGACAAAAATGCTAAACAACTTGAACAATTGCAAATGCTAATTTCTCCACATGCGCATACTTGATCTCAGTTTTAGTGAGATTTTGACTTAGGTAATAGATCACATGTTCATTGTTATATTCATCTTCCTACACTAGTACCATGCCAATGGTGGCATCTGGCATAACTAAATATAGAAATTAATCATGATGATAATCATCTGGATGCAATAACGGTGCATGGTTCAATGCGTATTTCAATGCATGAAAAGATTTTTCAGCAAGCTCATCCCAAATGAAAGAAATTCCCCTTTTCAAAAGTTGGGTAAAACATCTAGTCAACTTGGCTTAGTTTGGTATGAATCTATGTAAAAAGTGTTCTTTCCCCTGCAAACTCTGGAGTTGATGAAGACTAGAAGGAATGGGCAAGTTTAAAATTGCCTCTACCTTAAGAGGATCGACACAAATGCCTTCTTCCGAAACAACAAATCCTAGAAGTCGACTAGATTGCACGCAAAAAATGCATTTGTGTGGATTCAAATGAATTTTGTATTTCCTACATCTAATGAAAATCACTTTCAAATGTCATGGATGATCCTGTCGTTTCTGCATGTGTGCTGGCAGGTCATCCAAGTAGGGTTGGATAATATGTTTGATATCGTGAAACTCATAAGACATCGCTCTTTGAAAAGTTGCACCAACATTCTTCAAACCCAATGGGAGTTTACGATTTTCAAAAGTTCCCCATGGGCTTATGAATTTCATCTTATGTTGATCGATAAAGAGTGTGTTTATTTGACTGTAACTAGAAAATCCATCCATGAAAGAGAAATATTTTTTTCCGTCACAATCATCAACAATTTGATCAATGTACAGAGTTAGGTAATTGTCTTTTGGACAAGCCATGTTAATGACCCTATAATCAATGTATAATTGAATGGCTACTTGTTCTTTTTTAACTAGTACAATATTTGATACCCAATCAGTCAAAGGAACATGGTAAATAAAACCTTCTTTTAATAGTTTTTCAACTTCAACTTTTATAACAAAAAATTTCCGTTGATGCACCAGATGCAATATTTGTCTAATAATTTTTGCATATGGATAAGTCTTGATTTCATGCACTACAATATTATGATCAATTCCTATCATTTCTTCGAAAGCCCAAGCAAATATGTCATGAAGTTCCTAGAATAGGGCTTTATATGTTTGAATTTATTTAGGAGAACAAGAAGCTCCTATATTCATATTTTCAGTAATTCTTGGTTTCACTGAGATGTTTATTGACACAATTGTCGATATGTTTTCTAAATTCTTTTTAGATTCTGAATGAAGAATAGACATCGAACATTCAGGATTATTCACAAACTCAGGTGAAAACACCGACGAAAAATTATTCTCGGCTTTGTCAAGGAAGGGTAAGAAATATGAGTGATGATGGTAATCATCCCAAGGAATTTTATCTAAATTCATTACCTCCATAATGCCTTCATCAACTATAAAGTCTCTATCAAAAGGATCAAGTATCAATATTGGTTCTAAATGTGAAAAATGAGAATAATCATCGATGATTGTATTTACTCAATCATTTTTAGATAGTGATGGGTTGGAAAAGGATTGAACTTCATCATAAGCCAATTCAAAAGGACTAAGAGGCATCTCACTTCCGTATAATGTTAATTCTGACTCTAAAGGCACTTTCCAAGGATCAAAAGAGTTGAAAGTGCTTGATGTAATCATATTTACCTGGGAAACATTATAAGGAAAATTTGGTGGAGGGAACTCAAAATTCCCCATAAGAGATGAGTCTTTAAGAAGACCAACACCAACATATTCATACAGAGTAGTCAATTTTCCAACAAAAGGAACACTACCAACAGAGTTAGGTTATGAAGTGTAATAGGACCACTGGTATACTTTCACAAATTTTCCTTTATGAGGAAACATGATCATTCGAAAAAATGAAGATACCACTGCAGACATGGCATAAGTCCAAATTCGTCCAAGTAAAATGTTATAATCAACTTGAGCATTGACGACCTCAACTTCAATCACAATTGTTTTACCCTTTAATTCTACAGGCATATTGTTCAAAATTCCATAAGTTCAAAAACCTCTTCCATCAAAGGCTTTCAAAGTCTTGGGAGATTGATTGATCATTGGAGAACCTAAATATTTCCAATAATCAATAGACATAATGCATATAGATGCTCCTTCGTCAATTATTGTTCAAAAAACTCATATAGTTTTGATAAAAACTAGTAATTGGATTGCTAATGGATGTGGGAGTCATGGTACATGATTTTCGAGATAAAAAATGATTGTATTAGAGTCCTGGGGATCTACTACTCCTATAGCTATTAATAGTAATTTCCTTTTTGGTGGACAAGTCTGAAGCACTTCGAGAGCTGACATTGCTGAAGGTCACATAGCTAAATCTTTAGCAATGTTGTAATTCTAAGAAGCTCTAGCATGAGGATTAAAAGATGAACTTCAAAGAAAACCTTTAGGAGGCGGTCGAATTACCATATCAAGATTGGGGTTTTCTATGTGTAAAGGTTCATAAATAGGAGGAGCAGATGTAGAAGCTTGACTAGCTAAACTAGGATCATCTCTATTCAAACTAGGACTTTTTGATCTATAGTCTTTAGTTATCGTAGCTATCATAACTAGTGAAAACATCATCATGATGTTTATTGATGTGGAAGAGGAAGATGGGTTATGGGAAACCATCTCACTATATTGAGAAGGAAATGGATCCTTAAAAACAACGGGAGTAGGTGAACCCTTAACGAATTTAGAAACTTTGGCGCCATGAGGGCACTAGCTGGTGTAATGATCTTCATCACAGATTAAACTAGAATAACGAGGTTTCTTCTTTTCATGAGTTGGTTCTTTTTTGTTTGATTTCCCCTTGGGAGTAGTGTCTTGCTTGGATTTTCCTTTTCCTTTCTTTTTACCTCTGAATTGCTTGTTTTTTCCAGCATATTCATCTGTGACATTTATTTCAGAAGTAATTTCATGAGAAGGATATTCTTCGAGTGAATATGTTAAAGACAAAATATAAGTATTCTTATAATTTTTCTTTTTAAGCTTAGATTTTTGGTTCACAGAACTAATCACAACATCAACAGCATGTGATCATGTACGAGCTACGTTGAATTGATCTAGATGAGGTAGATCTGGAAATTTTTCATACAAAGTGCCAGATTGAGTATAAACAAGATCTAAGTACTTGGCACGAGCAATAACTTGTTCTTCAGTTACAACACCACCCTTGAAAAAATCTTCAATAATTACTGATAAAAGTAATTTTATAAACCATTCGGCCAAAATCTGGTCTGGGATATAAAATTTAACTAATCAATGTCTTCGTCTCCATTAATGAATATGATCTGAAATATAAGTGGGCGTTGACTATTTCAGAGAAGTTAAAATTTCAGTACCATTATCATATAAGATGGGTAGTCAAAAATGTGTCAAGAAAGAAATGGATATGGTGTTGAAAGTACTGAATGAATGTTGCCTTAGGGTGGTCCTGACGTAGGTTCAGAGTTAGCTGCACCAACCAACAAAACCCTACATTACTGACCCTTTCGGCAACAACCCACGTAATGCAAGCTGCAGTATCACCCAAAGTAGTATGGGGGGATGCAAGAACCAATTTTCTGCATCTAGAGACTAGTGTGATGTCTTTGAGTGCCTCAGATCTGCCTTCGCTCAGATTGATACACTCTTAGGGAACATTGCTGCAACTCTATTAAAGTATCCTTCAGACCTTCATGAAGGTCTACAATTAGTCCTTGTGGACCTCTAACAGTCAATTTTCCTACTTATGTGCATCATAGAGAAGTTCTAAATTAGTGTTCACGCATATTTACTTAATTCATTAGTGAACATAAGAGAAATCACCAGAGTCTTCACGAAAGTATTTAAATATGTATTGCATACATTATTAAGACTTATTCAAGAGAATCACGTAACATTCAATCAATATTTCATAAACAAATCATTCATCAGTGGTATATAACACTAACAAAGATAAACGGAAATACTCAAGAATTCTTCGGAAAATTATCTTTATTATTCTCAATTCAATGTTACAGACTTAAACTGCCCTATGTATACAGCTAAAGGGGTTTGCGCACTTAGTTGTGGATTCTACCTAGACCTCCACGCACTCAGCTGTGGACCCTTTCTTTCCCTATCTAAGCACAGGAAGCAAATCCTTCCTACCATAGCTCCTCAATCCACCCAATTCTCTCTTAGTTCCCTCTTGTTTCTCTGTCTATATCTTCTCTACTTGTCTTTTCACTAAGACTCACTATTTATAGATTTTTCATACAATTCCATGGTCCGCAGACGAAGGGTGAATCTCAATACCGACTCAAAACTTTATATAAAACAAGGGGCTAAGCCCCTTTGACTCCTATTCATCTACGTGCTCTGCATCCACAAATCGTGGAGACTTTACATTATTTACAAAACTGTACCAAAACTTTGGTTTTCTTAACCCCAAACTAACCCAAGGGACCCCATCCCAATAGGGCCACAACACAAAGATCGTGACCCACCCTTGAGTCACTCTATTGGAACTGTGATCTTACTACGAAGACCCCCCAACTCCACCTGAATTACTGCAACTTCAACAATGCTCTGTGTCGCTGCCTCTTGAACCTCCTCGATCAATTTTTCAGTGGATAGTCCTTCTACTACCAGCCTCATTGTTTGATGTGTCTGTTCTAGTCCTTTAAGCTGATCTTGAATGGAATTCGTGACCTAATAAGCCTCCTCCAACCAAGGTTACAACCTGTCCTTTAGTAAGGCCTCCTTCTTCTGTGCTTCCTCCACTTGTGCCAATAGTTGTTTTCCTTCCTGTAACTTGGCAAGGCACTGTGTTGGTGCTAAGGGGTGTGTAGTTGCCCTAACCTCATCATATTACGCTGCAGATCCCTTACCTCTATGTTCAATGTCTACACATTCAGATCCTCCTACAAATTGGTCACTAGCTCCATAGCCTGCTTGAACAATGCCACACAGTAAGTGAATGTGGCATCCAAGGTAGCCATACCTTCCTTTATTGTGATTTCGCGCTGCTCCTAGACCTTAGGCAGAGTCATGGACTGCAACTTCAGCTACAGGTCTACAATCTTCATGTTGAACTCAAAAATTACTTGTCCAACTTCTGCTTTAGCCTCATGCACACCAGCTGCTAGTTTTCTAATTTTGGCTTCCGGTTGTGCATCCTCCAGGATATGAAGGTCATGCACTCTCTTGCATGCCTCTGCTACTGCTAACTCCAGATGTGAACTATGTGCCTGAAGTTCCTCTGTTTCCTTCAGATCCTGCATCTTTTCAATGAACATTTGTTCATTATTGACTTTTTACTCACTTATGAGGTTGAAGGCGCACTTCTCCCTGGTTCTCAATTCATCTCCCACCCCTTTATGTAACGCGTGGAGGGTTTCATTGGAGAGCACTACTATATTTAGTCCTATGTTCTTGATTGTACTAAGTATAATATGATCATTGGCAAACTTTACGCAAATGGACCCTTTGGGAAACAGTATAGTTCTGAGATCCAGGGTCCTTACTAGCTTTGTTTCTTGACTTTTCCCGGGTGTCTGGCTCGCTTGCTCTGCGCTCGCTTGTCCAACGCTGACCTATATTCTGCTTGTTTGGATCTGCATATTGTGCATATCCTTTTGGATGCTCCCTAGTGTCTGCATGTATTTCTTCTCAAATTGCTGCAACACTTATTTCAGTGTATCCTTGACTTTATCGTCGATCTCATCAAGATCGCTTTCTGTCAACACCATGGGATCAACCTGTGTTTTGTCAGATTTCGACTTTTTCCGTGTGCCACCCTTCTACTCCTTGCCACATCGTTTCAAAATAAATGGGGTGCTCTGCCCCTTATCTCCTCCGCCACCTTGTCCTGAAAGCTCTTCTTCCTTTGTTTCTGGCGAAGGTGGCTTATCAACTTTCTGGGACTCGCATTGTTCTTTTCCCCCTACTCCATAGTAGTGCATTCCTACTCAATGTGAGCCTTTTCTGTAGCTTACTTCTTTCACTTTTCTGCAAGGGTACGCACAACTTGCTTAGCTACCTCCTTTCTTTTCTGTGTAGCAGAACTTCCCACACCCATGCTTGTTCCAACATCTACTTCTAACGGGGCATGCCACTCTACAGGCCATGCCGCTACAACCTCTTGCACATCCGTTTCTGACACCAAATAGGGAAACTAGTGCCATTTCTACTCTAGAAGTCAACGTTGAATGCCACATAGGTTGACAACTATGTGAACAAGATTGGGGATAACCTCGGATGCTGATTGATTGCCATATGGAGATCCATTTCCATAAGAACCCAAAATAGCTTTGTCTCTGCAATCCACGTGACATCCTTTGTATACCATAACGAAGAGAATTGTGCTGCCTCCAGCAATCCTTCCTTGAGGGGAGGAAATTGGCTATCCTTCATAAATTTCCATGCAACAAGCACTATTGACAGCAACAAACAAGTGTAGTGTAATGGCTTGGTTTCATCCTGGGCTTCTCAGTAGTTCGCTAGGAACTCTTAACAGAGGTACCTTGACCAATTAAATTGTATGCCTTTCACGCACTACATAGCAAGGGAAACCACAGGCGTCGGAATCTCATATGCATGACATTTTATCATAACCTTTCCTGCTAAAATCTAGGCAACAAATTGAAATGCCTAGTCTGTTATGGAAAAAATGGAATACCCTCGCGACTACTTGAGGAGGTCGTAATCCCTTTTCATCTTCTCTATAAGATATTTCTCATCAGTCTTCCCTCCAAACTCATTAGCCGAGTCCGTGCCTTTGTAGGGCAGCCACGTGATTCTTTGAATGAGCATGTCCATGATGGGGATAGGTTATCCTAGCCATAAACATTCATCGTGCACTAGTATGAGGAGTTAGCACACACATATCATATTAATCAGGGTGCGTTGATAATGTGGCACCCACAACATATTGAGAAACCTTGACTTCTCGACACCGCAAACCCGTTCCTCCATCTCCAACGTTGTAACACCTGTTTCTTCATAACAGAACCTCCACATATATTTTTCCGTTGACAAATTGGGAAACTTAGTGTGGTCTGCGAGGTCCAAATCCTCAATTTTTAATAATGGTATCCTTGCAAGCTGAGGGCCTTCAAAAGGGGCCTACGTAGGTAGCAAGGGCATGGATATTGTAAACTTCTCAGTATCTGGGTCCTTCATGACCTTTGATTTTCCCTTCCGCAGAGGGATATACTGAGGCAACCTTGTCATGGGTTCCATTCCTTCAGCATCAATATCCTTTGTGCCCTAGAATTCCTCTGCCTTGAGGTCCACTACTCTCACTAGTTGCTTATCTTTTTTCTTCTTTGCCTGTGTGTCAGTATGCTTCCTTAGGGATACGTGCACTGGCACTAGCTTCTACTTCTTGTCCTTTGCGGATTGCTTTGACTTGGTTTGTTGGGTTTCTGTAGTAGGTGTATGCTTCAGCCTACGCGACCTCGACGTCGTAGGCATAGGAGCTAGAGCTTCCATAGTTATAACTTCTAGGGCGGCTATGTCAGAGACAACATTGCTAGTACTCATAGTTTCAGCAAGACTTGGTGCAGACATTTATTCAAGAATAAGCTTCTGTTTATCTCAAGCAATTCGGAAAACACAAGGCTCGCAACTAAATCTTCCCAAAATGCTCAGATCATAGGCAACAAACAACGAAATTCACTAACAACTCTTAGAGCACAAAGTGTTCTCTGTTGGACCGACACACGTAATTTATAGGGGGTTTTGAATTGAAATATGACTATTCCCCCCAATTTCTGATAATAAATTTTGTTTTGGCAGCAGATCTTCAAATATTTTTGCCTTAAATGTCACCACCATGCTCCACTTAACCATTTTCTGGCCATCAATTCATGAAAAATAACTCCAATGGTCATTTTTATGTTCCACTGCACAGTACCTTCCCCTATGGCGAAGCTTCCAAAGCGTAGCTTCCTGGGTTGCATCTCTGTCATTCTCTACACAGCGTACTTGCTATGTTGTCCTCCAAGTTGGGCAGTGTAGTTTATAGTCCCACTTTCTATTGCAACTTCCTGGAGCACTAAGACTCTCTGCTGCCTTATAGTCGTTGTGTAGGATCCCCTGTATATAACTTCAACCTGTTCCCATTCACTTTTCACGAGAAGGGTTCCCCATTCAGCTTTGTGAGCTGAACTGTGCCTCCATCTGTAATTTCTTTGACAATATATGGCCCTAACCAATGAATTTGGAATTTACGCGGAAATTTATTGAATTTATTATCATATAACAGGACACTATCATTTACCTTGAAGGTGTGAAGCTTGATGTGGTGATCATGCCATGATTTTTCACGTTCCTTCTGGACTTGCTAATGGAATCCTGCCAAAAATCGATCTTCTTCGAGCTCCATCAACTATGCAAGTCATTCCTCCAAGACCGCGGGATCCACCATATCCATCAGAGTTGCTATGCACAAACTCGGCACAATGTACTCCATCGGTATTATGGCTTTGACCCCATATACTAATCTGAACGGTGTTTGCCCTGTCATCTTCTTACAATTAGTCATGTAAACCCATAGTATTGTAGGTATGCTCACATCCCAGTCATTCTACTGCACGTTACAGATCTTTATCAGCACGTTCTCCAAAATCTTGTTAAAATCCTCGATAGTTATGTTTTCCTACATGTGGTATGGCGTACTCTTCTGATGGTAGACTTGGAACTCTTCAATCAACGCGTTGATCGTTTCATTAAGAAAGTGCGTGCCCCTGTCACTCATCAATACTTTCAGTCAGCCAAATATGGTTAATATGTAATCAAACAAGAATTTTGCTGCCATAGCCCCTGTATAATCTTTAACCGGCTGTGCCTCTACCCATCTAGTGAGATATTCCGTCACAGTGATAATATAGTGTGCACCCATTTTCTTTCCAGGGGACTAAATTTTCCCAACAAAATCAATCACCCATTTCTCAAAGGGCTACAAAGATACTTGAGGATGTAGTGGTAACTCATCTTTTTGTGATGGTCTACTAGTTTTTGACATGCATCGCACACCTTACAATATGACTTGGAATCCTTGTACAATGTTGGCCACCATAGACCTACGTGAAAAATCTTCTAGGCAGTTTCCTTTCTCGTATAATGGCCTCCCGCAGCTCCCCCATGAGCTTCAATGAGAATTCTATATCGCTGAAAGTCTAGCACGTATCTCAACAATATTTCATCTGCACCCATATTATATAAATGTCCTGCAATGAATGAAAAATCAGTCGTGTGCACTACTAATTCCTCCTTATGCTAGCTTGTATAACCTTCCGGTGCCATCCCCGTAGTCAAGAAGTGAATAATGTCTACAAAATGGTCATCTTCTACACACACCACAAAGAGCTGCGCATCTGGAAACCCTTCCTCTAGATTATTAGGCTCCTCTCCTGTTTCGATCCGTGACAGATGGTAGGTCCTACATTTAACCTTCCTAGCTTCACAATGACTTCAAAGTTATACTCCTAAAATAATATCCACCATCTGCAGATCGTCCCCCCCAAAACAAGCTTGTTGACCAAGTATTTCAAGGAAAAATGATCTATGTACATCTTGAAATTCCCTCCTAACAGATAATGCCTGAATTTTTGCAGCACATACATCATGGCCAATCCTTCGCACTTAGCCATTAAATAAAATTTTTCGGCCTTCGATAAATTCCTACTTGGGAAGGCTATAGGATGATCCATTTCTCCTTCACCAGCATGCATTAGCACTACACCCAACGCAATGCAAGAGGCATCCACATGAACATGAAACTTCTTTTTCCAATCAGGGAATATCAAGATCGGTGCAGTGACCATATTTTATTTCAACACATCTAAGTTGTGTTGGCATTCTTTATCCCAATAGAATGTTGTGTCCTTCTTTAACAATTTCTCCATTAGGCACAGTAATTTGAGTGTAAGCTTTGATAAATTTTATATAGTATCCCATATGTTCCAGCGTTGTGTGCAACTACTTGACATTCCTGGGGGCCTCCAAATTCACAATTATCACAATATTTGCGGGTTCCACCATCAATCCTTGATTGCACACAACATGACCCAGAAAGATCCCAAAAGGAACACAAAATATGCATTTTTTCAAATTGAGTGCGATATGGAATCTGTGGCATGTATCCAACATCAGGTGCAGACTGACTACATGGTTCTTCACTAATCCAAACACTGTCCAGTCATCAAATTATACTTCCATAAACTTATGGATGAACTCTTTGAACGCTGTTATGACTATGCAAGAAAATATCGCAAGCACATTCTTGAGTCCAAATGGCATCAGAATGTACTGAAAATAACCCCACTCCATCACAAAGGTCGTTTGACTCCTATCCTCAGGCGTGTTCTTAATCTGATGATACCTAGAGAATCCATCATAAAGGAATATGCCTCCTGTTAGTGTCGGTATCTTTAGCCCTCCATTAGATATCAAATCCTCTTGTTGCATTGCATATTAGGTGTCCCACCTAGTCAGTTGCATTCCATTAGGAAACATGGATCATCTGACGGTAGTAGTTTCTCTTACAGTTTCCCTCATGTCCTGTACCTGCTGTCTCATGTTTACTTATCAAAATCATATACAGTCACCATTTTGTCTTTAAAATTTCAAGAGTCATTCTTCTAAGATTTCATTGTCATTAGGTCTAGGGTTTCATCAAAAAGGGTTTCAAAATGTCTGATAACAGTCAGTAGGTATATGATGAGGCTCCAACACCAATAAATTTTATAACTAATTGTTCAGAAGTGTATTTTTCCTCAAAACTCTATTTTGAGGAAAAACAGAGTATTCTAGATTTTATTGTACAAATTTATGTAATTTCATCTCCTTCACATGTAAATCACTTCACCTGCAACCCTGGTCACTTTCCCTAGCCTCAGTAGCTCCAACCCCCTGCAAAACAAACAAAACACAAGTCATTCAGTTCATCATAAGCTCTAATAAAGTGAAAAAGCTCAAAAAACAGAGTTAAAAAAGTTAAGTCATATTCCAAACATTGTAAAGTGGGTTTTA
Organism: Pinus tabuliformis; assembly: GCA_031772625.1. Taxonomy (NCBI): domain Eukaryota; kingdom Viridiplantae; phylum Streptophyta; class Pinopsida; order Pinales; family Pinaceae; genus Pinus; species Pinus tabuliformis. The sequence goes on along the minus strand of CM062817.1, from coordinate 1,107,410,071 downwards.
TGAAACAAAAATTTAAAAGTCTTTGTATATAAATGATTTATTCAATTTGAAAAGCCCATTTTCATTCAAGCAACAAGGTGTGAGCAAGAGCAAAGTTGTGTTTGAGTAAAATAAGAGAAATTGGGAGAAATTGCCTGAAATCAGCGGCGCAGCGCACATAGCAGGCGCGGCACATAGGGCCACGATTTCTAGTTTAAAATTAAACGGGCGCGAAGCACACACAGGGCACCGCGTGTTGGGTTTGAGGTGCAGCACATAGAGCTTCCAAGCCCAATTTCTTCAACCACTTCCTCAAAAACACCAAACTCTCCCAAATCCTCCCGTGTACAAGTAAGTGCAACTCTCCTCTTTGCTAGTGAAAGGATTTGTCATCAAATTTATGGTGGTTGTGTGAACAAAAAATCAAGCCCTACCTGTTGCATCTCTCAAAGGAAACAGTGCCTATGGTTTGTACTGTTGTTTTCGCTGCCAAGTCATTTCCTCACCTTTCCACTCCCTCACTCATTTTACTAGTTTATTCCCCTATTACCTAATTCCCATATTCCGAAAACAAAATCCCAAATATAATTCCCAAACCCTAGTGCTATATCCAAAACTCCTAAATTACTCCCTAATCCCCTGTTTCCCTAACTAAACCCTATCCCAACAGTCCCTAAAATCCCTCATTTTTCCCTCCTTCTACAGTCCCCCATATCACTTTTCCCTTGGTGGCAGAAGTCAAAAACATCATAAACCACCTACTTCTCATCAAGACAGCTCACCCACTAGCAGAGATGGAATCTGATCCGTCATATGATCATGAAGAAGAGACACACAGTGACTCTCCCACAGAGGTACATGCACCCAGGAGGCCTCATAGAGGTGGCAAACATATTCGAGAAAAACCTACCACTCTTGCTGAGTTACAGGCCTGCCCTCTTGCCATCACTTGTTTCCAACACCAGTCCTGCTATGAATTTTGTGAATTAGTTGCTAGAATTCAGTTTCATCATGAGTTGGATCGTTTGTTTGTGCTTCATTTACATGATGGTCAAGCCACTCTAGCTGGTGTCACATTCACTTTAACACCAGAATCTATTTCACTAGCAACTGGTATTCCTAACATTGGAGAGCAATGGAACAAGAAGCAACAAATTGACATGTAGCATTATGAACCATACATCAAGCTCGGTTATTTGAGATAGCTCAGCAGAGTTTTTCCTTTTCGGTACCTCAAAGATTCTTATGCTCCTTTGATGAAACTGATAATGAAGTATTTTAGCTGTGAGGGCGGTTTTGTCGTTTATATGCTAATCATATCAGGCTGTTGATGCATTTTACCAGGGTGAGGATGATGAACCTCCCCTACTTCATGTGCCGAAACATTGAGAAGATGACCACCCTAGTATAGCACAAGACTCCTCAGCAACAATTCAACAGTATATATCATTTTTCTCTCATTAAAATTGTGGTCATTCATCAACTTGGCTTACAGGGAATCACTTGGGAGGACTTAATTTCTCGTGAGTTTTTCACAACTCCTCAGGGACCTTCAGAGACTTTACATGAGATAGGTGTACCTTCTTATCAGCATGACGGTCATGAGACGCAAACCGCTAGTATGCCGGTGTTTATCACTTATCAGAAGGGCACTAGATGGTTGTTCACAGCACCAAAGTGAGTATTATCTCCACCCGGGGTGGAAGGGGTCTTACTTCCGTCATTAGCACAACAGTTTCAGGACAAAGGCAAGAGTCCATTACAGGATGAAGGACCATCAGGTGAGTGGGAGACTAATTTCATTCTCATTAAGGGTGATGATACTGATATGGGCGCACAAAGCACAAATCTCAAAGAATTCATTCAGGAGTAGCAGGTGGACATCAATGCCTTGTCCCTCAACTTGGAGAGGGATAAGTGGACAATAAAGTACCTGGAGCAAAGAAATAAGCATCTTGAAGATCAACAAGCGATTATGGAGTTGCAAAACATTCAGGAGAATCACCAAGCTGCCCAAAGGAGGAGGGTGGAGCTCACTTCACTTGAGCAAGAGGTCAATACCAATCGGGAGTCATGGCTTGAAGGAGTCAATATCCACTTGGAGAGGAGGTTAGAAAAATCCATCAATGAGAAGAATATGTTGCGAAACATGGCATATCATTATTTGTCAAGGAATATGGTGTTCCAAGCTAGAATCAGGAGCTTGAAGGCAAAATTGAAGAGGGCATCAAGGAGGCAAAAGGAGCATGATAGACTTCAGATCTTGGATGAGGCTTCCTTGGCCCAACACAGCACTTGATGGAGAAGACACAACCCAAATTCCAAAAAATTTGGGGCACTTTTTGCATTTTTGGAATTTTTTGCTCAAAAAACAGAATTTTCTGCTCTATGCGCTGCACCACCTGGCGCTCGCTTTTGATAGGAGCCTCCAAATGAAAAAAACTAAAAAAAATTGGATTTTTCATGAAAAAATATGTTTTTCTACCAATGGCAAAGAAATTTGGACAAGTTTTGAGCCCTCAAAAAGGTCAAAAACACTCAAACAATGACCTCACTGCCCCTATTTTGACACACACGAAGCAGTGTTGGGAGAACTAACTTTTTTTTTGGGGGGGGGGGGGGGGGGGGTGGGGGTGTGGGGAAATGGAGGAAAATTTGGAAACTTCCATTTGGGTTGGAAAGTAGACAAGTAGACCTTTCCAACAAGCACACTTGGAGTGAATTTGGACACCAGGAAGGCCTCCAAAAGTGGCTTCAAACAGGCGCTACGCATAGAGAATTTGGCACGGTGCATAGAGGAAATTTGGCCCAGTTTGACCAGGAATGCTCTATTTTTCGCCTAGCTTTTGCCAGTTTGACTTTTTCACCTTATTAATGTAAAATTTGTGATGTAATTTAATGTACATTGATGGATCATGATGTAAATATGTCAAATTTTCACTTATGGAGGTAGATTCATCTATTAAAAAGTTGTTTGAAACTGAATGAATTAGTTCCCTTGTTTCTAGAGGCATGCTGTTCCATTGCCTAATTTCTAGTTCTCAGTTTAGAATTAGTTGGAACAGCTCCTAAACATGTGATCTCGACCCCTAGAGGCTAGGATGAGCTATGGTTTGTCTATATTATGTGGTTTTTCAGTCATTAGCATGGTTGGACTCTTGAGAAAGCAAGGAGCTTCATTGTACACTCATATCAGCATTTTGGCTAAGGAATTGAGACCAGGGTTTGCAGCACTCTTTGGGATCCCTGTGGCATTTTGTTTTGGTACAGTTCTTTCTTCTGTATTTTTTTATGTGTTGTGTATGACATTATCTATCTTGTTTCTTCCTAACTAAATCAAACAGGAGTGTAAGTAGAATCCATTGAAACTGCAGTGCTCTACTTGAGGTTTGCTTTAGTTTCTTGATGTTTTCAGCTATTTGGAGAGGATCCATGGCTTCTCTTGCCCTCTTCAACTCTTCACATGTCCAATCCCTCCACCTCATTCGATTTTAAGTGCCAAAATCAATTGCCTACCTTGCCCCATTGAGATCTCTGCAAAGTTGAGCCTCATTCCTTGCACCCAAAATCTGCTTTTCCATTTGAGCCAGCAAAAACATAATTTTATTCAATCAAACTCTTTTACACACATACCTAGCCTAAGATCAGTAGTTATATCAGTCATCTCAAGCATTTAGTGATCATATTTTGTTGAGATTTACCCGGAGAGAGCCCTCTCCGACCTGGTAGGGCTAGCTACCAGGTTAAGCGTGGTTTGATGTTGGCCCTGGATCCTACCTTTCTCAGCCTGAGGTAAATCTAGGCTATAACACCTCCTGCCCTCCAACATTATCTAACACTTCATCTATAAATGACATTGGAAATGGGTCATGAACATATGCATCATTAAGCTTCCGTAGATCTACGCAAATCCTTATTTCACCCTTTTGTTTCTTCTCCTGAACCACCATTGGGCTCACCCAATCAAATTCTTCAATAGGTTCTCTGATGCCTTCCTCCAGCAACTTATCTAGCTCTTGGCAAACCTTTTCCTTGTATTTAGGATTAAGGCGATATGGCCTATGTTTAATAGGCTTCGTGTCTGGCTTCAGAGTGATCTTCATAATGCCAAAATCACCAACTATGCCCTTCAAATCCAAAAAATTATTGGGGGAAGAGATCCTGGCATTCACGAAGTAACTCAACAACTATATCCACTATCACATCGTCCCAATAATATCCAATATTCGCGAACTTCAGTTCGTCTTTAGTGCCAATGTCTACTTGCTTTGTCTTCAAAGGTGTGGAGATGTCCAGGTTTTATGTTTGTGGGCCCTCAACTTCGCGATTCCCTTCTACCTCTAGAAAATTAATGTTTTTCAGATCTTCATGTTCCTCTTCAGTGTTTATATTATAGCATTCCAATGCATGGCATAGCTGGGTGCTCTAGTCTGGTTGGATCCATTCCATCGGTTCCTTCGGCATTCTGAAGATAGCCGCCTTAATCTCTTGTAGCACTTCATTGATGCTTGCTAAGCCATCTTCAAAGATGAAGGTCAATAAGAACCCTTCCTTCAAGACATCCCATTTCATGGTGACATGGTAGAGCTCCATTTCCAGATTCCATTTCATGGGAATTGTATCCAAAGTATGGAAAAATATGTGTACCGACTCTAGCTACGGTTCTGTTCCCATGCTTTAGTCCATTTTTCTAGGTGATCACGTGGATCGTTCATTCCACTATTTTTCTCAATCATTCAGGTGTTAGCACACCCAAATCGCAACCGCATCATTCTTCGGTAATCCCACCATCCAGCAAAACTATCCTTATGCGTACCGCACCATCGTGCAGTCATAGTGCATAGTGCCAAATCTAATGCTTGGAAGCAGTCATCCTCAAGGACATCGCGCTCAAATTCATCCAATAATATATCTACATCAATTAAACCATCATAATAGGGTAATTTCCTTACCTCCGACGAAACATAGCACAGTGACTTTGTCATCATATTGCATAGAAATGTAGACACTTCATGCAAGCGATTCTGCCAATGCTATAACTCTTCGTTTGAATCAGAGGTGCAGGAACTCTCTTGGTTCCTGTAATCCTTCCATCTGCCATCAGATTGATCCAGTCCTGATCCTGCATTGTTATCTTGTAAATATGATCTAGTTCATCATCACTTTCATCATAATCGCGGACTGGTTTAGTATAGCGTGCCCCTTCTGCAGGATCCAGTGGCACTATAACTCGCAGTGACATTGTTTCAAAGGACATTGTCCTTTTCTTCAAATTAATGACCCCATTCATGTTAATAACCCAGTCAATTCCCAAGAGTGCAGGGTAGGGGTTACTTTCATCAACAATTTCTATGACCTCAAAGTTAGCCATCGCGCTCGCACCTTCTATATCAACTATTACTCCATATAACCATCCCATGGGGATCCTTTTCTATTGGTTCACCATTCTAAGTTGAATCAGAGACCACTGCAGCGCAAGTCTCCCCATCCTTTCTCATGTTTGTTTCAGTAATAAGTTCACATCGGACCCCAGATCCAAAATGACCTAGTCCATCTCATAATCACCTATCTCTGTGGTGAGCCTCATCTCGCACCCTATTTGTGCCTTCTGTTTGCCAATTTTTCTGACCACCCAGTGTCCATAATGGACCTTCTCTTTGTTGGCGCATTTATTTATTAATCCCTGTAGGCCTTCCACATCTTTGTTTTTGCACAACAATTTTATGCAGGTCTCCAAAAACATAGTGAGTAAAGAGGGATCAACCTCTGCAAGCACGCTGATTTCTTGCATATTGTCCTGGCTCCCTAAGGTGGAGGCCTCAATGAAGCTCTTCTTGGCTTCCATAAATGTTTCCTTAGTGTGATCCAGATCAAAGCCAGCTTCTTTCTCTGGCATGTTGCGGACCCATCATTCTTCTTCAGCATTTTTACCCTGATCAGGACTAATTGTCATCCCAATTCTTAGCATAATGTTAACACATTGATCTTCTTCGCAGGGCTCAGCCCTCATCATCTATAGATTTTGCATAGGATGTTGAGGTTATGTTTTCTTCTCTTGCATTTTAGCTATTAGTACCGAGCTCTATGGTATGGTCAAACTGTCTGCAATATTGACATGATGGGTGTGTAGGATTCTGGCACTCTCGCGCATAGTGCCTTGGTTGTCCGCAGTTGTAGCAAATAATCTAACCGCAGACTCTACTAGGTCTTCATCCTCCTCGGCCCCATCTTCGACCCTGATAACCTCCGTGCGCTCCTATGGCACCCTGATCTAGAGGCTATGTTTCTACTTGCATCCAGTATGTGGGTGTCCTTTCCATCATCAGCTCATAGCTTTGACAGTGGCGTTCATCATGACCCATATATTTGCAGAAGTTACAAAACAACTGTTGGGGTGTTTGGACTAACTTTTGAAGTAAATGGAAATTATTCGTCACATGTTGTCCAGTAACGTGGAAAATAGAGCACCATAGTAGAGCCCCTACACTCCGTCCAACTGGGGCTTCTCTCTTCAGGGGAATTTCCCCCCGTCCTGTAATATAATTTGTGTACATTGGAAAATGGTCTTTATCGTGCCCATGGCCCTTGCACTTCAAACACCATACTTCTGTGTGCACTTCTGGTTTAGTCTCTTTGTCTTTTTTCAAACTCTATAATTCTAGGTGTAAGCTCGCTAATTGTGAGTGGATATATTGTACTCCCAAGTTCATATCCTGAATAGGTGATGCATGCAGCCTCATTGTAATCTCTAAGGCTTTTGCCTATGTTTATATCCTCTGTTGTGATAGATAAATTCTCAAGTGGGGAAAAAGTGACATGATAAACCATTCACGATGCTAGCTATCTGTGATCTGTATGTTAGACTCTCTAATATGACACATCAACCTCTGATCAAATTCCCAAGCCGTGTCATCAACCCTCATCATGATCTCTTTAAATCAAATTACTGACTGTGAATCATAATTAGGCTTACTAAACTCTTTTTTTAAAGTCACCTTAGTCTTTGCTAGCATTGCAAGAGGATTATCATAACAATAGTTAATGTACCAGGTTAGCATGCAATCCTGCAAAGTGGTAACGAACTATGAATTCTTTATATTGTCATCAGTAATTTGTTGTGATGCCCATATAACGTTCACAACAAACAAGAACTTCTCTACATCTTCACTCCCTGTACACTTGAAGATCAACATATTCATTGTCTTCGCCATGTTGAATGGTGGTGGTGGAGGTGGAGGTGTGGGCAAAGGTGTATGCACTGGGGGTGGAGGTGGAGGTGGAGTGGAAGGATGATTTTCTCGAGGAATCCCCTAAGTGATTAGCTAAGCAATGCTTCACAGCATAGTCTTCCCCACCCCTTCGTCATCACTTAGAGGAGGTCCAATCAATGAACTATACTCTGGTCCTGATCCTTCGCGATTTCTAAAGAATCATCCGCTTCACATAGCTCTAAACATCAAGGGAATGGCATCACCTGTTTTTCACATAACAACATTTTAATCCATGTATTTAATGATTTTAAATACTTACCTCATAGTCCTTTGAAAAATCATTGCGCTGCTTCGCTATAGCTGACTGAGGTACAAACTAAAAATTTTGTAACAAATCCTTCCAGTATTCAATCAAGCCAATGATCGAAAACTTATGCGATATTTTTTTTAGAAGCTTCTAATGATCACACTAATTCTAGAGTCCACACTATAGGAGTATCTAGCTTCCACCTTCCTTGATTGTCTGTCAATTTAGCTAACCACTCATTAGTTCAATGGGGAAAGTGTAGAAGAAGATCTCATGTATCTCCATATATAGATACATGTTCAACCACTTTTCCTTCGACATGCGTGAATTGTAGGTTTTAACCTCATACATAAATTACCTGCATACAAATTCTAACAACAGAAAATAAACAATAGCGAGAGCATAACACATAAAACAAATATACAAAGAGATTTTCCCCTGGATCCCAAAACCGAGACTACCAGATTGATTTTTCATTATGTTTCTTTCAATGTTACAATACATATATATACATGCCAAAGCATCCATAACCCCAATCCATTAACTCTAGATTAGAACATATTCGTAGTTCCCTTGACCAGATCTAGAAAATATACTATGGACCGAAAACCATCGTGCCCAAAACCATGTGTGAAAACCATGCATAAAACCATAGGTAGGTTTTCCCACCTAATATAGGGTCCAAATTTTTTTTTCTCAGGCGCTGCCCTCGATCCCGTAGAGGGGTGCTACCGCCTCCCTCAAACCCCCTATACAGGGGGAGTGGAACCCCATTGTGCATCGGTGCAACAAAGGAGTGGCTCTGCCCCCTCTATAACCCCCTGATCACACTAACAGAGCTAGTCGTGGAAAGAATATAACACAACCCAACATGAATTCATGTTTTATTGCGCCACGAACTCGTGAATCGTCTGATCCAACCACTTTTCAATTTCTTTCTTAGTCGGATTCCAATGATGTGACATCACACATCTCTTTCAAGCAGATCCCCATCCCAGCAATAGAACCATTTGTTAGCTTAGGGGGGTCCTGACCCAAGTCAAAAGTTAGCTGCACCAACCCAAAAAACCCTACACTACTGGCCCTTTCAACAAAAACCCACGTAGCGCAGGATGTAGTCTCACCCAAAGCAGTATGGGGGGATGCAAGAACCAAGTTTCTACATCCAGAGACTAGTGTGATGTTTTTCAGTGCCTCAGATCTTCCTTCACGTAGATCGATACAATATTAGGGCACGTTTCTGCAACTCTGTTAAAGCAACCTTTAGACCTTCGCGAAGGTCTACGATCAATCCTTGTGGACCTCTAACAATCAATTCACCTACTTACGTGCATCAGAGAGTAGTTCTAAATTAGTGTTCGCGCAGATTTACTTAAGTCAGTAGTGAACATAAGAGAAATCACTAGAGACTTCGTGTAAGTATTTAAACATGTATTAAGTACATTATTAAGACTTATTCAAGAAAATCGCATAACATTCAATCAATATTTCATAAACAAATCATTCATAAACAGTATATGACAGTGACAGATATAAATAGAAATACTCAGGAATTTTTTGGAAAACTATCTTTATTGATCTTCAATTCAAGGTTATAGACTCAAACTGATCTACGCACATAGCTATAGGGGTCCGCACACTCAGCTGCAGATTCTACCTAGGTCTCCACGCACTCAGCTACAGAGCCTTTCTTTCCCTATCTATGTTGGGTTGTGTTATATTCTTTCCATGAATAGCCCACATAGTTAACCGTGGGATTAGAGGGGGGGCGAAGCCCCACCTTCGTTGCGCCCATTGCACAATGAGGGGGTCACATGGGGGCCGAAAGCCCCCCCTATCCAAGGTAGCACCCCGTGAAAAATTCTTTTGGACCTTATATTAGGTTGTGCGGACCTACCTATGGTTTTGTGCATGGTTTTCGCACGTGGTTTTGGATGTGATGGTTTTCAGTCCATGGTTTTGGACACAATGGTTTTAGGTCCATGGTTTTGGATGCGATGGTTTTTGGTCCATGGTATTGGATGCTTCGGCATGTATAAATATGTATTGTAACATTGAAAGGAACATAATGAAAAATCAAGCTGGTAGTCCCAGTTTTGGGATCCAGGGGAAAATCTCTGTGTATATATGTTTTATGTGTTATTCTCTCGCATTGTTTATTTTCTGTTGTTAGAATTTGTATGCAGGTAATTTATGTACGGGGTTAAAATCTACATTTGGTATCAGAGTTGTTTTGGCTTCAAGGGGATGCCTTTGTTGCTGAGGGGTTTCCCTCAAGCCTGTGGTAGACCCTGTTTAGTGGGAGATCTACGGGATCAATTCTGCTGGTGAAAGAAGATGGTGAGTAGTGGAAAGATAGAGATCAAGAAATTTAATGGTAAGAGTTTTGAGTTATGGAAACTCAAGATGGAGGATCTATTGGTGGATAAATATCAGTGCATCGTGGTATATCCAGGTACTAAACCAACGGGAGTGTTTGATGAAGAATGGAAGAAGTTGGATCAAAAGGCTAAGAGCACAATATGATTGTGTGTCTCAGATTCATTATTGCTAAATGTATCAAGGGAAGCTATGGCAAAGGCTTTGTGGGACAAGTTAGGGACTTTGTACCAATCTAAGTCTCTAGGGAATAAACTGTTCCTACATAAAAAGTTGTATAACCTGAGGATGAAAGATGGAGAGTAGGTGACAGATCATATGAATGCATTTAATACTGTGGTAAGTCAGTTATTATCTATTGATATTAAAATTTCAGATGAAGATAAGTGCATCAGTTGTTGTGTTCTTTACAAGATTCATGGGATAGTCTGGTTATTGCAATAGGTAGCAATACAAATACCTTAAAGTTTGATGAAATAGTCTCATCCTTGCTGACGGAGGAGATGAGATGGAAAAATATGGAGAGCCAGAATGGTGATACCTTGTCTATACGAGGAGGGTCCCAGAACAGAAACAAAAATAATTCATCAAGGGGGAGATCTGAATCTAGAGGGAGATCTAAATCTCTAGGAAAACCTATAAAGGTGGTTTGCTGGAAATGCAGAAAGGAAGGACACTACAAAAGGCACTGTAAATCTAAAGCTCCTAAGAAAGGAAAGGGATCTGATGATGCTCCTTTTGCAGAGGTGAAAACCACCTCAGATGAAGGTGGGGATGTGTACTTGGCTTCTTCAAGTACACATGTAGATCATGAGGCATGGTTGATTGATTCAGGTGCATCCTTTCACTTCACTCCCCATAGAGAGTGGTTTTGTGAGTATGAGAAATATGATGGTGGTGATGTCTTCTTGGGGGATGACAGGAAGGCTAGAATCATTGGTCACGGAAAAGTAAAGTTGAAGTTGCAAGGTGGAAGGGTTAGAACACTTCCAGGTGTTCTGCATATTCCTTCATTGGCCAGAAATCTGATTTCCATAAGCAATATGGATGATGCAGGTGTAAAAACAGTGTTCGAGAAGGATACCTGCAAGATGGTTTGGGGAACACTAGTATTGATGCGGGGAGTTTGGATTGGAACTTTATACAAGTTGTGAGGTAGCACTGTTGTTTATGGGTGCAACAGTTCTATGGTTCCTAAAAGTGGAGCAGAAAATCTAGTGGTCTATGGAGAGAAGACCATAATGTGGCATCAAAGGCTTGGACATATTGGAGAGAAGGGCCTTCGAATACTTTATGGTAAAGGTATGGTAGAAGGTATGAAAAATAGCTCTCTGGATTTTGATTTCTATGAAAATTTTGTATATGGGAAGCAGAATCAGGTGAGTTTCCCCTCTGGTGGTAAGAGGGCAAAACAGATATTAGAGCTTGTGCACAGTGATGTGTTTGGACCTGTGAAGGTTCCATCACCGGGTAAGTAAGTGTACTATGTATCATTTATAGATGACTTCTCAAGGAATACATGGACAAATTTCCTTAAGAATAAATATGAAGTCTTTGACAGGTTTAAAGAATTTAAGGCTCTTGTGGAAAACCAGATAGAGAAGAAGATAAAGGTGCTGAGGTCAGATAACAGTGGAGAATTTTGCAGCAAGGAATTTGAAGAATTATGTAAGAAGTGTGGTATAGCACGGTAGAAGACTACTCCATACACACCCGAGCAAAATGGAGTTGGAGAAAGAATGAACAATACATTGATGGAAAGGGCAAGAAGCATGCTCAGTGGTGTCGGGTTAGGACAGGAATTCTAGGTAGAGGCGGTGGAGATAACATGTTACCTGGTCAATAGATCACCTTCATCAGCATTGGAGGATAAGACTCCACAAAAGGTATGGACTGGTAAGAAAGCCTCTCTTTCACATCTGAGGTTATTTGGATGTGATGCATATGTACATGTTACAACGGAGAAAAGAACCAAGTTGTATAGTAAATCTGAAAAGTGAATCTTTATTGGGTATAAGGATGGTTTAAAGGGTTATAAGCTTTGGAACCCAGTAACAAGGAAGGTTGTGTACAGCCGAGATGCGGTGTTTACAGAGGTTAAAAATGTTATTAAACATGAAATCCAACCAAAGGAACCTGAGAAGATAGAGTTTGAGCTTAAGGAGCAATAATCAAACTCTATAATAGAAGAGGAATCAGAATATGAAGAGCCACAAACTTTGGGTGTGAGAAGATCAATTCAAGAAACAAGGAAGCCAGAAAGGTATAGTCCATCTACTTTCTATTAAAATTTTGCTTTATCTATTATTGATGATGATCCTAGAACTGTGAAGGAAGCAGTAGATTCATAGGATGGCAAACTCTGGAAAGAGGCCATGGTTGATGAAATGGCACCTTTGCACAAAAGGGAGGCTTGGGATTTGGTGCAGTTGCCGACTAGAAGGAAAGTTGGAGAAGTTAAAAGCTCAGTTGGTAGCAAAAGGTTATTCCCGGGTGTCGGGAATTGATTTTGGTGATATTTTTTCTCCTGTTGCCAAGGTAGCTTCTATTAGATTACTTGTATCTATTGCTACTGCTTTTGATTTTGAGGTAGAACAGACGGATGTGAAGACATCATTTCTTCATGAGGATCTGGAAGAGGAGATCTACATGAAGCAACCTGAAGGTTTTGCGGTGAAGGGTAAGAAAGAATTGGTATGCAAGTTAAAGAAGCCTCTGTATGGGTTAAAACAGTCACCGAGGATGTGGTATCAGAAATTTGATACATTTATATGGGGACTTGGCTTCACTAGAAGAAACGCAGATCGCTGTATGTATTTTAAATTAATTGATGACCGTGTTATTTATCTAGTCTTATATGTGGATTACATGTTGCTAGTTGGAAATGACAAATAAATTATCCAAGATTTGAAGACCAATTGTTCTCCAAATTTGACATGAAAGATCTTGGTTCTGCAAACTGTATTTTGGGCATGGAAATTAAAAGGGATTGGGAAAAGAGGAAGCTCTAGTTAAACCAGAGGAAGTATGTCGAGACAATATTGCAGAGGTTTAATATGCAGGATAGTAAACTAGTGAAGGTTGTGTGAAGTTATCTGCTAAACAGTGTCCCAAGACACAAGAAGAGGAAGAGGACATGTCCCGTGTTCCATATGCAAGTGCAGTCGGTAGCCTAATGTATGCAATGGTCTATAGTAGACCAGAAATTACACATGCGGTGGGAGTATTGAGAAGGTTTATGTCAAAACCAAGGAAGGAGCACTAGGTAGTAGTGAAGCGGGTTTTTAGGCATTTACATGGCATTAGTGATTATGGTTTGTGCTATCATGGAAGACCAGGATTGGACAGAGTTTTGGATATCCGTGGCTTTTTTGATGCGGACTAGGTTGGAGATCTGGATCAGAGAAGATCTACAAGTGGGTATGTGTTTAACCTATTTGGAGGTGCAGTCAGTTGGATGAGTAAGAAACAATCTGTAGTGGCACTATCAACTATAGAGGCAGAATACATGGCAGCCACTCATGCAAGCAAGGAAGCAATTTGGTTACAGAGATTGTGTTCAAGTGTGTGGTTAGTACAGGGAGCTATAAGGATAGACTATGACAACCAAAGTGTAATTTTCTTGGCAAAGAACCCTGCTTATCATTCAAAGACAAAGCACATTGATGTTTAGTATCATTCTGTGATGGATATGATAGAATACAAAAAGGTATTGCTAGTAAAAGTAGACACTTTGAAGAATACTACAGATGCATTGACAAAATCTATGAGCTCTAAGAAGTTCTCTTGGTTTAGAGAAACAATGGGAGTTATAGGGTTGGATAAATGACTAAGCTCTCCTATGGCCCCCTGTTGAAAGAAAACAACAAGTGGGAGAATGTTGGGTTGTGTTATATTATTTCCACGACTAGCCCACATAGTTAATCGGGGTGGAGCCCCCCCTTCGTTGCACTAATTGCACAGTGGGGGGGTGGCAGCCCCCCTTGTCTAGGGGGTTTGAGGGGGTTAGGTAGCCCTCCTATACGAGGTCTAGGGCAACACCCCGGGGAAAATATTTTTGGACCCTATATTAGGTTGGGTGGACCTACCTATGGTTTTTTGCATGGTTTTCGCACATGGTTTTGGACGTGATGGTTTTTGGTCCATGGTTTTTGACGTGATGGTTTTCGGTCCATGGTTTTGGACGCGATGGTTTTTGGTCCATGGTATTGGATGCTTCGGCATGTATAAATATGTATTTTAACATTGAAAGGAACATAATGAAAAATCAAGTTGGTAGTCTCGGTTTTGGGATCCAGAGGAAAATCTCTATGTATATGTGTTTTATGTGTTATGCTCTCACATTGTTTATTTTCTATTGTTAGAATTTGTATGCAGGTAATTTCTGTATGGGGTTAAAACCTACAATATAAGCACAAGAAGGAGAGCCTTCTTGCCTTAGCTCCTTAATCAACCCAATTCTCTCTTAGTTCCCTCTTGTTTTTTCCATCTGGCTCTTCTCTACTTGTCCCTTCGCTAGGACTCACTATTTATAGACTTTTCATACAATGCCATGGTTCACGGACCATGGGTGAATCTGAAAACCAACTCAAAATTTTACATAAAACAAGGGCTAAGCCCCTTTGACTCCTATTCATATATGCGCTCCACATCCATAAATTGCAGAGACTTTACATTATTTAAAAAATAGTGCCAAAATTTGGGTTATCATAACCTGAAACTAACCCAGGGGACCCCATCCCAACAATGAAGCTCGTGATAATTCAACATACCACTTGGTACCAAACCAATTAAGATTTGTTGGAAAAGTCATAATCTAATGGAATCATTGACTAATGAGTTCAAGGTGCACCAAAGATGATAAGTCATGATGTGATTATATTGATCCTCTCCTGGTTTACCTTCAAATTTCGAAATGTCACTAGGCAACTTAATAGGGATTTATGACCTAAACGATATATAGAAAATGGGATCATTTGTTAACCGAGATAGATCCGGTAAATACAAAGTTGCAATAAATGGTAGCTGGCAGTTAAGGTCCTATTATAGGTACTAATAACCCTATGGGATGAGTCCTGATCCTAGAGGAGGATACCCATGATATCCTAGAATAGCCTGAGCAATTGGAATTTGCATACCTCCCTGATATCCAAGATGAGCAATACCAAATTGTGTTTGAATGGGCACTTGAAAAGTATGACCGGGGTACGGTTGATTCTAGAAAGGAGGACTCTAACACATTTTACCTTGGATAAATTTTCCCTTAAAGGGTTGAATCTAAAAAGGTTGACCTTGGAAGAATTTAGTTTGAAAAGGTTGGCCTTGTAAAGGTTGGAATTGAAAAAATCAACTTTGTGGTTGACCTTGAAAAGCATGCCATTGGAACAGTGTTTGCACATATGGTATACTAGGTTGTACAACAGGTATTTGGGGTAGAGACTGAACTTTAGGAATAGTTTGATAAATAGGTACTTGAGGAATAATCTGAGTAGTTTACCACACCGTTACTTGAGAAGTAATTCGAATAGTTACTTGTGATACTCCCACGATGGGAGTTGATGGTCAACTTGAAACTGGATTTTGAACAGACGTTTGTACAGCAGACTAAACCAGAGTTTATGGAGTACTTGGAATAGGTTGCTAGAGCAGTTTCTGAATAGGTGTTGATGGATTACCTTGAACAGGTTGTTGGACTTGAATAGGAATACCTTGAATAAGTTTTCCAATAGGTTGTCCAACAGGTTGAACAGGTTGATAAATTGGCACTTAAGGAGAAACTATTATTGGTTGTTGATTATATGAATGATTATATATTGTGTTCATCCCATGATATGGAGTAGCAACAATGGGTTTAGGTATGATAGGTTGACCTAAACCTATATGAGGTATCTGACCATAAACTGGATAATTTCCGAGAGGGGGTTTCCCTCCAACCATAGGGTAAGATCCAACTAAAGGTTGTGCCCAGGGAGGAGGATACGATGGTTTCCCCCCAGGTGAGTAATAACCACCTATTTGGTTAACTTAAGGATTACCTACATTTCCATAAATCATATTTATATATTGATCAAATCTCAAGCCTTGGATAGTAGAATCGGTTAAACCAATTGACATAGTTGAAGGTTGATTTGACAGAGAGGCTCCTAAATAAGTTCCTTTAAGAGAGTGATATCCAAGAGGGATTAATGGGCCACCATCTAAAATTGATTCTAGAGAAGTAAAAGACATCGAAGTATCTGATGAAATTTCCCCTTAAGTTATTCTAGACATATCAAAGCCTCGTACAATAGAATAAGGATTAGTGTATCATGAAAGGACTCGACCTAAAAATTTCAAGGGTGTAAAGTACCAAGGGTCAGGTTGAAAAGGAGAAAAAATAAGTTCAAGAGTATCTGCTTAATCACCATTAGAAACTAGTGTATGTGGTGATGGTGATTCTTCCTCTTTGTCAGAGGTAAGTTCTTTGATACTAATAAGACCAGGATGTAGACTATCGATAATAAGAAGTTTTATTCATGGAAAATGTGGAGAAGTAGGGGCTAAAGAAGCTGAAGGTGACTCAATTTTAGAAACATTAGACTCAGGTTCTTCGATATTTAGTTTGGTTAATTGTGAATCCAAACTCTCTCTAATATCTGATTTTGTTTGAATAAGTTTAGTAATTTTTGGATCAGTTGCTTCTGAGTGTAAATCTAGTGTTTGAGGTTGATGACATTCAGGTTTTGTTACTTTAGGTTCTAGAATAGTAGATTATTTTGGTTTATTTACTTCATTTCCTATTACATCAGAAGTTTCAGGTTTTTCTATAGTCCCAGATCCTTTTGACTTTGATTTTTCAGTTTTAATCTTTTCTAGCTGACTTGGTGTATATTCAGGGGTTTGGCCTAGCATTCTACATAATTGTCTTTGTAATTCAGCCACAATGAAATATTTTTCTTTTTCAAAATTAATTATTCACACAATATCATAATCACACCTAAAGCCTCTAA
Source organism: Pinus tabuliformis (assembly GCA_031772625.1). NCBI lineage: Eukaryota > Viridiplantae > Streptophyta > Pinopsida > Pinales > Pinaceae > Pinus > Pinus tabuliformis. The sequence goes on along the minus strand of CM062817.1, from coordinate 1,107,393,206 downwards.
AAAGTAAAAAAAAACAAGGTAAAAAACACTAATAAATCTAGGAATTCAAACCATACAAACTGACTTGTCACAAAGATCAATAATTACTAGTTGGTTATGAAATCCAATCTCGTAGAGATCAAGGTGATTTTTTTATATATATGAGCATTTGGAACTAGTTACACTAACAACCTTCTTAATGAAATGATCTGGGGCAAGTAACCTTGCTTATGCCATCTCGAGCAAAGATTACCCTCCAAAACCCCCAAGTGAGTCTAGCCAACATTTGTTCCAAGTATAGTAGGACCTTCCCTCTACCATCACCTTAGGAGGATCCTTGGTATTATGGTCACTAATTTTACCAAATACAACAATTCTACCTAGGGGACAGTCTTAAATCAAATGTACACGCAAGGGCAGAGTAACAAAGCTCAATCCCCTTGAAAGATCCTCAACATGGTTAATTGGAGGTTTACTTTCAAGTGACTCAAGTACCTTTCAACACCGTTGTAATACGTGAAAATGGATCTATCATAGACAACAAAGTGGGTATGATAACTTCACTATATCCAACATGATCTCGTGCTTAACTCATGTATAAGAAGAGCTTCCCATAGAAAAATTGAAATAAATTGGATTTCTCTCCCTAATGCAAGATTCTAGTGTTTGTCTGTAGCTTTGGAAATTTTAATCACTTTCCTATTCCAAAGCCCTACACTTAAGTAATTTTAGGTGGTAAGAGCCCTAAAAATATGAAATTCTAATTGATTTTAATTAACGTTGTGTTATTAAGCTCTTATTTACTCAATAGGTAATGAAAATTATTATATTATGATTCGACTCTAAATTCTAATGCAATCGAACATGCAATTTTTAATCTATCATTCAATAAAATCCTAATTAGGGGAAAGTAAGAATTTATTTGATTTTCTTTGAACAAAAGGAAAAACTCACAATTTCACCAACATTCTTTTCATAGGACAATCAATTTCACTTTGATGCAATCCAGATGCAGAGACAAACTAAGATGTCAAATTTGCCTAAAAGATGAAACAAACCCGAAATGTCTTTTATCATTTACCACTCAGAATTTGAAACACATAGAAATTAGGAAAGAGTTGGAAAAAATTCAATTTCCCTATTGAATTCCTTAAGCTAATGATGTCATAATGTATTTATGAAATATTTCAAAAATGAAAAGAAATAATTTCCTTTTATCATGCAGTAATGAAAGCAATTTTTCACAAAACATAACAATTTCTGAGAAACCTTAATTTGTGATTTAAACAAAGAATTTCACCACAAATAAGCAATATTGATAATAGATCTGGTATATTTGATAGAAAAATATAGGAATACAGTGATCTTGAAGACAACCTATCTCTTTTTGAGCAGTCAGTAAACAAGCCAGACAAAACCCTAATCAATTTTGCAAAAAGGATTAATTCCCAAAAAGACCTCACAAAGCACTCAAAAAAGTTTAGAAAAGGTATTGGACAACTGAAACAAATATGATAACACCTTCAAAAACCAAAATTCATATTCTGGGAAAGAGAAAACCTAAATTTTCAAAACTTTCTAGGAACTGAGCAGGCTAGTAGTGTAAACCAGTGCGCATGTGCAAGTTTCTTAATATAAAACTTGCACATATCTGCGCTCTTTATATCAATATAAATGGAACAGGTATGGGAATTCCAAGAAAGAATAAAAAAGGAATCAATAAAATCAAAGGATTTGAAAGATCATAAATTTGCTAACACTTAGGTCCAGCTAGACAAAGAAGATTGGAAATCAAATCCAAGAAAAGAGAAGAGAAAATTAAAATTCCCCAGGATGGTCGCCAATTTGTTATAGTGGATAAATCCCTCTTGCTGACAAGAGCGATCTCCCTAGATCCTAAAGGAAAGTAGAAACAAAAAGACAATTGAATAACTCTTTCCCTAAGCTTATTTTGTTCGAATTGTAAATACAAGAGTAAGAGAATAAGCCTCTTACCTATTTGTGAAATTATTTATGAAGATCCTTGCTCTGCCTCGATGAAGCTTCCAAATGATGAAAAGGACCTGCAATCATAGACATAAAAGAGATCAAAGGCATGTGCAATCATAACAATTCAACCAATATTAATCTAATGATAAAGGAGATTATAAATTGACATTATCTTACTCAATATCAAAAGAATCATAAACCATTCATCATTTCAATAAGACAATATAATGGGAAAAGGATTCATTTGTATTAATTCAAGGATAAATAAGATCCTTACAACCTTTTCATTGATGTCATGAGGTTCCTTCGAAATGTATCTAAACCCCTCCTTATCTCATGAGCCCTCTAATCTAAATATTAGAACATAATTCTCTCTTTTCTGAACCTCTTAATTCCTCTATCCTTTAGTTAATTTATAGGCCAAGAGGAAGAAGTTTCAGATCCAAAAGAGAAGGATGAGGTCCTCTAATTTGGGGATTAGGTTTCCTTGATGAAAGGGATTTAGCTCCATGATCTGAGGGGTATGGCTTGAATAGATATGACCTAGAAGCTTTCAATTGCTATATATTCGACCAACAATGCTTCTGGGATTAACATTTTACTTTTACTTTTCTTTAATTTACCTGCATGGTCTATAGTGGAAGATAAAGTACATTTCTGCAAAATTATCAGCAATAGAAACTTCAAATGCATGGAAACTTACTAGGAAAAGTGTGCAAGCCACACTTAACAATTCATAAAGCCATTTAACCCAAAATTCACATTTTCTTCAAGGGTTTTTTATTTTTTGACTTCTAAGGGAGTGTAATGGAACATGTTTATGGATGGAGAGAGATCCATTTTAATAGTCAAGTGTCATAGTGACAAAATTGTGTGTAAAATCATGGTTTTATCAGAAACTAAGCCATAAATCAAGGTTTTAACCATAGTTTTGTCCTTAACAATATTTCAAGTTGGGGATAAAATCCCACATTCATTGCCTTTTTTTATGGATTTCTTTATATTGTTAGATTTTTAAATGTGTAGTTGAAACATGGTGTTAGCTCTTCGTCAAGTATTTTTTGTTGGTTTTGGGGCCTATTTTTGTCTCTTTTTAACACCTTGTTTCGTTATCTTTTGTGATACCCTCCTCCTTTTTGACCCATTCAACACCTTAAAAACTTCCCTTATCCTTGTCAAATGGTTTGAGTCAATGGCTGGAGGTAAAGTCACAAATTATGTCTATTTTCATATTTCATTTTTTGATCTAGATAGATGTTGAGTGTATTTATTTTTTATTGCTAGAATTGGTTGGAACTTTACTAGGATTCCTAAGAAATAGGACAAGAGCTTGATGGCATTGGCATATTACTTTGGTTGATCAACATTCAAATTTGTTTTGCACCTAATAGTTATTCGGTACTTAGTTTTGTACATGATTTAGTACCACTTTCTACAAATTTGGTGCCAGTGAACTAATCGATGTTTTCTAAGTAGCATAGTTATCCTCCCATACTTCTTTCGACAAAAACTAACATTCTCTCCTAAGAATAGTATTACAAGATATATCCATGGATATTTTATATTGGATTAGTGATCTCTAAGATCTGACTTGTCTTAATTGAGTCTAGATCATATCTTGTTTTATCTTCTTGAGCATTCAGTTAATGTTATCTTTAGGCTATGATATCCTTAAAAGGGGAAATTAGTAATTCTAGTAGGGTTAACAAGAGAAATGAGAGAAATGAGAAGAGAGAATAGTGATTTTGAAACATTTTCCAAAACTCTATTTTTATTTTAAATTTGGAACTATGTTATAGAGATACTATTGAGGATTTTTAATATAGTGATTTCAACTTCTATTTCTTAAGTTTAATGTGTTATTAATTTGTCAGTTTATTGTTGTAGTTTAACTTGTCTAGGATCATGGTAAGGGTCCACCATTGATCTTGTTACACAAAAATATCGTCACCATGATTATTTGCAGTCAGTATGGGTCTATCATCACTTGTATTGTCCTCCTAAGCAAGTCTCAGGCCTCAGCTCTTCAAGTCAAGCTTTGAAATTGAGGGAAAGACATTAAAAATCAATAAAACTCTGGTTCCGCACTTTCTCTCACTATTGCCTGTGGTGCCGCACCTTCTGTTTACAAAAACTAGGGACCTGCCCGCTCTGTCCCTAAAGGTGTGGGTGAGGACCCCTGTGAAAGTCAAAAAGGCGCAAGTTTATTCTAAAAAAACTCACTTTGGGTTAATTCTAGATGATTCTAGAAGGAATTTTGACGTGGATTGGCCGCTCTTAGGTGGTTCATGCATCCCAAAAGAGAAGGAGCTAATCCCTTGATGAGAGGAGCTATCCCTTTGAATGAGGGCTTTATCCCTTTGAAGGAGGACCTAGTAACTTCCCTCCATTGCACTATAAATTCAGGCATTGGGCTGGTTGCTAGGGAGGTTAGAAGTTGAACATTTTTTAGGGTAAATGCTAGTGAAATTAAGACTTCCTAGTTGAGATTAAGAGGAGAGATCACATACCTTTTTGGCTTCATTGGGAAGAGAGTGAAACTTGTCAAAGTAGAGGAGACTTCTTGTTGGACCCTGGGAGGAGCTTGTACAGCGTCAAGGCACAGGTTGTAAAGTTATTCTTCTTTTGAATTAATACAATCAAACTCATTTTTCTCAACAAATTGTCTCATGTTATTTGTTTCATGAATTCCTTGACTTTCATGTTAAGTATGTTTTATGATATTGGCTTTTCAGGTGCTATTTAATCTGTTTGCTTGTTTGTGTTTGCAGATTCGCAACAAGGGAGCTCATTTGGATCGAAGGAGCGAAGGCTTCCACAAACTTGCGTTGGACCTAAGGTAGGCCTAAAAACACTTGTTTGCCTTTGTTTATAAAATCATATTTAGAGAAAGATAGTGTGTGATAGGTTTGCTTGTCATTAGGTCTTCTTTAGATTCTAGGAAGGTCTATCTTGTCTGCAAGATCGACTTATTCCATGTGACAGATCTCAACCAAGTTTTTAATTGATTTTAGTTAGCGTAGGAGTATATGTTAGTATAGAATACTTGCATCATTATAGCTTGTTTTTAGTATTTAAAATTATTATTTAGTATCAGGTGTGTGATTATGACATGAAGTTAGAACATTTAAATTTCCAATATTTTCAAATTATATTTCTAGTCTCTTAGATTTCTGATATGAAGTTGGAATACTTGAATTTCCAATATATATGTTCACAGTCCCTTATATTTATGATTTAAAATTAAAGCATTAAATTTCTAGTTCCTTAGGTAAAATAATTTGAATGCATAGTCTTTAGATTTGAAGTTAAATCATTTTGATTTATAGCCTCTTAGATCTGAAATGGAGACTTCAAATCATTCATGAATTGGAAATTTCCATTTGAATATTTGGTTTGAATTGGGGACTCAATAAAATTAGAATATTATAAGTTAGAGTACAATTGAGACTTTCAACTATGTTCTTGATTGTTAGATAAGGAATTTGGTTGTAAGTTTTTAATTCTTATGTTAGTTTTTACTCAAAATTTCAAATAAGAAGTACAAGATAGAATTTGTGATAAAATTAAATCTAGACGAATGCCTGTAGGATATTATGTTTTGGATTTTGAAATTAGAGGTTCTGAGTTCTTAAAATAGTATTCAAAGACCTTTAAGTTTTCTTAGAATAATGTACCTAGATCGGATTGTATTGTAACTCAAAGCTTATAGTCTCTGGTTGATACTATAATCAGAGGCAATTAATTCAACAACAAAAAAACATAAAAAAAAATTACGCCATTTCTAGGGAGTTGCCAACAGTCCAGGTAAATTTTTTGTTTTGATAGGAGTTTAGAAAATTCATTCTTTTTTATAGTAAATTTGTAGGGCAGCGAGAAGGAAGATAAAGTATAGTAAGAAGTGAGTGAAGAATCACACATCCACAATGGTGGGGTTGCTCCAAAGTCTAGCTTTCCTCGATCAATTTCTTTATTTGTTTTTCTTATGAATAGAACTAGAGGTAGAACTAAGATAGTAAAGGAATATTTATTCACAATGAAACATTTCCTTTAGATTTGTTTTTTCCTACCAAACCCGCCCAATTAACCTTGCTAATCATTATGTAGGCAACGTGGAGAAAGGAAAAAAGTTCAGTTTGTGGGAGTAACCTCAAATAGGGAGGCATCCTATAAAGGATAAATTGTACAACTTGGAGGTATATCACAACAAGAACAACATGTATTGGAAGTAATAGTGGAGACATAACAAGTACCAGTACTACAGGGGGTGGTATTTTGCAAGTAGATTCTATAGTGGGATCACCTCAGAGAGATTTAGGACCTATGCACATAAGATATAATTTAGATGAATTTTCTCCCAGTTGGGATACTACACCAGATTCCACTACCTTTAAATACTTTGAAGGAATGACAAGCGATGAGAACATAAATAATGGATGGATTAAGGGAAATGGTGGCATAGGAGAAGGACCTAGAGGTGGACCTGATGAAAATGAACATGAATAGGAAACATAGATTATATGCAGGTTTTACATATTATATGTATCAAGGAATATTACTATGAAGAACATACCTTTGAAATCTCTTCCACTTTTTCATGGAATGTCTTCAGAGGAGCCTAATTATTTTTTGTTTGAGTTTGATATTCTATGTAGGAGCTACAATTATCATGATGATGCACACAAACTCAAACTATTCCCTACCTTTTTGAAAGATTCAACCCTTAGGTGGTTCATGAGCCTAAGGGAACATACCATATTTTCATGGGATGAAATGAAATATGATTTTCTTAAAAGGCACCAAGATTACTATAAAAGAACATAAATTAATGACATTTTTAGGATACAAAAAAATGGAAAATGAAAGTTGAGAAGAGTATCTTAAGAGAATCCTCTATAAATTTCATAAGTCTCAAATAGGTAATATGGAAAAGAAAACCATTAGGAATGTATTCGTAAAGGGGTTAAGGGAATATTTCATAGAAATATTAAACCTCTTAAGCTCAAGAGATGTCTACTAGAAACCTTTTGCTGAGATAGCTGAACTTTGTAGGACATATTCTAGGAGTCATGCTAAAGTAGGAAAAAGGATTCAATATAATACATGAGACTATGTAACAAGGATCAATAAACATGTTCAAGGGGGACTTACTCGAAAAGGAATTGGGGAATATTTTATAAAACTTTAAAACAAACATCTGGAACACCATTCGTGATCAATCAGATACTTTGAATATCAAGAAAAAGCAAGAAGAGGAAAAGGCTATTTTGGCCATCTTCTGTCCTAAGCGTAGAAAGAAACATGCTGAAAGAGAGTACCCTCTAAATGTATTGGAGGTTTGTGGAATTTGTACACAATACCACCCAAATGAAAAATTCCCTTACTTACCAGGTTTATATGCTATATATAAAGGATGGGCTAAAATAAGAAAGCCTTCCCATCCTCATAGATTACCACCATGGAGAGCACCAAATCTCAACTCTTATCAAGATTCGAGTATGCAGCCTTATCCCCAATACCAAACTTGGAATCCTCAAACATATTATCCCCCTTGGTCAACTCAATCACCTCAAAATTCACCATGGAGTCAAGGATGGAGAGGAAATCCTGATGAGAATTTATATATACCCTAATTTTCAGCACCCTCATACTCTTAATATCAACCACAATACCCATCTTATGCACCATACACATCTAATGTCCCTCAATTTCAGCAAGGGTATAATCCACCCTATTCTGTACCACAACAAACTACCTTGTCATTACCACCACCACTACAACATCCACTCTCATTAACTTAAGGTACTAATCAACCTTCACAACAGATGCAACAACCATATAATTTGAATCCTCCATGCCCAACACAACTGCTTGCACAACCTACATCTAATCCTAATAAAATACATCGTCAACCTATGCAAAACATAGAACTGCAAACCTTCCCCACCTATATAAGCACTTATTTTCATATAAATGAAATCCAACAAGGGTCTAGTAAAGTGTTAAATAAAAATAAACATGTAGTATTTGTTCAAGAGGAGGATCCCCAAATAGAATCTGAAAATAAAATGGAGACGGAAAATAATGATGTAATAAGAGAGTGATAGGAACAGTTGGAACCTAAAGAACCTCCTTTTCCGTAAAGACTTCATGCAAATAAAATTGAAATACCCATGGAATATGATCTGGAATCTGAACTAAGAAACATTTTTATAAAGATCCCTTTAATACAGAATATTAAAGATATACCTATTTACACTGAAATTATTAGGGATATTTGTATAAAAAAACTAATAACTATATAATTAAGGTAGTTGGCCAAATTTATGAAATGGTATCAGGATTTCCACCAAAATATGATGATCCAGAGAATGTAGGAGTAACTATAGGAATCAATGGAACTTTTCTGCTTAACACTCTAGTGGATTTGAGAGAAACCATTAATGCAATGACCATTGATACTATGACCTTACTGTGATTAAATAGGGTGAGACCCACACCTATTGTGTTAGAATTGGAAAAAAAGTATATTGTTAAGCTTATTGGATTCCTATAATATTTGATAGTAACTCTGGCTTCTTGGGAATAACAGGTAGATTTTATAGTGATCTCTGCCAAAACTACTAAACTCAGATACCCAATAGTTTTGGGTAGACCATGGTTAGCTACAAATGATACCTTTATTGGCTACAGAACTAGAGAAATGCTAAGTTCTAATGGATCCCAAATCCAAATGCTAACCATTTTCCTACTTGCTCAATTAGCCAACGAAGTTCCCTCCTTGTTAGAAAACCCATATGGAGAAGAAGAATGCATGTCACCTCTGTAAACTTTAGAATAATAAAGGGTATTTCAAGAGAAACTAGAAGAACATGTCCTTCAACAATTTTTATTAGACATAATATGTATTGAATATCCTCTTTCTTTTAGTAGTTATAATCATTATTTCAAATATGAATTTCAAGAAACTTGCTATCATGTTGTCTTTGCATCCAAGTTTACTATTGCAGCCATAAGTGAAAAAAAAGAATTAGGTTCTCAACCTATTGAAATTATCCCTGGTAAAACATTATACATAGGTACTGATTTAAGTGTGGAACAATAGAGGAGGTAATAAAAATGATCCTAAAATAATCTAGAGCATTTTCTTGGGATTATTCAAACATGAAAGGAATTCATCCCGACACTTGCATATACCATATTTATACCAATGAAGAAATCAAACCAGTAAGACAACCACAAAGAAGAATGAATCCAACCCTCAAGCAAATCGTTAAACATAAACTCCAAAAATTATTTAGTGCTAATGTTACATATCCCATCTCTGATAGAAAATGGATATCTCCCTTAGTTGTTGTTCTCAAGAAAAATGGAAATTGGAGAATTTCTGTTGACTATAGGGAGTTGAATAAAGCCATGTTGAGAGATTACTTCCCCTTAACTTTCATTGACCAAGTATTGGATACCTTTTCCGAGAAGAAGTATTTTTCCTTTTTATTTGGGTACAATGACTATAATCAGATCCAAATAGCCCTAGAAGACCAATAGAAACCCACCTTCACTTGTCTTTGGGACACTTATATTGAAAAATTTCTCCCTTTTGGCTTTTCCAATTCTCTAGCCAATTTTCAAAGAGATTTATTAGCCATTTTTGTAGACCACATACATGACTATGTGGAGGTTTATATGGATGATTTTACAGCATATGGAAATGATTTTCAAGAGGCTTTGGAAAATCTAGAAAAGGTATTGATTTGTTTCCAAGAAACTCATCTAGTTCTTAGAAATGAAAAATGAAAAATGATGCAAACTAAAGGAATCATACTTGGCGACCATGTTTCACAAATTGGGATAAAAGTCGATAGTGCAAAAATCAAAGTAATCCTATAAATTTTGATCCCCACTTCAGAAAAGAGGTAAGAATTTTTCTATGGCATGATGAATACTATAGAAGAATCATTTAAAATTTCATTAAATTTTCTACTCCTATGTTTAATTTATTATCTAAAGATATTTATTTTTCATGGGATACTAACTGTCAAAATGCTTTTCAGGTACTAAAAGATAGGATTTCAACTACATCAGTGTTGAGGGGACCTAACTAGTCTCTTCTTTTTCATATTTGTATCAATGCATCAGATACAAACCTTGCAGTTGTGGTGGGTCGGAGATAAAATAAAATTCCTTATGCTATTTATTTTGTTAGTAAAAATATCTCCCCTGTAGAATTGAATTACACGGTTACTGAAAGGGAGTTGTTAGGGGTATTCCATGCCATTAACAAGTTCAAGCATTATATTACTACCTATGAAACCTTTATGCACACCGATAACTTTGTTATTATATTTCTCATGAATAAACCTATTACACATGGTAGAGTTACAATATGGTTACTTTTACATCAAGAATTTAACATTACAGTGATTGACTGAACTAGGCGAGAAAAGTCAGTTGCAAAATTTTTGTCTAGAATGAACATTTCACAAGACGTTGCTCTAGTCTAGGATGACTTCCCTAATGAGAATATATTTTCCATTTCCACTCATACTCCTTAGTTCACCGATGTGGCTATTTACTTGGTGTCAATAAGTATGCAAAAAAACTTATCTGATAGGGAGAAACACAAGATTATTCAGTTGAGTGCCAATTATTCATGCATTGAAGGAGATATGTATCACATTGGACTGAATCTAATTATGAGGATATGTGTACGAGAAGATGAGATGTATGATGTTTTGAAATGTTGTCACATCAATTCATGCGGTGGGAATTTTACCGATAAAAGGAAACTTACAAAGTGCTAAATGCGTTATATTATTGGCCCACCCTTTCTAAAGATAATAAATTTTTTATTGCTAGATGTGATTCTTGCTAGAGAATGGGAATACCAATTTCAAGTGATGAGATTCCTCTTCAAACCTAGGTATCAATTGAACCTTTTGAAAAGTGGGCATTGGATTTTGTAGGACCTATTTCTCCTATGTATAGAAAGACAAGGTATATTCTAGTCTACATCGATTATGTGACAAAATGGGTAGAGGCCAAAGCCTTATATTATGTTAGTGAAAAATATGTTGTGGATTTTCTCTTTGAAGACATATTTACCTACTTTGGCATACCTAGAGAGATTGTCACCAATCAAAGGACACTATTTACTTCTAAGATGGGGAAATATATCACTGAACAATACCAAATCAAGCACAACAAATCTACACCATACCATCCCTAAGATAATGGTCAGGTAGAATCTACCAATAAAGTCTTGGAGTCTATTCTTACTAAAACAATTTAGCTACATCACTGAGACTGGGCTAACATGTTGCCAAAAGAATTATGGGCTTACAGAATAACTTGGAGAAATGTGACTGGATATAGTCCCTATGAACTAGTTTATGGGAAGTAGGTATTGCTACCCATCGAATTTTAGGTAAGGACCTTTATGGCTACTGTTCAATTAGGGATATATTTGAATGAAACTCAGAAACAGAGAGTGTTGCAGCAAAATGAACTTGATGAGATTTAGTAGGATTCTCTCCAAAAGAATATGTTGGTATAGGATCAAAGGTATCATTGGAATGATAAGTATATAAAAAATAGGACTTTACAAATGGGAGATTGGGCCTTATTTTATGACAGTAATTTCAAACACTCCAAAGACAAATTTTCAACTAGATGGCTAGGAGCCTATGAAGTGGAAGAGGTTTTTGACAATGGCTCAATAAATATCAATAATATTGATGATAATCAAACTTGTTTTGTAGTAAATGGACATAAATTGAAGGTTTATCATCAACCACTTTCCAAACAGGATTTTTTACAAATTGTCCTGCAAAACTCAAAGATGGAGCTGATTAATAAGGAGGATCTAGCTCCTGTTGGTTCTTTGAACTGAATTTTTTATTATTATTAGTCTAATATAGATACATACATACATACATACATACATACATACATACATACATACATACATATATATATATATATATATATATATATATATATATATATATATATATATATACTAATTATAAATAACAATGGGCTTAATTATTCTTTCCTCCTTAGGATCACATAGAATAAAGAGGAAATTTGTCAAGTGTAAGTTTATTCCTTTACCTAGACTTCATAGATTATTTATGGAAAATGAAACCCTTGGAGTCTTCTTTGAGTATCTTCAGATTCTATAAAATTGAATACTTTGAGCATAGTCTAACCCAAGCTCGTTAAAACTAATGGTATGGAAATAGTCAGGGATCTACCAAGCATAAAGTTGTTATTTTCATGGATTGGTAGAATAATTATGGAAAGGAATCTCCCCTAGAGTCTACGTTGATCATCTTGAGACTCTCTAAAAATGAAGAACTCTAAGCAGAGATAGACCCAGGTTTGTTAAACTTGGATGGGATAGTGATAGTTAGGGATCTACCAAGTACAGAGTTGTTATTTTCTGGGTTTGGTAGAATAATTACAAAAAGGAAATTTGTGGAGCCTTCTTTGGAATATTTATGACTCTCTAAAATTGAAATGCCACTAGGCAGTAACTATTCCAAGCTATGGAATAGTGGTTCCAACATTTGGTTTTAAGCAACAAATCTTAATGTTAGTCAGATTCTTAGTTTATACCTTCTTCCCACATTTGATTTTCTAGACTAGTTAAAAGCTAATTTGAATGTAAAAAATTTACTTTAATAAGTTGTGCTTCATAGTTGCTGTTCTAGCACAATTTTAGTGCTTTGGTACCTATGTTTCTACTAAATTCATTGACAGTACCAAGAAAAATCTAGTATTTCAGTATTCAATTCGGTACTTAAACACTATCTACAAGTTTTGAGTACTAAATCAATTTGGTACTCTAGGTTTCACAGATTATGATCATGTCAACATCAAATTTAGAAGCATCAGTTTGTCAGCTCAACAATTTAAGAGAATAAAAATTAACTTTTGATAATGTTAAGAGTATTTTATCATTCATTGCTTTTGAATCTCTAAATATTATTACACAGTCAAAGTGAATGTATGAATGAACTTTCATTTATTTAGGTTGATGCAAAGAATGTGGATGATAGAGTCTAACTAGTGGTCTTGACCTCCATTCATTTAAATTATGTGTCATTATGATTAAATATACTCCTTTCCTCATTCCACTGAAATGAAATTTGAATTTTCCTATCCATCAACAAATCATGATTATCGAATTATTTTTATTATCCATGCATTGGTGCTTTCACCCATCATTCTTGATAGACCATGTTCTTGTCATAATTTATTAAAAATCATGTTTTCCATTTCCATTTAATCCCATTTGTCTACTATGAATTCATAAAAGACTATAACAAGAAACCTTCTACTCCAAATGTCATAGCCTCTTTGCATTCAACCCAGTAGTTTCTCAATTTCTCGTTAAGCCTTGAAATAATTTTATCGCTGACATGGGGGTGGATAGGCACAAGAATACCTTTACTTAGCTCCATACAAGTGCTAAGTATGCCACATTAAAAGCTAAGTTTGAAGGGAAAGGGTGGATAAATTTCCTACAAAAAATTTCAAGGGCATAATGATAAGGTTGCTATGGAATTTGCACATAACTTCAATGAGAAGATGATGAAAATTGGATATCATGAAATTGAAATAACATATGCATTAATGGCCAATGTAACGGGGTTACCTATGAGTAGTGAAAATTATTTCAAGTGGTTCCAATTTGATTGGGAGGAGTGCTCGATATTTCTTAAGCCGAAAGATAAACATGTCAACTGGACTAAAGGAATTCCTAGGTGTTGCATTGCAGAAGAATGGTGGGCACTTCTAACAACATTGTAGATATTTGTGACTTGCGAAGGGAGGTATGCAGTACATTCCTTTACCACATAAGGCTTCTTCTACATTTGAAAAATGGTCGTGAAATAAATTTATGTTTATTACTTCGCAAAATCCTGTAAAACGTTTCTAGGAGTGTTCAGTCGACCTCCAAAAGAGAAAAAAACTAGTCTATGCCATTATGACCTCATTAATATGGTTATTGTTTATGAATTGGGACAACAAAAAGATACCTAGGTAGAATTTTTGACTAGAAATTTTCCTATAGAAGAAAATAAAATCAATTTGAAATAAAGAATAATTAGTCTGAAATCAAAGAAGTATGTTCAAGGGTCAAAGGCCCTTGTTAAATCAATAACCAAACATGTTTAGGATCTTGTAAAGAAACCAGAATCAAAGGGGATAGAAGGGAATGCAACAAAATATTTAGATAGGTGCTCCTCGAGAAACTCTATCCCTATTCAAGATAAGGAAACCTTGATATCTCAAGAAAAGAAAAATAAAGGGGGATTCAAATGGAATTTAGACATGGATATCCAGGTAGAGAAGGAACCAATACTAAAACAATTGCAAGGTGGTGTTTGTAACACCCTCCTCCCACATTTACCCAAGCTAACCGGTTCATCAAGGTAAACATGTGACAAAGAGTCACTATGATATGAATCGACCTCCTAGATCACCTTAAGGAAGTGGAACCGATGGAACAACACTTTAGAGACCTCCCTCCAGAGCTACAGAACCTTGAAGAGTTAGTCAACCCCTCCAAGTGTCCAACCCCTGAGAGAATTTTTTTCTTGACTAAACTAGACCCCTAGTCTCTCCCATGAAAAGACTTATGTGCAACTAATACCCTCCAGTCACTCCCACAACAAGGCCTTCATTTGACTGCAACCTATTTTAGGTAGTTTTGTGCCAGCGACCCCAGATTCTGAGCCACTTTTTTAGGTCCAGACCTCAAGTCTCTACCCAAAAATTCATGAAACTTCTATAAATGAAAAATAACAACACAACAAGGCCTCTAATGAAAAACTTGAACAAGGAACTAACTTGAAAATTCCTATCCATGATAGACATTCCATCAAAAAAATCATGAACATGTAATCTACGGGTCATAACAATAAATCTGCACATAGGGAAATCATACTTATTTGATATTCATCTAGAAGGTCTAATGCCTTCTCACCATAGCTTCAATATAATATATTAGGTCATTTTTCATTAACAATCCATTTAATAATGAAAACATGATGAGAGCCATAATTAAAGTATGTCATAAACCATGTTTATAACCAGCAGACCATTAAAACCACATATAAACAAGTATAGTTAAACATGGAACACAAGAGGAAAGAGCTCTTATTAAAATGTGCAAACGCCAACCAAGTCAGGGACTTCCACGTACCACCCGACCATACATTAGGCTGAACAAAATCTCTCTTTAATCCAGTCACCCCCATGCCATATTCGAAGCATGAATGTGGGACTCACAACAAAGCTAGTCAAGGCTTACTCAAGATTTAACCTATATCTCACCAAGGGATTCCTGGGCCCAAATAATCTATATACACTACAGGCTTTACCGCAATCTTTCCATATACCTGTCAAGAGATTACTAAGCCCTAAACAAGCATGGATGCCTGTAGATATCTCTACCTAAACCGTGAGAAATTTTTCTGTATCCACCCTCTAGGCTTTACCATTTATCTCACCATTACTGTTCAAGATATTTCCTAATCCCAATGAGGGTATTCACCTCTAGTATTTAACGTTTATCTCTCCATTACCAATCAAGGGATTCCTAAGCCCGAGGAGGGTATTCACAACCAAGATTACTGTGTATCCCGCCATTACTGGTCAATGGTTTCCTAAGCCTTATTATTTTTCCTAAGACCACGCCACTCAATTTAAAAACCATCCGGTAATCCAACTCAACCAAGTAAGAGAAACCCCATCACATCATGGCTATCCAAAAATGGCAAGGAAAGGCCGAAAACTACTTTCACACCTAGAAATGCCCGTGGCAATGACAATAAGAGAACCAAATACATAGATGCATGTACCAGGCATGCCAAAACTAGCAAGGAAATCATACATGCAACTCATTACTTGCAAGTAATCCCACTATAGTTGCTTGATCCCACTCTTCCTTTCTTTATCTTTGCTTCCCTTTGTTTTCTTGTTCTTCCTTTTCCTCCCTTCTTTCAACGCTATAGTAATCCAATAATACTCTAAGTGTATGAGAGTATGAGAGAGTAGAAAGAATAGAGAGAGAGATCCAAAACTGAACTGAAAAAAGGTTAAACTAAAAAAATGTTTTGAACCAATCCTCAGAATCCTTTTTATTAATGAGGCCTCTATTTTCTTCAATTTCCATTATTTTTCTTTCATTTTCCTCCTCACATGAAACCTGTGATCTTTCACCTTCCTTTTCTCCTAATTCCCTTTATTTTTATTAAAAAAAATGCAAATTAATGCCTCTTTCATTTTCAAAACCTTTTACCATTTCCTTTGCCAATTTCCTTTAGCCATAATAAACCAAATGAACACCCACACTAGGATGTTTTTCCCAACATTCATCTTGGAATAATTTTCCCATGACCTTGTTTATTATTTTGCCTTTATTAACTTTATTACATGGATTTTTAACCCATGGTCATTACAGACCCCTCCCCCTTATGGGAACATTATCCTCAATGTTCAATGACACCTAAAGCTAGCAAGATCACTGAAAATAAAGACATACTTCCCATGGAGATTTATAACTTAGCTCAATGTAGTATTTGCAATGATGAACCTGCTAAAAATAAAACCAACATGACAAAAATAACAACATGACAACCATACTTCTTATTGGAGATTTATAACAAAACGCATAGTGGTATTTACATCCATATACATATATACAAATACCAAAACTACTTTGCCTCAATCGACAAACAAGGAAGGATACATAGCCCACGTCTGATAAACCATCCCCAATGTTGCCTGCTCAATTGCTTGGTTCTAGAGCATGAGCATCTTTCTTTGCAAAATACACTAGCGTTTCGGCTTGAATTCTCATTCAAACTACACCTGCAATACAGACCAATCAATAACATGATCAAAATCCTTTAAATATCTTTTAAGCAATGAAACATGGAAAACATCATGGAATTTCATTGTCGTAGGTAGTGCAAGTTTGTAGGTCATTGGTCCAATGCTCTCAAGGATCTCGAAAGGCCTAGAATACCGAAGTGATAACTTCACACATGACCCAATCCTCAAGGAACTCTTCGTGGGATAAATGTGCAAGTACACATCTTCCCCAACCTGAAACTCCATAAACAACTTATGTTGATCTACATAAATTTTCTTCATGTCCTATGTTTCCTTTAGATTCATCTTGATAGCATGCATTTCCTATTCCCTCTTTGCCAACATGTGTGGTCCTATCAAAACCCTATTCACTGGAGCACTCCAACTGATGGGAGTATTAAAACTCTTCCCATAAAGTGCCTCAAACAAATTCATCCTCAATGACTCATGATACCCATTTTTGTAAGGAAACTCAACCGATGGAAGATACTCTTCCCACTTCCACTAATGATGCATGATGTAAATTTTCAACATTTCCTCTAGAATCCTATTGAACTTCTTTGTTAAATGAAAACTCTATCCCCAAACCTATAAGTAACTCCTTCTAAAACTTGGAAGTGAGCTTAGTATCCCTATCTAAAACAATATTCTTCGGAAAACCATGCAGTCTCACTGTATCTTTGATGAAAACTTATGCTACATCACTAGCTGAATATATAGATTTCACTGGAATTATGTGTGCTACCTTGGTCAACTTGTCCACCACAACCATGATGGAATCATGATGTCTATACGTCCTCAGAAAACCTGTAATTAAGTCCATGGAAATGACCTTCCATTTCCACTATGGAATCGGGATCGGCTGTAGTGATCCACCTGGATGCTTACACTCTACTTTTACCTGTTGACAATCCAAGCATCTTGCCACAAACTCTGCCACTTCCTTCTTTAGATTTGGCCAATAGTATAACTTCTTCACTGGTGTCAATGTCTTTTGATATCCTAGGTGACCTGAATATGGTTTAGCATTAAATTCCCTCAAGATAAGCTTCTTGAGCTCACTGTTGTCTAACACATAGATCTTGTCCTTAAATATGATCAAACCATCTTCTGTAAGATGATAGTCCACATCATGTTTACATGTACCCTGCTGTAACCATTGCTTAAACTCCATGTACCTATCATTCTACTGTCATGCCTGTAAGATCCTATCCTATAGATCTGTCCTGTAAGAACTCATAGTTGTTATATGATTCACCTACACTCTTCAACTAAGAGCATATGAAACCTTGTTTTACTTTCCCTTAATGTACCTAATCTCAAAATCGAACTCATTGATCATTTCCAACCATCTAGCTTGTTTTAAATTTAGGTTTGGTTAGTAAAATTGGTATCTCAATCCACTGTGACCCATCATTACAAATATCCTACCAAGAAGATATTTCCTCCGCATCTTCAAAGCATGGATGATCGTTGCCGACTCAGGATCATGGGTAGCATAATTCTGCTTGTGCTCATTCAATTTCCTTGATTCATAACATACCACATGTCCCCCCTTCATCATGACTCTACCAAGTCCTCTCTTGCAGGCATATGTACACACCACAAACTCTTTATCTAG
Organism: Pinus tabuliformis; assembly: GCA_031772625.1. NCBI lineage: Eukaryota > Viridiplantae > Streptophyta > Pinopsida > Pinales > Pinaceae > Pinus > Pinus tabuliformis. The sequence goes on along the minus strand of CM062817.1, from coordinate 1,107,374,725 downwards.
ATATGCAATTTTGGGAACTGGATCATTTATTAACAACTGCTTAAAATTGGTTGCACATTCCTCTGTCCATTCAAATTTCACCTTTTCTTTACAATGATATAATAGGATATGCAATGCATGATAATTTCCTATGAACATCCTATATTAACCTTCTAACCCCATGAATGACCTTAGCCCATCCACATTCCTAGGTGCTTCCCATTCCATGATAACTCTTATATATTTGGATCCACTGCTATGCCTTCCTTGGAAACAACATCCCCCAAGTAATATACCTCAGTGTAAAACAATCTTCATTTACTAAGCTTGGCAAACAACTGGTGCTCTCTTAGTAATCTCAACACTGCTACTAAGTGTTCGACATGCTCTTCCTCATTCTTATAATATATCAATATATCATCGATGAACACAATAACAAACTTGTCCAGATAAGGATGCAACACACCATTTTTCAAGCACATAAAAGTATTTGGAGCATTAGTCAAACAAAACAAAACCACAACAAAGTCATAATTCCCATACCTGGCACTGAAGGAGTCTTGTAGATATCCTCTTCTTTGATGCGTACTTGATGATATCTAATATTAGATCAAGCTTCGAGAACACTGATGCTCCCTTCATCTAGTGAAAGAGATAATCAATCCTCATCAACGTTTACATGTTCTTGATGATTACCTTGTTCAACTACCTGTAATCAATGCATAACCTGAGAATACCATCCTTCTTCTTCAAAAATGATATCACTAGACCCCAAGGTGACACATTTGACCTGATGTATCCCTTTTCAAGCATTCCTTTCAACTGTAAATTCATTTTTGCCAACTCTAGTGTGCTAATCTTGTATGGTGCCTTTGATACTGGTGTTTCCCCTAGTACCAACTCAATGCAAAAGTCCAATTCCCTTTGAGGTGAAAACTATAAAATATATGCAATAAATACATCCTGAAACTACTGTAAAACTGAGTATCTGATCAATACCTCAGGATCCTTACCTTTATGACTAGAAATATGCATTGCAAATAATACACACCTTTTCCTATTACTACACTTTTCATGCATAACTATCACCATCCTAACTGATGTTTCCTTCTTCCTACACTATAAGATCCTTTGTTCTCTATTTTCATCCAAGCACTCAATGGCCTTGTCATAATAATCCACATTGGTCCTATTAAGATATAACTGGTCCATACCAAAAAACATATTATATGATCCCCATGGAAGAACATTAAAATGTGTTGATTTAGGCACACCATTCAACTCAAATGAAAAATATCTTACCCAATGATGAACTATTTTCTTTGTACCTATAGCGAACTGTACTAATCAAGATTCTTCATGCACTTATTTATTCAAACCACACTTATCCATCAGGTCAGGATTAACATAACTATAATTAAATCTAGGGTCAATAAAAATAGAAACAACTTGATCACAAAGATTACTGTCGATCTCAATAATAGATGCCTGGTGATCCACCTTCTTGTTATCCAATGTTGCATATATACATGGAATGCTCTTCCCAACATCCCCAACTATCTTCTCTTCCTATGCACTGTAAATCTAAGGCCTATCACCCTGATACTATGGGAATTCTCTCTTGAGATGCTCCTTACCACATATACAATACTACAATTTTCCCTTACCATCATCTTTATTTTTCTGCCTTCCCGATTGTGACCCATGTCCTAGTCTAACTACATTGAACTTCTTGTAAGGAACAACATTCTCATTTTGACCTACATCCTGGGGTCTTGTTCTTTTTGTTTGCCACTTACATTTAGTCTTGTATTTCCCTTTCCACCCTTATTGAGATTCTCTCTTACGCTTTGATCAATCATAACAATGTTTCATCTTCCTGATAACTTCTTCAAGTGACCAAGGATAATCATACTCAACCCAATCTTTAAATGTTAATGGTAATAGATTGACAAATATCTAAACATTGGCTTTCTCATCTTTAATATACATTACATACCTAAAAAACTCCAAGAAATTAGTTGTATACTCTGTATCCATCATCAATCCCATATTTATCTCATAGAATTCCTTGGCTTTACTATCATAGTATCTCTTTGACAAATATTTCTTCCTAAAAAGTCTCTTGAATTCATGCCAACTGAACTCTTTTGTCTTGATGTCTCTAACCTGCTTCACATCTTCCCACCAGATGTTTTCTTTCCCTTTGAGGCTAAAGATAGTTATTCTTGCCTTCATGTCTCTACGTAATCATACAACTTAAATAACTTCTTCATCCCAGGTAACCATGCCTCCGCAACTTATGGCTTCTTCAAATCTCCATCAAAGAGAGGTGGTTTTCCTTTCTTAAACTCATCTAGAAAATATCCCCTAGCATTCCTCTTGTAAGGATGATAACAATGATGACCATGGTACTTTTCAAAACCAAAACTAGAATACATGTGTCCATCACCTCTCCTATCAAGTGTATCCAAGAACCTTCCATCATTGATCATGTCATATCTATCTAACCCATGTTCACCATGAGATCTACTTCCATATGCCTCATTAGTCATATCCTCCTACCCATGGCTAATCCTAAGTTGTCCTAGTCTCTACAAATTGTAAAAACTCTAAAGGATAACTGCATTAGCCTATGCTTGTTTCTCCTATGCTTGAATGATTTTGTCATTATCTTCTTTTCAACTTATTATTTCTACCTTCAAACTTCTTTGTGTGTCCACTATGTCAGGAAAGTTCCCATCATAATGTTGCTCATTTGATATATAGGGAGAATCATGTGAACTATAGTCTACCATCTTTCTAGTCATCTTTGATCTTCTTCTAGCAAGTATACCATGTCAACTAAACCAAAATATAAACATAATCACCATACCTCAATATAGTTCAGTGGAAGATATCTTATTTGCAAGATCAACCAGATTAGCACAATACATGCATAAACATAATCATATTAGTATATAGACACCATTTCAACCATTATCCAATTACCATGCATGAATATGCCATAACCATGACAATGCATGCATAACGACATATAGACACTGACAAGCATAACAAATGCATAACCGACATGTATTCATGATGAACACATCAAACAACAACACCATCATCCTCCACATGGCGACACAACTGCAACAATGACCAACATCATGCATACACATCAAGCACATAGACCACAAGCATAAAGAATACATATGCAACTGATATGTATGCATGGCAAAAAAATTTCGCCCATCCAGTCCAAGGGGTGGACCATGATCTGATACCACTCTGTAATACCCTCCTCTCACATTTACCCAAGCTAACTGGTCCAGAGGGGTAAAAATTTGATGAAGAGTTACTATGATATGATTCAAACTCCTAGATCACCTTAAGGAAGTGAAATTGATGGGCCAACACTTTAGAGACCTCCCTAAGGAGCTACGAAACCTTCATGAGCCAAACAACCCCTCTAGGTTTCCAACCCCCAAGAGAACTTGGTTCTTGAATGAACTATACCCCTAGTTGCTCCAACAACAAGGCCTTCATTCTACTGCAACCTTTTTTAGGTGGTTTTGTGCCAGCGACCCAAGATTCTGAACCAATTTTCGAAGGCTAGGACTCAGACATCCACCTAGAACTTTATGAAACTTCCATAAATGATAAATAATAAGATAACAAGGATCTAATGCAAAAATTAAACAAGGACCTAAACTAACAAGGCCTAGCAATAATGAAAATTCCATCAAACACATCATGAACATGTAATCTACAGGTCATAACAATAGATCTGAACATAGGGACATCATACTTATCTGATATTCATCAAATAGGTCTGATGCATTCTCACCATAGTTTTAATACCATCTATTCGGTCATTCATTCATTAACATTCCATTTATTAATAAAAACATGATGAGAGATATAAACAAATTCTGTCATAAACCATGCTTATAAACAACAGAATAAAAATTATAGAACGACTATTAAAACCACATATAAACAAGTATAACTACACATGGAACACAAGAGAAAAGAGATCTTATTAACATATGAAAAATCCAACCAATCTAGGTAATTTCATGTAGCACTTGAACACAGATTCGATTGAACCAAATATTTATTTCATCCAATCATGAATGTGGGACTCATAACAAAACCAATCAAGGCTTACTCAGGCTTTACCATGTATCTCGCCAAGGGATACTTGGCCCAAACAATAAAAGTAAACTATAGGATTTACCACAATCCTTCCATATACCGATCAAGGGATTACTAGGCCCTAAACAAGCATGGATGCCTCTGGATCTCACCATCTAAACTGCGAGGAATTTTTCTGTCTCCACCCTCTATGATTTACCATGTATCTTTCCATTACCGATCAATGGATTCCTATGCCCAATGAGGGTATTCACCTCTAGGATTTATCGTGTATCCTGCCATTACGGGTCAAGAGATTCCTAGGCCCAACGAGGGTATTCACAACTAGGATTTATCATGTGTCTCGCCATTACTGGTCAAGGGATTCCTAGACCTTGTGAATTTTCCTGACACCACCCCACTTAGTTTCGAAACCATTTGGAAATCCATCTTAACCATGTAAGTGAAACCCCATCACACAATGGTTATCTAGAAATGGAAAGGAAAGGTTGAAAACTGCTATAACACCTGGAAAAACCCATGCCAATGATAGCAAGAGAACCAAATAAACACATTCATGTACCATGCATGCTAAAAATAGTAAGGAAATCATCCATACAAATCGATACCTGCAAGTAATCTCGTTGTAGCTGCTTGATCCCACTCTTCCTTGCTTGATATTTTCTTCCCTTATATTTCTTGCCCTTCCTTTGCCTCCCTTCCTCCAATGTTAGAGTGCTACAATATTAATATAAGTTTATGAGAGTTTGATATAGTATAGAGAATAGAGAGAGGGCTCCAAAACAGAACTGAAAAAAGGTTGTGAACTGATCCTCAGAAGCCTTTTTATTAATGAAGCCTCTATTTTCTTCAATTTCCATTATTTTTCCTTCATTTTCCTCCTCACATGCAACCTGTGGCCTTTGACCTTCCTTTCCTCCTAATTTCCTTTATTTTCATAAATAAAATGCTAATTAATGCCTCTTTTCTTTTGAAAACCTTTTGCCATTTCCTTTTCCAATTTCCTTTAGCCATAATAAACCAAACAAACACCCACACTAGGATGTTTTCCCAACATTCAAATTGGAATAAGTGTCCCATGACCTTGGTTATTATTTTTCTTTTACTAACTTTATTACATGGATTTTTAACTCAAGGTTGTTATAGTGTTGGGAAGAAGCCACAAGTGTAGGTTGCAAAACTAGGTTTTTTGATAGGAAAGAAACAAGGATTGAAAAGTTAAAGGGATTTGTTAATAAGGGACAATGGAACCTATTTCAAGAGAAAAATAGTACTGTGCCACCAACAACCACGTCTTCTCTCCCATAGCCTAAATAAATTCCTAATTTGGCAGAAGTTCCAACTTTGTAGCAGGGAAAAAGGTTTACACATAGCATTGCACAAAAACAACATCCTCCACAGATAAATCAACTCCTCAAACTAGTGTCTATTCCATCATTTCTAGAGGAGGAAGGGCCTATGGAAAACTTTTATGACTTTCAAGATAGATCTCCACCAAATGCTTTATCTGAACATGGGCCAAATATAGATAAGGAGGTAGTTGAAACAACGATAAGTCAAATTCAAGAAAAAATAGTTCATCAAAAGAGTGGTTTAAGAGAACGTAACTTGCATCTTGAAAACACTCCTAATTATTTCGAGAGAGAATTATAGTACCAAGTCGATAAGCTACAAAGGAAACATATTAAGCTAAAGGAAAAGGCCCATAAAAATACAAGGTTTTGTATAGGAATGTCATAAGTTAGAATGAATTGTATAAGGCTCAAACTTTGACTTTGAAATTAGAAAATGACAGGCTGATTGTGAAAAATAAGAAGTTACTCTATTGTAATGTAAGGCAGTTGAAGCCTTCCCGAATATACACCACCTATGACAGAAGTCAAAGACTTTGACAACAAAGGACAATGAATTATCATGGCCTAGAAATTTTGGTTAGTTCAGCAAGAATCTGAGAACAAGGATGGCCCCAATTTTGATGTCCAAATAAATTTTGTAGAATAAAACTACAGGAGGACATGCATCCTCTATGGGATGAGGGAGATGTTGAGGCCTATTTTTGTTTCTTTTTGACACCTTATTTCATTATATTTTTTTATTCCCTGGTCTGTTTTTGATATCCTTGTCAAACAATATGACTCAATGAGTGGAGGTAAAGTCCCAAATTAGGCCTATTTTCATATTTTTTTGGTTGATCTAGATAAATGTTAGTGAATTTATATTTTATTGCTAAACGTGGCTGTAAATTTACTAGGATTCCTAAGCATGAGGAAAAGAACTTGATGACATTGGACTATTACATTAGCAGATCAACATTTAGATTTGTTTTGCACCTAGCAGTTGTTCGGTACTTAGTTTTGTACCTGATTCAGTAACAATGTCCAGAAATCCAGTACTAGTCAACTAAATGATGTTTTCTAAGAAACAGTGTTATCCTCTCGTACTTCTTTGGACAAGAACTATAATAGTCTCTCCCAAGAATAGTATTACGACAAATATCAATGGATATGCTAGACTAGGTTAGTGATCTTCGAGATTTGACTTGTATTAAGTTAGTCCAGATCATATCTTGTACTGTTTTATTGTCCATTCATTAAGAGTTATATTTAGGCTATGGTCTCCTTAAAAGGGGAAATTATCAATACTACCAGGGTTAGCAAGAGAAATGAGAGAAACAAGAAGACAGAACACTAATTGTGGAACATTTTCAAAAACTTTGTTTTTTATTTTAAATTTGGAACTGCATTACAAATGTACTATTGAAGATTTTTAATATGTGATTTTGAATTATATTTATTAAGTTTAATGTGTTATTAATTTGTAAGTTTACTATCATATTTTAACTTGTTTATGTTGAGAAATGGCAACAAGAAAATCCAGTTTAATTTGTCCTTGAATTAAACTGAGAATTAAAATTGAATTCAATTCTAATAGAAATTTGTAAATAGTTAATTAAGTTTAATTATTTTAATTAGCTTAGGAATTTCGAGTTGGAAATCTTTCTGTAGTCATGTATATGTTCTCCCTAAGTTTTATCGGTCCAGTATGAGTTTAAATTGAGCTGGAAATTAGAACACTTAGTTTACTGAGTTAAGCTAGGTTAAATTAGTTCCAAACTGTTTGAGGAACTAATAGAGGACTAACAGTTAGTTGGTGCACTAATGCATCCACTAGTACTACTCCAGTTAACTAAAGATTCCCTCATGAGAAAATCATGCATGTCAGTTCAAAGAAATACCCTGTTGAGACTAGAGTGTAGGGATAGTGTACTATCAATGGTACTATTTACTTGAGTGTAAATATCATACATGCATAAGAGATTGATCATATGTTTGGATTGAGCAGTTTTGGAAGCATGAATTCCCTTTAAATATAGGTTATTCATCCTAGGAATTACGCAAGAGATCAGGAGCTTGGAGAGGTGTATAATTTGCTAAGTGTTGGCCAAGAGCTAGCTTGTGAGCTGAGAGAGTTGAGCATACTTGTGCGGAATTGTTCTAGTAGAACAAGCTTTGTATCTTCAGTCATATTTCTGATATATGCAATACATATAGCAGGGTTTTTAGGAGTGTATTTCCCCATATACATGTTTTTTTATGTGCCATTTATTTATCTTATTCTTGTTCTTATTGTTTTCATCAATCTATTGGCTTCTGTTGGTTGTAGAAGTACGTTCTTGTCTTTTGATTTACTACATTGCATGAGATTGTGAATCTACAGGAATTTTCTACCTGGTATTGGAGCTGAGAAAAATATACTAGAGGAGATTTCAAAGTTTGAGTTTTGGGTTACAGGTAAAATTCAAATTTGCAATACATAATTCAGGATCGATAGATGGTGTTCTACAGTTTGCGGTTCGAGCATGCCTTGGAAGGAAACTCAAATTTTATAGCCTGGAGGGATAGAATTGAGGTTTTGTTAGAGGATAATGGCTTGAAGGAATTCATTGATCAAGAAATTCCTAAGCCAACAACATCAGATGCAAAGAATTTGGATGAATGGAAGAAGTGTGTGGCGAAGGTGATGTAGATAATCCTTGAGGGAGTTCGAGACCACATTGCCTCGAGTCTCCATGGAAAGGAAACTTTGTATGCTATGTGGAAAACATTGAAGGACTTGTATCGAAACAACAATGACCAAAGGAAATTGGCACTCTAGGATAAACTTCGAAAAATAAAAATGGATAAAGGTAAGACTATTCTAAAATACATGACCAAGTTCACTCAATTTCGTGATGAACTTGGAAGTGTTGGAATCACGGTTGTCGAGGATGATATGGTGAGTCTTACTCTTCTATGACTCCCAAAGAATTGGCATAGGTATTAAGACTCTAGCAATGGTCGAGAGAAGCTACCAGATTGGGAACGACTATGGTCGGATTTGATGCAGGAGGAGATCAAGAGGAACAACAAGGATGGCTCTTCATCAAAGATTGATGATCAATAGAATTGTGCCTTAACTATTAAGGTGAAGAAGGGGAAAGGGTAATATTCCCATTCCAAATAATATTCTTATCATAGAGGTAGTAATAAGGACATGATGAAAGTTAAGTGCTTTCATTGTCATGAGCTGGGCCATTTTACTACAAATTGTCCACTCAAGAAGTCCAAGAAGAAGTCCTCAGGTGGAGTGACGGGTGAGAATTTGGCCTATCAATTCAAATTGGACTTTTCCCTCATTACATGCATGGTGTCATCAATGATGGGAAGTTTATGGTACTAAGGTAGTGGAGCTTCATTCCACATGACTAGAGACGAGGATTTATTCAGTGACCTGGAGGAGAAAGATCTCTAGATGCATAGAGATGGGTGACAATGGGAAGTATAGTGTTACTGGTTTGGGCAAGATTACTTTTCAGAGGAAGCATGGGGCTCCACTCACCTTGAATAATTTTATGTATGTTCCAAGGTTGAAGAAGGACTTGGTATCCTTTGCCATGCTTGAGGTTAGAGGCTATGTTCTGATCTTCTCGAAATGAAAGGTGTTCCTTCAAAACATAGCCACGAGTCAAGTAATGAAGATAGGGATTCAGGTGAATAATCTCTATAAGATGGAGGTAGAGGAGGGTGATACTTTGAGAAAAAAATTAGAAAGGTTGTCGAGCCAAGATTTTCGTGAGTTGTGGCACATGTGATTGGGCCACTTGCATCATGGGGCTTTGAAGATATTACAACATGTCTCTACCGGCCTTCCCAAAGGTACGTTTGAGCAAGTTTATACATGAAAAGGGTGTGCTTTGGGAAAATACACCAAGTCTTACTTTCACAACTGAGACAGTCGAGTAGAGGCTATTCTAGAGCGAGTCCATTCAGATGTGTGCGGACCATTCTTGACAACATCCATGGACAAACACATGTATTATGTTATATTTGTTGATGATTATTCTTGTGAATGCTAGATATTTTTCATGTAGAAAAAGGATGAAACTTTCACAAAGTTTTGTGAGTTTAAATCATTGGTGGAGAAAGAGTCGGGAAAGAAGGTTAAATCTCTATGGAGTGATAACAGTGGTGAGTATGTCTCATACGAGTTTAAGAACTTCTGTGCATTGGAAGGGATTAAATGAGAGTTGACGACACCCCATAACCCTTAGGAGAATGTGGTGGACGAGAGGAAGAACATAAGCATAGTAGGGAAAAAAAGGGCGATGTTTCATGATCAAGGCCTACCACTACACTTGTGGGCTAAGGCATGAAACACAGTGCTTTATGTTCAGAACCGTAGCCCACATTGGATCCTTGAGATGAAGACAATAAAGGAGGCTTATTCTGGTAAGAGGCCAAATGTTGGTCACTTCAAGATTTTTGGGCCATCGATATATTTCCATGCGACCAAAGATACAGGGAAGAATCTTGAGTCAAAAGCATAGTTGGGGATATTTCTAGGGTACACTGATACACCTCACAACTATCAGGTGTACTTGCTGACTAGCCGGGTGACAGTGGTTTGTAGGGATGTCAGATTCGATGTGGAGAAGGCCATACGAGTTTCCCTTGAGAGGGAGCTTGAGCTACATGCATATGAGGAGATTTTATCTCCTAAAGTTGAGGAGCCTCATATTGATGTGGAGCAACCACGTGCAGGGGATCCGAGAGTGTAGACATCCACTCAGGCAGAGTCTTCCAGAGAGGGAAGAAAGCCCACTAGAGAGGCTGACAAATTGTTGGATGATGCACAAGAGAATGTGGGAGCACCCACTTATCAGCACAGGAAGAGAAGGTCACCTGAGAGGTACACTAGATACATGGATCTTATGGGTGAATGCGCTGTGACAACACCATCTTACTGTAAGGAAGCAGTGCAGTAGTTGGTTTGGGTGGATGCCATGGTGGAGGATTATGACTCGGTACTTCATAACAGTGTTTGGGATGTGGTCCTGAGACCAGAGGACAAGTTAGTGGTGAGATCCCATTGGCTTTACAAGGTAAAGCACATTTCAAATGGTAGTGTGGAGAAGCATAAGGCTAGATTTGTGGCCCATGGCTTCTCATAGGTAGAGGAGATTGACTATGATGAGATCTTTTCTCCTGATGCAAGGTACTCATCAATCAGATCTATATTGGCATTATCATCACAGATGAGTTGGAAGATACATCAGATGGATGTGATGACAACATTACTTAATGTCATGATTGAGGAAGAGGTGTACATAGAGCAGCCTGAATTATTTGAAACATTTCACCATGAGTCACATGTGTGATGGCTCAAGCGAGCATTATATGGGCTGAAGCAAGCACCCTGTGCTTTGTACACCAGGATAGATAGCTACTTCACCGGGTTGGGCTTCACGAAACATGAAGCGGATGAGAACCTATACCACATAGTGGTGGAAGGTAAATTGTTGATCATTTTACTTTATGTTTATGATCTCATACTGATAGGTGATGATTAGTTGATTAACTATTGCAAGGAGGACCTTGCAAGAGAGTTTGATATGAAAGACATGGGGATCATGCATTAATTTCTTGGCATGGAGGTATGACAGGGAGATGAGTAGTTGTTTGTCTCTTAGAGTAAGTATGCCAATGAGATACTCAGGAGATTCAGCATGGAGAGCAACAAACCCATGGATACTCCTCTACCAGGTAACTAGAGGAAGGAGGATGCTACTTCAAGGGAAGTAGTGGAATTTATTGTTTACAGGTAGCTTGTGAGTTCACCCATGTACTTGGTGAACACACGACCAGATATGTGTTATGCCACTAACCAGCTTAGTCAAGTGATGGTTAGGCCTACCAAGATATATTGGAAGGCAGCAATGCATGTGTTGAGATACCTCAGGGGCACTTCTCAGTAAGGATTATGGTACAGACAGACAAAGCTAGTGAAGCTTCAAGGCTTCACCGATGAAGATTGGACAGGGAGTCCATCCCACTGAAAAATCACATCAGGAGGGATATTGATTATTGGGTCAACAACAGTTTCTTGGTACAATGGGAAACAGAGATATGTTGCACTCAGTTCAGTAGAGGCAGAGTACATGGTTGTGAATCATGAAGCATGTGAGGCCATATGGATGAGGAAGATCCTAGTTGGTTTGTTTGGTCAAAAGATGGATCCAACTGTGATTTACTGCAATAATCAGAGTTGTATCAAACTCTGTGAAAATCCAGTTTTTCATGATTGGTCCAAACATGTTGATATCCAATATCATCATCTTAGAGATTGTGTATTGAGGCAGATTATGTTGTTAGATTACATTCCCACGGAGGAGCAAGATGCTGAAATTTTGAAAAATGCATTGTTAGGATGTAAATTTGAGTTTCATAGAGATAGGATTGGGGTAGCTGATAATCCCTTTCTTGTTGAGAGGGAGTGTTGAGAAATGCCAAAAAGAAATTCTAGTTTAATGTGTCCTTGAATTAAACTGAGAATTAAAATCAAATTCTATTCTCAGAGAAACTTGTAAATAGTTAATTAAGTTTAATTAGCTTAGGAATTTTGAGTTGGAAGTATTTATGTAGTCATGTATATGTTCTCCCTAAGTTTTAGGGGTCTAGTATGAGTTTAAATTGAGTTGGAAATTAGATCACTCAGTTTACTGAGTTAAGTTCAGTTAAATTAGTTCCAAACTGTTTGAGAAACTAATACAGGACTAGCAGTTACTTGGTGCACTAATGCATCCACTAGTGCTACTCTAGTTAACTAAATATTCCCTCATGAGAAACTCATGCATCTCCATTCAAAGAAATACCCAGTTGAGACTAGAGGGCAGGGACAGTGTATTATCAGTTGTATTATTTACTGGAGTGTAAATATCATGCATGCATCAGAGATTGACCCTATGTTTGCATTATGTAGTTTTGGAAGCATGAATTCCCTTTACATATAGGTTATTCATCCTAGGAATTACGCAAAATATCAGAAGCTTGGAGAGCTGCATAATTGGCTAAGTGTTGGCAAATATCTAGCTTGTGAGGTGAGAGAGTTGAGCATAGTTGTGGGGAATTTCTCTCGTGAGAACAATATTTGTATCTTCACTATATTTATGATATATACAATATAGAAAGTGGGGTTTGGAGCAATGGCTTTCCCCAGATACATCTTGTGTTATGTGCCATTGATTTATCTTCTTCTTGTTCTTGTTTTTTTCATCGATCTGTTGGCTTCCGCTGGTTGAAAGTAGAAGTAGATTCTTGTCTTTCGCTTTAGTACATTGCATGAGCTTGTGAATCTACAAGATTTGTCTACAGTTTAAAATCGTGGTAAGGTCCCACCACTGATCTCAACCAAGTTTGTAATTGATTCGAGTTAGAGTAGGAATATATGTTACTATAGAATAATTGTGTCATTGTTGCTTGTTTTTAGTATTTAGAAGTATTATTTAGTATCTTCTGTGTGATTATGATCTTAAGTTAGAACATTTAAATTTCCAGTGTTTTAGATTTATATTTCTAGTCTCTTATATTTTTTATCTGAAGTTAGAATACTTGAATTTCCAATATTTATGTTCATAATCCCTTATATTTATGATTTAAAGTTAAAGGATTGAATTTCCAGTTCCTTAGGTTAAATAATTTGAATGTATGGTCTTTAGATTTAAGTTAAATAAATATGACTTACAATCTCTTAGATCTGAAATGGAGCATTCAAATCGTTCATGAATTGGAATTTTCCATTTGAATATTTGGTTTGAATAGGGGACTCAGTGAAATTAGAAGATTAGTAGTTAGAGTACAATTGTGACTATGAGTATCATATTGAGAGTAGTGAGAGAAAAAATTGTACAATCAAATTTACATGGTGTATAGCCAAAAGAAACATGATCATGCTATTGCTATTGAATGAGAGCGTGATAAATAAAATTAAGAAATCACTAAGAGAAAACCTCTCAGATACTTCAAAGGTCATAATATCACTAATAAAACCTATCCATCAAGCTTATTCCAATGATGAAAAATCAAAACTAATTATGAAAATTGGATAATGAGAGAGGGGACCCATACATTTTTGGTCAAAAATATAGGGGGGTTTTTGGGGCCCCAATAGGATCCTATTGACATTCACTAATTAAAAATTGTGTGATAAAATATTGGGAAATTATACATATGAAAAATCAGTGATTTCCATCCTTCATTCCATTTATACCTTACAAGATTTCCTATTTGGATGTTGTTTCTAGTTCGTGATAACCCATTGTAGTTTGAAGTACTTCTTGGAACAATAGTTTCCTTCACTCGAGTAGAAAAAGTGGGTCATGGATATGTTAGGTTATTATTATAATATCATATATAAGAAGGGGAAGGAGAATAGGGTGGTTGATTCCTTGCCTCAAAAGTATGCATAGGAAGGATCCCTATTTCTTTATTCATAGTCATTGGAATGTTTAGCAGTGGTATGCCATGAATGGCTAGTTAATACTGTGTTTCTTCAAATTATCCAATAGTTATAGTAAGATCCAAACCCCATATAAGGTAAATTTGGGATAAAAACACATCATAGTATATAGGTTGCATCATATTGGTGCATAATTCTTCTTTAAGACCAAGGATGTTGAGGGAATTAAACTCATCTCCCACCACAATAGGTATTTCTTTATTTTAGGAAAAATATGAATGGGTTAAACATTCATTATTTTGGGATGACGTTAAGAATGAAACTTTTACCTTCATAGTTGAATGTTACAAAATTCAAAGGAATAAATGTGTAATAGTGAAGTCACTTATGACATTGCAAACCCTACTAAACTCTATGAAACTCTAAGTTGACAAGTTGAAAAAAACCCTTTATGGTTTGATGTAATCACCAAGGATGTGGTAAAATAAGTTTAAAACATACATATAGGGATTGATATTTTTTAGGAGTGGAGAAAATCACTATATATATTCCATGTCAGAAGGTAGGTGTTTCGCATATGTAGTGTTGTATGTTGACGATATGTTGCTAATTAGAAACAACATGGGTGCAATTAAGGGGGTGAAGATGCAACTACTCTCTAAATTCAACCTGAAGGATATCAAAAGTGCTACAAAATTCATTAAGGTAATCTAGATTAAGAGATATTGGGCAGTTATCAAACTCTACATGAATCAGAGGAATCATATTGAAATGGTCCTAATTTTTTTTAGCATGCAAGGGTCTATCCTAATTAAGGTACCTATTCATGTATGAGAAAGAATAATTGTCAAATAGTGCTATAAGGAACAAGACGAAATACATATGAAATGGCACGAATTCCGTATGAGAGAGTTATTTGTTGTCTAGTTTATGTAATGGTCTTCCGTCAAGAAGGCATTTGTCATGTATTGGGAGTAATGAGAAAATACATGTCGAACCTAGAAAAAAGCATTGGAAAACTATCAAAAGAGAATTTAGGTACTTGTGTGGCACAACTAATCATGTTATCTACTAACAAGGGATTGCTAAGATTAACAATGAATAATTTGTACATGGTTTGTCAATGTCAATGAGGCTAGAGATTTCGAGAGGAGACGATTGAATAACATGTACATATTCACATTATTCAATGGTGTTATTAATTGGATGAGTAAGAGGTACTTCACTATGGAAATATCAATGATGATATATGAATACATGGTAGCAACGTAAGAAATATTGGATTGATTTAATTGCAACAATTATGTTTATAGATTTCGTTCATATAATAAGCAGTAAGGATAGTTTGTGATAGACAAAATGAAATATTCTTGGAAAATATTTTGGCTTACAATTCTAATACAAAGCACTTTTCTTTACAATACCGGATGGTGGAAAACTAGAATTTGCTACTAGAGAAAGTAGACACTTTGAAAAATGTTATAGACTTTCTTACAATGTTGGTGAGTGTTGTGAAGTTATGTTTCTATCTAGAGGCATTGGCATCATTGTCCTTCTTTATTGAATCATGGTATCTATTGTTCCCACAAAGAAGAAAATAAGTGGGATAGTATTGAATTGTTATATTATTTGTAGAAGAAACTTTGTCAACTAAAGTGTAGCCATTTGACTAGCTAGTTGAGGCAAATTTACTAGGTAACTTACTAGTCAAGGTGGCTATACTAGGATGAAATTCAACAATCTAGTTGGACTGATCAAATAAGTAATAGGTGGATGATATGGTCATTCCAAGTCAATGACCGAAGGTGAATTTGGGACAAGAACCATAGCCAAAGTTGATGGAGTATCTAACAAAATTCAATAATTGATGGAATGGTCAAAAGCATTCAAAATCAAGTATTTGTATGGTTTATGGAAATTGATGATTTATTAATTATTAGATGGTGATTTAATACAATCAAATTATATTAGAATCAATTAATAATATTAATATTATTGGGATCCTAACTAATGATATTCGATGTTTTATAACTAATTCACGTATTACGAATTAGGGTTTCTTATGTAAGAACATGCTTATAAATAGAGCATGATGTAAGGCTTGTGAAGTGGATGCTTAGTCATACATCAAGGGTTATGTAATGAGTGCATTGGTATTAGGGGTGAACCAAGGTCAACATTCATTGTAATCTAGTTGCATACGTAGTGATGAATACAAAGTAGAGAAAGGCTCAAAGGTTGGCTTGTTTTCCTAGTTAAGGGTTTCCATGATAAAATCTATGTGTATTACATATATACTTATTTGTTTTCCAATGCCTATTTTCTGTTTTATTATTCTTCTATAAAGGTTTATGGTAACTTAGTATAGAGTCTAGTTTAAGTTCCTAAGAGCTCGGTGTGGAATTGGTCAAGCTATTGAATAAATAAGATGATCGATTTTCACAAAGTTGTAGATGGATAGAGAGAATGACACAATATTGAGATATAAAAAGTTATTTTTTCGATCAAATATGATATAAGATATGGAAGTAAAGTATAACATGCTACAAAATTATATAATTCACATGAGCCTTGTGATGAGGAATTTTTTGGATAAAATGAACTTCAAAGACTTAATATACTCTCGTATACATTTATTGTGGGGGGGAATTTAGGGGTTAAATTTCACAAATTGGCTAATTTTCCAAAAAATTATTCACTAATTTCTTTTCTTCTAAAAATGATTTTCCTAGATTTTATAGGATAAAATTATCTTGCCTTAAAAATAACTAAAGTTTTTTATATTGATTACATAAAATCATTAGAGATGTGTTAATTTTTTACAAAAAACATTTTATAGTTTACATATTACAGAATAGTAAGATTCACTCAGGTTTCTGCACTTTTAAAAATTAAGATAATGCAGTTTCCCTCATTTGTGATATTGAAAATGAAGGCCAAGGAGTTAGAAAGTAAATAAGTTATTTATTCATGGCCTAGATGATTGTTATGCCCTCCTAATTTCTTGGGAAGGAATCATTCATGGAAAATTCCAACCACATTCTACAGCACTATCCAACAATAATGGGGAGGCTTCGAATTTTTTAGAGCATAAACACAAATGAATATGATTGAAAGCACCTCTACCTTTGGTTCGGGAGAAACATTATATTAGAAAATAAATAATAATACTAATAAAAATGAATACTATTATAGTGAAAGCCCCATGGAGATTTATTATACAATTTAGTGTGAATACCTATCTATTTAAATAAATAAATAAAAACTTAGTGAAAACTCCTTGGGATGCCTAAGGACAATAGTTAATTTGAATACCACATATTTAGCATGTTTCTACAAAGAATAAAAATCCATGGATCGCTACCGATTCTTAGTTATTACAAAATACTAACATAATTATCTGGTCAAGATTTGAATTATATATATCTATATATCTATATATATATATATATATATATATATATATACACACACACACACATAACCAAAGTTGTTTCATTATATTGTCATATTTATCATACTAGTGATTTCTATTCTTAAGATTTTTCTTCATTATAGATGGTTGTACATTCCTCAATATTTATACTACTCTATAGTTCCTTCAATATTTTTCAAACTTCTTCTCCAAGAAGAGAAAACATGTACAACTTCCAACCTTTAAATAATGAATACACCAATCCACCACCTATTGCAAATGAAAATCCAATTCTAGAAATGAACAAAAGAATACCTTAAGAGAGTTCCAATATACATAAAATAATTAACACATCTTCAAATTGATTTATTTAGATAACTCAAGAGTATTTACCTCCTTTCTCACAAATTTAGTCAAAGCATTTTTTTTCTTGAGCACACAATAAATTAAAATGTTATGCCCATCTTAGGTAGTATCTCAAACAATTGTATTCCTTTTTATAATTACATTATCCAATTCTACCATTTCTAATTTTAAATCTTGGTTCATTAGCCAACGATGCTCTCAACGTTAGATGGGGTTAGGGGAGTGGGGGAGGATACTATATCATCAATAGTTCATTCCTGCTTATGATTCTTAGTCTATATTGTTTCAAGAAGCGATATATTCTTCAAAAGATGAGGCTATATAATCATGTAAAAGAAAGTGTCACAAAGAAAAATATTTAAAGAAGAAGATTAGGGACAAGTAGAAGAAGAAGTTGAAATAGTTGTTGTAGATTTATACATTCCATAAATATATTATAGAGTGTTGAGCATAGCATTGTAAAGTGTTGAAAATAGTGTTACCAACTAGTGAAAATAATGTTTCAATGTGATGAAAATATTGTCTTGGAGTTATATAGATAGTTTCCATGCAAACTAGAGGGGGGATTATCTGATCCAATAAGATTATTATAATATCACTGCAATAAATGAGAAGGAATTGCAAGAGAAAGTAAAGGAGATGTAGTTTCACTAGCTCATCATACTACTAGAAAGATAAATAATTTTTTAGAAATACATCAAAATGAAAAAAAATTGTTGCATTAAGACCGTAATCAATAGTTCTTTGAATTGTCCGCATGGGGTAGCTCAAGTGGAAATGGCCGTGGAAATGAAGTCTCACCGAACCGGAGATCTTGGGTTCGATTCTTGTGCTACCTTCCCTGGAAATGGGGTGAATAACGGACATGTAAAAACACGAAAATGAGAAGGTCCCACCTAAGCTTACAAAAAAAAAAATAGTTCTTTGAATCTATTTATTCAAAATTATTTGAATTCTTTGTATATTCATAGCACATTTAGAGTGGAAAGTAATGCTTTCTAGAGAGACATTTGGAAGGAAATATGTCTAGTATATGTGGACAAACTTATTGAAATCAATTTTGAAATAAGAAGGGATATATTTTACATGAGTACTGAATTTGTTGCTATGTAGAGTCTGAGTAAGGTAAATATAGGATGGGAATGTATTGGAATCAATTTTAAAGCATATAAAATATTGTGTTGGTCAGGGTTTCTTATCATGGGTCTATGATACACATCAACATTTCAATAAACTATTTTGAATGCAGGTCATAATTTTACCTCATTCCTTATCATCTATCTTTTCTTATTTTCTTTAACAACATATGCTTTTGCATCACTAAAATGGTTGGTATATCAGTGCTTGAAACGTTTTCCTCATTATAAGGATATTGTATGGTTATGAATCCAAAATTGTATGGGGCTTACTATTTAACATGTTAGGTTGTTGTGTATATTCGTTTCTCCAAAATTAAGATTCTCATGGATATTCTTGTTGGACCTTAGTTTTTTCACCAAAATCCACCTTAATAAATGTCATTTTAGCGATATTTACCCTATTTTCCTTCACCTTTGCTTAATTTTGTTTACATTGTCCAATAAATACAAATAAAGCCATACAAAGTTATTTAAATTGTTTTATTTAAATTTTTATTGTTTAACAATTTTTAAGGGTTGAAAAGTTATTCTTTCCAATTTATGCATGAAGTAATCGACATGGTAATTGTTCATTCATGAAGATATTTGTAGGCGGCTTAGAGAAAATTAGGAACATGTAATTTGTTCCCAACATTCATGAAATGTACAACCTCCTCTTGGATCCATAAAATATAGACACAAATGTTTGATCATTGAGCAATCAATGTTACCACACAAAGGAAAATGACATTGTTATAGCAAACAAATCGAAACCTAATTTATTAGTCCGTGATTTTATGTTATATATACAACAATTATGGGGTTTTATAGTCCATTATTTTCTTAGTTTGCACAAGTCAAAACTTGGAGTGCCTCTAATTGCTTGGCATGTGCACCTTTCTTTCTTGTGTATATAGTTTAGTTTCCTATGTGATGTGGTCATAAATATCTATTTTTTTTCTCCTCAATTTCATGCTAGATATATGTAAGTTATCTTGTATTTATGTGCAACAAACTATTTCCTTTGATTTAGTGTAGAATTTTCTTTAAAACAAGTATAAATCTTTCTTTATGGGTAATGCTTGGAATGGTATGTAGAGTATTATTACAAGTTTCTTTTACCTATGGGAGTAGAATAGAAGCAATACAACATGATTTTCCACTGGTTAAGACCCCAATGAATGCCTCATTACTTAGATATGCCTAAGTCCATTCCTTTCCTTTGACTTTATCTAGAATAGCCTTTCAATTCAATGCTTGAGTGAATAGAATTTATTTCCCAATTAATAATCTCCACAAGTGAAGAGAGTATTGTTGTGTGAGCATTTTGAGGCATGATATCCCATAGCCTAGATTTCTACATATGCAAGATTTAGTATCCTATATTGGGAAAGATTAGTTTCATTTTTTCTTTATGGTCACATTGGTAGCCTATAACCTATTTTTTCTTTGAAATAGTTCAAGTAGAGTTAGTCTTAATATCGAGAACGTTAATTGTTTCCATTTCTATGACTTAATGTATTTATACCTTCCTTAATCATAAATGTTAAGTTTAAAACTCTAAGCTTAGTCAAAGTTTGTTTTTCATTCTTATGTTTTATGATAGAATTTCACTCTTAAGTGTGAATTCCATTCTTAGTTAAAGTTTGAACTTCATTTTCATTAAAAATTTGTTTAGTTACTTATATAACTTTTATATGGTTTTTGTTAGGGTCCAACCCTAACCCCCTTATTTATGTAATAGGGTCGAGTCATAGTTATAGTTAGTTAAAGAGTCAATAAAGCCCATATTAATAATTGTAAGTGGTTGACCCACATTTAAAGAAGGGACCACAGTTAATTGCAAATGGGCCATGGTATTAAATAGATGGTATTAATAAGAACCATGGTACTGACCCATGGTATTGCATGTATGAATCCTATATAAAGGATAGAGACTCCCTTTGAGGAGTGTCGTGTCTTATTTTGTAATTGAGCCCAGATCTATTGGAGGTTGCCCCCTCGAAGAGGCAAGTGAACATTGCTTTCCTTTCTGAATAATAAAATACATGATGTTATTTCTTATTGCTATGTGTTCAGGGTATATTTCTTTGCATACTTGGTATTCTGGTATCTTCTCGCAAGTCAAGAGCATAACAGTTTTGATCTTAGCTTGAATTGCATTCTTTACTTAAGCGTTCAATCAACACTCTTTATTAGTACCATAGCTCATTTGACATTTGATAAGAAAATTATTTTTAGTTAAAATTAATATTCATTAAAGTGACACATTAGGAAACTAAGCTAATTCTTTCACATATAGTGAGTGTATTCTTCAATTTACTAATCCTGGATTGATATGATAATTTGTTAATTTATGTAATTAAATTAACCCTGATATTTTTGGCTCTATTTTCATGGAAATGAAATTAGAATTAGTTTTTAGTTTTATATAGTTTACTTTGTTTTTTCGTTTTTTTAAATATAAAAATTTAGGACAAGGAGGAGTGAAAGAATTAAAACACGAGTTAATAACCTATGCTTTCACTTTAGTTATTTTTTACGAATCCTCACCATGTTTATATGAATATGTTAATTAGGAATGGGAATAATAAAGGTTTATTTATTAAAGTTACAAAATATTTTGTAGCTGAAGAAACAACCCCCCCCCCTTCTGCCCCACCCACCACCACCACTAATTTAACCCCAAAAACTCATGTAGTGTAGGAACAATCGATAATGATGGAAGAATAAAGAGAATGATAATTACGTCTAGGAAAATCCACTCAAGAAACAACATTGGTTGTAAAAACATCAAGGAATGAAAAAAATCAAATAATCTGATGTAACATAACATCAGAAGAAAATAGTTAGGATTAGACCACGGAATTTTGGCTCCTTTGGGAAGAATATATGCTAGAACATGAAGAGCCATAACTCAATATATATTTTGCAATTGCATAGAAAGAGAGAAAAAGAGTAGTAGTAGATAGAGAAACAAGAGAAAAAATAATGGTAGCCTTAGAAGAAAGACAATAAAAGCAAAGGAAGGTCATGTTGAAAAAGAATCTAACATAGGAGCAGAAAGAAGAGTTGATAGAGGAGAAAGATATTGAGCACAAGATTCAAAAATTGAAGTCTCCTTTGAATTTCCTATCATATATGCACCAATAGTCTTTGGTACCAAGGTAAACATGAAAAATGTCTCACCATTTGTCCTTGCTAATTTTTATGGTATGTCAACTGAAGATCTTGATGCTTTTTCCTTTTGAGCTTGAAATTTTGTGCTACACTTGTGGATAAAAAAAAACGATTAAAAAAAATCATTTGTTTCCATCTACTATTAGAGGAGCTTCCTTAAAATGGTTGATGGATTTGAGAGAAAAAACTATTATGTATAGGGAAATATGATTAAAATGTTTCTTAATAAGTATCAACCATATTATAGACCGAGGGACTCTAAGAAGGATACCTTCATGATGCTCCAATAAGAGGATAAAAGCTTAGAATACACATTGGAAAAAATTTCCTATAATCTTCAAAAATCTAAACAAAATGCACTAAACCTAAACACCAATCACATAATTTTCTTAGAAGGAATTAGATATGAATATATTGATGTAATTAATCTTATGGGAGTAGGTGATATTTATTTCCTTTTACACAAATATTTGAGTTATGTAGGAAGTGTTCCAGCGCAAGAGAAAAAGTTGGCAAAGATAAATAAGATATTATGTCTATAATAAATTTGTCAATTGTAGGAAGTGTTACCAAGGAAAAATTAAGTAATTTATTGGAGAATTTTAAAATTGATCTCTTAAACACACTTGGCTCACAAATAGACACATTAAAATCCAAGAAGATATATGAAGAGAGAAATAAAATATTATCTATTTTTTGTCCTCAGTGTAGGAAGAAGCATCCATTAAGACAATGCCAATTAGATATTATTAAACTTTATGGAATTTGTGTAGAAAAGCGTGTGGCTAAAAATTTTCCAATGCTACTAGACTTGAAAGCAACCTACAAAGGAGAGAATGAAGTAGTGGAATGTTTATACTATGTTACACCTAGAAGGCCTTGGAAACCAAGAGAAACAGGTATGTTTCAAGATTCTACTTAGAAATTTCGTTAATATTATAATGCAAATACTATAAAAAACACTATGAGTGCTCTTATTCCTCGGCAATCATGGCCTTCTCAGCAGGCTCAAAGATAACCTTTTCAACCCAGTTGGAAATGACCTACTTATGGAAACTATCCTCTATATAATCATCAAAATCCATATCATCCACAATATCCTCAACAACCATATCAATGGAAATATTTTCCTTTTCAACCATATCAGAAAATGATCTACAACAAAAAGAACCATTTGTTGGCCCAAAGGTCACACTAGGCGGGTGGGTGAATTAATGTAAGGTTAATTTAACCATTTCACAAATTTTCATATTCAAACAACCATATAGAAATGAATCATAAGAATCATATCATCGACTAAAAATGCATCATCAAGTTACCATTATACCAATAACACATCAAGATGCCATCACATCACATAAAGACACAAGCTTTTACATGGAAACCCATACGGGAGAAAATTGCATATCTTATTCTTCTTTATCTTCAATTCATTAGATATATTAACATGCTATAACTTGTTGTAGACAGCTAACCCTAAGAAATACCACTTGTGGTAGGCTCCAACCAAATTGAGGAACTGACCTTTAAAATATGCAAGCATCTACTCACTATAGGCTACAACCGAATTGAGGCACCAACCTCAATGATGGGCGAGATTCAACTTTGCTCTAAGCTCCAACTTGATTGAGGCTTTAACATTAATGATGAGTGGGCTCCAACCGGTTCTGAAGCTCCAACCTTATTGGAGGCACTCACCTCCTTCAAATTCTTGTAAAGTTCTATTTCATATCATTTTAAAACTAAATACGCTATCATCATCTAGTTTGGCATATCCATTTAGGTTGGAAGAGTTTCTGATTTCGAACACCCCGCCTTGCATATAAATTTGACATTTTTTGTTTGATGTGGTAACGATGGTGGTCAACCCGCGATCTTGTTAGAGGTTGGAAAATGGTTGTGTATTAATATATTTTGGTTCCACCGGGTTGGGTGGGTCTGTTAGGAGTGGCACGCCCACACAATACACAATTTTTTTATAATACATGATATCCAACCCTTGCGGGAGGGGTTGGCGGGGATGGCATCCCACCCCCTCCAAATTATATCTTTTTTTTATATATAATAATGGTTCTAAATTTTCCACCAAAAAATAAGGGATATTAGAAAAACTAATGATTTAAAAAATTCACCTTTTCCTATGGCTGGATTCTATGGACCGTGATTCTGTCAATTTGTTGCCTCGTTAAGACTGCTACTTGGTCAAGTTTGACTAGAACTTTGACCAGCTATAACTTGAGCGTACGAACTCAGATTTGAGTGTGATTCACACCGTTGGAATGAGTACGATGACCACAACGATCTGGTCCTAGTTTTAATTCCATTTAATGAATTTTATTTTTGAGATATTTTCAAGGCCACTTGTATTCCTGGATCCTCTTGGATCATTCCTCCCCACTAATGAGATTTTAGACCGTGGAATTTCTCCCTCACTTTCTCCTTTTCCATCCATCGAGCCTTACTTGGATGCATTGCTTTGAAGCCAATATGAAGGTACTCCACATCTCCTCATCACGAAGTCTTGGTCTTCCTGTCAAGAATGATGTACTATGGTAGCTTTTCCAAGTATTAAAGTGAAAAATCATCCATTGTAAGAACCTATCCAACCTCCTCGGTGTCCATAATCAACGAAGTTTCATAAAGCTTCAAGTTTTCAACATTCACCACTAAGTACATCTGCATGTGTACTGGAAAATCGAGACGAAAAGCATTGTCTCCAATATTCTCCAATATGGTGAATGGACCATATCATATTGGTCGCAACTTATTTCCTTCCACTTTCATTATGTCTTTGTTGATGTGGAGCCACACTTTATCTCCAACTTGGAACTAGTGATCAACTCAGTGCTTACCATGTTGGTATTTGTATTGAGCTTAACTCTTCTCTATTTGATCCTACACTTCCTAGTGAATCAACTAAATTCATTGAATGAACTTTTGTGCTTTGTCCCTGTCATCTTACCCACTGGAATCTTCATCTCTCCCAAATACCATGTCTAAGGAATCCTTTGGTAAATAACCAAAGCATGTCTCCAAAGGTGAGCTCTACGTGGATCAATGCATTGTTTGGCTCTATGCTTGTTGTACATAAGGAAGATGTTCATCCCACAACTTGGGATTCTTGGCACAATAGTCTCAGAGTAAGTGTATCAGTGTGCAGTTGGAAACCTCCAAATTTTTTTCAATTTGCGAATGAAATGACGTGCTCTTCTTCAACTTGATGTCCATCATTCTCCACAAACTTGTCCAAAACTCTGCAAGAAAATGATAGTGTTGATCAGACACAATGGATGTGGGCAGCCCAAAGTGGACCCATACAAATTGGAAGAAGAGATGACCAGTATTCTTTGTAGTGACCTGCTTTTTACAAGGCATTAAGACACACATTTTTCTAAATCAGTGCACAACTACATACAAATAGTCATGACCTCTCCTAGAGAAAGGAAAACGACCTACAAAATCCATCGACACACTTTCCCATGGACGACTTAGAACAGGGAGTGGTGTGTAGAGCCCAATTTTTCTATCAGTGCGCTTGCTAACTAAACACATCACACATCCCTTTACATATCGAGTCACAAAATTTTCCATGTGAGGCCAATAACACAATCTCTGCAAATGACACAAAGTTTTCCTTACACCAAAATGACCTGACACAAGAGAAGGATGTGCCTCTCTGATTCTATGTATTTTTTCATTGGTGGAAATACGAAGTTTGCCAAGGTGATACACCAAATTTCCATACAAATGGTAATCATCCACCGGTGATCCATGAGTCAGCTTTGCATAAATATCCTTAAAATCATCATCATCAACATATTTTCAACATAAATTTCTAAAGATAAAGATGCATTTTGAAAAACTATTGATGCGGAAATAGGAGGGTGAGAAAGCATATATGCCACTTTGTTGTTGGTTCCCTTCTTGTATTTTATTACCAAGTGAAACTACTGAAGGAACCCATCCATCTAAAATGACGTGCTTGTTGAAGCTTGGTCTATGATTGAAGGTATTGTAAGGGATAGTGATATGTGTGAATGACGGTCTCCGTGTCGATCAAGTAATGACTCCACTTCTTCATGATTTGAAGCAAGGCATACAACTAGTCATATGTGAGATAGATCAAAACAAACTGGGAGAATATCTCCAAATGGTAACATACAGGTACCATATGCTACATCAAAACTGCTCCCATGGCATATTCGATGGCATTAGTCTCGATCTTGACATGTTGTTGGAGGTATGGTAATGCCAAAACTGATGCAGTGTTGATATTCTCTTTTAGTGCATCAAAGCCTTTTTGCTGCTTTCCTCCCCACTAAAATATTTTCTTCACACTCGTCAATGCATGTAAGGGGGATGCAATGAAAAATAAGTTGGAAATGAACCTTCTCTGGTATTTTACTACACCCAAAAATCTATGAACCTCTATAACATTGGTGGGTTTAGGCCACTTTAAAATCACATCAGTTTTAGAAGTATCTATTTTCCATTGTCCACCTCCAACAATGTGACCTAAGTAAACCAAAGAGGTCTTTTCAAACTCACATTTAGATATTTGACATACAATTTTTATTTTTTCAAAACATCAAGAACTTTCTTAACATGACACGCATGATCATCCAATGCCCTACTGTAAACAAGAATGTTATCAATATACACAAGTACAAAATCATCAAGAAAAGGCCTAAAAATACCATTCATCAACCTCATGAATGTGTCCGGAGCATTGCATAATCCCAATGGCATCACCAACCATTCAAACAACCCTTGTCTCACCTTAAATGCCATCTTCCAGATATCTTGTTTTGCAATCCTGACCTAATGATAACCATTGAACTACTCCAGTTTTTTGAAATAGATAATATTTTTCAATTGATCTAACAAATCATCAATGCGAGGGAGAGGGTATCGATTCTTCACCATTATTTTGTTAAGTGCTCTATAGTCTATGCACATCCTCCATGTGCCATCCTTTTTTGGCACCAACACGATCAGTGAGCCGCATGGAGAATAACTTGGTCTTATGACCCCTTGGTTCAACAATTCATGTACCTTCTTCTTTATCTCCTCCATCTGTATGGTTGAAAACCCATACATACCAATGTTTGGTAAAGGAGCATCCTGTTATAAGCGAATCTCATTTTGGATCTCACGCTTTGGAGGCAACCCACTTGGTTCTTGAAAAATCCCATCACAGTTAGAAATAATTTCATACAATCATTTTTATGAGTGGGATCAAAGCCTTGGAAAGCTTCACGTGTCTCATCATCTTTTTCTCTTATAACCATGAGAATTGATGAGCCTCATAAATGGGTAATTATATGGGCTCATTTTACCTCCTTATTGTATGATTTTCTGATTATATTTATGCTTATGGGGTGAGTTGAATTAGTTATGATGCCATGTGGTCTAACATGTGTTTAATGCAGATTATTGATGAATTTCGAGGTTAAAGTCAAGGATCCAGTGGGAAAATGGTAGCAATAACTTGAAGTGGACAAAGGAGAGGACTTATAGGAGGGAATCCCCCTCATTTATTACTCCTCACTTCGAATTCCCCTTCATTCAGCTCAAAGTACAAGCAGCCGAATCATGCACTAGAAGGCAGCCGAGCAAGTGGAGGATGACTGATGATTATCTCGAGTTTTGGGAGCCAAGCCTCCCTTATTTTAAGGAAGATATTGGTAGCTTCATTTGTATAAGTAGAGGGGCCTAGGGCCTCACTAGGGTCGGATTTTTGTTGGATTTTTGCTTATGTAAACTCTGCTCCAACTTCGAGCTTATTATTTTGTGACAGTTTCATGTAATCTTGTTATTGTTTTGATAATAAAGATGGAATCCTTTTTGAGCTAGCACTGAGTTACCTCAAAGGGCTAAAGATCTTGGGTTAGGGCCCAATCCAAGCAGCCAAGCTCCTCTTTACTTGTATTTGTATGTTTTATTTCAGTTTGTAGATTAGGTTGTTGTTAGATGTATTTCTTTTATGGTTAAGAATAGGTTGTTTTTGATGATTCAGTAGTTTGCTTCCATTTGTGCTTTCTATAGCAGGTTAAGCAGTGATAAAGAGAAGATTCAAAAGGCTAGAAATAGTGCCTTGGCCTCTCTTCCTCCCTTTGGGACCATGATTTGAGGCAAAGACCCTCTTGCTGCCCCAAAAACACAAATTTTCCTCCTTCATAGGACTTCTAGTGTTTGCAGCTTTTTAGTAGGTTAATAGTCCAGCTTTGCTTTGCTTTAGATATTCTTCATCATGCTCACTTCTTGACTTGAACTAGTCTTCTTTCATTCTTTTCTTTCCTACAACATTTCTCAGCATTTCCTTTCATAGATCATAGCTTAGACCATTTTTATGCAAAACTTTGTTTTTCCTAAATGCATTCATTTCACTTGTTGTTTGATTTCCTTAGTTAATTGTTAATTCCTTCGCAGAAGATCTCTTCTAGTAGTAGGCTAGCCTATCAACCATCCTATCCTCCATCTGATCCATGCCCTACAAGTCTCCCAAGTCTCACCTCAATTCTGCCTTAGTTTCCTGCATTTTCCATAGAACTTATTCTTCTCTCCTTGACAAAACCCAGTCATCTTCCTCTCTCCCGGTGATTCATGGTAGACCATAGGTGCCCTGACACCTCATTCCAACCTTCATACACCTTTTCCACCCACTCTCACACCCTCAAAATAGTGAAAATTTCTCTCAGACTCCTCATGTAGGCCTCCTGTAGTTGCCCTGTTTTCCTCCTATAGATTTCCTGTGTCCTCTTGTAGATTTTCCTGTAGGCTTTCTTTTGAAGGCCGAGTGTGGGAAAATCCTCCTGAAGGCCACCTAAGACCTCCTAGGACCCATCCACACCATCCTACATCATCTCAAGTTCGAAAGCCACCCTCCAACACCACCTATTCGCTGCTACATTCACACACAATAAATTATATGCATGTCAAATTCACATAAAAATCCAAAAAGATGTTTTTTGCTTATTTACTTCCAGAAATAGCTTAGGTAGATGTTTTTTACTTCCTTGAATAGGTAATGGCAATCCTTTCATGGTTTTCACAGTGCTTTCTGCAAAAGTAGGATTAGTTGGTTAATCAGGGTTTACTAGGTTTGTTTTACATTTTTGTCTTTCTCCTTTCTGCAGTTAGAATAGCATCTATATTTCTTTCCTTTCATCACATATAGAGCTTCGTCTAGAATCCATAGAAGTTGGCTTGAGCTCCTAGTGATCTTGCGTCGGCTGACCAAGTGACAACCTAAAGTGAGAACTAGTACTTGTGCATACAGCACTGACGCTTCCAAGTTTGTTACGAACTACCGAGTTGATAAGAGTAAAGTAGGCAGCACAGGAGTTGCAGCATTATTGCTACAACACTGGTGCTCATCACTTTTTGGTGCCATTTTCAAGGAAGCGTCGGAGTATTCTATGATTACTTCTTTCTTCTATTGCCTATTTCAACCTTCTGCTAATAATAGTTTATTTCAGCAAAAGTAGACTAGTCCTTTCTTTTCCTTCATCCCTGCATTTCCTTGCTTTCCTTTTCAATTCTACAATTTCCATTTCAGCAAAAGTAGATTAGTCATTTCCTTTCTTTTAGTCTGCATTTCCTTGCTTTCCTTTTCAATTCTGCAATTTCCATTCATCAAATTCATTTCAGTTAGTTGCAATTTGTTTTGTTCTATCACAATTTCAGTTTCTGCAGGTACTATCAGTGTGGGGAAAAAACAAAAGCCAACCAAAAATATTTCCTTTCATGCCTCGTAGGAATAGAGATAACTCAGGAAAAAATTTTCCCAACACCCCCACCACTTCACACGGCCAACCTTCTCTCTTCTTCGGTGGCTGAGATCAAGAAGAACCCTTAGGTGAATAGCAAGACATATTTGAAGAACCTATAAGGGAAGAAGAAGAAGAAAACATTATTTTGGAGCCAATGGCTAAAAATAGAAATGCTAAGGGAAATGGAGAGAGAATAGAGGGTACCATTCCCATTCGAGAGACCAATTGGGACACCAAAATGAAGAATATAAGCCCTTCCGCCCTACCTCATTTCCATGGTTTGACTATAGAATATCTTGACACCTTTTTGTTCGAGTTTGTTGTTATCTGTTGAACCTATGACTATGCAAAAGATGAGAAAAGGTTGAAATTGTTCCCTTCTACTCTCAAGGATGCAACACTATGCTAGTTCATGGGATTACCTGTCAATAACATCACAACTTGGGCTCAGATGCAGCAAGCCTTTAACAACAAGTATCGAGACTATTATAGGTCAAAAGATACTGAAGAAGAAATTTTTCGAATGAACATAGGAAGTGATGAGTCCCTAGAAGACTATGAAGAGAGGTTCCAGCTCAGTTACAAAAGGGTCGGGTGTACACTTGACCCTAAGTCTCTGAAGTTGGTCCTGCTTAGGGGAATTCGGGAATACATTTTAAACACCCTCCATCTACTGGCCGGGGGAGACATCTACCAACTATCCTATGAGGACATAAAGACTGTTTTTAGTAACCATTCTAGAACAACCAGAAAGAAAGGTAGGGGGAGTCAACCCATAGCCAGTACCTCTTCATCTAACTCATCCAAAAGGATAAATTGGAAACATGCTGGAAGAATTCAAGAGTGAGATGCTGCAGACTCTTGCCATGCAAATGGATACCTTACATATCAAAAGGAAACGAGAGGAAGCAGAGAGGGATTTGGCCATTTTTTTCCCTAGATGCACCAGGAGGAATCCTATGAATGAATGCCCATTGAACTCTATAGAGGTTTGTTCAGTCTGTGAAGAGAATCATTCTATAGATAAGTGCTCTTCCTTGCCTGGACTTAAAGCTGTATATCAAGGGGCTAAGGGAGTCACTGAACAACTCTATTACATAAACCAAAGAAGGCCGCGTGGACCTAGACCATACCAGCAGGGGATGCAAGGGACATCTCAGGCATACTACAACCCCAACCAAGTCACTTCCATACCTTCTTAGGGCCCTCCTGCTCATCCTTCCTGGTCCATGCCTCCTCCTTGGTCCTTCACATCTCAATATCATGCCCAACCAGCCGCTCATTCATTTTAACCCTATGCTCAGTCGCAACCTCAGTGGAATGCATCTCATCAGGGGTGGAGGCCCCAATACAACTCTCCTCTAGCTCTTTTTCCTCCAAAACCTGCCCAACCACAACCATTACCTCCTACTCCACCAAGGCAACCCCAAATGCCTGTCGATCCAAATCCGAACCCGAATAACAGACAGGCTCAGCAAGTGTATAGTGGGGAACCATCATACCCAACTTATGTTGTGGAGATTCAGGAAATAAAGTTGCGATCTAGGATAGTTCTCCCAGACAGCCAACCTCCACCTAGGGAGGTTGAAGAAGATAAAGAGGAAAATGAACCTAAAGCAATTCCACCCTTTCCTGAGAGACTATCTGTGACAGCCCAGCCTACCCCAAAAGAAACTGAACTCCTAGGAGAATTGAAACATTTATGTGTGAAGATACCGCTTCTCCAAGTGATATAGATGTGCCTATCTACAATAGGCTAATCAAAGAGAAGTGGTTTAGGAATCCAGGAAGGTGAAAGAGAGATGCCCCAACCAACAATATCATAGGACAACTATCCGACCTGATGTTAGGGAAGGTAATCTGTCCAAAATATCTGGACCCTGGAATCCCAGTAGTTGATGTCCACATCAAAGGCACCATGATCCTACATACCTTGATTGATCTGGGAGCTACCATTAATGTGATGACAATGGACACAATGCTCAAACTTAACCTCTAGGGCTCCTTGAGGAAGACCACAACTATGTTATAACTAGCAGATTGCTCCACTGTGACCCCTAATGAGATTGTGGAAGATGTGATGGTCTCCATTGATTCTTGGGAGTACCCTGCTGATTTCTTAGTTCTCCAGCCAAATGCAAAGCTCATTGGGTATCCTTTCATTCTGGGAAGATCCTGGTTGGCTACAACTGATGCCTACATCAGCTGTCAGTCTGGGAACATGACCATAAAGAATGGGCACATGTCTAAGCAGTTAATCCTATATCCTCTTACCCAACCCTTGCTAGAACATGATCTACCTCTCTGGTTGGAGGAGGAAGATGAGGATGAAGTTTATTTTGCACTGCTTTGTGCATTAGAAATCGCCATGGGGGGAAAACAGCAAGATGAGTATGATATGATTGAAAAATTGATTCAAAACCCACCTCCCAGTGTATCACCATTAGAGAACATAGTAAGAGAAACCTAAAACAACCCCTCAACTAATCTTTGTGTGGCTGACTCCACTTCCCTCCGTGTTAAGAATATAGATTTCGGCCCAGAAAGAACCTTGAAAGTCAATCCTTCCCTATCCACTTCCTAGGAGAAGGAATTGTGTAGCTTGCTGAGAAAACACCTAGAAGCCTTTGCCTGGAGTTATAAGGAGATGAAGGGAGTGCACCCTTCAGTATGTATTCATCATATATACATCAAGGAGGATTGCAAGCCAGTCAAGAAGCCGCAAAGGAGGATGAATCCAGCACTTAAAGATATTGTTAAGGAAGAACTACAAAAATTGCTTGATGTAGGATTCATCTATCCCATCTTTGACACTGAATGGGTCTCTCCTTTGGTGCTAGTGCCAAAGAAAAATGGTAAGTGGAGAATCTGTGTCGACTATCAGGAATTGAACAAAGCCACTAAAAAGGACCATTTTCCTTTCCTTTCATAGATCAAGTGTTAGACGGTCTGGCAGGAAAAAAAAAATTCTCCT
Source organism: Pinus tabuliformis (assembly GCA_031772625.1). Taxonomy (NCBI): domain Eukaryota; kingdom Viridiplantae; phylum Streptophyta; class Pinopsida; order Pinales; family Pinaceae; genus Pinus; species Pinus tabuliformis. The sequence goes on along the minus strand of CM062817.1, from coordinate 1,107,342,001 downwards.
TCCTAGATGGGTTTAACGGGTACAATCAGATTCAAATCAGCCCAAAAGACCAAGATAAGACCACTTTCACTTGTCCTTGGGGTACCTTTGCATACTGGGTCCTTCCTTTTGGTTTGTGCAACACTCCAACCACTTTCCAAAGAGTGGTATTGAGTATATTTTCTAAATTAGTTCTTGATGTAGTAGAGATATACATGGATGACTTCACTCCTTATGGCTCTAACTTTCAGGAAGCTTTATCTAACCTAGGAAAAGTTCTAGACAAGTTTATTGAGATGAACCTATCCCTCAGTCTGGAAAAGTGTGAATTTTTTATGACTGAAGGGACAGTGTTAGGTCATGCAATATCTCAGCAAGGACTACAGTTGGACCCCAACAAAATTGACATCATCCAAATGGTCCCACCTCCTCAAAAGGTGAGAGATGTCAAAAGTTTCCTAAGCTTAGCTGGATATTACAGAAGATTCATTAAATACTTCAACAAGATAGCCTATCCTTTGTTTTGCCTCTTAGGCAAAGATGTTGAGTTCATATGGTCGGAAAATTGTCAAGAAGCCCTAGATACCTTGAAGAGCAAGCTCGTGACTGCCCCCATTCTGAGAGGCCCAAAGTGGGCCCTACCTTTACGCATTCACATATATGCCTCGAACAAAGCAATAGGAGAAGGCTTAGGACAAATTGATGAAAAGTTACCATATTCCATATACTTTATAAGAAAAAACTTGTCAAAGGCAGAGTTAAACTATACAGTGACCGAGAAGGAACTCCTAGCTATCATGCATTCCTTAAACAAATTCAGACATTATATCACAGGCTATCAAACCTTTGTGCACACTGATCATGCTACAATTAGATATTTAATGAACAAACCAGATGTAAATGCTCGCATTATTAGATGGTTGCTTTTACTGCAGCAGTTTGATTTGACCATTATTGATAAGCCTGGTAAAGAAAATGTTGTTGCTGACTTTTTGTCTAGAGTAAATTTGCCTGCAGGTGAAGAAGGAATGGTGGATGAACAAATGCTAGATGAACATCTGTTTTCTATCTTAGTACTCTCTCCATGGTTTGCTGAGATAACAAACTACTTGGTTTCAACACAGTTCCCACCACACCTGTCCTCAAAAGATAAGAGAAAGATAGTAAGGAAAAGCACCCCTTTCACCTGGATTGGGGGCAATCTCTTCAAACTTGGCCCAGATCAAATCTTAAGAAGATGTTCGAGGGAAGAGGAAGTCTTTGACATCCTCCTGACCTGTCATGACAGGTCTTGTGGAGGTCATTTTGCAGCAAAAAGAACTGCCTTCAAGATATTGCAAGCAGGCTACTACTGGCCCACTGTTCATCAGGATGTGAGGAGATATATCATCCAATGTGATCGATGTTAGAGGATGGGGAAACCTACTCAAAAGGATGAGATTCCCATGCAACCCAAGTGACCTTTGAGCCATTTAAGAAGTGGGGCATGGACTTTTTGGGTCCTATCAGCCCTCCTTCAAAGTAGAAACAATACATCATTGTGTGCACCGATTACCTGACAAAGTGGATAGAGACAAAAGCAATCAAAGCAGCGATAGAGGAAAAAGTAACCAAGTTTTTGAGAGAAAACATATTCTACAAGTTCAGGTATCCAAGAGAGTTTGTCACAGATCAAGGCAGTCAGTTCACTTCCAATTTGATTGAAGACCTACTGACACATCATAGAATCAAGTACAGGACTTCCACCCCTTACCATCCACAAGCCAATGGGTAGGTGGAGGTCACTAACAGAACATTGTAAGGGATCCTGACCAAGGTAGTGAGAAGCAATAGAAAATACTGGGTGGAAAGATTAGTTGAGGCCACTTGGGCCTACAACACAACATGGAAGACCACCATAGGGTTCACACCCTATGAATTGGTCTATGGGAAGAAGGCTTTGTTTTCAATAGAATTTGAATTCAATACCCTAAGGATGGCAGCTTAGCTGGAACTAGACCTCAGCCATGCATAGAAGGAAAGATTACTTCAGCTCAATGGATTAGATGAACACAGATTACAGTCCCTTCTCCATACAGAGGTAGTTCAGATATGGCATGACAAAAATATTGAGGATAAGCAATTCCAAGAGAGAGATTAGGCACTACTCTATGATTCAAGATACAAAGATTTCAAAGGCAAGCTGAGGACAAGATGGCTAGGACCCTACACTGTGGAGAGATGTAACGACAATGGTTCAATTATGATCGGAACCATTGATGATGAAGCCATCCCCATGCTTGTAAATGGACATCAGTTGAAATTCTACAAGAAACCCCTCTCCAAGCGAGCTTTCATTGAAAATTTGAATAAGACAATGATGGTAATGGAGCATGTGTTAGCATCCACTTCACCCACTCACTGAAGAAAAAGAAAAATAGAAATAAAAAAATAATGACTCAAGTGAAAACCTCCATGAGGTGCTTGAGTCCCATCATTGGGTTGAAAACCTCTTCTGAGGCGGCCCAGTGATGTCAAAAAAGAAAAGAGAAGAAAGAATAAGATCCTTGGGTGAAAACCTCCCTTGGAGGCGCCCAGGGTAGGCAATTAGGGTTAAAATCTCCCTGAGGCACCCTAGTTGTTTTCCAAAAAAAGGGGGAATAGGTAAAATAAATTTTTATTTGCATTGCAGGTTTGCAGGAGGACTACAGGAAGCAGAAGAAGGTGCCAAGGGAACCCTAGCATCCACACTAGCACCTATCCTACCTTCTCCACACTTTTCTCTGTCATTTTTGGCATTTCTTTCACCCCACTATGCTTCTTTTTCAAAAACTGTGTTTTCTATAGGAGGCTCTATGTTTTCTACAGGAGGCTCCTGTAGGAATTACAGAGAGCCAGAAATGGATATAAAAGGCAGTTTGAGGGACAGGGAAGCTTCATGAAGAACCTATAAACCCTCCTACAATCTTCAAACCTCCTTGCCATCATTTCCAAGCCTGCATCACACCCCAAGCATCATTTTTCTTCCTGTCCAAGAAAAACGTATAAAAAAACTATTTTTCAGAAGAAAAAAATAGAAAAATAAGAGAGGAAGCAGCACCATCCACCTCACTTGAAGCCTACCTACTACCTCTCCATCTCTATCTACACCTCTGGAATCATCCTCAAAGCTCCAAGCATAGAAAGAAGCTAAAGTTTCAAGGGGAGAAACAGCTACAGGAGCTCCTGTAGGAATTCCTATAGCAGCTGATCCCATCAAAACCTAGCACCAACAGCAAGAGAATGCACACATGAAGGTTGAGAAGGCACCTGAAACTCAGACCCAGCCAGATAAGAACCTGCACAAGACATAGCCACACATCAGCAAGTAGACAGCATGCATCAAAAGAAATAAAGGCATGCAGCAAAGAGAGAGCCATAGTGCCTCACAGCAAATACATTCGAATCACAAGTAAGTAACTAACCCACTCCTCTGTTTTCATTTGTGTAATTAGAAGTCATGCAAACACAAAAAGATGGTTGAGGTTGAATGATGGAAAGGTGGCTAGTTAACTTGGCCACCTTCATCTAGTTGACTCCACTCATTCGAAATGTCACCCACACGTGCGCACAGTCAACTCAAGAAAGATGTTAGGGACAAGTAGCAGAGGAAGTGTGAACTCCAATGCAATAATGAGGGATGATTATGAGGAGGGGCCATGATGACAAGGTAGGTGGGGACCAATGGTCTGAATATGGCCAACGTATACTTTGCCAGCTCACCCCCCATCACCGGAAATATCCATAAAGGGTAATAAGTACTCCTCCCCGAGCATTCTCACCACCTTTTCCTTCATTCTCTCCTCGTAACTCAGCTACAGCAGTCTCCTTGTGCCCCCACAGCCTCGTAACCATTGTCCTCCATCGATCTCTCCCATATTCCTGCTCTCGGCATTTTCTACAAGAGCACCTACAGGTTCTACAGGAGCACCTACAGGAATTCTATAAGAGGGACAGCAGACTTCTATAGGAGGGGTAGTGAGTTATTTTGAAGGGAGAAAACACAAGTTTTAGCATGATGTTCGGTCTAAGGAGGTAGGCTCCATGCATGCCCCCTATTGAATATCGATATATTCAAGATGTGGTTTCAAATTAAGGAGGAAATAAGTCTTTAGGAGAGTATAAAATACATAAAAATAAATAAATAAAAATAAATAAATAAATAAATTCCCGCTTATTTAAAAAAAAACACAGTCTCCTTTGTTTCTCTGTTTTTTTCAAAATTCATTGTCTCCACCTCCATATTTGGTTTTCCAAAAGAGTATAGACAATATGACAGGAGAGTTTATGAGAAAGGAGGCCACTAACTCCATGAGTCTCCATGCACATCCCCAAGTAGTGGACATATTCACAAGAGCAAATTGGATTAACTTTTTTGAGAAAGGATGAGAAACCAATTGGGCTGCCTTGGAGTAAGGATGAGAAACCAATTGGCCAATCTGCTAAGAAAAACTTTTTCCAAAACAATGAAACCCCTGTAGAGGATAAAAATGGCATTAGAAGGGCTAGCATACCATATCCTTGGGATGAGGTTAGCTACCAAATAATCAAATACATTTCCTGTGAGGGGGGTACAGCATTATGTATGGTTATCACTTTAGAATCCTCCATGAATTAAGCTATGGCACGGACACTCCAGCACCTCAGAAGCTCAGCATACCCTACTTCCTCCTGTAGTCCCTCATTGACTCCAGCACTGTGGTTCAAGCAGGTAATTCAAAGTAGCTAGCTCACCATGGGTTAATCAAAATCCTAGTGGAAGAAGCCCTCCATACATTTACACTCTCTATAGCATGGGAAGTCTTCTGAAACATGACAGTTGAGGATGACATAAAGGCCCTAACCTATGATGTCAGTACTACTGGCAGTGAGGAGGAAGAGCAGCAAGGGGGAGAAGTTGAATCCACTAGTGACTTAGCAGAACAAGGAAGGAAAGAGGAAGGAACTAAAATAGAGGAGGAGAAAGCTGAAGAAACAGAGCAGGAAGAAACATAGCAAAAAGAGACAGAAGGAGGAGAAAAAGAGGTAGAAAAGGCAGAACAAGGAGAAGGGTCCCCTAAGACTCTAGAAAGGGAGGCATCAGCTGTCCTCAATGCCCTCAGTACACCAATCAAGCCAAAGCAAAAGAGGAAAAGGCATGCCTCCATGTATTTTAGGGCTAGGAAGAGCACAAGAATCAAAATAGGCAAACCTTATCCCCCTTCAAAAATGGAAATTACAGTTGAAGATTCACCCTCTGCCAAGGGGAAAGAATCCCCTTCCAATACACCTATCACATATGAAGGGGGGACTCCTAGATCTTCCACATGGAAGGAGAAGGTAGTACTATAGGACCCAAAAACAGTCCTACATGAGGGTTAGACAGTTCTATAGGAGAGACTGTCAAAACTACAAGAGACCTAAAAGCTTGAGAAAAGGATGGAAGGATAGCCACATGTAAAGGAGCAAGCAACAGAGGTACAAGAACCTAATCCCCAGCCTAGTCTTGCCTCCTATTACAATCTAATTGAGGGAGGAAGGATAATCCCACAAAAATTTGCAATTCCACTATTCTTTGAATTGGAGAAAGAAAGAATAAGAACACATAGGTGGATGCAAATAGCCAAATCCAAAGGAGTTAAGGATATTGGCCATATGGAAAACAAACTCAGAGAAATGGGAAAGTAGTTGAGTGCTCTTAGAGACAGGGAAGCTATTACAAGAAGCCACATTGAAATTGAAAATGAATTGTTAATGAGGCAGTTGCAAGAGAAAGAGACTCAGCTGGCATGCATGGCCATCTTATCCATGGAGGCATTGCAATGTAGAACACCAGGAAAATCCTATGGCCTATATCTCAAGGAACAATGGTTACAATTCCAGATAAAGACTCTGGCACAAAGAGGAACAGTGCATTTCCAAGTTTAACGGCAATTTATGGATCTGTGTGACCAAAGCACATCAGAGGATAAGGCAAAGATGGCAGAATTCTACCTACATAACATGGCCCTCACATACATGAATGTGTGGGAGCCCAATGCTAGGCTAGGGGACCTGCAACTAATGGCCATGGCTTCATGGATGAACCATGAAGAATTGATGGAAGCATAAATAAAAAGATTGATGATAAAAGAGAAGATTGAGCCATTAATTATAAGAGCTAAGCCATCAGATCCCATGGCACTCATCAACACACACAACCTGCTTTCTAATGATGCTCAGATTGCCCCTAGATATCTAAATGATCAGGCACAAGCCATTGCACACTTTGAGGATATGCAAAGGCTACTTGGGGATGACTGTGTGCATGCATGCATGAGGAGATGGAACACCTTACCACACAGTCAGTAGATCAGGGAATATCATTCCCCCATGAGGCTGAAGGAGGCATTAAGAAGGCTGCTAATGTACAAGCGCTCCATGCAGAGGCTGAAAGTCAACTGGACTGGCCTCAAACTGAGTCCCCCACTGCTATTAGGCATGTTGGAAGGCAGAAGAGAAGAAGAAGAGAAGGAGCAGTGGGAAGAGATAGAAAGGAAGGCAGGATTCTATGACAAAGAAGAGCAAACCACATCAGAATCTTGGGATGCTATGGAGGCCACCAGAGCCATAAAAGATGAGGAGATGGACTAACTTGCTCAGAGGATGAGCAACACCTTCAGTAGTGGGGTGATGATGAGCCTCATAAATGGGTAATTATATGGGCTCATTTTACCTCCTAACCTAGTCAAATCAACCATTCTCTTAGCTTATTGTATGATTTTCTTATTATATTTATGCTTATGGAGTGAGTTGAGTTAGTTATGATGCCATGTGGCCTAATATGTGTTTAATGCAGATTATTGATGAATTTCGAGGTCAAAGTCAAGGATCCAGTGGGAAAATGGCAGCAATACCTCGAAGTGGGCAAAGGAGAGGACTTATAGGAGGGAATCCCCCTAATTTATTACTCCTCACTTTGAATTCCCTGTCATTCAACTTGGAGTACAAGCAGCCGAATCATGCACTAGAAGGCAACCGAGCAAGTGGAGGATGACTGATGATTAACTCCAGTTTTGGGAGCCAAGCCTCCTTGATTTTAAGGAATCTGTTGGTAGCTTCATTTGTTTAAGTAGAGGGGCACAGGGCCTCACTAGGGTCAGATTTTTGTTGGATTTTTGGTTATGTAAACTCTGCTCCAACTTCGAGCTTATTATTTTGTGACAGTTTCATGTAATCTTGTTATTGTCTTGATAATAAAGATGGAATCCTTATTGAGCTAGCACTGAGTTACCTCAAAGGGCTAAAGCTCTTGGGTTAGGGCCCAATCCAGGTAGCCAAGCTCCTCTTTACTTGTATTTGTATGTTTTATTTCAGTTTGTAGATTAGGTTGATGTTAAATGTATTTATTCTATGGTTAAGAATAGGTTGCTTTTGATGATTCAGTAGTTTGCTTATTTTTGTGATTTCTATAGTAGGTTAAGCAGTGATAAAGAGAAGATTCAAAAGGCTAGCAATAATGCCTTGGCCTCTCTTCCTCCCTTTGGGACCATTATTTGAGGCAAAAACCCTCTTGCTTCCCTAAAAGCATATATTTTCCTCCTTCATAGGACTTCTAGTGTTTGCAACTTTTTAGTAGGTTAATAGTCCAACTTTTCTTTGCTTTAGATCTTCTTCATCATGCTCACTTCTTGATTTGCAATAATATTCTTTCATGCTTTCCTTTCCTACAAAATTTCTCAACATTTCCTTTCATAGATCATAGCTTAGACCATTTTTATGATAAACTCTGTTTTTCCTAAAAGCATTCATTTCACTTGTTGCTTGATTTCCTTGGTTAAATGTTAATTCCTTTGTAGTAGATCTCTTCTAGCAGTAGTCCATCCTATCAGCCATCCTATCCTCCATCTGATCCATGCTCTACAGGTCGCCCAAGTCTCACCTCAATTATGCCTTAGTTTCCTGCATTTTCCATAGAACTTCTTCCTCTCTCCTTGAGAAAACCCAGTCACCTTCCTCTCTCTCGGTGATTCATGGTAGAACATAGATGCCCTAACACCTCATTCCAACCTTCATCCACCTTTTCCACCCACTCTCACACCCTCAAAACAGTGAAAACTGCTCTCATCCTCCTCCTGTAGGCCTCCTGTAGTTGCCCTGTTTTCCTCTTGTAGATTTCCTGTGTCCTCCTATAGATTTTCCTGTAGGCTTTCTTTTGAAGGACGAGTGTGGGAAAAGCCTCCAGAAGGCCACCTGAGACCTCCTAGGACCCATCCACACCATCCTACATCCTCTCAAGTCCCAAATCCACCCTCCAATGCCACCTATTCGCTGCCACATTCACACACAATAAATTATATGCATGTCAAATTCACATAAAAATACATAAAAATCCAAAAAGATGTTTTTTGCTTATTTACTTCCAGAAATAGCTTAGGTAGATGTTGTTTACTTCCTTGAGTAGGTAATGGCATTCCTTTCATGGTTTTCATAGTGCTTTCTGCAAAAGTAGGATTAGTTGGTTAATTAGGGTTTACTAGGTTTTCTTTACATTTTAGTCTTTCTCCTTTTTGCAGTTAGAATAGCATTTATCTTTCTTTCCTTTCATCACATATAGAGCTTCTTCTGGAATCCATATAAGTTGGCTCGAGCTCCTAGTGATCTTGTGTCAACTGACCAAGTGACAACCTGCAGTGAGAACTAGTACTTATGCATACAGCACCGATGCTTCCAAGTTTGTTATGAACTACCGGGTTGATAAGAGTAAAGTAGGCAGCCCAGGAGTTGCAGCATTATTGCTGCAATACTAGTGCTCACCAGGAATTCACCCTTTCCTTGAATTAATCAATCTCTTCGTCTAACTGGCACTTACAATACTAGCACTGATCTTTTCATGATGAGCTCTAATAATGTATTCCACCTCATCTTTTGTGAGATGATACTTGTTTTCATGGTGAAAGAAAAATTATTTCATATGATACAAATATAGACTCCCCAATACAATATGATAGATATCCAAGGGTACAACATCAAGATCAACATCATCAACTAGTATGGATGAAATCACAAATCTATCTCTAAACTGCTTGGCTACATGTAATTTTTCTTTATCACACACCCAACCAAGTGGGTATGGTTTTGGATGAGGCTTGGTCTCTAATCCTAACCTTTTAACCAAGGATCCTGAAATAAAATTTTCTTGTGAGCCTAGATCAAACAAGGTTTCCACTTTAGTATGTTTCATTATGACTCTAATGTGGAACAATTCAATTCTCTTCCCTTCATTAACAAGAGGCTCATTTAAAGAACTTGTACTTGTATGTGATTCATAATTTTCATTAGCGTGAAGAGAAAGAGTACCTTGTGTGCCCACTGATGTGATCAATGTCTCATCACCAGAATCAGATCCAAGGTCTTGATGTGCAGAGGTATTGATGCATGATTTCCATAGTATTTTTTTACCCTTTCCACCAAATCTCTTTGGTTTCAACTCTAGATGCAATTTCCAACAATATTCATCATCATGACCTTCCTTCTTGAAATGTGCGCAATATGAATTTTCCCGTTCCTCCTTCTTGTTTGTAGTTGCCTTCTTGTTCTTTCCCCTACCTTTTCCTTTAAACTTGCCATTATGAGGTTTAAAAGATGATTTTTTTGGTTGCTCTTCTTTATCACTCTTTCTACTGCTTTTAAGGTGAATGACGTTCACACTGGTCGGATCAATAGTAGTAGGCTCAAACAATAACAAAGAATGTCTGATGTAACTATGTAAAGCACCAATATACTTGTTACAATTTTGGTTGAATCAAGTGAAATGCCCAAATTCAATGCTTGTTTTATAAACTCTTTTGTGAAGCTTTATACATTTTGACCCTTTCCTTGCATTAAATATTTCCATTCCATTAAAGCCTTTTGTCAATAACCCAAAGGATAAAACTGATCTTTTAATGCAGAAAATAAATTGGACCAAGAAGAAATGAGATTACCCAAGTTTTTTCTTCCTTTCTGTAGCTTTCTCTCCAACCAAACGAGAGTGGTTTTGACTCAGTTGAAGAGATGGTAATTGGATCTTTGCCTCGTCTTCCTTGATATTATGAATCCATAAATAAACCTCAATCTGTCTAATCCAATTTTTTAGTTTCTCTACATTACGTTCTCCATTATATGTGGGCAAATCAAACTTTACATATAGCTTAAAAATGTCTTCTTAGATGTGTTTCTATGATGCCTGTTAGAGTGATGAGAAGAAGAAGAAGAAGAATTGTCACTACAAGATAGAGTGGGAGGAGGATCTTCTCCTCTGCCTCCAAGGTTTACCGATGCATGGTCATTTGGCTCTTTATTCTTAGGCTTGATTGTCTTCTCATACTCTGCAAATATCTTTTCAGCTTTCTCTCCATGGTGAAGAATATCTTGTGATAATTTCACTCTTCCTCCATTCGAGCTTCCCCATCTACCATGTTTCGTCTTTGTGGTGCACGCCTCACTTGGGGATCAAAGGAATTAAGTTTCCTTCACCTCTTTGGATATTTTCCCTAGTTAGCATTCACTCATGCAACTCACATCAAGAAAATCTGCTCTGATACCAAACTTGATTCAAATCTTTCAACTTCAAGGATGCATGCGGAATTGCATATAAAAGAGCATACATAACCAAGTAACTTAAACACTTGAAAAGAAGCAAAAAAACATAAGAAAACATGAGATCAAAGACAACATTATTTGATTATGGAATTCACCCAATGTGGGCTACGTCTTTGGGCCCTACTCAAAAATGGGGAGGCTTTCTTTTATTAAGTGGCATCAAAGAAATTTGTTACACGAAACTTTACAAAAATGACCCTTATACCTCCAATTCAGATGATGGCATGAAATTGGAGAGTTTGGATGGGGAAACAGACATCACGGATGGATTCCTGGTGTGAAAATGTATAAAATAAACTATAAAATTGTCAAATTCAGACACTGGCACCTATGGCCCTCTAAGGGAATCTTTTCAGTATCTTTGCAGATCCCTGCCTCATGGTTTCGCACCTCCACCGCTCAGGGTTCTGCCTATCCTCCATCGCTCTACCTGTCGAATGTGTTTGGGTGAAGGTTTAAATACATATGGAAGGTAGAGCCACCAAAGGCCAAGCTCATGGCTTGCTGGTGGCAGAGCCGTTTAAGTCAACGAAGGGTCTGGTTTCGAACCCCCCTCCCCCCGCCTCCCATATAAGTCTGACAATTTTTGTTTGATGTGGTAACAATGGAGGTCAACCCGCGGTCTTGTTAGAGGTTGGAAAAACATTTTTTACTAATATATGTTGGTTCCACCAAGTTGGACAGGTCCACGGGGGTTGGCCCGCCCACCCAATACACACTTTTTTATAATATATGATATCCGATCGTTGGGGTGGTGGCAGGGGTGGCAAACTGCCCCCACAAATTATATATATATATATATAGAGAGAGAGAGAGAGAGAGAGAGAGAGAGAACAATGCTTTGAATTTTTCTGCCAGAAAATAAGGGATATTAGACAAATTAATGATTCGAAAATTTTTCCTTTTTTAGTGGCCATATTCCATGCACCGAGATTCTACTAATTTGTTGCCTCGTTAAGACCGCCACTTAGACAAGTTTGACAAGAACTTTGAACAACTATAACTTGAGCATACAAACTCGGATTTGAGTTGCATTTGCAAAGTTGGAATCAAGACAACAAGTAGTACAATATGGTCCTAGTTTCACTTCCATCTGATGACTTTGATTTTTGAGTTATTTTCAAGGCCACTTCTATTCCTCGATCCTTGCAGATCATGTCCATACTCTACTTTATGTTATCCATGAATCTAGACATTCATACCCCTTCTCGTAATACGTTTTCACCATGTATCTAAAACCACTGCTACCTTCTCATAGACCCTCAAAACATACAAAAGAGATTTTGGCCATAAAATAAGCGTCAATAAGACATTGCAAATCCTTCATTACATCCATCTCTAAGCTCTAGTGATCCAAACTTAAACATGGATGCAACAACTTATAGATATAATCATCAACATAGAGATGCAGTAGAAGCACACTTCATTTCATAATAGAAAAATATTGAACTATGCTTATAAATAGAATGGAAATAAGATAGCTCGGGTGATGGTAGCTTATCTCTGAGAAGAGATGTGGAGGCTACATGCCTCTGAACTATGTTACAATGAGGCTCAAGGGTCTATTTATTATTGGAAATCATGAGAAAACACTAAACAACCAAAACCCTAACCTCAAGAGATGTAACACCAAGAGTTTGTGGGCGCCATTGGGTTTAGTTGGGTAGCCAACTTCCCGGGGTTGTAAGTTTGACATATTATCTCCGTTTGGCACATATGATACCTTATTGGAAAGTTCTCTTTGGGTACTATAGGTTTCTCCACAGGACCCTTCCTATGGCTATGGGCCAGTCGCGAACCCCAAAAAAACGTCGTTTAGGGGGTCAAAGCTGCTCCAGAAGTTCAAGACCCGAAAAACTACTAAAAATAGTAAATTCTGAAATGAACGAGGAAACAAATGAAAATGACTAGGGGGTTCTAGGTGGAATAGGCAGGGGGCCAACAATATCCACTTGGATCATTCCACCCCCCTTAGGAAGCAATGGTCCCCATTGCATGTAGAGCCTCCATGAGGTGAGGAAATTTCTGTTGAAGCTGGTCCTTGGTGAACCACTTACCCTAGTGAAGGAGTTGGCCTACTTTGACAACTTGATATAGTTGTATCCTTTTTTGGCAAGTGTTCTTGACCTTTGTGTCCATGATCTGATTAGTTGTGGCCTATTCCATGTAGTCTAGGTTGAGCTCTGTTGGTGTGAGTTATTCTGCAATGTCAGATGTGTCCAACTGTTAGCCTCCTGTTGCAACAGGGTTTCATCTTTCATGATTGACATTTTTACATGCCAAATATGTCGTACTTTGCAGGCTGCAGTGTTCCATATTTCCACAAGATGCCATGAAGTGTGCTAGTCCACATGCCACTGCTGTATTCCAAATTTGATGAGTCATTCCATTTTGAAGAGTTCATTTCAGTTAAGGGAAGGCTAAACAGTTTAATCTTGGCCTCCCTAGGTTTCAATTTCCTGTTTTAGAATATAGAGAATGTATCTGTCCAAACAACTTAATCTTGGCAGATTTGTAGATAGGTAGAGAATCAAAGGGACCCAACTACTTAATCTGGGCCCTTGGCAGAAATAAGTGTAGATCTAGATAGGATACATTCAAAAGAAAAATTGTAAATCTGGGCCTGCAAATCTAAGTGCACCCAAATCAAAAGAAGAAAAAATGTTAGGTAAGTAGGCCGGGTAGGTAGCTGTGAGGTTGCAGAATGATGATTTATGATCAATTTTGTGTTACAAAGTGTTTTTGTCTTTTCAGATCACAGTTATCAGGCAGGTTTTTATCTGGAGGAGCTCGAGCTAGACATAACTAACTTCCCCTTCTTCTCATTTCCCAAGTCACTTACTAACTTCCCCAAAGAGGTCAAGATCTGCTTAATTCCTCTTAGTTCCATCATTCTCCATATCAGTTGCCTTGGTGAAGGTCTACTTCGCTCAAGGATTTCATTTCTTTACAAGTTCTTTTCCCCAAAATTAGCCTAAGGACCCTTAACTTAGCGCTTTATGGTCATCTCCATATTAACTGCTGATTATATTACCTAAATCCCTAATTTGTATCCCCTTCCCCTGCTAAAACTATGTATATAAATCCCAAAAATATTAAATATCCCCTCCCTGGCACTATAGCCATATTTCTTCTAAGTCAGGGAAAAAATGGTCCATCAGGGGCTGTTTTTAGCCCATCCGTGTCATAGCAGGAGTTAGATGACACCTGGTCATGCTAACAACCTCTCCCCTGCCCCTAAAACCCTTAAAAACCCCACTTTTGGCTCCCTTACCCTAAGTTTTGTTCATAAAAACATTTATCCACGCTCATTAAACCCATACAACCCTCAAACTCCGTCGTTCCCTAAGTTTTAACCCACCGCCGCGCTATTAAAATCAGAATATTCCGTGTATATTCCCGCCCCTTATCCCTCCGCCGCATCACCTTCGCCGCCAGCCGTCAGATCGCCCGCCCCACAGATCTACGGTGGGCGGGCCTTCCCATCTCCAAGCCGCCCGAAGGTTAGCGTCTGGGAGATGGGCGGTATTCCCGCCGTACTCCCGCCACGTGTCACCTTCTGGGCTGTGGTGGAGCCCCCTCCCCAAAAACCACCTCTGTCCAAAGGCGGTGCGCCCCAAAACCGGAAACCGCCTCCTGCCCAGTGACGTCACCCGCTTGCATCACCCTCCTACCAAGTGACATCACCTGCTTGTTTCACCCCCCTGCCCAGTCACCATGACACATCATCTGCCTGCGTGGCCTCTTGCCACTGTACCGCTGAGTCACCCTGCCATGTGTCCTGCCACCGTGTCCCCTGTCGTACTGCCACGTCACCTCTGTACGTGATGATGTCATCATGCTGACGTCATCCTGCCACATCATCCGCCGTACAAGGTCCCACCATGCTGACATCATCAGCAATTTTGGCGCGAAGGGCGAAAATCGCACTCTGGAGCCCCGGAATCAGTTTCTGAGGCAGTTTTTGATGCGCGATTTGTGCAAATCGCGCATCGCTGGATAAATTAGGCCAGAATGGGGAATCTTTTCATCACGCAGCCCCCAGCAAGCCCGAAAGGCGCCGAATGACCTGTTTTTCTTCGCGAAGCACTCAGAAAGGAGCAGAAGACAGTTTTGAAGGAAATCGAGGGCCGAACAGCGGCCATTAAATGTTGATTTAACGCACAGCACATCAGAGCAGCAACCCAGTTTATTGTCAAAGAGTATCAGAGGAAGAAGAAGAGCCAAAGAGTATCAGCCAAGATTTTTTAGGGGCTCAAAGCACCTGAGCATTAATGAGTTCCCAGAAAGTCAAGTCAAGAGGCGTAAGCCCATCCTTGCCCTCAAATCACAATTAAAGCATTCAAAGCCACCAGACAGCAAAGAAGCAGAGACCCATGCTCATTTATTTCAGAAAACACTGCACCAAGCCACCGAGGACAACATAATTTACTCAGTTTTGATACGGCTGCCCTCAGCGCAGCCTGAGATATTTTCACGCATTTATTTCTGATAGGATTAGGTTAAAGTAATCATCTTTCTTTCAGACCTGTTTAGGTCAAACTGTAAATAAGCAGTTTTGAAGAGTTTTTTTTTCTATATATACGACCCACTATATTGTTTCAAGAGTTGGTCGATTGATAACTCTCACTAGAGACTCGCACTGTATACCTGAGATTTTTTCTATAATCAAAGACTGCTGAAGAGTTGGAGTATGACGGTGTGATGTGTTGTTAAAGATTTCTGGAGACTAAATGTGGAATTCTTGTGCTGCAACCTGGAACAATAAGTGCATCTTACCTCTGTGTTATTGTTAACCACTATATGAATAGCAGAAAGAAAGATTAGCTTAGAATTTGTTTACAGCACTCTATGCTCAATTTCTGCTGTTTCTATATGTTTTCATCTGAATGAATTGGTAATGAATATGAATTCCTTCTGGCTCATATTTACCCTAATTCCCCTATGTTGGCCAATTATCTAGGAATTCTTTATTGCCCCTAGGTAAAGCTCTGTTACTTCCCTCTGTTAAGCTGAAAGAGAGATTCTCGATTGCCTCTCATTCCTTAGCATTCATTCCATCCTTTAAACCTGAAACATTGTTTCATGTGCAGATACCTTGCTCCACATATCTCTCCTGTGACCAAGAAAACGCACCACCGATCTTTCCTCCTCAACTCCATGCCCAATGGTTTGAAACTTATCAGACTATGCTTAGCCTCTCTACTTGAAGACATCAATCTTCCCACCAAAACCAAAACAAAAACCCCTCAAACCCAATACCTAGCCTAAAATCATTTTCAACAAATCTAAATCAGAAAGAGAGAGCCCTCTCTGATTGCAGGTTGGCTAGAACTTGTAGTCCAAAGTTGGTCTGTGGTTACCTCGGCCGTATCCCTTTTTACAACCTGAGGGACAACCTGAGTGATAACATAATGGCGACTCCACTGGGGAACTTTCCTCGGTTAATTTCACGAAGAAGGTTGTAAAAATCCACAGGAAAAATCGACTTTCTAATTGTTGTATATCCCTTAAAACTACAGATGAAGCCTGAATGTCAGCCAGGAAGCCTTTGAAACTGTTCTTGTTTTACATTTACAGGAGTAGATAAAAGCTGCTTCAGTCAATCTTCATGCTAGTTTTAAGCTATACACAGTTATTCCAAAAATCTGATTAGTTCCTTGCTAATTGCAAAAATATACCAAAAAACAAATTTGGAAGCTGGCTCCTAAGAAAAATCCACGATACACAAGGTCAAATCTAGATCCAGACCCTCCAGTTGTTTTTGAGAACCCGAACTTAATCCCAAAAATCCTTAGGAAGCAAGAAAGACAGGAAAATTTTGCTTATTTGAGTCCTGAAACAGCTTACCCTAGCTCTGTTCCAACTCTTGTCAAGGTTTTATTCCAGTCTACCCCTGTTTCCCCGTGTTCATCATCCACATCTCAAAGCACTCCTTCCACACCTCCATTCATTGCAAATACCACAGCTACTGTTGTTCCTGTTATCCCAGTTATCCCTGTCATCCCAGTTGTTCCATTTATCCCCGTTGTTCCACTTATCCCTGCCAATATGGCCAATAGATATGCACCCCTGCAACTGCCTGCTAATCCTAGGGCTTTACCTCAAGAGTACCAATCTAAAATCACATATTTTGATAGTACTGGTCCTTTTACTGCCCTTCAGTTAAAAAGATGCAAGACTATTTTGAAAACTACGAGATAGACAATGATAGCGTGAGAATGAGAATTTTTGTTCAAAGTTTAACAGGTGATGTAAGAACTTGGTTCAGATCACTTGCTGCAAATTCCATAACCACCCCAGATGAGCTTTACCAATCCTTTACCAACAGATGGGAGAAAAAGAAAGACCCCTTGCACATACTAGCCGAATATGATACAATTAAAAGAGGTCCTCAAGAGACTGTTTTGGAGTACTGTGCAAGATTCAATAATGTATATAACACAATACCACAGAACCTAAGGCCTCCCCCTGATCTGGCCTTGTATAAATTTCCTGATGGATTCGACCCGGATATGGCATACCAGCTAAAAGAAAGAGCTCCTCAGACCCTTGCAGACATGCAAAACGTTGCTGTCAGCGTAGAAGCCAACTTAATTGCCAAGAGAAACAGAGCTAGAATGGAAAGAAGAACCACCTTTAAGGAAGAACCCTCGGCCTTTGATCAAAAGCTTGATGCTATCATCAGTGGCCTGCAAAGGCTGGGAGAAAGAGTAGAAAATGTCGAAAGGAAAGCATCATGGGAAGGACAACAGTCTAATACCATAAGGAACCCAAATTTTAGGAAAACGCAGAACACAAATGCTGGTAGGTCTAACCAAGACCATGACATAAGACCCCCTTTTCAAGACAACTATGTTGAAGGATCTACTTCTAGTGAAACCATAGAGGACACTCACATGAACCTGATGGATCTAAAGGGTGAGCATAAAACATTTCTGAGCCAAGAAGACTAAAATGAACTCGACTACAATCAGTTTCAAACTAAGTCTGGCGAGTCTTTTGATTTTAAACAAGGTTACGATATTGCTGTGTATGAAGTACACAAACAATATAAGCTGGAAACTAGGACCATTGATATTTCCGAACCTAGCAAAACAAAGGATGGCAAATAGCCCAACAAGATTAAAGGCAAGGCTGTCATGACAGAACCAGCTGATATACCTCTCCCAAACCCACATCAAGTGACTGTAGAAGACATAACAGACCTGCAGCCTTCCAAAGATCAGCCTTTGCCACCTTCTTCCTCAGAAGAAAGCTCGAACAGTATTCCAAAAAGCCCTCCTGAAATTGAAAAACCGCAAGCAATCAATTCCCATAACGCTGATAAAAAAGAGAAAATTGCACATAATTCAAATGAAACAGAAAAAACTGCCATTATCAACACCAAGACTCCATTGGAAAAGCCATTTAATTTAGAGGCAGAAATAGCTAAGTTGAAGATATCCATTCCCCTCTCAGAACTTGCCAAACACGATGTATATAGGCAACAAATTCAAAGATCACTTCAAATGCCAGAGGTTAAGGATGATGTAAATGTTTTAGATGACACCCCAGAACTGTTGTTTGGCCCAGAGGTTAATGGGAAATCAACACATGGACCTGTCCCTCCCTTTTATATCAGCTTGCACATACATGACAAAGTATTACACAACGCTATGTTCGATTCTGGGGCATCACACAATGTTATGCCCAAAGCAGTTATGGAAAAACTGAATCTTGATGTTACAAGACCTTACAAAGATTTATACTCATTTGACTCAAGTCAAGTGAAATGTCTAGGCCTCATCAAAGACTTGTGTGTCTCCTTAGTTCAATATCCAAATAAGACCATCCTCATGGATGTAGTGGTTGCTGACATTCCACCAAAATACGGTATGCTCATGTCAAGGTCATGGGGAGCAAAGCTCCAAGGATCCCTTCAATTAGACCTTTCCTATGCCACCATTTCAGTCTTTGGGCAACAAAAGAGACTGTATAGAGAAACGCTCATGAAATATGTGGTGAGTAGTGAGAGCAAGCCTGAAAATTTTCCCATTTACTCAATCCACTCTGATATGGATTCCTTTATTTTGTTTAATGATGATACAAATTCTCCAATTGATAATGATCCCTTCGCTCTAGAGCAACAAGCACACATCAACGAAGAGTCGGTTGCACATACCCATGAAACTATAACAACAGTTAACGCAACCAGCATGTTAGAAGAACATCCCCAAACAGAAATTGCAAATCTGCCCAACCCTAAAACAGCTGAAACTCTTAGCACTAACCACAAGCTAGAAATCACATGGTATTTAGAGTTTGATGGCTCTGTCAACAAGTTAGGAGCAAGGGTAGGTGTCTGGATTCACAATACGCATAATAATCATGCACAAGGCCATGCCTATAGACTGAATTTCAAATGCACAAATAACATGGCAGAGTATGAGGCTCTATTGTTAGGCCTTAAACTCCTCAAAGCTCTAGGAGCTGCAAAGGTGTCTATTTTAGGTGACTCTGATTTAATCATACAACAGATGAAAGGTAACTTTGTTACCAATGACAATAGAATGAGAGCCTATAGGACGGCTGCCACTAATATATTCAATGTATTCACTGAATTCAAGCTGGCCAAGTTTTCAAGAGAGCATAACATTCATGCACACAGCCTAGCCACCTTTGCTAGTACATGCAAGCTTCCTTTTGACCCAAACCATCACTTCACAGCTGAAATAAAACATAGGCCCACTGTCCCAAATAACGTTAAAGATTGGAAAGTATTCGAAAATGATGCCCAGATTAATAATTTTCTTACCCTTGAGCATGAGTTTTCAAATATTAACATTGACATGGATGCTATGAACGACTCCCAACACCAAACAACTGAAAATCAGCAAGATGTAACAGCTGCAACAGCCAAACAGATCCTGAACCCAACTATTTTTGACAACGAAAACATTGAACAGCTGAAACAAATGCGCTTGGAAGAGACAGTCAAAACAGAGGCAGAGATCATTGACTTAAAGGATAACTTTCTGCCTGCTGGCTTAACCCCATTAGAAGACATGTTTGACACCAATGATGTGCCCAGAAAGCCAAAATTGCAACCCATAAACACTGATATAGAGGAACACAACATAGGGACAAAAGAGAAACCCAAAATGATCAAATTGTCCAAAAATGTGCCACCTGATCAAAAGCCCAAGTATATTGATTTGTTCAAAGAATTCCAAGATGTATTTGCTTGGAGCTATGAGGATTTGAAATCCTATGACACCTCGGTGATCCAACACACAATTCCATTGAAACCCAACCAGAAACCCTTCAAGCAGAAACTTAGAAGAATCAACCCTATGCTTCTTCCCCCAATTGAGAAGGAAGTAAAAAGGATGTTTGAAGCAGGCATAATAGCACCCATCAGATTTTCTGAATGGGTGTCCAATCTTGTTCCTACAAGAAAAAAGGCAGGTGAAATCAGACTTTGTGTAGATCTGAGAAATTTAAACCAAGTCTCCCTAAAGGACCACTATCCTTTGCCCAAAATGGACCACATCCTACAAAGAGTAGTGGGGTCATCTAGAATCTCTTTGCTAGATGGCTTTTCAGGTTTCAATTAAATACTTGTCACCCGGACGACCAAGACAAAACTGCCTTTACCACACCGTGGGGAACATTTAAGTATGTCAAGATGCCATTTGGACTTAAAAACGCTGGTGCTACCTTTCAACGAGCAATGGATATTTCATTTGCCAAAGAAATACATGACTTCCTAGTTGTCTACCTTGATGACTTAACCCCATTCTCAAAATCTGATGAAGAACACCTCAAGCATCTTAGGCAAATTTTTATGACATGTAGGAAATATGGCATTTCCTTGAACCCCAAGAAGTCTCTGTTTGGCCTTGAAGAAGGAAAATTACTTGGCCACATCATATCAAAAGATGGCATTAGAATTGATCCTGAAAGAATCCAAGCCATCCTCCAAATCCCATATCCAAGAAACATAAAAGAGCTGCAAGCTTTCCTTGGGAAAATCAACTTCTTAAGAAGATTTATCCCAAATCTAGTTGAGTTAATAAGACTGTTAAGCAACATGTTAAAAAAGGATGCCAAGATAAAATGGTCTCTCGAAACCAAGCAAGCATTTGAAAGTATCAAAACGTCCTTAACCCAGACCCCTGTACTCACCATCCCACAGTTTGACAAAGATTGTATCATACTTTCGTTTGCATCTGATCACACGATAGCAGCTGTCCTTTTACAAAAGGATGAACAAGGAGCTGAAAAACCGATTGCATTTTTCAGCCGAGCTCTAAGAGACGCCCCTTTGAAATACCCAATCATGGAAAAGCAGGCCTACGCACTGGTTAAGGCCATCAAGGATTTCAGAGTGTACATCTTATATTCACACGTGATTGCCTATGTCCCACACGCTGCTGTAAAAGACATATTGACCCAAGAGGGATTAGAAGGCAAAAGAGGCAAGTGGATTGCAAACATCCTTGAATATGACATTGAAATAAAACCAACCAAGCTGATAAAGGGACAAGGTTTAGCTAAACTGATGTCTGAAACAAACTTTCAAGCCCTAGACATTAACCAGCTGGACAATGAACCGGAGCTGGCGACTCCACAGATCAGTGAAATCTTTTTACAATCTCCATGGTACGTTGATATATGCCTTGTATTGTTAAACCTATGTGCTCCCCCAGGATTGTCCAGGACCAAGAAAAGATTTTTGAAAATGAAGGCTTTAAAGTTTTGTGTTATAAATGGTGCATTATTTTGGAGAAATCATGAAGGTATATTGCTTAATTGTTTAACCATGAATGAAACTAACAATGTCATGAAAGAATTCCATGCAGGTGACTGTGGAGGACATCTATACTGGAAGTCCACCGCTGATAAAATTTTAAGGGCAGGTTTCTATTGGCCCTTTCTTTTTGCAGATGTAAAGAAGTTTGCCATGTCATGTCACAAATGCCAAATCTTTGAGGGCAAGAGAAAGCTGTTACCCCTACCCCTGAAACCCATCTCAACCGAAAAACCTTTTCAACAATGGGGTCTTGACTTCATTGGAGAAATCCATCCCTCTTCCTCAGGCCAGCACAAATGGATCCTAACAGCCACCGACTATTTCACTAAGTGGGTTGAAGCCATTCCCTGCAGACAAGCCAATGACACCATCATTATCCAATTCCTTGAGTGCAATATCCTTTCCAGATTTGGCTGCCCTGAGAAAATCATCACTGACAATGCCGCTACCTTTAAGTCCAAAAAAATGATCAATTTCTGCCATAGATTTCATATTACCTTGGTCCACTCTACAGCTTATTACCCTCAAGGTAATGGCTTGGTCGAATCATCTAACAAGAGCCTCATCAACATCATAAAGAAGGTGCTAGAAGAAAACAAGAAGAACTGGCACAAAAAGCTGGTGAATGCCCTATGGGCAGACAGACTCTCGAGCAAAATATCCATTGGAATGAGCCCTTATGAGCTAGTATATGGCATGGAGGCTAGATTTCCTTCATCCCTGGGCATTCCTACTATCAAACTGTTATAGGAGATTCAGGCTGAACCAAATGACATTCAAAGAAGAGTTAATCACACCATTCATCTTCAGCAAACTAGAGAACAAGTTTATGACAGAGCTCAAATTTTGCAAGAAAAGCTCAAAAAGATGTTTGATAAGAGAGCTAAGGCTGAGGATTTCAATGTTGGTGACAAAGTTCTAAGATGGGACTCAAGAAGAGAAGACAAGGGCAAACATGCCAAGTTTGATTTTTTATGGAAAGGGTCGTTCGTTATTTCTGCTGTTCAGGGAAATAACACATATTTTCTCAAATCTGTAGAGGATAGTTCTGCTGAAGAAGGCCCTGTCAATGGCCGTATGCTGAAACATTACCATGATCCCTTTTAAAGGAAACAATGCAGCCCTGTATATATCTTTTGTACAATCTTATTTGTATATATCAGCACTTTATTTTTCATTTTCGTATAAGCAGGCCTATTGTTAAAGGAGCAACAGTAAATTTTGTGAAGACACAGCCAATGCAAGTATTCCAGTGCTAAAATCTCTGTCTCTACACCAATTTCAGCAAAACAGCAAGAGGAAAACTGTCACATTACAAGCAATCCATGGTAGAAAAGAACTATTTGCAGTCAAAGGCATGTTCCAGCAGCATTGTACATAATTATCAAGCACGCAAAAGAAAGCAGGCGATGTTGTACAGTTCACAGTAACTCAATTGAGGAGAGAATGGTTCAGATTTCAAAGTTTCACATTTTTTAGCCGCCAGAAAAAATGTTTCCAGTCTACAGCAACAAATAAAAAATCAAGGCAGTCTGACCTGTTGTTCTTGACTTTTCACAAGGAAAAGCCATCCCCAAGTGGAGCCACTGTTAGCCTCCTGTTGCAACAGGGTTTCATCTTTCATGATTGACATTTTTACATGCCAAATATGTCGTACTTTGCAGGCTGCAGTGTTCCATATTTCCACAAGATGCCATGAAGTGTGCTAGTCCACATGCCACTGCTGTATTCCAATTTTGATGAGTCATTCCATTTTGAAGAGTTCATTTCAGTTAAGGGAAGGCTAAACAGTTTAATCTTGGCCTCCCTAGGTTTCAATTTCCTGTTTTAGAACATAGAGAATGTATCTGTCCAAACAGCTTAATCTTGGCAGATTTGTAGATAGGTAGAGAATCAAAGGGACCCAACTGCTTAATCTAGGCCCTTGGCAGAAATAAGTGTAGATCTAGATAGGATACATTCAAAAGAAAAATTGTAAATTTGGGTTTGCAAATCTAAGTGCACCCAAATCAAAAGAAGAAAAAATGTTAGGTAAGTAGGCTGGGTAGGTAGTTGTGAGGTTGCAGAATGATGATTTATGATCAATTTTGTGTTACAAAGTGTTTTTGTCTTTTCAGATCACAGTTATCAGGCAAGTTTTTATCTGGAGGAGCTCGAGCTAGACATAACTAACTTCCCCTTCTTCTCATTTCCCAAGTCACTTACTAACTTCCCCAAAGAGGTCAAGATCTGCTTGATTCCTCTTAGTTCCATCATTCTCCATATCAGCTGCCTTGGTGAAGGTCTGTTTCGCTCAAGGATTTCATTTCTTTACAAGTTCTTTTCCCCAAAATTAGCCTAAGGACCCTTAACTTAGCGCTTTATGGTCATCTCCATATTAACTGCTAACTGTATTACCTAAATCCCTAATCTGTATCCCCTTCCCCTGCTAAAACTATGTATATAAATCCCAAAAATATTAAATATCCCCTCCCTGGCACTATAGCCATATTTCCTCTAAGTCAAGGAAAAAATGGTCCATCAGGAGCTATTTTTAGCCCATCCGTGTCATAGCAGGAGTTAGATGACACCTGGTCATGCTAACAACCTCTCCCCTAGCCCTAAAACCCTTAAAAAAACCCACTTTTGGCTCCCTTACCCTAAGTTTTGTTCATAAAAACATTTATCCGCGCTCATTAAACCCATACAACCCTCAAACTTCGTCGTTCCCTAAGTTTTAACCCACCGCCGCGCATTATTAAAATCGAAATATTCCGTGTATATTCCCGCCCCTTATCCCTCTGTCGCCTCACCTTCGCCGCCAGCCGTCAGATCGCCCGCCCCACAGATCTACGGTGGGCGGGCCTTCCCTTCTCCAAGCCACCCGAAGGTTAGCGTCCAGGAGATGGGCGGTATTCCCGCCGTACTCCCGCCACGCGTCGCCTTCTGGGCTGTGGTGGAGCCCCCTCCCCCAAAACCACCTCTGTCCAAAGGCGGTGCGCCCCAAAACCAGAAACCGCCTCCTGCCCAGTGACGTCACCCACTTGCGTCACCCTCCTGCCCAGTGACATCACCCGCTTGCATCCCCACTGCCCAGTCACCATGACACGTCATCCGCCTGCGTGGGCTCCTGCCATTGTACCGCCGAGTCATCCTGCCACCGTGTCCCCTGTCGTACTGCCACGTCACCTCCGTACGTGATGATGTCATCATGCTGACATCATCCTGCCACGTCATCCACCGTACAAGGTCCCACCATGCTGACGTCATCAGCAATTTTGGCGCGAAGGGCGAAAATCGCACTCTGGAGCCCCGGAATCAGTTTCTGAGGCAGTTTTTGATGCGCGATTTGTGCCTGCTGGATAAATTAGGCCAGAATGGGGAATCTTTTCATCACGCAGCCCCCAGCAAGCCCGAAAGGCGCCGAATGACCCGTTTTTCTTCGCGAAGCACTCAGAAAGGAGCAGAAGACAGTTTTGAAGGAAACTGAGGGCCGAACAGCGGCCATTAAATGTTGATTTAACGCACAGCACATCAGAGCAGCAGCCCAGTTTATTGTCAAAGAGTATCAGAGGAAGAAGAAGAGCCAAAGAGTATCAGCCAAGATTTTTTAGGGGCTCAAAGCACCTGAGCATTAATGAGTTCCCAGAAAGTCAAGTCAAGAGGCGTAAGCCCATCCTTGCCCTCAAATCACAATTAAAGCATTCAAAGCCACCGGACAGCAAAGAAGCAGAGACCCATGCTCATTTATTTCAGAAAACACTGCACCAAGCCACCGAGGACAACATAATTTACTCAGTTTTGATACGGCTGCCCTCAGCGCAACCTGAGATATTTTCACACATTTATTTCTGATAGGATTAGGTTAAAGTAATCATATTTCTTTCAGACCTGTTTAGGTCAAACTGTAAATAAGCAGTTTTGAAGAGTTTTTTTTCTATATATACGACCCACTATATTGTTTCAAGAGTTGGTCGATTGATAACTCTCACTAGAGACTCGCACTGTATACCTGAGATTTTTTCTATAATCAAAGACTACTAAAGAGTTGGAGTATGACGGTGTGATGTGTTGTTAAAGATTTCTGGAGACTAAATGCGGAATTCTTGTGCTGCAACCTGGAACAATAAGTGCATCTTACCTCTGTGTTATTGTTAACCACTATCTGAATAGCAGAAAGAAAGATTAGCTTAGAATTTGTTTACAACACTCTATGCTCAATTTCTATTGTTTCTATATGTTTTCATCTGAATCAATTGGTAATGAATATGAATTCCTTCTGGCTCATATTTACCCTAATTCCCCTATGTTGGCCAATTATCTAGGGATTCTTTATTGCCCCTAGGTAAAGCTCTGTTACTTCCCTCTGTTAAGCTGAAAGAGATATTCTTGATTGCCTCTCATTCCTTAGCATTCATTTCATCCTTTAAACCTGAACCATTGTTTCATGTGCAGCTACCTTGCTCCACATATCTCTCCTGTGACCAAGAAAACGCACCACCGATCTTTCCTCCTCAACTCCATGCCCAATGGTTTGAAACTTATCAGACTATGCTTAGCCTCTCTACTTGAAGACATCAATCTTCCCACCAAAACCAAAACAAAAACCCCTCAAACCCAATACCTAGCCTAAAATCATTTTCAACAAATTTAAATCAGAAAGAGAGAGCCCTCTCTGATTGCAGGTTGGCTAGAACCTGTAGTCCAAAGTTGGTATGTGGTTACATCGATCGTATCCCTTTTTACAACTTGAGGGACAACCTGAGTGATAACACCAAAAATGGTCGAAAGTATGGTCGAAGGCAGTCTACATTGAAAACTAGGTGTAGACCAAGGAACGGTGGGATTTTGAGCTCAAAGGAATTGTCATGATGGCCTTAGTGATGGTGTATGGCCCATATCGGAGTAGGGGAAGTTTGCAGTGGGGTCCAGGAAAGCGCTCCTTCTACAAATGTAGCCAAACTTTGTTGCCCACCTAGAACTTGTGTAGCACTCAGTGTTGATCGTGGTGCTGCTTGCACTTAGCATTAGCTTTGTCCAATATATCATGGACTTGCTGGTGGATGTGTTGAATGCACTCAATGAAGCTATTAGACCTTTCAGCTTTGGACTGAACATGAGCCAAATCTACCTGAGTGGCTGCAAATGGTATGACCATGTCAATGGGGCATACTGGATGAAATCTCAGCCCTACCTGAAATGGGTTGTGGCCTATTGAGCTGTGGAGAGCTCTGTTGTAGTAGTGTTGGACATAGAGGAGAATTTCATCTGATGTGCATGGATTCTTTAAGTTGTACAAGTGCAAAATGTGTACGATTATCCTGTTGACAACCTCTATTTGGCCATCAGTTTGGGGATGGAAAGTTGTGGACTTAGTAAGTTTTGTATCCAATATCGACCAAAGACTTGACAAAAATGCACATAGGAATCTGGATTCCCGATCTGAGACAATGGATCGTGGGATCCAATGTGTACCCACACTCGCTCAAATAAGAGCGTAGCAATGGCCTTTGTGGTGATACTCTTCTTGCAGGTCGCCATGATGTTCATATTAGAGAATCTGTCGAAGAACAAGAAAACGTAATCGTTGTCATTCTTAGTAGAAGGGAGGCCCGACATGTAATCCATGGAGACAGATTCCCAAGGCTGGCTAGGAGTAGGTAGAGGAGGATACATGCCTTGCTTCTTGATGGTTTTTTTGGTAATGGCATAGGTAGTGCAGGATCTAATGTACATCCCAAAATCCTCACGAAGTTTCGGCCAATAAAAATACTTCTACAATATCACCACTATTTTCTCTACTCCGAAATGTCCAGTGACCTAACAGTAGTACGCCTCCCAAATCATCTTGGCAATCTCACTTGAAGGAATATAGATGTGTCCCAATTGGCATAAAAATACATCCTGAAGGTGGAAATTTGGAACTTGCTTCCCTTCCAGTAGTGTCTGGTATATGTTGTCGAATTTTGGATCGCTTTAGTAAAGATGCAGCCACCTCGATGTCTTGTGCCCACAGGAGTCGAGCACAGTGATTAGTGCCATGACCGGTGGTTGGTTGAGGTAATCAGCAACATTATTGGTGCTTCCCTTATTATACTTAATGTTCAAATGGAACTTTGGTAGATAGGTGGACCATTTTTTATTGTGATCGTTCGGCAACTTACCTTGTGTCTGTATGAACTTTAGAGGTCAGTGGTCTCTGTGGATAATCATTTCCTTTCCCAGAATGTAATGCTTCCATTGATGGTAGGCCTGCACAATGGAATACATTTTTTTGTCGTAAGTGGGGTACTTTCAGACTGTGTCTAAAAGTGTCTCACTATGGTAAGTCACTAGAAGCCAATGCTGAGTAAGAACCACACCAATAGCATAGTCGGAGGCATATGTCTCAATCTCAAATGGTTTTTGCAAGTATCGTAATGTGAGCATAGGTGCACAACAACGGTGATTCTTCAACTTGGAGAATGCTTGTTGCTGGGTTTCTGACCAAAAAAAAAGTTATTTCGCTTCACCCGTGGTGACTTGACTTAAAGGCCAAGTGATACGAGAGAACCCCAACCCGAACCTACAATAGAAATTGGCAAGACCCTAAAAGTTGCAGAGCTCTATTAGAGTGGTTGGGGCTGGCCAATCCTGAATGACTTGTATCTGGGATGGGTCAACATGTACACCCTACTCATCAATCATGTACCCCAGATATTGAACCTAGGTCAGGCCAAAGGTGCATTTCTCCAAGTTAGCACACAGCTTGTGTTGTCGTAGGGTTTGAAGGACCCATAGAATATGGTGGAGGTACTCTTATGAACTCTAGATGGAGATCAAGATGTCATCTCAATACACCACCATGAATGCATTGTTGAAGGGTCGCAAGATGTTGTCCATCAGTCTCATGAAGGTTTCAAGGCTGCTCGTTAATCCGAATGGCATGACCAACCATTCGAGAAGGCGCTCCTTGGATTTGAAGGCAGGCTTCCACACATCGGAAGGTTCAATAGGCACCTATTGAAAGCCTGAATTCAAGTCAATCTTGCTGAAATATTTGGCCCCCTTGAGCTAGTCCAGAAGGTCATCAATCTGCAGGATTGGGTACATATTCTAGACAATTCTCTTGTTCATCACCCGATAGTCAATACAAAGCCTTTAGGTCCCATCCTTCTTTTGTATCAATACAATTGGGCTCCCACAAGGTGATGAGCTTGGCCTGATGTGGCCTTTTTCCAATAGTTGTTGAATCTGCCTCTTGATCTCAGCATTCTCCATAACAGAGTTCTGATAGATCGGTCCTTTGGGTAGCAGCATGCCTGGGGTTAGATCGATGGAGTGCTTGACCTGACAGTGTCGTGGTACCCCTATGGGTGAGGCAAAAATATCCCTGTACTCCTCCATGACCTTGTCCATCTGTTGTTGTTGTGTAGAGGAGCTTTGCCTAGAATCCGTGGCCACAACCTTCTTCTTACCCTGGGGGCGAATCATAAGGAAAACAAATTTTCTGGTATGGGAAATGATCTTACTACATTGCTTTGTAGCGATCAAAGAGATGATTGTAGGCAGATCTACCTTCGGTATCCTTTACAACTTCTTAGCCAAAGTAATAATCAAAGACAGACATCTAGACTCATATACAACATGTCGCTTCCACAAGTATGGTTTTCCTAATAATACATCAAAGAATTCAAGAGGAGAAACATCACAAAGTACCTCATCGTGAAGGGCTTGATGTTGTAGGGAAGGCAACATTGCTGGCTGACGAGAAGATCTCGTCCTTGGTGAAGCCACCTGATGGTGTATGGTTGTGGATGAGTTAGAGTATTTAGGCC
This sequence comes from Pinus tabuliformis, assembly GCA_031772625.1. Taxonomy (NCBI): domain Eukaryota; kingdom Viridiplantae; phylum Streptophyta; class Pinopsida; order Pinales; family Pinaceae; genus Pinus; species Pinus tabuliformis. The sequence goes on along the minus strand of CM062817.1, from coordinate 1,107,312,808 downwards.
CAGCTACTTCATGACCTCTACTGAAATGAGGTTCTTTTTGCTCTCGTTGTCGATAATGAACTGTAGTAGAGAACCCTTCACCCACATTTGTGAGTGGAAGAGGTGTTCCCCCTCCTTTGGATCTTCAAGCTCAATCTACTAGATATTGGTGGTGGCCATGGTGGAACTGGGCTCCGCATCAATGATATGCATCCCTTTGTCGCTTCCCTTATTAAGTTCTGATTCAGAGTCAGACCCTGCATCTGATTCAAAAGCCTTCAGCTAATCCACCTGTGACTTCTTGGCCCGACACTCACTTGTATTGTGAGTGGAGCACTTATCAAACTCACACCATTTTCCCATGTCCTTCTTCGTCTTTGTGGTGTTGTTCTTTGCTTGTAGCTTTAGTGGGTTGTCCTGGGTAGCCCACCTTGGCTTGGTCCTTTGTTCTGTGGTTTGGGGGTGACTTTTCCTTGCTTTGGATTCGAAGATAGAAATTCCCACTTCTTCTGTTTAAACTTCTCCTCAATCTTGATAGCATACTGATATGTCGTGTTAAGGGAGGAAATGTCCAAGAACTCCTTCTCACACTGGATGTACTTGTGTAGACATCGATGGTACTAGAGCACCAAATTTTGCTTAGTATCCTTGATACCCAAATTCGTGTGAAGGGTATGGAAAGTATTTGTGAACTCTATCACATCTTCGTCCCTTCCCTACCATAGTGTGGTCCACTTTATTTATTTTTCGTCATAGGTCTAGACATGGAAATATTGTTCCTTAATGGCATCTCAGAAATAATTCCAAGTGGGTACAGCTGAAAACAACGAGGGTTCACTCTCGTCCTTTTGTTCACAGTAGGTTTCCCACCAGTCCTTGACGTGTTGGGCAGCTTTGAGAAGTGAAAAAGTAATCTTTTCCCGATTAGAAAATTAATGAACTGAAAAATATCCTTGCAACAAATTTAACCATTTGTCTATGGCATATGCATCTATCAAGCCTTCAAATATGGGAATATTTAAGTTAACCTATACCTTAAAAGGAGTGGTACATCCAGAGTGGTTGTTGGATGAAGATGCATTGCATGTGGGTAGTCGTTGAAGGATCTAGACAAAGTTAACCAAAGTAAAACTTATTAACCAAAGTAATAATCATAGAGAGGGGTCTAGAATCATATACAGTATGTCTCTTCCACAAGTATGGTTGTCCTAACAATACACCACAAACTTCAAGAGGAGAAATATCACACAATACCTCATCCATGCATGGCTTTATGCTATAGGGAAGGGGACACTGTTGGATGACTCAAAGATCTCATCCTTGGTGAAGCCACCGGATGGTCTATGGTTGTGGATGTGTTGTAGTCTCTAGGTCCAGTTGTTTCATGTCCTCTGCTGAAATGAGGTTCGCTTGGCTCCTACTATCGAAAATGAAATGCAGTGGAGAACCCTTCACCCACATTTGTGAGTGCAAGAGGCATTCCCCATCCTTTGGATATTCACGCTCAATCTTCTGGATCTTGCTGGTGGCCACTGTGGCACTGGGCTCCACATCAATGATATGCCTCCCTTTTTCAGTTTCCTTATTGGGTTTTGATTCAGAGCCAGAACCGGCATCTGATTCAAAAGCCTTCAACTCAGCCACCAATGACTGCCTGGCCCAATACTCACTTGTATTGTGAGTGGAGCTCTTATGGCACTCACACCATTTTCCCATGTCCTTCTTCGTCTTTGTGGTATTTTTATTTTCTTACAACTTTTGTGTGTTGTCCTGGGCAACGCCGCCTTGGCTTGGTCCTTTTTTCTATGGTTTGGGGGCACCTTTTCCTTGCTTTGGATTCGCATATCCAAAGTCTCGCTTATTTTGTTTAAACTTCTGCTCAATCTTGACAGCATACTGATACGCCGTGTTGAGTGAGGAAATGTCTAGGAACTTTAATTCGACTTCAACGTACTTGTGTACATAGAAACAATACTTGAGCACCAAACGCTGCTTAGTATACTTGATACCAAACTTCGTGTGAAGTGTATGGAAATCATTTGTGAACTCTTGCACATTTTGGTCCCTTCCCTGTCGTAGCGTGGTCCACTTTATGTATTTGTCTTCATAGCTCCCGACGGGGTAATATTGTTCCTTGATGGCATATTAGAAGGAATTCCAAGTGGGTGTGACTGAAAACAACAAGGGTTCAATCTTGTACTTTTGTTCACAGTAGGTTTCCCACCAATCCTTGATGTGTGGGGTGGATTTGAGAAGTGAAAAAGAAATATTTTCCTGGTTGGAAAAGTCATGAATTGAAAAATAACCTTCCAACAAATTTAACCATTTATCTAAGGTGCCTGCATCTATCAAGCCTTCGAATATGGGAATATCGAAGTTAAATTGTACCTTAAAAGGAGTGGCGCCTCTATAGTGGCTGTTGGATCAAGATGCATCGCCTGTGGGTAGCTGTCAAAGGATCTGGCCAAACTTATCTATCAATGATCACTCAAGGGCTTCCTTGAGAAACATTTTTAAAGGATATCCTACCCCCTCATCTTCATTTTCTTCCGCCATGGGAGGTCGTCGGGTTTTGTGAGGTTGATCTTGCAATGGTTCAACTAGATCAAGCCCTAACTCCTTATACCCTGACCTCGTTGGGGACATGCAAAGAAAAACAGAGAAAAAGAATATTTCTCTGATACCATTGATCCAAACTTAAACATGAATGCAACAACTTACAGATATAATCATAAACATAGAGATGCAACAGAAAAACACTTCATTTCAGTAATACGAAAATATTGAACTATGCTTACAAACAAAATGGAAATAAGATAGCTTGAGTAATGGTAGCTTCTCTCTGAGAAGAGATGTGGTGGCTACATGCCTCTGACTTGTTTTACAATGAGGCTCAAGGGCCTATTTATTATCAGAAAACCCTAAAAAACCCTAACCCTAACCCCAGGAGATCTAACACCAAGAGTTTGTGGGCACCGTTGGGGTTAGATGACGAACCAACTTCCTAGGGTTGTAACTTGGTCATATTATCTCTGTTTACCGCGTATAATACCTTGTTGGGAAGGTCTCTCTGAGTACTATAGATTTCATTGCAAGCCCTTACCCATGGCCATGGGCTTGCTGTGGACCACAAAAAAACATTGTTTAGGGGGTCAAAACTACTTTGGAAGTTCAAGACTCGAAAAACTACTAAAAATAGTAAATGGTGTAATGAACAAGGAAACAAATGAAACTAACTAGGGGGTCTTGGTGGAATAGGTCAGTGGCCACCAATATCCACCTTGATCATTCCTTCCCCCTTAGGAAGCAATGGTCCCCACTGCATGCAGAGCCTCCATGAGGTGAGGAAATTTCGGTTGAACCTAATCCCTGGTGAACCACTTGCCCTGGTGAAGGAGTTGGCATGCTTTGACAACTTGATATCGTTGTATCCTTTGTTTGCTAGTGTTCTTGATCTGTGTGTCCATGGTATGATTAGTTTTCACCTATTCCATGCAGTCTAGGTTGATCTCTATTTGTGTGGGTTGTTCTTCAATGTCAGATGTATCTAAAAATGGTGGAAAGTATGGCTGAAGTTGGTATACATTGAACACTAGGTGCAGAGCAAGGAACGGTGCGATGTTGAGCTCGAAGGTATTGTCACTGACGACCTTGTTGATGGTGTATGGCCCATATCGGAGCGGGCGAAGCTTGCAATGGGATCTAGCAAGGTGCTCCTTCTGAAAATGTAGCCAAACTTTGTCACCCACCTGGAGATTTTGTGGCACTCGATGTTGATCATGGAACTGCTTCTACTTAGCATTGGCTTTGTCCAATATATCATGGACCTACTGATGGATGTGTTGAATGCACTCAATGAAGTCGTTAGCCCTTTCAGATTTGGACTAAACATGAACCGAATCTACTTTAGTGGATGAAAATGGTATGGCCACGTCAATGGGGTATAATGGATGAAATCCCATCCCTACTTGAAATGGGTTGTGGTCTTTTGAGTTGTCGAGAGAATTGTTGTAGTTGTGTTGGACATAGGGGATACTTTCATCCCACGTGCATGGATTCTTTGAGTTGCACATGCACAGAATGTTTACAATCATCTTATTCACAACCTCTGTTTGGCCATCAGTTTTGGGATGGAAAGTCGCGGACTTAGTAAGTTTTCTATTCACCATTGACCAAAGACTTGACCCAAATGCACTCAGGAATATGCTATCCTGATTTGAGACAATGGACTATGGGATCCCAAAGTGTACCCACACTCGCTCAAAGAAGATCTTAGCAGTGGCCTCTGCTATGATACTCTTCTTGTAGGCCACCATGATGGCCATCCTAGAGAATCTGTCGACGACCATGAAAACACAATCGTTGTCATGCTTAGTAGAAGGAAGGTCCAACATGTAATTGATGGAGAAAAATTCCCTAGGCCGGCTAGGAGTAGGTAAATTAGTATACAAGCCTTGCTTCTTGTTGGTTGGTTTGGTAATGGCACAGGTGGTGCAGGATCTAATGTACTTCCCAACATCCTGACGAAGTTTCAGCCAATAAAAATACTTCTACAATACTGCCGCTATTTTCTCTACTCCGAACTATCCAATGATGTGATTGTAGTGTGCCTCCCAAATCATCTTGGCACACTCACTTGAATGAACAAAGATGTGTCCCGAGTGGCATAATAGTACATCCTGAAGGTGAAAATTTGGAACTTGTTTCCCTTCCAGTAGTGTCTGGTATATGCTGCTAAATTCTGGATCGCTCTTGTAAAGATGCGGTCACCCTGATGTCTCATGCCCACAGGAGCCAAGCACAGTGATCACCTTCATGACTGGTGGTCTCCTTAGGCAATCAGTGACATTATTGGTGTTGTCTTTCTTATACTTAATTTTTTAATGGAACTATTGTAGATAGGTGGACCATTTTTTATGGCAAGCATTCTGCAACTTCCCTTGTGTCTGTATGAACTATAGGGGTCGGTGGTCTGTGTGGATAACCATTTCCTTCGCTAGAATGTAATTCTTCCATTGACGACAGGCCTGCACAATGGAATACATTTCCTTATCGTAAGTGGGGTACTTTTGGACTGCCTCTGAAAGTGTCTCATTGTGGTAAGCCACTAGATCCCCATGTTGAGTAAGAACTACACTAATAGCATAGTCAGAGCCATCTATCTCAATCTCAAATGGTTGTTGCAAGTATGTTAATATGGGCATAGGTGTAGAACATAAGTGATTCTTCAACTCAAAGAATGCCTGTTGTTGGGTTTCCAACCAAAAAAATATTTCTTTCGCTCCACCCTTGGTGACTTGAATTAAAGGCTAAATGATATGAAAGAACCCCAATATGAACCTAGAGTAGAAATTGGCAAGACCCAAAAAGTTGCGGAGCTCTATTAGAGTGGTTAGTGCTGGCCAATACCGAATGACTTGTATCTTGGAAGGGTCCAAATTTACACCCTACTCACCAATGATGTACCCTAGATATTGAACCTAGGTTAGGCCAAAGGTGCATTTCTCCAAGTTAGCACACAACTTGTGTTGTCGCAAGGTTTAAAGGACCTATCGAATATGGTGGAGGTGTTCTTCCCAACTTTGGCTAAAGATCAAGATGTCATCTAAATACAACACCACGAATGCATTGGTGAAGGGTCGCAAGATGTCGTCCATCAGTCTCATGAAGGTTGTAGGGGCGTCGTCAATCCAAATAGTATGACCAACCATTTAAAAAGGCCCTCCTTGGATTTGAAGGAAATATTCAACACATCGGAGGGTTTGATGGGCACCTGGTGATAACCTGACTTCAAGTCAATATTGCTGAAATATTTGGCTCCCTTGAGCTGGTCAAGAAGGTCATCAATCCACAGGATTGGATACCTATTCTAGATAGTGATCTTGTTCAGTGCTCGATAGTCAATATGGAGCCTCCAAGTCCCATCCTTCTTCTATATCAATACAATCATGGTCCCACAAGGTGACGAGCTTGGCCTGATATTCCCTTTCTGCAATAGTTCCTTAATCTTCCTCTTTATCTCATCGTTCTCCTGAACAAAGTGTAGATAGATCATTCCATTGGGAAGCGGCACGCCCGAGGTCATATCGATGGAGTACTTGACTCGACAGTGTAGTAGTACCCTTTTGGGTGAGTCGAAAATATCTTTGTACTCCTGCACAACCTTGTCCATCTGTTTCTATTGATGAGCATCGGTATTGCAACAATAATGTTGCAACTCCCAAGGCTATTGAATTTAATTATCAACCTAGGGTTAATACACGCTTAAGAGGTATCAGCAATATATATGTAGCATACAATGTGTCCTTCCTTTGTTGTCATGATGTAATGGAGTGCATGTACTGAAATCAAACCCTAAACTAATTGTAGAAAATGAACTGCTCGAAATGGAAACCATAACCTATTGCAAGAAATAAAGTACAAGGAAAGAAACATATTCTAATTGCATAAAGATCATGAACTAAATGTAAAATAAACCTAACTTAACGCTATTTATCACATGTGATGATTTAAACTAAATGAGCATGGAATCTGATCTAGGGAGTACTAATTGTTTTATGCATGTGTTAATTAAGAAATAAAAAGAACTATTTTTCTTTCTTTTCATTTTGTAAATGCTAATGCTAATCTTTCCTTGCTCATTGGCAAGGGAGACAAGTGTGGAGGAAGAGGGGTACAATGGTTCAGATGGCTTGGAGGGCAAGTAGGGGACTAATCCTGGCTTCCAGTGATGATTTTTCTCAATTCGGACTCAAAACATCCATTATAGGTTTTCCTATCGGATGTCTACAGGAAGTACTAGTTCCTATAGAATGTCTACAGGATCCCTTGTTCTATTACACAAAGTAGGCCAAAAGCTTCGAAAGTGATATGGAAGGTGGAATGGAGCTTAGGAAATGTGTATAATGGAAGAATAAGGCATGAAGGTGGTGTACATTACCCAGAACTCAAGCAAGGGCTTCAAGATGGCTAGATTTGCTCAATGGAAATGGTAATTTTGCTTTGGCGACACGGGTGGATGAGGCTTGGATGAGGCGAACGAGATTTGGTATCCCTGCAATGTAGAAGCTCCTACAAGAGCACACATTATTGTCTGCAATCTATCCACAAATTCATCTATACATGGGAAAGATTTATTAAATAATGGAAAATCACTTAGTCTAAAAATCATAAATTCGAGAACTAGTGAGCTAGTAAATCTATTAAATGCCTAACCTAATCAAGTGAAAATGCAATGGGGTAAATTTTGTTATTAAATAGAATGTATTTTTTATACAATACAAGTGTATCTAACTCGATTTAAGATCGTTAGCATGCTCTACAAAATAACATAAATTTATTATTCTTTGCTAAAAAGGAGTTCCAGAAATCTAGATTTGGGAATAGGAAGACTAATCCAAGTAGCTCAATGATTACTATGACCTTCCAAAGCTTTTCTAAGGAAGAAATGATGCTTTTGATCCTGCAAAATAACTTACATCAACCATTTAACCCAATCTTACAACAAGAAATCGTTAATACTAAATGCAGAAATGCAAAGAAATAAGAACACGAGATGCATGTGAATAAGAAGTGAAAAGAATAAAATAAAATGATACAAAAGGGCTCTAAGACTCTTGGGATGGCCAAGCCCAAGGAAACTCAGAGACCTATGGAGGATAGCAATATTTAGAAGCTAAACATGACATCAATCTTCACTATTTTCATCAATACAATTACATCCCTGCAAGAAAATACAATGGAGCTGCAAAAATACGAGTTCTCTCCACAAGAAGACTAATAAAAATCTATTCCTAGAGGAAAATTCGACTTGGTACTTATATTAAATGATTAGGAATCATTCCCCATGAAATGAGGAAGCTTTCCCACCAAAATCCCTTGATTAGTGGATCTGGTTCCCAATAGTAGGAATCTGCATTAAATGGCAGGGAACACATTCCTAGATTTTCTCAATCATTAGAGTTCCACAATATATGCCATAATTCTATATTATCTTATTGATTTATTATTTAATATTAATCCTCCTGTAGTAGGGAGAAAGTCCCTAAATTATCCCCTCCTCCAAATCTTCATAATCTTCCCAATATTCTCGTAATATTCCACAAAAATAAATAATATTAGGCACAAATATGCAATTATTCATAAACATTTCTAATGAATATATTAAAGTTAAAAATACATTATCTAATGCAAAAGGAGAGGTTTAATGTGCTGAAGGATGGTCATAGGCCTTAATTTATGTTTAATTTAGAAGAATGAGCCTTAATTTATGTCTAATTTAGAGGCCCATCATATCCCCCTGCTGAAAGTGTTTCTCATCCTCTAAGAAACTTAGAGACCTCATTGCGCCTCATTCATGGCCCTGGTGGCCTCTCTATTATGCATTAAGAAGATTGGTTGTAAGTTCTACAAGGACAAGCCCAAAAACATATTTGTGCAAAGAAAAACCTTATTTCTTGAGACCATTAGTTTGCCTTCTTCCCCTTATTCAAGATGGTTCTTGAATATTTTTCAATTTAGCAAGGTCTTCCACATCCTTATCAACCTCTTCTACCTTGTTCCACCATTTTGACACCTCTGAAACCTTCAAAATGTCTTTAGATAAGAACCAGGACATCCTGTAGTAATTCTTATCAAAACTACAGGAAACCTATTTTGAGCATAAATGATATTCTGAGGTTAGGGTAGGCCCTTAACTTGACTTCCATTCCTTTCTCCCATTTCTATAACATCCTTTGGGCCTTGGAAAAAAGCTAGAAAGCGATTAGGCACCTCTTGGAAAGCCTCTTTTTATCACTGCAGTTTGAGTTCTGTTTTGATGGTGAATGTCTCATTTCCTTTTGTTGCCTTCTTTCTCTCTCTTGTGGCCTAGATGATTGCCTAATGGCCTTGGAGTTTTCTGTTTTGTTTAGTTCTATCTTAGGCACTATCATTTTTGGTTTTAGCACCATTTTTTCCTTTCTTCCTTCTTGTACCAACATCTTTTCTTCCTGTAGCAGTCATTCCTTCTCTTTCAGAGTCTTTTAATTGTATGGTAGTGATGAGAAATTATGTAGAGGGTTTGGAGGATGATGCTCGGGCTCAGAGGGAGTACTGTAAGTTTGTGAAAATGGAGAGGATGTTCTATTTTTTTTTTTTTTTTTTTTTTTTTTTTTTTTGCAGGAAATTTTTAGGGTGAGACAGAGTGTAGGGTTTGTTCTTGAAATTATGAAAAGGGATGGATGAATGATGGATAGATAGTGAATATGAAGTGGATGGAGGGCATCGATTGTTGTGGTGACTTATCCTTTGCAAAAATTTCTTCTTCTAACTATTGTCCTCATTCCTTGAAATCATCACCCTTCATAATTTGACTTTTCAACATTGCATGAGTGAAGGAGTGAGCTGCAATTAATTAGTTGAAGGTGGTTGAGACTGATGACCCATCCTTAGCTTATAAAACCTCATCTCTCATGCATTGACAATAAATTTCTAAATATAATATGCTCAAGAGAAGACGTCGAGAGTATTTCATACCTATACCTACCTGATGGTTGGTGTAGAGACATGCATGCTATTGCTGAGTTGATGTTGTTGTACTGCTCATGACTCAGGTACATCTTCTTGAATGCCCTTTTCTTTTTTGTTGATCTCATTTTTCTAATGGGTTGTCTTCTTATTGATGTGCAGGTGTTGGGGGACCTATATCAACCTTCTCTAAAGAATACCTAACCTTTTGACCCATTTCTCCATCACATTTCCTCTTGTATCTTCTTCTCGGCCTTCCTGTAGAGATCTTGTAGTAATTCAGAACTTCCTGTAGAGATCCTGTAGTAATTAAAGACAACCTCTTGTAGAAGACTTGTTTTGTCCATATCTCCCAAATGGTAGAATGGATTGACCTAAAAATTTCTGAACATGTTTCCATAATCATTATGCACCTCCCCATAAAAAAATCTTAGCCAATGGATATACAAATCTCGAGAAAAACTAAAAATGGCTGAAGGTGATGGAGGTTGATTTCTTGGAAACTGTGCATGGGAATTTTCTGAAATTTCTTAAGCATGTTACCATCATCCATATGCATCTCCCCATGAAATAGTTTTTTAAATGGATGCACGAATATCAAGAAAATTCAGAAATGGTTGTAGGTGATAAAGCCCGATTTCGTGGAAACTGTGTATTGGAATTTGCTGAAATTGCTTGAGCATGTTACCATCATCCGTATGCATCTCCCCATGAAACAACTTTGAAAATGGATGCATGGTTTTCAATTTATGGAAAAAATAAATTTCTTCTCTGTGTGTTTTTGTTTCCTATAGTAAAACAGAGCCTTCCTGTAGTATTTTGGGACAATAAGGAAAATGAAGGGTAGAAGCTTGGGAATGATGAGTGGATGGTGGAGCTAGATGAGGGTGATGGATTGGCATGGCCTTGGTCTTGTTGGAGCATTTGAGGAAAGGAGGAGAAAGTCAAAATTTGACTTCTTTTGACTAGGCTTGACCAATTTTTCTTTTGGTACCAACTTGTTTTTGTTGCTTGCAGATGTTGGAGAGTACATGCATTCATCAGAGAGATACATGGAGCAAAGATTTTCTATTATTTTCCTTTTTTTTATTCTAGGCCTACTAGCTGCCTTAAGGAGGATTTCAACTAGTAGGTCTTCCTAAGCACCTCAAACGAGGTTTTCACCTAGCATCTTTTATTTTTTCTCTTTTTTCTTTTTTCCCAACCCATTGACCACCTCATGGAGGTTTTCAATCAATGAACCAATCTGAGGCGCCTCAAAGGAGGTTTTCACCTGAAATTTTTTTTTTTCTCTTATTTTTCATTTTTTTTTCTACCCTACCCTACTTGAAAAACAAAATCACTTTCAAGTATAAGAATACTTCCAATGGATCCATGTGCACATCAATATGACATAAAACTTGATGTGTAGGCTTGAAATATATGATTTGACATGTACATGATCTTGAGTGATCAAATTCTTTGACTTTGATGATATCAAGCACAATTGAAGAAGAGAGTATTGTTGCACCTTTTTTATTTTATGGAACCAAACCTGAATATAACTTTGTTGTCCTTGGTTTTCTTTCTTATCTGGATCATTCTTCATGTCTTCTTCTACTATGACCTTCAAATCTTCCTGTTTTTTCTGATTGTTCTCTTGAATACATGGAGGATTTGATGGTAACCATGAGGGAGCTTTCTTGATCTCTGGTTTTGTTGTCTTCTCTTCATCAAATGTAGCGCATGATCCTTTGGTATTCTCATTTGAATCTTCTTCTTTTGGATGTGATCATTCAATGATATCAAGATAACCTCTTTTTTGCATTACTCTTCCTGAGCTATAGTGAATACCAATTATCTCAAGAGGAGATGTTTGGAAGTGTTGTACCTCAGCATTGTAAGTGGGTTGAGCTAATTCAATGTGTGGGTTTGGAAATGTTGGTACATGTAGTTGATTGGGAGTGGATACTTGAGATGGATGTGGTTGGGATTGTGGTTGTGGTGGAGGTGAATGGTAGGGATAACATGGAGTTGGGTATGGAGGATATTGTGGATGGCTCCCATAAGTTCCTTGCCAACCTCATTTCCAACATTGGTTTTGGGGTTGAGATGGCCAATGTTGCCAAGGAAAGGGCATGTTCCAATTACTTTGATATGGATGTGCATAAGCTTGAAATTGTGAATTAGGTTCTTGCATCATACTAGGTTGAATAGGCTACCATGGTCCTCTTGGATCTACATAGCATAGCTACATTGACAATTGACTTGCTCCATTTTCCTCTTGGAGAACTTACTTCAACCTTGGTAATGAGGAGCAACATTTAACATCATGTGATTCTGCATGGACAACACGAGTATCAACATATTAGTTTTGCTCATTTTGTATTCTTAACATTTCTACTTGTTCACTTAGATTTCTAAGAACTTTTGTTTTAAAGTTATTAAGCAAATTTCCAAGTTTAGATTGACTTACCGATCTTGATGTTGATTTACTTACCCTTGCCCTTCCTATTGATATGTGTTTGCATGTTTCACAAATTTCTTCAAATGATAATTGATATACATCACCTCTATTCATGAGATCAAGAATATTAATCCACTCATCCCTAATTGTTCTAAGTAAGAGGGTTTTTAGTGTGTCAGATACTAAATGATGTAGTTTTGCCCTATTAACATTATACATGAACCTCTCTATTATATCCTCTAGACTCTCATATTCTCTTTGATTCATTCTAAAGCTTTATTCTTTAAGATCATGATCTTTATATTTTTATAGAAATATGTTTTGCATATCATTCCATGATCTTATTGAATTAGTTCCTAAACTCATGAACCATTTAAAGCTCTATCCTTCAATGTTGTTGGAAACAATCTCAGTTTTTCAGCTTTTAACGAGTAACCATAAGATCTACAAACAATTTCAAATTCAAAGAGAAAGGTTTATGGATCCTCTGACCTTAGACCATGAAATTTTGGAAGAAAATATGGAGGGATGTTCTTCATGTGCACACTACCATCAATATCTTGAATGGGAAATCCGAGAGGATCTTCCTCATTGTCATCATCTCCATCCATTTCTTATACATTATTTTCCATCTCTTCTTCTTGTACCTGCAAAAGTGGATGGTGATGTGGCTCTTACTGCACCACGTGATCAAATGGGGGGGGTGGGTTGGTGTTGGAGAATTTTTTTGTTTTTATGATTGAATGAAAACACTAATGCAATGCACTTTTCTATTTTTGAATTGAAATATGCCTAATCCAAATATTTTTTTCTGCAAAAAGTAAAAAGAAATGAATAAACTAGGGAAAACACCAAAACATATTTTGACACCTCCCCAACAACGGTGCCAAAAAGTGATGAGACTCGGTATTGCAACAAGAATTTTGTAATTCCCAAGGCTACTGAATTTAATTATCAACCTGGGGTTCATAAAAAAATAATAGTTATCAACACTAGATGTGCATCATACAATGTGTCCTTCCTTTGTTGTCATGATGTAATGGAGTGCATGTACTAAAATCAAACCCTAAACTACTTGCAGAAAATGAACTGCTCGAAATGGAAACTCTAATCTATTGCAAGAAATAAAATACAAGGAAAGAAAGATATTCTAATTGCATAAAGATCATGAAATAAATGTAAAATAAACCTAAATTAACCCTATTTATCACATGTTATGATTTAAACTGACTGAGCATGGAATCTGATCTAGGGAGTATTAACTGTTGCATGCATGTGCTAATTGATGAGCCTCATAAATGGGTAATTATATGGGCTTATTTCACCTCCTAACCTAGTCAAATCAACCATTCTCTTAGCTTATTGTATGATTTTCTGATTATATTTATGCTTATAGAGTGAGTTGAGTTAGTTATTGTGCCATGTGGTCTAACATGTATTTAATGCAGATTATTGATGAGTTTTGAGGTCAAAGTCAAGGATCCAATGGAAAAATGGTAGCAATAACTCAAAGTGGAAAAAGGAGAGGACTTATAGGAGGGAATCCCCCTCATTTATTAATCCTCACTTCGAATTCCCCTTCATTCAGCTCAGAGTACAAGCAGCTGAATCATGCACTATAAGGTAGCCGAGCAAATGGAGGATGACTGATGATTATCTCGAGTTTTGGGAGCCAAGCCTCCCTAATTTTAAGGAAGCTATTGGTAGCTTCATTTGTATAAGTATAGGGTCCTAGGGCCTCACTAGGGTAGGATTTTTGTTGGATTTTTGCTTATGTAAACTCTGCTCCAACTTCGGGCTTATTATTTTGTGACAGTTTCATGTAATCTTGCTATTGTTTTGATAATAAAGATGGAATACTTTTTGAACTAGCATTGAGTTACCTCAGAGGGCTAAGTCTCTTGGGTTAGGGCCCAATCCAAGTATTCAAGCTCCTCTTTACTTGTATTTATATGCTTTGTTTCAGTTTGTAGATTAGTTTGTTGTTAGATGTATTTCTTTTATGGTTAAGAATAGGTTGCTTTTGATGTTTTAGTAGTTTACTTCCATTTGTTATTTTTGTAGCAGGTTAAGAAATGATTAAGAGAAGATTCAAAAGGCTAGCAATAGTTCCTTGGCCTCTCTTCCTCCCTCTAGGACCATGATTTTAGGCAAATACCCTCTTGCTACCCCGAAAACACAGATTTCCCTCACTCATAGGACTTCTAGTGTTTGCAGCTTTTCAGTAGGTTAATAGTCCAGTTTTGCTTTGCTTCAAATATTCCTTATCATGTTCACTTCCTGATTTAAAATAGTCCTCTTTCATTATTTCCTTTCTTGCAGTGTTTCTTAGCATTTCCTTTCATAGATCATAGTTTAGACCATTTTAATGCAAAACTCTGTTTTTTCTAGATGCACTCATTTCATTGCTTGCTTGATCTTATTGGTTGACTTTCAGTTCCTTTGCAACATATCCCTTCTAGTAGTAGGCTAGCTTATCAGCCATCACATCCTCCATCTGATCCATGCCCTGCAGGTCGCCCAAACCTCACTTCAATTCTGCCTTAGTTTCCTGCATTTTCCATAGAACTTTTTCCTCTCTCCTTGAGAAAACCCAATCATCTTCCTCTCTCCTGGTGATTCATGGTAGACCATAGGCACCCTAACACCTCATTCCAACCTTCATACACCTTTTTCACCCACTCTCACACCCTCAAAATAGTGAAAACTGCTCTCGGCCTCCTCCTGTAGGCCTCCTGTAGTTCCCTGTTGTCCTCCTGTAGATTTCTTGTGTCCTCTTGTAGATTTTCCTATAGGATTTCTTTTGAAGGCCAGGTGTGGGAAAACCCCCTAGAAGGCCACCTGAGACCCCCTAGGACCCATCCACATCATCCTACATCCTCTCAAGTCCCAAAACATCCCTTCAACGCCACCTATTCGCTGCCACACACACACAATAAATCACATGCATGTCAAATTCACATAAAAATCCAAAAATATGTTTTTTGCTTATTTACTTCCAGTAATATCATAGTTAGATGTTGTTTACTTCCTTGAGTAGGTAATGACATTCCTTTCATGGTTTTCATAGTGCTTTCTGCAAAAGTAGAAATAGTTTGTTAATTAGGGTTTACTAGGTTTGCTTTACATTTCAGTCTTTCTCCTTTCTGCAATTAGAATAGCATCCGTAGAGTAATCTTTCTTTCCTTTCATCACATATAGAGCTTCATCTGGAATCCATAGAAGTTGGCTTGAGCTCCTAGTGATCTTTCACCGAATGGTCAAGTGACAACCTGCAGTGAGAACTAGTACTTGTGCATAGAGCACCGATGCTTCCAAGTTTGTTACGAACTACTAGGTTGATAAGAGTAAAGTAGGAATCTCAGGAGTTGCAGCAATATTGCTGCAATAATGGTGCTCACCACTTTTTGGCACCATTGTCGGGGAAGCGTCGGAGTATTCTGTGATCACTGCTTTCTTCTATTTCTTCTTGCAACATTCTGCTAAAAGTTTATTTCAGCAAAAGTAGACTAGTCATTTCTTTTCTTTCAAGTTCTGCATTTCCTTTCTTTCCTCTTCAATTCTGCAAATTTCATTTCAGCAAGTTCATTTTAGTTAGTTGCAATTTGTTTTGTTCAATCACAATTTCAGTTTTTGTAGGTACTGTTAGTGTCAGGAAAAAGAAACAAAAACAAACCAAAAAAGATTTCCTTTCATGCCTCATAGGAATAGAGATAGCTCAGGGAAATTTTTTCCCAACACCCCCACTGCTTCACACAGCCAGCCTTCTCTCTTCCTCAGTGATTGCGATCAAAAACAACCCTTAGGTGAACAACAAGACATATTTTAAGAACCTATAGGGGAAGAAGAAGAAGAAAACATTCTGTTGGAGCTAATGGCTGAAAACAGAAATGTTAGGGGGAATGGAGAGAGAATAGAGGGTACCTTTCCCATTCGGGACACCAATGGGGACACCAAAAAATGAAGAATATAAGCCCTTCCGCCCTACCTCATTTCCATGGTCTGACTACAGAAGATCTTGACACCTTTTTGTTTGAGTTAGATGTCATCTGTCAAACCTATGACTATGCAGAAGATAAGCAAAAGCTGAAAATGTTCCCTTCTACTCTCAAGGATGCAACACTGCGCTGGTTCATGGGATTACCTACCAAAAGCATCACAACTTGGGCTAAAATGCATCAAGCCTTTAAAAACAAGTATCGAGACTATTTTAGGTCAAAAGATACTAAAGAATAAATTTTCTGAATGACCATAGGAAGTGATGAGTCCCTGGAAGACTTTGAAGAGAGGTTGCAACTCAGTTACAAAAGGGTCGGGTGTACACTTGACCCTGAGTCTCTAAAGTTGGTGTTGCTCAAGGGAATTAGGGAAGATCTTTTAGACAACCTCCATCTACTGACCGGGGGAGACATCTACCAACTATCTTATGAGGACATAAAGACTGTTTCTAGAAACCATTCTAGAGCAGCCAGAAAGAAAGGTAGGGGGAGTCAACCCATAGCCAGTACCTCTTCCTCTAACTCATTCATTAAAGGAGAAATTGGAAACATGCTGGAAGACTTCAAGAGTGAGATGTTGCGGACTCTTGCCATGCAAATGGATACCTTACATATCAAAAGGAAACAAGAAGAAGTAGAGCGGGCTTTGGCCACTTTTTGCCCTAGATGCACCAGGAGGTATCCTAGGAATGAATTCCCATTGAACTCTATAGAGACTTGTTCAGTCTATGAAGAGAATCATTCTACAGAGAAGTGCCCTTCCTTGCTTGGACTTAATGTTGTATATCAAGGGGCTGAGGGAGTCACTGAACAGCTCTATTACATAAACCAAAGAAGGCCACATGGACCTAGACCATACCAGTAGGGGATGCAAGGGATATCTCAGGCATACTACAACCCCAACCAAGTCACTTCCATACCTTCTTGGGGTCCTCCTGCTCATCCTTCCTGGTCCATGCCTCCTCCTTGGTCCTTCATATCTCAATCTCATGCCCAACCAACCACCCATTCATTTCAATCCTATGCTCAGCCACAACCTCAGTGGAATGCATCTCATCAAGGGTGGAGGCCCCAATACAACTCTCTTCCCACTCTTTTGCCTCCACCACCTGCCCAACCACAATCGTTACCTCCTGCTCCACCAAAGCAACCGCAAATGCCTACCCAGCCAATCCAAACCCAAACAACAGATAGGCTCTGCAAGTGTATAGTGGGGAACCATCATGCCCAACTTATGCTGTGGAGATTCAGGAAATTAACTTGCGATCTGGGAAATTTCTTCCAAATGCCAGCCTCCACCCAGGGAGGTTAAAGAAGATAAAGAGAAAACTTGGCCTAAATCAATTCCACCCTTTCCTGAGATACTATCCGTGACAGTCCAGCCTACCCCAGAAGAAACTGAACTCCTGGGAGAATTGAAACATTTATGTGTGAAGATACCACTTCTCCAAGCCATAAATGATGTGCATATCTACAATAGATTGATCAAATAGAAGTGCTTTAGGAATCCAGGAAGCACAAGAGAGATGCCCCAACCATCAATGTCATAGGAAAACTGTCTGACTTGATGTTAGGGCAGGTAATATGTCCAAAATATCTAGACCCTGGAAGCCCAGTAGTTGATGTCCACATCAATGGCACCATGATCCCACATACCTTGATTGATCTGGGAGCTGCCATTAATGTGATGACAAAGGACACAATGCTCAAACTTAGCCTCTAGGGATCCTTGAGGAAGGCCACGACCGTGCTACAGCTAGTAGACTGCTCCACTGTGACCCTTGAGGGGATTGTGGAAGATGTGATGGTCTCCATTGATTCTTGGGAATACCCTGTTGATTTCTTAGTTCTCTAGCCAAAAGCAAAGCTCACTGGGTATCCTCTCATTCTGGGAAGACCCTGGTTGGCTACAACCAATTCCTACATCAGTGTCGAGTTGGGAACATGACCATAAAGAATGGGCACATGTCCAAGCAGTTAATCCTATATCCTCCTGCCCAACCCTTGCTAGAATATGATCTACCTCTCTAGTTAGAGGAGGAAGATGAGGATGAAGTTTATTCTGCACCGCTTTGTGCATTAGAAATTGCCATGGGGGGAAAACAACAATATTAGGATGATATGATTGAAAAATTGATTCAGAATCCACCTCCCATAGCATGGGAAGTTTTCTGAAACATGACAGTTAAGGATGACATAAAGGCCTTAACCTATGATGTTAGTCCTACTGGCAGTGAGGAGGAAGAGTAGCAAGGGGGAGAAGGTGAAGCCACTGGTGACTTAGCAGGACAAGAAAGGAAGGAGGAAGAAACTGAAATAGAGGAGAAGAGAGCTGAAGAAACAGAGCAGGAATAGAAAGAAAAAGAGACAGAAGAAGGAGAAAAAGAGGCAGAGAAGGCAGAAAAAGGAGAAAAGTCCCCTGAGCCTTTGGAAAGGGAGGCAACAACTACCCTCACTAATCTGAAATGAGGGTTTGAACAACTTGTCATGCTTACAAGAACCTCCCACTCCAAAGCTTAAACAAACATGATCTAGCTTATGTTGACAATTGTGAAATTATGTACTTGAAACAAGTGTATGTGTTTGTTTGTTTTCATATGTTTAAGTGCTTTAACTTGATTTGTTTCAGCTGATATTAAACATATATATCAGACATATAATGCAGCAAATAAACATCACACATAACAACAAATTTAATAAGGAGTTCACCCCGATCTTGTGGGCTACGTCTCCGTGAGCTCTTGTCAACATGACTTGGCTCTTTGGGATTATGGCTTGAATTCTTTTACAAGTTCCACACTCAACTCCATAAGGTTACTTACTGAACCTATGGGCTTAGAAAAACCATATGCATCCCTGTCATGGATGTCTTCTTTGTGCAAGCAGATCTAGGCTCCCTTAGACTTGATTCCTTCAGCAAGTGGACTGAGCTTCCCTGAGATTCTTAATGGCACAAACTCCTTCAGAATGCTTCAAATGTCTCTAAAACCTCTGCTACTATCTCCAGCACATATCTGACATCAACAAATGACTGTTCATTTGCTCAAAACGAGCACTGCATCCCCGATCTAGGCCTTCCTCCATGGAT
Organism: Pinus tabuliformis; assembly: GCA_031772625.1. Taxonomy (NCBI): domain Eukaryota; kingdom Viridiplantae; phylum Streptophyta; class Pinopsida; order Pinales; family Pinaceae; genus Pinus; species Pinus tabuliformis. The sequence continues at coordinate 1,107,293,790 of CM062817.1, read as the reverse complement.
GGCACTAGGCTGCCTGAAACTTCCCTTCAGCATCTCAGCCTTTAGAAGTCTCCAAATTCTTTTGAAAACACTTTCATTGGATTCAGAAGGTTCATTATAGTCAGGAATGACTATTTGTTTGCTGAGAATGGATACTGGTAGCTCCTGCAACAACCTCCAACCCTTGGTGGCCCTGAGCTCCAAAATCTCCCTAGATGGAAATCTCCTTGAAGATGGCTTCTTCAACTTCTCTGGACTATTCCAATGGCTTCAGAAGGCCAAAATTAGTCTAAGTATACTCTTCTTTCACTCCCTTAGGTCGAAAATCACTTTTGGAGTGCATTTACTCAGTTTGCCCTATAATTACTCCACCAAAACTGGCTAACTGCAGTTAAAATTGGCATATTCTGCCAATTTTGGAGGTCTGCTAGCGAAACCACAGGGCTAATTGACCATGATCGTCGGAGGATTGGCACTCATGTGACTGGATATTCTGAGCGGTTAACATTAAATGCTGGTGGCTTAACCAATTGTTTCGGTCGGTGATTTTTTCGGCAGGTGGACTACTGGCGAGTAAGACCGATGGTAGTCCTTACCCCCACACCGCAAACAGTTACATAAAAAATACAATCTGCAACTGTTGTATGTTAAGAGCTAACACGTAGCACAGACAATTAAGGTGCTTGGCTTGCCCGCAGGAGGTCATGGGTTCGATCCCGCTTGACCTAAACAAAATTTTATAATACCAATCCACGGGCACCTGGCAGCCTCTGGGCTGGCCACGTGTCAGCTCCTGATTGGGCCACAAAAAGGAATAGTCGAGAAAATTTTCTAGAGAATATTCTAGGGAATATTCCAAGGAATATTCTAGGGAATATTTTTTTAATATTTCCAAAATTCAAAAATTACAGTTTACTGGGCATTTTTAAAATGTGATAACTCCTCCATGCGGTGTCAGGTTTTTGAACCATTCATGGCACCAGAATCAGGAAGATGAGATCTATCTGGTTGTTTAGGTTTGACACACTTACAAACAATTTGAAATTTGAGCTATCACTAAAGTCCTGGATCGATATCTGATCAATCACTACCCTCAGTACACCAATCAAGCCAAAGCAAAAGAGGAAAAGACAAACCTCCATGTATTTTAGGGCTAGGAAGATCACAAGGATTAAAACAGGCAAACCTCAACCCTCTTCAAAAGTGCCACTTACCATTGGAGATTCACCCTCTGCCAAGGGGAAAGAATCTCCCTCCAAGACACTTGTAACATATGAAAGGGGGACTCCTAGATCTTCAACATGGAAGGAAAAGGCAGTACTACAGGACCCAAAAAAAGTCCTATAGGAGGCTCAGATAGTTCTAGAGGAGACACTGTCAAAACTATAGGAGACCCAAAAGCTTGAGAAAAGGATAGAAGGACAGCCACAAGTGAAGGAGGAAGCAACAGAGATGCAAGAATTTGCAATTCCACTATTCTTTGAATTAGAGAAAGAAAGAATAAGAACACATAGGTGGATGAAAATAGCCAAATCCAAAGGAGTTGAGGATGTTAGCCATATGGAAAACAAACTCAGAGAAATGGGAAGAGAGTTGAGTGCTCTCAGAGACAGGGAAGCGATTACAAGAAGCCACCTTGAAACTGAAAATGAATTGTTAAGAGGCAGCTGCAAGAGAAAGAGACTCAGTGGGCATGCATGGCCAGCTTATCCATGGAGGCATTGTAATGTAGAGCACCAACAAAATCCTATGGCCTCTATCTTAAGGACCAATGGTTACAATTCCAGATAAAGACTCTGGCACAAAGAGACACAATGCCTTTCCAAGATTACAGGCAGTTTATGGATCTGTGTGACCAAAGAACATCAGAGGATAAGGCAAAGATGGCATAATTCTACCTACATAACATGGCCCTCATAGACATGAATGTGTGGGACCCTAATGCCAAGCTAGGGGACCTGCAATTAATGGCCATGGTCTCATGGATGAACCATGAAGAAATGAGGGCAGCAGAAATAAAAAGATTGATGATAAAGGAGCAGAATGAGCCATTAATGATAAGAGTTGAGCCATCAGATCCTATGGCACTCATCAGCACACACAACCTACATGCCAATGACCCTCAGATTGCCCCTAGATATCTCACCAATCAGGGACAAGCCATTGCACACCTTGAGGATATGAACAGGCTACTTGGGGTCGACTATGTGCATGCATGCATGAGGAGATGGAACACCTTACCATACAGTTTGCAGATCAGGGAATATCATTCCCCCATGAGGCTGAAGGAGGTATTGAAAAGAGTGCCAATGTACAAGCACTCCATGCAGAGGCTGAAAGTCAACTAGATTGGCCTCAAACTGAGTCCCCCATTGTTGTTAGGCATGTTGGAAGGCAAAAGAGAAAAAGAAGAGGAGGAGCAATGGAAGGAGATAGACAGAAAGGCGGGGTTCTATGGCAAAGAAGAGCAGACCACATCAGAAGCCTAGGATGCTAGGGAGGCCACCAGGGCCATAAAAGATGAGGAGATTGACTAAGTTTCTCAGAGGATGAGCAACACTTTCAGTAGGGGGTGATGATGAGCCTCATAAATGGGTAATTATATGGGCTCATTTTACCTCCTAACCTAGTCAAATCAACCATTCTCTTAGCTTATTGTATGATTTTCTGATTATATTTATGCTTATAGAGTGAGTTGAGTTAGTTATTGTGCCATGTGGTCTAACATGTATTTAATGCAGATTATTTGTGAGTTTCAAGGTCAAAGTCAACGATCCAATGGACAAATGGTAGCAATAACTCGAAGTGGAAAAAGGAGAGGAATTATAGGAGGGAATCCCCCTCATTTATTACTCCTCACTTCGAATTCCCCTTCATTCAGCTCGGAGTACAAGCAGTCGAATCATGCACTAGAAGGCAACCGAGCAAGTGGAGGATGACTGATGATTATCTTGAGTTTTGGGAGCCAAGCCTCCCTAATTTTAAGGAAGTTGTTGGTAGCTTCATTTTTATAAGTAGAGGGGCCTAGGGCCTCACTAGGGTCAGATTTTTGTTGGATTTTTTCTTATGTAAACTCTGCTCCAACTTCGAGCTTATTATTTTGTGACAGTTTCATGTAATCTTGCTATTGTTTTGATAATAAAGATGGAATCATTTTTGAGCTAGCACTGAGTTACCTCAGAGGGCTGAAGCTCTTGGGTTAGGGCCCAATCCAAGTAACCAAGCTCCTCTTTACTTGTACTTGTATGCTTTGTTTCAGTTTGTAGATTAGTTTGCTATTAGATGTATTTCTTTTATGGTTAAGAATAGGTTGCTTTTGATGATTTAGTAGTTTGCTTCCATTTGTGCTTTCTGTAGTAGGTTAAGCAGTGATTAAGAGAAGAATCAAAAGGATAGAAACAATGCCTTGGCCTCTCTTCCTCCCTCTGGGACCATGATTTGAGGCAAAGACCCTCTTGCTGCCCCAAAAACATAGATTTCCCTCATTCATAGGACTTCTAGTGTTTGCATCTTTTCAGTAGGTTAATAGTCCAGTTTTGCTTTGCTTCAAATCTTCCTTATCATGTTCACTTCTTGATTTACAATAGTCCTCTTTCATGTTTTCCTTTCTTGCAGTGTTTCTTAGCATTTCCTTTCATAGATCATAGTTTAGACCATTTTAATGCAAAACTCTGTTTTTTCTAGATGCACTCATTTCATTGCTTGCTTGATCTTATTGTTTGACTGTCAATTCCTTTTCAGCAAATATCTTCTAGCAGTAGGCCAGCTTATCAGCCATCACATCCTCCATCTGATCCATGCCCTGCAGGTCGCCCAAACCTCACCTCAATTCTGCCTTAGTTTCCTGCATTTTCCATATAACTTCTTCCTCTCTCCTTGAGCAAACACAATAATCTTCCTCTCTCCTGGTGATTCATGGTAGACCATAGGCACCCTAACACCTCATTCCAACCTTCATCCACCTTTTTCACCCACTCTCACACCCTCAAAGCAGTGAAAACTGCTCTCGGCCTCCTCTTGTAGGCCTCCTGTAGTTCCCTGTTTTCCTCCTGTAGGTTTCCTATGTCCTCCTGTATATTTTCTTGTGGGCTTTCTTTTGAAGGCCAAGTGTGAGAAAATCCTCCAGAAGGCCACCTAAGACCCCCCTAGGACCCATCCACACCATCCTACATCCTCTCAAGTCCCAAAACCGCCCTTCAGTGCCACCTATTCGCTGCCACACTCACACAAAATAAATTACATGCATGTCAAATTCACATAAAAATACATAAAAATTCAAAAATATGTTTTGTGCTTATTTACTTCTAGGAATAGCATAGTTAGATGTTGTTTACTTCCTTGAGTAGGTAATGGAATTCCTTTCATGGTTTTCATAGTGCTTTCTGCAAAAGTAGAATTAGTTGGTTAATTAGGGTTTACTAAGTTTGCTTTACATTTTAGTCTTTCTCCTTTATGCAATTAGAATAGCATCTATAGAGTAATCTTTCTTTCCTTTCATCACATATAGAGATTCTTCTGGAATCTATAGAAATTGGCTTGAGCTCCTAGTGATCTTGCGCTGGCTGACCAAGTGACAACCTGCAGTGAGAACTAGTACTTGTGCATACATCACCGACGCTTCCAAGTTAGTTACGAACTACTAGGTTGATAAGAGTAAAGTAGGCATCCCAAGAGTTGCAGCATTATTGCTGCAATACTGGTGCTCATCACTAATTAAGAAATAAAAAGAAATATTTTTCTTTATCTTTTCATTTTATAAATGCAAATGCTAATCTTTCCTTTTACTTTGGCAAGGGAGACAGGTGTGGAGGAAGAGGGTTACAATTCTTTAGATGGATTGGAGGGAAAGTTGGGGCCTAATCCTGGCTTCTAGTGATGATTTTTCTCAATTCGGACTCAAAACAGGCCACTACATGCTTTCCTACACGATGTCTACAGGAAGTACTAGTTCCTATAGGATGTCTACAGGATCACCTATTTTATTCCAAAAATCATTCCAAAAGCTTAGGAAGTGGTCTATAAGGTGGAATGGAGCTTGGGAAAGGTGTATAATGGAAGAAGGTGGTGGAAACTACCCCGAACGCAGGAAAGGGCTTCAAGATGGCTAGATTTGCTCAATGGAAATGACAATTTTTCTTTCGCGGCATGGGTGGATGAGGCTTGGATGAGGTGAACGAGATGAGGTATCCCTGAAATGTAGAAGCTCCTGCAATAACACACATTATTGTCTGCATGTATCCACAAATTCATCTATACATGGGAAATATTTATTAAATAACGGAAAATTACTTAGTCTAAAAATCAGAAATTCGAGAACTAGTGAGTTAGTAAATCTATCAAATGCGTAACCTAAACAAGCGAAAATGCAATGGGGTAAATTTTGTTATTAAACAGAATGTTTTTTTGATCTAATGCAAGTGTAACCAACTCGATTGAAGCTCATTAGCATACTCTAAAAAATAACATAAATTTATTGTTCTTTGCTAAAAAGGAGTTCTAGAAATATAGATTTGGGAATAAGAAGACTAATCCAAGTAGCTCAATGACTACTATGACCTTCCAAATATTTCCCAAGGAAACAATGATGCTTTTGATCCTTCAAAATAACTTACATCAACCATTTAACCCAATCCTACAACAAGAAATCATTAATACTAAATGCAGAAATGGAAAGAAATAAGAATAAGAGATGCATGTAAATAAGAAGTGAAAAGAATAAAAGAAAATTATACAAAGGGCTCTGAGGCTTCTGGGATGGCCAAGCGCAAGGAAAATTAGATACCTATGGAGGAGAATGAGATTTAGAAGCTGAAGATGACACCAATCTTCATTATTTTCATCAATACAATTACATCCTTGCAAGTAAATACAATGGAACTGCAAAAATACGAGTTCTCTCCACAAGAAGACTAATAAAAATATATTCCTAGAGGAAAATTTGACTTGGTCCTTATACAAAATGATTAGGAATCATTCCCCATGAAAGGAGGAAGCTTTCCCCACCAAAATCCCTTGATTAGTGGATTGGGTTCCCAATACTAGGAATTTGCATTAAATGGTTGGGAACACATTCCTAGATTTTCTCAATCATTGGAGCTCCACAATCTGTGCCATAATTCCATAATATCTTATTGATTTATTATTTAATATTGATCCTCCTGCAGTAGGGATCATGTCCCTAAATTATCTCCTCCTCCAAATCTTCATAATATGCCTAATATTCTCATAATATTCCACAAAAATAAAAAAAAATATTAGGCACAAATATGCAATTATTTATAAACCTTCCTAATGAATATATTAGAGTTAACAATACATTGTCTAATGCAAAAAGAGAGTTTTAATGTGCTGAAGGATGGTCATATGCCTTAATTTATATTTAATTTAGAGGCAAGGGCCTTAATTTAAGTCTAATTTAGAGGTCCATCAACCGCTATGCAGAGGAGCCCTACCTAGAAGTCATGGCCACAACCTTCTTCTTGCCCTCGAGAGAATCATAAGGAAAACAAATTTCTTGGTCTGGGAAATAATCTTACTGAATTTCTTTGCAGTGATCAAAGAGATAGAGGAAGGTGGGGCTACCTCCGGTATCCTGTAAAACTTATTATCCAAAGTAATAAAATCACAAAGCGAGGTCTAGACTCATATACAACATGTCTCTTCCAAAAGTATGGTTGTCCTAAAAATACATCACAAACTTCAAGAGGAGAAATGTCACACAATAACTCATCCATGAAGGGCTTGATGTTGTAGGGAAGGCGGCACTACTGGCTGACTCAAAGATCTTGTTCTTGTCGAAGCCACTCGATGGTGTATGGTTGTGGATGTGTTGTAGTCTTTAGGCCTAGACACTTCATGACCTCAGATGAAATTAGCTTCTTTTGGCTCATGATGATGATAATGAACTGCAGTGGAGAATCCTTCACCCACATTTCTTAGTGGAGGAGGCATTCCCCTTCCTTTGGATCTTTCGGCTCAATATTCTAGATCTTGGTAGTGGCCACTGTGGCACTAGGCTCTGCATCAATGATCAGATTCCCTTTGTCAGTTCCCTTATTGGGTTCTGATTCAGAGTCAGAACCTGTGTCTAATTTGGAAGCCTTCAACTCGACCACCAGTGACTACTTGGCCCGACACTCACTTGTATTGTGATTGGAGCTCTTATGGAACTCACACAATTTTCTCATGTCCTTCTTCGTCTTCGTGGTGTTAATATTTTCTTGCGGCTTTCGCGCGTTGTCCTGGGTAGCGCCACCTTGGCTTGGTCCTTTGTTCTGTGGTTTGGGGCGCCTTTTCCTTATTTTGGATTCGCAGATCCAAAGTCCCACTTCTTCTGTTTAAACTTCTGCTCAATCTTGAGAGTGTACAAATACGTCGTGTAGAGCGAGGAAATTACAAGAACTTCAGATTGTCCTGGGCGTACTTGTGTGGAAAGCCATGGTATGTGAGCACCAAATTCCGCTCAGTATCCTTGATACCCAACTTCATGCGAAGGGTATGGAAAGTATTTGTGAACTCTGGCACATATTGTTCCCTTCCCTGCTATAGCATGGTCCAATTTATGTATTTGTCTTCATAGCCCCTGACAGGGTAATATTATTTCTTCATGGTGTCTCAAAAATAATTCCAACTAGGTGGGGCTGAAAATAACGAGGGGTCACTATCATCCTTTTGTTCACAGTAGGTTTCCCACCAGTCCATGACATGTGGGGTGGCTTTGAGAAGTGAAAAAGTAATCTTTTCTCGATTGGAAAAGACATGAACTGAAAAATATCCTTCCAACAAATTTAACCATTTATCTACGATGTCTGCATCTATCTGGCCCTTAGAATATGCGAATATCAAAGTGTTAAAATTGGAAACTAGGGCCAAACTCCATGTGGGTCATATTATTTATGGTAGCTGATATTTTTTTTGGATCCCTCTCATCGAGAGGTGTAGGATTGATCTAAATATCATCCAATTCCGATAAGTATTCATGGAGTTATGAATTTATTTATGTTATAAGACAAATTGTCAAGTCGGCCAGCAACTTGTGTAGGCTCGGAAGCCCAATAGTCATGTCTATTCGTCATCTACGTTTTAGTATAAATAAGTGAGGACTTGAAGTCATTGAAGACACACTCTTCACGTAATCTCCTCTCCACGTCTTGGGTTTTTGGAGAAGGAAAGACACTAAAGAGTACGTTGATGCCCTAGCTGCAAATGATGCCCTAATCCAATGCAGGTCATGAAGACATCTATCCGCTGGAAAATGAAGACACCTAATACGCAGCAAGAAGACCTAATCAAGAAGCACAAGAACTCGCATGGAAACTCGTGCATGAAGGAGCAGGTTCGTATTAAGATATGACTGCACCTCGGCTAGGGTATTAGGTGCAGTCATGTTCAGATTTCGGAAGCAGGCATGATGACGCAGTCAAGACATGAAGCCGCTATCAAGGTATGAAGCCGCAGTCATGTATTGGACCAAGGCATGAAGACGCAGTCAAGTTCATGTAGCTAAGAGCTGTAGGAAGAGAAGCATGGAAGCTGCAGTGATAACGTAATGAAGCACGTAAGAGCCGCAAGCATAACAACACAGTTGCTCGTTGTCATAAAATAGAGCTGCAGTCTAGGGTTTGACTGCACCTCGCTATAGCAGTCATAAACTCGGGTGCTTTATGAATGTATCACTGTGTATCCTAGCAGCCTCAGCGTATATATGTATATGATAGCACTCAGTCTAGTCATGCAAAGATCTGGCCGCAGTTAAACAAGCGAGTGTATCTACTTATTACGCATCCCTTATTCATTGCTCTAGGAGGCCATTATACGTTGGTCTTAGATGCCCTAAATCAGCATATCCTTTGAGTCTTGTATGCTTGAAGGAATCTGGAACATAGCCTAGCTGCTTTTCTAGGCTGCAAGCCATAGCAAGCAGCTAAGGCTGATATACATATGGCAGTGTAATAATGTTGCAACATGATGGGCATGGGTAGCATGATGAGTAATGATGAAAAGGGCAGCATGATCAGTAAGACTACATGATAATGTAAAGGGCAGCATGATCTGTAATGAGACTGTATGATGATGGAAGATGCAGCATAATGGGCAACATGATGATGAGAGCAGATGAGAGCATCTCAGTCATCAAGGTCCAGCACTGTGATGGTACAACATGGTGCTACACAGTAAGGTGCAACAAATGGACAAAATGCAACACTACTATAGGTGAAGCCATCACCTTGGAGAATCAGTTGAAGCAAAATGTCTTCAACTGATCTCATGTATCATCATTATAGGAGATGATCTATGCTCAAGATAAGTCAAAGTGTTGACTTCTATTGTAAATGTACTATCTCTCTCTCTGAACTTTGAAGAACATAAAAGAAGAATTGATCAAGGGTTTCCCCACATTGGGGTTTGTCCCTGGCTAGCGCCACATCTTGTGTCCTCTTGTCTTGGCTTGTCTTCTGTGATTTATATTTATGTTCTATATGTAGTTTACTTTAATGCTAATGTGATTACTAACTGTGAAAATTTAAATAAATTGCTCTAGCATAGAACATACCTAAACTTAACATGGGATCAGAGTTGAGGTGAAGACAATGCCCAAGCAAGAGTGGAAGAGCAATCACCAAAGATAGTTGGGATAGGACAAAAGGATCAATGATTCACCTAAGGTGAAGTCGAAGCAAAGAATATTATCAGAATGGCATAGCGGAAGTTTATGATGGCCTACCTAAAGATCACTTCATTGGGAAGTTCGGATCTAAGGGTGGAAGGAAAGTCGGATGCCTTGGTTGCAATAAGTTTGGCCATTATGCGAAGGAGTGTCTGAATGGTAGAGACACATCTCTTGATGAAGATAATAATCATTCCAGTGACATCTTCAATGATCAGAGGAATGATAAGTAATGTAGGTCATCAAGGACACGACCGACTCTTCAGAGAAAGCAAGGAACCCCAGTGTTTCAAGGCACTTCATTGGATAAATGGTACACCCTCTAATTTGGTAGAGATGGAAACAATCATGGGATTATACTTGGAGCCGATGCCACCTATCCCGGAAAGGATGTTGGGAATGTTATCCCTCAATTGAATGGGGGTAACTTAGTTCATTTACAGAATCTCTTTTATGTACCTGATCGCAAGAAGACCCTGGTGTCCATTTCAACAATGGAAGTCTAAGGTTACGAGGTGGCACTCATCAATGAAAAGCAGGTCCACAGGCTTGGAACAACTCGAGGAGTTTGAGATTGATGATCAAGAATCTCACATATGTAGGTGGAAGAAAGCCCTCTATGGATTGAAGCAAAACACCCCGGCCATAGTATGAGAGGATTGATAACTGTTGTATGAAGCTAAGGTTCACTAGTAGTGAAACCGCTCCAAACCATTACCCGAAGGTTGTGGATGATAGGCCTCTCATACCGACACCTATGTCTGACAAGTGCAAACCCTCTCATTTGTAGAAGACAGAGGGAATTGGATTCCAAATGTGGAAAGATAAACTACAAACCTGTGACTACCTCAAGGATCTTAACTTTTAGAAGTTATATGGTAGTGATGTCGGACCAGATTTTGGAAATACCTCTGAGTTTCATAAACTCATTCACGTTGATGTTCTTGGTGAACCTCCGTCTCGACATATGTTTTACAATTAGCACGGTGAGCTCATATTTGGTTGAGTTTCACTAGATTGTGCCTAGAATCTTCTGAGATATATTTAGGGAACAATCTCTCATGGATTGAGATGCACTACCTGAAATATGAAACCACATGATTATTCGAATGTTAAGTGGGCAGGTAGTGTGGAGGATCACTAGAGCACTTCTCAGTGCTAGTTCTCCTTGGATTCTACTTCGATATCATGAATGAGCAGAAAGCAGAAGTCGGTTGATATAAGCACCGTCGAGACCGAATACATAGCTAAGAGTATGATCTCGTGTGAAGTTGCATAGTTGCAGAAGCTCTTAAGTGAGTTGTTTGTTCACATGATGAATACCACTGTGATTCTCTGTGACAACCAGAGGTGGGATTCGATTATTGAGGATTCCCGTATTCGATGACTGCTCCAGCAGATAAACATCAGATACTTACTTATCTAGGATATGGTAAGTCGATGGGCGAGGAGGCTCCATCACATTAATACTGATGTATAGGTCACGAACATTTTGTCAGAGCCCCAGAAAGGTCAAATCTGTGACTTTCCCAAAAAACTTGGTGTCGTTGAGAGACCTTCTTATAAGGGTCCTACATGTTGCATGCACTGATCTCTGGGGGGCGTGAGGCACTTCTTGGAGCAACATATGACCACAGGGTGAATCACCATCCCCTGGTGGTGCACTTGTACAGGGTAAAAGAATCAAAACTTTCCCTGTGACACCTCGTGACGACTATGTAGCAGGATGATTAGTTCTCCTATGAGGTTTGGATGATGTGTTCTCCATGACGATTGTGTAGCAGGATGATTAGTTCTCCTGTGAGGTCTGGATGATGTGTTCTCCATGAAAATTGTGTAGAAGGATGATTAGTTCTCCTGTGAGGTCTAGATGATGTGTTCTCCATGACAATTTTGTAGCAAGATGATTAGTTCTCCTGTGAGATCTGGATGTTGTGTTCTCCATGATGATTGTGTAGCAGGATGATTAGTTCTCCTGTGAGGTCTGGATGATGTGTTCTCCATGACGATTGTGTAGCAGGATGATTAGTTCTCCTGTGAGGTCTAGATAATGTGTTCTCCATGACGATTGTGTAGCAGGATGATTAGTTCTCTTGTGAGGTCTGAATGATGTGTTCTCCATAAGAATTGTGTAGCAGGATGATTAGTTCTCCTGTGAGGTCTGGATGATGTGTTCTCCATGAGAATTGTGTAGCAGGATGATTAGTTCTCCTGTGAGGTCTGGATGATGTGTTCTCCATGAGAATTGTGTAGTAGGATGATTAGTTCTCCTATGAGGCTTGGATGATGTGTTCTCCATGGCGATTGTGGAATAGGATGATTCACTCTCCTATGGGCCATGATGACTAGTTCTCCGTGGCATCCACTGGACAAGATGATTCACTCTCTTGTAGACAGGATGATTAGTTCTCTTGTCGAAGCATCCTACTCATGCAGTCTGGGACTCATGGGAAGTACCTCTCATCTGATCAATGAGCAGGGAAATGAGGATAGGGACCATAGTAGTACCGATGGATGCATCGATGTATCTACCGTACTCCCTATGCTATGATGACCTTCATTGATCTGGGATCAATGATACTAGTCTGAGACTAGTGGTAGGAGTTGTACCCACTATGACACTGACTTCGGGTCAGTAGAGGACTGGTCTGGGACCAGTGGTACATGCTTTGAGACTGACTTCGAGTCAGTAGAGTACTGGTCTGGGATCAGTGGTAGGAGTTGTACCTACTATGACACTGACTTAAATTCGGTTGAGGACTGGTTTGGGACCAATGGTACACACTCTGAGACTGACTTCGAGTCAGTGGAGAATGGTATGACACATTCTCGATCAATTCTTCTTATTCATGGTTCAGCAGATCTAAGAAAAGCAGAGCTGAGTAGAGCTGAGCAGAGCCAACAGAGCTGAACAGAGCCAGCAGAGCTGAGCAAAGCTAGCAAAGCTGAGCAGAGCTAAGTAGAGCTTACCAGAGCAGTACAGGGCACTGATGGCAGAGACAGTACAGTCGGACATATGGATCAGCGGATGGAGTTATCCCTAGTTGAGAGGGAGTGTTAAAATTGTAAACTAGGGCCAAAATCCATGTGGGTCATCTTATTTATGGCAGCTGATATTTTTATTGGATCCCTCTCATTGAGAGGTGTAGGATTGATCTAAAGATCATCCAATTTCGATAAGTATTCATGGAGTTATGAATTTATTTATGTTATAAGACAAATTGTCAAGTTGGCTAGCAACTTGTGTAGGCTCAGAAGCCCAATAGTCATGTCTATTCATCATCTACATTTTAGTATAAATAGGTGAGGACTTGAAGTCATTTGAGACACACTCTTCATGTAATATCCTCTCCACGTCTTGGGTTTTTGGAGAAGGAAAGACACTAAAGAGTACGTTGGTGCCCTAGTTGCATATGATGCCCTAATCCAATGCAGGTCATGAAGACATCTATCCACTAGAAAATGAAGACACATAACACACAGCAAGAAGAATTGATCTCGCAGCCAAAGAAGCACAAGAACTCACATTGAAACTCATGCATGAAGGAGCAGGTTCGTATTAAGATATGACTGCACCTCGGCTAGGGTATTAGGTGCAGTCATGTTCAAATTTCAGAAGCAGGCATGATGACGTAGTCAAGACATGAAGCCGCTATCAAGGTATGAAGCCGCAGTCATGTATTGGACCAAGGCATGAAGACGCAGTCAAGGTCATGTAGCTGTAGTGAGATAGAGCCGCAGGCATAGAAGCATGGAAGCCGCAGTGATAACATAATGAAGCATGTAAGAGCCGCAGGCATAGAAGCACAGTTGGCCACAGTCATAAAATGGAACCGCAGTCAAGGGTTTGACTGCACCTCGCTATAGCAGTCATAAACTCGGGTGCTTTACGAATGTATCACCGTGTATCCTAGCAGCCTCAGCGTATATATGTATATATATATATATATATATATATATATATATATATATATATATATATATATATATATATATGTATATGATAGCACTCAGTCTAGTCATGCAAAGATCTGGCCGCAGTTAAACAAGCGAGTGTATCTACTTATTACGCAACCCTTATTCATTGCTCTAGGAGGCCATTATACGTTGGTCTTAGATGCCCTAAATCAGCATATCCTTTGAGTCTTGTATGCTTGAAGGAATCTGGAACATAGCCTAGCTGCTTTGCTAGGCTGCAAGCCATAGCAAGCAGCTAAGGCTGATATACATATGGCAGTGTAATAGTGTTGCAACATGATGGGCATGGGCAACATGATGAGCAATGATTAAAGGGCAGCATGATCAGTAATGAGACTGTATGATGATGGAAGATGCAACATAATGGGTAGCATGATGATGAGAGCATATGAGAGCGGCTCAGTCATCACGGTCTAGCACTGTGATGGTACATCATGGTGCTACACGATAAGGTGCAGCAAATGGACAAAATGAAACACTACTATAGGTGAAGCCATCACCTTGGAGAATCAGTTGAAGCAGACTGTCTTCAACTAATCTCATGTATCATCGTTATAGGAGATGATATATGCTCAGATCTAGATAAGTCAAGTGTTGACTTCTGTTGTAAATGTACTATCTCTCTCTCTGTTGAACTTTGAAGAACATAAAAGAAGAATTGATCAAGGGTTTCCCCACATTGGGGTTTGTCCCTGGCTAGCACCACATCTTATGTCCTCTTGTCTTGGCTTGTCTTATGTGATTTATATTTATGTTCTACCTGTAGTTTACTTTAATGCTGATGTGATTGCTAACTGTGAAAATTTAAATAAATTGCTCTAGCATAGAACATACCTAAACTTAACACAAAGTTAACTTGTACCTTAAAAGGAGTCGTGCCTCTAGAGTGGCTGCTAGATGAAGATGCATCCTCTGTGGGTAGATGTCGAAGGATCTGGGAAAATGTATCCATCATCACATCCCTCTATCGCTCGAGGGCTTCCTCGAGCAACATTTTGAAAGGATCTCCTTCCCCCTTGTCATTCTTTTCTTCTGCCATGGGAGTTCATCGTGTTTTGCGAGGTTGATCTTGCAATGGTTCAACCAGATCAAGACCTAACTCCTTATACCCTGACCTCGTTGGGGACCTGCAAAGAAAAACAAAGAAAGAGCATATTGCTCTGATACCAGTGCTCTGTACTTAAAAAGGAATACAACAACTTAGAGATATAATCATAAACACAACGATGTAGCAGAAAAACACTTCATTTCATTAATAAAAAAATAATGAAATATGCTTACAAACAGAATGGAAATAAGATAGCTTGGGAAATGGTAGCTTATCTCTGAGAAGTGATGTGGTAGCTAAATGCCTCTGAACCATGTTACAATGAGGCTCAAGGGCCTATTTATTATGGGAAAACATGAGAAAACCATAAAAAACCAAAATCATAACCCTAAGAGATGTAACACCAAGAGTTTGTCGACCCCATTGGGGTTAGTTAGGCAGCGAACTTCCTGGGGTCGTAACTTGGTCATATGATCGTTGTTTGGCGTGTACAATACCTTGTTCGAAGGGTCTCTCCAAGTACTATAGATTTCTCCACATGCCCCTAAAGGCAGGGGCCTGCCGACGACCCCAAAAAATGTCGTTTAGGGGGTCAAAACTACTCCGGAAGTTCAGGACCCGAAAAAATGTTAAAAATAGTAAATGTTGAAATGAACAAGGAAATAGATGAAACTGACTGGGGGGTCTAGGTGGAATAGGTGGGTGGCCACCAATATCCACCTGGGTCATCTAGTCACCCAACTTCTTCCAAAATCCAATTTGGACCAATATTAAGCCAAAACCCCACAAAAACTAAATGAAACCTTATATTAAATTGATTATTCTACAAAATGTTCCATTATGGGCACGCTTCTACGAAATGTACAAATTTTGATATCGATGCGACAAAAAGATCATCATCGGCCTACTAACTATTCAAAATAATAAAGTATATGGTAGTTTAAAATAATAACTCTAGCCTAACAACCACTTAGGCATGAACCTAGGACTTGGCAGTCATAACACAAACTCCACAGCAAATGAGCTGCATGATGATCATGGCTAGAACATGTACTCAAATTATAATATATTTATGATATGGTTCAACATTGGGGGTGGAACATGACCACTTATCAATACATGTTTCAACTATGGGGAATGAACATTCTCCCTATCGACATGGCCCTGTTGAGAAATATAGGGGCAACTAGATTAGGTGATTTATCTTACTTTGATAACTGCTTGTGATGTCCTTTTACTTCAATTGATTAGATTCTTCTTTAAATTTTTTATTGTTATGTTTTCTATCATCAAAGAACTACCAAAAAATGAAGATCAAAGAGACAAGAGGACACAAAATATAGGCTGCTAGCCAAGGCCAAAAACTCTCCTCTTGAGAGGAAAGCCCATAAGAACTGTTCTCTTCTTATAGAATATTTAAATGATGAATTCCAATACCTAAGAACCTTGATAAAGTCCCCTATGATACAAATTCAACCTTCCTTCTTGATGAGATTTTGTTACACAAATTACAACAAAATACTTTGACATTTCTAGCAACAACTTTGACCCCAACAACTTTTCCAGCAACTTCGACCCCAACAACTTTTCCAACAACTTCGACCCCAAAAAATTTTCCAACAATCTCAACTTACCCAACAAATTCTAGAAATTTCAATTTTATGAAACCAGCTCACAAAAAGATAGAAAAGATATATCAACACCTTAGAAATAAGCCTCTTCGAGGGGGCAATCTCCTTTACATTAGACAAATGAACAATGCTTGGATGTTACAAATGACAAGATCTCCTTTCTATATATAGGAGTTTAATGGGTCATAACATAATCAGAGCCGACATAATAATAATAATGTAAGGGCACAATAATAACAATAGTGGGCTTTTATGGGGCACAATATTAACAATATGGGGACTACATTGGCACAACAATATAATAAGGGGGTTATACTAATAATAATAAGGGGTTACACTAGTAGTATAGGGACCTAACATGCCCCTCTCCTTCAAAAAGTGTTGTCCTCAACGCTTGAGTAGTTCTTCATGCTTCTGTATAAAATCCTTCTCCTCCCATGTGGAATTTTCAGTGGGTAAGTTCTTCCACTTGATGAGATACTCTGAAATTGATCGATTTCATAGCTGTCGGGTTCTTGTTTCTGTGACTGCTCCAGGTTCCAATATGATTTTTCCTTCCTCGTCAAGTTCTGGCAATATTATTTGAACTGGGATCTTCTGCAACTTTTGAATGAGTGGCCACACTTCTTCGTCCTTCTTCCATTCATCCCTTGCTTCATTTATCCAATCTAGTTGGATAATAGAAATAGCACAAAACAATGCTTCCACATCCTCATCCTTTCTTGAGAGTGCATCTGCAACAACATTTTGCTTCCCTTTTTTGTAGATGATTTCAAAGTCATAACCCAACATATTTGTGACCCATTTTTTCTGTTCTTCTAAAGATAATCTTTGTTCTAAAAAGTATTTAAGACTATCATGATCCTTTTTTACCTTGAAGTGTCTTCCCCTTAGGTAAGGTCGCCATTTCTTAAGTGCATGTAGTATTGCCAACATTTCCGTCTCATAAATAGCTTGCTTGAGATGTAGACGTAAAAATACCCAATCGCCTACATAAAAACTTCTTTCACTGTGATATTGATCTACCTGTTGTTTCATTCAATTCTACACCAAAGTGGCGTTATCCTTTAGAAGTTGGATAACTTGTTGTTGGTGCTCGTTGTGATATTTCACTGCTTAAATATTTTTCTTCTTGACATGTCATTCTATCTTGAGAGTTTGAGGAGTGGTAATCTTCCAATGCATTATAAGATATGGTCGGATACATTTCTTGATGCTCGATGTGATCTTTCACTTCTTGAACATTTTTCTTCTTTATATGTCCTTCTATCTTGAGAGTTTGAGGAATGGTAATTTCTGCCAATGCATTACAAGATATGGTTGGATTCATTTCTTGATGCTTGATGTGATCTTTCACTTCTTGAACATTTTTCTTCTTGATATGTTCTTCTATCTTGATATTTTGAGGAGTGGTAATTCCAGCCAATGCAATACAAGATATGGTCGGATTCATTTCTTCTTTCTCGATGTGATCTTTCACTTCTTGAACCTTTTTCTTCTTGATATGTCCTTCTATCTTGAGAGTTTGAGGTGTGGTAATTCTTGCCAACCTTTACAAGATATGGTCGGATTCATTTCCTCTTTCTCTGGGGTTGGGTCCTAGCGTATATCCTCTTCTTTTGATGTTTCTTGATCCTTTTCTTCCTCCTCTTCATACTCTATGTAAAATAATTTCTTCTCGGCACACTTATGACCTTTAGTGCATTTGCTATCACAATTGTAACAAAGCCCTTTTTCTCTTTTTCCTTCCAATTGTTGTGGTGTAAACCTTGTAGGTTGTGGAAGGCTAGGAGAAGAAACACTTCCACAATTATAGTCGTAAGTGGTGGGATTCCTTGTTTCCATAATTTCGCTTTCAATTTTTCTTGCCCACCTGAATGCCTTCTCTAATGAATCAGTTTCCCAAAGACGAACCTCATGTTGAATGTTATCCTTTAAAGTACCTATGAACACATCAATCCTTTGCTTCTCTGGAATATCATTTACCCTTATATTCAATTTTTGAAAGTCCTCAATGTGCTCTGCCATTGAACACTTTTGTTTGAGATTTATCAATTGGCCAAAGAAGGTGTTTCTCTTTGTATCCTCATAATGTGCTATCATTTCCTCCGTGAAAATTGACCACGTAACAAGTGTTTTACGAGAGCAAAGCCATTTATACCATAAAAATTGATCCGGTTCTAAATATGAAGATGCAATATGTTCTTTTTGTAATAGTTTCACCTCATGTAGATCAAAATATTGCTCCATCTGTAGTATCCAATTTACCGGATCCTTGCCATCAAACTTCCTCATATCGCCTTTTCTAGATTTTAGGAGCTCCATCTTGAAACGACTATAACTTTGTAATTGCGGATCTTCCAGTTCTGAAATCATGATTTGTAGTAGCCCTCTGCGTCTGCTTTCCAATGCCTCGAGTCTGATCAAAATTGGATTCTCCAAGAAAGAGTTATGCACAATCTCCCAAGATGGCCTGATTATATACCTTTTCAGAAGAGCAAAGTTGTATGAAGTGCCAAGTGTCATTGTTTTAACCTCTGGATCTAAAAAACATAAACAAGAAATTACAGTCCATCGTCTTTCTGTAACTTCTTACGAAATTTCAATCTGATGCTCCGAGATATAGTTATGACGATTTTCCCAAGGTGACCTGTTTGTAATGTAATTCGGGGTCTACAAAAACCCTAACTTCCTCAGACTATATCTCTAAAAATATAGTGATACAGGATCTTAAATTTGGAGCCAAGGTTTAGACCAATTACTTCTCAAATGGGTTTTTGGTTTAGCTTCTGAAACTTCGCAGTGAAATCACTATAGTGAAACTCCCACGATGACCTGTTTTAGTTGAAATTCTAGAGCTTGCAAAAACCCTAACTTCCTCAGATCATATCTCTGAAAATATAGTGAGACAAGCTGTGAAATTTGGACTCAAGGTTCAGCGCGAGTTCGTCTCAATTGGGTTTTTTTTTTCTTCTAAAATTTCACCTAATACAGGTTATAACGAAAATTCCATGATGACCTATTTGGAGCAACGAAACCCTAGAATCCAAAGCTTTGATACCAAATACTATGAAACCAGCTCACAAAAATATAGAAAAGATAGATCAAAGTCTTAGAAATAAGCCTCTTCGAGGGTGCAACCTCCTTTACATTACACAAATGAACAATTCTTGGATGATACAAATGACAATACCTCCTTTCTATATATAGGAGTCTAAGGGGTCATAACATAATCAGAGCTGACATAACACTAATAATGTAAGGGCACAATAATAACAATAGTGGGCTTCTATGGGGCACAATATTAACAATATGGGCACTACATCGGCACAACAATATAATAAGGGCGTTGTAATAATAATAATAAGGGGTTACACTAGTAGTATAGGGACCTAACATTCAACTTGCCCAACAACTTCCAGCAATTTTAGCTTACCCAACAACATCCAACAACTTCAACTTTCCTAAAAAATTCCAACAAGTTCGACCTGCCCAACAACTTCCAACAACTTTCTAAACCCTAAAATAAGAGATAAAGAGGTCCAAAACTTTGATCTTTCTTCTTTTATTCTTATCATTGATTTTCGTCCTTTTCTTTTGGTCTTGCTATTGCATTCTTCTAGAGATCGAACTTGCTTCTATTATGTATCCAAATGAGGTTGATTTCTTTCTTATATATAGGATTTTGATGGGTACGAATTTCCTCTATGAATCCTAATTGACCTAAATTCATGTAGGATGACTTGCTACAACTCATTCACAAGGTCCTAGAGGGTCTTTTATGACTCAAATAAATTTCTTTACATAATACAAGATGCCCAAAGGGCTCTTACATGTATGACAATGACTCTTTTGACTTCATAAGTCTATGACAAACCTAGAAGCACTCAATGGTTGCTTGACCTATAAATAAATTTAACTTGACCATGAAACCCATGCATCAAGAATGACAATAATAAAATTATTTTTCTCTTTTAATAAAATACATAGAATCATAATTACAATAGACATTATGAAGGCCGAAACTAGTTACATATTTGAATAATCCCTCTTAACTAGGGAGGTATTCATAATACATACATGGTAGTTGGACATTCTCATACTAAATAATTCTCATAAGAAGAGTCAAATTGGTAAGCCATCTCATAAGCTATTATTTTGAGCTTATCTCATTGCATCTCATCATACCAGTCAACATTGTCACATAGAAATTACCTAACTAATATCTCTATTTCTCCACAAGATTTGAGCACAATGTTGGTGAGACAATG
This sequence comes from Pinus tabuliformis, assembly GCA_031772625.1. NCBI lineage: Eukaryota > Viridiplantae > Streptophyta > Pinopsida > Pinales > Pinaceae > Pinus > Pinus tabuliformis. Next base: position 1,107,273,216 of record CM062817.1, on the reverse strand, counting down.
ACTTATTGGCACCATCATCATTGTATCTAAGTGTTCAAAGGGTATGTCCTTTTAGAAAAATTCATGTCTTGGAATAACACATCCTCAAGGAATTTCCTCTTTGACTACTCTTAACTATTGGATTCTCTACCACATCCTCAAAGAGTATAAGAATCCATATGCTTACCCAATCCTCCATTTTTTCTTGATAACATGAAGATACTAATTATGTGTCTATCTCCGCCTCTCAACTAGGGAGGATATACTTATTCCTATAAATGGAATATACTTAAGCTCCCTCTTAACCAAGGACTTACCCAAGCTCCCTCTCAACTAGGGACTTGTTTCCAATGAAAATTCTATTTCTCTTTGGTCAAGATCATGGTACTATCAACTCCTTGTAGGGATTCTCTTTCGATGTCATTGTAACAGCCCTGGATAAAAATCCATGTAAAAATACATAAGACCGTGGTCATGGGACATGTATTCCAAGCTAAATGGTGGGGAGAACATCCTAGTGGGTGTTCATTCGGTTTATTATGATAAGGAAATTGGCAAAGGAAATGGCAAAGGATTTGAAAAGGAAAAGAACTATTAATTGGAATTTTATTTATGAAAATAATGGAAATTAGGATAAAAGGAAGGTGAAAGGTTATAGGTTGCATGTGAGGAGAAAATTGAAGGAAAATAATGGAAAATGAAGAAAATAGAGGCCTCATTAATAAAAAGGCTTATAAGGATCAGTGGGTAAGCTTGGTCAGTTCAGTTTTGGAGCTCTCTCTCTATTCTCTCTTGCATACTCTTGGATACTCATATCGTTCTTGGAGCACTCTTAGAGAGTGTGTAATACTTGGAATTTTAGGGAAAGAAGGCAAGGGAAGAGCAGGAAAGTGTAAGAGGACATCGGGATCAGAAAATATTGTGGGTTTTTCTTCTAGGTACTGAGTTGCATGTATGCTTTCCTCACTAACATTAGCATGCATAGCACATTCCTGTGGTTTATTGGTCATGATCTTTCATTAACTGGATTGACAGTGGATTTTCCTAGCCTTTCCATTTCTTGGAAGTTCCTCGAATCCCTGGTTAGAAAAATTCTCTAGAAGCACTGTAACATCTTGTGTTTAGTTACTAGTCCTGAAATCCTTGGTTGGAAAAACATTTTGGAAGCCCTTGGTGGGTTGAGTTGCTAATCCTAGAAGCCCTGCTTGGACAAACACTTTGGAAGCCAAAAATAATTTATGGGTCAAGTTACTAGTCTTGGAAGCCTTGGTTGGAAAAAACGCTCTAGAACCCTAGAAGGCTTGGGTAGAGACCAATTTGATGATGGTTTTTTGATGTCTGACTGTGAGGTGGAATCATTGTTTGATGGGTAGATGTGGATGGCCTTTGGAAGGCTTAGATGGTTTTGGATTTATGGGTTTTATGAGATCCCACACTCATTCTTGGAATATGGCATGGGGGTGACTAGCTGAAGAGAGTTTTGGCTCATCCAGATCTATGGCTGGGTGGTACATGGAAGTATCGAACCTAGTCAAATTTTCCTATGTTTAGTCAAAGATAAGTTCTCTTTCTTTCATACTTATTTATATATGGATTTAAAGGTTTTTATCTCACTATTATTTTCATGTTTTTATGTTGGTTATAAGCATGGTTAATTGACTGGTTCCTGTCATGGTTATTTCATGTATTTACTTGTAATTATTAAAATGATGGATGAAAGACCTAATTTATGTCATAAAAATTCAAGGGAGAAGGTGGTGATCCTTCTTGTCATGTCCCATAACATTTTTCAATCATTCATGCCCTGTCTTGTATCCCATACATGTAGATTGCATTGATGCTAAGAGTTTGATAGAATGTCAGTCCCAGTTGGTGATGGTCAGGCCTAGTCCTGGAATTAGTTTTTGGTTTACTATTCTTGTCATCGCGTGTTTAATGGATTTTAGAAGTTACAACAAGTTTTGGGCAGTGGCTAGAATTTCGGGCTTGAAAAGTGCCTTAAATTTGTCGGACTCTGGCATAGGTCTACTGGAAATAGTCCTTGGATGTAGGCATGTAGGATTGTGGGAGCATCCAGATCTCTTTAGATGTTGGCATTCCCATAGCATGGGAGCATCCAAAGGTTTAATAGCTTAAAAACTCAGTGGCACCCAGGGGCATGATACCTATGTGGTTGGGATGGTTCCTGAGATTCTTATTGCTGATGTGTAAGGTATGTATCATGTATTTCTGTTAGTTACACTTCCTTAACATAACGTAGGAGGTCGAATCATATCATAGTAACTTCTCATCACATGTTTATCCCGGTTTGCGAGTTACTTAGGTAGATGTGGGAAGAGGTTGTTACAGTCATGAACTTCAACTTGTGCATCATGGAGCCTTCATCTTCTAGATCTTATTCATAGGAAATCAACCATCCATCACTTTCCTTCAGTGAACCATAGGGTTGAATCAATAGTCATGTCATCCTTCTATTCATCAGAAAGTGTTCTTCTAGTCCACATATGGCTTTTATTCATACAACTACCTCTTCCAAGTCATGCTTCTTTCAGGATATTCCATCCAATCACATGAGTATTGATTGTATGTGACTTCTACAATCTTCTCTCGATAGCCCTGTAACAACCAAACTACAAGTTTTCAAAAATAAAAATGAACATCAAATCAAAGTTAACTTTTTGTGATGGCCTTTCGTCATGACATCAACTTCTTGCAACATCAACATCCTACACATGTATGATTCCATCTTTTAGACATTCAATATCAAGGGTCACCTTCCTTTTCATACTTTATCAAGGTATTCATACCTTATCCATTGACATATCATAGCTAATTTTTCTAGTTAATGGATCTTGATCAATTATCTTATATTACATGATTATAGTTTCATATTTCACAAACTCTTCTTCCTTTATTCACATATTGATTCCCTCAGTATCTTCTTTACATGGTTCCTTCAACATAGGGACCATGATTTTCAACCACCTCATAGTCCATATGAGGTCACATTATTTTTATTTCATCTCATTAATATGTAGAAGAGTTCAAGGCACACCATTTGCACGCCTTCATGCATCATTCCAATGGAAGAGATCCTTATTCCTCGATCATGATCATGTGATAGAGAATTAAACCATGTTATCTAAAACTATATGATGACATGAATTTATCTATTAAATATATACATACCTCTTCCTTCATGTGGTCATCTAGACTTCCTTTAGGTAGCATCCTTTCCTTGCTTAAATATGAAGGTACTTCAACCAACTTGACATGTTGCACTCCTTTGTCACCATGCCATCATTCTTATAAAAAGTGGATCCCACACAAGGTGTCATATAGACAATCAACAAGACACTTTCTTATTCCAAGTAGAAGTGAACCTTCTCATAAAGATTCTAGTGGAGGATCTTTATGATACTCATTATGAAAATGATCCTTTCTAATAATGATGATGATGACCTTTCTTTATCTTCTATCTTTCTAGATGACTTTCTTCCAATCATATATACTTCTACTTCGATTATCCTTATATGATTTCATTGAAGATTCCATTTCTACCATGATGGCTGCTACAACCATGTTGACTTTCAACTATAGTTATCCTTCACTTCTTCTATGATGATGTCGTCTTTATCTTGCTATAATGAATCTTACCATACTTGTGATTCTTTCTTTTCTCTTCTATAACTAAAAATAACTAAGTGAAGGAGATTATCTCAATCGTAGTAGAGATCTTTCACTTCCTCCTTCTTTGTCTTCTTATTTTCATGCTCTTCTACTTCTTTAGTAAGATGAGTTTCATTTCTTTCTTTTCTCTTCTTGTTGTTCTTATTGATTTTGGGACAATTCCTTTTATAGTGCCTATATTCATTACAATCATAGCATTTTATCTTTGACATGTCGATCTTATTATTTTTCTGAGGATCAAACATTCCAAAATTTCCTTTTCTCTTAGACATGAAAACATATGATTGAACTTGTTCATTTGGTCCAAAATCACTCTTTTCCTTTAATCTTATATTTCACTGAATGGAGTGGCTTTGTTTTATCCATATGGACTTGATACAATGTTTTCCCATTCATCAAGTAGTGCATTGAACACAGCTGTGGTCATTTCTTTATCGGACATTATTTCCCCTAGATCTTGTGATTTATCTCTTATTTGTGACACCCTCATAAGGTATGACACTATCCCTTCTTCATTTTATACCTTCATTTTGTATAATTCGGTTCTCAATGATATGAATTCTCCTACACTGCTTACTGAAAATAGTTCTACCAACTTTTCATAGATATCCTTTGATTTATCCAACTTTGCTACATAAGGGATGAGGGAATCCTTGATTGATTCTGTGAGGATTCTTTGAACCCTTATTTCTCCTTTCATATAATTCGATAATGCTTGATTTTCCTATTGAGATGTTTTGTAGATTAAACCATTTACATATTCAATAAATTTATTTTCTATGAGGATCAAATATATCCTCTTCTTCCATGTAAGGAAATTCAATGACCCAACAAGTTTATTGCTTTCCTAGTAGAATGAAGTCATTTTGATAGTAGTTTCATACATAAATACAAAGATACTTAATTGTTAAGTGAATATGATACTTGATGATGATATCTTCAACTTGATGCCTTCTTGATGATGTTGGCAGTAGAAGATTCCTTCTTGATGAAAGCGTCTTCCTTCAACTATGCTTGAAGTGTGATAATTTCATTAAAGACATGGAAACCACCTTTATTTATTTGATTATTATGGAAAATATTCTTCTTGCTTTATTTGGATGAAGAAATATAGAATATGGATAGTTCAAGATGCTTCAAATGATTAGTTTTTCTTTCTTTTAGTCGAGGTAGGGTCATTGAGGTATTATTCTTCTTATGATGATGTGATCCTTTTGATGTGATGGGTACTATCCTTGATGATATCTTGTGCTTGGTCCTTATGTGTACTTCTTCAATTGGATGATCTTCAAGATTCATCTCCGTCTTGATGTTGTCACCTTAGCTCTGATACCATGTTGAGAAATCTAGGGACAACTAGATTAGGTGATTTCTCTTACTTTGTCAACAGATTGTGATGTCTTTTTACTCAAATTGATTAGATTCTTATTTAACTTGATTATTGTTGTGTTTTTTATCATCAAACAACTACCAAACAATGAAGATAAAAGAGATAAGAGGACACAAAATTTAGGTTGCTAGCCAAGGGCAAAACCTCTCCTCTTCAGAGGAAAGCCCACAAGAATTCTTCTCTTCTTATAGAATCTTCAAATGACAAATTCCAAGACCTACGACCCTTGACAATGACCCCTCCATGACCAAGTCAACCTTCCTTCTTGATGATATTTCCTTGCACAACTTACAACAACAAAATTTGACCTTTATAGCAAGAGCTTCGACCCCAACAACTTTTCCAGCAACTTTGACCCCAACAACTTTTCTAGCAACTTCGACCCTAGCGAGTTTTCCAGTAACTTTGACTTTCCCAACAAATTCCAACAATTTCAACTTTCCCAACAACTTCCAGCAATATCAACTTACCTAACGACTTCTGGCAACTTCGACTTGCCCAAGACCTTATAGCAACTTTGGCACTCACAACAACTTCCAACAACTTCAACTTGACCAACAACTTTTGAAACCCTAAAACAAGAGAGAGAGAAGTCCAAAACTTCAATCTTGCTTCTTTTCTTCTTATCGTTGATTTTCATCCTTTTCTTCTATTCTTGCTGCTTCTTTCTTCTAGAGATTAAACGTTCTTGTGTTATGTGTCCAAGTGAGCCCAAGTTCTTTCTTATAAATAGGATTTCCAGGGGTACGAATTGCCTCCATGAGGCCAACTTCATATTTCATGTAGGCTGACTTGTTGCAGCTCATTGACAAGGTCTTGGATGGTCTTTTATGACTCAAATAAATTTATTTTACATAATATAAGATTCCCAAAGGGGGCTTACATGTATGATAATGACTCTTTTGGCTTCATAATTCTATGACAAATCTAGAAGCACTCAATGGGTGCTTGACCTACAAATAAATTTACCTTGAGCATGAAACCCATGCATTAAGAATGAAAATAATAAGTTTATTTTTCTCTTTTCATAAAATACATAAAATCATGATTCTAATAGACATTATGAAGACCGAACCTAGTTACATATTTCAACAGGCCCGTCCTCTATGTCTTACCTCCATGCAAAACTTGTGTATACATGGGCTACTTTTGCATGCAAAACTTATGGATACACCCTTTTCCACATGGGTTACCTTTATACAAAACATTTGTATATGTGGGCTACTTTCATGTGCAAAACTTATATATACATCCCTCTCCACATGGGCTACCTCTATGCAAAACATGGGTATACGTGGGCTACCGTTCATGTAAAGCATATGGATATGACCATATCCATATGGGATACCTATTTGAAAAAAATTTGTATACATGGGATACCTTTACGTGCAAAACTTATGGATACACCCCTATCCATGTGGGATACCTCTACACAAAACTTGTGTATACACCTTTTTCCATGTGGGATACCTTCACACTAAACTTGTTTATACATGGGATACCTTTGTATGAAAAACTTATGAATTTTTCCTTATCCATGTGGGCTACCTCTGCACAAAACTTATGTATATACCTCTATCCATGTGGGCTGCTTTCATGCAAAACTTTTGTATACACCTATTTCTACATGGGATACCTCCATGCAAAAGTTTTGCATATGCCCCTGTCCACCGTGGGTTACCTCTGTAGACTACAAACTTGAGAAACTAGAACAAAGTCTTCGCTCGCTCGATTTGAAATCAAGACCAAGCAAATACCAACGAGTTTTAATAACCACAAAGTGTGATGAGTGACTGATGAGTTACGATGGATCATTTGGTTGCATATATGGATACACACACACTTCATGTGGCCCTGAGGCTAAATTAGTTGACCATTGGCCAATGTCTACACCTGAAAGGTTGGGGCCTCATTACTATATGATTGTTTCATGTGACCATGTTATTAATCCTTAAACTGTGTGCTAAGGTCAACGTGATTGCTCCACATGAACGGTCCTTACGGGTCCCTGGTCATCCATGTGATGTCATCAACATGATTTCATCATGCCACATGGCAGCTATGATGGGTGCCATGTGTCACCCACATTTAGACTTTTCACCAGTCATAACTTGCCAAAAACTTCTTTCCATGTGGCATCTTATGGTGATGCCACATCACTCATGATGAAATCATCGACTGACATGTTCTATTGATTGTACTTACTATGTCATGCCACATTTTAATGTGTGCTTGGTTCATGTTGGTAGGGTTAAATGGATACGTTTCCATGTGTCATCATTATATTGGATGAAAGCGATGTGTTAAATGTCACACAAATCCTATTATCTTCCATAATTTGGTTTTTCATTCAATTCCTAGAATTTTCCAATTAGTGGAAAGATGCACACTCTTTAACTAGTTAAACATCGTGAAAGTTTGGTGAAAAATATATCGTTGACCTAATCAATGGACCATGGATGTGCCTGAAAGGTGCACATTGTTTAACACATCAGTAGTTTGTGTTTTGTACTATAGTTTGAGTCCACAATTAATACTGAATTTTCAAGTAGCCATAACGTCTTAGCTAGGAGGAGTTTCTTCAAAGCAATGATATACCATTGGAAATGTATTTACAAGACCTACACAACCATATTGTTTATAAGATCATTAAGATGAAATCACTTCATCAAAAACTTCAAAAAATTCAAGCTCCTTTATCTTCACTTGATGATATCTAGTAAGAGACCTAGTTTTCATACTGCTTCATGGAGTGTATTGTTTCTTAATCATCATGAATGATCCTAATGCTATCTCACACATCCCATTTGACATCAATGACATCTTGTTGTCATCAATGACAACACAATGTGCAACACCATTTTTATAATATCCTTATTTAACTCAACAACCATATCATGTACTTACTCCACCACAAATAACCCACCAACATAGCTACAATTACCATCTAACCAACCGCCACCATGACCTACTCAATACCAACATAGCCAGTGGTAAATCTCAACAACAATTTAAGTGGAAAAACCCATTTATAATGTAGAATAGGGAACATTTCCTATAAATTTAATTATTTATGTGTAAGATATTGACCTAATGTTAGGAAAAATACTTATTAAGGAATCCCCAGTAGTTATAAAGAAGAAGTGACTGCTAATAAAACTATCATTACAATTGTAAATAAATCAAATGATTCTTAGATAGAGAAAACACAATTGACCAAAACAATTCCTTTTCTAGAGAGGTTGTACTTGAAAAAATTATGGTATCTCTTTAATATTATTTCTGAGATGAATTAAAGAATATTTGTGTCAAAATTCCTTATTACAAGTTGTAAATAATATTCCAATCTATGCAAAAATAATCAAGGACTTATGTCTAAAGAAATCACCGAGAAAAATAAAAGATCCACCAATAGTACATGTCATTGGATAGTTAGCTAGCTTAATGTCAACAAACATTACAATATAAAATATTCTTAGCCATGTGTGCCAATGGTTACAATTATTATCAACAATCTTTTCACAAAAAATCATGTCCCTAAAGCTCTAAACTTAATTACTAATCTAGTTGACAATGAAACTCTTAACCTTATCAATATTTGCCTCTCTTCCAACTTCTTTTCTTACAAAGGCATCATATATGAACAAATCAAAGGTACAACTATGGGTTCTTCCCTTTCCCTGATTGTGGATAACATCTTTATGGAACATTTCGAAGCCAAATCCCTAAACTTGTGGCATCTCAAGCCCAAATGTTGGTTTAGATTTGTTGATGACGCTTTCATTATTTGGTAGCATGGTTGTCAAGCCCTCCATGCCCTTATCGATCATCTCAATAGTATTTTTTTGCATATCCAATTCACTATGGAAATAGAATCTATTAATTCTCTTCCTTTTCTTGACATTCTTGTCACTTGGTTTCCTGAAGGCTCCCTTACCTACAAAGTTTACTGAAAAATTACCCATATTGGATGTTATCTTCACATCCATCCTCACCACCACCCTTCCAAAAAAACCAAGTGTCCTAAATACCCTTTTCTCTTGGGCCCTTAAAATCTCATCTACTCAATTCCTTCCCTTAGAAAAATCTCACCTAATCCAAGCTTTCAAAGCAATAGCTACTCGACCCCTCAAATTCATAAATATTTCTAGGTTGCCTCTCAACCTGAATCCACCCCCTCCCTTACATTAAAGGAATCACTGAAATCATTGCTAATATTCTTTCCAAAAAGTACATTAAGACTGTATTCAAACCCCATAGGACCCTAAGACAGTTATTCCAGTCATCCAAAGATAAGTCAGAGCCCATGCAAGTATCTAGTGTATACCAAATTCCTTATTCATGCGTTAAATATTACATTGGCCAAACATGTTAGCTAGTCATTGCATGCCTTAGGAAGCACATTGTGGATAACAACCATCACAGAGTGACTAAGTCTTCAATTGTTTAGCACTTCTATAACACCAAGCACCTTATTTTCTTTGACAAGGCTCGAACCCTAGCATGCATTCCATTTCATAATTCTCGTGTCATCAAAGAAGCTTTAGAAATTGAAAAACACCACAATAATTTCAATAGAGAAGATGGATATAAGCCTAACCACTCCTGGAAACCTATAATACATATCCTACTTCTTAATCCTCCCCCTTTTTCCTAAGTTTCCCACCTTTTTCTATATATATATATATATATATAATTATATATATAATTATAATTATAATTATAATTATAATTTTACTATTAAAAAAATTTTAATTTTAATTTTAATTTATATATTTATTTAACCAAATTATATATCCAAATATCTTAACATTAGGCCCAAAAAATAAATAAATAAATTTTAATATGTCATAATAAATAAATAAATAAATTTATCTATATAACTGTAAAAGTAACAGATCTTCTATATAAAATAAACCCCTAACCTATTTTTCAACCCTTCAAATAATACTAATAATACTACTAATATGTATATATTCATACATAAATTTTATTAGAACCCTAAATTATTAACCAAACAATAATAATAAATAAACATGTTTTTTCAATAATTAAATATAATATTATAAATTTCCAATTATATATATTATTTTTAAGCTTTGATCAGAAAGAAAGAAAAAAAATTGAAAAGAAAAGAAGAGAAAATAATATAATATAAAATAAATAAATCAATAATAATAAAATCCTAAACTTTTAACCATTTATAATAATAATTCAAAGTCTACTTATAAATTATATTTAAAAGTTTAAAATATCCAAATTATTAACCATTTAATAATAATATTTCTATATAAAATATAACCCATTAACATTAACATTATTCATTATTTATTATTTATGTTATTTAATATTAATTCTATGTTAATTTTAAATAATTAAAAATAACATTATATATTAACAATAAAATATATTATTAGGCCTAAGGTTTGATCTGGAATAAAATTATAAAAAAAAAAATTATTAACCGATATTTTTTTTTTTTTTTTCTAGTTAAGACTAACCTAAGTACCCACGGGGGATTTGAACCAGTGACCTATCGCAAGGAGTGCCTTAACAGTGCACCCATTCACCGTCAATCCAAAACCCCGTGGGCTATATTTTATTATTTATTATTAATATTATTATATTTACTTTTTCCTCTATCATATTTGTACCTTTCTTTGACTATTTATTTTATCTCATTTTCATTTGTTTATAATTTTTCCTCACTTCTTGAGTGTTGATGCTCTCAATTTAATATTTTATTGTTGTAACCATTATCCCAGTCTCCGACCTCTCATTACTTATAGGTTTGATCAGATCTCACACTTACCACATGCTTGCTTTGTGGTCCCTAATGATGGGTGGAGTGTCCACCTAAAACGTCGAACACGAAAATTTTATACATAGTTTATATCTAAAAGATTCTGGAAACAATCTTTTTATTGTAAGCACTTTAATTGATCTAGGTACATCTAATCTTCAAACCTACACCTATAATACTTGATTTAGTAATTAAATCTAAGGTAAATCTTGAAGGTGTAACTAATGATATTATTGTGTCTTTGGATTCAATATGAGAATATCCTATTGATTTTGCAATCCTTCAACCTAGATTGAGTCTGAGTTCACATCCATTAATCATTGGAACACCTTGGTCGGTCATAGATAATGATATAATTAGTTATAGATTAGGAACAATAACTACTTAAAAAGGTAATTAAAGTAAAGAAGTTACTCTTTATCCTGCTACTAAGTCTTTAAGTAAATTGGAACAAATGTCATGTTTTTGAAGAGACAAATTCTAAAGAAGAAACTACTAAACCTCTTCTAACTATTTCTTGTTTTAAAGAAGAAAATGATGAAATTTTACTTAATCACTTTATTTCCAATCTAGATGATATGGAACAATTTAGAAATTTTCAAGAATTCTCCGCCAATAATCCTTTTGAGGAAAGTTTTTAGGAAAATTATACAAGGAATTCTTTATAGGATCTATAGCAAACAATATTTCCTATAAAATTAATGTTAGATTCTCATGGTAAATTTATTGAAATATACCATATAAAATGTTTGAACATTAATGCCATATTGGAAGAATCTAAAAAAAAATCAATTATTATGAAAGTATTATAATGCATTTTCGTAGGACTGCACATATATAGAAGGTATCCATCCAGATACTTGCACACATCATATTTTTAGTGAGGATAATATTAATCATGTTAGAAATCCACTAGGAAGAATGAAACCAGTGTTAAAAAAAAACTTCAAAAATTATTAAAAGTGGACTTTATCTATCTTATTTCTGATAGTCAGTGGGTTTATACTTTAATGGGAGTACCTAAAAAGAATGGAAAGTGGTGAGTACGTGTAGATTACTTATAGTTAAATAAAGAAACTTTAAAAGTTCATTTTCCTTTACCCTTTTCGTTGGCCTAGTTTATTTGCATAAATTTGGACATTAAATTATCAACTCGGGAGTCTGTAAACTTAGAAGCATACCACTATATATGAAGAGCTAGTCTTATATTTTACTCTATTATTCCTTAGTTATTAAACAATGAAATCGTTTGTAAGGAAATCTAAAATTGTAACTATTATGATTTAGCTATAGATGCAACTTGAAAATGTGATTTTAACTAATATGAGAAGAAAACATAAATACTATCTAAGTCATTGCTATGGAAATATTCAAACTCTAGATTGCAAACTTAAAGAAAAAATCTAATTAATCAATGCAACGACAAAAGAACTAATCTTCTTCAGTCTAGACAAAAAAATATTTCACTACTAGAAAAACAAAGTGTGGAAATCTAAGCCTTGAAGCTATTTTCACTTATGCGAGTTATTGACTAAAGAAGAAATTACAAGCACACATGCTTGAAATGGAAAACTACTTTAAGTCAAGGAAAACATAATTGATTCAGGCTTGAGTTTATTTCTTAGGCATGCATTAGGGTTTCGAGTGGTAGAAACTCCAATTATATTATCTTTGTCTTACTCCCTCAAGTGACTCAAAGACTTCCAACAATAATCTATTAGAATTCTCAATCATTTACTTAATCAAGCAACCCTGAAACAAGTTTGGAAATAAATAACACTTTTATGTAAAGGAAACAAATGTTGTTCATGAACACCGCAACAATTAAGGTACCATGAAAGACCAATAAAGTTGCAATTAAACAATGAATATATTAACAAAAATAAATTGTAGAAGCTAGGATATCAACAAGGAAACTAATGATGAATATGAACAATGATAATCTTACATAAATACTTATGAAAATTAAAGAGAATCCATAGAGATATTTACCAAAAAGTATAGCTGGAGTAATCCACAAGAAAAGGGAATGGTGCATAGGTCAAGGAATAACCTCAATGTGTAAACTAAAGAACTCTATTAGCTCAAGGAACTCAAGATTGTTGCATGTATTAATACAAGGAAAATGGAATAGAGCATAAATTCAAAATTATTTTTGAGTATAAGGAACACAATAAAAATAAAAACGAAATTCTAGTTGATCCCCTCAAGCTTCACTTGCTTGTAACATAGTTACCGATCAAACAAGAAAATTACCTAATACATTTTTTCTTGAGGTAGAAAAAAGTCACCCGTTTTTGAAAAGTGGTGATTTTGAATACATCTTTTTTTTAGAGCATATTTTTGGCACTTTAAATTTTCTTATGTCTCAAGTATGAAAATTTGTTTTTTAAATGTTAGTGATTTTCATGTTGATTTTGAAACGTGTTGATGCAACATCAACCCCTTTTTTTAGAGGGTTGATTTTTGACACTTTAAAATTTCTAATGTCTTATTCTTCCCTAAGATATTTATTTTTAAGTGTATTTCTATATATGTGTGTTTTCATTTTTCTTTTCAATTTTTTTTTTGTAATGAAATCTTAATTTTTTCGCGTAGTTAAAAAAAAATAAAAAAATTTGTCAATATTTTAAAGTTAGTATTTTCTATATGTTTATGTAATGTTAATTAATATTTCAGTGCACGTCAAATAATTGTCACTAAAAAAAAAAATTAAACTTTTGACAAAAAAATACACATTTTGAGACTTTTTGTCAAAAATGACATGTCAAATAAACGATTTTTATTGGAAAATCATAACAAAAAAACTTTAAAAATTAACATTTTTTTATGAATTTTATCTTAAAAAATAATAGTGGTCACAGGTTTTTTACAAAAAAAAAAAAAAATGATTCACATAAAAATTAAAGTGAAAATCAGATAATACAAATATTGAACATATAACAACAATAATCAAATGCCCATTCTTCTTATAAAATCTCAAAGTCAAAACATTACCAATAAAACTAATGAATATCTGTCAAAATTAAGCTTCATTTGCAAGCACAACTTAAATGTCATCAATAATATCATATAATCCATGTTCATCATCTTCTACAGCTTCATTATTTTCTTCTTGAGTTTCCTCATTTTCCTCTTCTAATGGATCTTTCATGTCTGCAAATCTCCCAAAATGTCATTTTCCAATCATTCCATATAATGGTGTTTGAGGTTCCTTTACCTTGTTTCTCCACACGTGATTCATTAAAATCCCCTTTCCTCAAACCAACTTTTCGCATTGCATTTGGAATAAATTGAAGAGCATTAATTCTTTGTTGAATGAAATTTCATTGTAGTGGGCCTCTTTCAATCACAGTGCAATTTCTTCCTTTTTGCAGGCAACATGCTAGTGTTGTACCTAATCATCAAGCATAAAAAAATAAGTAAGCAAATTAGTATAAACACATAAAAACAAAAGAAATAAAAATATTAAAATTGAATTTTATATAATAAAACTTACCTGAACCTGAAAATAAATCCAAAACTCAATCTCCTTCATTTGAAAATAAATCTATAAGATAGTTAATCAATGCTTGCGACTTTTGATAATTGTTAACTATCTCTCCTTTTGCATCTTTATCCTCACATGTTATATTTCTTACAAAAACATCATGAACTAGTAACTGGCTATGACTCTTTCCATCTACTTGATTCAGAAGAATAGACTTATAACTATCATCTTTTGTGCAACATTCAACATGGATGAACTCACAATCACTTATAATTGGTTGATCTCCAGAAGAAATAAAATTTGAATTTTTCCTATAACATGACATGGTAAAAGTTCAATTAGCTTATACATAAAAATAAAAATAAAAAATAAAAAACACATTAATCAAACATACATTTTCAATGTCTTACCATGTAAGTTGCATCCTTGAGTTTTCTTTTCCCTTGAAGCTTGTTAATAACATTGAAAATTGTGTGTCTGAATGAAATGTCACAAATCTCAAAGTTAAGTTGTGACTTCTTGAAAGCCCGTAACCACCTTATTAAAAGTTTAATAAGTGTAAGGCTCATTATCATATCTAATGTCTGGGAAATTGAAACCATGACAAATGTCTACAATAACCAGGGCATCTTCCCTTTTAGATATGAGTTTTGCAATGTCTTCACAATCACCATGTATTATTTGATATTGGATAGTGTCAAACCCATCCCAAATGAAATGAGTAAGAGTAGGATCAAGTTCAACATTCCTAAGACGTTGCTTTCTCAGCCTTTCGAACTTAATTTTTTCAATAAATCTTTTGAAAGTATTTGGTACTCCACTCACATCCTTCTTCGACATATTTAATGAAATAAACAAATATAAGTATAAGAAATAAAAATAAAAATACATGTGAATAAAATGAATGTAAAAATCAACATACCTTTTTGAATGCAAGATAAAAATATTTAAGTATTGTTGTAGAACTTGATTCTGGGTAGTTGCATACAACAACATTTCAACTCTCTTCATTCAACATTCTAACCATATGTTCTTGTATTTTCATATAAATCTTATGACTGAATAAATAAAGTAAAAATTGTTAATATAGTGATGTGCATAACAAATACAACCAACAAGAATATGTTATATTTAAAATAAAAGTATAATCCAAGAAAAAAGGAAAAATAGTTCAACAAACTTACTTTTGAAATTTAAGCACATTTTGTCCAATGACAATTCACCTGACTTCACACAACATAATATTGATTTGACTAATTTGTCATCCTTCACTCTCTGCAATGTTCTCCAAGGTGTGATAGTCGTATCATCTAGAAGTTGCTTCATTTCAGATCCTGTCTTACTATTGGTACATATTATGGGTTTAGACTTTTTAACCTTATGATATTTTATGGAAATATTCTCCCACATGTCAAAATTGTCATCAATCAATTCCCATATCTCCCCTGTTCTATATGCCAACTAGAAAATGTTATCTATGCCTCTGAATAATTCTGAATTTATTTTTCCACCTTTTGAATTGATTTTATCCTCAGTTTGATAATCTGTTTCAATACAACAGTCCTTCCGAAATCTTACACTAACTTTTGTCTTATCCCCACCACATTTTTATATAAATTCATTATGAATAAATCTGACTCTTTGGATGAAAGTCATAGACATTCTATACTCATTATCCGCATTATGATCCCATGCCAATAACTTTGCCTCTATTTCTATTAAACCAGCATAAATGATGCATTTCATTGTTTCAAAATAAGAGTTATTGGGATATTCCTCGATCAATTTTCTTTTGACCTCTTCTGAATGGTTCCCTCCAATTACATAATATTTGTATTCAAAACATTATGTCCTATCAAATGCCTCTTTGTTGGGAACTTTATTTGGATCAAAAAGAATCACATAATCCACCACATGTGCATATGGATTGTATCTGAACAATGTTTTCAAATTATGGACATGTAGGTGATGTGCCTTTCTAATTTGATATTGAGATTTTCCTTCATCTGGCCTATATAATTGGGTAACATTAAGCTCAAATGATTTGCTGCTATTAATTAATTTATTCTTCCTCAAGTGATGTCTAATGCAATTTTGTTTTGTTTTAATAATTCCATCCTCTAAATCAGCACTTGGTGTTATGATTTATTTGCTTCCTTTAGAACTTTCACTTTGATCTTCATTGTTCCCTATGATTTTAATAGATATACCAACTTTTTATTTCTTCTTCTTATTGGTTAACATATCTTCTTCTACATAAACAATCTCCTCGTCATCAAGTGGAAGAGAGACATTCGTGGCCATTTTTCCTTTTGGTGTTTTATTTCTTTTCTCGTTTTCAACAACAGTTCTAACCTCTTCTTCACTAATGGTAACATATTTTTGAGCTTCAACTTCAACTACCACGTCTTCAAAAGAAACATGTTTACCTTTTCTAGATTGACCCACCTTATGGATTCTTTGATGATCCCTTGTATGTAGTATTGCAGTTTCATGGATCGGGAATCTTTGCTTCCTTCTCCTTTCTTCTTTTGTCTTTGTATGGAAACTATTGATCACATTCATAATATTTGGCTCTAGATAATAAATACCCTCCAACATCGTTGAAAGACTCTCAACAAAATCCTATCAAAGAAAATACAATATGTCAATGATCAATCATTTATAAAAAAAATTAATGATCCTTACAATAATGCATAACACATAAATATAAATAAGCATACTTACAATGTTATTTGAAATGTTGGATGTGATTTCTTCACACAATGGTGTAGATTCTTCATATGTGTCATACTTGGCCTTTGAGAGATGATATCTAACATTTTCATGTGACTTGGGCAATTTTGCAAGAACATAAATAGTGTCTGCATTCGGCACCAAACATATGTCTCATACTTTGCCTATCACCTCATATGGTTCACCAAAGTTAATCATACCACAGTATAGATAGATATGTGTACTATCATCAGATTCAACATCTTTAACATGCCATGTAAAATTTGTTTTATTTATTTCTCGTGAATTCCTCCATTCATAAATAATCTTAAATGTACTTGATGGGCCAGTTGCTTGACTTTTATGATGTTTCTCAGTTTGGCTATCTTCAACAGTATTCATTGCACGTCCACCCATGACTTTAGATAATGGAATTGTTGTCCTTGTTCCAGACATATTCACGAAAACCTTCCTTCATGCCATCTTCCTGAATATATATATATATATATATGTTAATTAAAAAAATACATATATTACTTATAAAAAAATTATTATATAAGAAAATTATATATAAATTATAATATTTAAATTTTATTATATAAAAGAACTATATATTAAAATTAAATAAACAAATTTGTTTTTTTTACAATTTAATTTAGAAAAAAATTGACCCCCGGACTGCCTGGGCCCCCTCTGCTAGTGGAAAAAGGGCCACAGGCCGATTCCCGGTTGCTGAGTGCAGCCCGCACTCGCTCGTCCAAGCCCACGGCCAACGACCAAAGGGTCGCAAGCTTGGGGCCCTAGCGAGCCAAAAAAAATAATGCATTTTTTAAAACTAGCAAATTTAAATTAAAAATATATATATATTATTATATATAAAATGAAAAAAAAAAATATTATAAAACTATAATTAATTTTAAAAAAATAAAATTTAATTTGATAAAAAAAACTTTTGATTTTTTTTTTTTTAATTTACTAATATAGTGTTCTAAAAAAATCAATATATATATATATATATATATATATATATATATACATACATATATATTAAAACTAATATAAATGGTTAAAAAAAATAAAATTTTTTTTTGCATGTTTGGAAAGAAACAAAAACAATAAATGGATTTCTTTTTTCTAATTAAACATTTTTTTTCCATGCAAGAATTGAAATGCTCCCCAAACGAAATTAAAAATAATAATAATAATAACACTCGTTTTTCATTTCAAAGGCCTAAAAATTTAAAAAAAAAAATTCTTAATTTTTCCCCCAAAAATCCTACAAATTTTAGTTTTTTTTGTCTTCTTTGCTATAAAAATATTTATAAAACAAAAAAAAAAAATTGAAGAGTTTTTTATAAACAACAAATTTTCCCCAAATTCCTCTTAAAATAATCAAAGTAGAAAGAAAACTAACCTTTCAAATGCGAAAAACTCCCATTGAATATGCTATTGATGACAATGTAACTCCTCCGCAAAATTGCTCCAAACTTTTTAACAAGACCTAGAAGAGTTGATGTGATGTGACGAATAGAAACAATGAATGCTATTTTATAGCGATTATTGTGGGATTGCTTTAGTGTTTCTCGAATGTGGGATTAAACTTAAAAAAAAAAAAAAAAAAAAAAAAGTTAATATTATAGGTTTAGTTTAGTTTTCATTCATTGTGGGATAAAAAATAAAACATTAATTATAAAAATTCATTTAGTTACATAGTCAATGTTAAATATTTTAAATAGAAAATTTATTTTAATTTCGAAGAAATGCATTCAACGAAAAAAATTGTCGATATTGTTGAATAGAAACTAGGGTCAAATTTTTCAAGACAAAAAGTTTAGTAATATGTTTTCAAGTAAAATTTAGACGAAAATTTTAGAGGGAAATATTTAAAAATGAATTTTTTGGAGGGAAATCTTTTGGCAAAAGTTTTTGGGGGGAAACTTTGGAAAGAAAATTTTTGGCGAATTTTTTTTTTGGGGGGGGACTTTAGAGGTAAATTTCCAATCTCTAAGCTATAAATTGTCATTGGTAAAGATTGCATTTGTATCATTCGACATCTTCTGGTTGAAGGTCATGGATTCTTCTAATAGCGAAGTTTTTCTTTCTTTGGCATTGTCATCTTCGTCATGTAACAACTCTATTCATTTTGATGAATGTAACAGGAATTATTCCACTATGAATAGAGAGACAAATTTTCCACTTGGTCTTAGTCCTAAAGATGATGAGATAAGCATTGATGAAGTGTAGCAAAAAGAAATTCCTGTGAATAGAGAGTTAATTTTTCCACTTAGTCCTAATCCTAAGGATTATGAGAGCACAACTGATGAAGGGAAGGTTGAATAATTCAAGTAAATAGCTAGAAAAATTTTCCACTTATTCCTAATCCTAAGCTTTATGAGAGCACCAATAATGAATGGGCGAACGAAGAATTTCCAGAGTTAAATTTTCCACATAGTCCTAATCCTAAGGACTATGAAAGCACCACAAATGAAGGGGGGGATGAAGAATTTCCAGAGTCAAAATTTCCACATAGTGCTAATCCTAAGGATTATAAAAGCACCACTGATGAAGGGGGGATGAATAATTTCCAGAGTCAAAGTTTCCACATAGTCCTAATCCTAAGGATTATCAGAGCACCACTGATGAAGGGGGGGATGAATAAATTCCAGAGTCAAAATTTCCACATAGTTCTAATCCTAAGTATTATGAGAGAACCACCGAGGAGGGGGGGGCGAGGATGAATAATTTCCAGTAAAAAGAGATTCAAAGTTTCCACTTAGTACTGATACTAAGGATTATGAGAGCACCACTGATGAAGGGGAGGATGAAGAATTTCCATTAAATAGAAATTCAAAGTTTCCATTTCGTCCTAATCCCAAGGATTATGAGACTACCACTGATGAAGGGGAGGATGAAGAATTTTCTGCAAATGATAATTTGACTATGAATAGAGAGTCATATTTTCCACTTAATCATAATCCTAAGGATTATGCAAGCACCATTTACGAAGGGGAGGATGAAGATTTTCTTGGAAATGAAAATTTTAGAGGCACAAATGTGAATAATCCATTTTATCTAAGTGAGAGTTTCAAAGGCACTCATGTTGATGACGAATTAAATCCTCCAAGGGAGGATTTCAAAATCAAGGATGAAGATGGTGAATAATTTTGTCTGAGTCGGAATTTCAAAAGCACAGATGTTGGTAGTGAAGAATTTCCTTCAAGTGAGGATGGTAATGAATATTTTCCAAGCAATGATGGTGATGAATTTTCTAACTATGTTAAGAATGATCATAGTAAGTATAATATTCCTCCTAATTATGATGAAAATTCTTCTACAGATAATAATGAAATGATGGAGACGTTGCAAGCAAATATTGTATCTAGGAGTAGGAGTAGACCTTTTCATGTCAATCCAAAATATTCCAGTTATACAAGGTCTAGGACATAATATCTCACAAGTATAAGTTCTATCAATGATCTGATTTCAAGTGAATTTTGTCGAAAGGATTGCTTGAAACATATGGATTTCAAGTTCGCTTTGAAGCAAAGGAAGAGATATTTGTCAATGAATAAAAGCATGCAAAAAAAAATTTAGTGGGTTTCATGCAATCTACACTAACAGGTTATGATTATCATATTGGGAATGTATTGATCTGTAGAAAGGCTTTCAAAATGTTTCATTCAATTTGTAATTTTCGTTTGTCAAGAATCCAAGAAAGACTAGAAAAGGTCCTACATATTATTCAGAAGTACATTATAAAAGAGAGGTTGGACCATCAATAATTATTGCAATGTCATGGATGAAAGACTTCTTTTCAAAGCATGGAGAGTGTATGCCAAATAAAGGTACAATATATATTCCACATAATTTCTCAAGACGATAAATCTACAACTTATATAGAGAATCTGCAGAAGGTGTTGAAGGAGATGGTAATTTAATAACATTCATATTTTATAAGGATATGGAACGACGAATTCAATAATGCTCGTATTCCTAAGAAGACAAGGATGGGGGTTTGCAGTACATGTGCTTCTCTTAAATCAAAAAGGGATAAATGTCAAGGGGTAGAAAGAGGTATGCATTCATAACATTATTTTTAAAAATTGGATAGTTATCAACTATGAAAATATATTTATTAATAAATTTCTTTTATTTTATGTGCAAATTCCATTGTCAAAGCACTTCAAGAGCATCACAATCAGCAAACAAGTGAAAGACAAAAATTGTATAAGCATCAAAAGAAGTGTTATGATAATCCAAATAAATATTTGGGTTTGATAATTGATGGTATGGACCAAAAGAAAACACTTTTTCCACATTTTGTCCACACACCAAAAAATTTACAGGAATAAAATTTTATTGAGTTTCACTTGGTTCGTTGTATGGTCTTTAATGGGCAGATGTTTCCAAGGGTTTACTTCACAACTCCAAATATGCATAATGATGCAAATATTACAATAACTATAATCCACGATGTGCTTTCTCATTGGTCTGGTATTGTTCCTGAAGTTTTGTATTTGCAATTAGACAACACAAACCACGAAAACAAAAATCATGTTCTTTCTGGATATCTAAAAATTCTTGTTGAATTGGGAACTTTTTAAAACATAAAGCTTGGTTTCCTTCTTGTTGGGCACAATCATTAGCATATTGATGAAATGTTTAGTCATTTTTCAGTAACATTGAGGAGGAAGGATGTTGGGAGCCTGCCATCATTAATTGATTGTATTAAGTAATCATACAGTCTAGAGCCTATTTTTCATGTGTTGGAAGAAACCATTGACATGCGAAGGTTTATTCTGGGATCACATGGTGAGGAGAAATGCATTCAATAACTTAATGACATTAGCTTCCAGCGTCAATTTCGTATCAATTTTTTTATGGTAAAACAATTATATGGGGCAAGAAGTATTCAACTATTGCAGAATGGGGGTTGTCATCAGGTTTAGCATTTTTGAAGTTCATTCCAAATCATCCAATATTTGCATCAAAGATAATATTATTAGAATCAGTTGCTGAAATCCATAATGCATGAAGGCATAAGTGAGAAATACATTATTCTGAATGCCTGGAAGAAATAAAAAGATGTATCAAAGATACATATGAGTACTTTGATGTTGCTAATTCAGTTTGGTGGGATATTTTTTTCAATGATCAAAGTGATATCATTTCAAGATCGAGAAATGAAGATACACTTTTTAAGACTGCATTTATTTGGCCACAAAATATGTTAAATGAATAGGAGGAAAGACACATTGTTGAACAACAACAGTCTCGTGACATTATTAATTCTCAATAGGTAGAGGAAAGAGAAATTTATATTGGTTCTAGAAGATCACATGCACAACGTGATGTAATGGAAGACCTTTACAGGGGTTCTGTGTAGGATGTTAAGGAGGGTTGCATGAAAGCAGTATTAGTAGGTGGAGATCCACTTGGCTATCCATTTTGGGTTGTGAAGGTTATAAAGGTCATTAAAGAAATTGAAGTTATTACAAATGTTGAACTACATTGGTATGCCAAAAATACCCACCCATTCAATGGTGTGTATAAGCCAAAATGGAAGTTGATAAACAAATTGGTAGAAAGAGAAAAAGAAAGGGTACAAATATAAATCGTCACTACACAGACCTCTTAAAATTGGAGGATGTTGACATACTTGTCTATGACTTCAATTTAACAAAGAGAGGAACTCTTGACTTCAAAACCATAGAGATTTTGAAGAAGTTGCTACCAGAAGAAACAATGTCGAGATGGGAGTTTGTTGGACCTAGTCTAGATCTAGAAGATGTTTGAAACCTGAAATGGTGAGCATGCATGTTAACTTAGATGGAGCTCTAGTTGATGAAAGAGAAGAATATGGGTTATATTCATCTGCGTCTAGTCATTCATCTAAAAATGTATATTCTAATGGTGTGCTAGAACCTATGGATGATTTTGAATAAATATCTAAGACATTTTATGAAAATGATGTTTGCATGGTAACTTGAAATAGATATTTTGACTTCCATGTGATCTTACATGAAGTTATGATTCATTTCTATGTTTGCTAGATTATATGGTTTAATTATGAAGAATTCATATCTTTAGAGATGTTTTGAAATAAATATTTTGACTTCCATATGATCTTACATGAATTTATGAGTCATTTCTATGCTTGTTGGATTATATGTTTTAATTATGAATAATTCATATCATTAGAGATGTTTGCATGGTAACTTGAAATAAATATTTTGACTTCCATATGATCTTACATGAAGTTATGAGTCATTTCTATGTTTTTTGGATTATATGTTTTAATTAAAAGGAATTCATATCTTTAGATATGTTTCCATGGTAACTTGAAATAAATATTTTGACTTCCATATGTTCTTACATGAAGTTATGGGTAATTTCTATGTTTGTTTGATTATATGTTTTAATTATGAAGAATTCATCTCTTTAGAATATCCACAGTGCAATAAGGGGGGTTTGACTGGGGGAGCAATTTCATGCCACATGGGCTCATATTGGGGGACATATATTGAATAAAAAATGACAAAATATATTGGGGATATATAGGGGGTTAAGGTTTTTCATATGGAAAATATAAAAAATGGAGCTTAAAGTTAATGAGAAAATATAAAGGGGTATAAAAAAATTTAATGAAAATATAGATACCTACAATATCTAGTGAATCCCCAATGAATGTAAAATATATGTGATATTCAATCTACCAAAGTTGATATTTTGATTAAAAGTAAAGAAATATTATAAATTAATGTTGATTTTTTAAATTATATAGTGATATTGACAAGATATTATTTATTGTTATCATTTGGTATAAGATAGTTTTAAAAATGTTGAAATTTTAATGCTTCATTAAAAGGGACACTTCGTTTTGATGGTTGATTTTTAGGTTTTTGTTGCAATAGGATAAGTTGTCTTAGGCTAAAATTTGAAAACAGCAATAGTTTTAGCCTTTGAAATAAAAATTACTCTTGGAATAATGATTCTTTCATTTACTTGTTCCTTTTGAAAATTTGTTTTTGTCATATAATTTGTCCATAATTTCATGATTGAAATATGTTAAAAGCTTAAGGTTTTTAATTCCATGGTTTAAAATTTGTCAAAATCTTAAGGTTTTTCTGAGTTATGATATTTTACCTTTAATGCTATTGTTGAATACAATTAAAATTTCAGGGTTTTTTAGAGTCATTATATTTTATCTTTAACAACATGGATGGACATTGTTGGAGTTATCAGAATTTGACACATGATATTTTATCTTTAACATCATGTTCGAGAATTGTTGGAATTTTACTGTTTTCAAAGTCTTGATATTTTATCTTTAATTTCATTCCTAAAAAGTGTCAAAATTGTAACCTGATTTTTTTGGTTCCAGCATCAACGCTTATTTTTTTAGTGTGTTTTTTTCATCCATTTTGCAAAAAAAAAATGGTGTTTACTTCCATTTCAAAAAAAAATTGAAAATTTACCCTAAAAAAACATCGTTCTGGCATACACAATACTCGTTTTTGGGTTGTTTTTCATGTTTTTTGGGGGGCTTTTGGGCTAGAGTACCTGTTTTGAGGTAATAGTTCCCATTTGATCGGTAACTATGTTTTGTGTAATAATACAAAAAAAAAAAAAAAAAACTAAACCGTCAATAAATTTCAACCCAGTCAACTAATTTATATTTTTTCATCTATCTAAATGAGATTCATATCTCTAGAGTGGCCAAAATCATGCAAAATTGTGAGGTCACAAATTCTGGGTGGATTTCCTTTCTTAAGCAATGCATTTTTATATTGACTATCTAATTTTCCCACAAGTTGATCAGTCCTCTGTAAGGGACTTTTAACCGAACCGATAGGAATTGATCCATCTAGAGGAAATAAGGAAAAAAATTCCATGTTTGTATTTTTTCCTACCTCACCTACATACATCTCAATAAAGGATAAATTTTGAGAATGCCTACTTTCCTATAAAATCTCATAAAAATGAATTAACAATGCATAAAATTTGTTAAAATTCAAAAATGAAAGGAAAATGGTAAAAATACTATTTGAGTGATTTTATTAGTCAATATTGAGATAAAATTGGGTATAAAAGTAGTGAGTTATAGGTTTATTTTGGTCGTAATGAGGTTTATTATGATGGGTTATTTTCACTAAAATTGAGGACCAACACTTCCCCAAGGAGAAGTTGTCTCATGTCCTCATGCACAAAATTGTTCTATTGTGACTATTATACTTTCCTTGATGCCCTCAAAAGTACATCCACATTGGATGTAGGCTCCCTCTATACTGATTGTCTCGGCCATTACATGAGCACTCTAACTTTCAAACCTCTATTTTTTTTTTAATTCCTTATTTAATGATACCATTAATAGTAATATTTTTTGGAGATCACTATGGTTTCTGCTTGAAGTCTTTTGTTCTCCTCTTTAAATATGTCATTCTCCACTACAATACTCATGCTCTATATGGTAAGTGATTCAATTTTTTTTCTTTATGTACACCTTTCCAAGACTTTAATTTCCTCTATTATCCTTTTAAATTTCTTGATTTTTCCCCCTCCCCATATCCTCTTCTAAAATTTACATGGGAGATTTTCCACTTTCCTCTTGAGGAGTGCCTTTTGGTACATTCTCAAATTATTCCTTGATAAGTGACCTTTCTTATTTAGTAAAGATATGTTCCTCTTTTGTTGATATGTTCAATTCGTTATTTACTTCTTTTTATGTTGCATGTTTCACTTCTTTAGATTCAAGATAATCTAATCATATAAGACTTGTTGATCTTGATCTATCTGCAATATTGAGGTAGCTAGTGTGGAAGCTTTAGTTCTTGGTATTTTTCAATGTTTATGGAAGGTTTCTCCTTTTGTTGATTATCTTTTCCTTGTTTTGACATAGCTTGGTGATTCTTCTACTACATGTAAAAGCCTCCTTGGCTACCTTTCTTGGTTCCTTCCTTGGTAGAGATATGGGTGGAGGGAAATCATATACCTCTTCTTCCTTTATTGTTACTTATTCCTCACTAATAGTTCCTTAAATAAATTCATTTTCTTTAAGTAACTACTCGAATGTTTGTTCATGTTTTTGTAACTCATAGTCTATTGTCATCTTGATGAGGCCATGATGATAAATGATTATTTATTGATTCTTGTAATTCCCTCCTCCCAAATTTACTCAATCTAACCTATCCACCAGAGTAAACATGCGACGAGAGGCTACTATGATGTGATTCAACTTCCCATGTATAATTAAGGAAGTGGAATCAACAAAACAAAACCATTATTACCTTCCACACATACTACATAACCTTTAGGAGTCAACTAACCCTTCCATGTGACCAACCCCTGAGACAACTTGACATCTGACTGATCTAGACCCTCAGTCACTCTTGTGATAAGCCATGCATGCGACTGAGGCCTTTCATTCACTCCCACAGTAAGGCATGCCAGTGACTATGGAATTTTTCAGGCAGTTTTGTGCTAGTGACCCTCGATTCTGAGCCACTTTTTCATGGCTAAGTCTCAGGCCATTGCCCATAACTTCATGATACTTTCAGAAATGATAAATAAAAATGGAAAAAGGATACTAATGCAATCACTAGTACAAGTACTTGATCTTAACACTGTTATCCATGATAAGCATTTTGTCAAACATGTCACAAATATGTAATCTACAACGCATAACAATAGATCTGAGCACAAGGGTCTCATACCTATCTGAGATTCATAAAGAAGCATTGTTTCCATATCAAAATAGCTACGTTATCACCTATTAGGTCATATATTCATTGTACATTCATTTTCTAATCAAAACATGATGAGATCCATACATCAAGTCTATCATAGAAAAATACTCATAGCCAGCATATAACCAACAGAAATAATAAGGATATAACAACCATAAAAATCACATATGAACCTATAAATTTACACATGAAATACTAAGGAGAAGGATATTTTATTAATGAATACATAATCCAACTAGCTCTAGGACTTCCACGAACCACACACCTATATATTGGGTTGAACCAAACATTTCTTTTAGCCAATAACCTGCGTGCCATATTCCAAGCATGATTGTGGGACTCACAACAAAATCAATCAAAGTTACATCAAGATTTATTGCGACCCCCACAAGTTCAGTAAGCCATAAACAAGCATGGATGCCTCCAGATCTCTCCATCTACACCATGAGGAATTTTCCTACCTCCTATTATCTAGGATTTATCATATATCCCGCCATTCAGTGTTTGAGGATTCCTAGGCCTAATCAAGACTCCACACTCAAGGTTTTATCGTATATCCCGCCATTCACCGGTCATGGATTGTTAGGCCTGATCGAGGGCACACACCTCTAGGATTTATTGTATATCCTTCCATTCATCGTTCAAGGATTCTGAGGTCCACCAAGGTACACATAATCTGGATTTACCGCAATCCCACCTTCTCCGATCCAAGGATTCCCAGGCATTGTGTTCTTCTTTAGATACCACCTCACTCAATTTCAAAACCATCTGACAATCCATCTTAAAAAAATAAAAGAGAACCCATCACATCATGGCTATCCTAAAATGGCAAGGCTAAAAAATCATTGTCACACCTAGAAAAACGCATGCCAAGGACAACAAGAGAACTAAATACACACATGCATGCACCATGCATGCCAAATCTTGGAAATCACACATGAAAATTGATACCTATAGGTAATCCCACTATAGTCTCTTGATCCTACTCTTCCTTGCTTGATCTTTGCTTCCCGTTACCTTTTTTGTACTTCCTTTTATTTCCTTAATCCAATGTTATAGTGCTTCAAGAATGCTCTAAGTGTGCAAGAGAGTGAGAGTGAGAGAATAAAGAGAGAGCTCCAAATCTGAACTGACAAAAAGGTAAACTAACCAAAATCTTATGAATTGATCATCAAAAGCCTTTTTATCAATGAGCCCTCTATTTTCTTCAATTTCCATTATTTTTCCTTCATTTTCCTCCTCACATGTAACCTATGACCTTTCACCTTCCTTTTATCCTAATTTCCATAATTTTCATAAATAACATGCCAATTAATGCCTCTTTCCTTTCCAACGCCTTTGCCATTGCCTTTTCCAATTTCCTTAGCCATCATAACCGAAAGTGATACCCACTAGGATGTTTTTACCACTATTCAACTTGGAACATGTGCCCCGTGACCTTGGTCTTATATATTTTTACATCGATTTTTAACCAAGGTTGTTACAATTCATGGGTTGATGTGGAATATTTTTAGCCATTCATGTAAGATTGTTCAAGAGGTAAAAAGGCATGTTTTGTTATGCAACTAGCTCACAAAATAGAAGAAGAGATAGATCGATGACTTCAAAATAAGCCTCTTCATGGGTTCAACCTCCTTTACATTACACAAATGAACAATTTTTGGATGATACAAATTACAAGACCTCCTTTCTATATATAGGAGTCTAAGGGGTCATAATATAATTAGAGTCGACATAACAATAATAATGTAAGGGCACAACAATAACAATAGTGGGCTTCTATGGGGCACAATAATAACAATATGGGGACTACATGGGCATAACCATATAACAAGGGGGTTGCATTAATAACAATAAGGGAATATAGTAGTAGTATAGGGACTTAACATGCCCCTCTCCTTCAAAAAAGTGTTGTCCTCGATGCTTGAGTAGTTCTGGATGCTTCTATATAAAATTATCATCCTCCCATTCAAAATATTCAACTGTTAAGTTCTTCCACCGAATGAGATACTCTGAAATTGATCGATTTTGTAGCTGTTGGGTTCTTATTTCCATGACTGATTCAGGTTCCAATATGATTTTTTATTCCTCGTTAGGTTCTGCCAATATTGTTTGAACAGGGATCTTGTCACCTATAACCTTCATTAAGCATGAAACATGGAATACTAAGTGCACTCGGGAAGATGCAGGAAGCTCCAATTTGTATGTTCTAGTACCAATATTTTCAACACGTTGTAAGGACCATAGTACTTTGGTAATAATTTAGTACCCTTTTTAGCTTGCTTGAGGGACATTTATTTGTATGGTTGTAGCCGTAAAAATACCTAGTCGCCTACATCAAAAATTATTTCACTACGATGTTGATTTGTCTGTTGTTTCATTTGATTTTGCACCAAAGTGAGATTATCCATTAAGAGTTGGAGAATTTGTTTTTGATGCTTGACGTGATCTTCCATTACTTGAAACTTAGAATTTTCTCTTAAAGATGATGTGATGGATGGTGTATGATATCCATAAAGTGCCATAAATAGGGGCATTTTTGCTTAAGTGTTATACCACCATTCAACCAAAGGTAACCACTTGACCCATTGAATTTTTTATCAGATACAAAGAAACGAAGATATCCTGCCAAACATTTTTTCACTATCTATGTTTGTCCATTTATCTTGAGAGTTTATGGAGTGGTAATTCCTGCCAATGCACTACAAGTTATGAACAGACTCATTTCTTCTTTCTCTGGGGTTGGCTCCTAGTGTATGTCCTCTTCTTTTCACATTTCTTGATCCTTTTCTTCCTCCTCTTCACAATCTATGTAAAATAATTTCTTCTCAGAACACTTATGACCTTTAGTGTATTTTCTATCACAACTGTAACAAAACCCTTTTTCTCTTTTTTCTTCCAATTTTTTTGGTGTCAAGATTGTAGGTTGTGGAAGGCTATGAGAAGCAACACTTCCATATTTATAGTTGTGAGTGGTAGGATTCCTTGTTTCCATAATTTTTATTTCATTTTTTCTTGCCAACCTGAATGCCTTCTCCAATGTATCAGGTTCCCAAAAACAAAACTCATGTTGAATGTTATCCTTTAAAGTACCTATGAATACATAAATCCTCTGCTTCTTTGGAATATCATTTAACCTTATATTCAATTTTTGGCAGTCCTCAATGTGCTCTTCCATTGAACCGTTTTGTTTGATATTTATCAATTGGCTAAAGAAGATGTTTCTCTTTGTATCCTCAAAATGTGTTATCATTTCCTCCATAAAAATGGATAAAGTGACCATTTGTTTACAAGAGAAAAGAGATTGATACCATGAAAACCTATTTGGTTCTAAATATAAATTTACAATAGATACCTTTTGTGTGTTTTGCATATTATGGAGATCAAAATATTTCTCCATTTGTAGTATCCATGTTAAGGGATCCTTGCCATAAAACTTCCTCATATCGATCTTTGGAATATGGTGGGTCATTAATCCAACATTAGATTCTATGAAATCATTATTAACATTTCTTAATTTCTCATCATGAGTTTCCTCTACTACCTTTTCGTCATTAGGAAACCTTTCTTGTAGTAGCTTTGTCCCACCTTCCTTCAAACCTTCCATTTTTTTCTTCAAATTTTCCATGTCTTTCTTCAAATTTGCTTCTATGCCATTAATATTAGCTTCCATGGCATAGATAAAACTATTTATCTTAGCTTCGATCTCATTCTTCAAATCATCCATCCAATTTTGCTTACTAGGTGTTTCTATTTTCCTGATTCAAGTCATTTTTTTTTCTTGCTTTTAGGAGCTCAATCTTGAAACGATTGTAACTCTATAATTTCAGATCTCAAAGTTCTAAAATTTCATCTTGTCGTAGCCCTCTAAGTCCTCTTCATAACCCAACAAGTATGATCAATATTGGATTCCCCAAGAAATCGTTATGCCCAATCTCCCACGATGAACTGATTATAGACTGGTTCAGTAGAGCACACTTGTATGACGTGCCATGTGTCACTATTTTGACCTTCGGCCATGCAAACCATACCCAATGAACTATAGTTTATCCTATTGCTTTGAATTTTTATGAAATTTGAATCTGATGTTGAAATCGAAAGTTATAATGATTTTTCCAAGGTCACATGTTTGAGATCGAATTTGGGATACTACAAAATCCCTAAATTCCTTGGATCATATCTCCAAACATATAGCGATACAAGATCTGAAATTCTGACACGAGTTTCATCAATATTTTGGATCAAATGGGTTTTAATTTTAAATTCTGAAACTTCGTATAAAAAAACGTATAGCGATAATTCTATGATGACCTATTTGAAGCAGCGAAACCCTAGAACCCAAAGTTCTGATACCAAATGCTATGCAACCAACTCACAAAATAGAAGAAGAGATAGATCAACGACTTCAAAATAAGAATCTTCGAGGGGGAAACCTACCTTAAATTACACAAATGAATAATTCTTGGATGATACAAATGACAAGGTCTCCTTTCTATACATAGGAGTCTAAGGGGTCAAAATATAATTAGAGTTGACATAACAATTATAATGTAATGGCACTCCAATAACAATAGTGGGCTTCTATGGGGCATAATAATAACAATATGGGGACTACATGGGCACAATAATACAATAAGGGAGTTTCACTAATAACAATAAGGGGCTACACTAGTAGTATAAGGACCTAGCATGTTTTCATGATTTTCCTTCTTTATATGATGTAATAATCTGATATGACATAAGAAGATAAAACTAAATCTTCCCTCACATGTAATATACTTTTGAGCTAAGAAAAAAGACTATTCTCATGGATGTTTGAGCCATGTTTGAGGTATACCTCTAGTCCCATTTGGTTCTGGCTTTGACTTGTTTATAAATTGTGTCCATGAATTTTCCTCTAATTTCCTATTTTTGAACCACTTTTCTCCAAATTGGGGTAATCCTGTAAATTATGATACTATTTATTAAGAGAGGTGTATAGTTAAAATAACAACAATGACACTTTCCCCATCAAAATTATGAGAAAAATCCATGGTTACTTCAAGATTATATCCATCAAATTCGTGGAAAATCCCAACCAACCTACCTCTTGAAGGATGGACAAACATTTAGGATTCAATTTTTTAGCTTCAAACTTTGAGGACTATTATCACTCTCATTTTTAAACTATGTATGAAAACCCATTGAAATTTTTCAACAATGAACATTTTTTTTCTTTGAGAAAACCACTTCACTATATATGAAATATTAGGGACAGGAAGACATATTGTGTGTTGACATGAATTCATATTTATAGCTCCATGTTTACACAAAAAAAATTTACAATTTTAAGTTGGCACAAAATTGTTTTCGCAATTCTATGTTTCAAAAATGTTTTGCAATTATGAGTTGACAAAGAATCATTTTCACAGTTCCATGTTTCAAAAAAGTGTTTCAGACTTGGATTTGACTAGGTTATAGCTCATAATTCTATATAGCTAAAAAAAACTATTGAGGACCAATTCTTTCCCATAAACAAGATTCAAAAATAACATGATTTCCTTATAGTTTCTGAGTATTAGCATACCAGAGTGTGCTCTGTTTTTTCACTATGTTGTGTCTCTATAACTTCATGTTGAGAAATTTTATGACTTAAATTATGTCTTATTAAATTATGGAATGGGGCTCGTAATCTATTGAGGTATCAACAACGTACATGCAAAAATAAGCCTAACTAGTTTGAAAACAAAAGACACTACAACATTTTGCTATAAGAATAGTCTTTAGGAATTTGATTGAACATCGATTCACCTCTTACATGCCATACAAACATAGGTACAAATAATAAATTAAAAAATAATCACATTTGTCAGCATTGTAAAGATGTCTAATAGGTTTAATAATTCCTATAGCTCAATAAGAAGATCACACAGTGTCAAATGAAAGAAAGCATGTAGAACAAAATAAATTCATTGAAGAGTTATCAATTTTATTCATGTAGTCTTTTGATTGCCTATGGATTCCCAAGGTTAGTATCTCTCCACACCAAGGGTCCTCATACCATTCCACATAAAATATCACAATTTGCAAATTACAAGAGCAATGTCGGAAATGACGCAATTTTTTCTATGCATATAAATAAAATAAATTACATAAAAGTAAACTATAATAACTTTGCAAGTGCATCCCAAGAAAGGGTTCCCTTCCTAAATGGGAGCATTGCAGGAATATTAAATTAAATTAACAATTGATTAATAATAGGGAATTTCCATTAATTCTCAGAAAAATCACAGTGTACAGAGCTTTATTTTACAAAATATGGCTGCTACACAAGTCTCAAAATTACAGAAACTAACCCATCAATGATAGCTTACATCTTTATGTATAAACTCATTCCTTAATAGCTTGGACCACGAAATCGAAATATGGGGATCTTGGAGCCATACACTACTAAAATAACCTAGCATTACAACAATGATTCAAAATAAGAACATGGATTTTAACTTCTTAGTAGGACTGTTACATTAAAACCACATCCCTAGGATGTAAAAATATTTTTTGTTCAACAAATAATATATCAAGAGATGTTGTGATCCAAGTATTTAAACCAATATCTAGGCAGGGAGTACAAAACTAGGTGTAATTGTTAGTTTCCTGTAGCGACTTTTAGTAGTTCAATTTCTTATGATAATTCATCTTTGTTCACATGATTTGTGAACTCTAGGTAGTTTTCTCAACAATTGTTAGTCCTATACCACATATAAAGGCTATGACACCCAAGGTTAATCAAGGAAAATACACCAAAAACACAGACTAATTCACGAGGAAATGTGTTAAATTGTGAATAATCACCTCATTTAACTCGTAACTGCTTAGAATACAAAGATGAAATAAATGATGACAAAATATGGAAAAATGAGGAATGAAACAAGGTGTGCAGGGAAAAAAGGTGATCTGACATATGAAGAAGATGGGTCAAACTAGAGACCCATCATCTCCCCCGCATCTTGAATTTTTCATGCACTTGTGCATAGGTATCTTAGACTAGAATATTAAGTCATGCTAAACCCTTCCCTTATCTTGCTTGAAAAAATTTCAACTTTAGCTTTATGCGATGATTTTCCAATCAATTTAACTTCACATACTAAAGTTTACTCCTCTTAGTTAAAAATAGATTTCGAGTCACTACCCTGTCCCTAGCTTCTCTAAGTTGTGCATTTATTTCCTTTAAGTTTTGATTTTCCTTCTTGATATGTCTATCCAAAACCTCATACTCTTTATGCCATTGCTTAATTTTTTTTTATCTTCTCACTTATTGTTTTATTTCATTGTGATGTTTCATGAATATCAACTACTGGTATTCATTTTGTTAATTCAAAATTTTCAAGATTAGGGGCATAAGGTATTATGGTTTCTTTAGTATATTCAGCCTCTTTGAATACTTCATAATCAAAATCAAAATAGGGGAGATTAATTATATTCCAAGTTACTTCCTCACTTACCTAAGACACAGCCATATCTACTGGAACTTGCTCTTCTAAAGGGCACGAAGTAAAAACTTTAGGTTTAGTTCCTTACTTGAAACCAATGCCCTTGTCATCATGATACCATGTTCAAGTTCTGAAAGGTGTGATTTTGACAATAATGACTTCATCTACATCTTCAAAGTGCTATTCAACTTTATCCAACAATTTTTTTTTATTTTTCCATGGGTAACTCTAAGAGGGATTACTTTTGGTTCTTCCTTGTATTTTCCTTCTTTTGTTACAACCTTCTTATTTTTATTCCGACGAGAAAATTTCTTACTACGTGTAATTTCCTTTTTCATGGGAGAATCTCTATTTCTAAAGGAGGTTCCTTTTCTTTTGTGGTCAAAAATCCCTAATCCTCCTGGATGGCTTCTTCTTCTTGGAAATAGACATGCCTTCAACCTCCATGGATACCCTCTCTTCTACTTCCTCTACCTTCTTCTTATGAGAGGAATCCCCATTTATTTCTTTCTTCTTGCGTTTGAGGAGTGTTTCTCACCCTTTCCTCAAAAAAATTCCTACAACATAGGGTGAAGATTTTTTCTCAAACCCTCCCTAGAAAAGAAAGTGACACCAAGTTTGTTTTTTCCTCTTTAGTTCCTCTTGCCACTGATTAAATAGACTGGTTTTTTCCTGCTTTGGAAG
Organism: Pinus tabuliformis; assembly: GCA_031772625.1. NCBI lineage: Eukaryota > Viridiplantae > Streptophyta > Pinopsida > Pinales > Pinaceae > Pinus > Pinus tabuliformis. Next base: position 1,107,238,250 of record CM062817.1, on the reverse strand, counting down.
ATCTTGCACCCTTTCCATATTGGTTAAGCTTTTAAAATATAAAAAGGGAGATTCATTCTTCATCCTCCTTGAGAGCATGAGAGAAAACACATATGATATCAAAATGTGATAACATACCTTCCCACACAATTGATATATTTATGTACCATATAAATAACTTCATATTATTCTTCTCTGATCCAAGAGTGAGAGGCTCCTTTTCTCCAATTTGGATTCCAACACTGTGGCACAAGAAATTGATTACAACCAAATTCCTTAACCACATTTTAAAACCAAAACTCCCCACCTTGGAGGAGAGAAATGATCTAGGAAATTGATTCCTCTGAGATGACAAGGCCTAATTGTTTTAACTAATATATGTTCATGTTGAAGCCTTTTGCAAAATATATCGCCACTTTGGAGTTATACCCCTGAAACTTCTCATAGAAAGGAATCCACCATGCCTCCTCCAAAAATTTCCTTCCCTATAGAAAATTATTAATAAAATCAATCCAACTCTATTCATGCTGTGGCAGTAAAGTCTTTGACATATTGGTCTAGTTTTTTGGAGATTGATTCATTCTTAGCTCTTTACATTGTGAAATATTGGACAAGGAAATGTGGTGGATGAGAAATATTTATCAAGTTTCAATTATTTCTTAAATTGTGGGTTAAACGACAGTTCTATCGATTTGACATGAGTAAAATCATTTTGGAGCATGGACATGTGTAAGCTGTTTTGATATTTGAATTGAATGTAACATGATAAAATGACAGAGGGAATGATTGGTACATCAACAATTAGTTTTCCATGCATGTATGGAGATAATAATGGATTTATGTGCATTTCTCAAAAGCTAATGATATGTTTAAAAGTGAAATTTCTCCTTATGATAATTACCTTTTGGTGACCTTTAAAACCTATCAGAATGGGTAGGTCCATTACCTGTGCCATGCCAGAAGTATTGATTGTTTCTGTTAAACTCATGAGTTCTCATAGTTCCTCTAATTGATTACACCTATTGACTAGTTACTAGAATTGAAGACTCCTAAAACACATTATTATACAAAAAGAACGATCAAAATTTCTAAAAATATTAGTACTCTACTCTTTGTATGAATGAACTGTGTATTTCCCTTGTGATACGATGTTCTTTGCAATTCTACTGACCATTTCCCACTCCATTGTTGATCTTGATCATTGAATATTCCTACTATATTAGAACATAAGGAAATATAACTACTACGAGTAGAATAGGGTCTAGTTCACACACCCTATGATAGACTATCAATTTTGCTCCATCCTAGTAGTCTTCATACTCTTTTCATCACCCACCTTGAAACCTGTAGTTCTTGTGTGGCACAAAATCACGAGTATTCACATTTCCCGTATAATCAAGGTACAATCCTTCAACATGTGAATAAAGGTTTTGAGGTCGAGCATGACAAGGAATCATTAGATCACAAACCATTAATTTATTCCATTAACCGATGTGACACCACTCACCTTTAATGATGATGTTATATACCTAGGGGGGATAATATGGGGTACCAAGGGAGGTACCCAAGGTAATAATGTAATAATGGGATGGGCCATAGTAATAAATAAGGTGGTTAACCCATGTCATGTAAGGGACCACAAGTAGTTAATAATAATGTAATGGGCCCATGGTATTAGTTTGATGGTATGAGGGAACCATGGTAATGATCCATGGTATTGTATGTATGAGGCCTATATAGAGGCTAGAGACTCCACATGGGAGATAGTGAAGGATTATTGTATGAACAGGCATATGGCTTGTGGATTGTTTTCCTTCCTTAAGGAGTGAATGTATGGTGTTGCCCTACCTTAAGGGTTTTGATAATAAAGAAGCATTTCTATCTATTTCTATCTTATTTCTGGGTATATTGTGTTCTCTTATATTTTTAGATCAGATCTATAACAAGTGGTATCGGAGCTATAACAAGTGGTATTAGATAGAAATGCTTCTTTATTATCAAAACCCTTAAGGTAGGGCAACACCATACATTCACTCCTTAAGGAAGGAGAACACTCCACAAGCCATATGCTTGTTCATACAATAATCCATCACTATCTCCCATGTAGAGTCTCTAGCCTCTATATAGGCCTCATACATACAATACCATGGATCATTACCATGGTTCCCTCATACCATCAAACTAATACCATGGGCCCATTACATTATTATTAACTACTTGTGGTCCCTTACATGACATGGGTTAACCACCTTATTTATTACTATGGCCCATCCCATTATTACATTATTACCTTGGGTACCTCCCTTGGTACCCCATATTATCCCCCCTAGGTATATAACAGATGATGAGTTCCAAGGTACCCCAAAACATCTTGTGAGGTATGAATAAAGGTGATGATGTTGAGTCACCTGCAATATCCAATGAACATGAGACATTGATGTATTCCCACTGATCATTAGGGAGAGAAATTTCCATTAATGTATTCAAGCCTCTAAGTACTATAAGAATAGTCTATAAACTTTTATCACAGATAATATGTTGGAGTCAATGGGAAAAAAATCATTAGAAGAAGGGCCTTAATGGATCCCACATCAACTAACATGTGAAAAACAAAAAATTGAAGAGTTATGACTTAGAAATATTAGAAACCTACAAAAATAATGAATTTTCCCTGCGAGAAATTAGTTTTCAAGCTGAACCTTGGCCCAATCTTGACACAAGGTGGTTTTTACAATTAGGTTCCATTAATGTCACAATGTGGTTTTAACAATTAGGCCCCATTATATTTTTTTTCTTTTTTCCCTTTATTTTCATTTTAAATTGAAGAGAAAGGGTTCAAGAAGAGAGAGTCGGCGTAGGAAGATGATCTTCCTCTCTTAATACTTCCATACCATCATCCTGACAAATGTTTGCTATAAATTCTACCTTAGACATCGGTTTTCAATACAACTTCAACCTATTCCCATACACAATAAAGTAAGTTTGGTTTTCATCAATAGTCTTAATCCAAATTTATCCTTTTTTTTAAATAATTTCTATTTCATATGGCCCTAGCCATTGGGTTGTAAACTTCCCCTTAAAAAATTTAAACCTTGAATCAAAGAGGAGAGTGCAATATCCCTACTATAAATGTTTCTTTTGTATAAATTTATCATGCCATTTCTTTATTTTTTTCTAAACTAAGGTCATCTTTTGGATGACATATTGCATGATATCATCATGCTAGCTCAACTACAATAACATTTATTGTTGTGCCTCTGTCAGATCCATTCTTAGTTGGGTTGTAGTCTAAGAGGTTTTTTTCTGAAATTCTACAAGAAGGAGGACCTGTTTCCCATAGACCAGTTCATAAGGAGTACTTCCTGTGGTACTTTTCAAGGTTTTTAGGTAAGCACATAGTGCTTTATTCAACCGTTCTTCCCAATCCTTGTGATGAATCTACACCATTTTTATTACAATAGATTCCAATACCTTATTTATGGATTCCACTTGACTGATCGCTTGAGGGTGGTATGGGGTAGAAGTATTATGACTGATTTTGTATTGCTTTTGATGGATTTAATAAGTCTTGATGTAAATTGTGTGCCTTGATCCGTGAAAATATCTTTGGGCACGCAAAACTTGCTAAAAAATTCCTCATAAAGAAATAAGTGTTCATTAGCTCAGGATAGGGCCTTGGCCTCTACCTATTTTGTGACGTAGGAAATACACACGAGAATGTACTTTTTTTCCTTTGATATATGTGAGATGGGGCCTACAAATTCAAGGGCCCACTTCTCGAATGATTCAATGAACACTTGTGGGTGAAATTTCATTTCATTGGCTTGCATATGTCACCCCATTCTCTAGAAATTTCGAAACTATTACACATATTTCTTAGAATCTTTAAAAATACTAGGCCATTAATAACTAGTCTGCAATATATTAAAGGTTTTTTTGCTTATTAGAGAAATGATCCCCACATGGCTCATTATGACAATAATTTAGGAACTCAATCATTTCCTCCTCCCGGACACACCTTCGAATAATGAGTTCTACCCTTGTATGGAACATGTAGCCATTAATCCATGAGTGTGTTACATTTGTCCTTATAATTCTTCATTTATAACGAGTTGGTAGTTGTTGAGGCAACTTTCCTATTGTTGGATAATTTTCTATGTATGAAAACCTTTGCAAGCCAAGGCAAGTGAGTAGACACTGCAAATAATTGTTCATCAAGGAAATTAACATCTAGAGGAACAATAACACCTTCATTATGTAACCTAGAAAAGAAATCAACAACCAAATTTTCCTTACCAGATAGGTCCACAATCATGACATTAAATTCCTATTGTAGCAAGATCCATGTCATGATATTTCCATTGGTTACTGATTTATTCATCATATATAATATGGCGGAGTAGTTGGTGTGAATGAAAAATTCATAAATTGCAATGTAATTCCTTAATTATTTATAGAATGCACCACTGCTAAGAATTCCTTCTCCATCATAATGTAGTTTAGCTCAGCAGGGGTTGGGTTCTTACTCATATAATATATGGCATAATAATACTGGTCTTATTTCTGCCCAAGGATAGCCCCCAAATTTGTGTCTGAGGCATCCATGGAAATATGAAAGGGGAGGGACCAATTAGGCCCCTTTAATATGGGTGCAACATATTTTTTTCCTTTCAAAGTCTCAAAAGCACATTAACATTGATCATTCTAAATAAAATCAATATCTTTGGACAACAACTTAAGTAATGATGCAGAAATATTTGTAAAATTCTCAATAAAACTTCCATAGTACCTAACAGAACAAAGAAAACTTCTCACCTCTTTCTATGCTTTGGGAACTGGTAGTTGGGATAAAACTTCTATTTTTGATGGATCTACCATGGTTCCTATCGAAAAAAGAACATGATTGAGCACTACACCCGTAGTCATCAACATACAACATTTCACATTACTTAGGGCAAGGTATGCTTCTTGGCATCTTATCAACACTTTCTCGATATTTTTCAAATCTTCCTCAAATGTGTCATCTTAAATAGTGAAGTAACATTGTATACACCACTACACAATTATGAATAAGGTCCGAAAAGATCCCTAATATCTCTCTTTGAAAGGTGGCAAGGGCGTTACATAGAAAAAAAGATAACACATGGTAGGAAAAATTTCCCGAAGGGTAGGTAAACATGGTATTCTCCCAATCCTCCAGAGCTATTTGGATATGCTTGTATCCACTGTACTCATCTAAAAATAAGAAATATCTATTTCTTAATAGGGATTATAAGAACTAGTCAATGAAAGGGAGATAAAAGTAATATTTCATAATAGCTTTGTTCATTTCTTGGAAGTCTACATATACACGCCATTTCCCTGATGGTTTAGGCACCACAGCTAATGGGGCATCCCATTTAATGTTAGATATCAAGTAGATTAAATTAACATTAAGAAGTTTATGTAACTCCTCTTTAAAAACCTCCTTGAGTGTTGGGTTCATGCACCACTTGGGATTCCTAACATGATGGGCATCAATATGAGTGTAAATATGATGTGAATATATCTCAAGATCAATTCCCTTCATGTCACGATATTCCAAAGAAAAGGATTTTATATATTTTTGTAAGACTCATGTTAGTTCCTTCTGCTAAACATCAATAAGTTCACTATTAATATTCAAAAATTTCCTAGGACTAACTTAAGCAAGAATACAACATGATTCCATTTTCTGTGAAGAGATTAGAAGACAAAAATGTTAAATCATCAATTTAATGAGCATCAAATTTTAAACTTTTTTCCAGTTCACGAGTATTAGGAGTATGTAAAAATTCAAAATTACAAAGGAAAGAATTAAGTTGATCCCCTTCTATACATTCTTTAAAATTCCTTACTTGATCCACTGTGCACATAGGTTGTATTGTGTCTTCATCACTGGTTGAATCACCAAACCACAAGGTTCCTTCAAACTCTATGAGAGACTTTGCAAGTGGCTACAATGTTATATGTTTTATTGCACCCCCATGGAAAATAAACATGTTTCCAGATCCGCATCCTCTAAAAGCACCTTCGGTAGCAAGCCAAAAAATTCCCAAGATTGTAGCATGACCCCCTATTGATGTCTTAGATTCAAAACCAAAAAATATATAGGGTACTCACACGAGTTTAGGGAAATAATGACATCATCTAGTCCTTGAAGTATTTCACTTAAACTCAATAACAACAAGGGTGGAAGCTATTATAAGAAAGTTCATCATGTCACTTAAAAGAATTAAATCTAGACGGGGAGGATATCATTCCTCCAAACCACCTGATATAAACTCAATTGAAACATACACACACATACACACATACAAGAGGGGGCAGGGGTGGATGTTAACAAATGTTTCTCAATTATTAAGTTTTTAAGAAAATAGGAAGAATTAATCATTTGAGAAGGTATATATATATATATATATATATATCTAGATATATAAACCACCAACTTCAGAAATTGACTTGAAATAGTTCTTGGAATCATTTTGAATCTGGCCATAAGATGATGTCTTCTTCTAAATGGAAGTGCTATTTAATAGTGTTTTAAAGATAACCAAAAATTATTGAAATACTGGTTTGAAAATGACCATAAACTATTGTCTAGTAGAATGTAACACCCTTGGTACGCTCACCTTGATTTTTGTAACGTAATTGTATTTACATTATAAATTATTAGAATTTATTTGAATGGTCTAAAGAGTGGAACCACGACTCCATGATATGAGGGAGAAAAGGAAGAAGAACCTGAGTGTTGTTAGCTAGCACCATTTCTTAATCAAATGTGCAACTAGCAAGAAATATCAAAAAGAAAATTCCACGAGGAACATGAAAAGACTCACAAGAAAAAGGATAAAAGGCATTTGAACAACAAGAGTTGTTTGGAATTTTTTTGAATGAAATAAGTTTGAGGACATAATTAGATTTTTGGGCAAGGATCCAAGCTCGTGAGCATGATTTCTAGATGAGTTTTCTTGAAAAATTCCCTTGGATCATGGATTTGGCTCGAGGGTGACTCATGCAAGAAATATAGGCTATGGCTAGTCTAAGGTTGGGTGCAAAATCAAAGTCACACCTTCAATTTTAGCCATTGTTAGATCTCAGCTAGTGTTATTAGTTGTGACCTATGAATATGATGATTAGTTATTTATTGAAATTAATGTATATCTCTATGATAATTTTGCATGGATGTAGGAAACTATTGCATGGAATCAAAAGGCAAAATGTCTTAACTTTTTTGTGGATTATATTGAAATTATGCCTTGAGGTTGTAAGAAACATGTCTTGATTTTTATGAGCAGGTCAATATGTTGAATGTGGACATGTAGGGTGTTGTGATTACTATTTCACACTTTTCTACTATGACTTTTATTTTGGGAGGTTACAGAAGCTAAAACTTGGACCATGGTGAGGGGAAATCCTGTTGATCCTCTGGTCCAGTTTTCAGATCTTGGATAGAAAAGTTTTTAGGAAATATGAAGTTGGGATTTTTGAAACGAATCTTTAAAAATGTCATGTTGGAATTTATTGTATAAATTTTCTTTTTGGAGGTTCCAGAAGATGAAACATGGTCCACAATGAGGGGAAATCCTGTTGATTTTCTGATACAAATTTCAGATCTTGGATCACGGGTGCGATTATCTTTTTTAATGCAACAATGCGGTCTATATTTAAAAGAGCACTGAAATGGTTGAGTTCATTTTTATTTTCTAAATTTGGGAAACAATTTCATATCAGTGTTGTTTTTTATTTAAACGTACTGGTGCCGTTTTATGTGAAAGAGAACTGGCATGATAACTTATTTTTTATTTTTCCAAAATTCAACAAACTGTTGTGAGTATTATTTAAATGCCTGAGTGCTCTTATTATTTAAATGGATCGGTGTAGTTTATTCTCATTAGTGCACCAATGAGGTTTAAAATCTATTTGAAATTTTATTTTCACGTAAAATGGTATATTAATCTCAAATTATCCTTTAGGACGCATCCACATGAATTACAATAGTTCATAGTATACATTTTCACAAAGTTGCCTTGTTCTTGAAAAATGGTTTCAAAACTATATTGAAATTCAGATTATGGTTATATGGTTCTTGAGATTAATTTTAAATATTCACACAAAATTTTATTTCTGATTTTTCTAAAATACAGGGACAATATCTCAATAAGATTGAATTGTCAATTCTTCAAATTCTAGCTCATTCCATATTGTTGATCAAATTCCTTCGCAGAGTTCTCCCTTTCCATCTCGAGTAAGTTCAAATTTTATTTATATTTTGATTATCTAATTAAATTTTTTTGTTTTAATCCATGTCAATTTGAATACAAATGCGTGCAAATTATTTGCAGGATCCAAATTCAGAATCGAGTTCAGATGTAGAAAATATTACTCCATATTATTTTCAAAAACATCAGAAGCTCTTATCAAGAGAAACATATCACAAGCAGTTGGTATATGAAAATGGACAGTCTCTTCACCCTACCAATTGGAACATGGAATATTCTAGCCGCAATCTTGGATCAACAATGGTAATAATTGTTTGGTATACTGAAATTTTAACAAACCAATTGCATTGTCATTCTTAATAATATCATTGATATTGTACTAATGATCATTATTTTTTTAAATTAGGATCCTAGTGATGATGTGGGACCGACCTACAATCTTTCAATGCACCCCACTACAAATTCAAATCGAGAGAAGGTTGCATTAAGAGAAATATTCAGAGAGGAATCATACAAACAATGGTTGAATCAACCACTTATTCAATTCCCACTATGTCTAGATTCACCAATTAGGAATGACTACAACAATAGTAGTTTTTCATCACAAGTTGGCAATGGAGGCAATCAAATGGAGGTTGGTATGGATGATTACTTACAGGATATAATTTCCATGGAGGCAACATTGTTATATGCATTCCATAACAATGAGATATGGGATGATGCTCATAACATTGATACCTTATTCGAAAGTTTGAAATGTGCTTCCACCACCCCTCTCTTTGGATCTGGCAGCAAGTCAAATTCTACTCAGCTGGGTACAATGATGTTGTCGTACAACGTGAAAGAAAAATTTGACATGTAGAATGCATGTTTCTCGGCAATATTGAGGTAATTGAATTGCATGATCAATCAAGTTCCTTATATTTCATCACACAATCAAATTTAAAAATGGTTGATTTTATGAATGTTAAATATTGACATTGTACAATTATATTATCCAAAAACCATGGGATATTCAAATATAAGGTTATTCTGAATGATAATTTCTTGTACAGTAGCTGCAAAGAGGCAAAGCAGTTGTTGAAAATTTTGGGTGTTGAATACATATCATATCATGCATGTCCAAATGGTTGTACTATATATAGAGGAGAATCTCCAGATAAATATATATGTCTAAAATGTGGGAATGACAAGTACTGTAATTCAAAAAAAATGGGTAAATAACATTGTGCTCCTAATAATATATTGAGGCACATGCCTATAATCCCAAGGATTCAAAGACTCTTTTGTTGCAAAGAATTAGCTATGTTGTAGGGATGGAATGCCTCACACAGAAGTAGTTCATGGGTTATGTGAATCCTAACATATCCAATAACCATGAAGCATATAGAGGATACATTGTTTGAAAAATTCAAGGATGAAGTACGAAGTCTATGACTCAGCATAGCCATGGATGGCGTCAACATATTCCCTCCAAAACACCAACTATTATGTTTGGCTTATAGTAGTGATAAATAACAATATCCACCCATGGTTGTTCGTGAAGAATGAACATATTATGTTGGGCCTCATAGTCCCTGGTAGAAGACAAGTGAAGAATATCGATGTCTACTTACAACCATTAGTAGATGAATTTAAGGAATTATGGGAAGGGATACATGTGTACGATGTATCAAGACCCATCATAACAGAGAAGAGTTTTATGTTGTAAGGCATATGTGCTTACACCATACAAGATTATACAGGATTATGAGTTTTATCTGGTAAATTAAATTCTTATTGATTTGTTTAGTAACAATATTGTTTTCCATATTAATTTAATTCATTGCAATTGTTCATATTTTAATGGTCACTAAAATGTCAGCATGTATACAATAATTTTGCAGGACTTGTAATAAAAGGGTATTATGGATGTAAATGTTGTGGACCTTCTCTAAAGGCTAGGTGGTCTGACCACCTATGAAATCTATTGTATGACTTATCCAGGTTATTCCTCCTAGAAGAACACCCTTACAGAAGATCAACATCTTCTTTCAATGGTAAAGCAGAGAGAACCCAAAGGCCTGCAATAATGACACCAGTTATATGGCTTAGAGAATATGGGATGGAGAAGGAGAAGGAGTTTTCAGAAATGTTCATTCAAATGGGGAGCCTAATAATGTTTGATGATCCACATTTCTTCAACACATATGTTAAGAAATTTCCCAGTGGGATGAAAAGGAAACCTAGATTTTATGAGCTCACATATTGGGAGCATATTAAGATTGCCCACTTACTGGATCTCATGCATATTTTTAAAAATGTTTCATCTTCTTTATGGAGGCACATATCATCGAAATAAAGTAATGCATTTTTTGTTAGGAGAGATATTATTTCTTCAAAAACTAAAAGGAAACATTGGCCAAGACAAGAAACTACAAGAGAGGTTGGCCCCTCTTGGTCTTTCAAAGAAGGTGATGTCCCGTGGATTTTAAATAAATATGGTCTTTCTTTGGAGAAGTAAGTTATAATGAATGTGAGGTTGCCTTCTTTATATGGGTCTTGACTACGACATTGCTTCACTATGGATGACCATTTTTCAGGGGTTGAAATCACATGACTATTTGAACCTTCTAAGACTACATATGTCAAAAATATGATTTTTTTTCTTTTTTTTTTATGTAAAGGGATATTTTATGATTAATTTTTGTATAATGTACTATTTATTATGCAGTGTCATTATTCTCTACTCGTGCGTGGGTGTGTGAACCATGACTTCCCCTAAGACCTATGACCTACCATATCTAAATAATATACATTTATACATTGGATCACATCAAATGAGATTCATATGGCTAGTATTCCATGGTGGAGACAAGAGATAGCTGAGATTGTTTGTATGTTTGAGAAGGAACTGTCAACGAGTTTCATGGACTTGTAGGTTCATATTCTAATTCACCTAGTAGATGAGGTTGAATTAGTTGGATTTGTTTCTTATTGTTGGATGTTATTCCTAGAGAGGTACATGAAGAAATTGAAAGGTCTTGTTCGACAAATGGAAAAACTTGATGGGTCTATGGAATAGGGGTATATATTGTATGTATCTTTCTATTATGCTAGTAAGTACATCAACTAGATCGAAAACACACCAGGTGCAGTGATTTGGGACGACGAAAGGGATGAAGACAAAAGAGAAGGGGAGCTTCTCAAAATGAATGGAGAGAGGCACATGATAAAGAGTAAGTGCAGACTTATCATTTGTCAAATTACTACATAATAAATATTCACACTAAACTTCATTTTATGCATATTTTGATCTCATACATATTATGTGTGTGTGTGTTATTTCATTAGCAAATTTAGAAACTGAAGCCATAAACAAATTCATTCTTTACAATATGGAATTGACACAATCATGGGTCGCATTGTACGGAAAGAAGAGGAGGAAATGGGACAGTGACAGCGATAATATAGGGACTTGATCCCTACTATAGGAGGATCAATATTAAATAATAAATCAACAAGATATTCTGGAATTATGGCACAGATTGTGGAGCTGCAATGATTGAGAAAATCTAGGAATGTGTTCCCTACCATTTAATGCAGATTCCTAGTATTGGGAACGAGATCCACTAATCAAGGTATTTTGGTGGGGAAAGATTCCTAGATTCATGGGGAATAATTCCTAATCATTTTGTATAAGTACCAAGTCAAATTTTCCTCTAGAGGTTGATTTTTATTAGTATTCTTGTGGAGAGAAATTGTATTTTTGCAGCTCCATTATCATTTCTTGCAGGGATGTAAGTGTGTTCATGGAAATAATGAAGACTGGGTTCATGTTCAACTTCTAAACCTTGGTCTCCTTCATAGGAATCTGAGTTTCCTTGGGTTTTGCCATCCCGGGAGCCTCAAGGCCCTTTTGTATCATTTACTTTTCTTATTTTCACTTCTTATTCACATGCATCTCTTATCCTTGTCTTTTTTCTATTTATGCAATTAGTATTAATGATTTCTTGTTGTGAGATTGGGTTAAATGGTTGAAGTAAGTTAATTTGCAGGATTAAAAACACTATTTTTTCATTGGAACTGTTAGCGCTTGAAATTTCACCTCAGGCTGAGAAAGGTAAACTCCAAGGCAACATCAAACCACTTAGCCTCGTAGCTAGCCCTACGGAGCAGGAGAGGGCTCTCTCTGGTCTATCTCGGTAGGGATCTTCAACGGGCGAGATAACCAATGAGGAAACACTGATTTTAGGCTAGTAAACTGATAAAAGGTTTGATTTGGGATTTTTAGGGTTTTGGTGGAAAATCGGGGAAAGGCAATTTTGGGTGCGGGGATTGGACACAGTTTTTGCAGGGGGTTCTTTGGGGCAAGGTAGGAGACTATATTAATGCCTTTGAATTAAGTGAATGGATAGGAATGACCGGTGAGGAGCTAAAGAGAGCAAGAAACCTTCAAGAGTTCTCTTTAGACAGATGAAAACATAAATATTAAGCAAACTTAAAAGCAGAGCATGACAATCATGAATTCTACTTTAGCACTTCATTCGCCTAATTTACAGAAGGAAAAGTAAGATGATGAATCACATAACAAATTTACAAGTACAAAGAGATACACACCATCAATACATGTAACCACAGGAATCCCAAAAAAGACTGCAAAACCCTGGTCTTTCTTCCTTTGCCAAAACTGCAGAGATACAATGAATAATACAATAGTAGCTTCTCCCTCAAAAGTCCAACCTCTCCAACCTCTGAAAATGACTAAGAAAATACATAATATAGGCAAGCTAACACCTTTCCTTACCTCTAGGGGTCGAACTCATCCTTCTAGGAGCTGTTTCAACCAATTCTAAACTGAGCACTAAAATCTAGGCAGTCAAAACAACTTGCCTCTATAAGCTAGGAAACCAATTCATTCATTAAATGTTTGCTATTTCATGAATGAATCTTCTAGAATAGGTAAATAAGTGTCATGTCAACATGAAAATACATTAATTACATCAAAGAGAGTGAAAAATCCTATCACAAGTCAAAACTGGTCAAAGTTGGGCGAATTCCTGAGTTGTAGATGAAAAATTGGCAAACTTTCCCAACAGGCCGCGCCCTGATCCTGAACAGGTCGCGCTACTTTGGAGTTGCTTTTGAGGCACTTCCAGGTGTCCAAATGAGGCAAAAGTGGGCTTTTTGGAAAGGTATGGATGTCTACTTTCCACCCCAAGTGGTATTTCTGAATTTGGTGGCCATTTGCCCCTCCAAAATTGCAATCTCCCAAGACTGCTTCCTGTGTGTCAAAAAAGTGACAGAAAATCATTTTTTGCTTGTTTTTTGACTTTCTGGAGGCCCAAAACTTGGTGAAATTTCTTGGAAATTGCTGAGAAAGTGTATCTTTGCATGAAACATCCAAAATTGCTTAGTTTTCCCAAAAAGGAGTTGTCCAACGAAAAGGTCGCGCGCCGTTGGTGGAGAAAACCTGTGTTTGGCACAAAAAATTCACAATTGACAAAATTTTCTCCAAATTTCTTGAAATTTGGGATGGGAGTCCCCAATAAAGTACCATGCTCATTCAAAGAGGCTTTGGCCAAAATTTGGAGTGGATCGGGCCTTTTCCGTCGTTTTAGTGCCTTAGCCAACCTCCTTGGATCTGGCGATTGCAATTTTGACATTTCTCTAAAACCATGACACCTGTGCAAAAAGTGAAGGAGGTTTTTCTTCTTTGGTATGTTATGGACAAAAACCTCTCTTAGTTTTCCAAAATTCATCTTTTATTGCTCTGGAACATCATTTGAGTGCGACTTGTCCCGATGTGTGAAACAAGGAATTTTGTCGAAATGGAGCGAAATGAAGGGGATAGAGGGCTTCTAAATTCTTGGGGAAATTTTTGGGAGTGGGGAGGGATGTTAGGAAGCAGGGGAAAGTGGAATCTCAGAGATTGAGTGAGGGGAAGGGGTCCAAAAGGGAAAAACACAGGCCAAACCTAGAAAATTGCCAGGTTGTAGCTAGAAACTAGGGTTTGTGCAAAAATGAGGAATTTGGGGGATCTCAGTGATGGGAAGCATTTGATAAGGTACATGAAGGATAGGGGAAGGTGTATGAACATCTGGATACAAGTTTTGCCAATGATTTGACCGTCCAAGAGAAATCGCCTTCAAAACCCTAGGAGAGGGAAATGACCTTACCTAGGCGCAACTGAAGCATGAACAAGGTGTAAAATGACTCATTAGACAATGAGATGATAATGAAAACCCTATGAATGATGATAGACTCAGCTGAATAGTGACATATATGGGCATTTGGGCAACTTTGAAAAGAGTGAGAGCAAACCCTAGACCTAATGCCTAGTGACCAAATTTTGTTTGAAGACTCACTGAAATGACAAAATTTGACCTTGACACTTCAAAATCAATTTGTAAGAGCATATTTGATCACTGGAGGAAGGCTAGAAAGATTGACACTAACATTGGCTCCAATGGGGATGGTAGCTCCTTGGAGGTGCCAAGAACCTCAGACCTCTGGGAGAGCAGACCAGTGCTTTCCCATCATTGGGCAATGGAGTCATTATTTCGGCAAACGACACAAGACTTTGACTCATTTATTGACTGAAACTTGATTCAAACCGACTTAATTATGAAACCTACATGACTGAAAACTGACTCACAAATGACTCATGACTGATTTAACTAAAACAAGATCTTACAAAGCTTATTGAAGGGCAGCAGTCCATCAAGATTTGAAATCATGATGACAACCACCTGTGTTTCTTACAAGACAATATACCATCAAACTATATAAAAATGCCAATGCAACCAATCAAGAAGATGTATTCTTGACTGATTCTTCCTATCAGAACTTCTGGTCAATAGTACAAACCTATCACTGGGCATCCAAAAACATAGTTGACCATATTCTCCTTCATCACTGAATACTGCAATAATCACTTTCACTGCTGACTGTAACAGGACTGCCACTGGATCTTGAAAAACATGAAGTTTTGCCACTACCACCTCCTGCTGAAAGAACAAGGTGTCTTTTGTTTCAATTTCTGATCTGCCTTCCTCATGTGCTTCGGTGAAAGTATGCTCATGGGCTTCAAAAAACTCTGAACAGGTAGATGAGCAGATCTCCTCTTGTAAAAACATTTCAACACATGAAACATATGAAGAATCTGAAAGGTAATCCTGTATGCTATGATCTTCTGTAGTCTGACAATATGGTAGGTCATCTTCATATGATATCACAACCAAATTATCAAGTTCCTTATTACATTCTTCAATATTATCAAGCACAATATTATCATTTACATCGTCTACCACAAATTCACTCAAAGAAACTTTTTCACTTGCTTGAGCAAAGATCTCACCTTGCTGTTCATGAGCAGACTGAATGACCTCCTCATGAAGATCTAGTACTGGTGAGATGAGAGCATTTAGGTCTGCTACTCCATTTTCTTCATTTGAGGCAGCCGCGACAATACAACTCTCTTTTATGAGATCCGGAACAACATGTTTTGCCTCATCACAATTTATCTCCCGATCTGATTTATCATCATCACTTTCTGAGATTGGAACATTACTTTCCTGCGTTACCTGCATGCTGTCTTCTTCTATGGACAGATCTGAAACAACATTTGCTCTTTCCTCATTTTCAACCATATGGAAATCTTCAGCCTGCTGATCTTGACAAATATCCTCTAAGATTTCTGTGTGCTGCTGAAATGGATTCTCATACAGAGCCTCCATAATCTCAACGTCCATAAAATTATCATCTTCATAAAACTTCTCAAGGCTTTCAATAAAACTATAAGCATGCTTGCAACAGTCATGAACCAAATTTAATGATGGATAAGATGCTTGATATCTTTCAATGAACAAGGCATGAAAATCCTTTAAACAGTAAATACAAGCAGGTGGCAAACTTTCATACCATGATTGGGCTTCACCTTCCAAAGTGGCCAGGAATATCTTCATCAAGCAATCTTCAAGAAAATTCACCTTCAACTTGCGAATATGCATATGAAATCTAACTAGATGAAGAGCAGCATCCTTCTTACCATCATCATTAAATATAGGCAAATTCCTTGACCAATCTACCTTTGGAATTTTATTTGGAAAACCAGGGATGTGATCTCGGCTCAAGGGAGCGTATCTTCTTGCAATCTAATCCATCTTGAAAAGCTCAAAGCTACTGATCTCTCTGCAGTGAAGTCACCATGAAGCACAGGTGGCTGGATTCTTCAGTGAAAAGAGTCGCCAGGTGAATGATTTCAGCCTTGTCAGTGTCTGATCGTTGTTCACCATCAACAATCAGAACTGAACTTGATACATGTACTGGGGTAAAATGCAAATGAACTGTTGTATTCACAAGCTCACGGAGATGGACTGAATCAGTGTTTATCTACTTCCGCTTATGCAAAGCAAAAGCGTTTCGAAGGCTACCTGGCATAACTTCAGGCTCCGTCTAAGACTTATGAATCCAACACATCAATCAACAAACAATTTGTTCTCCCCAGTATGGTCACCAATATGTTAGCGCTTGAAATTTCACCTCAGGCTGAGAAAGGTAAACTCCAAGGCAACATCAAACCACTTAGCCTCGTAGTTAGCCCTACGGAGCAGGAGAGGGCTCTCTCTGGTCTATCTCGGTAGGGATCTTCAACGGGTGAGATAACCAATGAGGAAACACTGATTTTAGGCTAGTAAACTGATAAAAGGTTTGATTTGGGATTTTTAGGGTTTTGGTGGAAAATCGGGGAAAGGCAATTTTGGGTGCGGGGATTGGACACAGTTTTTGCAGGGGGTTCTTTGGGGCAAGGTAGGAGACTATATTAATGCCTTTGAATTAAGTGAATGGATAGGAATGACCGGTGAGGAGCTAAAGAGAGCAAGAAACCTTCAAGAGTTCTCTTTAGACAGATGAAAACATAAATATTAAGCAAACTTAAAAGCAGAGCATGACAATCATGAATTCTACTTTAGCACTTCATTCGCCTAATTTACAGAAGGAAAAGTAAGATGATGAATCACATAACAAATTTACAAGTACAAAGAGATACACACCATCAATACATGTAACCACAGGAATCCCAAAAAAGACTGCAAAACCCTGGTCTTTCTTCCTTTGCCAAAACTGCAGAGATACAATGAATAATACAATAGTAGCTTCTCCCTCAAAAGTCCAACCTCTCCAACCTCTGAAAATGACTAAGAAAATACATAATATAGGCAAGCTAACACCTTTCATTTCCTCTAGGGGTCGAGCTCATCCTTCTAGGAGCTGTTTCAACCAATTCTAAACTGAGCACTAAAATCTAGGTAGTCAAAACAACTTGCCTCTATAAGCTAGGAAACCAATTCATTCATTAAATGTTTGCTATTTCATGAATGAATCTTCTAGAATAGGTAAATAAGTGTCATGTCAACATGAAAATACATTAATTACATCAAAGAGGGTGAAAAATCCCATCACAAGTCAAAACTGGTCAAAGCTGGGCGAATTCCTGAGCTGTAGATGAAAAATTGGCAAACTTTCCCAACAGGTCGTGCCCTGATCCTGAACAGGTCGCGCTACTTTGGAGCTGCTTTTGAGGCACTTCCAGGTGTCCAAATGAGGCAAAAGTGGGCTTGTTGGAAATTTCTGGATGTCTACTTTCCAACCCAAGTGGAATTTCTGAATTTGGTGGCCATTTTCCCCTCCAAAATTGCAATCTCCCAAGACTGCTTCCTGTGTGTCAAAAAGGTGACAGAAAGTCATTTTTTGCTTGTTTTTTTACTTTCTGGAGGCCCAAAACTTGGTGAAATTTCTTGGAAATTGCTGAGAAAGTGTATCTTTGCATGACAAATCCAAAAATGCTGAGTTTTCCCAAAAAGGAGTTGCCCAACGAAAAGGTCGCGCGCCCGTTGGTGGAGAAAACCTGTGTTTGGCACAAAAAATTCACAATTGACAAAATTTTACCCAAATTTCTTGAAATTTGGGCTGGGAGTCCCCAATAAAGTACCATGCTCATTCAAAGAGGCTTTGGCCAAAATTTGGAGTGGATCGGGCCTTTTCCGTCGTTTTAGTGCCTTGGCCAACCTCCTTGGATCTGGCGATTGAAATTTTGACATTTCTCTAAAACCATGACACCTGTGAAAAAAGTGAAGGAGGTTTTTCTTCTTTGGCATGTTATGGAAAAAAACCTCTCTCCGTTTTCCAAAATTCATCTTTTATTGCTCTCGAACATCATTTGAGTGCGACTTGTCCCGATGTGTGAAACAAGGAATTTTGTCGAAATGGAGTGAAATGAAGGGGATAGGGGGCTTCTAAATTCTTGGGGAAATTTTTGGGAGTGGGGAGGGATGTTAGGAAGCAGGGGAAAGTGGAATCTCAGAGATTGAGCGAGGGGAAGGGGTCCAAAAGGGCAAAACACAGGCCAAACCTAGAAAATTGTCAGATTGTAGCTAGAAACTAGGGTTTGTGCAAAAATGAGGAATTTGGGGGATCTCAGTGATGGGAAGCATTTGATAAGGTACATGAAGGATAGGGGAAGGTTTATGAACATCTGGATACAAGTTTTGCCAATGATTTGACCGTCCAAGAGAAATCGCCTTCAAAACCCTAGGAGAGGGAAATGACCTTACCTAGGCGCAACTGAAGCATGAACAAGGTGTAAAATGACTCATTAGACACTGAGATGATAATGAAAACCCTATGAATGATGATAGACTCAGCTGAATAGTGACATAGATGGGCATTTGGGCAACTTTGAAAAGAGTGAGAGCAAACCCTAGACCTAATGCCTAGTGACCAAATTTGGTTTGAAGACTCACTGAAATGACAAAATTTGACCTTGACACTTCAAAATCACTTTGTAAGAGCATATTTGATCACTGGAGGAAGGATGGAAAGACTGAAACTAACAGGAACAACTTTGGAAGGTTATAGTAATCATTGAGCTACTTGGATTAGCTTGCCTATTCCCAAATCTACATTTCTAGAAGTCCCTTGTGGAAAATAACAGTAAATTTCTACTATTTTTTAGAGCATGCTAACAAGATTCAATCAAGTTGATTCTATTTTCATTAGATCAAAAAAAAATTCTATTTAATAATAAAATTACTCCATTGCATTTTCACTTGATTAGGTTAGGCATTTGATAGATTTACTAGCTCACTAGTTCTCGAATTTCTAGATTTTAGACTAGTAACATTCTGCCATCTTTTAGCATGGGCTAACGGAGGTCTTTTTGAGTGATTCCACTTGGAATAGAGACCGAATACATCCTAGTCAATAAAAAAATTTATCCCATACAATTTGGATTTGATTTGTGTGGTCATTTGGTGAATTATAACTCGCTATAGAAAATATGTTGTTTCCTATAGTAAACTACAGGAAACCCTGTAGCAGCCTTCCAACGTGTATATACTTGCCCAAATTCGCTCAATAATATTGGTTATTATTGCTTAGGGTTGAATCAAGACCCCTAGGATCTAAATCAATTATTAGGGAAGACTAAATACCACTTAGTACTTTCCTCTTTACCCATGCAAGACATTTCAGCGATTTTGGCTAATGGACATATTTATGAAATGGATAATACAATGTTGATTGTCACATCCAATGAACTCTACTAATGGACCTAAAATATTTGAAATGTAATGATTGAAATTTACTTCATGATATTTAATTTATGAAATTAGAACAGGTTTATTTCCTTGTACTTTATTTCTTACAATAGGTTAATATTTCCATTTCGAGCATTTCATTTTCTGCAATTAGTTTAGGATTAGATTTTAGTACATGCACTCCATTACATCATGACATCAAATGAAGGACACATTGTATGTTTTACATATAGTTTCGATACCTCTTAAGTTTGTACGAACCTTGGGTTTATAATTAAATTTGGTAGCCTTGGGAGTTGCGGCATTCTTGTTGAAATACCGAGGCTCATCACATTTTGGCATTGTTGTTGGGGAGGTGTCCAAGTATGCATTATTTTCTTCCCTAGTTGATTCATTTGTTTTACTTTCTAAAAAGAAAAAATGCATTAGGCATATCTCATTTCAAAAACAAAAAATCACATTGCATTATCATTTTTATTCAAAAAAAAAAAAATTACTTCTCGAACAACAATAACCCCATTTGATCACGTGGTGCAATAAGAGCCACATCACCATTATTTTTTGTAGGTAGAAGAAGAGGTGACAAAGAAGGTAGAAGAAATGGATGGAGATGATGACAATGAATAATATCTTCTTGGATTCCCCATTCAAGATACTAATGTCAGTGTGCACATGAAGAACATACCTTCTTGTTTTCCTCCAAAATTTCATGGTCTAAGGTCATAGGATCCGGAAACCTTTCTCTTTGAATTTGAAATCTTTTGTAGATCTTATGGTTACTTACTAAACACTCAAAATTGAGATTATTTCCAACAACATTGAAGGATAGAGCTGATTCAAGTGGATATTAGTGGTCACCCACCTATTCCACTTGGACCTTCACCAATGTTCTTTCTATTTTTTTTAGTTTCCTTAATTGGAGCACAATTTACTATTTTTAGTAGTTTTTGGGTCCTTAACTTCCGGAGCCGTTTTGAGGCCCTAAACACCATTTTTTTTTGGCAAAATGCATCCAGCAATTTCCATAGAAATTGCATTAGCAGTTATAGTTTTCAGAGATATATTTTCAATGAGGTATCATACATGTCAAATAGAGATAATATGACCAAGTTACGACTCTGGGAAGTTGGATGGCCAACTAACCCCAACAGGGCCCATAAACTCTTGGTGTTACATCTCCTCAGGTTAGTGTTTTGGGGTTGTTTAGGGTTTTCAATTATTGTTTAATAATAAAGAGGCCCTTGAGCCTCATTGTAACTCTGTTCGGAGGCATGTAGCCACCACATCTCTTCTCAGAGATAAGCTACCATCACCCAAGCTAGTCTTATTTCCATTCTATTTGTAAGCATATTTAAGTATTTGATATTAATGAAATGAAGTGTTATTTTTATTGCATCTCTGTATTTATGGTTATATCTGTAATTTTTTGTGTTCCTGTTTAAATTCGAATCAGCGGTATCAGAGAAGTCTTCTCTTTATATGTTTTTCTTTACATGTCCCCAATGAGGTCGGGATATAAGGAGTTAGGGCTCGATCTAGTTGAACCTTTGCAAGAACAGCCTCACAAACCCCAGCTACTGCACATTGGGGAAGAAGAGAAATATGAGGGGAGTAGGAGATCCTATCAAAATATTGCTCACAGAGGCCCTCTAGAAACAAAGGAATACAATGATGGATAAATTTTCCCAAATCCTTCAATGGTTGCCCACCGGTGGAACATCCACTTCCAGCAGCCACTTTGGATGCTCCGCACCTTTTAAGCTACAAGTAAACTTTGACATTCCCATATTTAAGGGCCAAATAGATGCAAACGCCATAGATTACTTTTTCTCTTCTCAAAGACGCCTCCCACGTCAAGGACTGGTGGGAAACCTACTATGAGCAAAAGGATGAAAGTACGACCTCACTATTTTCAGCTGCTCCCACTTGGAATTCATTCTGCGACACCATCAAGGAGTAGTACTGTCCTGTCTGGAGCTATGAGGATAAATACATAAAGTGGACCATGCTGCGGCAGGGAAGGGACCAAGATGTGTCGGAGTTTACCAATGCTTTTCATACCCTTGGCACGATGTTTGGTATCAAGGATCCCGAGAAACATTTGGTACTCAAGTACCGCGACTACCTACACAAATACATCCACGAAGAGATGGAGTTCCTATACATCTCCTCGCTTGGCATGGCTTACCAATACACCATCAAGATCAAGAAGAAGTTTAAATAGAAGAAGTGATACTTTGGATCTGCGAGTCTGAAGCAAAGGAAAGTTTCCCCCAAACCATAGAACAATGGACAAATACAAGGCGGGATGGCCTAGGACAACCTGCCAAAGCCACAAGCAAAGGACAACACAGTGAAGCTGAAGAAGCACACGGGGAAGTGGTGTGAGTTCCATAAGAGCTCCACTCACAACACAAATGAGTGTCGGGCCAAGCAGTCACTGGTGGCCAAGCTAAAGGCTTCAAAATCAGATGCATGTTTTGACTCTGAGTTAGAACCCGACAAGGGGAATGACAAAGGGAAGAAGATTATTGATGTGGATCCCAACGCCACCTTTTCCACCACGAATATCCAGAAGATTATCGATGTGGATGCAGAGGTCATGAAGTAGCTGGGCTTATCAACCACAGCACACCCACAACCATACACCATCAGGCATCTTCACCAAGGATGGGATCTTCGCGTGAGCCAACAGTGTTGCCTTCCATACAACATCAAGCCCTTCATGGATGAGGGATTATGTGATGTTTCTACCCTTGATGTTTGTGATGTATTATTAGACCACCTATACTTGTGGAAGCGACATGTTGTGTATGAGTCAAGGCCTCCTGGTTTTATTGTTACCTTTGGAATTCAGTTGTACAGGATACCAGAGGTAGCACCGCATACGGACATCTCTCTAGTTACTGCAAAACAATGGAGTAAACTCATTTCTAAAATGGGAAATTTGTTTTCCTGAGGATACGCCCTGAGGGAAAGAAGAAGACGGTGGTCATGACCTCATTAGGGGAATTTTTAGGTCTAAAATGGGCCTCCTAAGGAAATTATAAAATAATAGTTGAAATAATAAAATAAGATTAGATTACATCATCAAATTTTAAAGGGAAAAAAAAATTATGTTTTCAACTGATCTCCCTCTGGGTTTACTCAAATTTTAAGAGGAAACACTTGTTGGATGAAAAATTTGATTCCTCATCCAAGGAGTACCCATGTTGCATACTTTCGATGGACCTTACTACATGAAAAATGAGAAATACATGAAAAATGTGATTGCAATCACATTTTTCATTTATATATCATTTTTTGTGTAGTAGGGTCCATTGAAAATATGCAATATGGGTACTCCTTAGATGAGGAATTAAATTTTTCATGCAACGAGTACTCCTACTTGAAATTTGAGTAAAACTTTAGAGAGATAAGTTGAAAATATGAGTTGAAAAAGTAGTTTTATTATTTTTTAATATTTTTACTTTTTTACTCCAAAAATGGTGAATCATCCCCCATGGTTGACATCATCATCTTGAATCCTATTCGTTCTTATAAAGTTTATTTTGGTTGTACATTTTTCTTAGGAGGCCCATTTTAGACCTCAAAATTCACCTAATGTCAGATAGGGCCCCTCCGCACAACAATAACAGATGGAGGCCATGGAGGAGTACGAGGACATCTTCACCTCCCTTGTAGGGGTGCCTCTACACTATCAGGTCAAGCACTCCATCGATCTAACCCCAGGTGCGTCTTTTCCCAATGGACCAGTCTATCGGTGCTCTGTTCTGGAGAATAATGAAATCAAGAGGAAAATTAAAGTGTTGTTGTAGAAAGGTCACATCCAGCCAAGTTCATCGCCCTGTGGGAGCCCAATCATGTTGGTGTAGAAGAAGGATGGGACATGGATACTCTATGTTGACTATCGGGTGTTGAACAAGATCACTGTTCGGAATAGGTACATGATCCAATGTATTGATGACCTTCTGTACCAACTCAAGGGCGCAAAATATTTCAGCAAGATTGGCTTGAAGTCCGCATATCACTAGGCACCAATCGAACCCTCCAATGTGTCGAAGATTGCCTTCAAAGCCAAGGAGGGACTTTTCAAATGGTTGGTTATGCCTTTCGAGTTGAAAAATGCTCCTGCAACCTTCATGAGGCTGATGGATGACATCTTACAGCCATTGACCAACTCATTTGTAGTGGTATGCTTGGGTGACATCATGATCTTCATCCAGATTTGGGAAGAGCACCTCCACCACATCCGACAGGTTCTCCAAACACTACGACAACACAAGTTGTGTGACAATTTGGAGAAACGCACTTTTGGCATGACCCAGGTTCAGTGTCTGGAATACATTATTGATGAATGGGGGGTGCATGTGGATCCAACCAAGGTCCAAGCCATTCGGAATTGGCTAGCCCCAACCACTCTGACAAAGCTCTGAAACTTTCTAGGTCTTGCCAATTTCTACCGCAAGTTCGTGCTGGGGTTCTCTCATATCACTTGGCCCTTGAGTCAAGTCACCAAGGGAGGAGTGAAAGAAAATTTATTTTTGTCTAAATCTCAACAAAAGGAATTTGCAAAGTTGAAACATCACCTCTGCTCTGCACAAGTGCTCACATTACTAGACTTGCAACAACCATTTGAGATCGAGATAGATGCCTCTGACTATGGTATTGGGGCAGTCTTTACTCAACAGGGGCATCCAGTGGCATATCACAGTGATACACTTTCAGACACAGTCTGGAAGTATCCCACTTATGACAAAGAGATGTATTCCATTGTGTAGGCCTGGCGACAATGGAAGCGTCACATTTTGGGGAAGGAAACGGTCATCCACACAGACCACCGACCCCTGCAGTTCATACAAATTGAAGGGAAGTTGTAGAATGATCATCATCATAAATGGTCCACATAACTGCAACAGTTCCATTTGAATATCAAGTATAAGAAGGGCAGCACCAATGATGTTGTAGACTACCTTAGCCGACCACTAATCATGGCACTAACCGTCGTGCTCAAGTCTTGTGGGAACGAGACTTCTGATTGGCCACTTCTCTACAAAAGCGACCCAAAATTTGGCCACACATACCATACACTCTTGAAGGGTCAGCAAGTTCCATATTTTCACCTCCAGGATGCTCTGTTATTACACCTGGGACACCTTTGTGTTCCTTCAAGCGACCATGCGAAGATTATTTTGGAAGTACATTACAGTCAGGCCACTAGGAATTTTTGGGTCGAGAAAATAGTGGCAGTACTAGAGAAGTATTTCTATTGGCCGAATCTTTGATAGGATGTCGGGAAGTACATCAAATCCTGCACTGCCTGTGCTATTGCCAAACCAACCATCAAAAAGCAAGGCCTCTATACTCCGTTGCCTAGCCCTAGTCAAATTTGGGAATCCATCTCCATGGATTACATGTCAAGCCTTCCTTCTACTAAGCATGGTAACGGATGTGTTTTTGTGGTCGTCAACAGATTCTCAAAGATGGTCATTATGGAGGTCTGCAAGAAGAATATCACAGCAGAATCCACTGCTAAAATATTCTTTGAACGAGCGTGGGTACACTTTGGGATCCCATAGTCTATCATCTTAGATCAAGACAACAGGTTCCTCAGTACATTTTTTTCCAGTCTCTAGTCGATGCTGGACACCAAGCTCACTAAGTCCACAACCTTTCATCCCTAAATCGATGGCCAGACAGAAGTCATGAACAGGATGATCATACACATTATGTGCATGTACAACTAAAAGCATCCACGCACATGGGCTGAGAGCCTCCCATATGTCCAAAACAAGTATAATTTGGCTCTCCACAGCTCGACTAGCCACAGCCATTTTTAGGTGGCCTTGGGATTCCATCCACTATGTCTTATTGATGTGGCCATACCATTTGTAGCAACTTTGGCATATTCGACTCATGTCCAGTCTGAAGACGACAAGGAAAATAGCTTCATTGAGCACATTCAACACATTTTCCAATAGGCCCATGACATATTGGACAAAGCCATTGCTAAGTACATGGAGTGGAATGATCAACATCAAGTGCCACACAAGTTCCAGGTGGGTGACAAAGTTTGGCTACATTTGCAAAAGGAGCGCCTCATGGGGCCCCACCGCAAGATTCACCCACTTCAATATGGTCTATACACCATCACCAAGGTTGTGGGAGATAATGCTTTTGAGCTCAGCATTCCCCCATTCCTTGGCCTGCAAATAGTGTTCAATGTGGATCCCCTTCGGCCATACTTTCCACCTTTACTAGACACATCAGACACTGTAGAACAACTCACACCAACAGAGTTAAATCCAGACTGCATGGAACAAGCTGCAACTGATCAGATCATGGACACGTAGATTAAGAACACTCACCAACAGAATATATGGCTATATCGAGTTGTCAAACCTGGCCAACTCCTGCACCAGGGAAAATGGCTCACCAGGGACCAATTTCAGCAAACATTTCCTCATCTCATGGGGAAACTCAATGCAATGAAGACAATTGCTTCCTAAGGGGGGAGGATTGATCCAGATGGATATTCGTGGCCACTTGTGTAGAAATTTTGAATAATTTAACACATATTCAACAGAGATTATCCTGATCATGTACTATTGTGGAATACATACACAATACATAAGCTCCTCTACGTTGATCATCAATATAGCAGCATCAATAACAATAAAAACATCAAGAGCATTCACACATTAACACAGTATGTAACCCGGGGAAAGAATCTCGCTAAAAACCCCACACTATCTGTATATTAATGATTGAGACCATGTAACATTACAAAGTACAATGCTTATCACAAGCAATCTAGTACCAGCTCCACTTGTTACACACAATACAGCTAAGATCTGATCTCCAAATCTATTCCACTGCTTGCCTGCCTCCACTGCTCAATACCTGCTCAAGAATGAATGAGAATGGTCTACCAAACTCTTATTTCACCTCCAAATAATCACTCACAATGTGTAAGACGTGAGCAGAAGCTACAAACTGGGCAAATACATGAGCAAACTCATTGGCATACTCAATCCCTTGATTGTGCAAGATCTGATGCACAACTATAGTCACAACTGATAGCAATCTGATTCTCTAACACCTGTCCCTGCTGAACTGAACATGCACTGACATGAAACTGAGTTAACTGATGTATTCTATAGTTGTATTATGAGTTAATAATTAGTTTAACAACTCATCATTAGTCTATTTGCAGTTAAACTAACTACAACTAGTTTAACCAAGTCAAACTGAACACAACTCCATCAACTCCACCAAACTCAACTGATTGAGTTCTAACTGAAGTCATGCATGCAACAACTCAATTGACTCATAAGAAAAGCGTACTTCCTTCTGACAGCTGCATGGGCCACATCTGTAGCTCAAACTGAAGTGCTCCAAGAGAATAAGATCAAGTTTATAGTCCAAATATTATTATGAGACAATAATATTTGACTTTTCTAATTTTGACAGCCAGTCTAAAAATAGACTTTGATCACCCACACTGTGGTCACCCACTCTTTGGTCACCCACATTGTGATCACTCACACTGTGGTCACCCACACTGTGATCATCCACACTGTGATCAAAAATAGAACTTGCGCCATAATTTGCCTGCGGGCCCACTTAGTGAAGGCGACTCTTTTCACTAAGCTCCATCATCTTGTTGCAATCTCAACAACTTGATTATTCCACTTGGACCCTCACCATTGTTCTTTCAGTTTCCTTAATTGTAGCACGGTTTACTATTTTTGGCAGTTTTTGGGTCCTAAACTTCCGGAGCCTTTTTGAGGCCCTAAACAACATTTTTTTGACAAAATTAATTTAGTTATTTCCATGGAAATCACATCAATAGCTATAGTTCTTGGAGAGATCTTTCCAACAAGGTATCGTATTTGTCAAACAAAGATATTATGACCAAGTTACGACCCCGGGAAGTTCGCTGCACAACTAACCCCAATGGGGCCCATAAACTCTTGGTGTTACATCTCCTTGGGTTAGGGTTTTGGTTGTTTATGGTTTTCTCTTATTTCTCAATAATAAAAAGGCCCTTGAGCCTCATTGTAACTCAGTTTAGAGGCATATAGCCGCCACATCTCTTCTCAGAGATAAGCTACCATCGCCCGAGCTAGTCTTATTTCCATTATGTTTATAAGCATATTTCAGTATTTGATATTAATGAAATGAAGTGTTATTTCTGCTGCATCTCTGTATTTATGGTTATATATGTAATTTTTTGTGTTCCTATTTAACTTTGGATCAAGAACTCTTAAATGGTTCATGATTTTAGGGACTAATTCAATAAGATCATGGAGTGAGATGCAAAAGATATTTCTAGAAAAATATAAAGATCGTGATCTTAAAGAATAAATCTTTAGAATGAATAAAAAGGAGATGAGAGTCTATAGGATCTAATACAAAGGTTCATGTATAATGTTATGAGGGAAAAACTACATCATTTAGGATCTGACGCACTAAAAACCCTCTCACTTAGAACAATTAGGGATGATTGGGTTGATCTCCTTGATCTCATGAGTAGAGGTGATGTATACCAATTATCGTTTAAAGAAATTTTTGAAACATGCAAACACATATCAAGATGAAAGGTAAGAGTAAGTCAATCAACATCAAGATCGGTAAGTCAAGCTAAACTTGGAAATTTTCTTGATAACTTTAAAACAATAATTCTTAGCAATTTAAGTGAACAAGTAGAAATGTTAAGAATACAAAATGATAAAAAAGAAGATGTTGATATTTGTGTTGTCTATGTAGAATCACATGATGTTAAATGTTGCTTCTCATTACCAAGATTGAAGGAAGTTTACCAAGAGGACAATAGATCAAGTCAATTGCCAATGCAATTATGTTATGTAGCTCCAAGAGGATCATCATGGCAACTTATTCAACCTGATATGAGGCAAGATCCTAAATCACAATTTCAAGCTTATGCACATCCATCTCAAAGTAATTGGAACACACCCTTTCCTTGGCAACCTTGGCCATCTCAACCCCAAAACCAATCTTGGCAACAAGGTTGGAAATGAACTTATGGGAGCCATCCATAATATCCTCAATATTTTCCTCAATATCCTCCATACTCAACTCCATGTTATCCTTACCATCCACCTCCACCACAACCACAACCCCAACCACATCCATCTCAAATATCCACTTCCACTCAACTACCTATACCACCATTTCCAAACCCACACAATGAAGTAGCTCAGCCCACTTACAATGCTGAGGTAAAACACTTCCAAATATCTCCTCTTGATCTAAATGGTATTCATCTTAGCTCAGGAAGAGTATCACAAAAAAGAGATTCTCTTGATATCATTGAAGGACAACATGTAGAAAAAGAAGATTCAAATGAGAAGACAAAAGAATCATGGGTTGCACTTGACGAAGAGCAGACATCAGAATCAGAGATTAGGAAAGTGCCCTCATGTTTACCATCATATCCTCCATGTGTTTAAGAGAATAATCAGCAAAAAGAAGATTTGAATTTCATGGAATAAGAAGACATCCAAGATGATCCAACTCAGCAAGTGGACCAGGGGCATCACAACTATATTGAAATATGGTTCTAGATAGATGCCATTAAGTTGCAGAAACTCTCTCTTCTTCAACTGTGCTTGATATCATCAAAGTCAAAGCATTTGATCTCTCAAATTCAGGTACATGTCAAAGCATACATTTCAAGCCTACACATCAATTTGTCTATCATCTTGATGTGCACATGGCTCCATTGGAAGTATTCTTATACTTGAAAGATATTTTGTGTTTCAAGTAGAGTAGGGTAGAAAAAATAAAATCTCAAGTGAAAACCTCCTTTGAGGCGTTTGAGATTGGCTCATCGATTGAAAACCTCCATGAGGCGATCAATGGGTAGGAAAAAAGAGAAAGAAGGGAAAAAAGGATACTAGATGAAAACCTCCTTTGAGGTGCCTAGGCAGACCTACTAGTTGAAAACCTCATTGAGGTGGCTAGTAGGCCTAGAAGAAAAAAATTAAAAATAATAATAATAATAAATCTTTGCTCCATGTATCTCTCTGATGAATGTAGGTGCTCTCCAACATTTGCAAGCAACAAAAACAAGTTGGCACCAAAGAAAAGAAAAAATTGGTCAAAATTCTAGTCAAAGGAAGTCAAACTTGGATTTTCTCCTCCTTTGCTCAGATGCTCTAGAAGGGCCAAGGCCATGTCAATCCATCACCCTCATCTATTTCCACCATCCACCCATCATTCCCAAGCTTTTCCCATTCATTTTCCTTGTTGTCCTAAAATACTACAGGAATGCTCTATTTTACTACAGGAAACAGAAATACATAGAGCAGAAAATTATTTTTGTCATATCTTGAAAACCATGCATCCATTTTCCAAGTTTTTTTAGGTGGAGATGCATATGGATGATAGTAACATGCTCAAGCAATTTCAGCAAATTCCAGTGCATATTTTTCGAGAAATCGGCCTCCATCACCTACAACAATTTTTTAATTTTCTAGATATTCATACATCCATTTACAAATCAGTTTCATGGGGATATGCATATGGATGATGGTAACATGCCCAAGAAATTTCAACAAATTCAAGTGCATGGTTTCCAATAAATCAACCTCCATCAACGTCAAGCATTTTTTATTTTTCTCGCGATTCGTGCATCCATTGTCCAATTTTTTTAATGTGGAAGTGCATAATGATGATGGCAACATGCTCAAAAAATTTCAGGTCAAACCATTCTACCATCTGGGATATATGGACAAAACAAGGCTGCTACAAGGTTTCTTGTAGTACTATGTCCTAGTTTACTACCTGAGATAGGCTGAAAGCTATAAGAAGGTACATAAGGTGAAATAAAGTGTGGGAAAGGTGTCTAATGGTGGAATAAGGTATAACGAAGGTGAAAATCACCCATGGCGAAGCCCAGCACTCCAAGAAGGTTAGATTTTGCTAAGATAGCTTGCTCATAGTAACAGGAAGACAAAGGTTTAGAATCACCAAGGTATGAAAACTTGTGCAGAAGCAAACAAAGGAAACCTCCAGAGGACTATGGATCAATCAGCAACTCAACAATAACATGCAAGCCTCTCCAACAACCATCAAGTAGGTACAGGTATGCAATATTCTTGACATCTTGTCTTGAGAATATTATAGATAGAAATATGTTGCCAATGCATGAGATATGAGGTTTTATAAGCTAAGGATGGGTCTGTAGTCTCACCCACATTTAGCTAGTTAATTTCAGCTCACTCCTTCACTCATGCAATGTGGAAAATCCAAATTAAGAAGGGTGATGATTTCGAGGAATGGGGACAATAGTTAAAAGAAGAAATATCTACAAAGGCCAAGTCACCACAAGACTTGAAGCCATCCATCGACTTCATATCCACTATATATCCATCATTCATCCATCCCATTTCATAAGAAAAAATTAATATTTTTCAAGAACAAACCCTACACTCTGTCTCGCCTTGAAAATTTCTTGAAAAAAAACACACAGAACACATCCTCTCCATTTTCACAAACCTACACTACTCCCTCTGAGCCCTATTGTCATCCTCCAACCTCTCTACATCATTTCTCATCACTCCCATACAGTTAGAAGACCCTAAAAGAGAAGGAATGACTACTACAGGAAGCAAGAATGTTACTACAAGAAGGAAGAAACAAACAAATTGTGTTAAAACCCAAAATGGTAGTGCCTAAGAGAGACCTAATCAAAACAAAGAACTCAAAGGCCATTAGCCAACCATCTAGGCCAAAAAAGAGAAGAAGGTAACAAAAGGCAAGAAGGCATTCACCATCAAAATAGAACTCAAACTGCAGTGATAAAAAGAGGTTTTCCAAGAGGTCCCTAACCTCTTTCTAGCTTTTGTCCAAGGCCTAAAATATTTTATAGAAAGGGGAGAAAGGCATGGAAGTCAAGTTAAGGGCCTACCCTAGGCTCAGACTATCATTTATACTCAAAACAGGTTTAAACATGGTTTCTTGTAGTACTACAGGAACTGCTATAGGGTTTTCTGTAGTACTAGAGGAACCACTATAGGGTTTCTTGTAGTTAGCATAGGAATTACTACAAGATGTCCTAGTTATCATCTAAAGCCATTTTGAAGGTCTCAGAGGTGTCTCAATGGTGGAAAGAGGTAGCAGAAAGTTGGAAAAGTATGCGGAAGACCTTGCCAAACTAAAAAATATTCAAGAACCCATCTTGAATAAGGGGAAGAAGGCAAGCTAATGGTCTCAAGAAACACTGTGAATTTTTTTATGAACAAACAGTTTTGGAAAAATGAGTGAAAATGCAATGAAGGTTTCAAGGAAGAGGCCGATATGAATTAAATGGATCTACAAGCCAACAGAGTTCACTTGCAAAGAGGAAAGTTATGTTTTTTTCTTGAAATATTGTTAAACAATCATGGAGAAAAACTACATTTTTGTGCTTGCCCTTGCAGAAATTATAGCCAAGATTCTTAAGAGAAAAGGAAAGAGGAATGCACAAGAGAGAGGCCACTAGAGCCATGAATGAGGAACAATGAGGTCACTAAGTTTCTCAGAGGATGAGAAACACTTTCAGCAGGGGGGTATGATGGGCCTCTAAATTAGGCATAAATTAAGGGCCATGCCTCTAAATTAGACATAAATTAAGGCACATCTGACCATCCTTCAGCACATTAAACCTCTATTTTTGCATTAGATAATGTATTTTTAACTTTAATATGTTCATTAGGAAGGTTTATGGATAATTGCATATTTGTGCCTAATATTTTTTTTTATGGAATATTATGAGAGTATTGGGCAGACTATGGAGATTTGGAGGAGATAATCTAGGGACCTACTCCCTACTATAGGAGGACCAATATTAAATAATAAATCAACAATATATTATGGATTGTGGAGCTCCAATGATTGAGAAAATCTAGGAATGTGTTCCCTGTCATTTAATGCAGATTCCTAGTATTGGGAACCAAATCCACTAATCAAGGGATTTTGGTGGGGAAAGCTTCCTCCTTTCATGAGGAATGATTCCTAATCATTTTTTATAAGTACCAAGTCGAATTTGCCTCTAGGGGTTGATTTTTATTAGTCTTCTTGTGGAGAGAACTTGTATTTTTGCAGCTCCATTGTCATTTCTTGTAGGGATGTAATTGTATTGATGGAAATAATGAATATTGGTGTCATTTTTAGCTTCTAAACCTTGGTCTCCTTCATAAGAATCTGAGTTTCCTTGGGCTTGGTGATCCCAGGAGCCTCAGAGCCCTTTTGTATCATTTACTTTTCTTCTTTTCACTTCTTATTCACATGCATCTCTTGTTCTTGTCTTTTTTCTATTTATGCATTTAATATTAATGATTTCTTGTTGTAGGATTGGGTTAAATGGTTGAAGTAAGTTATTTTTCAAGATCAAAAACATCATTTCATCATTGAAACAACTTTGTAAGGTCATAGTAATCATTGAGCTAATTGGATTAGCTTTCTTATTCCCAAATCTAGATTTATGGAAGTCCCTTGTGCCAAATAATAGTAAATTTATGCTAATTTTTAGATCATGCTAACAAGATTCAATCGAGTTGATTCCAATTGAATTAGATCACAAAAATATTATAGTTAATAACAAAAATTACTCCATTTCATTTGCACTTGATTAGGTTAGGAATTTGATAGACTTACTAGCTCACTAGTTCTTGAATTTCTAGATTTTAGACTAGTAACTTTCTGCCATTTTTTAGCATGGGTTAACAAAGGTCATTTTGAGTTATTCCACTTGGAATGGAGACCCAAGACATCCTATTCAATAAGAAAATCTGTCCCATCAAATTTGGATTTGATTTGGTTGGTCATTTAGTGAATTATAACTCCCTATAGCAAATTTTATGTTTCCCATAGTAAACTACAGGAAACCCTATAACAACCTTCCAGCATGTATATACTTACCCAAATTCACTCAATAAGATTGGTTATTATACCTTATGGTTGAATTAATACCCCTAGGCTCTAAATAAATTATTAGGGAAGACTAAATACCACTTAGGACTTGTCTCTCTACCCTCACAAAACATTTCAGCGATTTTGGCTAATGGACAGATTTATGAAATGGATAATACAATGATGATTGCCACATCAAATGAACTCGGTTAATGGACCTAAACTCTTTGAAATGTAATGATTGAAATTTACTTCATGAGACTTACTTTATGAAATTAGAATAGGTTTCTTTCCTTGTACTTTCTTTCTTGCAATAGGTTAAGATTTCAATTTCGAGCATTTCATTTTCTACAATTAGTTTAGGATTTTGTTGTTGTACATGCACTACACTACATCATGGCATTAAAGGAAGGACACATTGTATGTTTCACATATAGTGCCGATACCTCTTAATTTTGTACGAACCTCAGGTTGATAATTAAAGTTGGTACCCTTGGGAGTTGCAACATTCTTGTTGCAATACTTAGGCTCATCAATTGGAAAGATATAAGAGATCATTCAAGTGGACTTATCTTCATTCCAATGTGTTATTTTTAGATGCAAGCGGTGGGATACCTTTGATCGGAATAATGTAAAGGAAGACCGTGATAATGTGCTGATATCTATCAACTCTAGAAAGATGTGGCGTGACGCTAGGGATCCTTATGTTTTCCTAAAAAACTACAACCAGGTCTGTTCTTACCCATATATATTAGGTAAGGATTGGTGGTTCATATTAAGACACAACCCTAGATCAAAACATGCTTTTTAGAACAACAATGTTATCATGCCAAGCGTCGAGGAAGATAATCAAGGCGATGACAATGGAGAGTGATATGTACTTGTGTTATTTCATCATTTATACTATTGTTTCATGTTTTTGTTTTCATTATTTCACTACGTATTCCCAATTGTTGTTGCTCTGTCTACTATTGTCTTTGCTACATGATTGACATATAAAATACATCAGCCTCGTACATAAAATAGATTTTTTTTAATTAAATGAAAAATGTATTTATTAATATCGAAACATAACTTTCAATTTAAAAAAGCAATATCGGTGTTCCAAAACACAGCCATGCACCGGCTTTGGTGCTCTTTAAAACACAACCACACTGCATATGGTGCGCACATACCTATGATGCACCATTGTTGGTTCAAAAATTTAAATGTTCGTAGTGGTTCATCACATGTATGCACCGGTGCACGTTATCAAACACACCAATATATAGCTATATTTTTAAATATTATTTAGGCAGTGCATTGGGTAAATATGATAGCACCGGTGCGATCATAACATACCAAGCACACCACATTTATGATGGTGATTAAGAGGCATTTGTTTGAGTTTTAAATAGACTTGGTGAAGCATTTTTGTTTCCTCTTTAAATTATGTAAAATAAATATCTATTTTATGTATTTGTAACTAAATTATTTAAAGTAGACATGTCTTTATCATTGTGAACATAACGTAATATTAGCTAGGAGAAATGTGAAAAACATGAATTTTAATGAATATCTCATGATAATTTAATTTATATTATTTAAACTGTATTATTTAACTCATATTTATTATTAAAAAGAGTTAAATTTAAACCAGTACAATAGAAAATAAAGAACCAAAATAGCATCAAAATGTTATATCTTTATTACTAGAAAAACTTTCACTTGTACTTTAAGGGAGAACTTCCAATAGAGCAAATCCCCAACTACAAGTAACTTGATCACAAGCCTTATTTTACATTTCTTTATCCTCATCTTTAGAGAGAGAAATTTTTAATTTAAATTGGTAAGAGTTGCTATAAAGATTAAATTTAAATTTCTTGAAAATATCATAACTTTAGTAATAAAATAAATTTTATAAAAATAGAATTTTTTAAGTTGTATTAAATCTAAATTAATTGCACTGAAAGACGCTCTACAACTCATTATAGGAGAGATGTTTTCACATAATGTTACATTTAAAAATAGTAAAATATAATTGAAATTAACAAATTAACAAATAATAATAAGAAAATAAATTAATGTCATTTTATAGAATTTTCTTATATTTTCACTTTAGTGAGAAAGATTCAGAGAATTCTTATTCCATTAATAGTTGTTTTCTAATTCAATGTATGAGGGATAATTGTAAAATTTTCAATGTTTAATATGGATTTTATATGTAATATTCTAGAAAATATTAATAATAAAAATAATTAAATGTATACATACAGGAAAAAAATATGAGGGGGCATATTTTGGCATTTTAATACGGAGAACATGAATTAAAAATAAAATATTTCAATGTCAACTACATATATATTATATCAGCTACCTAGATCTACCAAGCACCTAGAGGGATCAAATCGTTTTTCACTCAAAAAGATGTTTTCATCTCAAGAGTTTTGATTCCTCTCGATGCTTGGTAAGAGCTAAGATGGAGCTAGGTTTCATATTATAATAAAAAGTCTGACTTAAGTTTTTAAAATTTAACAATAGATTGAATTTTATAAGCCAATATTGAATAGGTTAAATTCTATTTTTTAATAATTTATTATTAATAATATTTTATATTAAAAATTGAATGAGTTACACATTTTCGTCTTTTAAGAACAAACTAAATTATTTTAACTTTTAATTATTTCATCATTGTGAGTATTGAAATATTTTACTAATTAAGCTAGATTGAATATCAATTAACTATCTAGGCAATAGAAAAATATTGATCGTAATTTTACAATCATAGTTTCAACCGGACTAAACTTTGTAATTTATAAAAATGTCTTTGCACTTTGTAATTTAAAGTAAGTCATTTTACATGCAATTTCATATAAAAAAAATTGATATAAATTCACCAATACATAACCTATAATAAATATTATTTCATAAAAGTAAACATCATGACAATAATCATCTAACAAACATAAACATCATTTAAGATACACATTCGAATTCACTACCATCATATAATTATATACACCTTTAGTAGCACATATAAACGTCATTAGGTAGCACACAAATCTAATAATCTAATAGGGCATCATCATCTTGATCACATCTAATAAAACACAAAGATTGTAATCTAACATCATCACCACACACATCCTCAAATTAATATAGATCTCATGTCAAATAATTGTTATCACATACACATCTATCTGCAAACACATCAAATGAACATATATAACATGACCTAATAATATACACATCAACACTAATATATAAATTAAGTATAGAAACATGAACAAAAAGAATCACCATCCATATGTGTGTGTGTGTGTGTGTACAAAGAAGTCAAATAACTACATCATGGAATCAAATAAGTGCAATCAAATATATAATATAGTAGATGTAGTAGTGTCTACAGTTTGGTGTGCAGTAGAAGACGATGGATGGTCAACTACTACCTAATCAAGTATGTATGTTGAACTCAGATGAGGTGGAGGAATAGGAGGTGGTTGGTGTGTAGTAGAAGGTATTGGTTGGTCTGCAAGAGAAGGTGGTTGGCATACTATGTCAGGAAAAACATATGGCACTTCCTCTAGCTCTGGCATCTGATCATCATCAGGCGACTGATGAGAAGGTGTACTACCAGAAAGATCACTGACACCCTAACGACCATGATCTGATGGGGTGGCACCACCAGAAGCATCATTATCACCATCCTCATCATCATGATCATGATCATCACCCTCATAATTATGATCATTATAATCAACCTCATCATCATTATGACCACCCTCATCTGATGAATGTGTTGTTGCATGATGCCCTGCAGCCCTCATTGTTTTTAGTAAAGTACTAGCTCTGATGAAATGTTGTATAAGAGACATGAAATCCCGTAGGAAGTCTCCATAGATATCCACGAACATTAGATCTACATTGATATCTCAAGGCCTCACATGCGGACTCCTTGTCGAACCAAAAATCAGACCAATCTATCACATTAGTCCATATAAAAGTGCATAGCAGTCCCCCACAACTAGACGCCCATGCCCCCCTGAGGATGTGTCTCATCCTCTTGGGCCTCACCCATCTCCTCATCTCCTCCATCTGGCGGTGGAGGAGGATGCATGTCCCCATCATATGAGTCGATGTCTACAAAATATATAGTACACAAAAATAATTAGACAAATTCATTAAAAAATTTAATAAAACAAATTAAAGAATGTTCTAGAATAAATTTTATTGTAATTGATTAAAACAAGAAAATAAAACTAGATCAATTTAAAGTAAACACTACTCTTAGCTCTATCATCTGGAGGCTCAGCTACTGTGAATAAACTATTGGGACACCCTCTCCATTCAATCCCCATGTATGGATACCCTAACACGAAAAACACATGGTCATCCACATTGGCCAGTAGTGCCAGCGCCTCATCCGAAATCCTAGCCAAAAACCCCGGCATGCCCCTCTTGGGCATCATCTTCTCCCACATGTGCATCTGAGCCTTAGTGATTGGCCTATGAGGGCAATGATCAAATGTAGGCCTCATCTCCATAAACCTCTTAAAAAATAAACAAAAAAGCTCAAAAGAAAATGGGAAGGTCTCCCTCCCCTATCTCGAAAACGCATGGCATCTATCTAAATTCATGCAAAACTGCCTCAAAAAAATGGCAGACCATCTGATGCAACATGGCACCTTAATAAAAGAATCAACATAATACAAAAGAGGGAAACTAATTCACTTCCCATCACCAAAAGAATGTGTAATGGTGTTGAATAATAATGAGAGGCACCTAGCTTCCTCTGTAGAAAAAGAAGAAATCGATAGCTATCCACCACAGACTTGAAAATCTGATGCACTAACCACATGAGGCCCGACATATCTCTGAGTATATGCAAGATGACTCTCAGCTGCAACACCATGGGGGACATCAGGGAACTAGGGAAAATCCTCCCCTCTCCTGGATAGGCCAATGATAAAGTATATGTCCTCTTTTGTGGGCTTATACCATAACTCAAGGCCAACACGAAAAGACTGCTCTTAAACATTCCATGAGTGGATCAGATGCACAAATAGGACAGAGTGTGCCTTCAGGGATGTACCCTCCTCATAGTACTTGAGGAGGCCTACATTCCTCAAGAGTGCTTGCTTCATTGGAGTAATAGGGCAAGGGTATAAATCCCTCTCCCTCTCTCACCTGCCATGGTCGGAACATATTGTATGGGTTTGCCTGCTGCTCCTGCTCTTGTTGCTCCTCCCTCTGTTGACGTCTCTGTTACATGATTGACATATAAAATAAATTAGCCTCATACATAAAATATAGGCTTTTTATTAAATGAAAGATGTATTTATAATTATGGAAACATAACTTTCAATTAAAAAAAATTATAATATCAGTGCGCTCAAAACACAGTCATGCACCATCTCCGATGTACTTTTAGATATAACAACATTGGTGATGGTGCAAAAATAAGTATGAATAGTTGTGGATGTTTAGAAAAATTAACTTTTCATAGTGGTGCAAAATATTTGTGTATCGTTGCACACATATAACTTGTTGGCACCAGTATGGTACGTTCAGGTTATCGAACGCAAGGAGATATAGGAATATTTTTTAATATTTATTTGTGGTGCGTTTGGTAAATATAAATGCACTAGGAGTGACACACCAACACACAATTTTTCACATCTTTCTTGGTGCAATTATATTTACAAAACACACTGCCACGATGATAGTGCATTATGTTCATGCACTGAATCGTAGTGCACCCTGTAAATTTACAGGGAGCACCCCTCTCGGTGCGAGCTGAACATATCGAATGCACCGTTCGTCGAAAAAAAATTACAAAATCAATGAGAAATTCAACCTAATTTGCAATTATAATGTGCTAAAAACTTAAGTTAGAAATAAACATAGATATCACCTGGACATTGGGTCATCGGGGAGGCATTGTGGAAATGTAATGGAGAAAAAAAAATCACATTGTTTGAAAAAATTGGAAACTCAAACAGGTAGCACAGTACTTAAAGGTGGTGAGAAAGAGAAGCACCAACATCAGGGAGCTTTCATGTGGCAAGAGTGGCACCGATGCTTCAGAGATATCCTGCACTGTAGATGGTAAAAATGAAAATTATGTTCGAGAGGGTTTTTTTATTTAACCCTCCTCTGGTGCATTTTTTGAAGCGCACTGAGGTCGACTATATCCAAAAGCATCATTTTTTATTTAAATTTAAAATTATCGTGGTGCTTTATTTAGATGCCCAGGGCTTTACATTATTGGTAACAAACCAGTGTTGTGGTTTTATAATAGCACCGATCTTTTTTTAGAAATTACAAACCATCTATCGGTACGGTTTATAAGATGCCTCAGAGCATTGTTATACATTTATAGCACCGGGATGTAATTATCGAATAACACCAGTACATTTTACTATATGAAGGAGTCTGGTGCTAGCGAATATTCAAGCACCAGTGCATTTGAGTATTTAGCGCACCGCGGTTTTTTATTTTTCAAAAAAAAAAAAAAAACTATGGTGCACCATAGTATATGCAGCTCTAGTGCGAGTATGGATAATAAAGAAATGGTGCA
The DNA here is from genome assembly GCA_031772625.1 of Pinus tabuliformis. Classification (NCBI taxonomy): domain Eukaryota; kingdom Viridiplantae; phylum Streptophyta; class Pinopsida; order Pinales; family Pinaceae; genus Pinus; species Pinus tabuliformis. Next base: position 1,107,197,973 of record CM062817.1, on the reverse strand, counting down.
CTTGAATAATTTGCATGCACCGTCAAACAAACATTCGCCCTCCCACCTCCGCTACAAATGGATTTTTGGTCTATTTTTATAGGGGTCTCTGTACAAACCTCCTCTAGAAGGTCTTTTCCATGTAGTTAATATTCTTTGAATAATCATGCAATCTGAAGAACTTATTCATCCCAAGCAGCCATGCTTCTGCATATTTTGATTTCTTCACTTCCTCATCAAAATTAAGAGGTTTGGCTTTCCTTAACTCATCTGGAATTTACCCCCTCTCACTTCTCCTATAAGGAAGTTGGCAGTAATGATGATAATGTGTCTCAGAACTAGAGCTGGAATAAAATTCATGAGTGTTAGCCCTCCTATCAGGTGTATTTAAGATTCTGCCACCTCCAAATTTATCATATTTGTTCATCATGTGTCTCCTCTGACAACTACTACCATATGCCCCATTGGTCTTCTCCTCCTGCCTATATCCATGATTATTCCCCACATGTCCATGTTTCTCCAAATTTGTAAGCCTTTGAAGAATCACTACATTGACTTATACTTTCTTTTCCTAAGCCCTAGAAATTCTTTCTTGTGCGTCAATCAACTTGTTATTATCTTCCTTGCAACTTTGAATCTTTGCCCTCAGACTCCTCCGTGTATCTCCTATATCAGGAGAATTCTCTTCTCCTTGTTGCTCAACTGACTTTTCCCATTCCACTGGTTTTACGTCAGGCCTGAAAGAGGATTCATGTGAACTATATTCCACCACTCTACTCTTCATATTTGATCTTCAAACTCCTCCAAACATAGCATGTTAGATAAACCAAATATAAGACATAATCAAATTTATACCTCAGTGTATCTCAGGGGAGGCTATCACATCTGCACAAATCAGTCCATATTATCACAATATATATAATAATAGCTACGCATATCAACATCATGATGCATGCATAATAATAATACAAAATTGTAACAATAAATTCACACATGATAATCATAACCATCTACATGTACCCCAAGGTCAACTGTTGCAAATTCGCTCTGATACCACCTTGTAAACACTCCATCCCACATTTACCCACTTTTACAAGCTCTCTAGGATAAACATGAGTTGATTGTTACTATGACATGACCAAACCTCCAAGTTCCAGTTATGGAAGTGGGGTCTACTAACCGAAAACATATTTTCATCCCTTAGGGACACTAGATCACCCAAGTGACTGAAAACAACCACTAGTGATCAATCCCTGAGCTGGAAATTTCACTTCTCAAGATTTACACCCCAACTACATGCTTGACACACTGTGCATGTGATTGGAAGCCTCCGACTGCACTCATGATCCTTCCTGCATCTGGTTATAAGCAAATTTCTTCAGTTAAAAGGGTGTGGTTGCAATATTTGTGCCATGTTTTCAGGGATATCCTACAGTCCATTACCCAGTACCACCAATGTTAGGTCCCTATAATACGAGTGATTACCCCATTACTATTGTAGTTGTATCCCTTATTAATATTGTTGTGCCCTTATTGTCCCCATATTGTTATTACTGTGCCCCATAGAATCCCTCTATTGTTATTTTTGTGCCTTTATATTATTATTGTTAGGTCGGCTGGGTTATACTGTGACTCCTTAAACTCCTATATATAGAAAGGAGGTTTTGTCATTTGAATCATCAAAGAATCATTCATTTGTGTAATGTAAAGGAGGTTGCCCCCTCGAAGAGGCTGAATTCTAAGGCATTGATCTATCTTTTCTATCTTTTTGTGAGTTGGTTTCATAACATTTGGTATCAGAGCTTTGGATTCTAGGGTTTCGCTGCTCCAAATAGGTCATCGTGGCATTTTCACTATAAAAAAATTTATGCGTTGTTTCAGAAGCAAAAAAAAAACCCATTTGAGATGAATTCGCATTAAACCTCGGGTCTGAATTTCAAAGTTTTTCGTGTTATATTTGCAAAGATATGATCTGAGGAAGTTGGTCTTTTTGCAAACTCCTAAATTACATTCCAAATGGGTGACCTGGGGAAAATCATCATAACTTTCTCTCTGAGCATTGGATTGAAATTTTGTAAGAAGGTACAAAAAGAGTATGGACTGTAGTTTCTTGTATATATTTTTCAGAGCCAAAGGTCGACAAGGACACGTGGCACATTGTACAAGTTCGCTCTTCTGAACTAGTCTATAATCATGTCATTGTGTGAGATTTGGCATAACTCTTCCTTGGAGAATCCAATTGGGATCAAACTAGTGGCATTGGAAAGAGGACATAGAGGGCTACTACAGGTTGCAATTTCAGAACTGGATGGTCTGAAATTACAGATATACATCAGAGGCAATATCGAGCTCCTACAAAGTGAAAAAAGGTGTGTAGATTTTTTTTAAATTTTTGCTTAAGCTTGGTTTGAAAAATTATTTTGAAGGAATTAAAAGGGCATAGTAGAGCATTATTATCAGTAACTGATGCACCGAGGAATGAAAATGCAAACACCTAGTAAGCAACCTAAAAGCTCTAGCATGACTCATGAAGAGAGGAAGAAATGCTACATGACATATCAAAATTACAAGACCAAGTGCAACAAATTTCACTCTCACAAAAGCTAACAGAAGCTAAGATGAATGGTGTGGAATCTAAGATAAAGAGTGTGGAAGCTAAGATTGACGATTTGAAGATAGATTTGAAGACAGATTTGACAAATTTTCTACAAGAAATACTTACTAATGATGAAAGGGCAGTAAAGGAAACTCATGATGCGAACAAAAGAAATGTTAATCATGATTTCATAGACTCTAATTTTGGATCGAAGACCCACCATATTCCAAAAATCGATATGAGGAAGTTTGATGGCAAGGATCCCGCAACATGGATATTACAGATGGAGCAATTTTTCGATCTCAATAATGTGCAAAACACACAAAAGGTACGTATTGCAACTTTATATTTGGAACCAAATCATTTTGTATGGTATCAATGGCTTTGCTCTCGTAAACAAATTATCACTTGGGCAATTTTTAAGGAGGAATTGACAGCACATTATGAGGATACAAAAAGCAACACTTTTTTTAGCCAAATGATAAGTCTCAAACAAAAGGTTTCAATAATGGAGCACATTAAGGAGTTCCAAAAATTGAACATAAGGGTAAAAAAATTCCAGAGGAGCATAGGATTGATGTGTTCATAGGGACTTTAAAGGATAATATCCAACATGATGTTCGCCTTTGGGAACGTGATTCATTAGAGAAGGCATTCAGGTTAGCAAGAAAAATGGAAAGCAAAATTATGGCAAACAGGAAGCATACCAGTCACAACTATAAAGATGGAAGTGTTGTTTCCCCTAGTCTTCCACAACCTATACGGTTGACACCACAAAAATTGGAAGAAAAAAGAGCAAAAGGGCTTTGTTACAGTTGTGATAGCAAATACACTAAAGGTCATAAGTGTGCTGAGAAGAAATTATTCTACATAGATTGTGAAGAGGAAGAAGAAAAGGAGCAGGAAAGGTCAAAAGAAGAGGATATACTCCAAGAAAAAAGCCTAGATAAATAAGAAATGAATCTGACCATATCTTGTAATGCATTGGTTGGAATTACCACTCCTCAAACCATCAAGATAGAAGGACAAATCAAGAAGAAAAAGGTAATAGTGTTGATTGATTCAGGAAGTACCCACAATTTTATTCATTGTAAGGTAGCAAAAGAATTGAATTGCTTCCTATATCCAGCACCAAAGTGTTAAGTAATGGTTGCAAATTGAGGAACAATAAATTGCTCTGGAAAGTGCCATAATATCAAGTTATCCATGGGAGAATATATATTGACTAGCCCAATGCTTTCCATTCCAATGGGAGGTGTTGATGTTGTACTAGGAGTCCAATGGCTACAATCCTTGGGTACAATAGTTTTTAATTTTCAAGAACTTTTCATGAAATTTTATGCGGAAGGAAAGGAAGTTGAATTAAAGGGTATTGCAGGGAAACCGGGAAAGATAATCAACTCTAATGGTATGACAAAGCTTCTAAAAAAGGAACAAAGAGGTGTAATTGCACAATTATGTTCGCTAGATGTTTCCACATCGAAATCATCTATTTCTCCATATCTCCAAAAAGTCTTGGACAATCATTCCAAGGTATTTGAGACTCCCAAAGGTCTCCCACCTATTCGTGATCATGATCATGCTATTCATCTGATTCCAGGAAGTGTTCCTCCAAACATCAGTCCGTACAGATATCCTGATGCCCAAAAGAGTGAAATTGAACGTATGGTTACAGAAATGCTAGAGGCTAGTATAATTCAACCTATTCAAAGTTCTTTCTCTGCTCTAGTAGTATTGGTGCACGAGAAGGATGGATCATGGCGCATGTGTCCAGATTATAGGGAGCTCAACAAGCTCATTATTAAAGATAAGTTTCCCATTCCTGTCATTGATGAATTACTAGATGAATTGCATGGATCAATTTACTTCACCAAGTTGGATCTTCATTCAGGATATCATCAAATCAAAATGAAGACTGAAGACATTCTGAAAACAGCATTTAGAACTCATGAGGGTCATTATGAATTTTTGGTCATGCCTTTTGGCCTTACCAATGCACCTTCTACATTTCAAGTTTGATGAATTCCATTTTCAAACCCTTCCTTAGAAAATTTGTGTTAGTATTTTTTGATGATATACTAATCTACAACAAGTCTTGGAAGGATCATGTTGAACATGTTGACATGGTGCTACAATTATTGAAGGAGAAACAACTATATGCAAAAAGATCCAAATGTTTCTTTGGATTACAAGAGGTGGAATATCTGGGTCATATTGTATCTCATGAAGGAATCAAGGTAGACCCTAGCAAAATTAAAACCATTACGGAATTGAAAATCCCCACATCCATAACGCATCTACGAGGATTTCTCGGGTTGACAAGGTATTATGGCAAGTTTGTTAAGAATTATGGGAGAGTATCAGCACCTCTAACAACATTATTGAATAAAGATGCATTTTCATGGACTCCAGAAGCAACAAAGGCCTTCGAACATCTTAAAGAGGCAATGTGCCAAGCACCAGCCTTAGCTACACTAAACTTCACAAAAACCTTTATTGTGGAATGTGATGCTTCAGGAAATGGAGTTGGTGTTGTTTTAATGCAAGATGAAAGACCCATTGCTTTTGAAAGTCGTCCAATCAAGGGAAAGTTTTTACACAAAGCTATTTATGAGAAGGAAATGTTGGCAATACTACATGCACTTAAGAAATGGCGACCCTACCTAATGGGAAGACACTTCGAGGTAAAAACGGATCATGATAGCCTTAAATACTTTTTAGAACAAAGATTATCCTCTGAAGAGCAACAAAAGTGGGTCACAAAGATGTTGGGTTATGACTTTGAAATCTTCTACAAAAAGGGAAGCAAAATGTGGTGGCAGATGCACTCTCAAGAAAGGATGAGGATGTGGAAGCATTGTTGTGCGTCATTTCTATTATCCAACCAGATTGGATAAACGAAGCAAGGAAGGAATGGAAGAATGATGAAGAAGTGTGGGCACTTACTCGAAAGTTACAACAAGATTCCAATACATCTGATACATTTAGCTGGTAAAGTGATTCACTATGGTACAAAGATTGCTTATACCTCTATAAGAATTCCCAACTCAAACAAAAGATTCTTATGGAATTTCACACTTCTCCCTTAGGAGGGCACTCAGGATTTTTAAAAACTTACCACAGGGTTAAAAAGGAATTTTTTTAGGATGGCCTTAAACCGGATATTCAAAATTTTGTGGCAGAATTTTTAGTTTGCCAACAAAATAAAGTTGAAACAATTAAGACCCCGGGTCTATTATAACCTTTATCCATTCCAAGCCAACGTTGGGAGGAGGTTTCAATGGATTTTATCACAGGTTTACCCAAGTCTGAGGGAAAGAGTGTCATCATGGTGGTAGTTGACAGGCTTACCAAGTATGCACACTTTTGTGCATTATCACATCCATTTAAAGCCAGTACAGTTTCTACTGCATTTATGGAAACAATTCAAAAGCTACATGGAAACCCAAAGATTATTGTAAGTGACAAAGATCCCATTTTCACTGGAAATTTTTGGATAGAATTATTTTCTTGTCTCGGTACTCAGTTAGCTCATAGCTCATCTTATCATCCTCAATCTGATGGGCAAACTGAGATAGTAAACAAATGTTTGGAAGGATATCTTCATTGCTTTTTATCTGATAAACAGACACAAAGTGTCAAATGGTTGCCTCTCGCTGAATGGTGGTATAACACTTCCTTCCATACAGCAACAAAAATGACTCCATTTATGGCACTTTATGGATATCAGCCACCATCCATCACATCATATTTAAGAGAAAATTCTAAGGTTCAAGCAGTGGAACATCACATAGAGCATCAACAACAAGTCCTCCAACTCTTAAATGATAACCTCATGTTGGCACAGAATAGAATGAAACAACAGGAATATCAACATCGCAGCGAAAGAAGTTTTGATGTAGGTGATTGGGTATTCCTATGGCTACAACCACATAAACAAATGTCCCTCAAGCAAGCTAAGAAGGATAATAAATTATCACCAAAGTATTATGGTCCGTACAAGGTGTTGCAAAAGATTGGTACTATGGCATACAAATTGGAGCTTCCTGCAGCTTCTTGAGTGCACCTAGTTTTCCATGTTTCATGTTTAAAGAAGGATATAGGCGACAAGCTCCCAGTTCAAACAATATTGCCAAAACTTGACGAGGAAGGAAAAATTATATTGGAACCGGAAACAGTCACAGAAACAAGAACTCGACAGCTACGAAATCTATCAATTTCAGAGTATCTCATCAAGTGGATGAACTTATCCGCTGAAGATTCCACATGGGAGGATGAGAATTTTATACAGAAGCATCCAGAACTACTCAAGCGTTGAGGATAACATTTTTTTGAAGGAGAGGGGCATGTTAGGTCCCTATAATACTAGTGATTACCCCATTGCTATTGTAGTTGTATCCCTTATTAATATTGTTGTGCCCCTATTGTCCCCATATTGTTATTATTGTGCCTCATAGAATCCCTCTATTGTTATTTTTGTGCCTTTATATTATTATTGTTAGGTCGGCTGGGTTATATTGTGACTTGTTAGACTCCTATATATAGAAAGGAGGTTTTGTCATTTGAATCATCAAAGAATCATTCATTTGTGTAATGTAAAGGAGGTTGCCCTTTTCTATATTTTTGTGAGCCGATTTAATAACAACCAAGAACTCTTCAAAACTCATTCTAGAATGACAAGAATTATTTACAATGAATACTAAGGCTATAACTTGCCCAAACATGTTAGTCGCATGATAAACATTTCATCAAACATATGGTAAATAGAGTAGTTACAGGTCACGAATGTATATTTGATCATGATCTTATTAACTTCATCAAATAATCATTAAGAAGGCTCAATTCCCTCTCAATCTAGTTGCAACAACACTTGTTAGACCATGCATACATTAGCCATTCCATAACTAATCAAATCATGAACAAGATCCATAGTAAGAGCACATCATTCAACCATGCCTATAAAAAACTTATAACCAAAATAAAATCCATGAAAAACTAGCCACAAGATCAACATAATACCCAATACATGTGCTCATCAATCATAATAAGAAAATAGCTCATATTAATCATATGCAAAATCCAACCAAGTCAGGGAATTCTACATACTACCCAACCATAGATTGGGCTGAACCAAATCTCTCTTTTAGCCAATCACCCATGTTCCATATTCCAAGCATGAATGTGGGATCATATGGGTTAAACCAAAATACAACCAATCAGGGTGTCTAGAGGCCAAACCACCTCAACGCTCAACCACAATGATTTCACTTAAACCGATCTAGAAATAACCATGAAATAACTAACATAAAAATAAGCTTGGATTCCTCTGACTTCCTTCACTAGCTCTGGAGGAAGTTTCCTATTTACACTCATCCATCAAGAGTTCCAGGGGAAATCCCATCTCCACGCTTGATTATTGGGAATTTTCCCGATACCACCTCAACCAAGATCCAAGTATACTGGCCATCCAAAACTTAATCAAATAGAGAACCCACTACACCATGGCTATCCAGGAAATGGCAAGGCAAGACTGAAACCACTATCAACCCAAGAAAATCCAATGTTAATGACAAAAAAAAATAACCAAAGAACCACATGCATATACCATACATCCAAATCTCAGCAAGGAAATCAAACATGAAACATGTTACCTGCATGAACTTCAATTGTAGTTATTGACCCAACCTTGTTTTCTGCTGCCCACAATTTTTGTCCTTATCCCATGCTTACTTCTCTCCAAGTCCAGGTGAATGCTAGGATGCTCCAAGAATTCTCTAAGTGTGCAAAAGTGTAAGAGAGCTATAATGAGTAAGAGTTGAACCAAAAACTGTAAAAAATTGTGAATTGATCAAAAGTTTTGAATTGTTTCTCTTACGCCTTTTTTAATTGATGTCTAGAATCTTCCTTTCCTTTTTCCTTCTTTTCTTCATTTTTTCTCTAATTTCCCTTGCATGCATATTTGTGTCTCTTCGTCTTCTTTTTCTCCTATTTCCCTTTATTTCCTTAATTAAATTCCAATTATTGCCTCTTTGCCTTTACTAATTTCCATAGCCATTAATAAATTACAAGTGATGTCCACTATAATGTTTACCCACCATTCAACTGGGATATGTATCCCATGACCTTGGTTTTATTTATTTATATGAAAAATCAACTAGGGTTTATTACATTGTAGTATTTCACCAAGAATTCATATCCCTTGAATCCATTATAGATAAAACTTGGGAGGGGAGTGAACAGGCTTATGGCCAATTTGAGGAATTTATAACTATATATAAGAGGTTGCACCATAGTGACCTCTTCACCAAAATATTGTGCAACAATTTCCTCTCTAATATCATCATCAGTAGAGTAAAGACTAACCAAAAGTGTCATTTTATTATCAATAACAAATTTCATTGATGAAATAATAATTGGACACGAACTTGATATTGGAACTATGATAGACTCTACTAAAATGATGCATTTTTCCTATCATGAGGGAGTGTAAAGAACCACAACACCTATTGTGCTAGAAGTTAGTGATAATTCCCATAAATAGGTACATTTTGAAGATTAATATGCCATCATCCAGCCTTAAAACTGTCATTCTCTTGCATTAATTCACATTTTTCATTATATTATTCTTAGTAAGAGGAGTAAAAGGCGTTTGTCATAGTATGTGGCCTAATGTGATTTAATTTGAGGAAAATGAAGCATCTTTTAGGCTATTATTATGCAGGGGCCTAATGGAGACAACTATGAGAGAATCTAGGGTTTCCACCTCCTTAACTCCCTAAAATCGGCTTGGGATCACCATATCCTCTCTCACAAGTTCGATTTCATTAGCGGTCGAGTGACTCTTAGTCCAAGTGAAGATTAAGAAGGACAAGATCCACCATTTTCGAGATCAAGGAGGGAAACATTCCTACTTTCAAGGGAGCTTATTCAAATTCCCTTTTGTATAAATAAACTAGAAGAAGAGCTCATTATGATTTGAAGTTTTTGTTCAACTAGGTGTAGATATTGAGCTCTAAGCTTGACATTGTTACTTTCAACTCTTTTGTGAAGTATTAGATTTATGCTTTTTTATAATGAGAAGTTGGATTTTGAGCTACATCTGAGTTAGTTTCAAAGGGTTGAGACCCTTGGGTTTGGGCCTAACCTAGAGGATTTTTCTGTCTTCTTATACTTATGCTTCTTCTTAATTCCAAGCAGTTCATAGTTTCTTGCATTTCAGTAGAAATTAACCTATAAAATATTGTGGTTGTAGCCTCTACATCACCTCCCTTGTGGAAGAATGAGTGGAAGGATTCACAACCACAGCCCAAAAAGATTATGTTTATGATTTCTTGGAAATAGATTAGTGTGAGTTGTCATGTTTTGCATTTTCTTTTTGTAGTTTAGAATTTAGTTTAGTGGTTAGATCAGTGGTCCTGAATGAATTAGATGTCATTTAAATTCATCTTATATTTTCTATCATAAGTTATTTCATTTTATAAATGATAAATGGATGCATGCATGTGATTGATTACATGGTTGATTGATCTGTAGGGAAAGTCACCTTCACCACTTCCATCCTAAGCTCTTTCATCTCCTCCTTCCACATCCGAACTTTATCCCAAAAACCCTGTTTTATACGTTATTCTGCCTAGGTCAATGAGAGCACTCATCCTAGTGCAAGGCAGGTCTCCAAGAGGTTCTGAGCTTGGCTAGGGGCTCAAACCAACATCCTTTCATTTGCTTCAACTATTATCACCCTCTCCATACCCTCAAACCAATGTTTTTACCCTCAAAAACCACTCAAATGCCCTCATGTAGCATTACAGGCCTTCTTGTAGCATTACAAGCCTGTTGTAGCAATCACATGTAGCAAACTTGTAGCAACATTTTCCTTCATCATTTTTAACCTCCACTGCAACTTTAACTTAGCATATATGCATAATGACCCCCAGTTGTGATAACATGATCGGGGAAATCTCCTAGGCCACTCCAAACCTTCATCTTATTCACTGCAAAAATATAGTAGAGTTAGTTTCTTTATTATGCAAGTAGGTTATTTATTTATGAAAGTATGAGCTAGGTAGATGGTACATGCAATTCTGATTAGTAGTTTGATGAATCATGCAAGATAAACTAGTTTCATTTCTGTAAGTAAATGAGGTAATTTGATGAATTCTGCAAGATAATATAGCTTTATTTCTGCAAGTGGGTTAGCCTTTATCCTTTCATGAATTGAGTAGTTAGGGTTTTACAAGTTGAGTAAATGGCATTTCTATTTTCATAGCTAGAAGCAATTTCCAATTTTATTTTTATCAAGATTTCATTCTAATTCAATAGGAGGAAGGTTCTTTGAACACTTTTTGATCTAATGTCATAACTAAGGGTGGCATGAGTGGAATCTTATCTATTGTGCATATAGCATTGTCACCTCAAAGTTTGTATGAACCTCAGGTTGATAATTTGAGTTGAGGTATTAAATTCCTACCTAACCTTGTCATTACTCTTATTTTAATGTTTTGTTCGTGGTGTTGCACTGTCTTAGAAGAATTTCTTAATTGAATATGAACTTACCCAATGTTCACAATAATAAACAAGAAGAAATAAATGAAATGAACCTTCAAATCATTTTTTCCTTGTATATGTGTCTTAATTTGCAAAAAATTTAGGTTTTTCTAAGGACGTTAATGTTTTGGTTTGCCCCATTGTTGTTTTTATTTGAGAAATGTGCACATGCATCATTATAACCCATAAATAAACGAGACATGAGTGAATGAACCAAAAATAAGACAATCAAACTGGTCAATCTCCCTTCCTCCACACTCCTAAACTAATATTGCAATGGCTTGGTTAATAAGTAACTCTATCTATTCCTTTATATTTATTCTATTGGATTAGTCACTCAATAACAAACCATTCAATCTATGATTATTTTTCCTTAAAATATAAAACTCACATGCATTACCAATGCATCTACCTTCTATTTTCAACAAGTTTCCCCTAAACCTTATCAAAGTTTCACCTTAATACATAGAACCTTTAACCCAAAGTATCTCTAACTCTATGATCCCTAATCCTTAACACTATATATGGTCACATACATGACCTATATAGGTGATCCTCAACCTCCATTTATAAATATGAGGGACATTAGTAGGTTTTTCACACTAGGAATTGGCCTTGTGGTATTTAGCATGTCCGAGGAAGAAAAACAAGGCCTTTGGCCCTAAACGAACATTATTAAGCTCAAGTGCCATGAATGAAGCATTGAAGCACCATATTGGTCCTCTCTAAGGGAAATTTGACTTCTTTAAGGGATAATGATGCAACTAAAATGATTTATGCACCATAAATGATTTGTGGGATTAAGGGAGGAAAACAAAGGTCTTAGACCCTAATTGAAGATTAAGGTTAAGCATTGTGGAGTCCTTAAACCACCACCATATAAAGTCTTTATAGGTAACATATTACTTCTTATTACAAATATAGGTACTACTACCAACGATAGGCACCAATCCATAATAAGTATCAAAACACTTACTTCATAATACATCTCAGGATGTTAAAATAGAAATTAAAAAAATCATAAAAACTAACGAAACTAGCACAACCATATAAATTAAAAGGTTGGTAAATGCTAATATGCATCAATCCATAATAAACATCAAAGTGCTTACTTCATAATGCATTTCACATTGTTAAAAAAAAAAAAAAAAAAAAAAAAAAAAAAAAAAAAAAAAACTAAGTATATTATAACTTTATTATTATCATTATTATTATTATTATTTAAAAGAATAATAATAATAATAATGTATAAGTTAAGCATCTATACATTACATTTGAAGAAACATGGAACAAGATTTTTATCCATGGAGATTTATCTTCATTTTACCATGGGGATTTTTAATTTGTAAATTGACTTTGTTATAATACCATGAGCCAGTACCATAGTACCACATACCTAAAAAACCATAGCTTATTTTATATGACACATTCATATCACATTTTTTTAATTAATTAAAAGAATAAAAATGCATAACTATTTTGGAGATAAATTTCAACCTTTGGCGTATATATACTACTAAGAATATTCTATAATATTCCAGGGAAGTTAGATCCCTGCCATCTACTTAATAACTATTGATAATTAAATTAAAATTATGGAAAGTCTATTCCAAAATACACATGCCTATTAGCATAACTAGTCATTTATAAAAGACATGACTACTTTGAATATAAATCTCAATCTTTGTATGTATATAACTAAGAATATCCTAAAATATTCCATAGAAGTTAAACTCATACCATTCACCTAATAATTATTAGTATTTACACAGAAAATGTCTTTTTTTTTTAAATTAGTCATGCTAGAGATTGTAAAGTTTTTGAACAGAGAAAAATGGTAAACCCAGGTAGGAAGAAATACCTTTAAACTGTTTTTTTAACGTGTAATTGGGGTAATTTCATTCAATGAATTCATTAAACCAAGAAGAATATGGTATTACTCATCTAAAATTTTGATGTTGATTTAAAATTTAACGTTACAATTTACATAAATGGCCAACAAAAAAAATCTGTGAAGAGAATGTCATTTATTGTTCCTCTTGCACATCTATAAAAATATGTGTTTAACTAGTTTGTTTATGTTTTATTTTAATAATATATGTGTTTAACTAGTTTGTTTATGTTTTATTTTAATAATATTGGAGGTACGTTTTGATTTTGCACGCAAAAGGCACCACGCATTAGTTAATTTTACAAATTTTATGTAAAATTGAAAAGTTTTTAAAATTATAAGTTTTGAGTTAAGTACTATATAGAATCATAGTGTTTTATGGATTTTTTAATATATATTAAATTATTAATTAAAATTTATATTAATTTAATATGTTAAAATATTTATGTTTCATATATTTATTATAAAGTAAAAAACTATATAATTATATTTATAAATTTTAAATTAAATTATTATTATTAAAGAATTTATTTAATATTAAATTTTAATTGGATATCTATCTTTTTTTTTTGTGTAAGTTGAGGTTATATCATGGTCATGTCCAAGAATAACACCCAAATAAAGTGGAGAATCTATTCAAGGCCTTATAGACTAGTTAGAAATCTAAAGAATAATGTTTCTCCTCATTACTACGCATGTTATAGCTTAGATATAATACGTATATAAGATTTTGACATATCACTACATGTTATAGTTTGGATATAATATTTTGACATAGTGATATGATTGGAAAAATGATTTAACAACATCTGTGAGGCAAGTGTGAGATTGTTGCAAACATGAACGCATTTTCTCCCCTCCATCCTCCACCCTTTAGGTTGTTATCTTTCCTTTGCTACAACATTTATGCAATAACATCATAGGCATGTTCTATTCCTTCAGTGTATCTTTGCACCTTTAGGAGCAATTGCTAGTTAAATTAAAATTATAGAAAGCACATTCTAAAATATAGATGCATATTAGCATAATTAATTGAACTATAGTAGCCATATAAATTAAATTGTTAGTAAATGTCAATAGGCATCAATCCATAATAAGCATCAAAACACTTACTTCATCACACATCGAAATTGCTAAAATTAAAAAAAAATAAAATAAAATAAAAAAAAAAAAATCATAAGAATTAACTAAAATACAACATTACTTAAAATAATTAAATTATTATTATTATTGATGATAAAAAGAAAATATATATAACAAGATTCCTACCCACTTTATCCTGAAGATTCTTAATCTATCAATAGGTTTTGTTCCAATACCAAGGGTCAATATCATGGTTAACTAATACCACCAGATACTCAAAAGGCCATAACTCATTTCATATTACACTTGTTCATATGACATTTTTTAATTGATGAATTTAATTAAAATGGAATAAACACATAACTACTTTGGAAATAAATCTATCTTTGATTTGTGTATAATACCAAGAATATCCTAGAATATTCTATGGAAGTTAAATATCTACCATCCACCTAATAATTATTGATAATTAAATTAAAACTGTGGAGGTCCTATTCCAAAATAAACATACATAATTATAATTTTATTTTAAATTATTATTAATAACTATAAAAAAGAATTAATATATAAGTTAAACATATAACATTAAAAAAATACATGGAACAAGATTCTTAACCATGGATACTTACCTCCACTTTACCATGGAGGTCCTTAATATGTAAATAGGATTTGTTACAATACTATGGGCCAATTTCTTGGCACTGTCTTTTCATGGAGGGGACATTACAAAGTTGAGCCCTTAATATGTAAATAGGAATTGTTACAATACAATGGGCCAATTTATTGGCATTGTCTTTACAAGGAGGGGACATTACAAGGACATTACAAAGTTGGGCTAGCTCATCGAAAAACAGGGAGTCGTCCTATAAACTATTTTTAGTCTTATGGACATTAAACTATCATTCATTCATTCAATACCAAACACCAAAAAAACATAACTCACTTCATATGACACTTGTTCATATGACAGTTTTTTAAATAATCAATTTAATTAAAAGGAAAAAAGGATATAACTGCTTTGGAGATAAAAACCTTTGGTTTGTGTATATTATTAAGAATATTCTATGGAGGTTAAATCTATAACATGCACATAATAATTATTGACCAGCTTAGATCTTTCTTAACTTTGGAAGTGTTGAGAGGGATCAAACCTCTCAAGATGCAAACCTCTTTTTTTAGTACAAAACTTGAGGAAAAGTTTGCACCTCGAGAGCTTGATAGATCGAGAGCTCTTTTTTTAGTACAAAACTTGAGGAAATGTTTGCACCTAGAGAGTTTGATAGATCTAGAGTTAAGATGGATCTCAATAAGTTTAATTATTAATAATTAATAATTATAATTATTATTTTTATGTAATTTAAAATCACATTTCAATTTTGCAGGTCCACGCATTTCGATCACGACTTGGATGAATATAGTGATCCAACTATGTGATTATATTTAAAATGAACATTAAAGTAAAACAATAAAGTATTTAAATGAACATTACATAATTTATAAAATAATCAATACAAATGTTGAACAATTAATACATTAATTAATATATATAAAAAATAACTAAATTTATTCTAATTTTAATAAAATATTGTTTATAATAATAGGTTATTATTATTTTGATACTAACACCATTAGTGGGCCAACTTATCACCTAGCTTAATATTTAGCTCGGAAGCTTAAGCCTATGGTTGGCCTTTCTAAATCTTTTGTCAAGGATTCCTCCTCTTTTGTCAATGAGTTAAAAGGTTTAAAGCTTGAACCAGAGGAAATTCTTGTTAGCTTTGATGTTCTCTCACTTTACACCAATATCCCTATCAATGAAGTTGTTGAAGTGATCAATCGCATCACTAATACGGATATAAAAAAATTGATAGAGATATGCCTTACCTATACTTTTTTTAGCTTTGAAGGTGAGTTCTACGAACAAACCTGTGGTGTTTCCATGGGTTCCCCGCTCTTCCCTATGGTTTCCAACCATTTCATGGAAGATTTCGAATCCAAAGCCTTGGATTATGCTCCTTTCAATCCTAATCTTTGGAAGAGGTTCATGGATGATACCTTCATTAATTAGCCTCATGGTCGTGAGAAGTTAGATTTGTTCCTGCAGTGTCTAAATAATCTATCAAGCTCCACTAAGTTCAAAATGGAGGCTAAAATTAATGGCAGCCTTCCCTTCCTTGACGTTCTCATCTCCAAGAGAAATGATGTCTCTTTCTCTCACCATGTCTTTTGGAAGAAAACCCACACAGAGCAATACCTTCATGCTAACTCCCATCATTTTCCGGCTCAAAAGGTTGGTGTTCTCAACACTTTTTCCACTCTTGCTATAAATTTCTCTAATAAGGAAGACTTGGAAGATGATAAAACCCATCTCCTTAAGGTTTTTAGGAATAATGGCTATACTAAGTCCCAAGGTCTCAGATATTTCTTGAATGCGAGCAAAGTTCCAAAATTAAGGAAAGAACAAAGAGAATTGGTTACCAATGTTTAGCTTCCCTTTATCCAAGGTACCACAGACAAGATTTCTCTGATTTTAAGGAAGCACGGGATCTCTTCTACCTTTATACCCCTGAACACCATTCGTAGCTCCCTCAGATATATTAAATACTAGTTGGATCCAAAAAACATGAAAGATGTTTATTTAATCCCATGTTCCTGTGGGACCCCATACATCGAAGAAATAGGACACTCTATAAATCAAAGGATTTAGGAGCATGTTATTGATACAGAAATTGTAAGACGCACTCCTCAGCTTTGGTGGAACATGTTGAGAAAACTAAACACCACGTTTGTTTGGAATATTCTTAATTCATTACAAGGATTGACAACTTCAATCACCGGAAGTTTAGGGAGGCAATCAAATTTGATAAAAGGTTTATCACGTTGAATAGGGATGATGGGGGGAAGGTTAGCAGTTTTTGGATCCCATGTATTTTTTCCTAAGTTAGCGCCTTTCCCCTTCTCTTTTCTTTCTTAGTGTTGTTCTCCCTTATTTTTGGATGATTGTTGAAAGTTTTTTCTCATTTTTCTAATTTTCATTTTTCCTTTGTTCACTCATTCTTTTGTTTTAATTATGTTCCCTTATATTTATATATTGGATTATAACATCACATGAAGGGAAAATGGCTTTGTTTTTCGTGTCACCATGTCTGAGGCCACTTCAGGACGCGGGTTAGGGTTTCCTCTCGCACCATTCACACTGGATGGCCTGCCCAGGAGGTAAATTTTGAAGATCTCATAGTTTAGCATATGTTGATCTATGAGGGGATAATGTTTCTCATTAAAATGGGCAATGAGTGATTTTTTTTTCTACTAACAAGAGGCAATCTGGATCGCGGTTGACAGTGCGAGCAAGTATATTATTATTCCGGAATTTTTCTTCCATGACAAAGTGGAATTTCGGAATGGAGGAGTTGGTAGACTCTTCAGAAGATCCTGTCGTGAATATCTCCATTTAGACAAGCCCTCCACATCAGCACCAAGGGATGGTGATGGATCCGACATATGGAGGTGAAAATATGGGAATATTTTCTTCGTTGTTAAATTTATTGGAAGGAATTCCCATCCACTCTACAGTCCTCCCCAAACGCTTGATTTCTCGTAGAGCCGCCCCCAGTTTGAAGATGAAACACTCCTAGAAACCCTTCCCTATAATGTTCGGCACCATAAAAGAAACTAGACTGCCTAAAATATTTTTCAACATAAGCCCTAAGATTCGCGAAGACTTGTATAAACCCTAGAAGCCCATACTACACTACGGAACTTCGAATATCTGGAGGCTCAACTTAGGCAAGTTAGATTGGCGAGAAGCAAGAATTACAGCACGTAAAGGAAATTATTGAGGAAAGGGCACCTAACATTATTCAACATCTGGTGATTTTTGGCAATTCACTGGAACTCACAAATCCTAGTGGGGTAAGGAACTCTTAATTAGCGAGAGATTTCAGTGGAAATAGGGCATACAATAGATTACCCACATCGGCACTACAAGGGAATGAGGATCTGGCTGGGGAGCAGTATCTACACAAGGTTTTAGCTTCTCGGGACCAAGAGGGGAGTCATAAGAAGAAATCCAAGGAAATAAAATGCCCTAAAGTCAAGGATAAAAATAGGGCACTTGTGCTGAGGGAAGGCATTATAATTGATGAGATTATGGACATGACAGATAGGGTTTTGGTTGACAGAGTAAGAGGAATAAACTATTCCTCCTCCCGTCTCAGGAAATGGACACAAGAAATATGGGGACAAGTCTTAGAGGCCCTCACTCCGGTTTTCACTATGTAAAATGGATGTTTTGCAATGAAGTTCAGTAGAGAAGAACATGCAAGTTGGGTCCTCTCATGCTACTAAAACATTGAGATGGATCTGGTTTTATTGAAGCATTAGTCCCCAATGTTTGACTCGAAGCGAGAACATTTGGGTTCTGGTCCCATTTGGGTCTGACTTCTGGGCCTACCCCTTGAGCTCTGGAAGAAAGACATATTTCAATTCATAAATGAAGATTTAGGGCACTATTTGGATTTTGGTAGATCTTATTTAGAGACTGGCAGAATGTCCTTCGCATGGATATTGGTATATCTAGACACTAGGGAGGGTTTGGTGGATTATTTGATTATGCATTATAGAGGGCTTCTTCGCAACCAAATCCTAAACTACGAGGGTGCCCCTTTCATATGCCACTGGTGCCATCAGGTTAGGCATGTTTACAAATATTTCCCCATATCACTAACTGAGAATCGAAGTATCATCAATGATAGGAATGGAAATCCGTTGGTCGGAGGCTTTGTGTCTGCAGAGGAACAAGACCGTGGGAATCCTAAATAGCCTAATTGGGTTCCTCTAACCAGGATGGCTTAGAAAAAGGGAGGAACCCACAGAACTTAGTGCTTGGACTACACAAGGGTGAAGAGGATTCAAGGAGGACCCAACAGACATCAGCTAATCTTTCGGGTACTGATACTCTTTTTCCTTCTCTTTCTTGTAGCATTGTTTCTAAGGTATCTACATATATGACCTCTTCTATTTCTCCCTATTTTGTTGGCTATAATATCCCATCTCAAAATTTGAGGTTTCTATCCTACCCAGTA
This sequence comes from Pinus tabuliformis, assembly GCA_031772625.1. NCBI lineage: Eukaryota > Viridiplantae > Streptophyta > Pinopsida > Pinales > Pinaceae > Pinus > Pinus tabuliformis. The sequence continues at coordinate 1,107,178,796 of CM062817.1, read as the reverse complement.
AATATTATATCTATTTGTATCTCGGCTCCATCTCCTACATTGCTCGTACCTAGTAAAACCTCCTCGGGGTTAGACAAGGGGCATATATACAATCTTTGATCCTTGTATAGACCTCCCATTAGACATGTATCTATCACCGGCCAAAGGATAGGTTTGAGCCCTCTCTGCCCCTCTAAGGTTCCTAAAATCTCTCGTGGGAGACAATCACATATAGCCAAATGCATGAATAAGGCTAGCCTTGATATTGTTGTAGGCAGACAACTTTCACTGGAAGGGTTTCTTAGAGCAAGGAATGTCTCATCTTCAGTTCTCCCATGAATTTGTTATCTTATAACTTTCAAGGGATAGCTAGTCCCTCCAAGAAGCTAGCACTCAAACACCTGATCCTATCAGATGGTCTCGACATCATATTCCTTCAAGAAACACTAGGTCCATGCTCTGAGGTTGATCATAAGCTGGCTAGTTTATTCAAGAACTGGAACTTCTTTGATGTCAATGCGAGGTGTCACTTCACGGGGGAGGTGGAAATTGGTATCAACTGTAAAATTATTCAAACCATTAATGTTTGGGGACATCACAATTATGTTACATCTGGCATTTTTTTCGGAAGAATTTGGAGTTCAATTTAGGCTTGTTAAAATATACTATCCTTGTCATAACCGAGTCTCCTTCTGGAATGATATGATGAATAAGTATTTTACGAATATTGATCATCTCATTATGGGGGGGATCTTAATTTATCTATTGGTAGGGATGAATGCTATTGATCATCTCATTATGGGGGGGATCTTAATTTATTTATCCCAGACTTTTTCTCCCACCTTCTTGAATCCCATCACCTCATTGGCATTGATATTGCCAAAATACTTCCTACCTAAAGAAATCGTTGTGTGTGGGGGGATATGATTACTAAACGACTTGATCATTTCTTGATTAAGGAACATTTCTTGGATCAATTATCTTGGTTCAAATAGTGGGTTGGTTCATGGGGTTAATCTGATCACCATCCTATCTATCTTCAGTTAGCAGGTCAATTCGACAAGTCTAGAGGCCCCTTCAAATTTAATGTCACTTGGCTTAAAGAGGATTTTAGGAACATGGTTATTGGGAATTGGCATCCATGTGAGTATACGGAGGAAAAATCGATAAATTCCCAATTTAATGAGAACCTTTGTAATATAAAAAGGAAAAAGTTGGAGTGGATTAAAGGTAAAAGACAAAGGGATGAGGAAGCTCTAAAGAAGATTGATGTTGAATTGGAACAATTGGAAAAGCCTGAAGGAGGGGGATATTCATCAAATGAATCAACATTACATCTTATACAATTAGAAATGGCTAGAAGGAGACTACTGGAACCAAGAGAAGAGTCTTGGAGGTTTAAAAGTAGGGCGATATAGCTACAGGAAGGGGATGACAACACTAAATTCTTTCAACAATATGTAAAGGGAAGGAAATCCATTAATACTATCTGGTCCCCCGTAAAATAGAAAAACATAATCTCAGGCATCAGTAGGACCCTGAACTATATCTGGAAAAATCCTTACTGCAATCCCTCAGGCAGCAGGCTCACCATCTCCAGCCTACGCCGAGATCCATAACCAAATTGGAGGATCTGAACATAGCTGCCAGGTTATAGAAAATTTACATTATGATCCTTTACAAGAGGGAAAATCGTGCAATCTAAGAGAAGGAGAGGGAGAAATGAGTGGAACTGCTAAGTCAAAGCCACAGTTGTCTGAATTAGGATTTCTTATGATCCTAGATCTGGGTAGTGCCGCAAAACCACCTCAGATTGAGAATACTCCACTTACTTAGATAGCATCCCCTGAACTCCCTGAGGGACATTGGCACATTTTTGACCAAATGGAAAACCAAGTACCTTAAGGTCAAACCTCGACATTGGAATACCCCATAGTCAACCCAATGGCCAATGCCCCGATGAAATCTATTCCCTTGCAAAACATCCCAACCTTTCATGGGACGACCACAAAGGATCTGGACGCTTTCTTATTTGAGTTTGACATCCTGTGTAGAGGATATGATTATACCACTGACCCTCAAAAACTGAAGTTGTTCCCTTCTACCCTAAAAGGATAAGCTTTGAGGTGATTCATGGGTTTAGGTGGACACACTAATAACCCTTGGGATGACATGAAAACTTCTTTTCTCACAAAATATCAGGACTATTGTAGGACTAGGGAATTAAAAGATGAAATCTTTAAGATGTCTATAAAGGATAATGAAACTCTAGATGAATATGTCGAACGTTATCACTACAATTTGCAAATATCCCCTCACTCCACATTACCAAAAGAAGTCCTTAAAGCCATCTTAATTAAAGGAATGAAAGACGAATGGATAGAAACTTTAAATTTGATGGGGAAGGGAGACATTTCTCAAGAGGATTATGATGAAATTGTTCGCTTATGTATCAGGTGTTCGTGAGGTAGCACACGCACCGGGTGAGGGAGCCAAGATCTTATGACTAGAGGAAGCAAACCTCACAATGGAGGCGTAACAAGAATAGAAATCGGTAACCTCCTGGAGGACTTCAAGACAGAAATCCTAGGCACCCTCACAATGCAGTTGGATGTCCTACAGGCCAAATAGAAACAAGCCTTAGCAAAACAGAACTTGGCCATTTTTTTCCCACACTGCCAGAAGAAGCACAATCAACAGGAGTGTCCATTGGACATGGTCCAGACATGTGCTATCTACACTAAGGACCATGCCATTGAGCAGTGTCCATCACTTCCAGAGCTGAAAGCAGTTTTTAAAGAAGCAGAAGAAGAGACAAAACTAATATACTTAATGAACCAGCGTCGATAGTGGCAAGGCCGACCCACAGGTATGTCATAAGACCCATATCAGTTCTTTCCTTCTTTTCCATTTAATCAACAACAGAATTGTGAAATAGCATGGAAAGGTTAATCACCTTTCTCGAATTGGCAGTCCCAACCATTTCCTATGTCACCTTGGCCAACTCAATCCTTTCCGGGTAATGGTTGGCCAAATTCGCCTTTTACTCCTTTTTGGCAAAGTAATCCATACCCATCCCAGTGGCCTGCCTCTACTTCACAAAATTCAAACTAGTCTTCGAATTGGCAACAAACTCTAGGGATAACTAATATGCCTATGGGGATAGGTCCTCAACCTCAACCTACATTATCAACACCATATCCATTACAACAAAATCCTCATCCCCAACTATTGGCTCAACCAAATCCAAACCCCAATAATAGACCAGTTCAGCTGGTGCAAATTATTGAAAACTCAAACTATGAGACCAAACAAAAAGAATGCAATGAACTTAGAGTGAGGGTAGGACACATTATCACTCCTGAGGAAGACAAAGACCAACCACTAATTGAGTTAGAAACCCCACCTGTACATACACCATCGACTATGACTAACATAGAAATCAAACAAGGAGAAGACATAGTTGAGAATAAAGATCCTGAAAAACGAGTAGTTACTTCTTCCCTGTTCCTTGAAAGATTAACAATACCTATACCATTTTTTTATCCAAACTTTTATCTCATAGGGGAACTAAAAAATAATTGCATTAAAATTCCTCTCCTCTAGGCCATCCAAGATATTCCTAGTTATGCTAAAACAATTAAGGAACTATGTGTGAAAAAGCCTGTGAGGAAAGTAAAATATCCACCCACTATTCATGTTGTAGGGACCTTGTCTAATTTACTCTTGGCTGGGGAAGCACTAATAAAATATGAATATCTTGCGAATCCCATAGTTACAGTCTAAATATATGGCCACTCCTTTCCAAATACATTAGTGGATTTGGGTGCAGCCATTAACATCTTAACCACGAAAACTTGTAAGGCACTTGGTATCACAGCTCTAGAACCAACCACCGCCCTACTAGAACTCAGTGATCATTCGGTGGTAAGACCAGAGGGAACTTTACAAGACATTATTTTTTTTGTGGATTCATGGGAGTACCCAGTGGATTTTCTTGATATAAACCCAAAAATTCGATTAGATGGGAACCCTATAATTTTGGGCTGACCTTGGCTAGCAACAATTGATACTTACATAGGCTTCTGTGAGGGCATCATGACCATTACTAAGGGGGATGCCGTAAAAAATCTGGTTCTATACCCTCTTGCCAAACCAAGTCCTCCCATTGTGAAAATACATAAACAACCATCCATATACCTGGAAGAAAGTATTCATTCACCACTTACAGTAGTAGAGGAACTTGAGTTCAAGAATCATATTAAAGATGATGTAATCAATAACTTTATTAATCAGCCAACCACTATGAATAATGTCAAATGTCAAATGTTAAAAGCAGTTCTTGACAATGAAGCCTTGGAAGACCCTTTGAAAGATACTAATGATCAGCATATCCAGACAACTATCGTTCATAACAGCAAGCCTATTGAAATTGAACCAGGAAATATTTTAAACATTAATGGTAGTTTGGACAGTGACCAACAGCAAAAGCTCATTCAAGTTGTGCAAAAACATAAAGGGGATTTTTCTTGGGACTATCCAGGCATGAAGGGAATAGACCCACAGTTATGTACGTATCATATCTATACCAAAAAGGATGCTCATCCTATACAACAACCTCAATGGAGATTAAATCCGCATCTCAAAGATATTGTAAAAGAAGAGCTACAGAAGTTGCTAGATGTGAATTTCATTTATCCCATTTCGGATAGCAAGTGGGTCTCTCCACTAGCAGTTATTCCCAAGAAAAAAAGGAAGTGGCGCATTTGTGTGGATTATCAGGCATTGAACAAAGCCACGCAAAAATATCACTTCCCTCTTCCATTTATTGATCTAGTCTTGGATACATTGGTAGCAAAACAATTCGTTTCCTTTCTGAATGGCTTCAGTGGCTACAATAAGATCCAAATCACCCCTAAAGACCAAGACAAAACCTCCTTTACCTACCCATGGGGTACATTCGCTTACAGAGTGTTACTGTTCAGCTTATGCAATGGCCCAACTACGTTTCAGAGGGCCATACTCAGTGTTTTTTCTGATCTGATAAATCAAGGACTTGAATTTTACATGGATGACTTTACCCTGTATGGGGACGTGTTATAGACATATTTGGGCACATCAACCCCAAACTTATATTTTGATGAACTAGGGATCATCAACCCCTAAAAGAGTTGATTCATACCCTAAATGAACTTAGTCATCTGAGTGCACCATTCCCAAAAAGCTCCACTTCAAAAATCATCCAGAAAGAGCCTAAATTGGACCATACTGACTGCTCCACTGATAAACTGCGATGCATACTGACTGGTACACTGTCAAGGTGTGATGCATACTTTTTAGGCCTTCTATAGGGTGCGATGGGCGAGGATGGACCAATTTCTGAGACTATTTGTTAGTTGGTTTCTCACAGAATCTTCTAGAAACTTCTCCTGTGCCACTTGCCTCTCTGAATTCCCCAACGGAATCGCCAATTTGTTTTTGGGAAACTTAGTGTCTTATCGAACAACTAACCCTCTAGGTTTGGCAGCTACCATAGAAACAATAGTTTAAAGCAATTCAATGATTTTTCCTACGTGTAACAAATAAGAGAAAGATAGTGGAACCAACCTGGAACTTCTGCTTAATCCCTTGCTTGATCTCTCTCTCCTTTGGCAGATCCTGCAACTCCTCCCCGTACTTAACACGCTTGGAGAGTACCTACACAAGTACAGCAACAAAGAACCGTCAAAGCATCGTGATCTATTACAACATAAACATTACAGAATCAGATATATAATGAACAAAATGATAGCATTCACAATTGCACAATCATATGGGAGGAAACTTGAAGAGCTTTATTAATAGAAAGGAGAATTATGACCTAGTTGTTTGATCCAGTGCCATCCTCCCAGCTTCAATCCTTCTTCACCTCATGAAATAGCAAGATAACACCAACAAGGATACAATACTCTCTCCTCAATCACAAACTATCAGCACTTACTTGCAATTCACAAAATTCCAGCCTTCTGATCTCTTGGATTGGAGATCCATTTATAGATGTTTGCAAGGGTGTGAGTCATCCATGGGGTTTGATTAATGTCATTCCACTTGTTACAATTGGTTCCACAAGAGATGGGAATTGGAGATGGTTTCCTAATTCCCATGAAAAGTAAACATAAAAAGTAGTTTTAACATTTCAGTTTCATCATTTCATTTCAAATTTGATGGAGTTTTGAGTAGGTTGAACAACTGATAAAAGAATCTGATGTGCTAAACAGTGAATTGAACATCTTTGACCACCAAGCAAAATTTTTGTCTTCTTTTCGAGCTTTGATTCAAAAATGAAAAGAAAACGATAGAGTCCTCTTTAAACCCTTTTCAGACTCGTTAAACATGAAAATATTGTCGAGCGCTTGTCCTTTCCAGCTTGTTAAAGTATTGGAAATGTCATCCCTCCTGTATTATTTTATCCTTTTTCGGACCTGAGGGATTATTTTACGAAAAAGAACTTATGAAGTTTTCTTTCTATCCCTTTTCAAACTCTTTAAACATGAAAAGGACCAAGTTATCTTTGTCGTTAAACTCGTTAAAATAATAGCGACAAACTTGTCCATCTAGATGAGACCGAGTTTCACTGTCGCTAGACTCGTTAAAACATTAAATAGCGACAGGTTTGCCCGAAGGACAAATTATAGAACAAGCATATGTTATCCTCCTCAAGCTTGACAAAAATAAAGAGGTACTGGTCAGCAATGACTGGGGAAAAAAGGAAAAAAAATTGAAGAATTTACTGTAGCAAGTCACTCTTGAACATGACACTTTCACTTTATCTCCATGATTGAGTTGGGTTGGGTTATTATATTCACCGGTCATCATACCATTGGTCTTTCATACCATCCATATTTTGGGGCTAACACTACCAATTCATCTTAGTGTCACCGACATGTTCAAGAGAAGTCATCTAGGTGAGAAGTCATACAGTTAATGTCTCATACACTGCAATACCTCCAACCTTCATTTTTTCATGACCACCATTCCTGAACCTTGTGTCATCAATTCATTTTCACCTCCAGAAATCATTTGCTTCGTTTCATGTTGTAGATGTGGGATACATCAAGGCCCTCCTATGATGAGTCGCTTCTTGTCGACATCAGCTCATTATTCAAGAATTTGACTTAGAAACAACCCTTTCAGTGCTTTGAAGCTTACATACATCAATGGCAAGTTTCTCACTTCCGGCGACAGGTTGACATCAATGGCCTTCAACCAAAAGATTTTGCATGGTGTTTGACATCGGATCATGTATTCACACCACGTGAATTGTACTGTAGTACCTTGAGGATCATTATCGTTATCGGTGATTCCTCTCGCGTCTGTTAACAGCTCACATCATTAGCTAGTAATCAGGCGATGTCTTTCCATGTTTGACTCCTGAACATCCCTTCACATGGTTTGACTTGTACATCGAGCGAAGATTGAACGAGTTTGAAGACCCCGGATCTAGTTTCATCCATTCGGGCTGCAATATATTCAGGGATATTAAAACGTCAAATGTACAAAGACTCTACACAGATGGCCATCCTAATCATGGATAATGACTCTATATCTGTAGAATCACTTGTCTGTATCTGCAGATGACTATCTGATCTATGTATATGAAATGAAATTTATAAAGCTGAGCATGGGAATGTCTCCCTCAGCTAGATCATGAAAATCATATTATGATGATGTGTTGTATTGTAACTTATGCAGGTCACCTTCCAGTTCGAAACTTCATATCCTCATGATAAATCATTTCACCCGACATGAATATTTATGACCTCATGCTTTAGGGGGCAACTGTTATAGACATATTTGGGCACATCAACCCCAAACTTATATGTCGATAACCCCTAAAAGAGTTGTTTCATACCCTAAAGTAACTTAGTCATCTGAGTGCACCATTCCCCAAAAGCTCCACTTCAGAAATCATCTAGAAAGAGCCTAAATTGGACCATACTGACTGCTCCACTGATAAACTACGATGCATACTGACTGGTACACTGTCAAGGTGTGATGCATACTATTTAGGCCTTCTATAGGGTGCGATGGGCGAGGATGGACCAATTTCCAGGACAGTTTGTTAGTTGGTTGCTCATGGAATCTTCTAGAAACTTCTCTTGTGCCACTTGCCTCTTTGAATTCGCCCAAGGATGACCAAGGGAATTAGGAAACCATCTCCAATTCCCCTCTCTTGTGGAACCAATTGTAACAAGTGGAATGACACTAATCAAACCCCATGGATGACTCACACCCTTGCAAACATCTATAAATGGATCTCCAATCCAAGAGATCAAAAGGCTGGAATTTTGTGAATTGCAAGTAAGTGATGATAGTTTGTGATTGAGGAGAGAGTATTGTATCCTTGTTGGTGTGATCTTGCTATTTCATGAGGTGAAGAAAGATTGAAGCTAGGAGGATGGCACTGGATCAGACAACTAGGTTGTAATTCTCCTTTCTATTAATAAAGCTCTTCAAGTTTTCTCCCATATGATTGTGCAATTGTGAATGCTATCATTTTGTTCATTATATATCTAATTCTATAATGTTTATGTTGTAATAGATCACGATTCTTTGATGGTTCTTTGTTGTTGTACTTGTGCAGGTACTCTTCAAGCGTGTTGAGTATGTGGAGGAGTTGCAGAATCTGCCAAAGGAGAGAGAGATCAAGCAAGGGATTAAGTTGAAGTTCCAGGTTGGTTCCACTATCTTTCTCTTATCTGTTACACATAGGAAAAATCATTGAATTGCTTTAAACTGTTGTTTCTAGGGTAGCTTCCAAACCTAGAGGGTTAGTCGTTCAACAAGACACTAATTTTCCTAGAAACAGGACGACTTTGATCAAGTGCTACATACATTATAGAAGGTTTTGGAATGATGCATTGCCATCAGGCTATGTTTAAGTAATATCAAGTTTCACATGATGATGACAAAAGGCATAATCCTAGGACACTACATTTATGAAGCTGGGATACAGGTAGATCCAGGAAAGATACAGATAATTCTCCTACTACCTACACCCTATACTCAGATGGAGATACGTAGCTTCCTTGGATATGCATGTTATTATCGCAGGTTTATCAAAAAAAAATCACAAATTGTTGCACCTTTGTATGCTTTAATAGGAAATATTGACTTTAAATGGTCTGATAAATGTGACACATCTTTTACAGATTTGAAGAAATTAGTTTTGACGGCACCAGTATTGCATGGACCCAACTGGGAGCTGCCCTTTCAAATCTCTATGAATGTGTCAGATGCAACAATAGGTGTTGTCCTTGGCCAAGACGAGGACATAAAGCCTTATGCTATGTATTATATCATCAAAAATATTACTACTACTGAACTTAATTATACAATAACATAAAAGGAATTTTTAGCTGTCATTTATGCCATAAACAAATTTAGACATTATATAACTGGCTATCAAGTTTTTCTATATACTGATCATTCCATCATTAGATACTTAGCTAACAAATGCATTACAAATGGTTGAGTGACTCCTTGGTTGTTACTTTTGCGGGAGTTTGATAACACCATTAAAGATCGTCCAGGGAAGGAAAACCCAGTAGCATATTTTCTATCTCGAATTCCAAAGATAAATGATCTGTTGGTAGTAGATGACCAATTTCCAGATGAACATTTGTTTATCGTAGCAGTTAAAACTCCATGGTATGCAGATGTAGCAAACTATCTGGCTGTAGGAAAGCTGCCCAGACACTTGACAACAAGGGAAAGGAATTAGATTTTCCACCGCAGTGCTTGATTTTCTTGGATTGGCAGATATATTTTTCATACAGGGTCTGATATGTGCATATGCAGATGAATTCATGAAGATGAAATCTACAACATCCTAAAGGCTTTCCATGACGATCCCTGCGGAGGACACTTTGCATATCACAAAACTGGGCATACAGTACTAGAGACGGGCTATTATTGGCCCACCATTTTTAAAGACGCTAAGAAATATGTTCAGGCTTGTGATAGCTGCCAAAGGATGGGTCGTCTTGGTCGATCTGACAAAATGTCGTTGCAGCCCCAATTGGTAATAGAACCTTTTGAATGATGGGCGTTGGATTTTGTTGGTCCATTTCATTTTCCATCAAACCAAAAGGCCTACATACTGGTTGCTATGAACTATGTAACAAAGTGGGTAGAAATAGTAGATTTGCCAAGAGCTACAAGAGAAGCCATAATTAATTTCCTTTTTGGATTATTTGTGCGGTATGGTTTACCAAGGGAAGTGATAACAGATGGAAGAGGGTCATTCGTAGGACATAAGATTACAGCCACTCTACGGAACCATCACATCACACATAGAGTCACTTTCCCGTATCAACTACAGGTGAACGGGTAGGTTGAAAGCACCAATAAGATCATCGAAGAAATTCTGACCAAGACATTTTTGACAAATTGGCAGGACTGGGCTGCTAGACTGCTAGTGGTCTTGTGGGCCTTTCACACAACTTGGTGAAATACTACTAGATATTCTCCATACCAACTTGTATTTGGAAAATAACCTATCTTTCCTATTGAATTTGAAATAAAGACTCCTAGAGTAGCCTATGAAGTGGGATTGGATATGACAGAGGCCCAAACTAAATGACTTCAACAAATAAATGAATTGGATGAGGCTCAACTTCTTGCTCTACAACACACCACAATTATGCAACAGAAAAGGGAAAAGTGGCACGACAGTCTTATTAAAAAGAAGACGTTTCAGAAAGGAGATTGAGCACTCCTCTATGATTCCAAATTCCAATACTTTTCGAGAAAGTTGTAGACAAGGTGGCTTGGCCCTTATGAAATTCAAGAGGTACACAATAATGGCACTCTCACTCTGGCTACCACTGATGAGACTGGCCATTCTTTCCGGGTGAATGGACATCGAGTGTGTCTTTATCATAAACTACTCACCAAAGAGTATTTTTTCCAACAGGTACGTGATGATCCCACTATGCAAATTTTAGCTGCAGGGAGTGATGACCTGACAACTTTACTTTCATAAAGTTTTATCTTTTTTCAGCTGTAAATAATGTATATATTCTTTTTACGGTTGGTTGCAATTTAGTTTAGTCACCACTATGTAAATACGAGGATTTCTCTTGTTTTTTTTGGGTGTGTTTAATAATTTCTATTCAATTGAACAATTGTTGTTCAGTCAATTGAACAATACTGATTTATTTTTGTGTGTTTTGTTGTTCAATCAATTGAACAACACTGATTTATTTTTTTGTGTTTTGTTGTTCAATCAATTGAACAACACTGATTTATTTTTGTGTGTTTTGTTGTTCAATCAATTGAACAACACCGATTTCTTTTTGTGTGTTTTGTTGTTCAATCAATTGAACAGTTGATGTTCAATAAATTGAACTGCACCTATTTCTTTTTGCGTGTTTTGTTGTTCAATCGATTGAACAACTGTTGTTCAATCAATTCAACAACACCGATTTCTTTTTGTGTGATTTGTTGTTCAATCAATTAAACAACATTGATTTCTTTTTGTGTGTTTATTGTTCAATCAATTGAACAGTTTTTGTTCAAGCAATTAAACAACTGTTGTTCGGTAGAACGAACAACTGTGATCTATTTTTATTGTTCCATCTATTTTTGTTGTTCCATCGTTGGTCATTCTTTTTTACCATTTTTCTCTCCCATGGTTTCTTAGTAAAACCATCTGCTTGGATTTTGAATTTCTACCTAAGGTAAAATAAAAATAGTAATATTAATACCATTATGACTTGTAAAACCTTTGATGGTCATATTTATTCCGAAATTGACCTGGTTCATCTATATAATGTCTGGTTGAATATATTCTCTTTGGACATATCATAAAATGATTTACTATCTTAATACCATGCTGGTTTATCTTTCACACTTTCAATTAATAATTCCCTTTGGTATGGTGATATAAGGATAAAAATCATAACTTTCATTGGCATGTTTTACTTCTCACGCCATCCCTGACTCTTAAGGAGTAAATGAGCCTTCTTCCCTTTACAATAAAAATATGAAAATGCAATACACATCTTCTTAAAGAGGATAGGGGGTCTCATCATGAGCCATCCTACCATGATCATAAGGGTGCAACAACTAACATTTCATTATGGCCACCACACCAGGGTAATGACCTTCTTGATAATAAAAACTGTCAAAAGAACAGGAGGTCTCATCACGAGCCGACCTGATCACTTTGTTATATCCTGGTGAATGGCACTATGATTATATGGTTACCAGGGCAGCATAGTGGTCTATTTATAGCAATGAAAAGGAAAATCATATAAATACTAAATGGAGTACTCTGGCTCATTTTTGGGTTAAAAAAAAACCTTGTTAAGGCTCTGAATGCCTACTGGAAGTAGTGGCTCTGCTTGTGGTATTGAAGTGCTATGCTATATTGCCAAATATTCCTTATCGTATTATTTCATATTGACTCATTTCTAAAGGTGAATTTACCATTTGAACAACATTTATAACTAACGTGCATGGTAAAATATATCCTTATATGCATTATATCATTATTGTTTGATCAATCAATACCAATAGTCATTATCATTTATCGTCGGTCATGTGTTTGTAACCTTTTCAACCTAAGGCAAATATCTCTTCACGTAATGATCCAATCTTTGTTTTATTCCTTTTACAGGCATTTCAAATCTTTTACGACCTGCACTGCTCCAACCATTTTTGTCGTATTTACGGCACTTTGATTGTTGTCTGGCTGCAGTTATGAATTCCCGACGCCCTTTCCCTTTTTCCCATGTTTTATGGTCATGGACGCCCTTTTTTGATTGGAGGGGGGAAGGTCTGCATTATGGATAGCATGTGTAATTATTATCAAACTATTTTCTGATTGGAGGGGGAAAGGACTACATTATGAATACACGTGCGTAATAATTATTAAACCATTTTCTGATTGGAGGGGGGAAGCTAAGCATTATGGATAGCATGTGAATTAATTATTAAGTTGTGCCAAAAATTGATGATGTGACAAACAACACAATTGCCTTTAATATTAACTCTAAAACAACGTCACTACTCTGTTAATAACTTTAATGTTTTATATACAGTTTATGATGCTCTTCCAAACTGTGAAATTGTGAGAAGAGTGCATGCAAAAGTGCAAGTGAACTAGCTACTGAGAAACAGAAACCATGCGAGGAAAAGCCATCCGTAGTGAACCTATAGTACTCCGAGTATCAGAATAGGCTCACGATATTCTTGAGCGTGCCGGCTGGCTTCAATACCTGACCAAATTACAGGGATTCCATGAGGAAATAACACTTGAGTTTTTGCAAAATCTATAGATGGAAGCACTACTATGAAGGGTAGAAATATAATAGTTTCTGAGGTAGTTATAGTTGAAGTCTCTGAACCTCCAGTAGAAGCCACAAGATGGACTGATAAGCATGTTCTTCTGCAGGACGCAGTCGCAGTATTTCAAGACCCAGATGAACAATTGGTTTGTAAAGGCAAATGGATTCACCACAGAGCTTTAAAGAAACCATGGTAGGAATTGGTGACCATTGTTCAGAGGTATATCACTTGTGATGGACATCAAGATGTGGTAAAACCTCGACAACTCAAACTATTAGCTATTCTGAAGCAGAAAATTACAGTTAATTTGCCATTTTATTTAAATTATTTATTGCATGACATTGCTAGTCGGGTCAGGAAGGCTAAGGACCCACATTCTGTCATCAGCCATCATGGTCTGATTAAGTTAATCATCATTCATGGACTGGCCCAACACCAATTAACTTGGGATAACCTTGTAAATCCTGCCTTAACCACACCATAAGAAAATTCATAGATTGAACAGTAGGGGGTAAAGGTAATATGTCCAAAAAGGACAAGAAATATAAGGAATCCTTCTTTGGCCTCAGGCCCAGCAAAGCGTAGGCGCTCTGCAAGGATAAAATTGTAGCAGCGCACACCAATTCCAATAAAAGAAGTAGGGTCGTCTCACATTCCCCCTCCAAGTCTGCAAGATGATTTTCTACAGGGGTATGAAGAAGAAATGGCTCGAGTATTAGAGAATATGGGAACATACTGTGAAGAAAAGGAGCCATCTGGAAACTCTGAAGGGCAAAACCATTCCCTTAACTAGTTTGCCTATGCCGACAGTTCTGGCCATGTTGAAACATTGCCATTTGTTGATAATTTGAAGGGTCAGAGGGAATCAATTCCCTCTATCAATGAGTCCCTTGAGAAAGAGGCCAATGCAGAGGAAATGCTCGGGGATGGAAATTAACCAGAGGTTACTATTCCATTGGAATCCCCAGAGAAGGAAGCCCCTATAGAAGAAACCCTAGAGGATGAAAATCAACCAAGGGATATTGTTTTAATGAAGTCCCTAGAGGACGAGGCCCATGCAAAAGAAGACCCTGAAAATGACAATCACTAAGGAGATATTGTTCCATTGGAGTCCCCTAAGAGAGAAGCCCATGTAGAAAAAGACCTGGAAGACAAGAATCCATCGAGAGATACTGTTCCATTGGAACATTATCTTGATATTGGCACATCTCCTCCTGAACCCGAAATAAACATAGTTGTGCCACCTCTGATCATAAACCCCATGACGAAGAAAATTTATAAGGATATATTGAGGAAGTTTCTTAAGAAGTATAGGAAGCAGAAGAAAATAGTTAAGAAATTGAGAGAATGGTTAAGGGAAGCAGTTAGAGTTTGAAAACTGAAAGTGGAATTGGAAACTGTAGGGACCCAAACAGAACACTGTTCTTTGGAGGATATTGAAACCCAGACTGAGAGTCCTTGTGTTTTTTTGAAAGGGACCCAAACAGAAAAATGTCCTTTGAAGAATATTGGGACTCAAATCGAAGGTCCTTTCGTTTGCTCAATGGAGACCCAAACGAACTTTCCCACCACAGATGTTGTTGTCCAAACCAATTCTAAGGAGAATACCCAGGAAGACTGTTGTATGCCCCAAGGAATAGTTGAAGTTGTTGTTCAAACTGATTTTGAAGGAAATTCCCAAGCAAATTGTTGTATGTCTCGAGAAGTGGCTGAAGCTGTTGTTCAAACTGATTCAGTGATAACACAAGATGATGAAACTCAGACAAAGGAAACACCTCACTACGTTCCTCTGGTAAGGGAAGCTATTATCATAAAATTGCAAAATGAATTAACCAAGACCCAGCAGGAGTTGGCTCAACATAAGGAAGAAGTAGTTCCGTTACAAGTACATCAGGAATTGCGGAAGAAATTCGAGGCACTTACTATAACATAAGGCAAGACGTTCACCAATTTCAAAGATGAGCAGAAGAAATTAGAGAAAGCACAAGCCAAGCTGCAGAAGGTTACGGAGAAAATTGAAACTATTTGTTCTCTTTACTCTGATGATTTGTCTTGTCAATCACTTGCCACCAATTATGCACTCTTCTTCTTAGAATGATACCGCTTGCTGAAAGTTAAAGTTGTCAAGGCTGGAAATTCAGCGGAATTCAAGACCACTCCAGACTTTGTCAAATGTTTTAAGGAACAAAATGAACAGGTACAATGCCTTCTATGCAAATTATACATGCACAATTTTTTCTTGGAGGATGAACTAGATAGTAAGCCGGCCCCTTCATTGGGGATATTCAATTTCAATATTTTCTCTCTTTTGCTACCAAACAGATTAAATGGGCTAAAGCCTATAACACTTTTCAAAAAATGGTATATGGTATAGATTTATGGGTCAAGGGAGAACCCACGAAACCCCTACATATTTTTGTCTAGCATAAACAGTTCATGAAACGAATAGCAGTCGTGGCTCAATTAGGACCACTCCATATAGATATCATATAGGCACAAAAGGAATACTTTCAGGAAATTAATGAGGAAGCTTTGTCAGCAGCAAGGCAAAGATGGGAAGCTTCCACTAACAATGTCAGAAATAGGGATCCATTTAGGTATAGAAATTTCAAAGATGCTATTACTCGCATACATAGATACAACAATATGGTCCTAAGCATGGGCCCTGACTAGATATGATGTTGCTACAAATGTCCTATTATCTGGTACCCTCCTCACAGGTATTACAATGATTATAATTTTCCAGATTACCATGTAAACTAGGCTTTTGCAATACTTAAACAAAAAAACGGTTTTAGGCTATATAAGGAAGAAGTTTATCCTACTTATTCTTTCACACAACTACACCTCAATCATCTTATTACATGAGGACATGCAAAAAGGTAAGCACGGGAGTATGTTGGGCCATGGAAAACGTATTTTTAATCCTCATATTAGCTTAATTAATCATTTGTCTTTATGTGTTTATCTTCGTTTTAGGAATAAATATAGAAGAAAAAAGTGTAGAAGCTAGATAAAATCGATCATTAATGAATTGGGTAAATCTAGGCATGAAAAGCTAACTTTCGCTATCTTTATATGCAGGAACATGAATTGAACATTGTTGTTCAAACAATGGAACAACAGCGACCAAGAAAGGAAAAAGGGCAATGTCTCGATTATGAAGGCCAGTGGAATACTAGGAGAACCAAGCCTATTTTGTGATGAAATCGAATTTTCGGTTGCGAAATCCTAAGGATCTCCTGATCCTGAGGATTTGCTTCTATCCATTTGTATTTCCTAGTTTATTTAAAGCCAATAGGTGAAATGAACAATTAGCTAGAAACTGCGAGATTGTAACTATTCATTTTTGACACAAGGTACTTTCATTACTATGACTTTGTAACTCTATTATCAAGTTTAATGAAGAAGAATGTGTTTTACCTATAATCGCATTCTGAGTATCTTTCGGTAGTGACTTCTGGAGACTTTGTACCTGGTCGATAGGAGATTTACTACTTCAATTGTGTCATATTTATTTATGTTTACTCTTACAATTGTTTATTACTGTTATGTCATGAAATTAAAATTATTCTGATTGTTGTGAGTATTGATTGTTCCAATTTACTTTTACTGTTCAAACTAGATTCTAGATCTTGTTGTGTTTTACATATACGTGTTAATCTTTACCGAATTTATCAAGTTAGTTTAAGTATTTGATTGTTGTTCATTCTGAAGTAGTGTTACCAAAGATATTAAGCTTACAATTGATTGCTTTCCGTGAGATGTTTGAAGAATTACTTGTTGTTCATTTGTTGTAGCTTTCCTTCATGTTGAACGAATTATTGTCTATACTAGTTACAATTTGCTAAGAGTGATTCCTTTTACTTGCATTCCAGTTCAGTTCTCTGCATAATAGATTAAAGTATATTTGAAAATTCTTTAAATATTTCTTCCAGAATTGTTTTGGATTTAACTTCGAGAATTAGATATTAATCATTGCAACGATTCTAAATCATTTCATTATGAATTAGCCTCTGAATTCACTTGCATATACAATTCTCAAGACTCTTGAAATAAACAAACTTGCCCTGGTTTGATAAGTCATGTAGGTATTAAGGTTTCTTTTAATAGTCATCTTCGTGCACCAACAGGGACTTCAACATTTCCAATCTCTAATGTCGACACCTTGGGAAGCCTCTCTTGGGGAAATCACGCATATTTCCTAAGCCTTCCCTCGATATTCTATTGAGGAGGACAATAAAGACTTATTGTAGCTCGTATCGACTAAGGAGTTGGAGGTTTTCCTTCACTGGCTCAAAAAGGATAAAATCCTAAGCCCTGATGGGTGGACTATAGAATTTTTTCTCAATTTTTATGAAATACATGGCCCTGACATGTTGAAATTCATGGAAGAGTATTGGATATCATGTAATATGTATGGAGCTTTCAACTCTACCTTTATAGCTCTTATTCCTAAACAGATACACCGACTACATTTTACGACTGCAAACTGATGTCGCTATGTAATGTCATATACAAGATGATAGCAAAAAGCATTGCCAACAAACTCATGCTGATTCTATCTCATCATATTTCACAAGAACAACTTGACTTCTTGGAGGACTAGAAAATAGATGAAGCCATAATTGTGGCTCAGGAGGGGCTCCATACATTCAAGACAAAGAAATTGAAGGACGTGATTCTTAAAATAGACCTATCAAAGGCACTTGATAGAGCTATTTGGCTTTATCTCATATTTATACTTACCCATTTAGGTTTCAACATATCCTTCATCAACTAGATTATGTGTTGTACGTAGAAATTTCTCTATAGATTAGCTAGCTCTGATACCATGTATAAATTCCACTGTAGATCAACAGATTATGCAATATACTAAATCAAAATACAAGACCTAATTCTACATCAAACTTTACGGAAGCTTAATCGAATATGAGCTATATCAATCAAAACACATATGATAGAGAAGAAGAAATCATACACATGAAACACAAAAGAAATAACTCGGGGAAAGCCTCAGCCCAAAACCCCAGTCTCTGTATTATCATACAAGTGGAAATCTTGTTCAAGTTACAAAAAGAATCAGCTCACAAGCTATCCTTCTCTCTTTGCAATCAAATAATACAGCTCACTGAATGAATAAACACTGTAGATGTCCTCCTGTTGATGCCTCGGAAATTGCTGCAACAACATCGGGGAAAACCACCTGGTCCAGACCTTAAAGGCATCTCCTTTTCTGTTTGGTGTGGTGGCTCCGATTGGAAATAATGGGACCAGTTTCCCAATGATTGGTAAATATGATGGATAAGTGGTTGATTCTCTAATATCTAATGATAATGGATGAATGATTTAATCTAAAAGTAAAATTATGAACAACTATCCTATCCCGGGAAATTTCTGCTTTAGTGTAACTTTTGATGATATTTATACACAAACATGCATATAGATGACTCTATTGGTAAACAAAGACATTTATTCATATGATAATTACTTTGTTCAAGTAGTTGAACAAAGTAATCAAGAAAACATTATTACATTATTTTTCATATATATCATAGACATAAATATGATTGAAAGAATAATACTCCTTAGACATTCAATAGTGATAAGTATAAGGATTACTGTTAACACACATACATATATCCAATGATAGCAAGATTAAATAAATGCTGATTCACATGCAAGAATGAGGCAAGAGCATAGATAATAGTACCATATGTTATTTGGATCACTCCCAATATCAATCGCATTCAAATTCCTTCTTCTAACTTAGAAACACTTCCACAATAAGGCAATAGTGCACATCTCATCAAAGCTTTCTTCGTTAAAATTCAGAATACTTGCCTAGTCTTCATAAAAAAATATATTAGATGCACAATAGTGTGACTTACTGATCTGAGTTCATACAAAAACTGAGGACCCTTTCTAAATGCATGAAAGGGCCTATAAATACTAATTAGGCTAACTAATTACAAAATAAAAATGCTATTAATTGGTACAACTAAGTTATGAGTATCTCCTCAAAATCGGCTTGTTTGCAGTCGGCAGCATGATTCATTGTTTCGGATGATCTCCCTTTGGCTTGAGTTGGCAGATAGCAAGCATCGGTTGCAATTCTGGAGGGCGACTCAGACGAGAATGTAGTTGGGCTGAGTATGTGGCATCATGGATTTCGAGAATCATGCAACGGATGGCGTCAGTTAAACATTTGAGTGCGGCCCTCTGACTGTATGGTTTAATTAAGAAAAACCAAAACGTATCCCAAGTTAAACTTTGGATGTCGGCGATTAATCTTCTATTCTTCTCCAATTCTTGATTGCACGTTTGTTCCAATGCTTTGGCTGACGTCAATTTACCTGGAGTGCACTACGAAATCATGTTAGACAGATAAAGACTGTCATTGATTAACTCAATTAAATTACTTGTTGATAATCTGCATCTTGAGGTTTCTCTCTCTGCTTTCATCAGTTGTGACTGCCATTCTAGAAAAAGGATTTCTTTGTGTGACTCTAGAATTTTAGGCAGATTCGCGGCTTGCCCTTCACTGGTGTCTTGCCAAGCAAGAAAGTTGGTTAAAGTCTCATCAGCCTGTTCTAAATCCTGTCTGGCATCGACTGATTTGTCAACTATTGATGCAGTAATCTCACAAAGGGGCTCAACCAGAGAAATGTTATGACATAGCAGTTTTAGCTGTGTAATCAATGCTTTATTGATTTGGAGAGCTTCAGTCCTGAACTCTACTAGTTGAGGAAGACTCTTGAACTTTTCTACTTGGTGTGACAGTTGAGCGATTTGCTCATCTTTAGTCTTACTCATTTGTTCGTTCATTGTCTTCAACCTGGCTAATGCTTCTGATAATTCCTTTTGTTTCTGTACTGCGCTTAAGTCTATCCTTTGCTTCTCCTTGAGCAATTGCTCATTTAATTGATTATTCATCTGTTGTTGTGTTGATAGTTGCTGTTTTAACTGTTCTATTTTTCAATGTGCTTTAGACACCTGTGACTGCAATGAAACAATTGTTTGATCTCTTTATTTAAGTAGATTGCTTACTTCCGAGGTTTTATCCATGGTGGCTGACGAATAGGCTCCGGCATACTGAGAAAGTTTTGTAAGGTCATTGGAAGGGTTAAATTCCTCCTTCCACACCACATTAGCCATCTCTGTTTATTCTGGTAAAAGGGAAGATTGATCAAGTCTCCTCCTTTTTCTTTGTCTTTTCACTACAGCCCTGTGTTTGGGATTGTAAAAGACATCTAATGGTGGTATGTCTTCTATCTGCAAAACAATCTGATCAGATGGATCTTTAGGAATTATTTCTGCATCTTTGTTGATGGATAGGCCGTTGGTTCCTTCAATTGGAACCGTAGTTGTTGTTGTTTCTTGACCGACTGTTACTTGAGGTGTGCCGAACCCTTGTGAAGTCTCGGGATTGCTTATAATAGAGTCAAATTGTTGCCACTCTTTGAGGAGTTTGGGATCAATCTGAGTATCTAGATCAATATATTCACTGTCCTGTTTCTTTTCTTTCTCCTGCTCTGTCTCCTGTTCTGGCTCTTTTCCCTTTTCGAGGATTTTCTCTGTAGCAGGAGGTTTGTCAATAATTCGTTGTTCAGGCTCACTTGACTGAGTTGTTGGGGTAGTAGCTAGTAAGTCCAAAGGCAGAGTTTGCAACCTCTGTTCTCTGAGCCTATTGAATTCTAGCAGTCCTTCATCTCTATATTTCATTTGGCCAACGTTTTTACCTGAAATAATGATTCTGATGAAGAAAACAGGTCATCAAATTGATCTTTTTCGTGGTCAAACTTTATAAGTTTGGCTTGTTCAAGCACATTATAGGCAACTTTCCTTGGGTCGTATTGTCTGTTGGGGATGGTTTCAAGTTTGAGCATGTTTATTTTTCTGTCTCTTTCTCCACATGTTTGTAATCATGTAGAGTGTAAACACCGCACCTCAAAGGAAATGTAGGCCATGACTGCTTTTTAGAATTCCTAAGAGTTTTGGATGTTCCTACTGTGGTTATCTAGTAGGCCAATTCTCGAGCCAACAGCTTATCAGGTATATACAAAGGAAGGACATGGGGTCTTGCGAGGCTACCATAAACCCTTATATATGTGAACTTTTCTTCCCCAAACCAATTCCCTACAGTAGTCAAGTCAATTGCTACCTCCTTGGAAATCCTTGGGGCAGGCTTATCAAAAATGGCATAATAGATAGGTAACGTGAAACCATTACAAATTTGGTACAATTGGTCTTTATAGTGTGCCTTCCATAACATCTGATGATAAATGTGGATTGGCTTAGGATCTTGTGCAGTCCATCTCCACCCGAGTACCGGATATTCGGAATTAAAGCAAAGAGTATCCATAATATAAGCACTATAATAAAAAGGGGGAATGGTTATGGTGGTTTTACGTGCATTTGTTCTGAAGTCAAGAATTGCAATGGCTAATTTATCGGACAATATGTTTACCCAATCCATCACATAACTATTAACCGACGCTTCCATTAAAGGAACCATTTCAATAGTAAACTTTGTTGAATCATGCATTCCATCATTGCCCCAGCATAACAGTAAGGAGATGATAATGAATCCACGGAGTACTTACCCGATGATTCATGTTTGTGCTTTGCGGGATTCTGTCTCCATTGCTTGATTGGGGCCGACTCAGTCTCATTCTCTGCTGCGAATTTCTCCAGAAAGGCTTTGTTGTATTTCTTTTTGGGTTCGGGTAAATGGTACATCTTCCTTAAGTCATCAGGCTGAAATGAACCAAAAATTCTTCCGTCTGCTGTGCAAAACGTTCTATTTGAAACTGGGATTTCTTCAACCACCCATCTGACTACATCAGTGTATGGAAGAATTTTCTCCCGTGCTGCTATCCTGTGCAAATATGAGTCAGCTAAGTCTTTCAGGGAAGCTTCTGATTTATTAGTTGAGTCTGCAGTAGCTTCTTCCGATACTTCCTCAGGATCCTCTGCTTCAATTAAATTATAGATACTTTTCCAACTTGTATTTCCAAGGCCGAGACATGTAGTGTCTGAAATTAAACCTTTTTTACTTGGTCCTGGATCACTGGTTGGCTGCACTGTTGCTGTAGGGGCCGCTGCTGCCGCGGATTTCCTGGATTTCTTTCCCATTTGTTTAAAACTTGTTATTTCGGCGGAATTCTGCACAAGGAATGAAACCAGCGTGATACAGAGAATAGGTAGTATGAGCCAATATGAAAGAATTATATCATTTAGCGAATAATAAAGGCTTATAGTGAAACTGCCGCAGATACAATCTAAGGGAAATCTCGGCATAACTGCTTCATTAATTGGTCGTTTAACCTGTCAATCAAGGTAAAGGAGTTTTTTAAATACCCATCATAACGTTTATATGATGAATGATCCATTCAAGCATGGCTTAGATTTTTGGCGGATAATCAGAATTAAATCATAATTGACAATTGGTAACGTGAACGGGAAGGTTTTAATAATAGTCCAAAATATCCTTCAATCACCAAAAGGTGATACAATGCATGCAAGCCTTTCCAATAGGTTTCGAAACACGCGCCTTGATTTAATGCATTGCAATCGGGGATGGGTTCAGGTCATGGTAGTTATGTCATTGCAAAATCGCTGATGGCGATACGCCTCATCGCATCGGAGGATTTGAAAGTGTCACAAGTCATGTATTGGGTTGTTACGGCCGATTGCCGATGGCGATACCTTTTATCGCATCGGGGAAATGGGGGAGGTGTTTTCTCTATACGATGTGTTTTTGCCTTTCCCCGATATCCGATAGCGATTTCCTTTTTTCGGATCGGAGTGAGTCAATGGGTCTTTTATATATGTTTTTCTTATTATTACGATATGCGATCTTGCGATCGCTTTATCGTAATAATAAAGAGCTTTATAATTATTTAAAAGACCTATTGTATTATTATTCAAAAGGTTTATAATATATCATTTCCATTGGACCTTTTGATGAGGGTTTTTCTAATGATGAGTTAATACCAATTTATTCACACATCTAAGTTTAAAAGGGACCCATTTCATATTATGATTTTTAAAGAAAAATTTATGAAATGGGGGGTTGTTGTACAACACAACACCTCCTCAAGCCCTCCAAGCCTCCTATTTCCTTGCGCAGTTTTTCCTGGGGTCTAGTGCTTCCACTTGTGTGAATTCCCACCTCACACTGCTCACTTGGCTCAGAAATAATTGCACAAACCTGAAGGAGATAAGTCCTTCTGCATGGATGAGTTTCCTATATAGGAAAAATCCTCCAACTGATAGTACATTGTCCCTTCCTCTGATCTCAACTGGGTCTCCGACTGAACTGACATGCATGAGTTATTTACGAGAGAATATTCAGTTATCTGGAGAGCAGCAGTTACATGCATGCAAGCATTAACTAATTAAACTCACAATTAATTCAACAAATTGTTTGAATTAATCTAACTAGACTTGAGTCAATTAACTGAGCCAACTAATTACAACTCAATATTGCAACTCATCCTTATCTTTTTAACTGATGGATAAATTCCTCAATGAATGGAGAAATTATTGCATGTCCCCACATAGACTTCATGTTTGATTTTCTACAACTAATTAACTCATGGTGAATTAATTAATTATTTTACAAACAACTACTAAGATCAAATTCGAATTTTACTTCTCAATTTTAGTTCAGGGACTAACTAAAATTGGAATCTAACCCGAAATGCTATTTATAGCAATGTTATTTTTAGCACTTCCATTTTTCATTCCTTGTTGCTATGTCCAACACTGGTACCCGAACTACTATTTATAGTAGTGCTATTTTTATCACTTCTACTTTTAGAATTTCTTGTTGTTGTTTTCAACACTCCCTCTCAACAAGAAAGGCATTCAAATCGAACCTGATCCTGAACCTTTCAAATGTTTTGCGTGCAACACTTCTCCCAAGTGTGGTTGCTCCAACAACTATAGAAACAAAAAAAACTCCCAACTGACATCTCTTTTGGGCTAGAAACATACTCTGATGGTGAAGCTCCCTCTGTCGTTGACAAGTTCTCCCTCTCTGACCTCTAAGCTGCTGCAACACTCCATGCATCTCGCACCATTGCAAACCTCCCATCCTGCACTGGTGCAACACTCTTGTGCCTCTCGCATTGTTGCAGCCTACTAGCTTTGCACTGTCTTGGGATTCCTGCACTGTATCTCTCTCTGCTGCTCCATCCGCATCTATCTTTACCCACTTAGACAGTCCTGCTATTCCTCGTCAGGGCTCCCGTAGCAAGGTCTAATCAAAGAGTTTGGGTACCTCAATGATCCTACCCCTATTCCAAACTTCTTGGAATTGTCACTCCACATTGCCCTACCTCCGACCTGGAGGTATGGATGCATGTGATCCCTCCGCCCACTTGGCTCGAAATTTCCCCCTACTGGAGGTCTCTACATGAGTAGATGTCTCTACTTGATCTCCTCTCGACTTCTCCAGTTGTGGCTGCTCCACAACCACCTGAATCTTTTTCACCAATTGTGGCTCCTCCACAATTATCTGAGACTTCTTCTGGCACTACATGTTGAGAGGTAATGTACTCTCCCTCTCATCCACCAAGTCTCTAACAGTTTCCTTGCTCCTCAAGGCTTTTCGTGCATCTTCAACCACAAGAGCATATAGGTTCTTGACTCGTGAGCCGATCTGCTTCACCTGTCCCATGGTGATGTGTCTAAGGAAAACCTTTCCCTTACTGAAGACTACATCATAGCCTTTGTCTTCCAGCATTGCGATCGACACCAAATTTTTCTTCAGTACTGGTACATACTTGACATCGGTCAAGGTAATGCGAGCTCCATGCTTCCTCTAAAAAACATTCGTGCCTACACCTGAGACACTATACTTTTCATCATTACCCATCGCTATGAGTATTTGGAGATCTTTCTCCTCTAAGTTACTGAACAAACTCTTGTCGCCGGTCATGTGGAAAGAAGCTCCACTATCAAGAAACCAACCACATCCCACCATGGATGAAACCATGCATGCGAAGAGGGTGAAATCCAACTCGAACTGTGAGGCCAATGCCTCACCTTCAAATCCTTCCTTAGATCCCATCTTGGATTTATTCAGTGGACAATTTGTAGCAAAATGGCCCACCTCATGACAATGAAAGCATCGCACTTTCGATTTGTCAAACTTCTTCCCACCATGAGAAGAACTGGATTTGGGATGAGAATCCTTCTCCTTCCCTTTCTTTTCCTTACTCGATAAGGCTAGAATTCCCTCATCATCTTGCTTCGATGAGCATCCATCTCTAGTGCTTCTTCTTATCTCCTCCTGCATTAGATCTGACCAAAGTTGTTCCCAATCTAGCAGTTTTTCCCTTCCATTAACTGAGTCTTGGTAGCTATGCCAGCTCTTAGGAAGATCGAGGAGTGCAAGACTCACCATATCATCATCAGCGGTCATGATCCCTACACTTCCAAGCTAATCCCTGCAGGTGGTGAGGTTGTTCAGATATGTAGAGATCATGTCGCCCTTTTCACACTTGATTTTCCGAAGCTTGTCTTTTAGCGCCAGCTTCCTCTGATCATTGTTGTTGTGATATAGATCTTTCAATGTTTTCCACATTGAAAACGATGTCTCCTTCCCATGGAGACTCAAGACTATGTGGTCTTGAACTCCCTCCAGAAGGACTCTCCTTGCTCTAGCCACACATTTCTTCCATTCCGCCAATTGAGTAGCATCAGTCGGCTTGGGGACTTCTTGATCAATGAAGTCCTTTGGGCCATTATCCTCTAATACTGCTTCCATGCGATCCTTCTAGGCTATATAATTCAAGCTGCCATCAAGGGCATACTCGAGTCTTAAACCACTGAACGCCATTGGTGAAATTGAGATGTGATAAGAACTCGATTTCTATATTTAGGAACCTCAAACTTCGAACTTCGAACTTCCTATATACAGTTCTCTCCTTTGATCACCTTTCCTCTGATACTATGTAGAAATTTCTCTATAGATCAGCTAGCTCTGATACCATGTAGAAATTCCACTGTAGATCAACAGATTATGCAATATACTAAAGCAAAATACAAGATCTACTTCTACATCAAACTTTGCGGAAGCTTAATCGAATATGAGATAGATAAATCAGAACACATATAATAGAGAATAAGAAATCATACACATGAAACACAGAAGAAATAACTCGAGGAAAGCCTCAGCCCAAAACCCCAGTCTCTGTATTATCATACAAGTGGAAATCTTGTTCAAGTTACAGAAATAATCAGCTAACAAGCTATCCTGCTCTCTTTGCAATCAAACAATACAACTCACAGACTGAATATACACTGTATATGTCCTCCTCAAGCCCTCCAAGCCTCCTATTTCCTTGCAAAAATTTTCCTGGGGTCTAGTGCTTCCTCTTGTGTGAATTCCCACCTCACATTGCTCACTTGGCTTAGAAATAACAACACAAACCTGAAGGAGATAATTCCTTCTGCATGGATGAGTTTCCTATATAGGAAAAATCCTCCAACTGATTGTACATTGTCCCTTCCTCTGATCTCAATTGGGTCTCTGACTGAACTGACATGCATGAGTTATTTATGAGAGAATATTCAGTTATCTAGAGAGCAGAAGTTACATGCATGCAAGCATTAACTAACTGAACTCACAATTAATTCAAAAAACCATTTGAATTAATCTAACTAGACTTGAGTCAGTTAACTGATACAACTAATTACCACTCATCCTTATCTCTTTAACTGATGGATAAATTCCTCAATCAATGGAGAAACTGTTGCATGTCCCCACATAGACTTCATGTTTGATTTTCTATAACTAATTAACTCATGGTGAATTAATTAATAATTTTACAAATAGCTGCTAAGATCAAATTCGAATTTTCATTCTCAATTTTAGTTCAGGGACTAACTAAAATTGGAATCTAACCTAAAATTCTATTTATAGCAATGCTATTTTTAGCACTTCCATTTTTCATTCCTTGTTGCTATGTCCAACACTAGTACCCAAACTGTTATTTATAGCAGTGCTATTTTGAGCATTTCTTGTTGCTATTTTCAACATTGTATCACATCTACATCATTTGTTGTATTGATTAATGGTGTTGCATCAAATTTCTTCCACAATGAGAGGGGGCTTCGGCAAGGTTTCCCACTATATCCCTTATTATTTCTACTAATAATCGGGAGGGTTTGAGCAGACTGATTCATAAATTGATAGGTCGAGGCACTCTCAAGGGGGAAATTGTTGTGGGCGAAGCATCCCTCTCTCACATTCTGTTCGTTTATGATGTACTGATATCCCTGGATGGATCACATAGTTACTTGGTAGAATTAAAATATATTACAGACTTTTTCTCCACGACAATAGGTATGTCTCCAAAATACCTAAAATCTACCCTCACATATAATGAATGTTCAAAGCCTGAAACAACTTTTTCTTGCTGTATTTTTCCCTTCCAAATAAAGACCCTCTTTGAAGGGATTAAATATCTTGGATTTCATTTGAAACAAAATGACTACAATCAAGGTGATTGGATGTGGCTTGTGGCAAAATTTGATAAGAAAATAAAATCTTGGTGTCATAAGTGGTTTCCTAGAGCAGGTAGGTCGGTGCTCATCAAATTTGTATTAGAAGCCAAACCAATATTCTAAATGTCTTTATCTTGGATTCCCAAAGGCATATTGAATACCATCCAAAGACATTATTGTGGCTTTCTTCGGCGAGGTGTGAAGAAAGGGCGAACCTTTGCATGGGTCAGATGGGAAAGAATTTCTCACCAAAAAGTGGGGAGGCTAGGCATAGAAGACCTATATTTCTTCTCACAAGTGTTGTATGCAAAGGTTGGATGGAGACTTATCATGACTCACATTCTTTGGACAAAATTTGTGACCCAAAAGTACATACATCCTATAAATACAAAAGATTGGATTCAGTTACTGAATAAAGTGAGATCTAACATCTCCACTATATGGAAACCAGTCCTAAAATCCTTCAACATTATAGCCTCAGGTCTTGACTAGTGAATTGGCTCAGATAATCGTGTCATAGTTGGAATCGATCCATGGTATGGATGTGACAATCATCATATCCCCCCCCCCCCAAATTTGGTTTCCTTCCTATCTTCCCACAAGATCAAATATCTAAATCATATTGTGGATCTGGAGCATACATATATGTGGGGGCAATGATGGTTCTCTGCGAATGCCCTGCAAATACGAAAACAATGGCACCAAGCTTGGAACAACTATATTGGGGGGCTAGCTGCATCTCACACTTGAATATTTGATCGGGAAGATGAATTACTGTAGGTGCACACCAAACATGAGTCATATTCACTCAAAGTTGGTTATTTATATATCATTGTCTCAAAGGAACGTGAAATTCACCACTAGTGGTGGAAGCATCTCTGAAATTTGAAAGGACCATCCAATGAAAGGATTTTACTATGGTGCATACTGGAAAATAAATTACCTACTGATGAAAATATGAAAAATCATTCCTTGCATGGCCCAACTTGGTGTGTTTTATATAAAAAATCTGAGGAAACTATTGAACACTTATTTTTAACATATATGTTGGCCTGTCAAGTTTGGAACCTAATTTACCATAGGTTGTCCATAAATATTTAATGGCAGGGAGAAAACCTCCCTCGGGCTTGGGAGAAATGGTGGAATGAGGCAACACCAAAACAATTGATGGAACATACCTCTAATTACTTGTTGGGCCATTTGGATTGGACGAAATCAAAATATTTTCTAGAATATTACTTTCTCTCCTGAACTTATGGCAGCACAAATTTTTGCGACATATAACCTCCTTCCTAATGATGTAAATAGACATGGACCTCAAACCATCATTGCAGAGTCTATTGATCATTCACTCCCCTAGGCATATTTTGATGGCTCCTCACAACAAGGTAGATGCACAAGTGGCAACTGGGTCAGGGTTCAAACGATTTTGCAGAGCTATATAGTTTAAAACTTCTCCACCTTTTCTATATTGAAAAAAAATTGTCAGCACCTACAGGGTTTTGGTGACTCAAAGGTGGTAGTTGACTAGTTTAATCAAAAATCCACATGACACACACACAGACACACTCAGAGGCATTTTGGATGAAGTTACGTTGCTAAAATCTCATTTTGATTCCATTTCCTGTCAACATATTTACAGGGAGTGGAATTGACTTTCAGAACAACGAGAGCCAAATCATTATCAGTATTATCGTCGCCCATTTAATGAGGATACATTGGACACAAAAGTCACACATTGATGAATATATTTACTTTTTTCATACCTAACTCATCACATTGGCTATGGAAGATTCACAAGTGAAATCATTTTGTTATATTTTTTCTTATATGATACAACACTCTACAGTACTCGCCACATATTCAGCTCATCATTATAGTTCTCAGACTTTTAAGTATTTTGAATTATGCTTTACAATGTATGTATATATATTAGTACTAGTTTAACAGACATTTTGTGGCTTGTTGATATTGTTGATATGATTAACAGTCATTTTTGGCATGATAATATGATTATATAGAATGTAATTTTCATCACCATATTAATTTTTCCTAGGCATATATATATGTGTGTGTGTGTGTTTGACCTTTTTATTTACTTCTTCTTCTTCTTTCTTCATCTTCCTTTTTTATCCTTTTTATGCTTTTTTTAATTAATATTTCTTTATTTTACAACTTTTATTTCTTTTATTGTTATAATAAGTCTTCAATATTAATATTATTACTTTATTAATATATAACAATAATAATAATAATAATATATTATTATTATTATAAACAATATTTTATTAAAATAAAAAAAAAAAAATTAGTAATTCTTTTTTATATTAATTAATTTATTAGTTGTTTAATTTTTATATTGATTATTTTATACATTATGTAATATCCATATTAAATATTTTATTATTTTTCTTTAATGTTCATTTCTCTATCTGTTTTGCATCTCTACAATATATAATTACATAATTGGATCAATTCGTTCATCCTAGTACCAATGATGAACCACACTCAAAATTGAAATGTAATTAGTACCAATGATGAACCACACTCAAAATTGAAATGTAATTTACATATTATCTTGAGTAACATTATGAATCATAGAAGTTTGCAGAGATTACAACAACCCTCCCATACTGGGTTGGAGAGTGTAATAAAATTAAATTTATAAAGAATATATGTATTTATAAAATATTTTGATTGTGAAATGAGAGATGGTTTTTGGGCATGTGGTATTGATGAGCCATGGAATTGGCCCATGGTATTGTAACAAATCATATTTACAAGTTAATAATATCTATGGTAAAATAGGGGTGAACATCCATAGTTAAGAACCTTGCTATATTGTAAGTATTAAGTTTTTATGTGCTTATTAATGAAATATGGTTACAAAATTATTTTTTTAATTTATATGATAAAATGGATAGCTACTATTTATATCTTATATATTTTAATTAGATAGAGAGTTTAGATATGGCTCAAAAGTAATTATATTATTTTTTCTTTTAGATCTAATTAAAAAAAATCAAATAAAATATCTATAAAATATTTTGATTGTGAAATGTATAGAAATTTCACCTGTAGATCAAACTTATATATGCAATGTACTAAAGCATAATACTTGATCTATTTCTACAAAACATTAAGCAGAAGCATAATCAAACTCGTGAGCATCATCAAGCATAAACACATATAACTAATCAAGAGAAATAATCACACATAACACAAGATATATCGCTGGGGAAAGCACCAGCATAAAGCCCCCAACACTGTATTATCAATCAAGTGGAAATCCTCTTATGTTTACAAAAAGAATTAGCTCAAGAGCTCTCATGTACTCTCTGTAATCAAAAGATGAAGATCATAGACTCCCTATGCCTCAATATATAGGCCACAAGTCCTCCAATCCCCTATTTCCTTGCGCAATTTTGATTGGGGTCCAATTACAAACATATGTGAATTGGGCCCAGATCATACCTGCTGTCAACCTCAGGTCCAACTACGCAATCCTTCAGGACACTAGTTCCTCCTGCATGCAAGAAATACTTACTAGAAATATCCAATCATCTGATAGTACATTGTCCCTCATCTAATCTCAACTGGGTCTCTGTCTGAACTGCCATGCATCAGTTATCCATGAGAAAATACTCAATTATTTGAAAATAATAGTTGTCACATGCATGCAAGCATCAACAAACTGTATCTCATTATTTTAACAACTTGTTAAAATAATCTAACTAGACTTGACTAAGTTAAACTAAGACAATTGATTCTCTCATTATAGAACTCATACTTAATTCCTCAATCAGAGGAGAGAATCAAGGATAAATTCCTCAATCAGTGGGATAACTAATTGCATGTTCTCACAAAGACCTCAAATTTAGTTTTCCATAACTAATTAACTCATGGAGATTAAATTAATATTTTAAACTGCTGGTAAGACCAAATTCGATTTTACTTCCTATAGTTAGACCAAGAACTGCTAAAAATAGGAAGGGACCCAGAAATGCTATTTTTACAAGATTCTATTTTTTAGTAGTTTCACCTCTCACCCAAGGTGGCCAAAATGCTTATTGGCCAAATTGCTATTTTTAGAAGTGCTATTTTTAGCAGTTCTATTTTTAGCACTTTCTAAATTTAGCATTTCTTGTTGCACACTTTTCAACACTCCCTCTCAACAAGAAAGGGATTATCAACAACCCTGATCCTGTCTCTATGGAACTCAAACTTACCCTTTGACAATGCCTTTATGAAAATATCTGCATCCTGTTCCTCGGTCGAAATGTACAGCAACATCATGATCATCTTGACCACACAATCCCGTAGATGATGATAGCGAACATTTATATGCTTGGATTTGTCTTGAAACACTGGATTCTCATAGAGTTTAATGCAACTCTGACTATCACAATATATCATGGTAGGATCCATCATCTGACCAAACAATCCCACTAGAATCTTCCACATCCAGATGGCCTCACATGCAGCCTGACTCGCAACCATGTATTCAGCCTCCGCTAAGCTAAGTGCAACTGATCTCTGTTTCATGCTATACCAAGAAACCGCAGCTGACCCAAGGTTGAAGATTCCTCTAGAAGTGCTCTTCCTGTCTGATGGACTACCTGCCCAATCTGCATCCGTGAATCCTTGGAGCTTCACTCCCTCTGTTCGCCTGTACCATAATCCATACTATGTAGTGCCTCTGAGATATCTCAGCACATGCTTTTCCGCCTTCCAAAATAAGTTGGTTGGCTGAACCATAGCTTGACTCAATTGGTTCACCGCAAAGCACAAATCCGATCGTGTGTTCACCAGATACATGAGTAAACCCACAAGCTACCGATAAACAGTAGCAGCTACTGCCTCTCCTGAAGTAGCATCCTCCTTCCTCCAGTTACCTACTAGAGAAGTCTCCATGGGCTTGCACATGTCCATGTGGAAGCGCCTGAGTATCTCATTGGCATACTTGCCTTGAGACACAAATACTTCCCCATCTCTCTGCCACACCTCCATGCCTAGAAAGTAGTGCATGAGGCCCATGTCCTTCATCTCAAACTCTCTTGCAAGGTCCTCCTTGCAAGACTTGATCAACTGATCATCACCTATCAAAATCAGATCATCGACATAAAGTACAATAATCAATAGCTTACCTTCTACCATGATGTGGTAGAGGTTCGCATCCGCTTCACTCTTGGTGAAGCCCAACCCAGTGAAATAGTTGTCGATCCTGGTATACCAAGCACGGGGTGCTTGCTTCAGCCCATACAATGCTCGCTTGAGCTGGCACACATGCGACTCATGATCAAAGGTCTCAAATCCCTCAGGCTACTCAATGTATACCTCTTCCTCAATCTCCCCATTGAGGAAAGTTGTCTTCACATCCATCTGATGGATCTTCCAACCCATCTGTGTTGATAGTGCTAGAATCGATCTAATGAGTACCTTGCAACAAGAGCAAAAGTCTCATCATAGTCAATCCCCTCAATCTGTGAGAAACCACAGGCAACAAACTTTGCTTTGTGTTTCTCAATACTGCCATTAGCTGCATGCTTTACCTTGTAAAGCCATCGGGAAGTAAACATTGACTTGTCCCTCGGTCTAGGAACAACATCCCACACACTATTCCACATGATAGAATCATACTCCTCTACCATCGCATCCACCCAAACTGGCTGCTGCACTGCCTCCTCAAAAGAACAAAGCTCGGTTGCTACACACTCCCCAACCAGGGCCATGTAGCCAGTGTATTTATTGGGAAATCTCCTCTGTCTGCGATGAGAGGATGGCTGCCCCACATTCTCTCTCACATCCTACATCAATCTGTTAGCTTCCCGTAAGCGTTTCCGCCCATCTCTGGAAGACTCTCCAGCAGTGGTGATCTCCACTACTGGAATCTTTGCATGCGGCTGCTCCGCATCATTAGGAGGCTCCTCCCCCTTAGGAACTAATAGTTCCTCATCATCACCATGCAACTTGAGCTCCCTCTCAAGTGACACTCGCATGGCTCACTGCTCATCAAACTTCAGATCCCTGCGCACTATGGTCCTCTGACTGGCAAGCAGAAACACCCGATAGTTGTGAGGTGTATCCTTGTACCCCACAAGTATTCCCAACTTGGTTGTTGGGTCTAGCTTATTCCGAGCATCTTTTGTCACATGACAGAAGACTGGTGATCCAAATATGCAGAAGTGACTCACATCTAGTCGCTTCCGCGAAAACGCCTCCATAGGTGTCTTCATCGCCAAAATACGATGAGGACTTACGTTCTGAAGATACATTGTTGTATTGCATGCCTCAACCCACAGATGAAGTGGTAGGCCTTGGTCATGCAACATCACTCGAGCTGCTCCCACAATAGATCTGTTCTTCCTTTCGGCCACCGCATTCTGCTGTGGGTTATGAGGTGCCGTGAGCTCCCGTTTAATTCCTTCTGAAGCACAGAAGTCCTTAAACTACTGGGAAACATACTCTCCACCGTTATCACTCCGCAAGGCCTTTACTTTCTTCCCTCATTATTTCTTTGCCAAAGCTTTGAACTCACAAAACTTCAACAAGGTTTGATCCTTCTTTTGCATGAAGTAGATCCAATATCTACGAGAAAAATCATCAACAAAAATAACATAGTACCTATGCTTCACGGTGGAGGCTGTAGAGAAGGGCCCACATACATCTGAATGAACTTGCTCCAGAACTGTTGCTGCTCTACTATCCTGATCATGAAATGAAGCTTTTGCATACTTACCCAAAGTGCAACCTTTGCATGTGCTCGTTTGCTCCAGCTTGCACTTGGGTAATCCGGTAGAAATTTGCTGCATGATCTTCAAGGCCCCATGATGCAAGTGGCCCAGTCTCCTATGCCATAACTCGCCAATATCTTGGCCATGCACCACCTTTGCTTTGGAACTCAATGCAGCACAGTCTTCTACCTGTAACTTATAAAGATTCTTAATTCGAATCCCTATCTGTTTGGTTTGTCCAGTGCCGATATGCCTTAGGAAAAACTTTCCCAAACTAAAGACTACATCATAGCCTTTATCCTCAAGCATAGCAATAGACACAAGATTCTTTTCAACCCTGGTACATACACGAATGGTGCTTACTGAACCTCCATAATATTGAGCAAGTCGAGTCTTATGCCGGTCATATAGAAAACCGACACATGGAGAAGGGGCTGGAGGAACCGGTCCATGGCTTAACATCGGTGGAATGCTACCTCCAATTCCCTGTATGTTTGTATCTGGATAATCTGGAATGCGATGTGGCATACCCGAAAGCCCCAAGAAATGCATGGGAAAGAAGGTCGAATTCACCCTAAAAAGAGTGATCCGAAGATGGATTTGACCTAAAGTTTCAGGGTATGTTCGACCAGGGATTTTACCCAACATTAGAAAGAGTGATGGGATAACCATGCTCCCTTTGAAACACAACTGTACCTTCACCTGAGACACGGTATTTTCCGTCATCGCCCATCTCGATCCGTATCTGGAGATCCTTCTCCTCCAAAGTGCTGAAAATATTCTTGTCACCTGACATGTGGAAAGAGGCTCCACTGTCCAAGTACCAAACACATCCCATGCTGGATGAAACCATGCATGCAATAAGTGAGAAATCCATCTCAAACTGTGAAGCTAGTGCATCACCATTAGATTCCTTGGAGGAACCTTTCTTGGACTTCTTCTTTGAGCAATTAGTAGCATAATGGCCCAACTCATGACAATGAAAGCATCTCACCTTCAACTTGTCAAACTTCTGCCCTCCTTGAGAAGACTTGGATTGGGATGCCTTCCCTTTCCCTTTCTTAGCTTTAGATGCTAAAGCCAAGTTCTCTTCATCATCATGTTTTGATGAAGAAGCTCCATCCCTGGTGCTCCGTCTCATCTCTTCCTACATCAAATCCGACCATAGTCGTTCCTAATCCGATAGTTTGTCCCTTCCATTCACTGAGTCCTGGTAGCTATGCCAACTCTTAGGAAGGCCAAGGAGTGCTAGACTCACCATATCATCATCAGTTGTAGTAACCCCTACACTTGCAAGCTCATCTCTATAGGTGGTGAGCTTGTTCAGGAACGTAGAGATAATGTCACCCTATTCACACTTGATCTTGCAAAGTTTGTCCTTCAGTGCCAGCTTCCTCTGATCACTGCTATTATGATACAAATATTTCAATGTTTTCCACATTGCATGTGGAGTCTCCTTCCGATGGAGGCTCGAAATTATGTGATCTCGAACTCCCTCCAAGATGATTCTCCTAGCTCTAGCCACACACTTCTTCCATTCCGCCAGTTGAGTAGCATCAGTAAGCTTAGGGACTTCTTGATCAATGAAGTCCTTAAGGTCATTATCTTCCAATACTGCCTCCATGTGATCCTTCCAAGCTATGTAGTATGAGCTACCATAAGGGCATACTCAAGCTCAAACCATAGAAAGCCATCGGTGAAATAGATGTGATAAGAACTGAGATCTATATCTCGAATAATAAACTTCGAATTTCTCTTGCCTGTATACTATTCTTCCTTGATCACCTGTTCTCTGATACAATGTAGAAATTTCCCCTATAGATCAAACTGATATATGCAATGTACTAAAGCATAATACTTGATCTAGTTCTACAAAACATTAAGCAGAAGCATAATCGAATCCATGAGCATCATCAAGCATAAACACATATAAATGATCAATAGAAATAATCGCACATAACACAAGATTTATCACTAGGGAAAGCACCAGCGTAAAACCCCCAACATTGTATTATCAATCAAGTGGAAATCCTCTTCTGTTTATGAAAAGAATCAGCTCAAGAACTCTCTTGTACTCTCTGCAATCAAAAGATGAAGATCATAGACTCCCTATGCCTCAATATATAGGCCACAAGTCCTCCAATCCCCTATTTCCTTGCACAATTTTGATTGGGGTCCAATTACAAAATATATGTGAATTGGCCCCAGATCATACCTGTTGTCAACTTCAGGTCCAACTACGCAATCCTTGAGGACACTAGTTCCTCCTGCATGCAAGAAATACTTACTAGAAATATCCAAGCATCTGATAGTACACTGTCCCTCATCTAATCTCAATTGTATCTCTATCTGAACTGCCATGCATCAGTTATCCATGAGAAAATACTCAGTTATCTGAAAATAATAGTTGTCACATGCATGCAAGCATCAACAAACTATATCTCATTATTTTAACAACTTGTTAAAATAATCTAACTGAACTTAACTAAGTTAAACTAAGTCAACTGATTCTCTCATTATAGAACTCATACTTAATTCCTCAATCAACTGAGAGAATCAAGGATAAATTCCTCAATCAGTGGGACAACTAATTACATGTTCAAGAAGGGACCCAGAAATGCTATTTTAGAAGATTCTATTTTTTAGCAGTTTCACCTCTCACCCAAGGTGGCCAAAATGTTCATTAGCCAATTTGCTATTTTTAGAAGTGCTATTTTTAGCAGTTCTATTTTTAGCACTTTCTAAATTTAGAATTTCTTGTTGCACACTTTTCAACAAAAAGAGAGATGGTTTTTGGACATGTGGTATTGATGAGCCATGGTATTGGCCCATGGTATTATAACAAATGTTATTTACAAGTTAATAATTTCTATGTAAAGTGGGAATGGATACCCATGGTTAAAAATATTGTTATAATGTAAGTTTATTGTAAATATTAAAGTTTCTTATTAAATAAATTTAAATAGCTTATTTTAGTTTTTAATTTATAAGGTAAAATGAATCTTAACTTATAGCTACCACTTATATGTTATATATTTTAATGTGAAATGTATATTATGATTTTCTTTTATTTAAAAAATATTCATAATTTTATTAATAAAAAAGAATTACAATATTCTAAAGCAAATAATATTGATGTGATTAATTAGAAAGAAATTTCAAAATATTCATTATGGATAAGTCTTAGATCAAATAGAAAAATTACAATACAAAAAATTGAATTTTATCATTTTTATTACTTTTAACTTTTTACGGACACTATAACCTTTTATTGTTATTTAATTGAGGCTAATGTAACATATTGAGTTGAGATGTGAAAATGTTTACATACTTTCTTACATTAAACTTACGCATCTCCCTTATACTAGGTTGTAGAGTGACTCTCAATGCAATAATTAAATTAAAAACGTGGAAGCTTTATTCCAAAATAGGCATACTACATAATTATAACTTTATTTATAATAATTATTATTATTATTAATTATACAAAAAATTAATATATAACACAATACATGTAAAAAAACATGGAATAAGTTTTTAATCATGGAGATTTACCTCCATTTTACCATGGAGATTCTTAATTTGCCTAGGACCACATTGCCAAGAAACCATAACTCAAGCCATATGGCACAACATTTTTTAATTAATCAATTTAATTAAAAGAGAAAAAAGAGCATAACTACTTTGGAGATAAATCTCAACCATTAATTTGTGTATGCTACTATGAATATTCCATAATATTCCATGGAGGCTAAATCTCTACCATCCACTTAGTAATTATAGATAATTAAATTAAAATTTTGAAAGCTCTATTCCAAAATAGACACGCCTATCGATGTAATTAGTAAGATTTGCACTTAGAAATGGGTTTATAGGTTATCACCATGGTTAAGGGGAGGAAAACAAGAACCTTTTTCCCTAAACAAAGCTTCTCAAACTCAAGTGCCATGAATTACAACTCAAATCACGGCAAAAATCATCTATAAGGAATCGTTGGCATGCATTGTGTTATTACGAGGTTTTGTACATCATGGATGGGACTCAAGGCCTTGACCATGGTTAGAGAAGCCACATAAGTTTTGTATGGCCTATTTTAATTTTATTGGGCTCAATCATTGTGATTAGCCCTCACATCACTACATAGGACTTCTAAAGGTAATAATCTATCTTAGATTATAACTAGCATTTGCACCACATGGTACAAAGGAAACGTCGTAAGGCAATGGCATAAGAAAAAATAACATAGAAGAAAGAAGTCAAAATTTTATGCAAAAGTTTATCACAACAATGACCTTGGATGCAACTATAATCTGCTTGGAGACCCAATACGTTTATAGGACCTCTTAGTCTTTAATCAGAATAAAAAACAAAATTAATAAAACTATAGTCAATGACTTCAATAAAAAAACGTGATTGAGAATCTTAATTTTTAAGAGGTTATTTCATTGGTTTAACATCTCTAATTATATATCAATTTTCCAAGTTTGTTTTGGTTCTGATCAGAGGTTAATTATGTACCAGGGTAATTATAGTGTTACAACAATGAACCTTCTTTACAATTACCTTGTTTTGGAGCGCTGCCAAGGTTTCTAGAGTAGTTACTTCTCACAAATGAGAAAAATACTTAGATTTGATTATCCCTTACATACTCCAGCAAAACCAAATTAACCTTTGTTGCAATTTCTTGTGGTAAACCTCACTACCAGACTCTAGGCAAATAACCAACAGAATGAAATGCTAATTTGTCTTGCAGTTCCTCTGCCTTAATTGAAAAGACATGCAAGTATCAAGATTCAGGGGAGCCTTAATTGAAAAGACATGCAGGTATCAAGATTAAGGGGTGTTTGATATCGTATAGGAAGATTGACAAGAGATTTAACACTTTATTTTATCACAACAATCACCTTGGATGCCCGATATCCCTCTCAAAAATTGATGTTTATGGTCAAGAGTCTTAGATGGAGCCAGTCAACATAAAGGGTTCACTAAGAAGTGAGTATGCATATCTGTTGACAAGCTATGAGTACCCGTAACTATATAGATCACTCGTTTGAATTATTCTCTTCATCATAATTCAAGAACTCTTTAATGGACATATGTAGAATAACTGTCTTATATTATAAGATAAAGATAATTAATCTCCCTACCTACCCAAGCCAGAAGAGCCCTGTGGTCAGCACTTCTAATAAGCTTTCTACTTGTTGCAAAGGTATAGACTGCCTATTCATCCAAAATCTATGGAATATAATTCCACAACAGGTGCAACTGCTACCTTAATGGTGGACTTACCTCTTATGGATCATCAGAAGAAAAGAACCATTAATGTGACCACTGGAAAAGCAGGCTGAACAGGTAACAATAACACATCAGGGTTGCCAACAAGAACCACCATCCAATGACACGAATAGGAAACCAGAGAAGAGAAAGAATAACAAATAGTCTTGCACAAGGACCTCACCAAGAAACAATCAGAAAATATATGCTCAATGTCCTGGTTTTGCCACACTGCAAGGCCATCCAGGAGGCCTGTCTCAACTAACCTATATTTGATGAAAAATGAGCATAGACATGACTTTGAGCTTAGAGCACACTAGGGAATACATACAACAGTAATTATTTTCAGCCACCTGCTTTTTTAAGTCTACCTTAATTGATAGCTAAAGGTCTTTGCCTAATGCACTGATAAAAAGCATGGGTATTATATCAGAAATACGTCAACCATTATGGCACCACCTTTATTTCCAACTTTATTTGCTTCATTTTAAGGCAAATTTGAAATTTGAATCTCACCTGAATAAAAGGCAGACATAATATCCATGTTGAGGGCTCATGTTTTTTGTGAGGCAATAATATCCCAGATAGATTCCTCTAGGAATATCAATCTCCTCTGACAGAATCCTAAAAATCCATCCAAGACGAGACCCCCAAAAGAGGTCATTCTCACTCCTCTTTGATTTTATTGGGGAAACAAGCACTACATTTTGGTGTCGGATAGTTGCTAAAAGAATTATAGCATTACAATAATGAACCTTCTTTACAATTATCTTGTTTTGGAGCACTGCCAAGGTTTCTAGAGTAGTTACTTATCACAAATGAAAAATTAATTAGATTCAATTATCCCTTACATACTCCAGTAAAACCAAATTAACCTTTGTTTCAATTTCTTGTGGTAAACCTCACTGCCAAATTCTAGGCAAATAACCAGCATAATGAAATGCTAATTTGTCCTGCATTTCCTCTGCTTAATTGAAAAGACATGCAAGTATCAAGATTCAGGGGAGCCTTAATTGAAAAGACATGCAGATATCAAGATTAAGGAGTGTTTGATATCGTATAGGAAGATTGACAAGAGATTTAACTCTTTAGTTTATCACAACAATCACATTAGATGCCCAATATCCCTCTCAAAAATTGATGTTTATGGTCAAGAGTCGTAGATGGAGCTAGTCAACATAAAGGGTTCACTAAGAAGTGAGTATGCATATATGTTGACAAGTTATGAGTACCCTTAACTATATAGATCACTCGTTTGAATTATTCTCTTCATCATAGCTCAAGAACTCTTTAATGGACATATGTAGAATAACTATCTTATATTATAAGATAAAGAGAATTAATCTCCCTGCCTACCCAAGCCAGAAGAGCCCTGTGGTCAGCACTTCTAATAAGCTTTCTACTTGTTGCAAAGGTGTAGACTGTCGATTCATCCAAAATCTATGGAATATAATTCCACAACAAGAGCAACTGCTACCTTAATGGTGGACTCACCTCTTATGGATCATCAAAATAAAAGAATCATTAATGTGACCACTGGAAAGGCAGGCTGAACAAGTAAACAAAAACAAAACAGGGTTGCCAACAAGAACCACCATCCAATGACATGAACAGGAAACCAGAGAAGAGAAACAATAACAAATAGTCTTGCACAAGGACCTCACCAAGAAACAATCAGAAAATATATGCTCAATGTCTTGGTTTTGCCACACTGCAAGGCCATCCAGGAGGCCTGTCTCAACTCACCTATCTTTGATGAAAAATGAGCATAGACATGACTTTGAGCTCAGAGCACACCAGCGAATACATACAACAACAATTCTTTTCAGCCACCTACTTTTTTAAGTCTGCCTTAATTGATAACTGAAGGTCTTTGCCTAATTCACTGATAAAAAGCATGGGTATTATATCATAAATACATCAACCATTATGGCACCACCTTTATTTCCAGCTTTATTTGCTTCATTTTAAGGCCAATTTGAAATTTGAATCTCACCTGAATAAAAGGCAAACATAATATCCATGTTGAGGGCTCATGTTTTTTGTGAGGCAATAATATCCCAGATAGATTCCTCTAGGAATATCAATCTGCTCTGACAAATTCCTAAAGATCCATCCAAGACGATAGACCCCCAAAAGAGGTCATTGTCACTCCTCTTCAATTTTATTGGGGAAACAAGCACCTTTTGGTGTCGGATAGCTACTTAAAGGCTACACAACTCATCAAATGTCTTTATAGCATAGCACATTTTATAAAGCTCCATTTGAGAGTTGGTTTGAAATCCAAAAAACTCTATAGCAATTACTGAAGACAAAAGTAAAATTGATTGCCAAAGGAAGTTGTTGAAAAGTTGAAATAATTATGCATATAAGTTGCATATTCCCTCATTTTGGGGATGTACC
Source organism: Pinus tabuliformis (assembly GCA_031772625.1). Classification (NCBI taxonomy): domain Eukaryota; kingdom Viridiplantae; phylum Streptophyta; class Pinopsida; order Pinales; family Pinaceae; genus Pinus; species Pinus tabuliformis. Next base: position 1,107,136,548 of record CM062817.1, on the reverse strand, counting down.
ATAGCAAAGTAGTTGTGGATCTTGGAGGGATGTTGCATATTTTGCGTACTAGTTTGAGTTGTATGGTGTTGTGGAGCTTTGAACACCATATTGAGAAGCAGATGAAATTCCTCCATATGTAGTTTGTGTTGCATATGGAGGCTAAGGTGCATATGTTGAAAGGCCTGATTGGATATGATGAGAAACCAATTGGTGGTGATACAAAGACTGGTACCTATGGCCCTGGCCTATGATATGAGTTCAGGCTTGGATAGCCTGTTCCATAAGTTGTCTGCATATGTGGAGATACTGCAGGCTATGATGATAGTTTCTCCTTTTGACCATCAGCTGCAAGTTTCACAGTAACAATCCTTCCCTGCATGCCAAGCATAGGACATAGGTGTCAAGATCAACAACTGCCCTTCAACTAATATGACCAACATTATACAGTACTAGCTATTACTTACATCAATGGTTTTGTTTGGTTCCTTAAGAGCCTACTTTGTAGCCTCCACAGTCTTGAATATCACAAAAGAAAATCCCCTGTAGGTGACAAATACATACAACATTAACGAATACAAATACAACCAAACGAACTAGGCCTCGGAAAAACATGCATAAATCTCTAACAATAGAAGCATGTTAAACTGCCCATCATAAAGCAAACTGATGTATATTAGATTTGTAATCTGGATTTATTGGTATTCTTGTCATATGCAGCTGAACCTTCTTCTATCTCTCCATATTTGGAGAAAAAAATGTAGAAGCTTATCATCGGTCATGTCATATGAAAGACCACCAATGCAAAGTTTCCTTTGAGCCTGATCTACACTTTGACCAGGACCTGTGCTCACAATTGCCAGATTTCTTACAGTAATCTTCCCCTATACAATAAACAATAATGGATATAAAAATTACCAAAAATAGGTGTAAATAATGAATCAGAGTTTTTTGATGATAGATCTTCCACCCTATGTAACAATGGAGTACCATAGACTTTAAGAACTCTGAAGACTCAGACAAAACAACAATATATAAATGGAATACCACTTTTAGCAACAATAGTTGGATTGCTTTCATTTTTCTTCAAACAAGTTTGGGGTTTTACAATGAGCCTTCTTTACAATTACCTTGTTTTTGGAGCACTACCAAAGTTCCTAGAGTAGTTACTTCTCACAAATGACAAAAATAATTAGCTTTGGTTATCCCTTATGACAAAAATAATTAGCTTCGATTATCCCTTACATACTCCAGCAAACCCAAATTAAACCTTTGTTACAATTTCTTGTGGCAAACATCACTGTCAGATTCTATGCAATTAACAAGCAGAATGAAATGCTAATGTGTCTTGCGATTCCTCTTGCCTTAATTGAAATGCTAATGTGTCTTGCAATTCCTCATGCCTTAATTGAAAAGACATGCAAGTATCAAGATTCAGGGGAGTTTGCTACGGTATAGGAAGGATCACAAGACATTTAACACTTTAGTTTATCACAACAATCACCTTGGATGCAACTATAATCTGCTTGGAGACCCAATACGTTTATAGGACCTCTTAGTCTTTAATCAGAATAAAAAATGAAATTAATAAAACTCTACTCAATGACTTCAATAAAAGAATTTGATTGAGAATCTTAAATTTTAAGAGGTTATTTCATTGGTTTAACATCTCTAATATGAATTTTCCAAGTTTGTTTTGGTTCTGATGACAAGTTAATTGTGTACAAGGGTAATTATAGCATTACAACAATGAACGTTCTTTACAATTACCTCGTTTTGGAGCGTTGCCAAGGTTTCTAGAGTAGTTACTTCTCACAAATGAGAAAACTAATTAGATTCGATTATCCCTTACATACTCCAGCAAAACCAAATTAGCCTTTGTTGAAATTTCTTGTGGTAAACCTCGTTGCAGATCCTAGGCAAATAACCAGTAGAGTGAAATTCTAATTTGTCTTGCAATTCCTCTGCCTTAATTGAAAATACATGCAAGTATCAAGATTCAAGGGAGCCTTAATTGAAAAGACATGCAGGTGTCAAGATTAAGGGCTGTTTGATATCGTATAGGAAGATTAACAAGATATCATCACCTTGGATGCCCGATATCCCTCTCAAAAATTGATGTTTATGGTCAAGAGTCTTAGATGGAGCCAAGCAACATAAAGGGTTCACTAAGAAGTGAGTATGCATATATGTTGACACGCTGTGAGTACCCTTAACTATATAGATCACTCATTTGAATTATTCTCTTCATCATAACTCAAGAACTCTTTAATGGACATACACAGAATAATTGTCTTATATTATAAGATAAAGATAATTAATCTCCCTGCCTACCCAAGCCAGAAGAACCCTGTGGTCAGCACTTTCAATAAGATTTCTACTTGTTGCAAAGGTGTAGACTGCCTATTCATCCAAAATCTATGGAATATAATTCCACAACAAGTGCAACTGCTATCTTAATGGTGGACTTACCTCTTATGGATCATCAGAAGAAAAGAACCATTAATGTGACCACTAGCAAAGCAGGTTGAACAAGTAACAAAAACAAATCAGGGTTGCCAACAAGAACCACCATCCAATGACACGAATAGGAAACCAGAGAAGAGAAACAATAACAAATAGTCTTGCACAAGGACCTCACCAAGAAACAATCAGAAAATATATGCTCAATGTCCTGGTTTTTCCACACTGCAAGGTCATCCAAGAGGCCTGTCTTAGCTCACCTATCTTTGATGAAAAATGATCATAGACATGAATTTGAGCTCAGATCACACCGGGGAATACATACAGCAGCAATTCTTTTCAGCCACCTGCTTTTTTAAGTCTGCCTTAATTGATAACTGAAGGTCTTTGCCTAATGCACCGATAAAAAGCATGGGTATTATATTAGAAATACGTCAACCATTATGGCAACACCTTTATTTCCAACTTTATTTGCTTCATTTTAAGGCCAATTTGAAATTTGAATCTCACCTGAATAAAAGGCAGACATAATATCCATGTTGAGGGCTGATGTTTTTTGTGAGGCAATAATATCCCAGATAGAGGAGGCAATACTAAACTAAGTAATCTACTGTGCAAATGTAGCAAATACTATCAACTCAAAGCAACGTGTCACTTCTAAATTTATTAAGCCCAGAGAAAACTACACGATAAGTTAAGGATTTTAGTTGTTAAAAATATATACGCGACGTATAACACCTTGTAAGGCAGAAGTAGAGAAAAAAAGAGAAAGAGAGTGTCTGCAACACATCATAGATTTTAGGAAATGCAAAAAAAAAATCATTCATATCAGTGTATGATATAAGGATAAGATACGAAGTAACACAATATCGTTCGACACTCCTATTTCAGCAAACTCATAAAACAATACCACCTTTCTATCACAGAGGAATATAAAGTGGTAATCATGTACCGGACTTCTTAGAATACCCCAAATAAATTATTGCCAAAGCTATCCCCTGAAGCATGATTGAGAAGCCTTAGGCGATAGCAAGATTTTATGCAAAACTTCTAACAAGCAATGCATATATTCATGTGCATCCTCCTGCTGATACGCCGAGGTTGACAAATCTTAAAGGGATAACTTAAGTTCAAGACACAAGGAAAAGCATAATACATGTAATTTCAAAAACCTAGAAAACTAAGACAAGAAACAAAATAGGACTAGATAATGTAAGCACCTCAAATAGAGAATGGTAACACATTTGAAATTTCAAGTCAGACAACCAGAAAGGATTCATATGGAAGATAAACAATCGACCATAGATGCTATTGTTCCAAGAGATTATATGAAAAGGATACTGCAAAGATTATCAACAAGTTCAGAAGGCTCAATGACTCCCCCAGAAGGCTCAAGTAGTTCTATATTTTTAATATATCTTGATCTCACTGAGATATTTTAGGTTTATCAGAATTTTATTAGCTAAATATGCAAGTGGATTTGGATTTTTTAGAGATCCTTGTTTCACTAAGAAATTTTAGGTATATCATTGTTTATTTAGAAAACTGATTGACATCTTTTCATGTGATTGAGTTTGTAAAGAGAAACTATCTTCTCATTGGATATGAAATTTCAGAGTATAAAGGTGTGGATGATAGGTGTCTATTTTTTTCTATAAAACCTAGCAGCTAGGCATCTTCGCCATAAACTGAAACAAAATGACTCTGGTATTCATTTGAGTTAAATAAATAACCCATTTAAGTTGATAAGTCAAATAAATTTTTCTGTGATTAGGACTTTCTTATAGTTAGCCCATTGATAGTGTTTATTCAAGCCAAACAGAAAAGCTCATTTGTGTTGATTCATACACAATTTTGATTAACACATTCATATGATTTGGGATTCCTATTAAAATCCATTGTTGCTAGTAAGAATTCAGGGCACATCAAAGAACTTAATTTTAATGGCTCATCCTGGCTCGAACAATCTAAAAAAAAACAAATTGTATCTATGGAGGCAATATTAAAGAGTTTGTTTTAGAGAATCCATCTAGGGCTTACCTCAAGATACATATCCAAGGCTCTGTAAATCACATCACAAGAATCTATGGCATCGTCTAGCAATGATTCAAGAAGCAAGTAAAATTTTGAGGGCTTGAGATTTACATCGGGGGCCACCTCCGTAATATACTTGTCCATGAGGCTACCCACCCTCTTCAACCAACACTAGTAGAAAATGCCAAAAGTGGGCTCAGCGGTGCCCGTGGGAAATTCAGGTACAAAAACCATCGCCTAATCCATGAGGAAAATCTGCACATATCTGAGAACAAGATCCACATCATAGAGGCAACCCATCTTAATATACTTTTCCATGAGGCTACCCACCCTCTTCAACCGACACCAGTAGAAAATGCCAGAAGTGGGCTCGGTAGTGCCCGTGGAAAATTCAGGTACAAAAACCATCGCCTAATCCATGAGGAAAATCTGCACATATCTGAGAACAAGATCCACATCATAGAGGCAACCCATCTCCCAGGGTGTAGGAATCAGTATGTTATCTAATGTAGCATTGTCCAAATGTGATCCAATCATAGTGTCTAGTTGTTTCCTGCATAATTTAGAGGCATTTAACACAGTGGCCACTCTTAGGATCCCAAACAAGCTCCTGCATGTGACTATGCTTTCTCCAAAGAATGAAGCAAACCCACAACAGTTTCAAGATCTTCCCTTTGCATTTTTTGGGCATAATGGTGCATAATCTGCTTTTCCCTCCCACATTTTTCTTGGGGGATATGGAGCTGTAGCCAAGCATTGGCAAGCGAGACTTCAAGTAATGCAAAATAAATATGCTGATAACCTAGTTGTCCATTTTCACAGACCACCCAATGACAGGCTATGTTGGTAGAATTCACTAGAAGTAGGCTAAATTCTAGCAGAGCAGAAAGGAGTTGTTCTTCACCTTGCAAACCCTGACACAATTGTGTTTCACATCGCCACCTCTCCTACAGGTGGTAGTTGTTTCTGATCGAGAAGAGGTTATGGTGGAAGAAGCAGTAGAGCGAAACGGAACCAGTCTAGACTGTTGCGCCACGAAGGTATACATTTTTTCCATAATTGTGTGGCGTAACTGTTTTTCTAATTATTAATCCAAGGGCACAAAAAACTTTAATCATCTAACATCTGATTGAACACCCCAGATAGAGACACAATGGCAATTTGGGGAATGGTTTTCAAAGGGGAACGCCTTGCGGCATAAATATGAGCACAATTAGTAAGTTGTGCACACCATGAATGTATCACTTGGCCTTTATCATGGCTAATGGAGAAAAACAAATGCCTTAGGTCCTAAAATAATAATATCAAGCTCAATGTACATTAATAAGACCCCAAACCACCACATAAGCCCTCTCCAGGGGATTTTTAGCATAAGAATGGGATATAAACACCATTAGGAGGATCTACTCACCACAAATTGTTCTCATGATCTTAAAAATGGTTAGATAAGGAAAACAATAGTTATGGACCCTCATTAAATATTTGTGGGATTAATCATTATCAAGGATTCCCTTCAATGTATGTTTCCTTATACCCTCATCTTTTCAAAAATTTGATTTGACCATGTCCACATCAAGATTCTAGATCCAGTTTTTATGGACAACTATAACAATGTGGACACAAGGTTGTTGGGTTTGTTCTATGACCAAAAATATTCATTGTGTGTGATACATTGTTATATATTGTTAAGCATTCTTCTGGAAATAACTATTTATGCTTCAATGCAATAATGTCTTTAGACACCACCACTACTCTTGGATATGTTTCTCTCCTATGTAATTATTTATGTTTCCCAACATGGTATCAGAGTACCTAAGTTCATGATTATGATTCAGGGTTCTATGAAGAGAAACTAAGAGATATGGTATTTCTTTTCATGCATATGTATTGATGTCTTGATTGGTTGTTTGTGAGTGTTTTTTACTGCAAACTTGATGTTGAGATGTGTTTTGAGTATCTAGCCAAAGTCTAAAGAGTATATTGATTGATGCATCAAATCTTAACTAGAATAATGTGAGATCATTGACTATCAGTGTTGCAACTACTATATGTTTGTCACCTTCTAAGTCCCATGACCAACATAAAATAAAAACACCAAGGCTATTGTTGAACCGCAAGGATATAGCCTAATTTTTAGGATATGTCGAGCTCTGCTTTACTATATTGTTTGGTATTTAAGACTCGACTGTAATGAGACTTTCTTCATTTTTCTATTGTAACCCAATTGATGTTTCTAGTTAATTTCCATCGAATGGTAAGTCTCGACTTCATTCAACTAATACAAGTCTCATTTTTTTTTTAGAATTCAATGAACTAGGTTTCATTCAACCATGGCCCATTTTGACTATTTTTTCTGATTGAGCAATTGTCATTGACTGCGGTTCACTCAACCAAAAAAATTGAATTGACATCAACCTTTTTCTTCAACTTGGATGCCAACCTTCCCCTCTTCTCTCTTTCAGCCACTATTTACCATCATAAATTCGTACCCTTGTCAACTACTTAATATTCCACTAATATAGCTATATTGGGTGTTAACAAGAGAACAACTAGCTTGAGTTCAAGCCCACATGGATCGACTTCCGTGGTAGCTTTCATGAACAAGAAAAATTGGATTGAATCACATTCATATTTGATGTGTCTTGATGAGGAAAGTTTCCACTGATTTTTGTGGCCACTTCCACTTTTTAATTTATCTAGAGTTTGAAGTTGGACTTATTCTTCAAAATATTTTCCTTGCATTGGACAACTAATTTCCTCTAGGTTTGTTCTCTAGCAATTTTCCTTATTTACTTTGGAACTAAGCCCATTGAATTCATCTAACCTTTTTTTAATCGAATGAGGTCTCTAATTCAACTAGAGCATTGTTTACTAGTTCTTATTTACATAGCTTGGTTGATTATATTACTTGAGATTGAACTTATGCATTGGTCTTAAATATTCTGCCTTATGTTTTCTCTCTTACTAACTTGACGCGAAGTTAACATTTCAATCAAAATAGGTAAATAATTGAAGGAAGTCCATGAGAAGAAGGTTGATGATCAAATTCATAACAAAGTGGTTTCCCTAATGGTTTGCTATTATGTTGTCACAAACATAGAATATAGAGTAGAAAATTCATTCAAATAATCAAGCGTCTTTGTCCCAAACTACCATGTAATGAGAAAATAGGGAATATTATTTTATTTTTTCTAGAACACCATGGAATGTTTTGTTGAAAATAGCAACAAGAAATGCTAAAAACAAAATTGCTATAAATAGCAGTTCAACCAGTGTTGAACATAGCTATAAGGAATGAAAAATGGAAGTGCTAAAAATAGCATTCTATAAATAGCATTTTGGGATACCTTCCTATTTTAGTCAGTCCCTAAACTAAAATAGTGAAGTAAAATTCGAATTTGATCTTAGCAGCTATTTGTAAATTAATTAATTAATTCATCTTGAGTTAATTAGTTAAGGAAAATCAAACATGAAGTCTATGTGGGGACATGCAATAGTTTCTCCATTAATTGAGGAATTTATCCATCAATTAAAGAGATAAGGATGAGTTGTAATATTGAGTTGTAATTAGTTGACTTAGTTAACTGAGTCAAGTCCAGTTAGATTAATTCAAACAGTTTGTTGAATTAATGTAAGTTCAGTTAGTTAATGCTTGCATGCATGTAACTATTGCACTTCAGATAACTGAGTATTCTCTCATAAATAACTCATGCATGTCAGTTCAAACAGAGACCTAGTTGAGATCAGATGGAGGGGCAGTGTACTATCAGTTTCTAGAATATTCCATTGTGAATATTCCTTACATGCAGAAGGAATTCTTTCCTTGAGGATTGTGCAGTTACTTCTTCAAGTTTTGTGAGTGTGATTAGGCCAATTCACACATGTGGCACTGGACCCAAGAAAAATTGTGCAAGGAAATAGGAGGCTTGGAGGGCTTGAGGAGGACATATACTATATCTATTCAGTCTGTGAGCTGTATTGTTTGATTGCAAAGAGAGAAAGATAGCTTGAGAGTTGATTCTTTTTGTAACTTGAACAAGATTTCCACTTGTATGATAATACAGAGTTGGGGTTTTAGGCTGAGGCTTTCCCCGGGTTATTTCTTCTGTGTTATGTGTGATTGATTTCTCATTCTCAGTTATATGTGTTCTCTTTATCTTTCTCAATTTGATTAAGCTTCTGCAAAGTGTTGTAGAAGTAGATCTTGTATTGTGTTTTATTATATTGCATAATCCATTGATCTACAGTGGGAATTTATACATGGTATCAGAGCCAAGTTGATCAAGGTGAAGAACAGTATACAAGAAGGAGAAGTTCGAAGTTTGTGGTTCCTGAATATAGAAATTGAGTTCTTATCACATATCAATTTCACCAATGGCATTCAACAGTTTAAGACTCGAGTATGCCCTTGATGGCAACTCAGGTTATGTAGCCTGGAAGGATTACATGGAGGCAGTATTAGAGGATAACAATCTAAAGGACTTCATTGATCAAGAAGTTCCCAAGCCGGCTGATGCTACTCAACTGGCAGAATGGAAGAAATGTGTGGCTAGAGCAAGGAGAATCTTCCTGGAGGGAGTTCAAGACCACATTACCTTGAGCCTCCATGGGAAGGAGACACCATTTTTTATATGGAAAACATTGAAAGATCTATATCAGAACAACGGCGATCAGAGAGAGCTGGTGCTGAAAGACAAGCTTCGTAAGATCAAGTGTGAAACGGGCGACATGATCTCCACATATTTGAACAAGCTCACCACCTGCAGGGATGAGCCTGGAAGTGTAGGGATCACGACCCTGATGATGACATGGTGAGTCTTGCACTCCTCGGTCTTCCTAAGAGCTGGCATAGCTACCAAGACTCGGTTAATGGAAGAGAAAAACAGCCAGATTGGGAACAACTTTGATCAGATCTTATGCAAGAGGAGATAAGAAGAAGCACCAGAGATGGATCCTCATCGAAGCAAGAGGATGAGGAAAATCTAGCCTTAGCGAGTAAGGCAAGGAAAGGGAAAGGGAAGGCGTCCCATTCCAAATATGGTTCTTCTCATGGTGGGAAGAAGATTGACAAATCGAAGTGTGATGCTTTCATTGCCATGAAGTGGGCCATTATGCTACAAATTGTCCACAGAAGAAATCCAAGAAGGGTTCCTCGAAGGGATCTGATGGTGAGGCACTGGCCTCACAGTTTGAGCTGGATTTCTCACTTATCGCATGCATGGTTTCATCCATGGTGGGATGTGTGTGGTACCTGGATAGTGGAGCTTCATTCCACATGTCAGGTGACAAGAATCTTTTCAGTACCTTGGAGGAGAAGGATCTCCAGATGTGGATTGAGATGGGTGACGATGGAAAGTACCGTGTTTAAGGTGAACGTACAGTTGTGTTTCAAAGGGATCATGGAGCTCCCCTCACCCTAACTAATGTAAAGTATGTACTAGGTCTGAAGAAGAATCTTGTGTCTGTCGTTATGCTAGAAGATAAAGGCTATGATGTAGTCTTTAGTAAAGGAATGGTATTCCTGAGGCATATCGGTACTAGACAGACAAAGCGAATAGGGATTCGAGTTGAGAATCTCTACAAGCTGGAGGTAGATGATTATGTTGCATTGAGCTCCAAAGCTGAGATGGTGCAGAGCCAAGATGTTGGCAAGCTATGGCATAGAAGATTGGGCCACTTGCACCATGGAGCCCTGAAGATCATGCAGCAGATTTCTATTGGATTACCCAAGGGAAAACTTGAGTAGACGACTACATGCAAAGGTTGTACCTTGGGTAAGTATGAAAAATCTTCCTTTCTGGATCGAGATAGTAGAGTTGGAGCAAGTTCACTTAGATGTTTATGGACCTTTCTTTACAGCCTCCACCACTAAACAAAGGTACTATGTTATTTTTATTGATGATTTTTCTTGTAGATGATGGATCTACTTTATGCAAAAGAAGGATCAGACCTTCTTGAGGTTTTGTGAGTTTAAAGCCTTGGTAGAGGAAGAATCTGGAAACAAAATAAAAGCCTTGCGTAGCGACAATGGTGGAGAGTCTGTCTCCCAACAGTTTAAAGGCTTCTGCGCTGCAGAAGGAATTAAACGGAAACTGACGGCACCCCATAACCCACAGCAGAATGGGGTGGTCGAAAGGAAGAATAGATCGATTGTGGGAGCATCTCGAGCGATGTTGCATGACCAAAGCCTACCACTGCATTTGTGGGCTGAGGCATGCAATACAGCAGTATACTTGCATAACAGAAGCCCACACCGTATACTGGGAATGAAAACACCTATGGAGGCCTATTCCAGGAAGCGACCTGATGTAAGTCACTTCCGAATCTTTGGATCATCAGTTTACTGTCATGTGACCAAAGATGCTAGGAAGAAGCTAGACCCAAAAGCTGAGTTGGGAATACTTGTGGGGCACACGGATACACCCCACAATAATTGGGTGTACCTGCCTTCCACTCAGAGGACTATGGCATGTAGGGATCTGAAGTTCAACGAGCAGAAATCCATGCAAGTGTCACTTGAGAGGGAGCTCAAGTTGCATGCAGACAAGGAACTTTTAGTTCCTAAGGAGGAGGAGCCTCATATTGTTGCGGAGCAGCCGCATGCAGAGGATCTGGGAATGGAGACATCCATATAGGTTTTAACCCTGTATAAAAACTACCTGCATACAAATTCTAAAACACAGAAAATAAACAATGCGAGAGCATAACACATATACACAGAGATTTTCCCCTGGATCCAAAAACTAGGACTACCAGCTTGATTTTTCCTTATGTTCATTTCAATGTTACAATACATATTTATACATGCAGAAGCATCCAATGCCATGGACCGAAAACCATCGCGTCCAAAACCATGTCCAAAAAACATGCACAAAAACCATAGGTAGGTCCGCCCAACCTAATATAGGGTCCAAAACCAAAAAATTTCGGAGCACTACCCCGGACCCCATAGAGTGGGGTTACCTGCACCCCTCAAACCCCCTATGACACCCCCCACTACGCAATTGACACAACGAACAGGGGGTTGTTCCCCCCTTCTAATCCCCTGGTTAACTACGTGGTTAATCATTTCCCTACGTGGGCTAGTTGTGGAAAGAATATAACACAACCCAACATTCTCCCACTTGTTGTTTTCTTTCCACAAGGGGCTACAAGAGAGCTTAGTCATTTATCCAGCCCTGCAACGTCCATTATTTCTCTACACCAAGAGAACTTCTCAGAGCTCACATATTTTGTCAATGCATCTACAGTATTCTTCAAAGTGTCCACCTTTAGCAACAACACCTTTTTGTCTTCTATCATATCCCTCACAAAGTGATACTGAACATCAATGTGCTTTGTCTTTGAATGATATGCAGGGTTCTTTGCCAAGAAAATTACACTTTGGTTGTCACAGTCTATCCTTATAGCTCCCTGTACTAACCCCATACTTGAAGACAATCTTTGCAACCAAACTACTTCCTTGCTTGCATGAGTGGCTGCCATGTATTCTGCCTCTATAGTTGATAGTGCCTCTATAGGTAGGTCCGCCCAACCTAATATAGGGTCCAAAACCAAAAAAATTCGGGGCACTACCCCGGACCCCATAGAGTGGGGTTACCTGCACCCCTCAAACCCCCTATGACACCCCCCACTACGCAATTGACACAACGAACAGGGGGTTGTTCCCCCCTTTTAATCCCCTGGTTAACTACGTGGTTAATCATTTCCCTACGTGGGCTAGTTGTGGAAAGAATATAACACAACCCAACGTTCTCCCACTTGTTGTTTTCTTTCCACAGGGGGCCACAAGAGAGCTTAGTCATTTATCCAGCCCTGCAACGTCCATTATTTCTCTACACCAAGAGAACTTCTCAGAGCTCACATATTTTGTCAATGCATCTGCAGTATTCTTCAAAGTGTCCACCTTTAGCAACAACACCTTTTTGTCTTCTATCATATCCCTCACAAAGTGATACTGAACATCAATGTGCTTTGTCTTTGAATGATATGCAGGGTTCTTTGCCAAGAAAATTACACTTTGGCTGTCACAGTCTATCCTTATAGCTCCCTGTACTAACCCCATACTTGAAGACAATCTTTGCAACCAAACTACTTCCTTGCTTGCATGAGTGGCTGCCATGTATTTTGCCTCTATAATTGATAGGTCATGGGGAGCCAAGCTCAAAGGTACACTTCAGCTCAATTTTTCCTATGCTACAATTCCCGTTTTTGGTCAAATGAGGAAGTTGTATCGGGAACAAAAGATGAAATACATGATCACTAGTAAGGAAAAGCCCGTCAATCATCCTGTAAATTATATACAAACAGATTTAGAATCTTTCATTTTGTTTGCGGATAATTTCAATGAGATAGATAGTCAGTTAGTTCAAGCAGAAGATATACCAGATATTACAGAGAATTTTAGAGAAGTTTTGAGAAAGGAAAGTGAAGAAAGGTCTGCTGTCATAAAGCCAACAGCTGAAATAAATGGGCAGCAAACAGAGAATGCATCGACATCACATTTTCAGCACTTAGAAGACGATGAGGATGGTCTTTGGACCATGGATTTTGATGGCGCGGTGGGCAGCGATGGTGCTGGTATAGGTGTGTGGATTCGAAGCCCATTTTCAGTTCAAAACCAAGTCCCTAGCAAGGTACGGGTATGTTCATATAAATTGGCATTTGATTGTTCAAATAATGAGGCGGAATACGAGGCTCTTATTGCTGGTCTGAAAATCCTTCGGAAGTTGAAAGCAAAGAAGATAGCTGTATATGGCGACTCCGAGTTGGTTATCAAGCAAGTGAAAGGTGAATTTTAGGCCAAACATCCTCGTATGCGAGCATATCGGAATGTTGTCCTAGATATCTTAAAACTGTTTTCAGAACATACTTTGACATGTGTGCCCCAGATTCAAAATGGTGTTGCGGATGCATTGGCTAAGGCAGCAAGTAATCTGAAAATACCCATGAATTCCAGCAATAAGTTTGAGATATATGTGAAGCATCGTCCTACAGTTCCAGATAATCAAAGGTGTTGGCAAGTTTTCCAAGATGACGAAGAAATCAAAGATTTTCTGCAAATTGAGGGTAAATTCGAAGACATCTCAATAGACACGGAAGCAGATTTAACCTCTATAGTTGATAGTGCCACTACAAATCTTTTCTTACTCATCCAACTGACTGCACCTCCAAATAGGTTAAACACATACCCACTTGTAGATTTTCTCTGATCTAGATCTCTAGCCTAGTCTGCATCAACAAAGCCACGAATATCCAACACTCTGTCCAATCCTGGTCTTCCTTGGTAGCACAAACCATAATCACTAGTGCCACGTAAATACTTGAAAACCCGTTTCACTACTGTCCAATGCTCCTTTCCTGGTTTTGACATAAACCTGCTCAATACTCCCACTGCATGTGCAATGTCTGGTCTAGTACAGACCATTGCATACATTAGGCTACCAACTACACTTGCATATGGAACACAAGACATGTCCTCTTCCTCTTCTTGTGTCTTGGGACACTGTTCAGCATATAACTTTACACCTATAGGAATAGGAACCTTCACCGGTTTACTATTCTGCATATTAAACCTCTACAGTATTGTCTCGATGATCCAGATTTAAACAGGAACGCAACAAATTACAGAGATAACCATATACACAAAGATGCAGCGGCAATAATACTTCATTTTATTAATGGAAAATACTGAAATATGCTTACAACCAGAAATGGAAATAAACCAGCTAGGGCGATGGTAGCTTATCTCTAAGAAGAGATGTGATGGCTACATGCCTCTGAACTCTGTTACAATGAGGCTCGAAGGCCTATTTATTGTTGAGAAACAATGGAAAACCCTTAACATTCCAAAACCTAACCCTAGGAGATGAAACGCCAAACTGTGGGCCCCGTTTGGGGTAAATTGGTACATCAATTTCCCGGGGTCGTAACTTTGGCATATGATCTCCATTTGACGCGTACAATAGCTCATTAGAAAGATCTATCTGAGCACTATCATTGTTGGAACGAGAAACATCGGTCCATTCCATGGACCCATGTTGCCCCCGGATTCCCCAAAAAACGTCGTTTAGGGCCTCAAAACGGCTCCGGAAGTTCAGGACCCGAAAAACTACTAAAAATAGTAAGTTGTGCTACAATTAAGGAAACTGAAAATGCTGAGAAAGACAATGGTGGGGGTCCAGGTGGACTTGGCAGGTGGCCACCAATATCCACCTGGATCATTCCTCCCCCCTTAGGAAGCAATGGTCTCCATTGCATTGAGCTCCTCCATGAGATGAGGAAACTTCTGCTGAACTTGTTCCCTGGTGAGCCACTTGCCCTGCTGAAGGAGTTGGCCTGCTTTGACAACTCGATACAGTTGGATATTCTGTTGGCGAGTGTTCTTGATCTGTGTGTCCATGATCCGATCAGTTGCAGCTTGTTCCATGCAATCTGGATTTAATTCTGTGGGTTTGAGTTGTTCTGCAATGTCGGATGTGTCTATCAATGGTGGAAAGTATGGCCGAAGGCGGTCCACATTGAACACTGGGTGCAGGCCAAGGAATGGGGGAATGCTGAGCTCAAATGCATTGTCTCCCATAGCCTTAGTGATGGTGTAAGGACCATATCGGAGTGGTCTCAATTTCCGATAGGCTCCAGTAAGGCGTTCCTTTTGCAAATGCAACCAGACTTTGTCGCCCACCTGAAACTTGTGTGGCACCCGATGTTGATCATGTCGCTGCTTGTACTTGGCATTTGATTTCTCAAGAATGTCATGGACCTGCTGGCGAATATGTTGGATGCGCTCAATGAAGCTGGTGGCCTTATCTGTTTCGGATTGGACATGAGCTGAATTCATGTGAGTAGCTGCAAGTGGCATGGCCACATCAATGGGGCATAGTGGCTGGAATCCCAAACCCACCTGAAAAGGGCTATGGCCAGTGGATCTGTGAAGAGCTTGGTTGTAGTTGTGCTGAACATAGGGGAGGCTCTCGTCCCATGTGCGTGGATGCTTTGAGTTATACATGCGCAGAATGTGCACAATCATCCTGTTGACAACCTCTGTCTGGCCATCAGTTTGAGGATGGAAGGCTGTGGACTTCGTGAATTTGGTGTCCAGCATTGACCAGAGACTGGACCAAAATGTGCTGAGAAACCGACTATCCCGATCTGAGATGATAGATTGTGGGATCCCAAAGTGCACCCACACTCGTTCAAAGAAGAGTTTAGCAGTGGCTTCTGCTGTGATATTCTTCTTGCAGGCCACCATAATGGCCATCTTCGAGAACCTGTCGACGACCACAAAAACACAGTCATTTCCATGCTTAGTGGAAGGAAGGCCTGACATGTAATCCATGGAGATGGATTCCCAAGGTTGACTAGGGGTAGGCAACGGGGTATAGAGGCCGTGCTTCTTAATGGTCGGTTTGGCAATGGCACAGGCAGTACATGATCGGATGTACTTCCCAACATCCTGTCGAAGATTCAGCCAATAGAAATAATTTTGCAGTACTGCCATTGTTTTCTCGACCCCGAAATGCCCAGCAGCCCGACTGTAGTGTGCTTCCCAAATCATCTTGGCACGCTCGCTTGAAGGAACACAAAGGTGACCGAGGTGGCATAATAGGGCATCCTGGAGGTGAAAATCTGCAACATGTCGACCCTCCAAGAGTGTCTGGTATGTGTGGCCGAATTCTGGGTCACTTTTGTAGAGAAGTGGCCAATCAGAAGTCTCGTGCCCACAAGAGTTGAGCATGGTGGTTAGCACCATGATCGGTGGCCGACTGAGGCAATCTGCAACATTATTGGTGCTGCCCTTTTTATACTTGATATTCAAGTGAAACTGTTGCAGGTATGTAGACCACTTTTGATGGCGATCATTCTGCAATTTCCCTTGGGTCTGTATGAACTGCAGAGGTCGGTGGTCTGTGTGGATGACCGTTTCCTTCCCCAAAATGTAATGCTTACATTGTCGGCAGGCCTGTACAATGGAATACATCTCTTTATCATAAGTGGGGTACTTCTGGACTATGTCTGAAAGTGTTTCACTGTGATATGCCACTGGATGTCCATGTTGAGTAAGGACTGCCCCAATAGCATAGTCAGAGGCATCTGTCTCGACCTCAAATGGTTGTTGTAAATCTGGTAACGCGAGCACTGGTGCCGTGCAGAGGCGATCCTTCAACTCCCTGAATGCCTTCTGTTGAGATTCAGACCAAAAGAATTTTGCTTTCGCCCCGCCCTTGGTGACTTGACTCAAGGGCCAAGAAATATGAGAAAACCCCAACACAAACCTGCGGTAGAAGTTGGCAAGACCTAGAAAGTTGTGGAGCTCTGTTAGAGTGGTTGGAGAGGGCCAATCCCGAATGACTTGGATCTTGGCTGGATCGACATGCACCCGCTGTTCATCAATGATGTATCCCAGATACTGAACCTGGGTCATGCCAAAAGTGCATTTCTCCAAATTGGCACATAGCTTGTGCTGCCGCAGTGTTTGGAGAACCTGTCGGATGTGGTGGAGGTGCTCTTCCCAACTCTGGCTGAAGATCAGAATGTCATCCAAGTATACTACTACAAAGGAGTTGGTGAATGGCCGCAAGATGTCATCCATTAGCCTCATAAAAGTTGCAGGAGCATTCGTCAATCCGAAAGGCATGACCAACCATTCGAAGAGGCCCTCCTTGGATTTGAAGGCAGTCTTCCACACATCGAAGGGTTCGATTGGTACCTGGTGATATCCTGACTTCAGATCGATCTTGCTGAAATATTTCGCCCCCTTTAGTTGGTCTAGGAGGTCATCAATCCGCAGGATCAGGTACCTATTACGGACAGTGATCTTGTTCAGCGCCCGATAGTCAATACATAGTCTCCACGTCCCATCCTTCTTCTGTACCAACACGATCGGGCTCCCACAGGGCGATGAACTCGGACGGATGTGACCTTTCTGCAGGAGCTCCTGAATCTGCCTCTTGATTTCATTGTTCTCCATAACGGAGCGCCGATAAATTGGTCCATTGGGTAGCGGCGCACCTGGGGTCAGATCGATGGAGTGCTTGACTTGACAGTGCAGAGGAACCCCTGCCGGGGAGGTGAAGATGTCCTCGTACTCCGCCACAACCTTGTCCATCTGTAGTTGTCGTGCAGAGGGACCCCGTTTGGAGGCCGCGGCCACTGTCTTCTTCTTTCCTTGAGGGCGTATCATCAGGAAAACAAATTTCCTGGTTTTGGAAATGATCTTACTGCATTGTTTTGCAGTAATCAAAGAGATGGCGGCAGGTGGTGCTACCTCTGGTATCCTGAACAACTTATTTCCCAATGTAATAATAACAGCACGGGACCTTGATTCATACACAGCATGTCGCTTCCACAAGTATGGCTGTCCTAGTAATACATCACAAACTTCAAGGGGAGCAATGTCACACAATACCTCATCCGTGAAGGGCTTGAGGTTGTATGGACGGCGACACTGCTGGCTCATGTGAATATCTCGTCCTTGGTGAAGCCACCCAATGGTGTATGGTTGTGGATGTGTTGTGGTCGGTAAGCCCAACCGCTTCACGACCTCTGCCGAAATGAGGTTCTTTTGACTCCCGCTATCAACAATGAACTGTATCGGGGAGCCCTTTACCCACATCTGGGAGTGGAAGAGACGCTCCTCCTCCTCTGGATCTTCAGGTTCATTTTTCTGGATCTTTGCGGTAGCAATAGTGGCGCTGGGATCCGCATCAATGATCTGCTTCCCTTTTTCATACCCCTTATCGGGTTCTGACTCAGAGTCGGAACAGGCATCTGATTCTGAAACCTTTAGCTCAGCCACCAGTGACTGCTTGGCCCGACACTCACTTGTGTTGAGAGTGGAGCTCTTATGGAACTCGCACCATTTTCCAGTGTCCTTTCTCGGCTTCGCGGCACTGTTCTTTGCTTGCAGCTTCAGCTGGTTGTCTTGGGTTGTCCCGCCTTGGCTTTGTCCTTTGTTCTGTGGTTTAGGGGCACCTTTCCCCTGCTTTGGATTCGCAGATCCAAAGTCTCGCTTCTTTTGTTTAAACTTCTGGTCGACCTTGACGGCATATCGATATGCTGCGCCGAGCGAGGGGATGTTTAGGAATTGTATTTCTTCCTGGATGTACTTGTGCAGGCAGCCACGGTATTTGAGTATCAAATGTTGCTCCGAATCCTTGATACCCAACTTTGTGCGAAGGGTATGGAAAAGATTGGTGAACTCCGGCACGTCTTGGTCCCTTCCCTGCCGCAGCGTGGTCCACTTTATGTATTCATCCTCATAGCTTCCGACAGGGTAGTACTGCTCCTTGATGGCATCCCGGAACGAATCCCAGGTGGGTGCGGCTGAAAATAGTGAGCCAGTACTTTCATCCTTCTGCTCACAGTAGGTTTCCCACCAGTCCTTGACGTGGGGGGTTGCTTTGAGAAGAGCAAAAACAATCTTTTCCCGACTCGAAAATTCATGAACAGAAAAATAACCCTCTAGCAGATTTAACCATTTATCTACGGCATCTGCGTCTATCTGACCCTCGAATATGGGGATTTCAAAATTAACTTGTACCTTAAAGGGTGTGGCGTTTCCAGAGTAGCTGCTGGAAGCTGATGCGTTGCTTCTGGGTAGCCGCTGAAGGATCTGGGCAAAGCTGTCCATCATCGTGTTCCGCTGTCGCTCGAGGGCTTCTTCGAGCAAGATTTTGATGGGATCTCCTGCCCCCTCATCTTTCTTCTCGTCCGCCATGGGAAGCCATCGGGATTTGCGAGGCTGGTCTTGCAAAGGTTCAACCAGTTCAAGCCCTAACTCCTTATATCCCGACCTTGTTGGGGACATGCAAAGAAAAACAGAGAAAAAGCAGACCGCTCTGATACCACTGATCCGGATTTAAACAGGAATGCAACAAATTACAGAGACAACCATATACACAAAGATGCAGCGGCAATAATACTTCATTTCATTAATGGAAAATACTGAAATATGCTTACAACCAGAAATGGAAATAAACCAGCTAGGGCGATGGTAGCTTATCTCTAAGAAGAGATGTGATGGCTACATGCCTCTGAACTCTGTTACAATGAGGCTCGAAGGTCTATTTATTGTTGAGAAACAATGGAAAACCCTTAACATTCCAAAACCTAACCCTAGGAGATGAAACGCCAAACTGTGGACCCCGTTTGGGGTAAATTGGTACATCAATTTCCCGGGGTCGTAACTTTGGCATATGATCTCCGTTTGACGCGTGCAATAGCTCATTATAAAGATCTATCCGAGCACTATCATTGTTGGAACGGGCAACATCGGTCCATTCCATGGACCCATGTTGCCCCCGGATTCCCCAAAAAACGTCGTTTAGGGCCTCAAAACGGCTCCGGAAGTTCAGGACCCGAAAAACTGCTAAAAATAGTAAGTTGTGCTACAATTAAGGAAACTGAAAATGCTGAGAAAGACAATGGTGGGGGTCCAGGTGGACTTGGCAGGTGGCCACCAATATCCACCTGGATCACTCGACATACTTCCTCTTTTCCCAGTCTCTTTTAATTTCCATGCCCAAAATATAGTTTGCAGCACCAAGACCTTTCATGTCGAATTTGGAGGACAATTGGGTCTTCAAATCCTGGATAATTTCTTTGTCATCTCCAACCAGCAACGTATCATCCACATACAAGACCAGATAAATAACACGGTCACCAATTAATTTAAAGTACACACAATGATCTGCTTTGCTTCTGGTGAAGCCAAGTCCCTGTATAAATGTATCAAATTTCTGATACCACATCCTTGGTGACTGTTTTAATCCATACAGAGACTTCTTTAAATTGCATACCAGTTCTTTCTTACCCTTCACCGCAAAACCTTCAAGTTGCTTCATGTAGATCTCCTCTTCTAGATCCCCATGAAGAAATGGTGTCTTCACATCCATCTGTTCTACCTCAAAATCAAAAGTAGCAGCAATAGATAACAGTAATCTAATAGAAGTTACCTTGGCAACAGGAGAAAAAATATCACCAAAATCAATTCCCGGCACCTAGGAATAACCTTTTGCTACCTGTTAGCCTTGTTGGCAAATGGCCCAAAAAATGGATCCAAATATGCCCCAAAGTCTCCAAATTTGCTTAAAAACATGCCAATGGATCCATATATGCTCAAAGTCAAAACCATTGCATGCCAAGAGCCCTTGGAAGGGCATAAATACACTATCGGGAGGCAAAAACACTCCAAAACCATGAAAAACCATGAAAAATAGTCCAAATCACAGCAGCCGTTGGATCTGGCCGATCAACGGCCTAGATCTAAGCGGAAAATCGCAATCGACACAGGCAAGTA
The DNA here is from genome assembly GCA_031772625.1 of Pinus tabuliformis. Taxonomy (NCBI): domain Eukaryota; kingdom Viridiplantae; phylum Streptophyta; class Pinopsida; order Pinales; family Pinaceae; genus Pinus; species Pinus tabuliformis. The sequence continues at coordinate 1,107,115,772 of CM062817.1, read as the reverse complement.
GCGGCAATAGGTGCAAGACATTGCGGATCAGCAATCGCCGATGATTGGATCAGCACATCACATCGGCGGATCGCAATCGGCAGAAACCAAGGGGCGAGGGCAACAGTGATCGGCGAATAAACAAGGACCGTCGATCGCGCGATTAGATCGACGGCACATCGCATTGGCAGATCACAATCGGCGGAAACCAAGAGGCAAGTGCAATGATGATCGAAAATTAGACGAGGACCGTCGATCACGCGATCAGATCGACGGCCCACATCGCATCGGCAAATCGTAGTCGGGGAGGCGAGTCATAGGTTATCGGCGCAGACAGTATGCAATGAGCAATCGCAATCGACGATTCAACATGGATTGTCGATTGCGCGCACAGATTGACGGCCCACATGGCATCGGCGGATCGCAATCGGGAAAACCAAGGGGCACAAACTTTACATGTATATGTGCGCGATGCAATAAGACCCGAACCCGATGGGTTTCAGAAGCAAATTGTATAATCTTTCACATCCGCCAAAGCCCATTTTCAATGTATTTCATTATATAATGAAATACAAAGGGAAACTCGGTAGCGCCGATAGCGATGAAGCCCAAACCCGAAAGGGTTCGGGAATGAAATCTGTAATATTTGAAGTCCGTAGGGAGGAGTTTTTCATGTATTTCCTGTGGTTTTTCAAGTATTTCAAGGAACAAAGGGAACAAAGGGACCATGCCATCTGTGATAGGCAACAGCGACCTAAAGGGCGGACCCGATAGATATATATGCCATGTTTAAGGACTTTTGAAGTCTGAAACGTTGAAGGTTTGGCAGGATTTCTCACAGTTGCATCATTTCTTCGTTATAACAGAAAGCAGTCCCCGTTTGCATTTAGAAGATAAAAGAGGCCCGAAGACCCATTATATCACATAAATAAAGGCCAGGAAATAAATTCCGGGAGACAGAGGCCGAGAAGCAATCATGGGCATCGACAGCACATCTCAGCAAACAAACAGAATGATTGTGGGGCATCTCTGGCATGATAGAGCTCTCAGACAGTGCAAACTACCCAAAATATCTGAATGCGGTTATTCCTTTGTCAGAAGAGGAAAAACGCCGAGCCATGCCTGCCTATTGAGGGAATCAATTAGTTAAACAAGACAGAGGGATAGATTAAGATGCCTGAAGCCTCAAAAGGCTCAGGACCATTGTAAACAAGATAAATAGCTGAAAACAAGATGTGACAAAGGTTCAACTTCTGGAGACTATTGAGACTTTGCTACTCAATCTTCTCATCTTCATTCTAGCAATATAAGCTTCTTTTACTATTATATGTTCAATTTCCATTTTCTCTTTTGTTCCAAGCTTGCACTTGAATAGGTTGTTCATGTTTCTTCTGTGTCTAATGCCAGATAACTGTCATCTTATCTCTGCATTGATAAATTAGATTTGCAAGCTTCTTTTACTTCCTGTAGTTGGCCATTCATATGTGTTTATATATGCATCTGCTGGTATAGTAGGTATTCTCCATCCATTCATTAAATCTACAAACTATTGAGCATTAGTGGTCTAAAGCCTTGTAAAGTTGAGGGTGTTCATGCATGTCTTGAGTAAAAACAGAGTTGAAATGGTTAATCTGGCTTGATCCAAACCATCTTTCATTCCAATAGTTCAGAGAACAATATTGAAGATTATATGTTACCAGGCATCTCTGAGCTACAACCATAGGAGAGTTTCCTGGAGTGCTAACATTAATTGGCACCACTGCCGGGGAGAGGAAACTGAAGCTCAGCTTCCCTAGGAAACGACACAGACCCAACTTTGATGATAGACAAAGTTTGGGCACATTTTTGGTTGTAATCATCTATTTGGCGACTCTACCGGAGGCCGAACCTCTTGGCGACTCCACTTCATAATTCTGGCTCAGTTTGTGAGGCATACTCGGAGAAATCCTCAGAAATCGCAAGCTGACCTAGTACCTGACCCGGAAAAGACCATCAAGGAGAAGAAAGTATTGCAGAAAGGAGCATCGGGTTCAGGTAAACCTAAACAATATTCTATATCTCTTCAAGAAGATCCTGCAATAGAAAAAATACATGTTGAGAGTACAGATTCTAATACTAGTAGTGAAGAAAAGCTCTCAGAAATTCATAAAGCTCCTTATTCTTTAGTTTTTCCTTTTGTTGTTAGCCCAAAGGGAACCTCACCTCCTATTCACCATACTCCTTTGGTCTCGTCAATCACTCCTCTGCCTTCTGTCATTCAGACTTCTAGTACTCTTTTAGTCACCACAGTTATGGCAGGTCTGCAAGCACCCACCAAAATGGAAAGAATCATAGCCGCTAGGTATGGACCTCTAATACTGCCCACTCCTTTGAATGTTATGCCCACTGGAGAGTATCAGAAGTATATGCCTAAGTTCACTGGGACTGAAGGTGTCACTGCTGAAGAACACCTTGAGTCATTTTATAGCTATGCTGATAATCTAGATATTGGTGAAGGTGATGTGTGGATGAGAGTCTTTGTCCAAAGCCTGGATGGGGAGGCTAGAAAATGGTTCAGAGAACAAGCCCCAAGATCTATAGCAGATATCGAAGCTTTAGATGATACATTCCTAAAACATTGGGGGGATAAGAAGGATCTCCTCTATTACCACACTGAGTTTGGGAACTTAAAGAGAGAAAATGGTGAACTGCTGTCTGATTTTAATAAGAGATTTAACTGCATGTACAGCAAGATACCAGCTGAAGTGAAGCCCACTACTACCTCTGCTAAACTCACCTATGCTAATGCTTTTGATTCTGACTTCTGCCTACTGTTGAGAGAGAGGCGGTGTGCTACTTTGGTTGACATGCAGGATGCAGCCTTGGAAGTAGAATCAAACATCATGGCTATAGAAAAACTCAAGGGAAATGCTGATAGAAGAAGACAGAGGGGTGAGTCTTCATCCTCCTCTGATCCTAAGACAGATAAAATGACCAAAATGATCGATTCATTAGCCTCCAAAATTTCCAAATTAAAGGTTAAGCAGCACTCTGGGAAAGGGAGAGTTCCCAATACCTTTTCTCCTAGAAATCCAAATCCAGATAGAAGAGCTAATGAACAGTTGCAGATATTGCAAAGAAGCAAAGATGCCCATGAAGACCAAAGAGTCAAGACCCCTTTCCAGAATGTAGTCATGGAGGAAGAGCAGTTTGAAGAAGATGATGAGATCCATTGCCTTGAAGACAAAGGCAATGCTTCCTTTTTTACAGCAGCTGCCTATGAAAAGTCATTATGCCATGACCAGACTAACCAAGAATGGGGTGATGGAGCTGTCCTACAAGATGAAGATCAGTGCAGATATAATCTGCGGTTGAAGATAAATAATGCTAAGGAAACTCCAGTTCAAAGAGCTGCTGACCCTGCAGTACAGCAAGCTAATAAGAAAAAACAACCAGCAGTTGATCCTATCATCCTCAAAGCTCCAGCTCATGAGGTAAGAGGCCTTGACAAGTCCCCTTCTCCTTTCAGTTTCAATCAGAAATTCAAAAGCTAAGAATACCTATGCCTCTAATTGAACTAGTGAAAAGTGAGTCCTTCAAAAGATCCATCCTCGAAGCCCTTGAGCCTAAAGCCATCCAAGCCTCCACCGACTGTGTAAATCTACAAGATGATAAGCCAGTTGTCATCCTCAGCCCAATGATTGAAAATGGTGAGGACAGCTCCCCATCATTCTATGTCTCTCTGAACATTCATGATAAAATCCTCCACAACTGCCTTTTGGACACTGGAGCTAGCCATAACTTAATGCCAAAGGCTGTCATGGACGAGTTGGGTCTCGACATCACTAAGCCTTATCATGATTTGTTTTCTTTAGACTCTAGAAAAGTGAAATGTCTAGGATTAATCAAGGACCTAGCCATCACTTTGTCTTAGCTGCCTATGAAAAGCATGATCATGGATATTGTGGTAGCAGATGTACCTCCCAAATTTGGCATGTTACTTTCTAGAGGTTGGATCAAGAGACTAGGTGGATCATTACAAAACAATCTAACCTATGCTACTGTCCCAGTTTTCGGAGGTGAGAGCAAGAGATTATACAGAGAGGCATAGTTGGCTTACATCATCAACAATGAGAAGAATCCCACTAATCATCCCATCTACATTGTTGATACTGATTTTGGAGCATGTATTCTTCATATTGAAGAGTCTCAGTTGGCCTCCACACAACTTAAAAAGCCAGTTTTCCAGATCACGTAGGATGGAAACCCGTAGATTTGGGGTATGTTCTTTGATGGGGCTTGCTCCAGAGAAGCTGCAGGGGTAGGTGTAGTCCTCGTGTCCCCAACACATGAATACATTCATTTGTCGTTCAAATTAGCCTTTCAGGTCACAAACAACATAGCAGAGTATGAAGCTTTGATTCTGGGCTTAAGCGCTGCTAAGGAAATGGGTATCAAAGGCCTGCAAGTGTTTGGGGATGCAGACCTCATCATTCAGCAGGTAAATGAACATTCCAAGCAAAGCATCCAAGGTTGCAATAATACAGGGATGAGGTATGGAGGCTCAAAGATTCTTTCAAAGTTTTCAGCATTTCTTATATTCCAAGAATGAAAAACCAGCTTTCTGACTCCCTTGTTGTCTCTGCTAGCACGTTTGTTCCCCCTTTGCCTCCTAAATTGACATATGAAGTTTAGGTAAAATACAAACCGTCCCTGCCAGACAATGTCAAGTATTGGAGAGTTTTTGAAGACGATGAGGAAATTAACAGGTTTTTACAAGTCGTTGAGGAATTTGCTAAAATGCACATCGACCAAGAAAATCAAAACGTGGAAGAAGTCGGCCAGTCCAAGCTAAAAAGTGAAATCGACCGAGAAAGCATCATCCAGTTGCCCAGTAATCACATACCAAAGGGATTGGTGCCTCTAGAGAAGCTTTTCGATCATAATGACGTGCCCTACAAGCCGGCCAAAATAGAGAATGAGTCCACTGTTTGTAAACATAATATAGGGAGCCCAGCCCATCCGAAATTCATCAATCTTTCTACTCATTTGTCTCCTACGCAGAATTCTGAGTATTTCTCCCTCTTGAAGCAATTCACTGAGATTTTTTCCTGGGAATACAACGATCTCAAAACCTATGACCTAGACATTATTCAGCATAGGATCCCACTGGAAAAGAACACCACCCCTTTTAAGCATAAATTAAGACCTGTCAACCCTCTCTTACTGACTTTGATTGAGAAATAAATAAAGAAGTTTTTGGATGCCAAAATCATAATTCCCCTAAGATATTCGAAGTGGATAGCCAACCTGGTGGTGGTAAGGAAGAAAAATGGAGAAATCAGGCTTTGCGTTGACTTCAGAAATCTGAACAAGTGCTCTAAAAAAGATAATTATCCCCTGCCCAAGATGGAACACTTGCTACAAAGAGTTTCAAGGGCTAGAGTCATGTCTTTCCTAGATGGATTTTCAGGCTACAATCAGATTGTTGTACATCCTGAAGATCAGGAAAAGACCGCCTTCACTACTCCTTGGGGCACTTTCATGTACTCCAAGATGCCTTTCGGACTGATGAATGTTGGGGCTACCTTTCAGAGGGCCATGGACATAGCCTTCGTGGGAGAGAAGGACAAGTTTGTCCTTATTTATCTTGATGACATAACAGTCTTCTCCAGCAGCCACAAAGATCATTTACAACATTTGAAGAAATTCTTTCTGGAGTGTAGAGGGTTTGGAATTTCAGTCAACCCAAAGAAGTCACAGTTTTCTCTAGAAGAAGGCAAACTTCTGGGACATATTGTTTCTGCTGAAGGTGTGAATATTGATCTAGCCAGGGTTCAAGCCATTCAGACATTCTCCATCCCAAGGTCGAAAAGGGACATCTAATCCTTCCTGGGTAAGATCAACTTTGTAAGGAGGTTCATTCCAAACTTTGCAGAGTTAGTAAAGCACATCACTTCCATGCTAAAGAAAAGATCAGAGATAAAATGGACAGCCGCTTCAAGAAGCTCTTTTGAAGCCATCAAGTAAGCTATCATGGAGGCTCCCACTCTAATCAGCCCAGATTACACTAAGGGGTTTTGTATCTCCTCTTTTGCCTCTTATGATACACTAACAGCAGTCTTGTTGCAGAAAAATGATGAAGGCATAGAGCACCCTGTGGCCTTTTTCAGAAAAATTCTAAGGGATGCTGAACTAAGGTATGACCTTATTGAGAAGCAATCTTATGCTCTCATAAAATCCTTGAAAGCATTCAGGATTTATATTCTGCATTCCAAAGTAATTGCATATGTGCCCTCAGCCTTAGTGAGAGATGTCTTGACTCAGCCAGATATTGATGGAAAGAGGGAAAAATGGATTGCAAAATTCATAGAATTTGACATAGAGGTGAAGCCCACTAAGCTTGTCAAAGGCCAGGGCTTGGCTAAGCTCATGGCTGAAGAAAATTGTAGCTTGTTAGCCATAAATTTCATGAGTTTAACTTCAGATGATGAGAAAACAAGGGTAGCATCAGAAGAGCAAAAGTAGAATCAGTCCGTGGCTGAAAGTCTAGGCACATGCGAATGGTATGCCAGCATAGTTCAATTCTTGCAGAAGTTGGAAGTTCCTCCAAGGCTTAGTTCAATTCAAGCTCGTACCACTAGACTCAGATCAGCCAAATTCTACAGTGACAAAGATCTTCTTTACTGGAAAGACCCATCAAGAATCCTCTTGAGGTGTCTAGATAAAGAACAATCTATAGAGGTCATACACCAATTTCATTCTAGCATCTGTCGTGGGCATCATTATTGGAAAACCACGGCTCACAAGATCTTGAGGGATGGGTATTATTGGCCTACACTGTTCTCTGATGTGTTTTCTTTTGTAAAAGCTTGTGACAAATGTCAGAGATTTGCAGGAAGACAACAGCTAAAATCTCTGCCCTTAAAGCCAATACATGTCAATGGTCCCTTCCAGCAGTGGGGCTTGGACTTTATAGGTGAGATTAACCCACATTCCAGTGGCCAACACAAATGGATCTTAGTAGCCACTGATTATTTCACCAAGTGGATTGAGGCTATACCCACTAAGAATGCCAATCATCAAGTTGTCATACAGTTCTTGAATGAGAATATTTTCACTAGATTTGGTTGCCCAACCAAACTAGTCACTGATAATGCAGTAGCTTTTAAGGCAAAAGAATTGATGGACATGGCTGAATCCATGGGCATTAAAGTGGTGCAGTCTACCTCATATTATCCTCAAGGCAATGGCTTGGCAGAATCATTTAACAAGATTATGGTAAGGATAATCAAAAAACTGTTAGAAGACAACAAAAAGAGCTGGGATTCCAAGTTGAAGTTTGCACTATGGGCTGACAGAGTTTCCATCAAAATTTCTATAGCAAACTCTCCACTTAAACTGGTTTATGGTGCTGATGTTGTTTTCCCTATCCAGCTGATCCTCCCTGTGGCTAAGTTCTTGCATGAAGAACAAGATGAAGAGAATGACTTAGTAAGAAGGATGAATAACCTAGTCCAATTACACGAGATCAGAGAGCAGCTAGTTGAGAAGTCACAGATCCATCAGAAGAAAATCAAAGGAACTTTTGATAGGAAGGCAAAAGTGGACAATTTCCAAGTTGGTGATTGGGTGCTCAAATGGGATGCATTGAAGGAAAAGAGAGGTAATCATGGCAATTTTGACTCCTTATGGACTGGTCCTTTTGTCATCACTCAAGTTTAGCGCAACAATACATTCATCCTGCACAATCTGGAAGGAGGAGAACCTTTTGGTAGCCCGGTAAATGGGCGGTTCCTGAAAATCTATTTCATTTAAGGCTCGAAAACTTTATTATTGTACATATGTTTTTTTTTTTTCTTTCAGTTTATGTTATGCTAAAAAGACTTCATGCCCAATGGAACACTAGGGGAAGAATTTAATTTTGTTTTATAGGAAAGGCATTGCTCTGTAGTTCTTCAAACCTCACAGGGAGGCTTTCATCCCCAGAAGGAGCCAGTGTCAGCCTTGTTGGCAAATGGCCCAAAAAATGGATCCAAATATACCCCAAAGTCTCTAAATTTGCTTAAAAACATGCCAATGGATCCATATATGCTCTTGAAGTCTTCAAAAGCCTATTAGGGACCATTCAAAATCAAAACCATCGCATGCCAAGAGCCCTTGGAAGGGTGGAAATACACTATCGGGAGGCGAAAACACTCCAAAACCATGAAAAATAGTCCAAATCACAACAGCCATTAGATCTGGCCGATCAACGGCCCAGATCTAAGCAGCAAATCGCAATCGACATAGGTAGGTAGCGGCAATAGGTGCAAGACATCGCTGATCAGCGATCTTCGATGATCGGGTTGGCACATCGCATCGGCGGATCGCAATCAGCGGAAACCAAGGGGCGAGGGCAACGGTGATTGGCGATTAAATGAGGGCCATCGATCGCGTGATCAGATCGACAGCACATCGCATCGGCGGATCACAATCGACGGAAACCAAGGGGCGAGGGCAACGGTGATCGGCGATTAAACGAGGACCGTCGATTGCGCGATCAGATCGACAGCCCACATCGCATCGGCGGATCGCAGTCGAGGAGGCGAGTCAGAGGTTATCGGTGCAGACAGTATGCAATGAGCGATCGTGATCGGCGATTCAACGTGGACTGTCGATTGCGCGCGCAGATCGACGGCCCACATCGCATCGGCGGATCACAATCGGGAAAACCAAGGGGCACAACCTTTACATGTATATGTGCGTGATGCAATAAGACCTGGACCCAATGGGTTTCAGAAGCAAAATGTATAATATTTCACGTCCGCTAAAGCCCATTTTCAATGCATTTTCAATGTATTTCATTATATAATGAAATACAAAGGGGAACTCAGTAGTGTCAATAGCGATGAAGCCCGGACCCGAAAGGGTTCGAGAATGAAATTTGTAATATTTGAAGTCCGGAGGGAGGCCTTTTTCATGTATTTCCCATGTTTTTTCAAGTATTTCAAGGAACAAAGGGAACAAAGGGACCATGCCATCTGCGATAGGCAACAACGACCCAAAGGGAGGACCCGATAGATATATATGCCATGTTTAAGGACCTTTGAAGTCTGAAACGTTTAAGGTTTGGCAGGATTTCTCACAGTTGCATCATTTCTCCGTTATAACAAAAAGCAGTCCCCGTTTGCATTTAGAAGATAACAGAGGCCCGAAGACCCATTCTATCACATAAAAAAAGGCCGGGAAATAAATTCCGGGAGACAAAGGCCGAGAAGCAATCATGGGCATCGACAGCACAACTCAGCAAACAAACAGAATGATTGTGGGGCATCTCTAGCACGGTAGAGCTCCCAGACAGCGCAGCAACTACCCAAAATATCTGAATGCGGTTATTCCTTTGTCAGAAGAGGAAAACCGTCGGGCCATGCCTGCCTATTGAGGGAATCAATCAGTTAAACAAGACAGAGGGATAGATTAAGACACTTGAAGCCTCAAAAGGCTCAGGACCATTGTAAACAAGATAAATAGCTGAAAACAAAAGGTGACAAAGGTTCAAATTCTGGAGACTATTGAGACTTTGCTACTCAAGATCCTCATCTTCATTCTAGCAACATAAGCTTCTTCTACTGTTATATGTTCAATTTCCATTTTCTCTTCTATTCCAAGCTTGCACTTGAACAGGTTGTTCATGTTTCTTCTGTGTCTAATGCCAGATAACTGTCATCTTATCTCTGCGTTGATAAATTAGATTTGCAAGCTTCTTTTACTTCCTGTAGTTGGCCATTCATATGTGTTTATATATGCGTCTGCTGGTATAGTAGGTATTCTCCATCCATTCATTAAATCTACAAACTATTGAGCATTAGTGGTCTAAAGCCTTGTAAAGCTAAGGGTGTTCATGCATGTCTTGAGTAAAAATAGAGTTGAAATGGTTAATCTGGCTTGATCCAAACCATCTTTCATTCCAATAGTTCAGAGAACAATATTGAAGATTATATGTTACCAGGCATCTCTGAGCTGCAACCATAGGAGAGTTTCCTGGAGTGCTAACACTACCAACCGAGCTTTGTTTTTCTCCACCTTTCCTTCTGCATTTGTCTTCTTCTTGAACACCCATTTGCTACCAATGGGTTTCCTTCCAGCTGGAAACTCCACCAGATCCCAAGCCTCATTTTTGCGCAAAGATGCCATTTCATCAACCATGGTCTTTTTCTAGAGTTTTCCATCCTCTAAATCTACTGCTTCATTCACAGTTCTAGGATCATCATCAGTAATAGATAAAGGAAAATTTGAACAGAAAGCAGATGGACTATACCTTTCTAGTTGCCTTCTTTCTCAAACTGATCTTCTCACACCTGGAGTTTGTGGCTCTTCATCTTCTGATTCCTCCTCTGCTATAGAGTCTGATTCTTCCTCCTTTAGCTCAAATTCTATCTTCTCAGGTTCCTTTGGTTGGAATTCATGTTTAATAACATCTTTCACCTCTCTGAACACCACATCTTTGATGTACACAACCTTCCTTGTTATTAGGTTCGAAAGCTTATAACCCTTTAAACCATCCTTATACCCAATAAAGATGCACTTTTCAGATTTACTATCCAACTTTGTTCTATTTTTCTTTCAAACATGTACATATGCATCACATCTAAATACCCTCACATGTGAAAGATAGGGTTTCTTACTAGTCCATACCTCCTGTGGAGTCTTATCCTCCAATGCTGATGAAGACGACCTGTTGACCAAGTAACATGCAGTCTCCACCGCCTCTACCTAGAATTCCTGTCCTAACCCGGCTGACTATGCTTCTTGCCCTTTCCATCAACATCTTGTTCATTCTTTCTGCAACTCCATTTTGCTGAGGTGTATATGGAGTAGTCTTATGCCGTGCTATACCACACTTCTCACAAAATTCTTCAAATTCCTTACTGCAAAACTCTGCACCATTATCTGTCCTCAGCACCTTTATCTTCTTTTCTATCTGGTTTTCCACTAGAGCCTTGAATTCTTTAAACCTGTTAAAGACTTCAAATTTCTTCTTAAGGAAATATATCCATGTATTCCTTGAGAAGTCATCTATAAATGATACATAGTACACAGACTTACCCAGTGATGGAACCTTCACAGGTCCAAACACATCACTATGCACAAGCTCTAATATATGTTTCGCCCTCTTACCACCAGAGTGGAAACTCACCCGATTTTGCTTCCTATATACACAATTTTCACATAAATCAAAATCCAGAGAGCTATTACTCATACCTTCTACCATACCTTTACCATGAATTATTCGAAGGCCCTTCTCTCCAATATGTCCAAGCCTTTGATGCCACAGCATGGTCTTCTCTCCAGAGACCACTAGATTTTCTGCTCCACTTTCAGGAAACACATAACTGTTGCACCCATCAACAACCGTGTTACCTTGTAGCTTGTACAGAGTTCCAATCCGAACTCCCCACATCAATACGAGTGCTCCTCAAACCATCTTGCAGGTATCCTTCTTAAACACTGTTTTACACCTGCATCATCCAACTTGCTTACAAAAATCATATTTCTGGCCAATGCAGATATATGCAGAACACCTAGAAGTGTTCTAACCGTTCCACCTTGCAACTTCAACTTTACTTTTCCGCGACCAACGATTCTAGCCTTCCTATCATCCCCTAAGAAGACATCACCACCATCGTATTTCTCATACTCGTAGAACCACTCTCTATGGGGAGTGAAGTGAAAGGATGCACCTGAGTCAATCAACCATGCCTCATGATCTACATGTGTACTTGAAGAAGCCAAGTACACATCCTCACCTTCATCTGAGGTGGTTTTGGCCTCTGCAGAAGGAGCATCATCAGATCCCTTTCCTTTATCAGGAGATTTAGATTTACAGTCCCTTTTGTAGTGCCCTTCCTTTCTGCATTTCTAGTACACCACCTTTACAGGTTTTCCTGGAGATTTAGATCTCCCACTCGATGACTTATTTTTGTTTCTATTCTGGGATCATCCTCGTACAAACAAGGCATCACCATTCTGTCTCTCCATATTTTTCCATCCCATCTCCTCCGTCAGCAAGGATGAGACTATTTCATCAAACTACAAGGCAGTTGCATTGCTACCTGTTGCAATAACCAGACTATCCCACGAATCTGGTAGAGAACACAACAAATTGATGCACTTATCTTCATCTGAAATTTTAATACCAAGAGATGCTAACTGACTTACCACAATATTAAATGCGTTCAGATGCTCTGTCACCGAGTCTCCATCTTTCATCCTCAAGTTATATAGCTTTTTTTACAACAATAGTTTATTCACTAGAGACTTAGATTGGTACAAAGTCCCTAACTTGTCCCACAAAACCTTCACCGTAGCTTCCCCTGATACATTCAGCAATATTGAATCTGAGACACACAATCGTATTGTGTTGTTTGCCTTCCGATCCAACTTCTTCCATTCTTCATCGGACACTCCCGTTGGTTTAGTACCTAGATCTACCGCGATCCACTGATCTTCATCCACCAACAGATCCTCTGTCTTGAGTTTCCACAACTCAAAACTCTGACCATTAAATTTCTCGATCTCTATCTTTCCACTACTCGCCATCTTCTTTTACCACCAAAATCGATCTCGCAGATCACCCACTGAACAGGGTCTACCATAGGCCCGAACGAAACCCCTCAACAACAAGGGTGTCCCCTTAAAGCCAAAACAACTCTGATACCAAATATAAGTTTTAACCCCATACAGAAATTACCTGCATACGAATTCTAAAACACAGAAAATAAACAATGCGAGAGCATAACACATATACATAGAGATTTTCCCCTGGATCCCAAAACCGGGACTACCAGCTTGATTTTCATTATGTTCGTTTCAATGTTACAATACATATTTATACATGTCGAAGCATCCAATACCATGGACTGAAAACCATCACGTCCAAAACCATGTGCGAAAAACATGCACAAAACCATAGGTAGGTCTGCCCAACCTAATATAGGGTCCAAAACCAAAATTTTCCGGGGCGCTACCCTGGACCCCATAGAGTGGGGTTACCTACACCCCTCAAACCCCCTGTGACTCCCCCTGCTATGCAATCGGCGCAATGAAGGGGGGGCTCTTCCCCCCTTCTAACCCCCTGGTTAACTACGTGGGCTAGTCGTGGAAAGAATATAACACAACCCAACAATCCACTTATGCTGATACTTCCAGAGATGGGTGGAAATGCTCAAGGGAAGCTAATAGGTTGATGCTAGATGCACGGGAACATGTGGGACAACCATCTTCTCAGCGCAGATAGAGGAGGTCACCCGAGGGATACATTGGGTATATGACCCTGGTTGAGGACTGTGTAGATACCAAACCTTCTTCATTCAAGGAGTCAGTGCAGCAACCAGTCTGGGTTGATGCAATGGTAGAGGACTATGATTCTATCATTCGGAATAGTGTGTGGGATGTTGTCCCAAGGCCTCAGGGCAAGTCAGTGGTGAGTTCCAGATGGCTTTACAAGGTAAAGCAGGCAGCTGATGGCAACGTTGAGAAACACAAGGCAAGATTTGTTGCCCGGGGTTTCACACAGGTCGAGGGGATCAACTACGATGAGAATTTTTCTCCCGTAGCAAGGTACTCATCGATTAGATAGATGTTGGCACTATCAGTTCCGATGGGATAGAAGATCCACCAGATAGATGTGAAGACAATGTTCCTCAATGGGAAGATTGAGAAGGAGGTGTACATTGAGCAACCAGAGGATTTCAAGACCTTTGATCGTGAGTCGCATGTGTGCCGACTCAAGAGGGATTTGTATGGGCTGAAGCAAGCACCCTGTGCTTGGTACACCAGGATTGACAACTATTTCACCGGTTTGGGCTTCACCAAGAGTGAAGCAGATGCGAACCTTTACCACATCACAGTAGAAGTTAAACCATTGATCATTGTTCTTTATGTCGATGATCTGATTTTGACAAGTGATGATCAGCTGATATAGTCTTCCAAGGAGAACCTTGCAAGAGAGTTCGAGATGAAGGACATAGGCCTTATGCACTACTTTCTAGGCATGGAGGTGTGGCAGAAAGATGGGGAAGTATTTGTGTCTCAAGGCAAGTATGCCAATGAGATACTCAGGCACTTTCACATGGAGAAGTGCAAGCCCATGCAGACTCCTATAGCTGGGAACTCGAGGAAGGAGGATGCTACTTCAGGTGAGGTAGTAGCTACTACTATTTATCGGTAGCTAGTGGGTTCACTTATGTATCTGGTGAACACACGACCCGACTTATACTTTGCAGTGAACCAGCTGAGTCAAGCTATGGTTCAACCTACCAAGATATTTTGGAAGGCAGCGAAGCATGTGCTGAGATACCTTAGAGGCACATCTTAGTTCGAATTATGGTACAGACAGACAGAGGGAGTGAAGCTTCAGGGCTTCACGGATGAGGATTGGGCAGGGAGTCCATCAGACCGGAAGAGCACTTCTGGAGGAATCTTCAACCTTGGTTCAACTGCACTTTCCTAGTACAGCACGAAACAGAGATTAGTTGCACTTCGCTCAGTAGAGGCTGAATACATGGCCACTAGTCAGGTTTCATGTGCGGCCATTTAGATGTGGAAGATTCTAGTGGGATTGTTTGGTCAGAGGATGGATTCTACAGTGATCTACTGTGATAACCCAGTTAACTTTCGTCATGTTTTTTTTCTTACCTCCATAATAAGAATCTGATTTAGAATGGTGTTATCACCAAAAATTGATCATCTAGCCATGAATTACTAGATGGATCGAAATACACCATGTAAGGCCAATTTTACCATAGTAAAATTGCTTTCACTATAAGAAATTACTTATTAAACCACATTTGTTAAGTCATTTCTGATTAAACCCATGAAGAATAATTAAATAAATCACTATTTATTTAATTATCTTCTAGAAATAATTAATTAAACCATTATTTAACTAATATTCCTTGTTATGTTTGACCCATCTATGAGAAATAAATAGATAAATAATTAATTATCTTATTTTTCTCTAGGAATAATTAATTAATCACTAATTAGTTATTATTCCTTGTCAAGTTTGACTAAATCCCCTAGGAATACTTAAATAAATCATTATTTGTTTATTCTTCCTTAACCATATTTCTTGAGATGATAAATAAATTATTTATTTATTTATTATTTATAAATAAAAGTATTTAACCAATTTAAATACTTTTTCCCTCCAACCAAATATAATAAAATATTCCAAATGGTTAATTCTAGAATTTGGTTAATAATTGTTGGTATCATCCCAAGACCCTTTTTCCTTCCCAAAAAAACATATCATTTATCCATACATTTTCATTATATATCCCTCAAAATCCTTGAATATTGATTATTAATCGTTTTATAGTTATTAAATTGCATAGAAATTAATTTAGGGGTTTTATGTTCAAGAATTGGAAGTTTTTGATGACATAGTTACAGGAAGTACCTACATCCTGTAATGAGCTTATCGTTTGACATGTGGCGCAGCAGATGAGCTAGAACGAAAGGCATGGGCGAAAAGCAGAATGTCCAAGCATGGACAAACACCTATCTCCCAGCCAAATCGAACCTCCTATGTATGCGGTCAACTCAAGTCAACGCAGGGCACTCTGACAGACAAAAGCAGCAACAACATTGTTCCATTTTCATTTTAGTTTTTTTGTTCTTTTTGAAACACTTGGCATGGAAACATTTTGAAAAGGCTTATGTGATAAAAGCGGCAACAGCCGAATGTACATTCATTGTATCGATGACATGGCTGTGCGTACGCATATGTAAATACAGTCAGGGTTATGTTTAGAGTTTAGTTGTTGAATTGTTGAATCGTTTTTCTCAGAACAGAGTTTTAAGTTAATACACAGACCTATTCACAGTCACGACGTGTGTATACTTCTTGCGTTGATTTGATAGCTGATCAGTTATAGCCAGTATACCCTTAGGCGCGGACGGGCCCTGCGTTCTTCGATTGGTATACTGTTCACTTGTTTTGTTACATTTCAGTTATCACATGTTCGCACAGTATTTATATTGGATTTGATTTATATCGCATATGGTTTGCATCACAGTTATGATTACATAGCTTTTGATTTATATAGCATATGGTTTGCATCGCAGTTACATAGCTTTCGATTTACACAGCCTTTGATTTTCATTGCATGTATATTGTGTGCGCTTATGAATGGTTTATGGTTATGTTGAATGGTCAGCACTAGGATCTGGAAGGGAGTCTTGTAAGGGATTCGATCCCTGTGTGACTCATAGAGACATTGTCATAAACTATGTTTTGCTTTACAGTCCATTTATGCTCTCTTTATATAGTTTGATAGTGTAAATATCTTTGCATGTTGTGTGTGTTTACCAAACAAGGGTTTTCTGGGTGATATCTCTGTAAGGAGGTTAAAATCATTGTTATAGTCATACACAGTACTTAGGTTCATGGTTTGATTTGATAGATGCATCTCATAACAAGCACTGTAATCAAGCATATCAGTAGAGTAATCTAGGTGTGTGAATGTTAGGCTACATATTCCGGTCTTCCGTAAAGAAGCCTTGTATCCTACATCCTAATCACTTGGCCAGAGATTCTTTATGTCTATATATTTTAGACCACGCCTCTAAGCTTACGCACCTCGGTCGATATTAAATATAGAGTCTAGTCTAGTACCCTAGTTGGAACCGCTACATTTTGGCGCCGTTGCGGGGGAGGCGTACGTAAAGGATTTAAACAAAAAGAAAAAAGAAAAAAAAAAATCAATACACAAAAACCAACAAAAACACAGTTAGAAATCATGCTCATTTATGCCTAGACTTAGGGACAATCAAGGGAGATTTGTAAGACCCCCCCACCATCTCAAAACTAACCCATCATCATCAGGAGCAGACTCTCCAGGGAATACAACACCATCTGAGGAGGATATCCAAACATTGGCAGAAAGATTTTATTCGGGACAGCACATTACTCTTGCTGAGAGGGAAATTCTATTTGCATATAAATCACAGCAGCAACCCTTTCCTAAATCTTCTACACAAGGGAAAAGTAGTACCATTACCAAGCAATCTTCCTTTCTCTCTTTTCCACCAAGAGACACCAAGAAACCAATTAGAATGGCTGAGGAGGGATCTGGATCAGTTCCCCATCAAGAGGAGGAGGAATCAACTTTTAAATTCCCTATACAAGAACCACAGGAGGATGAGGAGATCAAAATGAAAAATATACCCCCATCCGTGCTACCCAATTTCTATGGTATGGCTTCAGAGGATCCGGACTCGTTCTTATTCGAGTTTGACATTGTATGTCGAACTTATGGCTATACGGATGATGCTCATAGACTCAAATTGTTTCCAGCCACATTAAAGGCAGCAGCCTTGAAATGGTTTATGGGGCTAGGTGAGCATGCCATAGTAGATTGGGATGGCATGAGGAGAATATTTCTGAGGAAATATCAGCCTTATTGCAGATCCAAAGACTCTAAAGATGACATCTTTAGAATGAGTCAGCAGGAGGATGAAACCTTAGAAGAATATCTAGAACGGTTTGTCTATAACTTGCAAAAATCTAAACACCGAACAATGCCTCCTGATCTAGTCCGCACAATATTCTTGAAAGGTATCCGGGAAGAATACATGGATGATCTCAACTTAATGGGCAAAGGTGACATATCTGCCTTACCCTTTGAAGAAATAGCTGAATTGTGTGAGAAATATTAAAGAAGTAAAGCCAAAATGGGAAAGAGAACTTTGTCATCTAGGGTCACAAAAACTGCCTCTGCTAGTGTCACCCGGGCTGAAATTGGTAATCTTTTAGAAGAGTTCAAAACAGATTTGTTGAGCACTCTAGGAAACCAAATTGATACCTTAAAAGCCAAAAAGAAACAGGAGGAAGAAGACAATATCATGGCTATTTTCTGCCCCAAGTGTCGCAAGAAACATGCATTAAAAGACTGCCCTCTAGAGAATATCCAAGTATGTGCTTTCTGTACTGAGCATCATGATATGTTTAACTGTCCTAAAGTTAAAATTTTGCAGAACTGTAACATGGCAGCCAGCACAGAGATGGAGAACGTGTACTACATGGGTGCAAAGCGACCATGGCAGCCAAGGCAAGAACCCCCAGGTATGTTTCCTAATCAAAATATGCAATTTCCTATGAATGATCAGATGTATGCACAAAACTCATGGAATATACCTATGCCATGGCAGCATGGAAACCAACAACAAAATCAATGGAGACTGTCTCAATAGTATTCCCAATCCTACCATCCATATCCTCAATCATACCCACCTTACTCACAGTCATATCAGCAATACCAACAGCCATATCCATCACATTCACAGCCATATCAGCAGCACCCTCAGCAAGTTGTTTATCAGCCCCAACCCTCTCAACAGACCTTGCCTGCTCCTCCACAAATAAATGTACCACAACTTCAATTTCCAACTAACCCACAACCTCCCAGACCCACACAAATACCTACTCAAACTGTCCCAAATCCGAACAATAGAGCAGAGAGGCCAGCCTATAATGTAGAGGAAGGAATTTACTACTCCACACTGCCTTTGCAAAACATTAATCTGAGGTCTGGTAGGGTGCTTCAAAAGGATTCTCCAATAACAGATCAGCAAGAAGAAAACTTAGAAAAAGAAAATGAAATGACAACTCAAACAAAACCAAACAGTGAAACCAAGGACAAACAGATGCAATCACTGCAACCACCTTTTCCAGACCGTTTGGTCCAAGTAAAACCACCACTGCCTCCACCACAATTTGATGTCTTGGATGAACTTAAAAATGTCTACATAAAAATCCCTTTGCTGCAAGCTATAAATGACATTCCTATCTACACCAAAGCCATCAAAGACATGTGTCTCAAGAAACCTGCTAGAAAGAGGATTGATCCTCAGACCATTCATGTTTTAGGAAATTTAGCAGGCCTTATGACCAATACCATCTCTATGGAGAAGTATGTTGATCCGGGCATTCCAAAAGTGACCACCATCATTAACAACATACGGATTCCAAACACTTTGATAGATCTAGGAGCCGCAATCAATGTCATGACCCTTGAAACCATGAGAACACTCTAGCTTATGAATTTGCAACATACCACGATTGTTCTTGAACTAGCTGATAGGTCCAAAGTCATTCCTGAGGGGATTTTGGAAGATATCATTGTCTCACTGGACTCTTGGGAGTATCCAGTGGATTTCCTAGTCCTTCAACCCAAATCCAATCTAGGAGGACATCCTATCATTCTAGGTAGACCATGGTTAACGACTGCTGATGCATTTATTGGATGCCGATCAGGTAACATGATTATCTCTAGAGGGACCGAAAGGAAACAACTCACCCTCTATCCCTCGGCACAATCACCTGCAGTAACACATAACTTGTGGCTTGATGATAAATTTAATGACAAAGAGGAAGTACAATATGTTTTTAGCATTGACCAGATCTATGATTTCCACGAAGACAATAATGATTTGGTAGAACTATTTCTTTCTCAACCTTATGTATCTGAAAATTTGAGAAATGAACAATATAATGCTGCAGATGTACTTCTGGCTCAAAACTTTCAAGAAACATGTACTATCCACTCCTTGCAATCTACATTTCATGATATCTTTCCAGTTCAATCCATCACCAATACATAGAGTCAAGTCATAGAGATCAGTCCAGGGAAAACTTTGAACATAGGCAACCACCTAGACTCATCTCAACAAGAGAAATTGATTAGACTCTTGACGAAGTACCAAAAAGCCTTCGCTTGGGATTACACTGACATGCATGGGATTCACCCTGACACATGCACTCACCACATCTACACAGATAGCACCATTAAACCGGTGAGGCAACCACAAAGAAGAATGAACCCCATGCTCCAAGACATTGTCAGAGAGGAGTTGCAAAAACTTTTGAGAGTCAACTTTATATATCCTATTTCTGACAGTCAGTGGGTATCCCCATTGGTTATTGTGCCCAAGAAAAATGGCAAGTGGCGCATCTGTGTTGATTACAGACAGCTGAACAAAGCAACGCTTAAAGACTACTTCCCACTGCCATTCATTGACCAAGTGTTAGACACCCTAGCCGGCAAATCATCATTTTCCTTTCTTGACGGTTTCAGTGGCTACAACCAGATCCGGATTGCCTCTGAAGACCAGGACAAAACCACCTTCACCTGTCCTTGGGGCACCTATGCCTACAATGTTTTTCCATTTGGACTTTGTAACGCTCCAGCTACATTTCAGCGAGCTGTGTTAGCTATTTTTGCTGATTTGATTCATGATTGTGTTGAAGTGTATATGGATGATTTTTCAGTATATGGCAATTCTTTTGAACATGCATTAGAAAATCTAGAGAGAGTTTTGAAAAGGTGTATTGAAGCTAACCTGTCCCTCAGCAACGAAAAGTGCTTCATGATGTTAAATGAAGGGATAGTGTTGGGCCATTATATCTCTTTTCAAGGCATCCAGGTTGACCCAGCCAAGATCCAGATTATTGCCGATTTGCCTATTCCACAGAATCAGAGAGAGGTAAGAAGTTTTCTTGGGTATGCTAGTTATTACCGCAGATTCATTGAACATTTTAGCAAGATAGCCTTACCTTTGTTTAAACTTCTCGCCAAAGATGTACCTTTCAATTGGACTGCGAACTGCCAACATGCATTTGAACAACTCAAAAAGAAACTATCTACCGCACCAGTCCTGAGGGGGCCTAATTGGAGTTTACCATTTCATATTTTTACCGATGCATCTGACACTACAATAGGTGCATCCTTAGGCCAAAAAGAAGAATCTTGTACATATGCAATTTATTTCATTAGTAAAAATATCACCCCTGCCGAGCTAAACTATACAGTTACAGAAAAGGAAACACTTGCCATCATTTATGCTGTGAATAAAGTCCGCCATTACATAACTGGTTATGAAGTCTTTGTACATACTGATCATTCTGCCATTCGACATCTCATGAATAAACCAATAACTAGTGGCAGAGTTACCAGATGGTTACTATTGTTACAGGAATTTAACATCACAGTGTTAGATAGACCAGGCAAAGAAAACCAGGTGGCAGATTTTCTGTCTAGACTGCAAAATCCAGGTGAGATTGTTCCTGTTGAGGATTCTTTTCCGGATGAGCACTTATTTGTAAATTCCATAGTAACTCCTTGGTTTGCTGATTTAACTAATTACTTGTCTACAGGTAGAACACCTCCACATTTCACTGCAAAGGAAAGGAAAAGACTGATCAAACAAAGTGTTAGATATTCATGGCTTAATGGCGATCTCTTTTACACTAGTTTTGATATGATCATTAGGAGATGTGTACGAAATGATGAGGTAATTGACATTTTAAAATCTTGCCATGATGAACCATGTGGTGGGCATTTTGCAGCGAAGCGAACAGCCTTCAAAGTTCTTACTCTTGGATACTACTGGCCATCCATTTTCAAGGATGCCAAGAAGTATGTAAAGAGTTGTGACAGCTGCCAAAGAATGGGCAGACCAACAGCTACCGATCAGATGCCCCTTCAGCCCCAAGTTCACTTAGAACCATTTGATAAGTGGGCTCTGGACTTCATAGGACCTATCAACCCAGCCTCTAATGGTAAGAAGTACATCCTAGTATGTACTGATTACGTCGCAAAGTGGGCAGAAGCAAAAGCACTGGTAAGAGCAACCGAACACACAGTAGTCAATTTCCTTTTTGAGGAGATCTTTGTGAGGTATGGAGTGCCAAGAGAAATTGTCACTGATCAAGGTACTCAATTCACCTCCAAGCTCATGAAGGACATCACAGACAAGTACCAAATAAAGCATAGAAAAAGTACCCCCTACCATCTGCAGGCCAATGGGCAGGTGGAATCAACCAACAAGACTTTGGAGGGGATCATTACCAAAACTGTTGCAATGAACCGGAAAAACTGGGAAGAAAAGCTCAAAGACGCACTCTAGGCTTACCGGATTACTTGTAAAGATACCACCGGTTTTACACCATACCAATTGGTGTACGGTAAGGATGTCATGCTTCCTATTGAATTCCAAATTCACACTTTTAAATTAGCTGCAGATTTACTAATTGATTTGGATCAAGCACAAAAGGAGAGAATCCAGCAGTTGAACCAGCTGGATGAGATGAGACAGCAAGCAGAACAAACCACCACCCTCGTGCAACAGCACAGGAAGCAATGGCATGATTCACACATTAAGAAGAAGCACTTCAAGGAAGGTGATTGGGCTCTGCTTTTTGATTCAAAATTCAAGGATCATAAAGCTAAGTTCACCACTCATTGGATGGGCCCCTATGAAATTGTTCAGGCTTATGACAATGGTTCAGTAAAACTCCAAACTATTGATGGCGAAGGTCATTCCTTCACAGTCAACGGTCATCGCCTGAAGCTGTACAACAAGCCCATCAGCAAGCAAGATTTTCTCCATACACTATCTCAGCAAGAGGAGGTTGAGATACTGCAGCCCTCAGCTGCAGTATCACTGCCTTAGTTTCATTTCCTTTCAATTTAAAAATCAAAAAGAAAAACAAAAAGAAAAAAAAAAAGAAAAAAACAATTAAAAAAACAAAAAAAACAAAAACTAAAATAAAATAAAAAATAATAATGGGTTAGATGTGAAAACCAGTATCTGGCACAATCTAACCCCGAATTCCTACCTGAAAACCAATTTATTGGCGGGTATGAATTCTCTTTCTTTTGTTCATTGTTTCATTTCTCAGTTGAATCGTGACTTGAGGACAAGTCAACCTTTAAGTCGGGGAGAGAGGCATATGTTCTGTTACTTTTATCTCTCCCTTGTAAATACTTCAGATTTCTTATTCTATATTTCACTGTAAATTTCCAACAACAGCTTGTTACCAGCAGTAATTCCAGACTTTAACAAATAAGCTGTTATGTCATGATTTTATTTCAGAGGGACCTAGTTATAAATATTTTGCAGGGGGACCTGTTCTGTTCAGACATCTATGCTACCAACACTAGTAGTCCAACACCAGCAGCCATGGGACTTGTTTAAGATTTTCAGAAGGGACCTGTTAAAGCAATTGACACCTGTTAAGACATTCCAACCAGCAGTAATGGGACCTGTTTAAAACATTCAGTTGGGACCTGTTAAAACAAAGTTTTTGACACCAAAGGCTACTTCAACAGACTTTCACCAAGCTTTTACAAGGATTTGGGTACCAACACTTCAGCAAATGGCAAGCTCAGTGAACCTGTAACAATACAAAGAGCTGCATGAACATCTTCAGTTTTCTCAAAGGACCTGTTACATTCAGTTTTCTAAGGGACCTGTACATTCAATTTTTTTTAAGGGACCTGTTACATCTTCAAAAAAATTTCTCAAAAGACCTGTGCATTCAACCTCCCTCAAAGGACCTGTCAAAAAGAACAGTCAAAAAGAATTAGCAACTCAGCATGTCAAATGATCAACAAAGGAGTAATGTATTTCTGTTCTTAAGCATTTAATTTCCTAGATTGGTTTTTAATGTAACTTTGGTGACTATAAGCTGTTGTAATTGATTTCAAGGACACCCATATACATCAATCCATCACCCTTATCCCACCAATTCTCATCATTCCCCTACATTAACCTATCCATATCCATTACCAACACATCTACCTTGTCATATACCCTACAGGCATACCAACATTCTCTATGTGACCGAATGCTAATTGAAGAGGGCACGTGGTGAGCTGTGTATTTTTAAATAGAAAGGATGAGATAGATGTGGAAGCGGCCTATATATATATATTTCACTCCATACAGTTAAATCATACCAAGCGGCCTATATATATTTGACTCCACACACAGCCGAATCATAACTTCGCCACCCAGCATTATAGCCCAGCACTATGGGTACGCTCTCAGCGTTCTTGTGATAACATGCATGCAAGCGTACAGCACTCTGTTTTTAAATGAATGATTACATTGTAAAGTGAGTACAGGGTTATTTCACTTCCATAACGATGAATGATTCCCATAACTTCCAAGGTGAGAATCAAAAGCAAGGAGCGCGAGGAGATTATTATCATTTGGGTGGAGTTACAAAGTGAAACTCTGAAGCAAGGAGCGCCGAGGAGAGTATCACCGTTTGGGGTCGGTTTACACAGTGAAACCAGTGAACGCCGAAAAGGGAAAGCATCACCATTTTATTTCTAACTCCCATCACAGTCATATCGACCGGCCAAGCACCATATTGAAGACTGAAGGAAGCGATATATACCAGGTAACCAACTCGACATTTCTGTGCTTAAATTTTAAAGGGTATAGACAGAGAAGGGTTAGAGGCACAACCCTCTGCCATCACCATGACTAATAGGGTCGAACCCAGTATATTTGACAGCTTACAATACCATAAAGATTGCATTGAGATTCTTAGAGAAGCACAGTGGTTACCTTTTCTGGAAAAATTCCATGGGAGTAATGAGGAAATCACCAAGCAATTTGCCTTCACCTTTAATGGAGAAAAGGCCCTAATAGGCACCTTCTCCTTCAGAATCTCAGAGGATACTATAGCTCAGGCAATTGGAATTAGTCCTGAAGGAGAAAAGTACTTTAAAACCAAACAATTTAAGGAGAAATCATGGACACAGTTCATGTCCAGATCTAGAGTTTCCTCAGTAAACTGGAAGAAGGGTGTTCCAAGAAGTTGGTTAGTTCATCCTTGGGATGAAATGGTTTACATTCTTCAAAAGTTCATAACCTGTGAAGGTAGGTATAGTATTGTTTATCTATACCACATCAAGCTACTCCTCCATTTAAAGAAACAATGTGTAATCAGTGTGCCATATTTTCTGCTACAAAGTTTAACAAAGATGGCCAAAACTATCCAGAAGCAAAAAGGAAATGAAGACAAAAGCCTGTACCATTTTGGCCTAATTAAAATCCTCATTGAACATGAGTTGCAGAAGCGAGGGAAGCCATGGAAAGAATTCTTAGCTGTCAATCAAATCAGAGATGAGGAGGAAAAAGAGGAAGTGCAAGAAGATTCAGGGTTTATGAAGGACATTGATGAGGAAATTCCAGTGTCCAAAGCCAGCAGAGCACCTCTACCTGTGGGCAGCATAAGGACCAGGAACATGCAAAAAGAGGATGCCAAGAGGGCTGAGAAAGACAAAAATTTTACCACCTACTCACGAAGAACAAGGAGGACACCAAAAACTCAGCTCCAAGAAGAACAGTTTGAATCTTATGCACCTGCACAAATGGATTTTGAGAGTGGTGACCATTCACTACCAGCACCAGAAGTTGACATAGAGGTAGAGAGCCATAACAAACAAGAAAAATGTTCACCACCTCCCACCAAAAGACAGAAGAAATTAGAAAAACAAATTGAAGAATTGAAGGAAGAGCTCATGGAAGCTAACATGTTGGAAAAAGTTATAAAAAGGGAAAATGAAATGCTCAGGGCACAAAGCAAAGAAACACAGAAAACAAATGAAAAGCTAAAGGAAAGAATCAGTGAGTTGGAGACCGAGCAAACTGAGATTTCCAACTGGGCCACTAAGTGGTACAATCAGAAGAAGGCTCTTAAAGAAAAATATAAAAAGTTAAAGCAAGAGCTCAAGGGACAGAAAGATCACCAGGTGCAGAAGAATGTAGATACCTTGCTCAAGGCAGCAGAGATCCATGCAGGGACAGAGTTCAAGGGGAGTACTTCTGGGGTAGCATGAGGACATGCTAAGTCCTTAAGTCGGGGAGAGATGTTGGTATCATCCCAAGACCCTTTTTCCTTCCCAAAAAAACATATCATTTATCCATACATTTTCATTATATATCCCTCAAAATCCTTGAATAATGATTATTAATCGTTTTATAGTTATTAAATTGCATAGAAATTAATTTAGGGGTTTTATGTTCAAGAATTGGAAGTTTTTGATGACATAGTTACAGGAAGTACCTACATCCTGTAATGAGCTTATCGTTTGACATGTGGCGCAGTAGATGAGCTAGAACGAAAGGCATGGGCGAAAAGCAGAATGTCCAAGCATGGACAAACACCTATCTCCCAGCCAAATCGAACCTCCTATGTATGCGGTCAACTCAAGTCAAAGCAGGGCACTCTGACAGACAAAAGCAGCAACAGCATTGTTCCATTTTCATTTTAGTTTTTTTGTTCTTTTTGAAACACTTGGCATGGAAACATTTTGAAAAGGCTTATGTGATAAAAGCGGCAACAACCGAATGTACATTCATTGTATCGATGACATGGCTGTGCGTACG
Source organism: Pinus tabuliformis (assembly GCA_031772625.1). NCBI lineage: Eukaryota > Viridiplantae > Streptophyta > Pinopsida > Pinales > Pinaceae > Pinus > Pinus tabuliformis. The sequence continues at coordinate 1,107,089,579 of CM062817.1, read as the reverse complement.
CATATGTAAATACAGTCAGGGTTATGTTTAGAGTTTAGTTGTTGAATTGTTGAATCGTTTTTCTCAGAACAGAGTTTTAAGTTAATACACAGACCTATTCATAGTCACGACGTGTGTATACTTCTTGCGTTGATTTGATAGCTGATCAGTTATAGCCAGTATACCCTTAGGCGCGGACAGGCCCTGCGTTCTTCGATTGGTATACTGTTCACTTGTTTTGTTACATTTCAGTTATCACATGTTCGCACAGTATTTATATTGGATTTGATTTATATCACATATGGTTTGCATCATAGTTACGATTACATAGCTTTTGATTTATATAGCATATGGTTTGCATCGCAGTTACATAGCTTTCGATTTACACAGCCTTTGATTTTCATTGCATGTATATTGTGTGCGCTTATGAATGGTTTATGGTTATGTTGAATGGTCAGCACTAGGATCTGGAAGGGAGTCTTGTAAGGGATTCGATCCCTGTGTGACTCATAGAGACATTGTCATAAACTCTGTTTTGCTTTACAGTCCATTTATGCTCTCTTTATATAGTTTGATAGTGTAAATATCTTTGCATGCTGTGTGTGTTTACCAAACAAGGGTTTTCTGGGTGATATCTCTGTAAGGAGGTTAAAATCATTGTTACAGTCATACACAGTACTTAGGTTCATGGTTTGATTTGATAGATGCATCTCATAACAAGCATTGTAATCAAGCATATCAGTAGAGTAATCTAGGTGTGTGAATGTTAGGCTACATATTCCGGTCTTCCGTAAAGAAGCCTTGTATCCTACATCCTAATCACTTGGCCAGAGATTCTTTATGTCTATATATTTTAGACCACGCCTCTAAGCTTACGCACCTCGGTCGATATTAAATATAGAGTCTAGTCTAGTACCCTAGCTGGAACCGCTACAATAATATTTTATTATTTCCCATTATTCGAGAATAACCTAATATTTTGTTATAAATATAAGCGTTTTACATTCATTCTTCACTTTTGATTCTTTTCATTGTTGTAACTTTGATTATTATCACTGTGGCACACCATTTTTCTTTTCCATTTGAGTTCTCATTTAGCTCAAACATTTTGTTTGTTGGGTTTTACACATTATAGAGGAGAGAGACTCGACAAAATATGAAGACATTGAGGATAGCCAAGAACCCATCCCATAGAGGGGGACTGTTAATATTATTTGTTCCCTTCACAAGTGTCATTTAATAAAATATATTCTTTATATATTTGGTTTCCATTGGATTATTGGGGTTTCTTACGCTTATTTTCGTATTTTGTTTTGTTGTTTAATTATTTTTGTCGCATAGAGGTAGGGTTTGTTTCTACCATTTGATGCAGATCCACATTGTTTAACAGCCACTTTTACAATTAGGGTTGTTTTTAATCCACAGCCTAAAGTGGTTTCTTTTCGTACACCTTCGAGAAAAATACTACATAACAAACTGGTGACTCCACTGTGTTTTTAATTCTGATTCAGAATCTTGGGTAACCTTCAGTTTTCATCTTAGGGTTTTTCTTTTCAATCTCTTAGTGTTGTTTACTAGCATTCTAACACTAGATCGGTCAAATTTCTAACTTCCACAAGTTTTCGAGTTATTTCCGCAGGTCAAAGGAACCAGTTGTGACAGAGATGGAAAAGTTTTCTGAGACTTTCCGCTCAAGAACCGAGGAGAATAAATCACACTTTTCTACCACAAACCTACGATCTGGAGGTCACGAATGCAATTTATGGCCCAAAAAGTGTGATATCCCCCTAAATAGGTCAGTACCTACGATTTTAGGTTTCTGGGATTTTTTTATTATCTTTTTATGGGTTTTGCCGAGAGCAGTCTACTGGTTTGGGTTACCACTGTCTTAACCCGCTTATGCCTTGATCTACTCGATTTCGCTCGTCGAGGTGGAATTTAGCCCTTTAGGGCTTCTAGTATGCTTCCACCTTTATAGGAGGAGCTTAGCTGAGTAAGAAGTCTGATTTTTTGCAGAGATTTCAGCCATATTTTCCATATTTGTACCTTCTTTCTTTAAATCTTCAAAGATAGGTTGTTTCCATCCAAAGTTCCCTCTTGAACCTTGTTTGGTCATTTGCCTTAGGGTACCACTGTTTGCCCTAGGTTTCACACCCATCGCCCTATCTTTTGCAGTGATTTTCCTCACTGGTTTTCGTTGTTGCTACACCACTTTCCAGTAGCATAGTGTCATTTGATCCCAGTCACACCAACACTTAGATCTCTTGGCCTTTTTCATGTGTTTTCAGTTGATTTCGCCACCAATTAGCATAGTGTTTGCAAACCCAGTTTGGGTGGGGTTTAGATAGTTGATTTACTTTCAGTTCATTTATAGTATTTCAACAATCTTTTTTCTTTTTTCAAACACGATCTGGGCTTAATTAATAAACACACTTGCACACACAAGCACACCTTAAGCGAAGGGCACTTGGTTTACACCACCAAGCCAAGACTTAACTTAATTAATTTATCTCCCCACATAGAGACAAAGACATTTTTATCTCTCTTCACCATTTTTGTGTCACTTGTGTCTTACAACCATTGCACCACCAAGCCATTTATCGTGGAGACTCTTAGGCCTATATCCCCAGTTTCTGCTTGGGCGTATTACTCCTCTCCATAGGGTTCAAGTTCATCCTCCCCCGAGTCCCCATACCGACTCTTCTTTTGGTTCATCTAATTCCTCATCTGATGCCAAGCTTCCTTCACCGCATACTACCATCATGTTAGGACCCACTGAAGGTGCAGGAAACCAACCTGGTATTGGCTCCGGTTCTACCCTGGTAGTCACATCTAGCGGAACCATTACATGAATCGTTCTAGCAACTCCAATTCTACCTTTCATGGTTGGGTTAAGCCTCCTCGATTTTAGCCATATGATTAATGACCCTATACACCATGATGTTGGTTGGCTATCTATGCCGACTAAGCTTCCCTCTGACATTCCCAAGTTTGAGGGTAATTCTAGAGAGGACCCCACCAATCACGCCTGCTCCTTCCATATGTGGTGTTCATCCAATTCCATCACCAATGATTCCATTCGTCTTTAGTTGTTCCAATGCATGCTCACTGGAGATGTTGCAAAGTGGTATGTTGACCAACCAATCGCTTCTAATTCCACTTTTGTGATGCTTACTAAAGCGTTCCTTTTATACTTTCAGTTACCTTTCTAATACGACAGTTGTATGAAGCTCTTGACTGCATTTTGTCAGTCCTCTTCCACCCGTCCTTCTGATCATGTTAAAGAATGGCGTAGAAGGAGGAGCATGTGTCGTGCCCCACCCTTCGAAGACCGTGTCTACCTCAATTAGTTTGTTAGGACCCTTTTAGTGCCTATTTCCAAAGATGTCGCGTCTCAGACAAAGGAAGAAGCTCTCCAAACTGCTATGAGATATGACTTGATTTAAGCTCAATCTAGTTGTCTATACCATTATACCAGACCTCCCTCATCCTTATGGTGCTAATGCACCAGGGGCATCTCATGTTGCCAACAGTATCATTGGAGTTATTTCACATCCTTCACCATATACTAGCAGAGTTATTTTTATCCGCAGGGGGGCACCAGTTCCTACAACACTTATCCCCCTCCTTCCAACAACATGTATTCAGGACAAAGCACATCTTATGCATTTACCCAACTACATCAGCAGATTCTAGGGCCATCTAGTAGTCAACCTATCTGTTAGGCCCCTATACCACTAGTGTAACCCCTTATTGTTATTAGTACAGCCCACTTATTATATTGATGTACCCATGTAGTGCCCATATTATTACTATTGTGCCCCATAGAAGCCCACTATTGTTATTATTGTGCCATTACATTATTATTGTTATGTCGGCTCTAATTATGTTATGACCCCTTAGACTCCTATATATAGAAATGAGGCCTTTTCATTTGTATCATCTAAGACTTGTTCATTTATGTAATGTAAAGGAGGTTGCCCCCTCGAAGAGGCTAAATTTTTAGGCGTTGATCTATCTTTTCTATCTTTTCTTGAGCTAGTTTAATAACATTTGGTATCAGAGCTTTGGATTCTAGGGTTTCGATGCTCCAAACAGGTCATCGTGGCATTTTCGCTATAACTTTTTTTCTACGACGTTTCAGAAGTTGAAAAAAAACCCATTTGAGAAGAAATCGTGTTGAACCTCGGGTCCAAATTTCAGAGCTTTTTGCGCTATATTTGCGGAGATATGATCTGAGGAAGTTGGTCTTTTTGCAGACTCTTGAATTACATTCCAAACAGGTGACCTAGGGAAAAGCGTCATAAATTTCTCTCTGGAGATTGGATTGAAATTTCGTAAGAAGGTACAAAAATAGGACGGATTGTAGTTTCTTGTATGCATTTTTCAGATCCAAAGGTTGAAACAGTGACTCATGGCACGTCGTACAAGTTCGCTCTACTGAACTAGTCTATAATCAAGTCACTGTGGGAGATTTCGCATAACTCTTCCTTGGAGAATCCAATTTGGGTCAGACTTGTGGCATTGGAAAAAGGACACAGAGGGCTACTGCAGGTCACAAATTCAAATCTAGATTATTGGAAAGTACAGAGATACATCAGAGGCAATATCGAGCTCCTACAAAGTGAAAAAAAGTGTGTAGATTTTCATAAATTTTTGCTTAAGCTTGGTTTGAAAATTTATTTTGAAGGAATTCAAAGGGCATAGTAGAGCATTATTATCGATAACTGATGCCCCGAGGAAAGAAAATGTAAACACCTAGTAAGGAACCTGAAAGCTCTAGCATGACTCATGAAGAAGAGGAAGAAATGCAACATGATATATCAAAATTACAAGACCAAGTGCAACAACTGTCCCTTACACAAAAAGGAACATAATCTAAGATGGATGGTTTAAAGAAAGGCGTAGAAGCTAAGATGGATTGTTTAAAGAAAGGTGTAGAAGCTAAGATGAATGACGTGGAAGCTAAAATGGATGATTTGAAGATAGATTTGAAGACAGACATGGAAGAATTGAAGATAAATATGAATAAGTTGCTACAAGAAAGGGTCACTAATGGTGAAAGGATAGTAAAGGAAACTCATGATGAGAACAAAGAAATGTTAATCATGATTCCATAGACTCTAATGTTGGATCAAAGACCCACCATATTCCAAAAATCGATATGAGGAAGTTTGAAGGCAAGGATCCCGCAACATGGATATTACAAATGGAGCAATTTTTCGATCTCAATAATGTGCAAAACACACAAAAGGTACGTATTGAAACTTTATATTTGGAACCAAATCAGTTTGTATGGTATCAATGGCTTTTCTCTCGTAAACAATTTATCACTTGGGCAATTTTTACGGAAGAATTGATAGCACATTATGAGGATACAAAAAGCAACACTTTTTTTAGCCAATTGATAAGTCTCAAACAAAAGGGTTCAATAATGGAGCACATTGAGGAGTTCCAAAAATTGAACATAAGGGTAAAATATATTCTAGAGGAGCATAGGATTGATGTGTTCATAGGGTCTTTAAATGATAATATCCAACATGATGTTCGCCTTTGGGAACCTGATTCATTAGAGAAGGCATTCAGGTTAGCAAGAAAAACGGAAAGCAAAATTATGGCAACCAGGAAGCATACCACTCACAACTATAAAGACGGAAGTGTTGTTGCCACTAGTCTTCCACAACCTATAAGGTTGACACCACAACAATTGGAAGAAAAAAGGGCAAAAGGGCTTTGTTACAGTTGTGATAGCAAATACACTAAAGGTCATAAGTGTGCTGAGAATAAATTATTCTACATAGATTGTGAAGAGGAAGAAGAAAAGGAGCAAGAAAGGTCAAAAGAAAAGGATATACTCCAGGAACAAAGCCTAGATAAAGAAGAAATAAATCCAACCATATCTTGTAATGCATTGGTAGGAATTACCACTCCTCAAACCATCAAGATAGAAGGACAAATCAAGAAGAAAAAGGTAATAGTGTTGATTGATTCAGGAAGTACCCACAATTTTATTCATTGTAAGGTAGCAAGAGAATTGAATTGCTTCTTATATCCAGCACCAGAGTGTCAAGTGATGGTTGCAAATGGAGGAACAATAAATTGCTCGGGAAAGTGCCATAATATCAAGTTATCCATGGGAGAATATATATTGACTAGCCCAATGCTTTCCATTCCAATGGGAGGTGTTGATGTTGTACTAGGAGTCCAATGGCTACAATCCTTGGGTACAATAGCTTTTAATTTTCAAGAACTTTTCATGAAATTTTATGTGGAAGGAAAGGAAGTTTAATTAAGGGGTATTGTAGGGAAATCGGGAAAGATAATCAGCTCTAATGGTATGACAAAGCTTCTAAAAAAGGAACAAAGAGGTGTAATTGCACAATTATGTTCGCTAGATGTGTCCACAGTGGAATCATCTATCTCTCCAGATCTCCAAAAAGTCTTGGACAATCATTCCAAGGTATTTGAGACTCCCAAAGGTCTCCCACCTATTCATGATCACGATCATGCTATTCATCTGATTCCAGGAAGTGTTCCTCCAAACATCAGGCCGTACAAATATCCCTATGCCCAAAAGAGTGAAATTGAATGTATGGTTGCAGAAATGCTAGAGGCTGGTATAATTCAACCAAGTCAAAGTCCTTTCTCCGCTCCAGTCGTATTGGTGCACAAGAAGGATGGATCATGGCGCATGTGTCCGGATTATAGGGAGTTCAACAAACTCACTATTAAAGATAAGTTTCCCATTCCTGTCATTGATGAATTACTGGATGAATTGCATGGATCAATTTACTTCACCAAGTTGGATCTTCGTTCAGGATATCATCAAATCAGAATGAAGATTGAAGACATTCCGAAAACAACATTTAGAACTCATGAGGGTCATTATGAATTTTTGGTCATGCCTTTTGGCCTTACCAATGCACCTTCAACATTTCAAGGTTTGATGAATTCAATTTTGAAACCATTCCTTAGAAAATTTGTGTTATTATTTTTTGATGATATACTAATCTACAGCAAGTCTTGGAAGGATCATGTTGAACATGTTGACAGGGTGCTACAACTATTGGAGGAGAAACAATTATATACAAAAAGATCCAAATGTTTCTTTGGAGTACAAGAGGTGGAATATCTGGGTCATATTGTTTCTCATGAAGGGGTTAAGGTAGACCCTGGCAAAATTAAAGCCATTAAGGAATGGAAAATTCCCACATCCATAAAGCATCTGCGAGGATTTCTCGGGTTGACAGGGTATTATCGCAAGTTTGTTAAGAATTATGGGAGAATAGCAGCACCTCTAACAACATTATTGAAGAAAGATGCAATTTCATGGACTCCAGAAGCAACAAAGGCATTCGAACATCTTAAAGAGGCAATGTGCCAAGCACCGGTCTTAGCTACACCGGACTTCACAAAAACCTTTATTGTGGAATGTGATGCTTCAGGAAATGGAATTGGTGCTGTTTTAATGCAAGATGAAAGACCCATTGCTTTTGAAAGTCGTCCAATCAAAGGAAAGTTTTTACACAAAGCTATTTATGAGAAGGAAATGTTGGCAATACTCAATGCACTTAAGAAATGGCAACCCTACCTAATGGGAAGACACTTCAAGGTAAAAATGGATCATGATAGCCTTAAATACTTTTTAGAACAAAGATTATCCTATGAAGAGCAACAAAAGTGGGTCACAAAGATGTTAGGTTATGACTTTGAAATCATCTACAAAAAAGGGAAGCAAAATGTGGTGGCAGATGCACTCTCCAGAAAGGATGAGGATGTGGAAGTATTGTTGCGCCATTTCTATTATCCAACCAGATTGGATAAACGAAGCAAGGAATGAATGGAAGAAGGACGAAGAAGTATGGCCCTTATTCAAAAGTTGCAAAAGATCCCAATTCAAACAATATTGCCAGAAATTGAAGAGGAAGGAAAAATCATATTGGAACCTGGAGCAGTCACAGAAACAAGAACTCGACAGCTATGAAATTGATCAATTTCAGAGTGTCTCATCAAGTGGAAGAACTTACCTGCTGAAGATTCCACATGGGAGGACAAGAATTTTATACAGAAGCATCAAGAACTACTCAAGCATTGAGGACAACGCTTTTTGAAGGAGAGGGGCATGTTAGGCCCCTATACTACTAGTGTAACCCCTCATTGTTATTAGTACAACCCACTTATTATATTGATGTACCCATGTAGTTCCCATATTGTTACTATTGTGCCCCATAGAAGCCCACTATTGTTATTATTGTGCCCTTACATTATTATTGTTATGTCGGCTCTAATTATGTTATGACCCCTTGGACTCCTATATATAGAAAGGAGGTCTTTTCATTTGTATCATCTAAGAATTGTTCATTTATGTAATGTAAAGGAGGTTGCCCCCTCGAAGAGGCTGAATTCTAAGGCGTTGATCTATCTTTTCTATCTTTTCTTGAGCTGGTTTCATAACACTATCTACCAAACTGTTGCCCCCTCACCATCTTACACCTATGCATTGTCGAGCGCTCCATCCCCTCAGGCATTAGCGCCATAGCCTCCCATGCATCCTCAGCCCCAGCAACCACCACCCCCTCAGGGTCAAGTGTATGCACAACAGAGTGTGACCAATCCCCAAAATTCAAAGAAAAATAATAAGGGGAAGGGTAAGAATGCTAAACAAGGTAACCAAGGTAATGAACCCTAGGGGAAGCAACCTAACACCAACAACCAACAACCAACAACAGGGCGACCAGTCCAAGTAGAACAAGGTTATTCGTACGAACAAGCCTTGTGCATGTTATGGTGTGTGTGGCCATTATACTCATGAGTGTCCCCTCTTACTCGAGATGCGCCAAATGTGGGAAGCCCAAGCAGCTTCTAGAGGTCAATTGCCCATGCAGCAATCGCCTCAGAATCCTGTGCCATCTCAACCAGCCATGCTCACAAATCCTTTCCCTCAGCAAGGATTTGTTGTTTCTCAACCTCAACAAGGTCAAGTAGCCCACCCTCCCCAACCTTCTGGTCCTGGTGACTACCAAATCCTCATGATGAATTCTGACAAGGTCAATACCTCTGATATCAACTTGCAAACTCAGTCGCGTCAATATGACAAGCCATCATCTTCATCCGCAACTGAGACCAAAACCAAAGCATCTACTGAGCCTCTTATGACACCAAATGGTCCATTACAAATCCCTCAACCTAAAGTTGAGTCAATTCCTAAGATCCCCAAGGGACCATTATGCCGTAATGCGGCTTCTAACCAAGTTTCCCATACATACATTATAGTAGACGACTTGGTGCAATCACTTGTAACATGTCGATGCTAGAGGTTCTCCAATCGAGCCCATCTCAAAAGAAATCTCTACTAACTACTTTGGGCAAAGTAGATCCTTCAAACAATCCTTTGATTGTCTTTCTTATTGATACGTTAAAACATCCTCCATTACCTGCATCCGTTGTTTTCCAAAGACCAGTCTGATTCCGTAATGCCATCATCTCCTGATGTATTATTGACAAAGTTGCATCCACCTGTGTGATGTTCACTGTTGTTTAGAAGCAACTCAATTCATGTGAATTTTTCCCATCCACCATCACTTTGCGTGCTTGGGATGGTCACCCCTCCCATCCTCTTGGCATGTGTCGCAATTGTCTAGTGACTCTTGTAGGGAAGATTGTTCATGTATACATTGAGGTTATTGATGCCCCTCTAGATTACAACATTCTATTGGTTCATAGTTACAGATATGCCATGTTAGCCATTGTGTTTGTGATTTTCCGCAAGATGTGCTTCCCCCATGAAGGGAATATTGTCACTATCGATCATATGACATATTATGAGTCGTCATCCTTAACCTTCCCTGAGTCCATTATCTCATCGATGTCCATCAAGAAGTCTACCACCCCTCTCACCAGTGTTTCACCCGGAGTCTACAAATATTCCACCTTTTTGGGTGCTTTCCATGGTCCTCCCCCTCCCATCTCTGAGACTAGATCTTTGAGTGTTTACATGTTACAAGCATCATGGGCTGCTCAAAAGTAGTTTGGTACTTCTAGTCAATAGCTAGCTCCTTCGCACTCTATTGTTACCATATTAGTCGAGCCATCCAGATCCACCCCCCCAGGACCTCCTCCGTTTGTGGATGCCTCTCCTTTGTTCCCACCAAGAACTATTCCTTTAGGTATTAACCATCTAAGATTTGTTCCGTCGAGACACTACCCTGCAGGACAAATACCTTTTTGGTTTCCACCTCCTAGAATCTTTTCTTTCCCTGTCATGGCTTCATTGACTCTCCCTAATATGACTTTTGGGATCCTAATCTAGTACATTGATCCCCTAGTGAACACTCTGCTTGGTCAGCTCATACCATATCATGCTTTGACCCCAGTTCAACTGGTCATTAAGACCCCTGTCGCTGCTTCAGTTCCACCGCAACCTCAACCAAAACCCACTCCTGTTGCGAAAGCATTTGGACAAGGCTCCCTAAGCTCCTCTAACCCCCAAAGCTCCAAATCTGACACCTTCGTGTTCTTTGTGTGAGGTTGTTGGGCATGCCACCAATAATTGTCCTGAAATTCCTCGTCTCAAAACTTTGGTTAATGAAACATTTATTGAGTCTTATATCCCTTAGGCCCAAGTTACTTTACCACATTCAGCCAAAATACTTAAACTGTTGTGCACAAATCACCCTTGTCCCTTGTGCGATCATTATGGTCATTATTCCCATTATTTTCCATATCTTAACGAATTTCGTGAATGCCTCCAAGTGCTTCGTGACTTTGAGGCCACTCGTAGTGGATCATCTACTCCTCTACCTGTGGATTCTTGTCCCACTAGTACACTAAAACAGGGGTACTTTGGTCCCACCATCCTGATCCCTCCCCCCGGAGTCGAGATGATGGAACCACAGTCCATATCCTTTACCTATCGTTGATTTCCTCATAGGAAAACCCTTCTGAGGTTTCTACGCGTGCTTCTATCAAACCTCCTTCGTCAGAAACCTAGGTTTCAACATCGGTAGATTTTCCATCTACTAGCTCGTCGTCTACCATTCCAGATGATGCGTATGTGAACTTTCATTCTCAAGATGATGCACCAGGTACCACCGCTGCATCTTGTAGTCAATATTTCTTCTGTCCGCACATCCTCCATTCTGATGAGGACATCATAGAAGATATGTCTACCCCTAATTACCCTTGGGATGATATGCACCATCATGGGTACTTCCTACCGCAGCAGTCTCACGACCAATATGTTGTGGAATCCAAAGACTTCATCCATGGTGAAGTCGATGGGTTTAGATTCCCTGCCTCGAATTCTTTTGAATCATTATGGATAATACCTTACATCATTCGTAAGACCTTAGGCAAGAGGGAATCTCTTCTGGAGGATTTTGAATTCCAACTCCTTCCTAATCCTCTCAATTCATTCCACCTTAAGAAATTTCAGCCATAGCATATCCCATTGATTTGTGTGTATTTATTTCTCTCATGCATTTAGGTAGGTTGCATCATCTCATTTGTTGTCTTTTGCACCTTTCATATTTATCCATAATCCACATTGTATATCGATTGTGTCGATGGTGCAAGTTGCTTCTCCAGGAATCTAGCCTTGGCATCGTGGTCCATTTTTACCCCCTTGTATACATTAGTCCATTCTAACGGCGTGTGCATTGGATCTGCCATCAATAACCAGGTTGAATATTATGCAGTGATAGGTTTGTTATTCGATGCCCTTGCTCATCACATCCTTCATCTTCATTTTTGTTTAGATTCCTTGTTTCTTGTCATGCAATTGAATGTTGTGTATCATGTGCATAACCAAGCCTTATTTAGAAAATATCTACACGTTAAGTTGTTGGTACGTGAATTTGAAACCATTACTTTCATTCATGTTCCTCAAGCCCAAAATAACTATCTAGATACCATTGGAAATAACATTCTAGATTGGCATTTATCACATGTATACCACAGAAGACAAGCATAACCAAAACAAATGGCGAACCACTATCGTCATATAAAACATGCATAACAAAATTATGTATCAACATATAAAAATAAATGTGTTTGGAGTCTACCACTCTAAATACATCCGGTACACCCATATCATACTAGGATGCACATAGACCCCTACATCTCCTTATCATCCTTTGGAGGATATCATGCCAAGTTGGGTCAAGATGCTTGAATCCCTTTTTCGAGCACTTGGAACATAATGGCGCTCCACAAACTCCTCCTAATAGGGGGCATCATTCCTTCCTTTGCATACCAGATCAGTCCCTCCATCACATATGCTTGCGGGCAGTATCCCGTGCTTGGGGACATAATGGTTTTCCCCTAGCCATCTTCTCAAATTATTAACATAATTTTTTGCCTAGACCCCACTGGATCTAGGTATGGTCGATTATCCTCCCATTCCTTCCATAGTTTTTCCTACTGGCCTCTCCGATGAGCCATATTCACATCACATATCGTAGACATTTGATAACATATCTTCAAATATTCTACTCTATGTCATACCACCTTTACCACATAGTCCCCATGTTTGACTTAGTGGGTGAGGATAATTCTAGCCCTCCTCTAAGAGTTCATTCACGTTTTTCTCTTCCCTTAATTCTTCACCAAGAACCATCATTCCAAGAAGCATTAAGGCCATCTTTAGACAAGTAAGGCCACTTGCCTGAAAGTCGCAGAACCCAATTCTGATGGTCAGTTTTTTCTGCTATGATCTCCACAAGATTTAGGGCCTTTTCCTTCTCTCCAAATTCACTACATCTCACTTAGTAAATGAATTCAAATTGGAGGGAAAACGTCCTTTTATGAAAAAACCCACAGTTTTTCTATCGCCCATTACGATCAAACCTTAGCTCAGTTTGATGAACTGTTAGCACCATTGGAAAGCTCTCATCGATTACTATAATGGGTCTTTCTTATTTTTTGATGATTTGACACTTCACCTGGAAACCATTTTTCCAAGAAGGGTCACTTCGTCCCCTCTTAAAATTGAATTTCTTCCTATGCGATGCTTGTACTTTGGGGACCACCCTCCCTTTGGGCTTATCGTCTCATGTGTCGATTTTCGTCATAGGAAACCATCATTTTCTCATGTTTTCATGGTCCCCATCGGGCTTATTCTATGTGGCAGCATCATCGAGTCACCCTTGTTCAAAGCATCCGCGATGAGTCACTTTTGCATCCATTGAGTCTGTTTCGCATCCCATTGTATCATGTCACAGTATTACATCCATTTTTGCATACCATTCATCCTGCATTTCCCATTTTGGCCTTCAGTCATACTGTCTAACATCCCCTACGAAGTCGATTCAATCACTGCCAGGTCAACCATGCACTTTATGCTCTCACAAGGGAAGTCGTATGTTTGTCCCTCAGACCCATTTTCCCCATTTTCCCTGGTGTCAGTCCATCAATCACATTACTATTTTCCCTCATGCCTTAGTTGAGGTTCCTCATTTCCTCACCTATGGCAGGCCCTATTCTGTCAACGTCAACACATCTATTCTAGAAGAACGGCCTAGAGGGTGATGCATCTTGGTTCCATCTTCCACTCTTGTTTAGTGCCTCAGATCAAGCAAAGGGAATCACCATTTCCCTTTGACTTCATTGTTTCATGATCGTGATTCATACATTTGATGGTCTAGTGATGCTCGTGATTCGTACATTTGTAGATCTAGTGGTGCTCATGGTAACAGGTCACAGCCTGTGCTATCATGCGCAAAAGCCTAGCCTAACGGTTAGGAACACCAAGAGTGTGGCGATGCAGCCTCATAGGTAACTCCTCGATTCGGATAGGCAACTCTGCTAAGGTCTCAGCCAAATCCAAGTCCCGGAGAACTGCTCTCCCGATGTTTTTTTGTGTTGGCCCACCTGCAACTTGTTGGCGTATTGTAAGTCAAACAATACCCACATCTGTATGCATAAGAGTAATTTTAATTTAGTCTTGGAAACATTAAAAAACACAAAAAACATGTAGAAACTTGAAAAATCAAAAAGCACTTTGGTCAAATAACTTATCCATAGCACCCCATTATGCTCCAACTGGTAGAATCAAATTTGGATCTCCACGATAATCCATCCTTGAGTATGGATGCTTCTCGATAACAACATGTTGTCATTCAAGCCAACTGAAAAATGCAGGGGAGAAAATGATTGTTGACTGACCAACATGTCGAGCCATCAATTCAACCCACCTCTGCATATGTGGATCTCTAGGACTAGCCAAACCCAGTGATACATGTTGTGGTTGCATCAATGGGATTTTCTCTAAGGAAAAAGCAATCAAGATCAAACCATAGTAGAAATTCTTCATCTTTCCGCTTTTTACCTTAGTCAGTTGTTCTTTCAGCAGTGAAAGTACAGCCTCGCTCCAGTTGAAAACTTTTGGCTCTAAACACTCCAGTGCATACTGCATATAAGATCTATTCGCCAGATGTAGTGTCACACTGCCAACCAATTTTGCGATCGTGAAGAGGATCATTCTTAAAGGCAAATCACTTACATCCCTGATATTTATTTTCTCGTCCTTGCTAGGCTGTGTACCTGGCCGACAAAACTGTCTAATGTAATCTCTCACTGATTCACCTCCACGGGAAAATCCAGAAAGTGAGATGGGGGCACCTCGCCTCGACAGTCCAGTAAGAAAGTAAATATCCTCAATGGTAATAGGGACCATCTTGTCCCTAATGTGAAATGTCTGATCTGTCAGATCCCATGCACGAATAAGGAACTGCAATAGTTCTATTTGTTGCCTCATTCCGGACAACTTAAAGTATTTGAGTAACCCGCAATTCCTGAGGGCCTCAACTATACCCGGGTTATTTAGGGAAACCATGTCTTGTTCTTCATGCTCTCTTTCTCGCCATGTAATCGACATTCTGATCCGATGAAATCCTGAAACACAATCATAAGCTAAATTAGGATCCTTTCCATGCAAAAAACAGGACAAATTTTGGAGCTAACAGCTAAAACAAACTTGGGAAACTCGCCCAGCGCAGCCCAGGCACAGAGACAGTGCACTGCAGAGCATCTAGCCTTCTATTTGGGTGCTCTTCAACGCAGTTTTCGATGTGAAAGCCTGCGCTGATCCCAGGGCAAAAAAAATGAAACCCCAGGGGCCCCAAAAAACCCTAAAATTTGCATGAAATGACAAAAGAATGGATTGAAAAGAAAGTAGAGAGGTTTAGTTCCTACCTGGTCTGGACGGCTCAAGAAATGGTCCACAAAATCTTTCACAATCAGCTGGTGAAGTTTGAGGTAAAAACTGAGCTCAGAGCACAAAACTAGATGGTAAGTTCCAAATGGTAAAAATGATATGGTAAAAACTTGTTTTATGTTTATTTCATGTTAATTAATCGAATAAACATTAAACATTAGTATTTTCCTATTTTAGCCTATGAAACAGATATTTTTAATCCATTTGGTGATGCTTTAAGCAAGTTTTACAACTGATTTGCAGAATTCAACGTGCTTGATACTTTTGACCACAAAGCACACTTTTATCTCTTTTTCAAGGTTTGTTAAAAACGAAAAAGGAACCCCCTTGGGGTCCTCTTTAAGCTCTTTTCAGACTCTCTAAACATGAAAATATTGTCGATTGCTTATCCTTTGCAGCTCGTTAGCGGATTGGAAATGATATCTCTCTTGTATTGTTTTACGCATTTTTGGACTTGAGAGATTAACTTACGAAAAATAACTTGTGGAGTTTTATTTTTGTACCTTTTCAAACTCTCTAAACATGAAAAGGGTCGAGTTACCTTTGTCGTTAAACTCGTTAAAAACATCCAATAGCGACAAAATTGTCCATCTAGACAAGACCGAGTTTCACCTTCGCTAGACTCATTAAAACATCAAATAGCGATGGATTCGCCCGAAGGGTGAAATTATACAACAAGCATATGTTATCCTCCTCAAGCTTGATAAAAATAAAGAGGTACTAGTCAGCAATGACCTCAGAAAATGGAGAAAGGGGAAAACCACTTGATGGTAGTAGGTCACTCTTGAACATGACACTTTCACTCCATCACTGTGACTATCTGGTTTGGGTTATGAGCTTGATGGTTATCATACCGTTGGTCTATCATACCATCCATCACTTTGTTTTGGGTTAATGCTACCAATTCACTTTAGTGTGCCAACATGTTCAAGAGAAGTCATCCAGTCAAAATCCATCATTTACAATACCATAAACCTTCATTTTCATGACCGCCATTCCTGAACCTTGTGTCGTCAATCAAATTCCATCTCTAAAATCACTACACTCGTTTGGTATCATTGATGTGGGATACATCAAGGCCCTCCTGCGATGAGTCACTTCTTGTTGACAACAACACATTATCCAAGAAGTTGACTTAGAAACACCCATTCAGTACCTTGAGGCTTGCATGCATCAATGGCAGGTTTCTCGCTTTCGGCAATAGGCATACATCAAAGGCCTTCGACCAAAATACTTTGTATGGTGTTCGACATCAAATCATCCATTCACACCATGCAAAATGTACTGCAGTACCTTGAGGATCATTATCATTATCGGTGATTTCTCTCGCATCTGTTAACAGCTTACGTCATCGGCTGGTAATCAGATGGCGTCTTCCCATTTTTGACTTTAGATCACATATTCACATGTTTAGACTCGTACTTGAGCGAACATTTGAATGAGATTGAAGACCCCAGATCTAGTTTCATCCATCCGAGCTGCGATATCAGGAGTATTAAATCATATGTACAATGGCTTTACATTGATAGTCATTCCGATCATGGGTCTATATCTGTAGACAACTATTTATGTACATGTAATGAAAGTTTATAAGCTGAGCATGGGTATGCCTTCCCTCAGCAATTCATGTAAAATCAAATATCATGATATATGTATTGTAATTGATGCAGGTCACCTTCCACTTCGATACCTCCTCATCACATTGTAAAGCATTTCATTCGACATTGGAATTTTTCCGACTTCATGCTTTAGGGGGCAACTGTTATAGATCCATTTGGGCACATCAAATCCCAACATTCAGATCAGTGTTTTAGGGTTCATCAAACCCTAAATTTAGTTGTTTCATGCCCTAAACAAGTCAATCCTTTGAATGTCTCCTTCCTAGACAATTTCATGACTTGAAGACATCTAGAAGTTGCCTCTAGAAGGACCAGCGCAGGTAAGCCCTTATGAAGGTGTGCTGCAGAGCAGTTGAGTCCACTGCCATGGTGCTTTGCATAGCACTTAGGCTTCCTTTCACCTGCGCTTGGCGAGAACGAGCGAAATTCACATAGGGTTTGGGGAATATTCTTATCTTTTGGAGTCATCTAGAAGTTTCCCTGTCTTATCAACTCTTATGAGCTCGAAAATGGATGAGGAATGAGTTAAGGAGCATCCTATTCTCTCATCCCTTCCTCCATGGAACTAATTCTAAGTATGGAAGGCCATTCAATGTCACCATTAATGACAAAACGTCCTTCATTTTCCTATAAATTGACCACTCATCTAAGTGATCAGGGGCTGGATTATGTTGAATTGTAAGGAGATAATGCTGCTATGAGACTTGACTTTGGAGCAAATAATGTGATGCCACAAGTTTGTCTTGCTTTTGATGTGATGTGGATGGGATCCAAGCAGGAGGAATGGGTTTGAATCAAACACTGAAGGTTGTAATTCCTTCTTCTATCTAATAAAGTGTTTGAACCTTTTTCCATATGATGTGTTCTTTCATAATGCTTATATGTATGAATTGCTTATGATTCCTTTCATTTATATTCAGTGGATTGCATGCTTTGATTGGTTTTCGTCTTCTGTTGCATTTACAGGGTACTTTTCAATCTGATTAAGTACGGGAAGGACGACAGAATCGATACAAGGGAGACGAGAGGAAAGCAGAACTACAGGTAGGCCTTTTATCCTCTCTTCTTATCTATTGCTTATAGGGAAAGTCTAAAACACTTTAAATTGTTGTTCTAGGTACATCTACTTGTCTAGTGAATTAGTATTTATTCATAGATGCTAAATTCTCCAAAACAATCTTGTTGAGGGCAGATTGGTTGTCGATTAACTAACACCAAGCCCCAGTTTTGTATCTTGTACTAAGGGCCATTATCCCTGGTGCGGGAGCCCTAGACTGTTGTATTATATGTTGTTAATATAATGAAGTTGGGTTGAAAACTGTAAAAAGTTGTCTATGTTATGTGCATGTGTGATTTACTACTTTATATTTCCATTGTGCAAAGTAGTTTATGGTAGATATTCTTGGTTGGGTAGCGTGAGTGATTTTAAGACTCTAACCTAGACCCAAGGTCGTGGAAATTCAACATCTATTACAAGGAAGTACAACCTCGAGCTACATGAGCATTTGTTAATGGAAACACTTTTATATCCAGATTGAAAATGCCCACCCACATATGCTACAAAGTATATGTACTATGTATAATAGTTGCCAAAAGTGGACTCGATAATGTTCCTATACCTTCAAGTCACTTCTCCTTATGATATCAAGCAATATAAGCCCCATCCTTGGCCATGTCTACATAATACCAATTTTTCATCATCCAACTCAAGGAAACAAGGATTGACAAAGAAGATGAGTAATGATGTTTATCATATTTCTTGCCTTGACCCGACTTCATAGTTAGCCAAGTTTCTAGATGTAGATCACTAATAGCACTGAGGAGGATTTCACAAAAGTTGGGATTCAAGCTACATTCATTTTCATGACTACCCCATTATGCATCATACTAATAACAAAGGTGGTGAATGAATGAGGATTCCCCGAATTCAATTAAACTTCTAAAATCCTTCCTATATGGCACTAAAGTTGATTGATTCTTATGATTCCATAATTAAAGTGAGTCCAATGGGCCTTTAAAAATTCTGGATTACTATAATTCATAAGGACTTAATCAAGGCAAGGGGGAAAATGTAACTTTCCCATTGATCTTAAGTTCCCTTAGTTTCAATTGCACTCCTTGACTAGCCATAACATCTGAGTTATCAACTCTTAGCACATGATAAAAAAAATTGCAAAAGTAAAAATGGGAATGATATCTTTGATCCTCTTGATAATATGCTTTAGTCTATTGTCACGAGGGAGGGAATTGTCTACTAAATAATTGATAATAAGTTTTGAATCACCAATATGATTCAAGGAAGGGATATTTTGAGTGTTTGCTATCACTAGCATTGGAACTATGCATACGCTTCCACATGGTTATTGGGAAGGGATCCTATACCCCAAGCTTAAGACAATTTTATGTTTCCTCTAGGGTAGAAATTCACCCCACACCCTCTCTCACATGTCACCCTTGAAAAAAAAAAATCATTTTTATTTGTGATTACTTTGACAAATTATTTTTGCTTCCTTGATATTGACTTTTGTTTTTTCTTGAAGGATCATTTTCGAGATGTTTTTAAAGTGATTTAATGAAAGTATTATCATTTTGACTTATTCTAATGTCCTAAAATGTCATCATCATCTTCTTACAGGGAAACATCATTTTTAAAATTTTTGCCATGATTAAAATGAAGGTACCTAGTTTTTCAACTCAGGGTAGATCAAGAATTATGTCGATCTCTTCTCTAAGCATAGTTGAACCATTAAATTGAGATATACATTCATAATTATCAATTGTCATTTGCAAGTCCTTAATTTCATATTGTCCCCTATTAAAAAAAGAAAAAACAACAACAACTAAACTTTTTTTATTTTCAATTATACTTAGCTCTAGAATTAATACTTAATTTGCCAAATTAATATTAATGTAATTTTCCCTAATTTACAGAAATTGATATTAATCTCTTCTCTTTAAATACTCTTTTTTAATATAAATAATTCACCATTAAACAAATTTTATTAAAAAATATTCCTTCCTTTATTAAAATTAATCTTAAATATTAAAATACTCCTTTTATCTTTTACCATACTAATTTCCGAAAAACCCGTTTGCATAACCTTACTGTATTTATATCATAACCTTATTGCCTTTATGATATAAGGTTAACCCTTAAATCTTTAATTATCAAAACTTATACTTCTTTATTTATTGTTTCACATTTTATAATCCTTTTTAATGGTTCCACTTTTATATATATATGAATGAGATTGTTTCTCAATAACTCTTTTTCTCCATTACGTTCACGTATATTTAAAAAGACTCAAACTATCTGATAACTCTTTTTCTCCATTACGTTCATGTATATTTAAAAAAACTAAAACTACATATACAAAACTTTGAGTAATTTCTTTACCTTTTCATTTATAAGATTCCTTGTAATTATATTTTATTTTCCTCAAAATTGGTTTCCTTGTACTATTTATTATATAAAAAATAAATAGTATTTTGATATTTTTAATTAATATATTCCACAGTAAGTAAATAACCTTAATACCCATAATGGTAGTTCAAGGATATAACTAATTATGTTGATGTCGTGTAAGGTCACAGTGTTTTTTTTTTTTCAGAGAGAAAATCCACATATGGCCGAAGCCTACAGATATATTTACAATACGGTCGAAGCCAGCAGCATATGGCCGAAGCCAGCAGAATACGGCGTAGCCGTTCGAAATCGCCAAGTGAGGAGCCGCCGCAGGACTCGATCACGGCTGGGGGGTGCGAAAGCCAACCGCCCCAGCCGTCCTAACATGCACGTCATGTGCAAGGTCACAGTGTTATATGAAATTGATTGAAATTAATATTGTTGAACACTTATATGTAGCGAAAATACCCTTATTTATGGTAGAATTTTTCAGGTAGAGACGGCTATTATTCACGTTTTGTGATAGATAGCAACATCAAACTATCAATACCTAGCCATATATATTATTCCAACTCTTATCAGAATAGGGTGACACAATAATTATATGGTAGGATTCTCTTCAATTTGTTTTTAGTATTCAATGGATTATGATATAGATTTCCTAAAATATAGTGTACGGTCTTTCTAGCTAAAATACATCTCAACAATTGTTTTATTCGTATAACTGGCATGCTAGATTTTGTGTCATGAGAAGATTCAATCATTCTGAGGAGAAAATAAAGCTCTAATATAGATGAATTGTGTTACTAACCATTTAACTTTTGTGATGTTGGTTTATAAGAGTTTACTTATAATAAATTTTTGTGAACTTCTAATGTTTGAAATGTGGTGTCAACACTTTTTTTTCATAATATTAATTTTTTTTCAAGCTTTTTAAATTCTTTTTTTTGTTGCAAGCTTCTCATTCCCAATAGAGAGGAATCTAAATTTTTCCAAGCCACAAACAAGTGACTCTATTATTCCTACGCCAAAATTACACATACATTGTTCATTTCATCACAAATTTACTATGTGACATGATCCATGAGCATACCTTTGAATTTATTTTCAGCTAGTAATTATTTTTTCTTTATTTTTCTCTTCTTTTTTTAGATTTGTTCATCAAATTTAAATTTGCATTGTTGCAACAAAATAACCTTCTTTAATGGATTTTTTAAGCTTTTAAATGGCCAATGGCTAATTTGTGGTCTTTGACTAAATTTTTAGAGAGACTTTGAGAAAATCAAATTTGGCGAAAAGCCAGACTAAACAAAGCCTGAACAAAGTGTAGTCAATGGCCAAAAAAAAAAAACTTTGATACCAAATGTGACAACCAAACTTGGCTCACAAATTAAATCTCCAAAATATTTGGAATGTACATATATTTATTTAAGATAAATATATAATATATTTAAATGTATGAGTAAAAATGATATGGCATCATTACATCTGAGGGCTTAGTATTTATATCTGAGTGATAATGTCCTTTCATTGAGAGTCATGTCCTTTAGTTGAGACATGACCTTATTATTACTAAATAACACTTATTAATTATTAATTAATGATTCTTTGTGGGATGACCGAGTGGTTGCACAATACGACATTATCTCTTCCACCCAGTTTCAAATCCCACGAGATGACATCTTTGGCCTGTTGTGATAATGTTCGAGGAGTAGGCTCCCCCACCCTCATGGAGTCTCAGCTCTTGCTAAGTCATAAATTTCTGGTATATCTAGCTTATGTGTTGTTGGATATATTCTTGGTGTTATAGTGCCAATGACCGAATTTAAACAGGAATGCAACAAATTACAAATATGACCATAAACACATAGATGCAATAGAAATAAAACTTCATTTCATCAATATCAAGGAACTGAAATATGCTTACATACATAATGGAAATAAACTAGCTCAGGCGATAGTAGCTTATCTCTGAGAAGAGATGTGGTCGTTACATGCCTCTAAACTATGTTATAATGAGGCTTCAAGGCATATTTATTATTGAGAAACAATGGAAAACCCCAAACATCCAAAGACCTAACCCTAGGAGATGAAATGTCAAACTATGGGCTGCGTTGGGGTAAATTGGTACATCAACTTCACGGGGTCGTAGTTTTGGCATACTATCTTCGTTTGATACCCATAACATCTCATTAGAAAAATCTATCTGAGGAATACAACTGCTGACAGAAAATACCAAGCTTAAATCTTTTATTCTGCCCGGTGATTTTCCAAAAAATGTCGTTTAGGGCCTCAAAACGGCTCCGGAAGTTCAGGACCCAAAAAACAACCAAAAATAGTAAACTATGCTACAATTAAGGAAACTCGAAGAAACAATGGTGGAGGTCCAAGTGGAATAGGCGGGTGGCCACCAATATCCACCTAGATCATTCCCCCCCCCCAAGGAAGCAATGGTCCCCATTCGTTGAGTTCCTCCATGAGATGAGGAAAATTTTGTTGAACTGGGTCCCTGGTGAGCCACTTGCCCTAGTGAAGGAGTCGGTCTGCTTTGATAACTCAATGTAGTTGGATCCTTTGTTGTCGGGTGTTCTTGATCTATGTGTCCATGATCTGATCAGTTGTGGCTTGTTCCATGCAGTCTGGGTTTGTTGGTGTGAGTTGTTCTGCAATGTCGGATGTGTCCAACAATGGTGGAAAGTAGGGCCAAAGGCGGTCCACATTGAACACTGGGTGCAGACCAAGGAATGGTGGAATACTGAGCTCGAAGGCATTGTCCCCTACTGCCTTGGTGATGGTGTATGGCCCATATCGGAGCGAACGAAGCTTGCGGTGGGGCCCAACGAGGCACTCCTTCTGCAAATGTAGCCAAACTTTATCGCCCACTTAGAACTTGTGTGGCACCCGATGCTGATCATGTCGTTGCTTGTACTTAGCATTGGCTCTGTCTAATATGTCATGGACCTATTGGTGGATGTGTTGAATGTGCTCAATGAAGTTGTTTGCCTTGTCATCTTCGGACTGGACATGAGTCGAATCTACCTGAGTAGTTGTAAATGGTATGACCACATCAATGAGACATAAAGTTTGGAATCCCAAGCCCACCTTAAAAGGGTTGTGGCCAGTCGAGTTGTGGAGAGTGTGGATATAGTTGTGTTGGACATAGGGGAGAATCTCATCCCATGTGCGTGGATGCTTTGAGTTTTACATGCACATACTGTGTACGATCATCCTGTTGACAACCTCTGTCTGGTCATCAGTTTGGGGATGGAAAGCTATGGACTTAGTGAGCTTGGTATCCAGCATCGACTAAAAACTAGACCAAAATGTACTAACGAACCTGCTGTCCCAATTTGAGATGATAGACTGTGGGATCCCAAAGCGTACCCATACTCGTCCAAAGAAGAGTTTAGCAGTGGCTTCTGTTGTGATATTCTTCTTGTAGGCCACCATAATGGCCATCTTTGAGACATCCTCATTGCCATGCTTAGTAGAAGGAAGGCCCGACATGTAATCCATGGAGATGGACTCCCAAGGTCGACTAGGGGTAGGCATCAGAGTATAGAGGCCTTGCTTCTTGATGGTCGATTTGGCAATGACGCAGGCAATGCAGGATATGATGTACTTCCTGGCATCTTGTCAAAGGTTCGGCCAATAGAAATACTTTTGCAGTACTGCCACTATTTTCTCGACCCTGGAATGTCCAGTGACCCGACTACTGTGCGCTTCCCAAATCATCTTGGCACACTCGCTTGAAGGAACACAAAGGTGTCCCAGGTCGCATAACAATGCATCCTGGAGGTAAAAATATGGAACTTGCTTACGCTCTAAGAGCGTTTGGTATGTGTGGCTGAATTCTGGGTCACTTTTGTAGAGAAGTGGCCAATCAGAAGTCTCGTGCCCACAAGAGTTGATCACGGTGGTTAACGTCATGATCGGTGGTCGGTTGAGGCAGTCTGCAACAT
This sequence comes from Pinus tabuliformis, assembly GCA_031772625.1. Classification (NCBI taxonomy): domain Eukaryota; kingdom Viridiplantae; phylum Streptophyta; class Pinopsida; order Pinales; family Pinaceae; genus Pinus; species Pinus tabuliformis. Next base: position 1,107,065,399 of record CM062817.1, on the reverse strand, counting down.
TATTGGTGTTACCCTTCTTGTACTTTATATACAAATGGAACTATTGCAAGTATGTGGCCACTTCTAATGGCGATCATTCTACAACTTCCCTTGTGTTTGTTTGAACTATAGGGGTCAGTGGTCTTTGTGGATGATCGTTTCCTTCCCCAAAATGTAATGCTTCCATTGTCGACAGGCCTGCACAATGGAACACATCTCTTTGTGGGATACTTCTGTACTATGTCTGAAAGTGTCTCACTTTGATATGCTACTAGATGCCCCTATTGAGTAAGGACTGCCCCAATAACATAGTCAAAGGCATCTGTCTTGATCTCGAATGATTATTGCAAGTCTGGTAATGTGAGCACTGGTGCAGAGTAGAGGCGATGTTTCAACTTTGTGAATGTCTTTTGTTGAGATTCAGACCAAAATATTTTTTCTTTCGCTCCTCCCTTGGTGACTTGACTTAAGGGCTAAGTGATATGAGAGAACCCCAACATGAACATGTGGTAGAAATTGACAAGACCTAGAAAGTTGCGGAGCTCTATCAGAGTGGTTAAGACTGGCCAATCCCGAATGACTTGGATCTTGGCTAGATCCACATGCACCCCCCATTCATCAATAATGTATCCCAGATACTGAACCTAGATCATGCCAAAAGTGCATTTCTCCAAATTGGCACATAGCTTATGTTGCCACAATGTTTGGATAACCTATCGGATGTGGTGGAGGTGCTCTTCCCAACTTTGCCTGAAGATCAAGATGTCATCCTGTTAGGTTCCTATACCAATAGGTGTCGTATTTCATGATTGACTGTGGAAGTGCCAAATATGGTCATCCTTTACATGCTGCAAAGGTTCCATATTTCCCAAAAAATCAAAAAATTAAAAAATAAAAAGAGGGTATGCCCTAAAAGAAAAATCAAAGGGCAAACGAATAAAATGGTCAAGAACAATGAAAATGAACCCCAAAGAAAAGACCAGGAAAGTGTGCTAGTCCAAAATGCCACTACTGATTCATTTTTGAACAATTCCACTGTGTGCAATTAGTTGATTTTTACCACAGCTGACGGAGGGCCAAACAGCTCAATCTTGGCCAAGTCCATATTTGAATTTACTTGTTTTAGAAATAGAGAATAAAGTCTATCCAAACAGTTCAAGCTTGGCAGACAAATAGTTAGGTAGAGAAGCAAAGGGTCTCAACAGCTGAATCTGAGCCCCTGGAAGAGATAAGGGCAGACTTAGATAGGAGGGCAGTCAAAAGAAAACAGAAGAGAATCAGGGTTTGCTAGTTCAAATGCACCCAAATAAAATGAAGAAAAAATGTTAGGTGTAGCAGAATGGGTAGGTAATTTTGGTGTTACAGAAGCAGGTTGATGAGCAGTGCTGTCTATAGGAGGGAATTCATCTCTCATGAACATCATAAGTGCAATGGCAGTTGTTTGGTTACAGTTCAGGTGGAGCATGACTAATTTCCCTTCTCAATCTCCCCAAAAATCATTTACTAACATCCCCTCAAGGACATTGGGATCTGCCCAGTGGTCCTACTTCACTTCATTTTATGAGGAATACTAAGTAGAACTTTGTGTTTACTTAGCCAAAACAAGCCACATTTCTTGTGTAAAAAGATCCTTCCATTTCCCTTTCATTTCCCTAAAAACCTAAGTTTTTACCTTATAAACTTAGTGTTCCCCATTCATAAAACCATATTAACATTAACTTTACTGTATAGCTCCTTTATAATGTTTCCCCACCCCTATTTTATAAAAATATACATAAAAACCCCCAAAAAACTTAAATATTCCCTGCCCCGGCAATTATAGCCATAAACCATAGTGTTTTGGGAATTATAGGTTCATTTGGAACCTTATAATAACCCCTCCGTGGACATGAACCTTGGGATTTAATTAACATTCGGTTGATTAAATAACCAAACCCGAACAATACACCCAAAGCATGAATACATTAAAAACCCCGCAGAACATTACAAAACATTGAATATTATACGGGCGGGCCCCGCGCCGTACCTCCCTGCCAACTCCTCGTCCCGTCAACCGTCGGATCCGATCCCACAGATCGGACGGCTCGCGTCCATATCGGAACCCCTCCGATGTCCGAAAAATAGCGCCCGATGAAAAGCGGTATTCCCGCCGTACTACGGGACGCGTGTCGCCCCCACAGTTTATCGCGTCTGTTTGGCCCAAAACCACCATGGTACATAAAGCGGTGCGATAAAACCATAAACCGCCCCCGCTTTCCGCTGCTGACGTCGTCGCCCACGTCGGCACCCACGTCAGCTGCCACCCCGTCACTGTTTCGTCCGTCGTGTCCGCCACGTCATCCGACACGTCACCTTCCGTACCCCGCTACATGACAAAATTTACGTCATGATGACGTCATCACAAAAAAGCGCCAAAAAGCCCGTAAAGCCCAAATTTTGTTAAAAACCCGTGAAAGTGATTGTTTTCGTCCATTTCTATTCGTTGATTTGCGGAACCTGTGCATGCAAATTACGACGAATTTGCCACCAAAACTCCAGTCCGTCACCTTGACCACCATAATCCGGCATCCTGCTCTACAAATCATCGTCCAACCGGCCAATTACTCTCAGCGCGTCGCTAAAACACAGGTATTTCTCCATTACTCCCAAACCCTGAGTATTTCTGGTTTTTTCTCTGCATTCCACTCGAAGAACCAATAATCCAACAAATTCAGTCCATAACTCTTGAAAATACGCCCCAACCATACCTCTTTTGTCCTTTTTTTCCGCAAAAAACTCGACTGCCGCAGCTAAAAACACAGTGAGCTGAATAAAAACAGGAGTTTACCAATGTCTTCTTTCCAAGCCCCCTGTTTTTAACTTTCCTCTGCAAAATCTCCAAAAAATGCCCAAATATTGAGTTAAATTTGTCAAAACACCTGCAAAAGGAGCACCATTACCACTGTTTTATCCAGCTTTCCAACTAAACTCTGCAAACTTTGTTTTTTACTATGAATTTTACCAGTGAGGCGATTTCTAATTAAAACTCAGTCTGCAATTTCCTGAGAAAAACCTCAGAGCCAGTATTTTGTTTTCTGTTGCTGCACAGACCCACATTCCAATTAAAAACACAGACAGTTGAAGCATGGAGGCTCCAGTGGCCCTCAATATTTCCCCTCTCAATGCTCCACATAAAGAACTTGAATGGATGCCCCTTGCTGACAGGGATTTCCAAATTAAGGATATGATGGGTGACAAGCCTCACTTGCAAGCCTTTTGTGAAATTAGAAATAGCTACAGAAGCAACACTGATGTCTTTGGAATCTGGGAGTCCAACATGCCTATCTACTACCTCCCTTCAGTAAATGTGCTCCCTGATTTCATCCATTTATGCTGTGCAAATTATGACCCCACACAAAGAGCAGTTATGGCTCCATCTGGGACTATCCTCTTCTATATTACTCCTCAATCCATAAATGAGATGCTGAACTTTAAGCCAACTCAGCCTCTGGCTCCCCTCACCATGGGACTCTTGCTTGACCAAGGTGCCAAACTACCCAGTTCAGAGATTACCAGAATTGCTCAATTATTCATGAAACCAGACCGCCAGCCCAGGCATCCACCTCCTTTTAATCAAGTCTGGTTCAATGAAGCTGGAACACTCATTACTGATATGATTTCCTACATCTTGGGTTTCAAAACCAGTGAGCATATTGATGAGACTGTCTTAGTGTTGATGTCCATATTTACTCCCGGACAGCCCCCTGCTGTCAAATATGATTATGCCACCTTCATAGCTAATAAAATCCATGAGCAATTCATGAGCTTGGACAGAGAAAGAGTGTTCAAATACACATCCTACATCTATCATTTGTTGTTGTACTATCAACCTGATAGTTTTCAAATTTCTCTTAGAAGATTGGACCTCAAAGGAGAAAGGAGGTCTGTAATTTTCTGGACCTCAGTATTCCATGAAGTCCACAACTCCCCTTATACATATTGTGAGTTTATTGACCTGTTCATATATCCAGCCACTTCTTTGTTGATGACAACTCCTCCTGCCAGGCTCTCTGCTGAAATGCAGAAAATTTTACATCTCTCAAAGGACTACAGTATAGGTGACTGGTATTTTTACCAAAATCACACAGTGATCAGGATTTATGGCTGTGAATTATCCCCCTACAAGCTGCCAAAGTATGTCCCTATGAGACTCTTTGCCCTGGAATACTTCAGGCAATTTATTAGTTCATATTTGACTCATTTCTATGGTGCTAGGAAAAAGGCATAGCTCAAGATAAGAAATCAATTGGGCCCTTTTATCTTCAATAAAAGGGAAGAAGCCTGGGAAGAAGCAGATAAGATTTTAAGGGATCAACTTATGTTGAAACAAAGTTTTCATTGGTCACCATATGACCCTGAACATTTCATAAGTTTTAGAAGAGTCAAAAACAAGCTTACAGGATATGTTCACCACAAAATCCCTGAAATTCAACAATATGCTAATCAACAAGAATGGGTAGAAGGCACATTAGTTGAAGAGATTACTGAAGAAGAGAAATTAGAAAAAGCAATGAAAGGGCTTGAAAAAACACTTGACCTGGACTCTTTTGGACAGGTCCCTTTCATATTGCCTCAACACATTGGAGCGGGCACATCATCTACTACAACTTCACAACAACCTGCCCAAGAGAGTACTCCACCTGCAGGGACATCCAAAGGCAAAGAAGTACAACATTCAGAACAGCAAGATATAATGGCAGACCGGCCAGATACAGCAAAGGAGCAAAGCCAAGGGCAAGGTCCTTCAACACAAACAAAGGTACCTGAAATCCCTGTGTTACAAACTCCTCTCAATGAGGAAAGAGCCAAGAAAAGAGAGAGAGACAAGAAGACACACCTATAACTGGATCAGCAAAATAGCAAGGGGAAAAGAGGCAAAGGTTAAATCCTTACTTTGAAGAGGAACTCTCGGAAGAGACAACAGGCAACCTAAGGGGTGAGGGAACAACTGAACAACAGATTCCTCCAATTTTGGAAACATCAACTAGCTCATATCAACAAGAGCAAGAGAGGCAGCATGGTGTGGAGGTTACATCCACCAGGCCACAAAGCAAACAGCAAAGCAAGCAAGGCTTGGACATCAAGAAAGAATTTACTGAAATAAAGGCTAGAAATGAGCCGATAAGGATCCAACTTTATAATCAATTGCTGAGAATGGCCCCCACAAATCAACAAAGGTTAATGGCAGCTTATGATATACAAGAAGGAAAAATGACCCTTAGTCACTTCAGGCCCAAAATGCAGTAGCCACAGTCAACTATTGATTATATCAGGACCAATCTGGAAGTTCTCTCTAAAGACATCCACCCAATGGACCAGATTGAATTACATAAGCAAACCGGAGAAATGGTGTACTCCACCTTGGCAGACAAGGCATTATTAGCTCACAAATTGCAGAATTCATTGCACAATACCTCTGCCCAATTAGAGTTGGAAAAGGCCTCCTCATTAGCCAAGGATAACAGGATCAAATCCTTGGAGGAAATTATTATTGAGCTGGGACATGATCCCAAGGATCCCAAAGGCATCCAAGCATTAATAAGAAAGAAAGAAGAAGACATTGCAGCTCTTAGGAAGCAGCTCAAGCTGCCCATTACAATGCACCCACAAACCACAGAAGTTGCACAGCAGAAAGAAGAGGAGGACATGATGGGTTTACTGATGAGGATGAATGAGAGATTAGCAGAAACAGAGAAGGCATTGGAGGAAGCACTACAAGGAAAGCAGGGAGTGTCGACCTCCCAGCCACCAGAAACAGCTCCAATAAGCACAACAACTCCTCCTACAACTACAGCAGCAGTCCCTCCCGCTGTCCCAGCATCAACAACAGGTACCTCAGCTTCAGCAACAACTACAGCAGCAACAACAACAGTACCAGATACCAGCATGAGCATGGAAAAGTTGATGAAAGAAATAAAAGAATTAGAACTCCAAATGGCAGAGCTAAAGGAAGCCAAAGAGAAACTAGCCAAGTTAGAGGTGAATTATGATAAATCAAAAATAACTGTGGCTGAAAAAACAAGAGAGGTAAAGGCCTTGGAAAATAAGGTAAAATCCTTGGAGAAAGACCTTACTCTTCATAAAACTCTGTCAGAAATCAAAACAATTTTGTGGACCAAAATTGGCCAGTCCATCACTGATCAATGGAGATCAATACAGACTATCCATGAGCAAATTGAATTGATAGAAATAGCTCAAGTTGAGATTCAAAAGGCCAGAGCATTATTAGGGAACATGCCCGAACAAGCCAATAGACTAATTCATTTTTTGAACACTCACACCAGGGAACAACTAGCAGCTCTGGATATCAAGGACAGAACAGGCACCATTTTGACAGTGAAAAAGGTGCTGACCATGAGGAATTTTGTACAAAATCTGGAAAGAAAGTGCCAAGAAATGCAGACAGAAATAAATGCCTTTACAGAGAAGTTCACAGTCTTGCAGAGCAAAGGGTTACCCAGCTTATTGACCAGCAATCAAAGACTGTTGACACATGAACAATATGCTCACAGGGTGAATACATATGTTACCAATCAGATCACAGCATCATCAAGCACTTCAGAAGACATAGTACCTCCCTCTGGGCAGAGCTTATATGACAAGTTGGAAAATCTGTTCTATATCGAGCATGAAATAACACATCTTTTTGAAGTCCAACCCAATTACTACAGGTATACTGAAGCTGATGAAACATTGATAAAACTACAAAGACACCAGTTGCCAACAAACCAATGGTGGCAGGGCATGTTAGAGGTTTTACCAAGGTAGTTTTAGCTCTCTTTTTGATCATCTGCATTTAATTAAATTTAATGCGCGTGCCACATATTATAAAGATGAAAACAACAGAGGAAGGCAATCAAGCTAGAACTGTAGCTCATTTAAAGCAGAATCAGGCACAGATGGAAGGGCCGGGACAGCAACGCAGGAACGCAAATTAAAGAGACAGCTACCAGCTGACTTGTTGAGTCAAAAAGTCAAATATATCAGACCACCTAAGGCAGCCAGTACAGCGGAGTTACTCCTGCATTCATTGCGCTCTGTTTTCAATGTCATTTACTTCTTTGAAGAAGTAGATGGATAAAGTTATTGCTTGATATTTTCTCTATGAGATATTTTGTAACTCTTTTTATAAATACCTCCCTTAGAGATGTATTATTGTTGGTTGGTGAATATCATTCTGGACCTGCGCTGTAAATTTTGAGAACTCTTCTGAATAAAGATTGCTGGAATGCTTTGCTGATGAACTTGTTGGTTGTGGAATTAATGGCAGAAGAATATGTTACAGAATTCTCGTATTACCTCATGGATCAATAAGTCTTTTTAACTCTTGTTTATTGTTCCTATGTTTTGTATATCATCTATATATCATGTTCTAAATTACAGGAAAAAAGAATAGCCCAGAATTTACTTTGCTGTACTTTGTGTTCAATTCCTGTCATTTTTCATGTTTTCTACAGGACTAGCATAGGCAGGAATTCTTGACTGCTCCTGTCTCCCTGGTTCTTACACTCTGAATACAATTAGGGAATTCTTAACTTCTCCTTGATAGTATTTACTCATTTTCCCTCTGTTAGCATAATGAAATATTCTTAATTGCCTTTCATTCCCTGACTTCATTTCATCTTATTACAACTTGAAAATTGTTCTATGTTTAACTATCTTGCTCTGCAGTTCCTCCTTTTGCCTGAGAAACCATACCTAGAAGTTTATTTTCATTAGACTCCATTAACCCAATGGTCTGAACTTCTCATACTTTGCAGCTCCGTTTTATTGAATGTCACCTTCCAAACACCAAACAAATACTTGTACTTCATAACTAGCCTAACATATAGCAAAACAAAGCTAAATCATAAAGAGAGAGCCCTCTCTGGTTGCAGATTGGCTAGAATCTGCAGCTAAAAGACTGGTTAGTGGTTACCTCGGCCGTATTCCCTTTTCCACTGCTTTTGGGGAACAACCTGAGTGATAACACATCCAAGTATACCACTACAAATGAGTTGGTGAGTGGCTGCAAGATGTCATCCATCAACCTCATGAAGGTTGCAGGAGAATTCGTCAACCCGAAAGGCATAACCAGCTATTCGAAAAGGCCCTCCTTGGCTTTGAAGGTAGTCTTCCACACATTGGAGGGTTTGATTGGTACCTGGTGATATCTGGACTTCAAGTCAATTTTGTTGAAATATTTTCCCCCCTTGTGTTGGTCTAGAAAGACATTAATCTGTGGGATCGGGTACTTATTCTGGACAATGATCTTGTTCAATGCTTAATAGTCAATACAGAGTCTCCAAGTGCCATCCTTCTTTTGTACCAATACAATCGGCCTCCCACAGGGCGATGAACTCAGCCGGATGTGACCTTTCTGCAATAGCTCCTGATCTGCCTCTTAATTTCGTCGTTCTCCATAACAGAGCGTTGATGGATTGGTCATTTGGGCAATGATGCACTTGGGGTCAGATCGATGGAGTGCTTGACTTGACAGTGTAGAGGCACCCCTGCGAGGGAGGTGAAGATGTCCTCGTACTCCTCCACGACCTTGTATATTTGTTGTTTTCATGCGGAGGGGTCCTGTCTGGAGGTCGTGGCCATCGTCTTCTTCTTTCCTTGAGGGTGTATCATCAGGAAAACAAATTTCCCAATTTTGGAAATGATCTTACTACATTGTTTTGCAATAACCAAATAGATGACAGTAGGCAGTCCTACCTCCAATATCCTGTACAACTTATTTCCCAAGGTAACAATAACAACACGAGGCCTTGACTCATACACAACATCTCGCTTCCACAAGTATGGTTGGCCTAACAATACATCACAAACATCAAGAGGAGAAACGTCACATAATACCTCATCTGCGAAGGGCTTGACGCTGTATGGAAGATGACATTGTTGGTTGACGCGAAGATCCCGTCCTTGGTGAAGCCACCGATCGTGTATGGTTGTGGGTGTGTTGTGGTCAGTAAGCCTAGCCGCTTCATGAACTCTGCTGAAATGAGGTTCTTTCGGTTCCCGCTGTCGACAATGAACTGTAGCGGGGAACCCTTTACCCACATGTGGGAGTGGAAGAGGCGCTCCTCCTCCTCTGGATCTTCGGCTTCCTATTTCTGGATCTTCGTGGTGGCAATGGTGGCATTGGGCTCTGCATCGATAATCTGATTCCCTTTGTCATTCCCCTTGTCAGGTTCTGACTCAGATTCAAAACATGCATTTGATTCAAAAGCCTTCAGCTTGGCCACCAGTGACTTCTTGGCCCAACACTCACTTGTGTTGTGAGTGGAGCTCTTATGGAACTCACACCACTTTCCCGTGTCCTTCTTCGGCTTTGCAGTGTTGTTCTTTGCTTGTGGCTTTGGCGGGTTGTCCTGGACCGCCCTGCCTTGGCTTTGTCCTTTGTTCTGTGGTTTAGGGGCACCTTTCCGTTGCTTCGGATCGCAGATCCAAAGTCTCACTTTTTTTGTTTAAGCTTTTGCTCGATCTTGACAGCGTATCGATACACTGTGCCGAGTGAGGAGATGTCCAGGAACTCCATCTCCTCCTGGATGTATCTATGTAGGCAGTCACGGTACTTGAGTACCAAATGTTTCTCATAATCCTTGATACCCTACTTCATGCAAAGGGTATGAAAAAATTTGGTAAATTCCAACACATCTTGGTCCCTTCCCTGCCGCAGCGTGGTCCACTTTATGTATTTATCCTCATAGCTCTCGACAGGGTAGTACTACTCCTTGATAGAATCCCGAAACGAATTCCAAGTGGGTGCGGCTGAAAACAATGAGGGCGTACTTTCATCCTTCTGCTCACAGTAGGTTTCCCACCAGTCCTTGACGTGGGGGGTGACTTTGAGAAGAGAAAAAGTAATCTTTTCCCGGGTAGAAAAATCATGAACAAAAAAAATATCCTTCTAGCAGATTTAACATTTATCTATGACATTTGCATCTATTTGGCCCTCAAATGTGGGAATGTCAAAGTTTACTTATACGTTAAAAGGAGTGGTGCCTCCAAAGTGGCTACTGGATGTGGATGCGCCGTTGGTGGGCAATCGTTGAAGGATTTGGGCAAATTTATCCATCATCCTGTTCCTTTGTTTCTCGAGGGCCTCCTCGAGCAATATTTTGATAGGATCTCCTGCTCCCTCATATTTCTTTTCTTCCCCCATGGGCGGTCATCGGGTTTTGCGAGGCTGATCTTGCAAAAGTTCAACCAAATCGAGCCCTAACTCCTTATACCCCGATCTCATTGGGGACATGCAAAGAAGGATTGAGAAAGAGAAGACTGCTCTGATACCACTGATCCAAATTTAAATAGGAATGCAACAAATTACAGATATAACCGTAAACACAAAGATGCAACAGAAATAAAATTTCATTTCATTAATATCAAGGAACTGAAATATGCTTACATACATAATGGAAATAAACTAGCTTGGGCGATGGTAATTTATCTATGAGAAGAGATGTGGCAGCTACATGCCTCTGAACTGTGTTACAATGAGGCTTGAAGGCCTATTTATTATTGAGAAATAATGGAAAACCCCAAACATCCAAAAACCTAACCCTAGGAGATGAAACACCAAACTATGGGTCCCGTTGGGGTAAATTGGTACATCAACTTCTCGGGGTCGTAACTTTGGCATACTATCTCCATTTGACACCCACAATACCTCGTTAGAAGTCTCTATTCGAGGACTACAACTGATGACAACAAATAACAAGTTGAAATCTTGTATTTTCCACCGGTGATTTTCCAAAAAAAAACGTCTTTTAGGGCCTCAAAACGGCTCCGGAAGTTTAGGACCCAAAAATTTTCAAAAAATAGTAAACTATGCTACAATTAAGGAAAAAAAAATAGTGGGGGGTCCAAGTGGAATAGGCGGGTGGCCACTAATATCCACATAGATTATTATAATATATATAAATGTATGAGTAAAAATAATATGGCATGATTATATATGAGGGCTTAGTATTTATATATAAGTGATAATGCCCTTTCATTAAGAGTCGTGTCCTTTAGTTGAGACATGACCTTATTATTACTAAATAACACTTATTAATTAATGATGTCTCCTTGTGGGATGACCAAGTGGTTGGCATAATACGACATTATCTCCTCCACCCAGTTTCAAATCCCATGGGGGGACATCTTTGGCTTGTTGTGATAATGTTCGAGGAATTGGCTCCCCCACCCTCATGGAGTCTTAGCTCTTGCTAAGTCATAAATTTCTGGTATATCTAGCTTACAGGTTGTTGGATATATTCTTGGTGTTATAGTGCCAATTACTAAGTTCGATCTTAGGCCTCGCCCAAATTACTCCAATGAGTTACCGATTCACCCATATATATATATATTACAAAATTAGATTATTACAATAATCCATAATGAATATACTATGTAATATAATCATGAACCATGAACCTAAATTTAATAATTTTAGTATTTTATCCCAAATTTTGTATAATGATGGACTTTCATAAATCATTGGATGAATGGTTACTTTTTTTTACGAGGCTATAGATGTAAGTGAACAAAAACAAACTTCAAATTTTTTGTGATGATGGATCAAATTTAGAAATATCATGTAAAGGGATTAATAACACTTTTGAATGCCATTGGAATTTGAATGCCTAGATGATATACATGTTTACTATCTTATAATATAAAGTCATGGCGGGGGCTTCATAGTGCTAGTTTGTTTAATTGTCAATACTTTTCTAGGGCCCCTTTATTGTAAATTTTGAAGTTAGGCCTTGAATTTGATGTAGAAGTCACTTCATTTTGGAATTAGAAATATGGAAAGATTATTGAAGTATCCATATAAACACACAATACCTAGTGCCAAGTACATCTCTTTTGTTATTGATCCATATAGTATGAAACTAAGAAAATGGACTTGTCATTAGAATTTTTCGTTGTTGAATCCTTCTCACATGAATTATAATATATGCTTAAGGAACTACCTAAATGGTTGCATATCTTTTGTCCGACTTGAAAGTGATCCTTATCTTATAGATAGGCTTCTCTTTCATCTAATTGCAAGGAACATTATTTCCTTATCATTAAATGCCTAGTCATTTGTTTCCACACACAAGTCTAAGGAATATTAAAACCAATTCACCAGAAAATTATACTTCAACGAATTTACAAGAATTGCAAATCTATGTGCTTAGACCGTGCTATAGATAGATTCTTGATGAGGAGAATTGGAAATAGCTAAGGATGGTTGAACCTATACTCCATTAGGAAATTAAAGTAGGTAGACATTTGAATGTAAAATGTGAAAGTTCATAGGCTGAATGTGCCTAAGAGGACAATGGAGATTGATTGAAGATAAGAAATTGAGACAGATCTTTGAACATATAAATTCCAAAATTGGCACTCCATAACTAAAAAAAGTTGAGGTAGATCAAGGAAAATGTTGTCTCATTGCAATATATGTGATTGATTCATGCTTTGTTTCATAGACTTCGGGTATTCTATGCAAAATAATTAGTTTCCCAATTGCCTAGTTAGTGTTAATATAATTTAGCCATGAATTAACCCTTTGGACAATCACATAACTAAAACATGTAGTCTAACAAGGCCACAAATTTGCCCAAAAAATAGTGGAAATTCCGGATAGATTTTAACAAAATCTGGAAGAAAATTTTAAAATTTTGGGTTACAACTGTTAAACTTCAAGATTTTGGGTGCCCCAAGGGTTTTTGATGGTGTTGAATCCATTCTCACCATCGAAAACATGATTCAAACAATCCCATGGTCATATTTATTGAAAAAAACATTGCTAGATTTCGAAAAAAATGGTCGTCAGGGCAAAAGCTTAATTAAAATAACTAACTCACCATAATGATGTCATTTCTTTAAATATATTAAACAATTTGGCCTCAACATAAGGACAATGTTGAAACCTTAGGTTTTTAATACAACTCAATAGGTGCATGTCTTGCAATCACAGTCATAGCTCGCCAACTCTCTTTCCTCTTCAACCTACATAATTGAGAGAAGTGGATCTCCTTCTTTGCAATGTAATTCCTTGAGGTATCTCACCTCTTACTTGCGCTCTATCACATATTAGCACAGGAATCTCTCTGTCAGGAGTTATAAATAATCATTTATAATGTAACTTTCAAGGTGAATTTACAACCATAATAATAGTCTTCTATTACATGTTTAAATAGCAGGTGAATCCCTCCAAATTGTAGTTCGAATGATGCATAATGATGGCCTCATCCCACTAAACCTAAGATTAAATTTGCATGTTCCTATCTAGCCACTTAACACTCAAGGAAGTTCACTTCTCAACTAAATTGACACAGATTCCAAGGTTGATTTGGCCTTTTTGCATAAGGTAATGTAGGTTGCTTTAGTTACAATCTAAGATTATTTTCAGACTCCTCCCACCCCGACTGCCTGAGCCCCTTTAAGCCTCTCTCACATTTTTATCTTATGGAACCTTATTCATGTTCCTCTCATATCATAGCTAACAATGCATTTTATTAATAATTTTGATGTACCCATTTACATAGCTTGGGCCTCATCCATATTGTTTAATTTTCAACCTTGATTATATATATATATATACACACACACACACATAACATTAGAGTGTTTATAAAATAACATAGATATGATGCATTCAACATGTATTTTAAAATTATGTGTTCCACACAATATAAGTTGTACCAATGCCTCTTACATATGTACATACTAGTGTGTCTCCAATAATAACATACATAAACACATTGATGTTAGTGGTTCACAAGTAATACAAAATAACTTATAACATCATGTGTAATGCAATTCCATAAGTACAATGTGTCATTCAATTTTAAGTGTGTTTTCCCATTAGCAGTGTGTCAATGCAACTTGAATGCGATGTGATACAAAGGAAATTGTTCATATAAATACTATGGTGCACTGACATGGAAATGATGTATCACTCACGACACATCCAATGTTGAACTAAAATGTGGGTTTCTAGTAGCAATGCCATGCAATATACATACAGGACAAATAACATGTCTAGTGAACATAAAAGTGCTAGATAATGTAGGTTGATTAATCCTTTCTCACCTTCATGCATTTAAGACGATAGAATATACTATGTATAGTATGTGGCAACTTACACATTGACACATATGTAGGTGCACTTTACTTTGCATTGACAATGGTACATCTAAGCAATAAAAAATCATTGCAAAATCCACATTACACATGGTTGATTTTGTAATGCATTCAAGTTATTAATGTACAATATAATGCATTGACATGGGTGCATCAAGAGGCACACACATCTAGTTAACTTGAATGCACCTCATAACACTTATTGACATGTTTAATTTGATAAGACACACCATGTGTGGTGTATCATGCACAACACCATCGTCAATGCATGATGTGCTACACTATTGTGATGCTTTACCAAAACGAAAATGCACTAGATTTATGTGACTAGTGCATGCACCATCAATGATGCACACAATTTGTATTAGATCCATTGATGACATTTTAAATAAATGAAAAATTAATTACTCATTTTAGATTGAGAAATAATAAAAAAATAAAAAATAAACAACCTATAGAAATGAAAAGCAAGGGATAACAAAGAAAATTACTTGGTTCACTTTTTGTGATTGACAAGGCTTGGTTGTAGAAATGCGAAAAATATTTTGGACACTTTTTAGAATCAAATTGAGAATTTTAATCATTGTAGATGGAGAAAGAAGATCATATTTGGTAATTCAAAAGCATCAAACTTCGAGTAGTGGTACAATGAAAATAAACATCAATGCTTGGAAGGGAGAGAAGCACTAAAAGATGATAAAAATAGGAAAATTTATCAAGGTGATTCTATTGATTTACTTTCTTCTTTCATGTAACTAAACACCCCACCTCCATCACATAGGTAAGGTAGAAAAGCTCAGAGCCATTACAACAATATATTTGATATGAACTTAATGTGCACTTGTGAGAATTGAACTTGGGTGGGAAGGATAACAATCATTCCTCCCAACCACATAAGATAAAGCCATTTGATATATTTCATATACTTATGTATTATTATTATAAGTATATTTTTTACCTTACCTATATTGCGTCTTTATTTTAATTAATTGGGGCATTATTTCATATTGCACTCCAACACGCTTAGAGAATTATGGTTCATCAAAGTACCTTTTCTCATTAAACCTACATGGGAGAAAGTAAGGGAGAAGGGACTTTGATAAAACCTCTTTTTTTCCTTATAGTTAAATAAGTATTAATGCCTTGCTCTTATTATCTTTAATGAAAATGCAAATCCCATAGAAAGTTAATTCATTATGGAATAAATAAACACTATGGCCTTTTTTGGACTTCTATGATGTTACCATTCTTATCTTTTTTGTTTTGTTCCCTCTCTTACTCCTTTTGTGCTACTTTATTATGGAATCAAGAAATC
Organism: Pinus tabuliformis; assembly: GCA_031772625.1. Taxonomy (NCBI): domain Eukaryota; kingdom Viridiplantae; phylum Streptophyta; class Pinopsida; order Pinales; family Pinaceae; genus Pinus; species Pinus tabuliformis. Next base: position 1,107,049,954 of record CM062817.1, on the reverse strand, counting down.
AATACTATTGGAACCCCTTTTTTCTCTTGATAAACCTCAACTTCTTTTCTCTTCCCTTAGGCTTAGGGTTTTTTTCCTATTTCCCACTAGGGCCAAGATTTTGGATTCTCTTGATTGTTTTAGAATCTTCTTGGAAGGCCTTATATTGCTAGACCCACATGCACAAGTGACATGGGAGCTAATGTGGTTTCCACGTGGTGCTAAAGTGGACATAACGATAGTCAACTTGTTGAGGACAACACTTTCTCATACTCACTCCAAATAGGGTGCTTTTTAGCTCATGAGAAAGATATTTATAATATCTACAACACAAAAAACATGTAATGCATTTTACCCTAGGTTTGGACTTCAAAATTATGTTTAAAGTTTTGAATAGACTTTGAAAATTTGAGATCCAAAAATACAAAATCCAAATTTTTTCTTGAGATTGACTTAGTAATATCATAACTCTAATTACATCACTTTGTTTAATAAATGAAGAAGGAAAAATAAATATGATGATACTTTTAAAATCAACCTTACTATAGATTATATTAGTTAGGCTAGATAGATCAAAACTTAACTAGCCTTGAGGGTTAGTTGAAGTGGTAATGAGCCATACATGAGATCTTTCTCCCAAAGTTAGGGGGTCATGAGTTAAACTCTCTTGATCCTCTTAGGGTGAAGCTCCTTAATGAGGGATGATGGTTTACCTTATTTAACATTCATGTATCATAGGGAAGTACTCAAATTGTTTTTTGCAATGTTGTCTTTGGGAAAAAAGGTCAAAACTTAGCTAAAGAGTTTCAAACACTTAGAAAGATACAATCTTTGCCTTACTTTCCTATAGAAAAAAACAAAGTTGTGAAAAAGTATATTGAAAAACAAGAGTTGTTATGCAAAATTTATAAAGTAAAAGAAAAAAAACAATTAAATCATAATTAATATGAAAATAAATTAAAATTTTAAAATAAACAAAAATTTGAAAAATATATATTGAAAAAAAAATTATCATATTAATTTTTTTTTTTATAAAATTTATAGAGTAAAAAACAAAATTATAATTAATAAATAATATAAAAATAAATCAAATTCTTAAAAAATTAAAAGTAAAAATATTAAAATAATGTGATATGAAAGAAGCCCTTGATATGGTAATAAATACATATAATTCGAATCAAATAATACTTGAAAATAAATATATGAGAGAAATATTGGATATTAATACTAACTATTAGATTATGAAGGAATGAATATAAATTAAAATGACAAATATAATTAAAAGGAAAAAAAATTGTTAATAAAATATAAAAATTAAGTATAAAAGTAATAAAATTAAGGTAAAAGATGATGAGAGTTTTGTAAAATTTTGGTCTTGTAACTAAATTTTAGTAGTTGTGTTTTTTTGACTTATCATTTGCTTTTTTTTTTAAAGGCAAATGCTAGTAGAAGGAGAAAACCTCTTTTCTATAGTAGGATTAAAACATGATTGAATAGTTTGGGGCAATTTCTGCTTCCAATCCCAAAATTTTTGGACAAACTTAGTGGGGATCAACAAAATCTCCAATGACACATCACAAAATTAGGGAAATGAAGGCCAAGAAGTTGTCTTCCTAAAGCTGCAGTAGACCCTAAAAATGAAGTTCAATCTAGCCGCATCAGGGAATATATCCAATACATGCGAGATTACACACTAATTGTGAAATTTCTTGGTATTTGGCCTTTAGAAAAATCTCTCTTTCACTATATTAAGCTAAAAAGGACACCCAAGGGGCAATTTAAGATGGAATTTAGGGCCAAAGGTTTCTTTACCATAATATTTTCCAATATTGAAGTCAAAACTCGAGTATTTGAAAATGACCCATACATTTTTAACTTAGCAAGGTTGTATCTCTGCTTTTGGATAGGGTGACTTATGTTTGATAAGGAAGATTTTACTGCAACACCAATTTTGATCAAAATGTATTTACAATTGCAAGAATTCTAGGACAAGGAAACTCTAGTTGGTGTAGGTAATGCCCTTGACCATTTCATGAAAGCTTCATAACCAAGAAAGCAACGCAGGTAAATTACTTATACCCATATTTGTGTATATATGGATATTTTCAAGCCGCTTTCTTAATCCATTGATATTTATTATCAGGATAAGCTTTGGAAACAACCCCTGGATTACAAGCACATCCCTTTTTTATGTCGAAGATGCCATGAATGTGGCCGCCTTTATCATTTGTTGGCTATAAATGACAATCTTGAGCTATATTCCACTTCATATGATGAGGGTTTCACAAAATTTGGAGGCAATCGTAAGAACCCAAAAGCCCCTACCCTGCAACCCAGTCCCTTGGGGGACCCTCTTCTAACAATCATTTTGATCTACCACCCTTGGGATATCCCAAACCCCTCGAACTTCACCATCTCCTAAAATTTTCATGCATGACCCCATTTCGCCCCATCCTCCTTAGCTGTGTCGCCCTCCTCTTCTCTCGTTCCCCCGCCCCCTTTGCCAGTGCTCCAATCTTCCTCGTGAAAGGAGCCATATCAATCCTTAGACCAAAATAAGGATATGGAGCTGGACTCACTTGATCAGTCGGAGCTGGTTAAAGCCTATAAAGACAAAGATGCCTTTTCTCTTCTAGAACATCAAGTTAAAGTGTTAGGCCATGCATAGTTTAAATCCCACCATTTTGCCTTAAAATCAACATTAGGGCTATCTAACATGAGGCTGCTTGGAGTTCAATTCCAGTCATTGAAGGATCTAGTAAAACCTCATAGGGAGGAAAAGAAAAAAGGCAGGAAAAGAAACTAGCAAATCCTAGATGAATTGGGGGGTATGTTGGTTAACTCAGGATGCATCATAAAGATCACAAATGTCTTCCTTGCATCCAATATACCCATGACATGAAAATCATTTCATGGAATATCAGAGGCCTTAACTGCAACGACAAATAGAGGTTCTTCAAAGCAAAATGGTACTATGAAAACTTCAAGGTCATATAGGTCCTCTTTTTAATCCTTGTATGGTCAATTTTGATTTTTTTAAATACTATCATATCTTATGCCTCTCTACAAAGAGTAAACTTTTGGTTATTGTTTGATCTTCCTAATGAATGATCAAGCTAAGATTCTAATTTTTTCATATACTCTCTTGTTTAGAAGGGGATATAAAATTTACCTCACAAAAAGAAATAAGTAAAAGAAAAATAAGTACTAATTAGGGAAAACATGAAAAAAGTTGAGTGAACTAAAGATCAAAAGGTTAATGATAATATAATTATCAATGGAAAAATATAAAGTGAGTTTGAAATTTATTAATGAAAATGGTTTATAAGAGAATTTTAGGAGGTTTAACTCATATTAATCTATTTGATTAAGATGTTTATCTATTTTAGGTTCTTTTAATATTCAAACAAAAGAAAAAAGAATAAAAAACACAACTGCACGTTTGATTTAGTTAAAACAAATTAAATATTTAATATTATGAAAATAGTTGATAATGTAAATTTGGTTAAATATTTATGAAAAATATTAGTGACATGTTCTTTAAACTAACTAATGAATTTGAATGATGTTCATTAATAATTAATTTAATATTAATTTTATTATTATTTAATACCTAATATTTATACATTTTTAATAAATTATTAATGAGTTTATTTTTTAATTATAGTTTCTAATTTTATTTTATATCTATTTCTTCACATAAATTTGACTCCCATGTATTAATTTATTATGCATTCTTTTATTTATTATTTGGTTTTCGTTGCATATTTGATTTAAAAAGTATTGTTTAACTATTCCATGTTTTGGAGTTTTTGACATCCTACTAAACAATATTTGATCTTCGTTTTTTTTTTTAATTTATTTTTAATTGCATAAATAAATTCAATACTTTAAAATTCTCGAGCATTTAGATTGTAAATAGTTTATATATTAACTTTTGATTCCAACAAATTCTTGCTATACAAATTTGATTGTGACCAAACACAAAAAAAAACTTCCAAAACATAAAACAATTATACTAAGACACTTTTAACATTAATTATATTATATTTTATTATTAATATTGATTAATTTTACCCATTTTTATTTATTAATGAAGATTTTCGGAAAAAATCACATTACCAATATTTAATCCTGATTTAATTTAATTCCTTCATTTTCAAATTTTATAAATTTAACTTGATTTTATCATTTATTAATTTATTATTCAACAATTAACTTAATAAACTATTTGCTACACTTCCTCTCTCGTAATTTTTCCATTTTTTATTATTTTTTAAAATCCTGCTGGGACTCCAATTTCCTTACCACTATAAAAATTTTTAGTAAATAATTTAAAAATAAATAAATAAAAGTAAAATTTAATAGTAAAAAAAATGTTTAAAAAAAAAATACAACTGCTTTAAATATATTTATCTATAGTTATTGCAATTTATGTTGGTAAAACGAGCCCATCTTAAATCACATCAACCAACCTAAATGTAACCATGAAGTCGAGAGAGAGCTATCAATCATACAACATTTTATATAAGAAAAAAAATGAAAATGGGAACGCGAAATTTTAAAATCTTAAAAACGAATTTAAAATGTAAAATACATGAATCCACAGTATACAACACGTTTCGCGTACACAGAGGGAAAAGGTGTACCGAGGAATATCTCCCTGGATGCAAGAACCATAATATGTTAAATTTATGATAATGTCGCGCTCACAACCCGCTAAATTTATATTATTGTAGTTGAATTTAACAAATAACAAAGACCGTCGCATTAATTATGAATAAAAACAATAAAGTTATAATTAAAAAAAATATTGACTCGGCAACTGGATGGCATGGTATTAACATAGAAGAAGCTTTGGGCGGGGGGAAGTGTTGCTTCGTCCGCCCGATTGATTGATGCCGAGTCTGGGAGGGAGGGAAGGAAAAGACATTTTCTTTATTTCATGGGATAATACTAAAAGAAAACAGGAAAGGATTCTGGAATTAAGGATTCTGGGATTATGGATCCTGGAATTATCATTTGACAGAGAGACAGAAAAACGTGTTTCAATTTCGAATTCCACATCTTCTCATCACATTTTCTCGATACTCATGTATGGAGTCTTCGTTCGTTTTCAAAGCCAAAACAGGTGAGGTGGGGTGCGTTGCGTGGTTGGAGGTTCGAATCCCTGTCAAGTAGCACAGTCAGTTAGTCGATGTTGTGGAAGAATTTACGATTGTGCGTCTCGGTTTTTGATTTTAGAGGAGGATTGCAGATCATTGGTTGTGATTTCTTAATTGGATGGTACTTATTGTTTGGAACAGCACTTCATACAGCAGCCGCTAAGGCAGAGCGGGTGCTGACGGAAATTAAGGCAGATTTTAAGCAGGATTTTGGGCTGAACGGTGCTGCTTCTGCAAATTCAGGTTATTTTATTTGTTTGATTATTTAAAATTTTCCTCTAAATTTGCTGCGAGATCCTATGCGACAGAGGTTTGTTTGCTTTATCGTTGATGGAAGACTTCGGTTTGAATTTGCTGGAGCTATCCAGTGCCAAAATCTATGTCATTTAAAACAATTGTGAAATTTTATATCTGTTGCGACACATAAGATCCTAGATTGATATCTGTAAAACCAATTTTGTTGATTGCAGAGAGTGAAACAAAAGCAGAGTCGTCTTCAGTAGGTAATACAGAATATGAAGACAAGTGTCAGAATCCCAACCTTGTGGACCCAAAGGTAAGTAATTTCTCCCCATACATCTCGTTTCTTTTTTCGCACAACTCCATACATCCATTTCCTGTAATATGTGCACTTGTTTTTGCCATTGTTTCCTCATTAATTTGGAAGAGTCAAACCTTTTGTTTTCACTGGTAACATGGATACCGTGGAAAATAAATGATCTGCATCCTCCCAAGAGGGTTTCTTGCACTCACTTGCCAGTTCTGTATTAAATGAAATGCATATCATTTGGGAAACTATTTTATATTAATCTAGAAATTTTTAACCGGGTTAAAAAAAGTGTTTTACTTTCCTTAGAGAGACGGGATGTGTTGAGAAATCTAGGGCATGGGATTAGGTGATGTCTCTTCTATGCTAACTGCCTGTGATTCAACTTTTCTTAGTCTTTAATTGGCTTCTTTTTTCTCTTGATTAATGTTAATGTTTTCTATCATCAAACAACTACCAAAACATAAATAAGCATGAGACAAGAGACACAAAATGTAGGCGATTAGCCAGGGCCAAAACCTCTCCAACTTGAGAGGAAAACCTAAACGAATTCTTCTTCTTATAGAAACTTCAATTGATGAATACCAAGACCAAGACCCTTGACATATCAACCTCTCCAAGACCAAGTCACAAGACCCTTCTTCACTGCTTCTTCTTCTTGCCCAAGTCAACTTTAGTCAAATTGACTTCTAGCACTGCAAATTTTGGCTATTCTAAAATTTCGGCCCTCCTCCACAGTCCTGCCATTCTCAGCTGCCTGAAACTTCTGCAAGTTCACAGGTGTGGGATGAATTATAGATCTTGATAGTGTTTTCCTACTTTGCTTGACTTCAGAGCTTCTCCTTGTGACCTTGGCTAGCAAGAATGTTGGTTTAGTGACCTTCCTCTTGGCTTCTTCAAAGGCTGGTGTAACCCTACTGTAGAAACCCTAACCCTTGTCACATGTGTGAGAAAAATGACCCAAGAACAGTGCCAAAATACTTTGGTTTCTTCTCCTTCTTCCTTCGCTGGATGATAGGTTCCTATTTCTCTTTTTCTCACACTTCTTGATGTATTTCAGATGCTTGAGACTCTGTCTTTCAAGTGAGGTTGAGCACTTCTATATATAGTGACCTGTTCATGTAAAATAGGCCGGCTTTTGCCATTGGATGGACCGACATGCTTTTCTAGAATGATATTCATCTCCTTTTGAAGGCCGACATGAGGTAGTTCTTGAGACAAGGTCTTGGAGGGTTTGTGACTCAAAAAAATTATCTGTTTACAATGTGTAACATGCCCAAATGGGTCTTCAATACTTGACATTGACTCAATAGGCTTTATGACTTGATGACCAAATCTAATCGCTAACAATGGGAGCTTCATCTATAAAATAAAATTCCTTGAGCATGAAACCCATAACTCAAGCATTACAAAATAATTTTATTTTTCTTCTTTGCATCAATTACATAAAATCGTGATTACACATGTCATTATGAAGACTTAACCTAGTGACATATGTCAACACTCCCTCTTAACTAGGGAGGATTTCATAATCCATACAAGGTACTTGGACATTCTCAATCTGAAGAATTGTCATCAGAAGAGTCGGATTGGTAACCCATCTGCATCATATCATCCAACATTGTCACATAGCAAGCCCTCGACTATCAACTCTATCTCTCCATAAGGTTAGAGTACAATGCTGGTGAGACTAATGATTTATAGACACCCTCATCATTGTCTCTCTCAGAACATACCCCACTCGGGTTCTCTCAGAGTATGTTCCACCAGGACTATTCTTATCTTGGATTTCCAGTCCTCATAGAAAATTGGTCCTTTACGGCTACTCTGATCTTGGATGCCCTACCACATCCTCAAAGAGTATTGGATGCTAGATGCTTACCTAATCCTCCATTCTATCTTCCTAGGTGAAGACAAGAATGATCTGTCTATCTCTCCTCATGGCCTTCACTAAGACTTACGGCTATTAGTCCTGGTCTAGTGCATGACACGTGAAGTAGAGAGCCATATCTGTCACTCCCTCCTAACCAGGGATGACCAATCCATTCCATAAAAGGAATGTACCCAAGCTCCCTCTTAATTAGGGACTTATCCATGCTCCCTCTTGACTAGGGACTTGCTTCCAACGACTTTTTAGGTGGTGATCATGGGACAACCAATTGCTTGAAGAGCTCCTCCTTTTGATGTCATGAATTTCTTTTTCTTTATTCAAGAGTCTTTATCTTTTTGAGACTTCTTCATAGGGCATCGACCATCCATCACTTTCATTCATGAATTATGTTAGTCATGTCATCCTTTCTTTCGTTGGAAAGTGATCTATTAGTCCATATTTGGCCTTTCCTTCATGCCTTGCTACCTTCTTTGCATCATGTTTCCTTCCGGATCTTTCATCTTATCACATGAGTGTCAGTTGTAGATGACATCTACAACTCTTCCTTTGGTAGCCTTGCATTAGTCCATCTAGATATTATTCAAAAATAGAAAATGAATATTAAATCAAAATTACCTTTGTGATGATCTTTCATCATGGCATCTCCTTGTTTGCATCAACATCCTGCATATATATTGACACATCTCCAAAAAGGTATACAACATCAAGGGTCTCTTTTCTTTTTTCAGACTTTATAGGATCTTCATATCTTTCCCATGGAGATATCATAGTCAAATCTTCCTGTCCTTGGATGTTGATTTCCTTTTCCATAGTTGCATTTTCATGATCTCTTCCTTTCTTTATTCACACATTTCCTCCAAGGAACTTCCAATCATAGTCCTTTCAACTTTGTCAACCACCTCATATTTCATATGAGGACATATTATGTTGATTTCATCTAGTCAATGTGTGAACCATGCCTTCATGCATCCTTTCACAGGAAGAGATCCTTTCTTTTGATCATGCTCTTGAGGTAGAGCATCCATTCATGATATCTGCAACCATATGACATGACTTAATTAAACATATGCGTACATATCTCATTTCTTCCTTTAGGTCATCTAGACTTCCTTTAGCAACTTCCTTGTTTGAAAGAGCTCCAATCATCTTGACTTGCTTCGTATCTTATGACATCATAACTTTATTCCATGAATCCCATACAAGGTGGAATTCTCGAAACACTTGCTCCTTTCAATAGGTGAACCTTCCAGTGAAGATTCCAACGGAGGATCTTGATTATCCTCATCCGGCAAATGCTCCTCTTGAATGATGTATGATGAACTTTTTATACTAGATGAATTTCTTCTTTCCATAAGTGCTACTTATGCTTCTAATGAGCTTACCAAGAGCCACATTCTTTATAGCTGATTGCTATAAACCTCTATTTTAGCTATCTTTCATGTTGTCATGAGGTCTTGCTTTCACTTGTATGCTTCTATGATGCCATCTCCTAACATGATGCATCCTATCATGCTTCTAATGGTTCCTATCATGATCGTTATACTTCATAACAGGAAAACTTGAAAACAGAAACTTGAAAAGAACTAGGTGAGGAAGACTATCTCAATCATAGTAAAGATCTTTTACTTCCTCTTCTTGGATTTCTTCTTTTCAGCTTCCTCCACTTCTTTAGTGATATGTGCTTCTTCTCTTCCTCTTTTGATGTTGTCCTTCTTGAGTTTAGGACGATCTCTATTATAGTACCCATATTTTTGACATCCATAGCATTGAACCTTTTCCATGTTTTTCTTTCTTTTCTGAGGACCAAATTTCCCAAACTTCTCTTTTCTCTTTGCCATAACAACATATGCTTGAATCTAGTCCCTTGATCCTACATCAAATTTTGCCTTTAACCTGGTTTCTTCAATTTTGCATAGTGACCATAGATCCTTGAATGGAGTAGCTTCCTTCTTCCCATAAATGCTTGATGTAAAGTTACCCCATTCCTCAAGTAGTGCATTAAGTGCAATAGTAGCCATCTCTTTGTTAGACATAATTTCTCCCAAATCTTGAAGTTGATCCATTATTTCAGATATCCTCATAAAATATGAGGCTATTCCTTCTTCTTTTGATATCCTCAGTTTGTAGAGTTCTTGTCTTAACAAGATGACTTCTCCTGCAGTGCTTATGGAAAACAACTCTACAAGTTTTTCATAAATTTCTTTTGAAGTTTCTAGTTTAGATACATAGGGAATGAGGGGATCCTTGATGGATTCTATGAGAATCCTTTGAACCCTTACTTCCCCTTTCATATACCTTGCAAGTGCTTGAGCATCTTCCTTTGAAGGTTTAGTGAATGAGCTCTTAACATGTTCCATGACCTCATTTTCTATGAGTTTCAAACCTGTCCTCTTCTTCCATGCAATAAAATTTGAAGCCCCAACCAATTTGTTGCTTTTCTTGCAAAAAGACATTTTGACAGGTGCAAATGTAGACATAAATATGCTTACTTGTGAGGATGCTCCTTCAACCCGCTACCTTCTTGAATTTGATGATGATATAGGTAATTGAAATCTTCTTCTTGATGAAATTAGTTTTCTTCAAGAGTGATCCTTGACTCCAACGAGAGGGAGATCGCTTTTAGAAATTTTGATGATGATGACAATGTCCTCGTTCTTGCTTCTCTTGGATGAGTAGAGTTCAAGTTACTTTTATTTGTAGATCTCTTCAGCTTGAGTAGAGGTAGGGTCTTTGTGGTCTCTTTCTTTGATGATGAATTGAGTGAGAATCCCAAGGCTTCTTCTAGTGAAGAGTTCGTCTTTGATCGATCTAGAGTTTTGACACTTCCTTTAATGATGATGTAGACCTTGACTTCAAAATGATTTGAGGATGAGATGATCTTCTAGATGCTTTGATGCCCTTTGTTCTTGAATGCTTGAGTGTCCCTTGTTGAGCTGCCCTTCCTTCATTTGCCACCTTAGCTCTGATACCATGTTGAGAAATCTAGGGCATGCGGATTAGGTGATTTCTCTTCTATGATAACTGCTTGTGATTCCATTTTTAATGGTCTTTAATTGGCTTCTTCTTTCACTTGATTAATGTTAATGTTTTCTATAATCAAACAACTACCAAAACATAAATAAGCATGAGACAAGAGACACAAAATGTAAGCGATCATCCAGGGCTAAAAACTCTCCAACTTGAGAGGAAAACCTAAACGAATTCTTCTTCTTATAGAAACTTGAATTGACGAATACCAAGACCAAGACCCGTGACATATCAATCTCTCCAAGACCAAGTCACAAGACCCTTCTTCATTGCTTCTTCTTGCCCAAGTCAATTCTAGTCAAATTGACTTCTAGCACTGCAAATTTCGGCTATTCTGAAATTTCTGCCCTCCTCCATAGCCTTGCAATTCTCGGCTGCCTGAAACTTTTGCAAGTTCACACATGTGGGCTGAATTATAGATCTTGATAGTGTTTTCCTTCTTTGCTTGACTTGAGAGCTTCTCCTTGTGACCTCAACTAGCAGGGATGTTGGTTTAGTGACCTTCCTCTTGGCTTCTTCAAAGGCTAGTGTAACCCTACTGTGAAAATTTCTAAATAGAAATCCAATTGTAGTGACTAATATTATTTCTTCTACTTACTATTTCAGAAATAAGTTTTTCACAGTGTTTCTACAACAAATATCGAAAAAAATTCTAATGCAGCCTTCACAATTAAAATACTGTGGAAAGTAAATGCAAGGAAAAATACTAGCACAAGTATAATCACAATGACATAGTTATTTTTGGACAATTGTCCTCGGAAAAACCCAATGTGGGAAAACTGGTGCAGTAGATGAGGGTTTCTTTATTGATCTTCAGCAAAAATCTCATGTACAAGATACAACCAGCAGAATAGAAGAGGAATTTTTGTGAGAAATATTACATACGATATTCTCACGCTTCTTAGCTAAATTCCGACTCTGGAGAGGACCTACTGCCCCCTCTGCGTCTCATTGCGCCAGCTTCTGCATAGGGACTGCGCAGTCCCAACGTCATAGCCTCAATGTTGTCCCTCCTTTGCTCTGCGTCTTCTTTCTGCTCCTGCACCCCTGACTGATGCTGATGCCCTCTCTCCTTCTCACCTGCAACTCTCCCTCTCATTCGATTTCCTCTTGCTGAACTTTGACCAGTGAGAAAATTGATCTTACTTGGGTAATTGATTATTTGCCCGGTGTGTTTTCCAAATCCTTATAATCCTCCATTTGATTAATCAACGACCTAGATTCGAATCAATGGCTCAGATCATATTGACTTGATCCTCGTCTTCTTCTAGAAATTTCAGCCACAGTTTGATTAATACTCTTTAATTATTTTAATTTCCTAAGTTTAGACTTGGGCACCCATTAAAAATAATTAATTATTTTAATAAAACTGTCTTCGGGTGGAATTTCCCAAAACGATTTATGGGTATTATGGAATACATGTGTCCAAGCCTCCCTGCAAAATTTGAGGCTTAGAGCACATCTGATGCTACCATAAATCAACACTCCCTCTTAACGAGGAATGTGCTCTAGTAATGCAACCTTTTGAAGCATCACTCTGATTCTGTGACATCTCCCTCTTTGCTGCCGATGTTTGACACCACTATCCATCGACTACTGCACAAATGTTGCATCCGTACTGCTGCTGGCCTTGCCACCGCCAACACTGCATCTGTACTGCAACTCCCTCTCATTTCTTGCCACTGCAACTGAGAACCCACTTGTTTCTGCTACTGAAACAGATTCTCTACCATACCCATCTGCTCCTTAAACTGAATGAACTTATCTCTTCCTAGAGCTTTTGTGAGTATGTCTGCTACCTGATTTCCTGTGGAGACATACTGCAACTGTACTGCCCCACATTGAACACAGTCTTTGATAAAGTGACATCTGATATCAATGTGTTTCGACCGATCATGAAATACTGGATTCTCAGAGAGTTTAATACAACTTTGATTATCGCAGAAAACACTGGTCGCTTCCATCCTCTTCCTGAACAAACTCACAAGCAGTTTTCTAAGCCATATAGCTTCGCACGTAGCTGTGCTGGCCACCATATATTCTGCTTCTGCTGAGCTCAGAGCTACTGACTTCTGCTTCCTGCTGCACCAAGAGATCATTCCTGATCCAACACTGAAGCAATACCCAGAGGTACTTTTCCGGTCTACTGAACTACCTGCCCAATCTGCATCTGTGAATCCATTCAATTTGACGTCATCTCCTCGGGTGTATTTCAACCCATATTCGACTGTTCCACGCACATATCTAAGAATGTGCCTAGCTGCTGCCCAATGCACTCTTTTCGGTTCCACCATGCACTGACTAAGGGTGTTGACAGCGAAGTAAATGTCTCCTCCTGTTGCATCTATTTTCTTCCAGTTGGTGATCATGGGCGTAGCCATGGGCCAACAATCTTGCATTCTGAATCTCTTCAGAATCTCTATAGCATATCTTCCTTGCCCAAGGAAGATCTCTCCATTCTTCTGCCAATCTTCCAACCCTAGAAAATAATGCATCAACCTCATATCCTTCATGTCGAATTTTGCTTCAAGATTCCTCTTGCAGTACTTTATGAGCCTAGATGACACTGTTAGAAACAAGTCACCCACATATAATACCAGAATAAGTGGCTCATTCTCCACCACTAGATAGTAGAGATTGGGATCAACATCACTCTTGACGAATCCCAACTGCTGCAAGTAACTATCAATCTGACCATACCATGCTCTGGGTGCCTGCTTGAGCCCATACAGGGCTTTCTTTAACCTGCATACATGAGTTCTCTTTTCATGAGTTTCGAAGCTTTCAGGCTGTTCTATATACACCTCTTCTTCTATCATCCCATTCAAGAATGCTGTCTTGACATCCATCTGGTGAATCTCCCATCCCATTTGAGCTGCTAGGGATATAACGGATCTGATAGAGGTATATCTGGCTATTGGGGTGAAGGTCCCTTCATAGTCTATTCCTTCCTTTTGTGCGTACCCCTTAGCCATGAGCCTAGCCTTGTACTTCTAGTTCTCTATGCTACCATCTGCAACATACTTGATCTTGTAGATCCACCTTCATCCTACAATTGATCTATCCTCTGGTCTAGGTACCACTTCCTAGACATCATTTGTCATTATAGAACTATACTCTTCTACCATGGCATCCACCCAAACTTGGTGTTTTATGACTTCCTAAAAGCTGGAGGGTTCTTCAACCTGTGTTACCAAGGCTTGGTACCTATTAGGCCGTCTATGTTGCCTCTTCTCGATTCTAGGAGTTCCGACAAACTCCTCTGCTTCCCTCAGTGTTTGCCGTATTTCCCTGTTGGTTCTACCACTCATGGTGGGAGGCTTAATCAAATCCCCCTCCTATTCTTGCTGTTCCATCTTGCTGAGAACTGCTTGGATTTCCTACTTTTGAGGAAACACTGGTGCTGGTCACTGTGCTCGATCCAGGTGTCTGTCCTCCTGCTTGTCCTCTTTGTTGCCCTCTTTGCTGTTGGGCTAATGGAACATCTACTGACTGACCTTCTGTTGGCATCTCTCAAGATGTCCTGAAAGCTCTATCTTCCATGAACTTTGCATCTCGTCTTACTACAATATTCCTGCTGCTAGGAATGTAGATTCTATATGCCTTCGAAGTCTTGCTATATCCTACGAGGTACCTGTTGATTTGGGGTAGCATCGGATGTGCTCTAGCCATGCAAATTGGTGGAGAGGCTAAAGCACATGAGATCTCCAAGACCCAAAAATGGAGTTCCTAAGTCTAAACTTAGGAAAAATAAAATATTAATGGGTATTAATATAAAACTGGGTTAGAAGGGTCCAAAAGTCATGGATCTAGCCAAATCTAATCTTAGCCGTTGATTAGAGATTTAATCTTGGCATTTGATGGACCAACGAGAAAAGTATAAGAGGAGGATTGAGGGTCAGTTGGAGAACACACCGAGTTGATCAGTCATTCTATTCTCTAGAGTGGGGTTTGCTAAGAGAGATAGAATCAGTGATCTGAGTTGCAGCTAAGGGGCAGTGAATATATAGCAGAGAGGCAAAGTTAGCACTAGGAGGAGCAACGCAGAGTTGGGAGAGGTTGATGCAGAGCCAGCCAGAGGCCACGTAGGTTGACACAAGGCCAGCTAGAGGCCACGCAGAGCTAGAGAGGCCAACGTGTGAGACGCAGAGGGCTTAGGGGCTAACGCAGAGGCTCCAAAAGTTGACGAAGAGGTTCCAGAAGTTGACGCAGAGGTTCCAGAAGTTGACGCAGAGGCCACGTAGAGCCAGAGAGGCCAGCGTGTGAGACGCAGAGGGCTTAGGGGCTGACGCAGAGGCTCCAAAAGTTGACGAAGAGGCTCCAGAAGCTGACGCAGAGCCCAGAGAGGCTGACGCAGGGCCTAGAGGCAGCGCTGAAGGATTTTGTGAGACAGACTGGGAGCTGGAGAGCTAGATAGGGTGAAACAGTCCCTATCAGAGTGACGCAGAGCAGCAAAAGCTGTATTGTTGCTGTGGGATCGTTCATCTGGTGATTTAGCTGGAATATCTGTCTCCGACTGAGAGGTACTACTGCCGAGGGCATTCTCTATTGGGTGAGCCATTTCTGGCACCCAGGTTGTATTCTGAAATTGCATAATAATAAAACCCTCTGAATAGCTGCACCGGTTTTCCCTCATTGGGTTTTTTCGGGGACATTAGTCCAAAAACAACGGTGTCACTTGTGTGCTTGTTTACTTTCAGTTGATGATCTATATGTGTTGATACTGTACTTGTATTTATTTTCAGTATTTACATGATAAATAACTTGTTAAGTAAATGAACAAGTAGGAAGAAATAAATCAGATAGTACAGGAAGAATTTCTAACGGGTTAAACTTAGAAATTCCAACAGTACCCCTTTTCTGCAGTATGATCCAGTTTACTACGCTTCTCGTCTGAAATGTGGCAATATGCCACACTTCCGAATATCCTGAGATGATTCACCTTCGACTTCTTCCCTGTGAAGATACCTTCAGGCGTTTTCTACCCCAATGCTCAATGAGGAGTTCTATTCTGGATATACACCATTGTGTTGCAAGCCTTTGCCCATAAGAATCTAGGCAAGTCTTGGTCATACAACATCGCCTTTTCCGCCCCAACGATAGTTCTAGTCTTTCGCTCTGCTACTCCATTATGCTCTGGATTATATGGAGCTGTCCATTCTCTTTTGATGCCCTTCTTTGCACATAAATCTGTGAAGTCTTTGTCCATATACTGTCCACCATTATCTGAATGCAATACCTTTATCTTTTTCCCTGTCATGTTCTTTTCCTTGTTATGTTCTCTACTAGAGCCTTAAACTCTTTGAACCGATCAAATACCTCATCCTTGGTCTTTAAGAAATAGATCCAGGTTTTTCTAGAGTGATCATCAATAAAGGTGACGAAGTATTCGCCACCACTAAGAGCTCTTGTGGACATTGGGCCACAAATATCTGAGTGTATCAATCCCAATACGCCTTCCGCTCTGTTGTTACTTCTAGAAAAAGCTGCTTTAGTGTACTTCCCTAGTACGCATCCTCTGCATACATCATCATGCTCAGTACTAAGGACTAGAACTCCTGTAACAGTCTCTTTGAGCATCCTCAGTGCTCCATGGTGTAAGTGTCCCATTCGCCTGTGCCACAGTTCATTCAGTTCCTTTTCACCATTATGATTGCTGCCTATTAGTGCCATTGGAGACTCGAGCTGCAATCTATACAGTCTGTTGCTTCAAGCTCCAATTTGTCTCTTCTTCTTCCAGCTTGGATGTTTGACGTATACTTTCCTTCCAATGAAGTATACATCATATCCCTTGTCTTGTAACTGGGACACTGAAATCAGATTCATTCCTAACCTGGGCACATGCAGAACATTAGTGGCTCAGATGTTGGTTCTTGCTTCTGTCTGAAATGCTATGGTGCCTCTCCCTACTGGAGTACACTTCGTTCTGTTTCCCATAGTAATCTGGAAGTCCATTTGCTCTTCTTGATAGCTCGAGAAATATTCTCGTACTCCAGTCATATGGGCTGAAGCCCCGCTATCAATATACCAAACATCTGCTGACGCTGAACTTGACAAGCATGCGAATTCTTCTTCCAATCTGGAAGATAATTTAGAGACATCTTGATTTTCCATCCTTCTTTGTGCTATTTTTCCTATCGATTTCTGATGCTTTCCTGTCAACTGCTGTAAACTGCGTCTTGACCTGAAGATTGCTCTGTGTTGAAGCTTATGCACTGCTCCCTCTGTCACTGGCAACCTTCGATCTGGAAATCTTCCTCTCTGTCGACTCTCTCAGAGAGAGATTTTCGTATGAAAATTTTGCCCTCTTAGACTGGACTTATGCAATTCCTCTGCGAATTCGATTTTCTACCTATGCAACAATTTCGAATTCCCTTCTTCTCTTCAATGTTGGCTCTTTCTGTTTGCACTCTTGTTGAACTCACCTCTAATACCATGTGGAAATTTCTAAATAAAAATCCAACTGCAGTGACTGATATTATTTCTTCTACTTATTATTTTAGAAATAAGTTATTCAAATTTCACAGTGATTCTACAACAAATGTCGAAATAAATTCTGCTGTAGCCTTCACACTTAAAATACTGCAGAAAGTAAATGCAAGGAAAAATACTAGCACAAGTGTAATCACAATGACAATTATTTTTGGACAATTGTCCCTTGAAAAACCTAATGTGGGAAAACCGGTGCAATAGATGAGCGTTTCTTTATTGATCTTCAGCAAAAATCTCATGTACAAGATACAACCAACAAAATAGAAGAGAAATTTCTGTGAGAAATATTACAAACGATATACTCACGCTTCTCAGCTAAATTCTAACTTTGGAGAAGACCCGCTGCCCCCTCTGCGTCTCACTGTGTCAGCTTTTGCATAGGGATTGCGCAGTTCCAGCGTCAATCCCAGTGTCACAACCTTAGCGCTGCCCCTCCTCTGCTCCACGTCTTCTTTTTGCTCTTGCACCCTTGATTGATGCTGATGCCCTCTCTCCTTCTCACATGCAACTCTCCCTCTGATTCGATTTCCTCTTGCCGAACTCCGACAAGTGTGAAAATTGATCTTACTTGGGTAACTGAGTATTTTCTCGGTTGTTTTCCAAATGCCCATTGAAGTCCTTCTTATAATCCTCCTGTTGAGTAATCAATGACCCAGATTAGATTCTAATCAATGGCTCAGATCATATTGACTTGATCCTCGTTTTCTTCTAGAATTTTCACCCATAGTTTGATTAATACCCTTTAATTATTTTAATTTCCCTAAGTTTAGACTTAGGCACCCATTAAAAATAATTAACTATTTTAATAAAACTGTCTCGGGTGGAATTTCCCAGAACGATTTCTGGGTATTGTGGAATACATGTGTCCAAGCCTCCCTGCAAATTTTGAGGCTTAGAGCACATTCAATGTTGCCATAAATCAACACCTACTGCAAAAACCCTAACCCTTGTCACACGTGCGAGAAAAATGACCCAAGAACAGTGCCAAAATACTTCGGTTTCTTCTCCTTCTTCCTTCGTTGGATGATAGGCTCCTATTTCTCCTTTTCTTTCACTTCTTGATGTATTTCAGATGCTTGAGAGTATGTCTTTCAAGTGAGGTCGAGCACTTCTATATATAGTGATCTATTCATGTAAAATAGCTGACTTGTGCCATTGAATGGGCCGACATGCTTTTCTAAATGATCTTCATCTCCTTTTGAAGGCCGACATGAGGTAGTTCTTGGGACAAGGCCTTGGAGAGTTTATGGCCTAAAGTTTATTCTCTTTTTACAATGTGTAACATGCCCAAATGGGTCTTCAATACTTGACATTGACTCAATAGACTTTATGGCTTGATGACCAAACCTAATAGCTCACAATGGGAACTTCATCTATAAAATAAAATTCCTTGAGCATGAAACCCATGACTCAAGCATTACAATTTTTTTCTTTTTCTTTATGTCAATTACATAAAATCATGATTACACAGGTCATTATGGAGACCGAACCTAGTTACATATTTCAACAGGATGAACATCAACATAGATAACAACCTCAAGCCAAAGTGGTCCTACAAGAGATGCCACCGAAATTCCCTGTCATGTTAGTATTGGACTAAGAGAGGATACTATCACATCAACCCTAGGATTTGCACCCCAAATCCTTCTGCAGGATTGGCAAACTTGTTGCAAGTAGTGCCTTATAAACAGTCTCTATCTCGCAGTTGTTACTCACACACCCACAATTAGTAGGAGAGTATTAATGTGAAATGGAATTCTAATAACAGGATATACCAATGCAGTACTAAGGCTTGCAATTGTTATGGACATCGTCTAGAAGACTAGATCACAACCGTAAACCAGGGAGAGAGACAAAGATGCCTCAGTACAACTCTTGTTATCATGCGTGTGCAAGGATATTTCTACGCGTGCATTTGCAAAATTGAAAAGTTGTTACTTACTAGATCTTGCAATTAGCTTCTTCTTGAGATCATTCTGTACAAGACATTTTACTCATCCTATTCACCACTCTTTGCAGAATTTATATTGCAAAGGGAACAACTTCACATTGTTAGGAGGAGATGTGAATCCAAAATGACTAGGTGCTAAATTTGCACTATTTAAACTTTAAAGTCTTGATAGTTTATACATATCATTTAGTTGAGTGAATTCTACTCACATCGTTCATACCTTGTCTCTGCTTGTTTTTGAAGAAATTGATGCCCTGGCTTAAGTACAAAACTTTATTCCCTCAGATGTCAGTGGTCATGATGTCAAGAAAAATGCGCTGCAACATGGTAAATTTTGATAACCTTGCTGTTTACCAAACACCTTCCTTATGTGCACAAGGGCGATCCTTTAAGTTTTAAATCTACAGTGAAGTTTGAACCAGTGTTATCAGAACTGGACTGGAACCAGTGGAACCGGCTGGTTTGACCGGTTTGGGGACCAAACTGGTCCAGTTCGAGGTTTGGAACCGGAAATGGCCGGTTCGGCAATTCTGTAATGGAATCGACTTTTTTTCGCCAAACCAGCTGGTTTTGTATCGAACTAGCTGATTTTGTATAAGTTGATCAAAGATGTTTGAAATGCAAATTTTTAAAGAAAAAATAGGAATTTTTGAGTGGGGAAGCCTAATATTTAGGCCTGTGGCCCTGGTATTGTTGTGCAATTCATGGTAAAAGTGACATTCTGCTTTATCTTTCATTTTCATTCTTTTACTTAAATTTTTAACATTACCATGAAATGGCTCAGGATGTTTGAGAGTGGTTCTGACCTCATTGGATTTCATATGGAGAAAGTAGAATTTTAGATCTCACTCAAAATCCAGCAAACTTAAATAATTTTTCAGGATTTTAGGTCTGGGGGCATTGCAACGTTTCCATCAGATTTGGTTATGTACTCGGGTATGGAACTAGTATTTAATCAAGAGCACCAAACTCTCTTATGTACTTTGATGTTAGTAGCATTGGTTTTCGAACTCCCCTATCACGACCCTACTAAAAATGTACCCATCTCTCAAACAAAATTTTGACTCGACATGTTACGTTTTTTCTATGTTATTTTAATGCTTAGAGGGTGATATTGATGAGGAAAATCCCAATATGGGCAATCATTTTGATGACAGGTAGGCATTTGTTGTAGCATGATTTTTTTGGGATGCTAGAGGCCATCTAGAGCCTGTTTGTTGATGTATTTTTAGTTCAGAGACGGATTACACTCGATGCTATTATGGTCATGTGCACTCTTACATGCTATATAAATGAGAACTTTTGCTTATTTGCGCATAAATGATTTGGGTTCATATGGATGCACATGAATATATATGTTTTTCTTTAAAATTTGATTTTATGTGTTTTTGGTCGGCCATTTTTTGGTTCGGTGTTTTTATTGGTTCTGGGTTCTTACTGATTCCCGGTTCAGATGGTTTTCCATTTCGATCACTAGTTCCGTTCTGATAATATTGGTTTGAACCAATAGCTTGGACTTATATAATAGAAAGATGAGTCTAAGAGCGTGACCTCATGGGTCAAGATGATGGGAATATCCTTTGTAAAAAGCAACCAGTGGTCTGGTAGGATGTTAGACCACTCTTTAGGAAAAACTTTAAAAAGTGCATTCTGGGATAGCTGATATTCATTTTTTAAACTGACTTATTCTCATGAAGGTCCTGGTAAAAGGAAAGTCAATGCAATTAGATTTTTTGTGACATAAAAGCTTTCTTTGACTAATAGTAAAATGTTATGTAAAGAGATTTTATACAAAGAGGGCAGACTGCTCATGCAGCCTCAACAAGCACTGGCAAAAACTATTAAATACTTCAGAAACAGGCTCCACAATCACCCATCTACGGACAGAGACCCAGATTGAGTGAACATCACACCAGTATTGACATATATCCTTCCCTTTATAAAACTGAGGTATTCATTGAATGGAGCAGCATGAGGTTGGGGCCTGGGAATCGAAACCAGATAAGCATCCCTCACAAGTTGCTGATAAGGTGTGCAGGGAAGAACACACCCCAAGGCCATTGTGAATGGAGAAAAGCTGAAGTCAAAATCCCAAAAACACAATGGAACATGACAGCAGAGAGCTGCCTGCTAGGGTAAGAGATTAACTAGCACCTGAACCACTAGCGTCACTGAAAGATTATGAAAGCAGCATGCATAGGCCGTTGCCCATCTGAAAACAAACCCACCTACACAAACCACAAGCTCCATGGCAACCCAAAATGAGCTGCACACTATCGAAAGCACGGTCCCATATGGAAAGCCAGCCACCATCAACAGAAAGCCATGAAGTTGGGTGAGAGAAAATGCCTCCAGTGTAGATTTGTGTGGCTGAAACGCCACCAAAAGCAGAGAGAACAGAAAATGCCATGGCAAAATGGAAGCCCATAAGCCAAACTACAGTGAACATGAAGCAAGAAACCGATTTCTTTTCCAGAGGCATTGAGTCTCTGATATCCTCCCCAACTCAACCACCTCCTCACTCTTCCTGGCCACTGGCAAGAGACCTGTATTTTGTAGGCAAAACCTTGAAAGGGTTCGGGGCAAGGGTTACTGCAGATAGGAGGTGGAAATTGCCTCTCCTTCCTGTCTTACCATCCTTAATGCAGTCATATTTTAAGCAGAAGACGAAGGTAATTCGTAAGTGTTTTTCACTAGATTATTAGTTTTGGTGTTGCTCTTGAATAAGGATGCTGTAAGGCTTTCGACAAAAGTATGAAAACATAAATCTGATGTCTATACAGTAATGATCTAGCAGGAAGACCCCAAACTTTAATTGCACAAGTCTTTAAGGCTGTGTAGTCCTTCATAGTTTGTGAGACTGGTAAGAAATTGCATCAGTTAATTGTGAAGAACATGTTCATTTATGCCAATAGTTACTATTCTCAGGAAGTCGTTGCAAAATTCATAGGCCATATATTTCAAATAGTGACAGTGTTGATTATACAAGAAATGGATTGTTTCTCCAGCACAAGGTCAAATGTTACACTGTCAAGGGTTTCTTAGCCAAGAGAATTCCTGATATAAGATTCATAACAAATCTAGAATGATATCACAAAATATCACATTCACTTGAGAGTGTGTAATGTCCCTTTTTCTGAACATCCAACTCATGGAGGCCAACTCAGTAGCCTAGTCAATTCCCATAGGCTACCGATTATTTGGATTGTTGAAGGTCACTCAGCTAAAAGGAGCAACATGTGAAAGTGATGGGGATTAATTAAAATTAAAAGTGACTATAGAGAAAAATGAGAAATTTTATAAAGTCACTTTATTAAAAAAGGGAAAACAAGGAGACCTATGGTATTCGGATGACCCATGGTAATTTGATAGCTCATGATTAATAAGGAGGGATCATCTAGATTCCTCACAGGTGCTCAATTGGAGAAGATTATTTGTAGGAGATCATGAGAGTTAAAGGAGAGTTGTTTCATCATTGCAGTGGCTCTAAACGTTCACTAGGGTGTCCATTATAATAATTCAAAGAGGCCAAATTCTTATTTGTGTAAGTCGAAAATTCTGGCGAGGTTGAATTTCTTTATGCAGGAAGAGGCCGAATTGTTGTAAGTCAAGTTCATTTGCAGGGGTTGAGTTTAGTTTGTGGCTATGTTGCATGAAACGTCTAGGATTCTTTTTCATGCCCATTTGGGATCCTGGAATTGGCCATGGCATACAGGTTCTAGATTGTATCTTAACTATGTAATTGGGGTTCTTCATGTTCATTTGGGATCTTGGAATGCAGGTTTGTATTGCATGGGGAGATGGAATTCATTTCCAAGGATGGTAAGAAAATAATCCTAAGAGGCATGACCAAGGGTGCCCCTAGAATTGCCATAGCCAAGCAAATGAAGTGCATGATCAAGGATGAGTACATATCTGCGACAACATAAAATGTGGGCAACACATGACCTAGCTTGAGAGCATTGTCTCAAATTGATTCCATCTTTTCTGAAAGGCCAGTAGAAGCAATCTTACCGAGGGATTATAAGCACAAGAAAGTTATCTAAAGTAGAGCGAGGTAGCTATTTACAGCTTGGAGATATATTTTATATGCTTAAGCAACAGGTGCCAGATGCCTGTCCAGGTGAGAAAAGACGGATAATGGAGATTGAGCCAATAAGGATAGAGCTTCAAAAAAAGGATAATCCATGGAGAGAGTATTGGGTGATAGATAGAACAAAGAGTTATCTTGTTTTCATCAGTACACTAGCTCCCTGTAACATTTATTCCTACATTATCAACTGTTATTTCAAGCGGGTGAGATCTTTTTCCATGCTTTCGTATCTTGAACATAATCCCAGTTTAGTCATGCAACAACAACTAGATCAATAGGATTGCATCACATGTGGCAAAAAGGAGAAATCTATGGACCAGGGTAATGCTTTATAGGTCAAATACCATTATAGAAGCCCGCTACAAACTTGGTAGATGGAGCATGTGACAACATATGGCAACACTTAAGTCCTTTGATTGGTAATCTTGCTAATACTTTGTGTCCTGAGGACTTTGCATTTGTCAATAGTTCACTATTGAGTAGCATAATATGGCTTATCACAGGAGAACTTCAAGTTGTACCTGAGACTCAGGAGAATCCTCATTTAATTATAAAATATGATGTGTTTGGAATCCTCCCTGAAGGACACATGGAATACGCTACAGAGGGGGATCATGCGGAGCTATGCTCTTCAACTTTACCAAGATTTTTTTATGAAATATGGTTTACATTTTTGTGGATTGCTTCAAGATATGGTAGAATGTGGCGATGATGTAGAGTTAAACAGGTTTGAGATGATACAACAGTTATATGCTGAAGCATTCTACAAACATGTTTGGGATCTTGGTATTGATATGCAAGGTATAGATTTCTTGATAACAAGCAATTTCGGGAAGGGAGGATTGTATGTCCCTTTTTTCGAACATCCACTTATGGAGGCCGACTCAGTAGCCTAGTCAATTCCCATAGGCTATTGATTAATTGGATTATTGAAGGCTACTTGGGTAAAAGGAACAACATGTGAAAGTGATGGGGAATAATTAAAATTAAAAGTGACTATAGAGAAAATGGGAAAATTTATAAAATCACTTTATTAAAAAAGGGGAAAACAAGGAGACCAATGGTATTCGGATGCTATGTCACACGGTTCGAGTTCGAGTTCGAGTTCGACAACGATTAAGTTCGATTCGAGTTCGAATTTTCCGATCAGGTTCGAATGAGGTTTGGCATTAGGTTCGACTATACATATTTTTCAATATATATATATATATATATATATATATATATATATATATATATATATATTTATATATATATGACAAAATAATAGAAAATTCAAAATCAATCCATAAACACATGAACACAAATTCTTATTAGTAAACATACATCAATAATGTAATCATTCTAACATCTAGTTAAATGTAAACATACACAATAGTAGTTTGCAAAAAGAAATGACATAATTTTCAGTCTTCAAAATTTAAATGAATGTCAAATACTAGTAATCTTTTAAAAAATCACATAATCAAAACATGATCAAAATTTAAACATACACATCATTGTAGGACATCTTCAAATTTCAAAATTTTAAACATCATCAAAGTCATAATATCATCAAAGTCATCAACACATGGAATTCCATCATTTGGCTCATCATCATCAATGCTAATATAATAAGGAAGTCATAAAGACCATTGCCAAATAGTTATAATCCATAAAATTGTTCTAGGAAATTCAAAAAACATAGATAGTCTATACTTATGGCCTACTAGACTCTAGTATGATAAAAAAGCTCTCAATCATCATGTGCATATGGCATAGTAAAGGCACTAGAATGGGGATCATCAAAGTCATCAATAGATGGAATTCCAACATTTGGATCATCTAGTGAATCACCATCACTGCTAATATCATCTTCTTCTGGCTCTAAATCAGCATCAAACCATGGCTCGTAGGAACTGGATGCATCTTTGGCCACACTACTCAAGGCCAACTTCAAATTACTGCGAACATAAACAAGGTCTTCCAACCTTGTAGACAATAATTTGTTTCTTTTCTTGGACTGGATATGGTTAAAGCTACTCCAGTTCCTTTCACAAGCAGAGGCACTTGATCCCTGGCTCAAAATACGAACTGCAAAACGTTGCAATTCAGGAGTCTCTGATCCATAAAACTGCCACCATCTCCCTGGAGGAATATTGGGCCTATCTTGTACTGCACTAGACCTTGCAAATATTCCCTCTTCCAACCTGTATGCTCGGAGCTGCTCTCTAATTCTCCTGCATTCTTCTTGATCAGGGACCAACCGTTCAACTGCATCATAAAGGCCATTCATGACTTCTGCATCATTTGTTCTTTCTATCCCAAAGAGTCTAGGATCCAAATAACAAGCTGCTGCATGTAAAGGACTATGCAACATCTTCCATCTTTCATCAATCATCTCCCATATTGCAATGTACTCATTTTCCTCATTATTAAAAGATTTTGCAATGGCTTCTTTAGCACGATCCATGCCCTCATAAACAAAACCCATGGAAGGGGTATCACTATCAACCATGCGAAGCATATCAACAATTGGTTCACATACTTTTAAGACCTTCTCAGCATTGTCCCAAAAAGCAGTCCCTAAAATCACCTGTTCCAACTCCTTTCCTTTAGCTTCCTTTGAAAGATGAGACTTTTCCCACTCATTGTTGCAAAAAACACCTCTTATACTCCCTTTTTCTTCAACTAACCTTTTGATAATAATGTAATATGTGGCAAACCTGGTGTCACAAGGCCTTAGCAACTCTCTAGATGCTTTATTCCTATACAAGCTCAATGTGAGTTGATGGTTAAATATGAAGTGAGAAATTTGTTTCCCCTTCCGAACTGTCTCATTAATCCATGGAAACTTTGCCAAGTCATGTAACAATAAGTCAAGACAATGGGCAGCACAAGGTGTCCAATATATTCTTCTGTATTTATCCATGACCATTTTTCCTGCTCCAACACAATTTGAAGCACTATCTGTTATAACCTGGACCACATTTTCTTCTCCAACCTCAAGAATAGCTTCCTCTAAAATCTTGAAAATAAATTCAGAGGTCTTCTTATTCCCTGATGCATCAACTACTTTAAAAAAAAGTACCCCTTTAGGGCAAGAAACCAACACATTAATAAGAGGTCTATGATTCATATCTGACCAGCCATCTGATAAAATTGTGCACCCTGTTTCCTTCCAAGAGTCTTTGATCTTCTGCAAATTGTTTGTAACTCTTTCTTTTGACCTCTTCAAAATAGTGGTCCTTATGGTCTCAGAACTAGGAGGGAGATATCCATTACCAAAACCTGCCATCATCTTATATGCGTTGATGAAGTAAGGGCTTCTTGCCACATTAAATGGAATTGCACATTCAAAAAACATATCACCTACAACATCATCAACTGTTTGTTTCTGCATGGGCTTCCAAAGAGTATTTAATGTGGCTGTCCCACTTGATTTACTGATCTTAGACTGAGATGAACCCCCAACACCAACCGTGCTTGAAGAAAATGCAGAGAATGAATTGTAATTCATTGCAATTTCTGTTTGAACACGTTGTCTTTTGTTTTCATTCATTTTCTTAGCCTTTTGTATATTGTCATAATCTTTCTGAAGTGTCTCCTTGAGCTCTGCAGACACATTCTTGCAACCTTCAACGCCACCTCCTTTGCCATTAGTGACAGACAGTAAGTGGTCCATGACTCTAGTTAAAGATCCAAAAAATTCATTATTACATAACTTGCATTTCAAATGCCTCCCATGAGGCCCATCCAATTTCTCCACATATTTCCATCCTTCTGCCGTTGACTTTGGAGGTGCCATGACAAATATGTCTGCATTTTTGTTGGCAATGGCATATTAAAATTCGAATTTAAATAAATGATAAAATAATGAAATTCAAATATAAATAAAACTTGATATCTTGATTAAAAAGTAAGAAGTAAAAAAAATCTATTGAATCACGCCTATTGAGTCAAAAATTATGAAATAATGATTTCTAATGCATGTCAAAAGGCTGTGACCTCTAGTTGTTTGTGTTGAGGCAGCGAAGGGGTTAGGACTTTTTAATATTCTCCAAAGGCTACAGCCTAGTATGATCTCATTTGTACACAGCCTAGTATGAAACTTTCGACTTGAAGTTGAAGCCTTGAAAGTTGAAGAGAATAAAATTATAGAACTAATTTATAATCAAAGAAAATACTCTACAAATTGTGTGACATTTAGAAAATGAAAGGTTTCTGGTATAATGTAACATCTGCAGCATGCTCTATCACTATGGGCCATCCAGAAAGCAGGGCATCAAAACAATGCCATCATAAACATGTCAAGGCTCAACATAATAAAATAGGCATTTAAATAACCTCCTATTGATCATCCAGTAATAACATTGCAATGGATGTAAATATTGAAAATAGGCAGTAAAACTTAAAAGACAGTCATGTTCAGCTGCCAGCCTGCCAATACTGTCTACTATCAAGATCAGAGTGCTGGATTGCTTGGTGCTAGTAGGCTAGTAGCTACTGCTAATTGCTAATTTGCTATATAACAGCCAATTGTTGAAATGTTGATTACATAACTAAGGCCTAATGAATGACTATTGTGTAATTTTGTCATTGCATAGGAGGTTAACTTTGCTATTTACAAATTACCATGGGGACCTGGGGTAGAATCTATAGACCTAAGCTTTAGGAATGATGCGTGATTCTGGTGTATTTCTCACTGTTTAGTAATGAATATAAGATGCAATTAAAAAGGAAAAAAGAAAACAACTACTTGATTTCATTCTGTATTGTTATGAAAAGTTTGGCTTGGAGTAATGAAATGCAGAATCTATAAACAGTGGTGAGTCGGTGACCACTTCTGAGTCTCTGACTAGATGGGCTGGTTCTCGTCAGGCAGTTCAGAGTGGACTTTTGAAGCTGAAGGGAGTGGAGTTACTGACACCTCTCTGACTTTTTAGGAGTAATTATGGAAGTTCACGTCTCTGGAGAAGATAGTAAAGAAGTATTTCGTATTGTTCCTTACACCATCGGCTCACTGTTCTTGAAATTCAGAGACAAGTATATAACCCTCAATCGGAGCAGGCAGATCATCACATCCTGGTCCAGGTTAAGTTCATTTTACATTCCAAATTTTGGAACTCTGTGATTTTGTAGATGATCAACAGCAAGGTTGGAAACTTTAAAGAAAATGAAACATACATGGTAAGGAGGTTGATGGCCAGTTTTGCAAAACTGTGTAGAGGCAGGCACCAACAAGGGGCATCTAAACTTTTCACTAAACTGAACTTACAGGGAAAGATTAGGGTAAAGCCTTTGAAATATAAAAAGAATCCTTTCAAATTTAAATTGTAGATATTTACATTTCCAAAACTGACAAAAAAAGGCCTCATAAAGTGACAGAAGAATTCCAACAGTGAGAAATCTAATGAAGGTTTTAAGGACTCAATCGATTGAACATGGGTATACTTTCAAGTTTCAACAGATTCAGACTCAAGCATAGAGGTGAAAGAGGCAGAAGGAGATGAATTGTAGGAACAGAGAGAGCTGCAGGGGAAACGCAACATTGAAAATGAATTTAGAGAGCTTCCCAAAGACTGGTGGCATCAGCATGTTGAATGTACAATACGCTTAGACACCTAAATATTAAGGTTAACAGAGATGCAAAGCTGAGTTAGAACAGGAATAACTCAACATTGAAGTTAAACTAAACCAGAAAAATGCATACCCCAAATTAGTCCAATCACACCAATCAGTTTAAATAAACAAATGTACAAGAAACAATCACAATAATAGAAATATACAGACAATCGGTAGCTGAAAAGTTGATACAGATTATGACTAAGTAAAATGAACTCTAGTTCTCACCCATTGCATAACACAAAAACAAATCAGGTGTACAGTGAGTAATACAATAGAACTCAACCAATTTTGATCATCATGAACCACTACTTGGTTGAGAGTCGAGACCAGAAAGTTAGAAACCAGTGCTTGACTGTACAGTGTAAAGGATAGATCTGGAAAACCAGTGCTCTGTCATTAATTACAAGGTGGAGATTTGGTCATTCAGGACAGTTGTTTACTTGGGTATTTCTAAACCAGGATTATATTGATCTATCAGCACCCAGTGCAATACTAATATCAAATAAATTACACACAGAAAATATGGAATAGGAAAATATGGCTGCTTTCTTGTTTATCCCTGTGGAAAACTACTGGCATCTGGCAGCTTTCACGTAAATATTATCATCCACTGTAAGAGATCTGCGTGACCATCTATTGAAGTGTGAGACCATCCACTCCAGATCGCAGTGATACTGAGTAGAGAGAGATCATGTCGAAGTTAGAGCGAGACTATCCACAGGGAGAGCAGGCCATAATACGTAGAGCGAGGCTATCCTGAGGTAGAGCGGGACTATGCCAAAATGCTACTGTGATGGTAAAAGAATGGGAGAAAGTCTCGAGCAAAAAAGCTTGCACATTTTACATATTTTGAATCTTTGATAGGAAGCCAAATGATATCAAAACACCCGCAGGACTATTTTAGATACACAAACCAAACAGTAAACTTACAAGTTACAAGGTGAGAGTGTAACTGAAAGCTGAGGAAATGGGCTGCGGGCAGTGGCACTGGAGTCTGGGCCAGCAACTCACGTCGACGATCCGGCAGGCCGCAGCAAGAGTCACGACTCACGATCCGGCACGGGCAGGCCGCAGCAAGACAACGGGCGACTCAGGACTCACGATCCGGCAGGACTCAGGACTCACGACTCACCACACTCAAGAAATTCAGAACGCGATTCACAGAATCAGTCACTCAGCAATGACAAATGAAACCAACAGCTTGTGCCAAATGCCTCCAACACGGTGGTTTTTAAAGAAATTCTTGGCGGGAAGAGATGAAGAAAACCGCGAATTTTGTGACCCAAGGTTTTCTCATAAACAGCCAACTAAAACCGCCGAAACCATCGAACCTAAAAAAACCCTTGAAATTCGCGTCAAACTGTTCAAGTTCGATTTCAGGTTCGTTTTTTTCAGGTTCGAATTCTTCAGGTTCGAACAGGTTCGGGTTCGTTCAGGTTCGCCTTGAGGTTCGCCTTTCAGGTTCGGCGAACCTGAACGAATTTGAAAAAAAAATTTCGGGTTCGGCGAATTTCGAACCTGAAGCTTCAGGTTCGCCGAACCCTGTGACTTAGTTCGGATGATCCATGGTATTTTGGTAGCTCATGACAATAAAGGAAGATTGGATCTTGCTATTGGGCATGTATTGGATATTTGGAATTTTGATTTAGAGGGCTCTTAGAGTTGTGTGTAAGGGTGTGAAACCCTAGTGGGAGATTAGCTTTGGTGGTGAGACTATCCACCCTAATTGATCAAGATTGGTTTCGGTGGTGAAACTATCCACCCAAGCTGGTCAATAAGGAGGGATCATCGGTGAAACTATCCACTCTAGCTGGTCAATAAGGAGGGATCATCCAGATTCCTCATAGATCCTCAATTGAAGAAGATTATTAATAGGAGATCGTGGGAGCTGAAGGAGAATTGTTTCATCATTGCAACAACTCTTATCCTTCACTGGGGTTGAATTATTTCATTGGGGCTGAATTGATTCATTAGGGCCGAATTGACTCATTGGGGAAAAATTTAACCAGTGGAGCGATTTTTATTGTGGACACTGTTGGAGCAACACTTTGAGGAAAGATTTTGGGGATCTGTGCAAAGGAGCATCATGCAGAAGGTTTACACGCAGGAAATTCAGCTAAGAGTCAGCTTGCAAAATGCTGAAAATAGGGAAAGTCGTTAGGCTTAGATTAAGGGTTTTTGCCCATGGTAATAGTTATTGCCCATAGTAAAAGTAGGTTGTTTGTCGGCTATGTGCACTAATGTAAATCAATCCATAGCAAATGGCTTCATAGATTTGAGTTTTTAGAAGTTAAAGCAGATAACACAGCGGGGGGCATTCTCACTCTCTGGAACCCCCAAAAAGTCAGAGTATTAGATGTAGAGGCATCCAGAAACTACTTATCAGTAGTCATTCAACCAGTAGGGGTTTCTGAAACCTTCCTAGTCACTAATGTTTATGGTCCTCAAAGAATAGAGGATAAGCTCAGATTGCTAGAATCCCTCACTGATCTCAGGGACAGGCAAAATGGTATCCCTTGGATCTTTGGAGGGGATTTTAATATGATCAAATCTCTTTCGGAAAAGAAAGGAGGTACCAGAGTGCTAAACAAAGACTCATTGGCGTTTCAATTGTTCACAGAGAACTTGAAATTTGTTGACTCAGACTCAGATAATGGACTCTTTACTTGGAACAACAAGCGAGGAGGGGAAGCTCAGGTGGCCTCTAGGTTAGACAGGTGTATGGAATTACATTGAGACCTACGTATAGGGTATATTAATGTTCTATAAGGATTTTGCGTTGTAAACTTGATGGATTAGGCTGGTGAGCCATGACAATTGCAATGTAATGATGAATTTTCAGAAGTAATACAAATTTACAAAAGATTTTTCGGCGAAGATCACATGAAACATCATTTGACAAATGATGTTTCAAGTGATCTTCGCCGAAAAATCTTTTGTAAACTTGATATGGATCACAGAAGCCTAAACTCTACTAGTAATACAAATGTTTGTTTGGTTCCATTGTTTACTATTGCACACAATGTTGTGGATGATCTGATGTATCTGTTATATTTTGTTAATGATTGATTTACTATGTGAATTAAGGGTATACATCAAATTAATTTTTTTTTTCTTCGAGAATAATAACGACAACATAGGGTCCATGTCTCCTTCATCACTGTAGAATTGTCGAGGTTCCTGCAGTCCCTCATAGATGCCTCGGGTGAGACTTCACCTGCTCGTAGGTCATGCCGAAAGGGCTGGTGTCTGAGGGGTTTTGTTGGTTGTTTCACTCCAAACCTAGGTCTGCCCTTTGCGTGCAAACAAATGGTTCCGTTGGCGGGACTAGGATCTGCGATTGAAGCGGATGTGGTGTTGAAAAGTGTAACTAGGTTCGGTCTTCATAATGACATGTGTAAATATGATTCTATGTAATTGATGTAAAGAAGAAAATAAAATTATTTTTGTAATGCTTGAATCATGGGTTTCATGATCAAGGAATTTTATTTTAGTTAAGGTTCCCATTATGAACCTTTAGGTTTTGTCATCAAGTCATAAAAGTCAAATTGAGTCAATGTCATGTATGAAGGACCCTTCTTGGGCATGTTACATATTTGTATTAGTCATTAAAAGAACAAAAAGGCCCTCCAAGACCAAGCCTAAGCACCTCCTACAAGTCGCCATCAAGAAGGAATAATAAAGATACTCCAAATGATATGTCAGCCCAGGAAACTGTCAAGTCGGCTTATTTACATTGGCAAACCACTATAAATAGGCAACTCGACCTCATTTCAGAAGAAAGTAATTCTGTCAAGGTCTGAAACAAAAAATAAGTGCGAAAATCTCATAAGAAGTCTCTCTCTCCAAGCGAAGAAGGAAAAACTAGAAGATGATTTGTTTGGGTCTGTTTTAGGGTTGATCTCCACTCACACGTGCGAGGAAAAGGAATGTCACTGTTGTAGAAAAGGGCTGAAGTATTCCTTACTATGCTAGAAGCTGAATCAAGAAGTATATAAGTCAGTTCATCAAGCCGAGTTGGAGAAGAAAGCCATTTAGTCCAAGCGAAGGAGATTAAGGGGTTAAATCACCATATATCTCTCACATGTGCTGCAACTAGGGTTTCCAAGGAGGCTGAAATAGATTGCAGGTCTGAAGCAGAGAAAAAGGGAGCTGAATTCTGAAGGGTAGCCAAGAAGGAGGAAGAAGCAGAGGTTTGACTATTGTTGACTCAAGCAAGAAGGATCTCATCAAGGAAGCTTTGTGTCTTGGTCTTGGAGTGGCAGCTAGGTCAAGGGTCTTGGTATTCGTCAATTGAAGTCTCTATAAGAAGAAAAATTCATTTGGGTTTTCCTCTCAATTGGGAGAGGTTTTGGCCTTGGCTGATAGCCTACATTGTGTGTCTCTTGTCTCTTTATGGTTTATGCATTGGTAACTGTTTGATGAAGAAGAACACTATAATAACATAAGTAAAAGAAGATCCTAATCTAAGAAGTAAAAAGCATTCACAAGCAGTTATCTATCATAGAGAAATCACCTAATTGCTATGCCCTAGATTTCTCAACATGGTATCAAAGCTAAGGTGACAAAGTCAAGGAAGGGCATCTTATCAAGGGACACTCAAGGATCAAATCTCGAGGAAGGCATCAAAGCGAATCTAGAAGATCATCTTGAAGTCAAGATCTACAAAAGAAGTATCAAAAACCCTAGATTAAAGAAGAAGTCTACACTAGAAAGAAGTCTTGGAATCCTCAAGTCATCTTAAGAGACCTCAAAGACTCTACTCAAGTTGAAGGATTTATACATTAAGTTCCTTTCTAGAGAAGCAAGACGAAGATCGTTGTCATCAAGATTCTAAGGCGATCTCTCTCTCATTGAAGCAAGCTTCTTACCATTGAAGACATCATCAAGAAGTCATCATTGATCATCATCATCAAAGACATCACCATCAAAGGATTTAAAGAAATCTCCCTCTCTGTGGGATCAAGGATCATTCTTGAAGAAAACTATCTTCATCAAGGAGAAGTTTTCTATTCTCTATATCAACATCAACATCAAGGAAGCAGTAAGTAGAAAGAGAATCCTATCAAGTAAGTATATCTATGTCCACATCTGAATCTGTCAAAATGTTTTTTGCAAGGAAAGCAACAAATTGGTTGGGGCTCCAAACTATCTTGCATGGAAGAAAATGACAGATCTGAATCTCATTGAAAATGAGGTTATGGAACATGTCAAAGGATCTTTCACCAAACCGGCAAAAGAAGATGCTCAAGCACTTGCAAAATATATGAAAGGGGAAGTTAGGGCTCAAAGGATTCTCATACAATCCATCAAGGATCCCTTCATTCCATATGTATCAAAACTAGAAACTTCAAAAGAGATTTATGACAAATTGGTAGAGTTGTATGCCGTAAGCATTGCTGGAGAAGTCGTCTCATTAATGCAAGAACTCTACAAGCTAAAGATGTCAAGAGAAGAAGGAATAACCTCATACTTTATGAGGATATCTGAAATCAGGGATCAACTACAAGATCTGGGAGAAGTCATGTCTGATAGAGAAATGACTACAGTTGTACTAAATGCACTACCGGAGGAGTGGGGTAACTTTACTTCAAGTATTTATGGGAAGAAAGAAGCTACTCCATTCCAGGATCTATGGTCACTATGCAAGATTGAAGAATCTAGGCTAAAGGCCAAATTTGATGTAGGATCAGGTGAGCAAAATCAAGCTTATGCTACAATGACAAGAAGAAAGGGAAAATTTGGAAAGTCTGGTTCTCAGAAAAAGAAAAGGAACATGGCTAAGATTCAATGCTATGGATGTCAAGAATATGGGCATTACAAAAGAGATTGTCCTAAGATCAAGAAGGACAATAACAAAAGAGGAAGAGAAGAAGCCCATATCACTGAGGAAGTAGAGGAAGTTGAAAAGAAGAAATCCAAGAAAGAGGAAGTAAAATATCTCTATTATGATTGAGATAGTCTTCCTCTCCTAGCTCTTTTCAAATTCTTTTTTCAAGTCTTCCTGTTGTAAAGTATAGCTATTAGGAACCATTAGAACCATTAGAAGCAAGAGCTCCTGACATCATCATAGGGAAGCATGAATGATAATTGAAGTATTATATAGCTCTTGGAAACCTCATTCGAAGCATTTAAGGGAAGTCATCTGGTACAAGGCTCATCATGCATCTGTCAAAAGGAAACATCTGCTGGATGAGGATACTCAAGGTCCTCTATTGGAACCTTCGTCGAAAGGATCACCAATCAAAAGGAAGCAAGGGTTTCATCAAGAATTCCAACTTGTGGAATTTATGGGATGGTGGTATGATGATAGAAAAGGTGAAGGAGATCATGGGATTGAAGTTCCTTCAATCAAGGAAGTTGATGAAGGAAGTCTAAGATGACCTAAAGGAAAATGAGGTATGCATGCTTGTGTTCGATGTTGTAGAGTCATGTCATACGGTTGCAGGTAAACATTGCTAAATGCTCTATCTCGAGAGTATGATCACAAGAAAGGATCTCCTCCTTTCAAAAGGATGCAGGAAGACATGAGTCACACATTGTCTAGATGAAATCAACATAATATGCCCTCATATGAAATATGAGGTGGTTGACAGTGATTGGAGGAACTTTGATTAAAAGTTCCTGGGAAGAAAATGTGTGAAGAAAGAAAGGAAAATATCATGAACTATGCAACTATGGAAAAAGGCAATCAACATCCAAGGACTGAGAGATTTGAATATGATATCTCCATGAAAGATATGAAGACTTAGATGAAGTCTGAAAAGGAAAGAGATCCTTGACAATATATATCTTCGGGAGATGTGTCAATGTGTATGCAAGATGCTGATGCAAGCTAGAAAATGTCATGATGAAAGACCATCACAAAGGTAATTTTGATTTAATGTTCATTCCTTTATTTTTGAACAATATCTAGATGGGCTTATGTAGGGTTGCCAAGGGAAGATCTATGTATATCTTCCAACCATAATGTCCATGTAGTAGGATAAAAGATCCTTAAGGGAACATGGCGTGAAGAAGGGAACATGGCATGAAAAAAGCCAGATAGGAACTGATGGATCACTTTCCGATGAAAGGAATAATGACATGACTAACTCATGGATGAAACTGATGGATGGTCTGTGCTCTACGAAGAAGTCCCAAAAACATGGAGACTCTTGAATAAAGAAAAGAAGTTCATGACATTGTGAGGAGGATAGGGAAAATTTTAAGAACCCCCCTAAATTTATAAATATAATAAATGGGCGAATCTCCATGGTATATAGGAAAAATGGAAGGCGATTTTATCAATAATATAATATGTATATATAATTTTTTGGCGAATCTCTCACCAGGCATGGCGAATATTTTACTCAATTATAAAATCTTGTAAGATCTTGGCAATTCTTTCACTAAATAATAAAACTTTGTAAATTCCTAGTGAATCTTAGCATAGGTCCCATTTAAATAGGCTACATTCCAGGTGAATACCATGGGTCAATACCATGTGCCATTTTGGTGAATACCATGGGTCAATACCATGTGCCATTTTTATTTTTATTAATTCTAATATTAGGGTTAATAATGGTTTTTTGCATGGTATTAATAACAATCGAGTCCATGGTATTTGTCCCATAGTATTTTGGCCATAGGTTTCACCTAAATATAACCCATTTTTTGAGTGTTCGTAAATATAAGGTGAATTATGGAGTAAATATAAAAAAATGTTTTATTTGTTTACCATACCTCTCGTTTATTTATATTTTTATTAATTTACTATACCTCTTTTACAAATATGGTATTTGGCCCATAGGATTCACTTAAATAAAACCTCTTTCTTGAGCCTTCATAAATAGAACGAGGGTTATGGACTAAATATAAAAAGAGGTTTTATTTATTTACGATACATATAGTTTATTTATATTTTTATTTATTTACCATACCTTTTGAGTAAGTATAAAAAGACGTTATATTTATTTACCATACCTCCACTTTACTTATATTTTTATTTGTTTACACCCTTACATGTATATAAGGTGACTTATGGAGTAAATATAAAAAATGTTTTATTTATTTACCATACCTCTCATTTATTTATATTTTTATTAATTTACCATACCTCTTTTATAAATATGGTATTTGGCCCATAGGATTCACTTAAATAAAACCTATTCTTGAAAATGGGCGAATGGATTCACTTAAATAAATTATAAAACCTATTCTTGAAAATGGGCGAATGGAAGGTTGTAAGTCCTAATTTCAAGGGCTAAATTTACCTTCTCTACCCTCTCCCTTAAAATAAGGTGGGCTATTTGAGGTGATTTGTAAAAATGTACTATGATACAAAATATTCGCCCACTAAAAATTTAAAACCCCTTAATTTCGCCAAAGGGCGAACATTCGCCCCTAAAATTATCCTTGGAGGAGGAGTTCTTCAAGTTGTTGGTTGTCCCATGATCCATCATCTCCAGCTAAGGAGCTACTGCAGGTCCCTAATTAAGAGGGAGCCTAGAAACAAGTTTCTTACTTGGTAGAAACTTGGAAGCAAATTCCTAAGCCAAGAGGGAGCTTAGGTACATTCCTCCCGTAGGAATGAGTACATCCTTTCATTGGAATAGGTATGTCCTACCTGATTAAGAGGGAGAGATAGACACATCATTCTTGTCTTCACCGGGGAAGACAAAATGGAGGATTTGGTAAACATCTGGCATCCGATGCTCTTTGAGGATGAGTTAGGGCATCCAAGATAAGAGTAGTCGTAGAGGGCCGATATTTTTTAAGGACTGGGAATCCAAGATAAGAACAGTCCTGGTGGAACACACCCTGAGAACCTGGGTGGGGTATGTTTCGAGAGAGACAATGATGAGGGTGTCTATACATCATTGGTCTCGCAAACATTGAGCTCAGATCTTGTGGAGAGATAGAGCTGTTAGTCAAGGCCTTGCTATGTGACAATGCTGGTTGATATGATGCTATATAGATGGGTTACCAATCTGACTCTTCTTATGAGAATTCTTCATATTGAGAATTACGAAGTACCATTATGAATACCTCCCTAGTTAAGAGGGAGTGTTGAAAAGTGTAACTAGGTTCAGTCTTCATAATGATATGTGTAAATATGATTTTATGTAATTGATGTAAAAAAGAAAATAAAATTATTTTTGTAATGCTTGAATCATGGGTTTCATGATCAAGGAATTTTATTTTAGTTAAGGTTCCCATTGTGAACCTTTAGGTATTGTCATCAAGTCATAAAAGTCAAATTGAGTCAATGCCATTGTCATGTCCCTTCTCAAACACATTTGTAACAAGGTGTTTCCACACATTTTTGCACAATTTTGGCTTAGGCAAAGAATGCAACATTTTCAACTTAGGGACTTAGGAGGAAATTTGACTTAATTTGGTTGCTAGTGG
Source organism: Pinus tabuliformis (assembly GCA_031772625.1). NCBI lineage: Eukaryota > Viridiplantae > Streptophyta > Pinopsida > Pinales > Pinaceae > Pinus > Pinus tabuliformis. The sequence continues at coordinate 1,107,011,809 of CM062817.1, read as the reverse complement.
AAGGTGGGAGCCACTCACATGGGAATTCGAACTAGGTCATTCGAATGGTTTGGAGGGAATTCAAAGGGCTGGATGGAGGGGCCCACATGAGGCAAGGAAGGCCCACAAAGATAAAGGGAGGAGAGAGTTCTCATTTGGATTCATTCTTACACCTTGTAATCAAAATTACTTGACTTTTCGCTTTGCTGTTTAGCTGAGTCAACTGTCTGTTTAGCCACGAATCTCTCAAGCAGGAGTTTCAACCTCTACTTCGGGGGACCATTCGTGCCCACCCTAGAGAGGCAGTTCCATAAGTATTTTAGGAGTTCGGGAGTGTGTACAACACTATCATTCAGCCACAACTGGGAGTGCGTATTTTTGGCTAGCTGGCGAATACACAGGGGGAGTTTGGAGCTATCAGATATCAAGCATTTGCCAGGAGAGTTAGAGGATTGGGAGAGCAACAAAGGGCCAACCTTTCTTGTGATTTTTGGAGCCAATAGAGCCAACATCCCAGCAGTTTGATTTACAGTTACTCGGGGCCTGCGCAAAGAGCCACCACTAGGCTCACGTGGGAGTTGGAGGAAGGAATTGTAGAGTTGGAGCTGGCCGGGAGAAGTAGGAGATCACTTGGAGGGCCATTTGAGGAGGATTGCTGGAGTTGGGAGAGCAAAGATTGACAGGATCAGTCACAGCAACAAAATTCGAAATTGGAGGAGGGCCAAGCTGTGAAAGGTCAATTTTTGAAGGTTGGAACCAAGGGAAACCCTTTCTGGGTTTTGGGCAAGGATCACACTCTTGAAAATTATAGAATTTTCTGGGCAGATCTAAGGGGCCAAACAGGGGTCCCAACTTAGCCAACAACTAGAGGAGCTAAGGGGAATTTGGGCCAAAATTCCGAGGTCAACATTTGGCCAATTCCTTCGTGGGTTTTTTTGGGTTTAGGCCAAGGAGCAAGGAGTTGAAATCTCATAATTTTCTGAGCACGGGAAGTAGTGATTCCAGCCCTTCGAAGTCAGTAGACAGAGCAGTTTCTTGGGGCATTGTAGTTCAATTTGGTGTTGCAGTTATAGCAGCCATTAGTTCAACATTTTCTCTCCTGTGTTTTGTCAAGCTTGTCCATTGAGACAAGCCCAGGTGCACCATTCTATTTTACTATTGTATTTTTCTCTTGAAGAAGTAATAAAATGGCTCAACGATTCTCTATTTCCAGTGTTTCCATGGTTGTTTAATGTATATTTCGTTTTTCTGATTGCTGGATTGTTTGCATGCTTTGTATATCACTTACATTCCTGTTTAGGATCATTACAGCCATGTATGAAGGACCCTTCTTGGACATGTTACATATTTGTATGAGTCATTAAAAGTATAAAAAGGCCCTCCAAGACCAATCCTAAGCACCTCCTACAAGTTGGATTCAAGAAGGAATAATAAAGATACTCCAAATGACATGTCGGCCGAGGAAACTGTCCAGTCGACTTATTTACATTGGAAAACCACTATAAATAGGTAGCTCGCCCTCCTTTCAGAAGCAAGTAATTCGGTGAAGGTCTGAAGCAGAAAAGAAGTGCGAAAATCTCATAAGAAGTCTCTCTCTCCAAGCGAAGAAGGAAAAACTAGAAGTCGATTTGTCTGGGTCTGTTTTAGGGTTGATCTCCACTCACACGTACGAGGAAAAGGAGTGTCACTGTTGTAGAGAAGGGCCGAAGTCTTCCTTATTGTGCTAGAAGCCGAATCAAGAAGTATATAAGTCATTTCATGAAGTTGAGTTGGAGAAAAAAGCCATTCAGTCCAGGCGAAGGAGATTAAGGGGTTAAATCAACATACATCTCTCACATGTGTTGCAACTAGGGTTTCCAAGGAGGCCGAAATAGATTGCAGTTCTGAAGCAGAGAAAGAGGGAGCTGAATTCTGAAGGGTAGCCAAGAAGGAGGAAGAAGTACAGGTTTGACTGTTGTGTTGAAGAATCTTGGGCAATTAGGTGTAGTGTGATTCTTCTTGACTTGATAACAAGGCACTTTTACAATTATCTTAGCTTGATCTTCTTCTTATTATTAGTGTGTGCATTTCATCAAATTGCTACCAAAAACATAAAGACAAGAACACAAATGTTGGCTCTCTGCTAGGGCCAAAACCTCTCTCCTCTTGAGAGGAAAACCCTTTGATAAGTTTTCTCTTATTGAAGCTTCTTTCTTGATCAATGCCATACCCTAGACCCTTGACTAGAAGATCCTCCAAGCACAAGTCAAGTCCTTTTCTCTGCACTATGTTTTCTCGACACTTTGTTCACCTCCTTCCGGCACTTCATTTCCTAGCACTTCGTTCTTCTTCCGACACTTCGTTCTTCCTTAGTGTGACAACACTACAACCCTAATTCTTGCACGTGAGAGAGGTACCCTAGAGAATTAGGGTCCTTTTTCCTTCGATAGAGAGAGTTTTCTTTGCTTGGCTTGAGAGGCCTTGTAGGCTTAATTTCTGACCCAAACAATGATGAACATGTGACTATGACCTTACTGCTGATATAACTGCAGACTGTCCTATCCTTTCTCGCACGTGTGACTTTATTGACCCTAGAAAACAATCCTTTCCACTTCGACTTTTCTCCTCCTTCCTTCGCTGCCCTAGAAGACCTCTTCTTCGTTCTTTGTTACCCTTTTTCTAGCCTCTTCTCTTTGCAGATTTCAGAGCTACTTGGTTGACGTTGTAATGGAGTGGACAACCTCTATTTATAGAGGACTGTTCCTCCTTTTAGGCCGACATGTAGACTGTTTGCAGGCCGACTTGTTATGCTTACTTTGGATGGTTTCTTTGGTGGTGTCACATGCTTGAAGGAGACTCTTTGATGGTGCCTTTGCATAGGAGGGGATTTGACTTAGCTTGGAGGTTATTTCTTTGACTCTTATACACAATGGAACATACCCTTAAGGTCTTTAACATTATTCTTTTGACCTTTTGATTTACCTATAGCACTTTAACATGTGCTAGACCTACTTCAATGAGCAAGAAATTCATTGATATATATTATAAAAATAATATTTCTTTTCTTGAATAAATATGAATATCAAAAGTACATTTATGAAGAACGAACCTAGTTACATTTCCTTCAACACTCCCTCTTAACTAGGGAGGTATTTATACAATATTACAAGGTGTTTGGCTATGTTTCAGTGTTGAAGAATTCACATAAGAGAAATAAGATTTGCAATCCATCTATTATAGAATCATATTAATCAACATTGTCATAGTGTAAGGCCTTGACTAACAACTCCGTCTCTTCATGAGATCACGAGCTACAATGCTGGCGAGACCAATGATTTATAGACACCTTCATCATTGTCTCTTAAGGTACATACCCACCCGGGTGTTCACTGAGTATGACCTTCTAGGACTATTCTTGTCTTGGTTTCCTAGCCCTCAAAGAATATCGGTCCTCTTGCATACTCTTGTCTTGGATGCCCTACACATCCTCAAAGAGTATTAGATGCCAGATGATTAACTAATCCTCCCATTCTTTCTTCCAAGTGAAGACAAGAATGTTGTGTCTATCTTGTGTTTACATTTCCATTCATGGCCTTCATCTAGACTTACGATTGTTAGTCCTGGTCTAGTGCATGATACGTGAAATGGAAAACACAATTGTCACTCCTTTGTAATTGGGGGTGATCCAAAACTCCCTCTTGATCAGAGACCAATCAGAGCTCCCTTTTAATTAGGGACTCTTTCATTCATCATCAACTTCTTCTTTGTGGGTCCTTGAGCTGCTTGATCTCCTTCCTTTCTTTGATGTCATGAAGTCTTTGTTCGAACTTCTTCTAGGTAGGGCACCATCCATCAGTTACTTTCCTTCCTAGTTTGTCATGTTATTGCTTCCTTCGTGGAAAGTGGCTTTCTTGTTATACATTAGGATTTCTTGTCATCTGGCTACTCCTTTGTCCTCTGTCCATGCTTTGAGATACTCTTCACATGGATGCTTTGTTGTACTTGCTTTTTTACATGCTTCGATCTAGTAGCCCATCGTGACTTCATCTTGATATTGCTTCAACATTGCTTTTTCTTTTGCTGGATGGCTTCTTCATCACGACATCGTTGTAGAGTAGAATCAATTATCTGCATGTTTCATATCTCCAAGGCCTTCATAGGTGTCAAGGGTGCTTCCTTCCTTTGTCAGAGTTGTCCTTCCTTTTTTCGGGAGTTATCTTCAAAGTGTCTTGTTAGATAGTGATTCTTGGTGATCATGGTGTTCTTCACATGCTTGATCTCTTTCTTCATTTGCTTCTCTTTGGATAAATTGGTCAACCATCTTATGCTCCTTGAGAGCACTTCTCCATTGCTTTCTTCCTGGACTAGTCAACATTTCTTCTTGCTTCTTAGTCAGCAATCTTATACTCCTTATGTGAGCATATTCTTTTGTTGACCTTCATTGCATTGTAGTACATGCCTTCGAGCATGTCCTTGGTGAAAGAGATTCTTTCATACTTGACCATGTTATAGAACTATTCCCATGACTCAATATGATAACATGACTAAACTTTGATGCATACATACCTCATCTTGATTCTCCTTTGATCATCTTAGCTTCATTTGGTTGTCCTTGGTGTGGATCTTCTTGCTTCATCTTAGCTTGCCTGCATATCATCCTTTTCTTGAATCCCATGAATGGGATTCCCAATGAGACATCTGCTTTGGTTCATGAACCTTCTTTTGAAGATTCCATCATAGGATCTTAAAGACCCTTGCCTTGCAAATGTTTCTTTTCTTTTGATGATAGATGTCTTCTAAGATTCTTAATCATGATCAATCTTTTTTCATCGTGGATAAGGTCCTATACTAGGTATGCTCCTTCTACATGAATATCTTGAGCTATATCTACCATGCTCCTATATTCTAGAAGATATTTCTAACCATGCATTTTATTCTCATTATAAATGCTACTTCTTCATGAGTATCGAGAACTCTATGTACTTCATGCTTCTAGATTCTAGAAGATGTTTCTAGTCATGCAATTTTATTTTGTTCCTACATGCTCCTATCCTACTCAAAACCTTGAAAGAAGACTTGAAGTAAAGAGTTTGACTTAGTCATAGTAGAGATCCGGAGGATCTTCCTTCTTTTGCTTCTTTTCTTCTTCTTTCACCTCTTGAGTCATGTGAGCTTCTTCCCTCTTTCTTTTGTTGTTGTTGTCCTTATTAAGCTTAGGACAATTCCTTTTGTAGTGTCCATATTCTTGACATCCATAGCATTGGATTTTGGACATGTCTTTGTTGTTTGTTCTTCGTGGACCAAATTTGCCAAATTTACCCTTTCTCTTGGCCATGGTAGCAAATGCTTGCTCCTTTGATCCCACATCTTCCTTTGCTTTAAGTCTGGTTTCCTCTGTCTTGCATAGAGACCACATTTCACTGAGTGTGGTTGCTTCCTTCTTGGCATACATGCTAGATGTAAAGTTGCCCCAATTCTCAGGTAGAGCATTGAGTACTACATTTGTCATTTCTCTGTTAGACATGACTTCCCCAAGCTCTTGAAGTTGAACTCTCATCTCAGAGATCTTCAGCTATTCCTTCCTTTGATATCTTCATCTTGTACAATTCATTCCTTAGAGATATCACTTTTCCGACTGTGGATATCGAGAATAGCTCTACTAGCTTATCATAAATTTCTTTTGATGCTTCAAATTTGGAGACATAAGGAATGAGAGAGTCTTTGATGGATTATATTAGAATCCTTTGAGCTCTTGTCTCATCCTTATTATACTTGGCTAAGGCTTGAGTTTGTTCCTTAGCAGGGATAGTGATATTCCCTTTGACATGTTCTAGAAGTTCATTCTCCTTGAGAAGTAAATCAATCCTCTTCTTCCATGCAAGAAAGTTATTGGTACCTACCAATTTGTTGCTTTCCTTGCAAAAAGACATTGATGTATATTCAGAAGGGGACATATACTTACTTGATAGATTTTGAAATGTAGTTGACTTCTTTTCTCCTTGAAGTCTTGATGGCTTGCTTTCCTTGAATCTTGATGTTCCTCAAGATGTCTTCTCCAAGTGGGCTTGCTTGATGATGAGACTTGCTTGATGATTTGTGGCTTGATGTAGGTCCCTCTTTGATCTGCTCTTCTTTGTAGGTGCCTTTATATAAGGCTCTTCTTCTCCTTGAGTGGATTTGGCTTGATGCTTCAACCTTGTAGATGCCTTTCCTTGTTGTGTCACCTTAGCTCCGATACCATGTTGAAGAATCTTGGGAAATTAGGTGTAGTGTGATTCTTCTTGACTTGATAGCAATTTGTGAGGCACTTTTACAATTATCTTAGCTTGATCTTCTTCTTATTATTAGTGTGTGTGTTTCATCAAATTGCTACCAAAAACATAAAGACAAGAACACAAATGTTGGTTCTCTGCCAGGGCCAAAACCTCTCTTCTCTTGAGAGGAAAACGCTTCGGTAAGTTTTCTATTATTGAAGCTTCTTTCTTGATCAATGCCAAACCCTAGACCCTTGACTAGAAGGTCATCCAAGCACAAGTCAAGTCCTTCTTTTCTCTGTATTATGTTTTCCCGAAACTTTGTTCACCTCCTTCGGCACTTCGTTCCCTAACACTTCGTCCTTCTTCCGGCACTTGTTCTTCCTTAGTGTGACAACATTGCAACCCTAATTCTTGCACGTGAGAGAGGTACCCTAGAGAATTAGGTTCCTTTTTCCTTCGATAGAGAGAGAGTTTTCTTTGCTTGACTTGAGAGGCCCAGGCCTAATGTTTGACCCAAACAATGATGAACATGTGACTGTGACCTTATTGCTGATATAACCGCAGACTGTCCTATCTTTTCTCACACGTGTGTCTGTATTGACCCTAGAAAACAATCTTTTCCACTGCGGCTTTTCTCCTCCTTCCTTCGCTGCCCTAGAAGACCTCTTCTTCGTTCTTTGTTACCCTTTTTCTAGCCTCTTCTCTTTGCAGATTTCAGAGCTGCTTGGTTGACGTTGTAATGGAGTGGACAACCTCTATTTATAGAGGACTGTCCCTCCTTTTAGGCCGACTAGAAGGCCGACATGTAGACTGTTTGCAGGCCGACTGATCTGATAATCACCCTATGAGTGACCTCAGTAAAGATTTATTTAACAGGAGGTATTACAGACTCATGTGCTGGTGTGTGTGTTCTGTGTTATTGAAACAACAGATCGATCAGATTGCCAATACACAGACATTTTGAATGGAGAGACAGCAGAGAAATGTAGTAAGCAAACACAAAGACACAAGCAATTTTTAATAAGGAGTTCACCCTATTCTCCAGGGCTACGTCTCCGGTCCAGCTTCAGTGGTGGCCTTGTTTTATTATGTCTTTGAGTAGAGAAATTACAATACAGGGACTCAATATGAGTTCTCTTGAAGCAGATTTTTGCTTGGCAGGGTGGTTCTTGGATTCCCTAAGCCACTTAGAGTACACAGACTCTTGTTCTTCCTACCTACTCTGTGACCCTCGGTCTACAGTGGAAAGAGCCAACTGTGATGCTCAATCCGGACAGATCCCTCTATGGGAAGGCTTGATTCTTCAAGCTCTCTGGTGCTTAATGCTGCCTGTGGTCAGCTCGGCCCTCTGTCTCCTCTGCTTGGCTTTACTGCTCTCTGTGCTCAGTCCTCCTCTCGGTGTTCACTGTCTCTCTTGGTCACTTGGACTCTTCGAGCTGAATCTCCCTTCTGATCTCTCCCATTCGACTGCCTTCGTTCATGGTTTTAGTCATTCGATCCTTGGCTTGTTCGTTTCCTCTTCTTCCTGCGTCGATTCCCTTGTCGCCTGTGTGCTTGGAATTCCCTGTTCGGCGTCAGCATAACGCTCAGGAAGTAGCCACGTGTCTCCATCGGAACTGCGCCAGCCCGCTTGTCGATTCGTTGCTTTCTCCACCGTGGCGGTCAACGGATTCCAAATCCTCTTAAATCGCGGCTTTATCCCCTATCAATTCCGCTCTGTCTATCAGGGCAATCTCAGCCGTCCGATCTGGGCTCCTCCAGATCCAACATCATTTGCACGTCGAGCATGGTTGACTTGCTCGACCGATAACACGCGATCGCGGCGGTTTCTCTCTCTCCTTCACTGCCACGCGTCGATCGTTGATTGTGATCGCTTCGCTTTCTCCAAAACCTCTTACCGTTCAAGGGCATCCCGATCAAACCGCCGGTTTCCAGGCCGTGGGTCCCACCATCATACATTGGCGCTTTTTCCTTTTTTCGCCCGCGGTCCTCTGGCTCCCCGATGTGACCGAGTGCTTAAGCCCTACCATTTCGGCCCTGTTTGCCCAACAACGCGCATCGAAAACCAACTCCTTTTCCCATTCCGGGGCTCCCAGGGGCTATTTTGACCTCCTGCACAGTCTCCATGGGCCTCGGTCAGCGCGCTTTGACCGAGGTCCTCGTCGTTCCACGCCGGCTGCCATGGCCACTGGTTCAGGGTGTTTTCGATTGCTGTTTTGGATTCTTCAAGGATTTGTTCGACCTGTTTTAGTCACGGTTCTATGACAGTCGTTTATGGATCCGATTCGGATCACGACCTCCCAACTGAAAAGCTTTTGGACCACCAAAAGTTGGTTTTCTTTTAAGCATCGACTAAGTGAGGAAATTGCTGTCTCACTTGTCCAATCTCAATCCACTTCACATTGCTCGGCTTCGAACCTTTAAGCCCAATTCTGAGGTATTCCACCTGTCCACTACACGTCGTCCTTACCTTTCTGTCCAACACTGTATCTTCCTGCAGCTCATTAAGATATTCCAGTAGTAGATCATCGATAGAAGGCAATTGACTCTGCTCTTCAGGGTCCTCAATCATTGAAGGTTCAAACAATCTCAAGCAATCTGCGTTCACGACTGAGTAGATGTGCATGTAAGCTGGCAGATCAAGGCGAAAAGCATTTTCACCAATCTTCTCAAGTATCCTGAAGGGTCCATACCTGATAGGTTTTAGCTTCTTACCTTCACCTTGCATCCTGTCCTTGCTGATATACAGCCAGACTTGGTCTCCAACTTGAAAACTATGCTCCATCCGATGCTTATCATGCCTAGCCTTGTACTTGGCCTGGCTCTTTTCCAGCTGTTCCTGTACTGCCTGGTGGATCTCCTGGATCTGTTCAATGAACCTAGTTGCTTTGTCCACATCACTATGTCCATCGACCATGGTATCTTTACCAAAGGCAAAATCCAAGGGAGACCTTGGTATGAAACCAAAGCAGGTCTCAAAAGGAGATCTCTGTGTAGAAGAGTGTTTGGCTCTATTGTAAGCATGCTGCACATAGCACAAGTGCTCATCCCAAAGCTTAGGATGTTTGCTGCAATATCCTCTCAGTAACCGGATCATTGTCCTGTTTACTACTTCTGTCTGGCCATCTGTTTGTGGACGAAAAGCTGTGCTTTTCTTTAATTTGGTGTCCATTAGTTCCCACAGACTGGACCAAAACTTCCCCATAAATCGGGTGTCTTGATAAGATATAATAGAAGTGGGTAATCCAAAGTGAACCCATACATGTTCAAAGAATAATTTTGCAGTTTGTTCAGCTGTAATCTGTTTGCTACAAGGTATCAAAATACACATTTTGCTGAACCTATCCACAATGACATATAGATAATCATGACCTTTCCTAGACTTAGGCAGTCCTCCAACAAAATCCATGGAAATGCTCTCCCAAGGGTGAGAAGGAACTGGCAATGGAGTGTACAGGCCTAGTTTTCTATTACTGGGCTTGCTTTTAGCACACATGGCACACCCCTTTACATATCTAGAAACTGTCTCACTCATTCTTGGCCAATAGCAGAACCTTTGCAGCTGTGCAACTGTTTTACTTACCCCAAAGTGATCTGATATCAGAGAAGTGTGTGCTTCCCTAATTATCTTTTCTCTCTCAGTTTGTGGAATGCAAAGTTTCCCACAATGATATAAGAGTCGGTCTTTCACATGATAGTCCAATTCTTCTACTCTCTTGCCTTGACTCAAAGTTGCATATACATCTTTAAAGTCCACGTCCTGAGCATACTGTTCTATGTAGCTTTCATGTAGTACAAAATTATGCTTAAGGATGGTAGATGCATTTATAATGGGTCTAGATAACATGTCTGCAACCTTGTTATGTATGCCCTTTTTATATCTGATGACTAAATGAAACTGTTGTAGAAAACCCATCCATCTGTAATGTCTTGATTGTTGCAACTTAGTTTGGGAGTGTAGATATTGAAGTGGCTGATGATCAATATGTATTACTGTTTCTTTGCCCATTAAATAATGTTTCCACTTTTTCACACTCTGAACTAATGCATACAATTCTTTATCATAGGTAGGATAGTTAACTACTGCAGGATTAAAAGTCTCAGAATGATAACATATGGGTTTACTGTGCTGTGTCAACACTGCTCCCATGGCATAGTCACTGGCATCAATTTGTATCTCAAATGGTCTCTGTAGATCTGGCAGTGCCAGTACAGGCGCTGTACTAATTTTGTCTTTCAAGGTGTCGAAGGCTTTCTGCTGTTTGCCTCTCCACTGAAACACCTTGTTCAATCCTATCAAAGCATGTAAGGGAGCTGCAATGGAGGAAAAGTTTGAAATGAACTTCCTCCAATACTGTGCTGCTCCTAAGAAGCTTCTCACTTCTGTAGCAGACTTGGGTTTAGGCCAGTTTACAATCACTGCCACTTTAGAGGGATCTATTTTCAATTCACCTCCCCCTACTATATGACCCAAATAATTTAGAGAGGTTTTGCCAAATTCACATTTTGAGAGTTTAACATAAAGTTTTTCTCTTTTCAAAACATCTAATGTCTGCTTAACATGCTTCAAATGTTCTTCCCACGTTTTACTAAAAATCAGAATGTCATCTAGATACACAATAACAAAATCATCAAGAAAAGGTCTGAGTACATCATTCATTAATCTCATGAAAGTAGCAGGGGCATTGGTCAAGCCAAAGGGCATAACCAGCCATTCATACAATCCCTGCTTTGTTTTGAAAGCAGTCTTCCATGCATCTTGCTCTGCAACTCTGACCTGATGGTATCCACTGTGCAAATCCAGCTTGGTGGAATAAACAGCTCCCTTCAATTGATCTAAAAGATCATCTATGCGAGGAAGGGGATAACGATTTTTGATCGTTATTTTATTCAGTGTTCGGTAATCAATGCACATTCTCCACGAGCCATCTTTCTTTCTCACCAAAACGATTGGTGACCCACATGGTGATGTGCTAGGCCTGATGAACCCTTTCTTGAGCAACTCGTGCACTTGCTTCTTGATCTCAGCATTCTCTAAAGCAGATAATCTGTACATCCCAATGTTAGGCAAAGGAACATCTTGCTGCAAAATAATATCATGTACTATTTCCTTTTTGGGTGGCAGACCTTGAGGTTCTTGAAACAAGACATCATACTCTGAAACAATATTTTCTATATCAGCTTGCTGATCAGAATTACAGCCCTCAAATACATCAGTTTTATCAGTTTTCTTTTCTTTTACAACCATTAGTAAGAACTGTTTGCATGAATTTATCATTCTTTTCATTTGTCCTGAGTTTATGAGAGTATAATTATTCTTGAGCTTATGAGCTCTTACAAAGTATTCGATTCCATCTTTAACAAGTAGATACTTGTTCTCAGCTCTATAGAAAATAGCCTTTCTATCATACAAGTAAGGACTTCCTAAAACAATTCCACATATATCCAAAGGAATTACATCTAACTCAACCTCATCTACAAATGCTGACCCAAAAGAAAACTTGAGTTTGCACTGTCTAGTCACTTGTAGTTGTGCTTTATCATTCAACCATCCTAATGGGTATGGCTTCTTATGAGGTGTAGTTGCTAATCCCAATTTCTTTACAATTGCTTCAGAAATCAAATTTACTTGTGAGCCGCTATCAAACAAAGTATCAATCTTTTGATATTTGGAAACAACTCGAATATGGAAAAGCTCATGCCTTTTTCTCTCATGTTCTTCATCAATAACAGATTGAGCAGAATTACTAGTAGATGCTTCAGAATTCTTACCTTTTATACCTGTGGCTGCTATGATTGTTTCATCTCCCGAGTCTGACCCCAAATCTTTCTGAATAACTGCAGCAGTCGTCTTCTTCTTGCCCTCGGACTTCTTAGGTCTCAGCTCTGGATGCAGAATCCAACAGTGCTCATCATCATGCCCCTCCTTTTTACAGTGAGTGCATGAAGCTTTGCCTTTTTGTGCAGTGTTGGCCTTCCTTGCTTTCCATTTCTATGTTTATTTCTCCGTGCTTTTGCTTACAGTGGGTTGGGATGGTCCCCCAACTTCTGGATTTCCATTCTTTCCTCTTGCTTCTAGATGAGTAGCTTGTACAGATACCTCATCTATACTAGTGGGATTAAACATGAGGATAGTGTGCCTCATGTAGCTGTGTAGACCCCCAATGTACTTCAAAATAGTTTCTGGTGAGTCTAATGAAATACAGAACATCAATGCTCTCTTTCGGAACTCTTGAGTATACCCTTGTACACTTTGCCCTTTCAACTGCCGAAGAGTTTGCCAACTCGTCATGGCCTGTTGCATGTAGGCCAATGGATAGAACTGCTTTCTGATGGCAGAAACAAAGTCACTCCAGACAAGGATGGTCTTACCATGCTTCTTCATATCAGCTTGGGTTTTGCCTTCCCACCAAACCAAGGCAGTGCCTCTTAAGCGTAGGCTTGCCAGCTGAATCTTACTCTTGTCTGAGTCTATGTTCTGCACCCTGCAATACACATCAATTTGTCTTATCCAGTTGTCCAACTTTTCAGCATTCAACTCTCCATCATATATAGGCAAATCAAATTTAACATCTAACTTAATCAAAGATGCTTTCTTATTATGCACAGGGCTACTAGGAGGTGTAAGGAAGCTTTCTTCTTTTTCCTTCCCTTTGGAATGGTCATGGGAATGAGGTTCATCTTCTTATTTATCTTGCTTAGAGCCTGATGTATCCTCACCCTTACGCTTTCTAAAGTCCCTATACATTTCTTCCACCATGGACTTTATAGCTAGGAAACTTTCTAGGAATTGAGGGTTTGGCCCTACAAAACCTTCTTCTGACATTGTCTTTCGAGAATAGACTCTTCCATTTTTAGGATTAGTTTCCTCCAATTCTCCTTCTCCTACTCCTAATTTGAGCTTTGATCTAGTGATCATTCACAGCTAAACAAACACAAGCTTGTCTAACCTTACAGCCTAGTGCTCTGATACCAATTGATCTGATAATCACCCTATGAGTGACCTCAGTAAAGATTTATTTAACAGAAGGTATTACAGACTCATGTGCTGGTGTGTGTGTTCTGTGTTATTGAAACAACAGATCGATCAGATTGCCAATACACAGACATTTTGAATGGAAAGACAACAGAGAAATGCAGTAAGCAGACACAAAGACAAGCAATTTTTAATAAGGAGTTCACCCTATTCTCCAGGGCTACGTCTCTGGTCCAGCTTCAGTGGTGGCCTTGTTTTATTATGTCTTTGAGTAGAGAAATTACAATACAGGGACTCAATATGAGTTCTCCTGAAGCAGATTTTTGCTTGGCAGGGTGGTTCTTGGATTCCCCAAGCCACTTAGAGTACACAGACTCTTGTTCTTCCTACCTGCTCTGTGACCCTTGGTCTACAGTGGAAAGAGCCAATTGTGATGCTCAATCCGGACAGATTCCTCTATGGGAAGGCTTGATTCTTCAAGCTCTCTGGTGCTCAATGCTGCCTGTGGTTAGCTCGGCCCTCTGTCTCCTCTGCTTGGCTTTACTGCTCTCTGTGCTCAGTCCTCCTCTCAGGGTTCACTGTTCACTGTCTCTCTTGGTCACTTGGACTCTTCGAGTTGAATCTCCCTTCTGATCTCTCCCATTCGACTGCCTTCGTTCATGGTTTTAGTCATTCGATCCTTGGCCTGTTCGTTTCCTCTTCTTCTTGCGTCGATTCGCCTGTCGCCTGTGTGCTTGGAATTCCCTGTTCGGCGTCAGCATAACGCTCAGGAAGTAGCCACGTGTCTCCATCGGAACTGCGCCAGCCCGCTTGTTGATTCGTTGCTTTCTCCACCGTGGCGGTCAACGGATTCCAAATCCTCTTAAATCGCGGCTTTATCCCCTGTCAATTTTGCTCTGTCTATCAGGCGCAATCTCAACCGTCTGATCTGGGCTCTTCCAGATCCAACGTCATTCGCATGTCGAGCACGGTTGACTTGCTCGACCAATAATGTGCGATCGCGGCGGTTTCTCTCTCTCCTCCACTGCCACGCGTCGATCACTGATTGTGATCGCTCCGCTTTCTCCAAAACCTCTTATCGTTCAAGGGCGTCTCGATCAAACCGCCGGTTTCCAGGCCGTGGGTCCCACCATCGTACATTAGCGCTTTTTCCTTTTTTCGCCCGCGGTCCTCTGGCTCCCCGATGTGACCGAGTGCTTAAGCCCTACCATTTCGGCCCTGTTTGCCCAGCAACGCGCATCGAAAACCAGCTCCTTTTCCCATTCCGGGGCTCCCAGGGGCTATTTTGACCTCCTGCGCAGTCTCCATGGGCCTCGGTCAGCGTGCTTTGACCGAGGTCCTCGTTGTTCCACGCCGGCTGCCATGGCCACTGGTTCAGGGTGTTTTCGATCGCTGTTTTGGATTCTTCAAGGATTTGTTCGACCTGTTTTAGTCACGGTTCTATGACAATCGTTTATGGATCCGATTCGGATCACCGACTTGTTATGCTTACTTCGAATGGTTTCTTTGGTGGTGTCACATGCTTGAAGGAGACTGTTTGATGGTGCCTTTGCATAGGAGGGGACTTGACTTTGCTTGGAGGTTATTTCTTTGACTCTTATACACAATGTAACATACGCTTAAGGTCTTTAACATAATTCTTTTGACCTTTTTATTTACCTATAGCACTTTAACATGTGCTAGACCTATTTTAATGAGCAAGAAACTCATTAACATATATTATAAAAATAATATTTCTTTTCTTGAATAAATACAAATATCAAAAGTACATTTATGAAGACCCAACCTAGTTACATTTCCTTCTACATATTGTTGACTCAAGCAATAAGGATCTCATCAAGGAAGCTTTTTGTCTTGGTCTTGGAGTGGCAACTAGGTCAAGGGTCTTGGTCTTGGTATTCATCAATTGAATTCTCTATAAGAAGAAGAATTCATTTGGGTTTTCCTCTCAATTGGGAGAGGTTTTGGCCCTGGATGATAGCCTACATTGTGTGTCTCGTCTCTTTATGGTTTAAGCATTGGTAACTGTTTGATGAAGAAGAACACTATAATAACATAAGTAAAAGAAGATTCTAATCTAAGAAGTAAAACGCACTCACAAGCAGTTATCTATCATAGAGAAATCACCTAATTGCTATGCCCTAGATTTCTCAACATGTGGAGGTTGACTAAAGAAGAAATACAACAGTGGACACAGACGAACGAACACAAATTTGCGATAGAAGAAATCAGACATCAGCGAATCGATCCGGAAGAATGGTTGCAAAGGTATGTCTTTACAGACTTGCACGAAATTTTCTCTGCTGAATTCCCTGTTATTCTAGCCAAGTGGTTTTCGCGGTTGTTAGAGAACATTGGAAATTGGCACCCTATTGTACCACATAACTAGAATTCGAAACTGGTCTGTAGAGTAAATTTTATAAGTAACAAAGTTTCGTGCGCAGTTGATTTATGGTTAAATAGCATATTGGAGGGTTATATTGTTGAGTTTGCGATAGGTGCTACTCAGTCGTATAGTGTAGCTAAAAGGAAAATTTTCAAAGGGCTGTGAGGGAAATTTGTAAAATCGCTATTTACTTGGATAAAGATGCTATTGTGCGACAAAGGAGTAATGATGCTGGAATCTATGATGGGGAATTTAGGGGTTGATTAGTGCATGGCTTGAGGGAATAAAGGAGAGGGATACAATAGAGCAAGTAGAGGACTAACCTAACGATGCCGATACATCAGAGGGATAAAAGCGCAGAAGATACAAGAAGGGTTAGAGCATATATATTGGCATAGGAAGCAAACACAACAAAAGAAGCTAGTGGAGTGCTGCACAGTGGAGTGAGATTTTGGCACAAAAGTGAACGAAGAGAGAGATTTGCGTCGGAACTTGCGACAGACATAAGTATAGTAAAAGAATGAAGAAGAAGGGAACACAATGAAGATTGGGGAGAAGGAATAAGCGCAAATCACTTGCTTGAGGGAGTGCCATATGATAACAAAGAATTGCGCAAAAGAAGAGGAAGGACTAAGGAAGGAAATCCTTAGCTTAGCCCGGAGTGAGAAGAACCAACATATCCTAGTGACCCTACTCAGTCCATACTCTGCATTGAACCCACGACCCCACACGCATCGCCAAGCCAAGATTCTCACCTAGTAAGTTGTTGCAATTAGTTTTAGTTAGTGAGGAGAATAGTAAAGGTAGTCAAGATAGCAGAAATAGTCAAACAGGACCCAGAATACCATTGAATCAGCCACAAGTATCACAGAGCAGAACTGCGTAGAACACTTTGATCGACGTTGGCCCTTCTATGTGAATGCCGATCTTTTAGGTGCTGGGTCAGAGGACCCTGAGCAACATCTTTTTGTTTGTGAAGTAGTATGGACTGTCAAGTAGGTCCAAGACAAACAAATAAAGGTGGCATAGTTAGAGACCACTTTCAGGGATTGCACATTAACTTGGTATATGAAATTTAAGAATACTGCGCTGAGTGGACAAGGTAGTGCATTGGGAGAAGTCAGACAGACATTGCTAAAGGAGTTCCAGAAGTCAAACCAGAATCTCAGTGTATCACAAAGGTCAAGGAGATTAAGTAGCACGTTGTCAAGTCATATGCAACCAAATGTTTGAAGTTTTGTTGGATTGATTATCATTCCTGATTCTGGATGCACAACATAAAGAATATTTTATTGCAGGTTTGTTGCTGCATATACATGTTTCGTTGACTCAGTAGAAATTTGCGTTGCAATCTGAAGCCTTAAAAACTGCGATGAAGCTAGAAGCATCCCCTGTAGGTAGCAATAATAGTGCAGGGATGGCCCAAGTTCAGTCACAACTATCAGCTTTATCAATACAGTTGCAGGACCTGACAAAAGGCAAAGAGACTCGTGAATAATTTTGGTGCACAATATGTAGGAAGGAGGGCCATCATAGAAACAAATGTCCAATGATGACAACATATATGGCTACAAGCACTGCGAATTCATTGGTGCAAGGTAGGGGACAATCATGTGAGGTTTGTAGAGTTTGGGGACATATACCAACATCTTGTTTGATGATACAAAAGTATTAAAGCTCGGTTAAGACTCTGTTTTGCGATTTTTGCAAATCAATAGGACATGATATACATGTCGCGTATTAGATTTAATGAGAGAGCACCCTACAGATACGTACTAGGTACCGGAAGCAAAAGAATCTGAAACTGCGATGCCAATTTATAACTCACCTCGAGCATATAATCAAGGAAAACGTCAAGGGATGCAGGGAAGGGGACAAGGATTTCCTGATAGAGACAGAGGAGGATTTGGAAGAGAAAGGGGCTCGATAATTTGTTATAATTGCAGGCAACCAAGACACATTGCAGGGGATTTCCCTAACCCTTGCACAACATGTACATATTTTAGGCAATTGGATCATGCCATCGAAGATTGTCCCCAACTTATTGCTAAGTGACAAGAGAAAAAGGCACAAAACATGCAAATGATAGCTGCTGAAGAGTGCGCAAATCGTCCATAAGTAGGAGCAATTATGTGTGAAGGAGCAAGGACGGGAGCAGATGCAAGTGGACAAGGGATCCAACCTTATAAATGGGTGTGAAAAGTGACAGAGTCACCTCTTAGGTTTGACCTAGTAAAGGAAAAGGAAACCTATAAGGAAGCTAGAAGAGAGCTGGTTGCAACGGAATGGTGTATGTCAAGCTCGAATGTGCAACAAGCACAACCAGTATACGACATGCCACCAATATATGACATATCTGCATCAAAGGAAGGGGGTGAAGAGGGGAGTACCATCACAACATTTTTGAAAGGTTGTTTAGACTTAATAAAGGTTGGTTTGACTTTGGATAAGTTGCATGGGATGAAATACTAGTGTGCACAAGAATGAGGAATGTCGACAAAGTGCGCAATTAAGCATATGATGCACAAGAAGAGAATGAGTAGGGAATTAAGGCTTAATGCACAGATTAGAGCATATGATATGGACCATATTATCCTAGACCTCAGTTTGCATGTGAACATTCTTCCGAAGTAGACATGGGAGATTATGGGCAGACCAAAAGTTAGTTTGGCCACCTATCCAGTTGATAATGGCCAATCAATCCAAAATCTTTCCCATTGGCAGATTAACAAGGGTAGAGGTGAATTTTGATGGAGTAAAAAGCATTGCTGATTTTGAGGTGATTGAAATTGTGGACCATACTAATCCTTATCCTGCGCTACTTGGGATCGACTAGGATTTTGACAATCAAGTTATAATCAACCTCAAGAGGAGGCAGATGATCTTCGAATCATAGGGGATTTGAGGGTGATGGTGCCATTAGATCCAACAAAAAGAAATCGATATGTAGTACCAATGAGGGGTGGATTGAACGCAAAAAATCTCGATAACATTTACAATGTGACTATGCGTAGGGATGATCGCATTAATCTAATTGCTAATGGGATGCTAAGCTGGCAAAGTGTTAGTTCTCGTGCATCAAATTTTGATGAAGCACTTGAAAATTGGTAGCATAGATTGTATGAGGTATCCACGAGACGATGAAATCATATTACTTGCGTAGCGCACTAGATTGGGACAGAGGTACATGAACCCCCAAAGTATGATGATGGAATGACAAATGTAGATGTTTTTGTAAAAGAATTCGAGTTATAGGTGCCAGAGCAGCTCAAATTGCTAGCCTTAGATGTAGCTTTGAAAGCAACTCCAACACAATGGTGGGCTGCGCATAAAAATGGAATGGAGAATTTGCAGAAATTGTTATAGATCGTGCATAGGATGTGGGAAGGAAGACTCTGCAAAATGGTGCACACTCTCCAAAGTACCGAACAACTGTCAGGCACAAGCAAAAGGAAAACCGTAGAAAACGGGAAAATGTAGGAGACACTGGAAAAGTTCAGGGTCTATATAACTGTAAAAGCATTACATTGATGACAATTCGGTTGTGCTTTAAAGACACAGTCCTTGCAAAATGGCAAATTTGGCTAGTACATCTACACACGCGAGTCCATGCACTGAGGTAGAATGAACCTGAAGGAATAAATATGAAAGGATGCCAAATCACACTTGACAGATTTGGAGTATTGCGGCTAGAAAATCGCGCAGTAAGGTGGTTAAGTATAAGTGGGGGAGACATGATCAACAAAGCTCATTTTGCGTACGGTATTTGAAGAGTGGAGAGAAGGTCGAAGCTGTGAGATATGCCTTAGTTGTAGAGCCAAGAACCATGACATTTGTTAGAGGAGGAACCTCTGCCCCGACACGGAGAGCAAGGACAAAGGCACCAGGGGTGCCTTCGACCCTTGCTCAACCAGTAGCAGTAGCAGAACCAACATCAACAGAGTCGATAATAGGGAAGTTTCTAATGGTATTTACACTACCAAGAAAAGTCTCAACCCCACCAATGCAACTCCAAAAGGATCTCAAGTATCAAATGGTGACACCTCTAATCCTAACTACAATGCTCTCTAAAGAAAACATGATTGGTGCAATTGAGGAGTTAAAGTTTCATACCATGACATTACAGACATAAAGAAATTTACAGAGCTTGCGTCGGACAAATACCTCCAAGCGGTTGGGAAACCAAATGACTTGGTCATCACAGTGGAGCTACTGGACTGGGCGCATAACTTGAAACAATCATGTTTTTTAAATTTCTTTGAAATCTCGGATTTTGGAAGAAGCGCATAAATTAATATAAAGGGTCAAATACATATTGAGTTGCGTTCATGAATGGTTCTTATTGCGCTGTATTTCTCTACATGCCCGAGTCCATGCACTGAGGTAGAATGAACTTGAAGGAACAAATATGAAAGGATACCGGATCACACTTCACAAATTTGTAGTGCTTGCGGCTAGAAAATCACGCTGTAAGGTAGTTAAGTATAAGTGGGGGAGACATGATCAATGAAGCTTATTTGCCTATAGTATTTGAAGAGTGGAGAGAAGGCCAAAGATGTGAGATACGCCCTAGTTGCATAGCTAAGGACCATGACATTTGTTAGAGGGGGAACCTTTGCCCTAACATGGAGAGTAAGGACTAAGGCACCAGGGGTGCCTTCGACCCTTGCGCAACCAGCAGCAGTAGCAAAACCAACATCAACCAAGCCGATAATAAGGAAGTTTCTAATGTATTTACACCGCCAAGAAAATTCACAACCCCACCAATACAACTCCAAAAGGATCTTAAGTATCAAATTTTCTCTCTCTTTCCCACATGTGTGAAGCTGTGAAACTGCTGTAAGGGGGCCGAAATTTTGCAGTAACTGGGAGGCCAAAATTCTGCGACTGGGAAGTCGAATTACTGGATTGAAGCTGCTGGATAAGAAGAAGCTATTATATCAACTTAGAAAGTTGACTTGGTGAAGGAGGAAGGTCTATTGTTCTAGGGTATTGGTCCATCTCAATTTGAATTACTGAAGGAAGAGTTCTTAACTAGGTTTTCCCCTATATAGGGATTTTAGCCTTGGCTGAGTGCCTATATCTGGTGTCCCTGATCTTTGTGTTTTGGTTTTGGTAATTGTTTGATGAACTAAGATAAAAAGGAACATAATAAAAATAATAAGAATTCAAAGATGTCACGAGCAATTATCAAGAAGAGAAAATCTATTTGCCTTTCTAATTTTCTAACATGGTATTAGAGCATAGGTGAAAAAGAAGGAAAAAGGTAGGTTAAAGGCTCTATTGAGGAAAAATGAGATCAAGAAAGGACATTAAAAGGGGATCACATAAGAAGACAAGCCTACTATTTACAGGAACAATGAAAAACTCAATGAAGGGAGAAAACAAATTAGAAGGGGCCTCCAACTATAGGGCCTGGAAAAAGAGAATAGATCTCATTCTCGAAAAGAACAAAGTTTTAGATCTTGTTCAAGGAAAAGTCAAGAAACTTACTAATGAATCAAGTAATGCAAAGAAAGTGAAGTTTAGAGAACTTGAAATCGTGACTATGAATCTAATAGTGGATGGAGTTAAGGATAACTTAATTTCATACATATCCAACATAAATTTTGCTCAAGAAATGTATGAGGTTCTCTCCAAGTTATTCACAATCAAGAACATTGGTCAAATAGAAAGCCTCAAGAATGAACTAAGAACTGTTAAGATGACAAATGATGATACTGTTTCATCATACTTTATAAGGATATCTATAATCAAAGATGAACTCCAAGCAATAGACGAAGTTGTCCCAGAAAAGGATTTATCTCCCTTTTAGGACTACCTAAATCTTGGAGTGCTTTTGCATTAGGGCTTAACAGTTGGAAGGATACTCCAACATTTGAACAAATGTGGAATGCATGTAGTTAAGAAGCGAAAATATCAATGGTAAACAACAAGGAGGATGAAGAAGAAAACACCTCGAATGCTTATTCTGCTCATCACAAGAAGAAGGGAACCTCAAGAAGTTCAAAAGACCAGAGAAGAAAATGGATCTATCCAAAGTTGAATGTTACAATTGCCACAATATGGGACATTACAAGAGTCATTGTCTTGAGAATCCAAGAAATAAGAAGAGAAATAGGGATGAAGCTCATGTCACTGATGAAGCTCCATCTAAAAAGAACAAGACTGAAGAAGAATCAGAAGTCAAGGACTGATATTACTAAGTCTTTCCTTTCACATATCCTCCTTGGTCTTCTATTCTAAGTTTTGAACTTCCTTTATGTTTTAATTTCTAAAATTTGTAGGTCTAACATGTTGTGTTAAGACACTTTTGAATTATTTTTAGAAGTTGTAGGTATCCCTCAAAGATTGGATTAAGAGGGAGCCTCCATCATTTACCAAAAGATAAGTCATGTTACTTGTTTCATCTTTTCATATTTAGCTTCTTCCTCACATTAAGGTTTGTATTATATGCTAATAACTTGTTCTTCATGACTTTCCTTGGTAGAAAAAGCTTGCAGAATGCACAAAGGCTATGAAGGAAACCTCAAGGGATAGACTTAAAGCATGAAATAGGTTCTATTGAAGCCCTTCAAGCATTGATGTCTTACAAGGTTTGGTAAGAAACAATCCAAGGTATGTCTTAGCCTATAAGTTTTTTTACAAAGTTCTCTTCACATAAAGGTACGATCATTCTTCTTTTAAATTATTTTGTTCTACATTACTAAAATTGTTATGTCTAGGGTTTTGAATCGTTAGAGATTCTTGATTAGGTGATTAATCATTAGATTGAATCTACCCTCATTATATTTTAATCATTCATATGGAACCCTAAAAGGTTCTCTATAAAACCCTAACCTAAGGGTATGTCTATAAAACCCTAGTCTACTTAGGGTTGATGATAAAGTTTAGAAATTCTATTCTCTTAATGTTTAGAGTCTTGGTATTGTTATAGAAACCCTAGTCCTTTAGGGTTTGCGGTTATTGTTTAAATAAAAACCTTAGATCTTTAGGGTTTGGTGCATTAGGGTTTGTGAACAAAGCCCTTGTAAGTAAGATTCTAGGAATGAAACCCTAGGTGTATATTAGTCTGATCGAAACCCTAGTCTGAATGAAATTGTTGTATACCTAATTTTGATGTATTGATGTTTGTGTCTTGGGTTTACCTAGTAGATATTGTTGTACATAATTATGAAATCCTAGATATGTATATGTGAGTATGCTAACCTAATTATTGATGCTCATAGTTTGTGAATTCTAGGATTTGTAACAAAACTTTAGTAGAAGATTGATATTCTAGGATATAATGATATTGTTTCCAATATGATTTAGTTTTGTTGATAAAATTTAGGGTTTGCAACAAACCCTAGTAGAGTCTAACATATAAATTCTGAAAATTGTTGATCCCTTAGATGCATTGTAGAACTGATATCTAAGGCTTTATGTCTCGAAGATGGATTCTAGGGTTTGCAATATATCATAAAAGAGGCTGTCATATATCTCTGAAAGTAATATTGAGGCCCTAGATATAATGAGACTGATATCTTGATTGAGTTGCTCGAAGATGAAGTCTAGGGTTTATGACAAAACCCTAGCAAGAAGTTGATGTCTAGCATATGTGTCTCGTAACTAGGTTCAAGTATTTGAATGTTTTGATGCTTCAATTATATTGACATAATTAACTTCATGCTTCTATATATTTGTATTTGGTTGTACTTGCTATTAAAGGTACATAATCTTCAAGATGATGAAGATGCTCAGATGATATTAATAAGCATGATGAAGGAAGTTATATAAATAATGATGATCAAGATAACCTTGATGCCGTAAGAAGGGATGGAGCCATGAAAGGTTCTCCAATGTTATAGAATAAGGAAGCAGTTGATCTCCCTAAGTTGAGAGGGAGCCAGGATAGAAGAAAGGGTATATCTCCCTAGTTAAGAGGGAGGACATATTATGACAATGAATACCTTGAAGTAAGCAAAAGTACTATTGATGAATATGAATTTGCAAACAAAAGACTTGAGAAGATCTGAGGATGTATTTGGTGCTGCTGAAGAAATGAAAGAAGAAGAATGCTTCCAACAAATTATATATGAATAACTTGATGATGAAAGGAGGATTGGGATTATTGAGGACCTCAAAGGTTTGTGTTTACTTATATATATATTTGAAAGTTTATTGCTGATTGGGGTTTGTACAGGTAAATCTCTCCTTGAAGAAGGATGAACACTTGGGAAGCATACTTGGACAAATGGATATATCTAGTTTATTAGGGAGAGTACAAGCATCTAATGGCGGATGCTTGGGAGGACATCTCGCCGACCTGTGTTTTGATGTCTAGATCTCGAAGAGGGAGGGTGACGTTTGTCTTGGAGCTCTGACCTTGGATACGTGCCTAGATCCCTGGGTTGATTGTTAGTTAGTAAACCCGATGGTATGTAGACTGGCTGAAAGCTTTAGTCCAGCTTAGTCCTGCCTAGATAGATAACCTGGGTCATGTATCTAGTTCGTGGCACCGAGTGTGCCTGAACTCTTCGTAGTTCATTTGGAGATCTTCCATGTACCTCTATATAGTTGTAATTATGAATACCTCCCTAGTTAAGAGGGAGTGTTGAAGAATGTAACTAGGTTCGGTCTTCATAAATGTATTTAAGTCACAATATAATGTATTTGTCAAAAGAAAGAAAATGAAATTTTATTATTATTAAAATTGACTTATTAAAGCATGGGTTTCATGCTTGGGTCAATTATTTTTAGGTCAAAGCCTCCATTGTAGGCTTCTAGGGTTTGTGTCAAGTGTCCTTGTCCATGTCATAATGTAAAGAACCCTTCTTGGGAATTATTTGTCAAGAAAGAAATTTATTTTATATTAAAATTAGTCTTCTAGGCCTCCTCCACCAAGTTGGCCTCAAAACTAGACAAGTCGGCCTAAAACTGGGCAGTAGAATCACTATATAAAGGCAGCAACTCGACCTCATTTGTCACTCACTCACAACAAGTTCGATCTGCAGTTTCTGGGCTTAGAAAAAGTGCGAATTTCAAGGAAGAAGGAGAAGAAGGATAGTGAAGAAGGTCTCTCTCAAGCATAAAAGGTCAAATTTTTCTCTCTTTCCCACACGTGTGAAGCTGTGCAACTGCTGGAAGGGGGCCAAAATTCTGCTGCTGGGGGTCGAAATTCTACAACTGGGAAGTCAAATTACTGGATTGAAGCTACTGGATAAGAAGAAACTACTATATCATCTTAGAAGGTTGACTTGGTGGAGGAGGAAGGTCTATTGGTCTAGGGTCTTGGTCCATCTCAATTTGAATTACTGAAGGAAGGCTTCTTAATTGGGTTTCCCCCTATATAGGGGTTTTAGCCATGGCTGAGTGCCTATATCTGGTGTCCCTGATCTTTGTGTTTTGGTTTCGGTAATTGCTTGATGGATTAAGATAAAAAGGAACATAAGAAAAATAATAAGAATTCAAAGATATCACAAGTAATTTTCAACTAGAGAAAATCTTTAAGCCTTTTTGATTTTGTAGCATAAAGATTATTGGGTTTTCCCCCTTGTGGGGTTTTGTCCCAAGAAATTTTGGTGTCTCTTGATTTATTGTTTTCTGTGATCTCTATTGCTCTATTGAAGTTTATGGTTGAAATTTTCAAGTATAGCTACTTAATGATTGGAATGCTCTAAAGAAATCAAATTGTATCATTGGAAGTGGTTATTAGTTTGAAAATTTATTCTAGTCTTGCTTGCTACTAGAAAACACCATTGTATCATAGCTTTGGTGAAGGAATAGAGCCTTGAAGGGAATTGAGATCACCTTGAAGAACATTGAGCTCACCATGAAGAGCATTAGGATTCTACATCTTTTGTCTTAATTGATCATCCTCATCATGAATTCCTTCATGAAGACATAAAACAAGCTTGAAGGAGCTACAAACCTCAAAGCATGGACGACTAGAATTGACCTAGTGCTTGCAAGGCATAAGGTCTTGAAAGGAAAAGTTATTGAACCAACTGATCAAGCAGGGAAAGACAACTTTCAAGAAGATGACATCTTGGCTATGAGCATCATTGTGGACTCTGTTAGAGATCATCTAATTCCTTATATTACCGATCACAAATCCTCTAAGGAAATGTATGATGCTTTCATTGGATTAAATACCATCAATAACATTAATAAATCTATAAGTCTAAGGAATCATCTTTGTGATGTGAAGATGACAAAGAATGATACTATAGCATCATACTTCATAAGAATATCTTAATCAAGAGATCAACTCAAAGCTATTGATGAAGAGGCATCCGACAAAGAATTAGTAGTTGTAACCATTGGTGGTCTGCCTGACTCTTGAGATTCTTTTGCATCAAGCATTATTGGCAGAGAAAATGCACCTACCTTTGATAAAATATGGGCTGCTTGCACTCAAGAAGAATCAAGGCTCTTGTCTAAAGGTACGATTCCAAACATAGGTGAAGATTCTCTAGCCTTTGCAACACACACAAGGAATAGCAAGGGAAGAAGAAATTTTGGAAGATTTTAAAGAAACACAGGAAGAAGACCCACTCTAAGATCTGCTCCAGAAGAGGACTTGCTCCACAGAAAAGACCTCCTCCTCCCTCTCATGAAAGAAGTGACATGTCAATTGTTCAATGTTTTTATTGCCAAGCAGATGGTCACTATCAAAATGGGTGTCCTCAAAGGAATGATGATCAAAAAAGGAAAGGGAAGCAACGTGCTTCTGCGACTGATTTAATGAACCATCTCATAAGAGGAGGCCTAGGGAGAAAGATTCTGATGATGAATATTCCTTTTATTCTGCTTTTATAGGTTCAATTGTAGGTCATGATGGAATTTGGCTGGTGGACAGTGGTGCCTTTAGGCACATGACTGGAAGTCGTGATAATCTCTCTTGAAAGAACCTTAAATGAAGCAGGACATGCAACACCTCGTGGCACCATCAGAGAAAGTAAGAAGCCTAAGCAGTATTTAGGTTATGCAACAATGATATGTAAGATCATTGAGTCTGAGCCATCCACCTATGAAGAGGCAGTTGAACTTCAAGTTTGGAAAGATGTTATGATTGAAGAATACCAGTCCATATTGAAGAATGATGTATGTGAAATCGTGTCAAGACCTAAAGGAAAATCTATTGTGTCTTCCAAATGGATCTACAAAATCAAACATGTAGCCGATGGAAGCATTGAGAAGTACAAGGCAAGATTTGTGGCCCGTGGATTCTCCCAGAAAGAGGGAGAAGATTATGAAGACACATTTTCTCCTGTTGCTAGGTACTCTTCTATTAGATCTATTATTGCTCTTGCTTCTATTGCAGGTTGGAAACTACATCAAATGGATGTTAAAATGCTTTTCTTAATGGAGTCATTGAAGAGGAAGTATATATTGAACAACCTCAAGGCTTTGAGATACATGATAGAGAGACACATGTTTGTAAATTGAAGAAAGCCTTGTATGGGCTTAAGCAGGCTCCTCATGCATGGTACTCTTGAATTGATGGCTATTTATTGAGTCTTGGTTTCACAAAGAGCGATGCTGATCCAAATTTGTACTTCAAAGTTGTTGAAGGTGAGCCTTTGATTTTCTATTGTATGTCGATGATTTATTTCTGATAGGGGTTGAGAATATCATCGTGTAGTGTAAGAGGGAGTTGATTTCAGATTTTAAGATGAAGGATGTTGTTCTTATGCATTACTATTTGAGATTGGAAATATGGCAAAATCTTGATGAAATATTTGTTGGACAAGGAAAGTACATCATTAAGATCCTTCAGAAATTTGGCATGATGGATTGTAAGTCCATGGATACTCCCATGGTGACAAATTTGAAGAAGTTGTGAGATTGTGATTTTGATTTGGTTGATCCCTCTATGTATCGTAAATTGATTGGCTCTTTGAAGTTTGAACTATCTGGTTAACACCAAACCTGATATTTGCTATGGTATGAACACATTGAGCCAATTCTTTGTTGAGCCCCGACATGTGCATTGGGTTGCAATGAAACATATATTGAGATATCTACGTGGCACCATTGATTATGGTTTGAGATATGTTTCTAATGGAGAATGACAACTGCATGGATTTTTTGATGCTGATTGGGTTGGATGCACTAAAGATAGAAAGAGCACTTTTGGTTTCTGTTTTAGCTTGGGCTCTGCTATGATTTCATGGTCAAGTAAGAAGCACACTTCAATTGCTCTTTGTGCGGATGGAGTTGAGTATATAGATGCTTGTTCAACTTGTTGTGAAGCAGTTTGGCTTCGAACACTGTTTGTTGGTTTGTTTGATCAGGTGTTGGAATTGATCATTGTATATTGTGACAACCAAAGTTGTGTAAAGTTTTCTGAGAACCTAGTTTTTCATGACAGGTCGAAGCACACTGAGATCAAATATCATTACATCTGGAATATTGTCTAGAGAGGAGCTGTGAGGTTCGAATACATTCCCACTGATGAATAGGTTGCTGATGTTTTGACGAAGCCACTTCCCAAATGAAACTTGCTTATTTCAGAGAAAAGCTTGAAGTGGCTATGAATCCCTCTCTTGGAGAGAGAGAACATTGATTGTATAACATCATGAGATTGACAATCTTCCTTGGGCTTAGTTGAGAGACCATGGTCTATGGTTGGGAATATTGTCCTAGCTACTCCCTTGGGTCATTGAGATTGATTGAGAAACCATTATGATTAGGGAGTTTGGTCTTGAGGCTTGGAGTGATCCCTTAATTCGTTGTGTTTGAGAGACCAACGGGTTTGGTCAAGGAGATTGTTTTTTGAGTTCTCTTCTTGGAGTCATTGTGTTTGATTGAGAGACCAAGTGGACTTGGTCGAGAAGATTGATTTTTTTTTAAGTACCCTCTTGGTCATTGTGCTTGACTGAGAAACCATTGCATATGGTTGGAGAGTTTGGCCTCATTGATTGATTCCATGGTCAGTTGGGTTCTAACCTTGATGGAATTGGGTTGGCTTGTGGGATGAGTTTGATGCTATGTATCTTTCCTTATGATGAGACTTGTATATCTGATCTCCCCCTTAGGCCATTACCGAGAGATCAATGGATTGGTCGGGGAGATTGATCTTGAGAGAGAATGAAAACTACCTCCCTAGCTAAGAGGGAGCGTTGGAAAATGGTAGCTTTAGGCGGTATTTTCAAGGTAAAATTGAAGAAGAAATTAATTATTTTCCAATTGTCAAAGTCGGCCTCAAATGGACAAGTCTATCCCACCACTTGAAGGGGTTTGACCCCTAGGTCAAAATCCTGCTCTTGACTCATATATATACTGACATTTGTTGATCTAATTTGGAACACACATCAAATCATCCATTTCATCTGAAACAAGGAGTTCTGTTTACATGTGTGAAGGAGGAAAAAGGCAAAAGTTTCCAACAAAGTTTAACCTCTCTTATCTCTGCTTGGACCAGCATTGACTTGGATCTTCTTCTAGCTGTTTGACTGCGTTTTTGACTAGTCTTGGAGGTCGAATATTCTCTGATCCATTCACTGTTCATTGACCAAGATTTTGTTCCTTTTCTAGGTGTTGACCGAGGGTTGATTGTAGGGCAAACCCTGTAATTTGACCGAACTTTGAATAAGGCATTTCAGACCGAATTTTGGCCCTTTGACCAGACTTTGACTAGTAAGCAATATGTTGACTTTATCTTTTGACTTGGAAATTAATGTGGTTAATGGTTGACCTTTGACTCAAATATTTTGATGTACATTTTGATGAATTGAACACTCTATCATAAGGAAATATTACCAAGTTTTTCCCCTTGTGGGGTTTTGTCCCAATCAATTTAGGTGTCTCTTGATTTATTGTTTTCTGTGATCTTTATTGCCCTATTGAACTTTATGGTTGAAATTTTCATATATAACTGCTTCATGTTTGGAATGCTCTAAAGAAATCAAATTGTATCATTGGAAGTAGTTATCAGTTTGAAAATTTGTTCTAGTCTTGCTTGCTACTAGAAAATCAATATTTTTCTCTTCATGAAGTGATTCTTTCTCCTTAATCGTTTGATCTTCAATGAACTCTTGCTCTTCAAGAGAAGATTATTCATCTATGTTTGCTTTATTTGCATAATCCTTGATGGAATATGCTTCTCTCGCAATGGGTTTTCAAGTGCTTGTTCTTCCATGGAATCCTGAGGTGCCTCTTCTTTCATAGGTAGGAGTGCCATGAAACTATTGAAATTATGTAGCTGCGGTCGGTGTTTAAGTCAACAAAGTAAAAAAGAAATAAAATATTATTTTACTGTTCATGTCTACCCCAACTTGATAGGTCTGCCCCAACTCTTGAAGGGTTTTAACCCTACCCACATGGTTTGACTCCTATATATTGACATTTGGACCTCCTCATTTGGCATCTCATCAACTTGGATATGTTAAAGAAGACTTCTGTTCACTCGAGCAAAAGAGAAGGACACTTGAAGTTGACCAATGAAGTTTGACCAACTTTATATTTGTTTGACCAATGTTGACTTGGCATTTTTGTGTTGCTTTGACTTGGAATCTTTAACTGGTTATTGGAGCAAATATTTTGGCTATCTTTGATTGAGCAATGACCAAATCTCTGGGCAGAAATCTGGACATTGACTAAACTTGTTTGACCAATGTTGACTGTACGTAATGTCCCCATTTGTATCTTCCTCCATGGTACAACCAGAGTGGATTTCCAGGGCAGGTGATGGTCAGGTCAGTGGAGCGGGTTTATGTCATCAGGGATCCCGATGGAGTTTTTGTGGGGTTTGATGGCATTCTCTTGGCATATTCATCATCATGAGTAGTGCCGCACATCTTGTTTTTGGTTCTGTGACTTTTTGATAATTCCCATAAAACGGGGTTATTATTGGCATAACTTAATTAATTATGCTCGAGGTGGCATTACGGGGAGATTAATTGATGGAACACCTCAGTGTAATAGCTCGTTGGAACCGAAATGAGAAGATGTACATGATGGGATGTTGAGAAGTGACTTCCAGTGGCCAAAAAGAGTATGGTGGGCGATTTACCATTTTCCTTAGTTAAAAATGACTTTAATTAGTCATTTAATTAGGGAAAAATAATTAATTAGGGGAAATGGGCCAAAGTGACTTAAGTAGAATAAAATAAAATAAAAGGGTCACTTAAGATAAAGTCAATGGAGGAGCTTACAGAATAATAATAAAGTAATAAAATAATAAAATAAGATGCTTTTAGAGGCTTGGAGATCTATCCTTGAGATCTATAAAAGAGGAGGAGAAGGTCATTTGGAGACATCTTGGATCTGATATTGTTTTTTGTATGAGAGGTTGAGAACCCAGTTCTCTACTCCCGCAGTAGCCCCAGGATGAGAACCCTTGGGTTATTCAATGAGAGTGGGCGAGCACCCATCTCTTCCCTTGGTGAATCCATTCAAGATTCACAGGTTGCAGTTTATTGGTTTTCAGTTTGTTTTGGAGGCCGATTGCGGCATTATTGTAGATCTGTTTGAGGCCAGTTTATCTCAGCTATATGGGTTGTATGTGCATGTAAACCCCAATTTATCTAATATAATAAAGCTGAGGTTGTTCCTGTTCATTGTGTTATGGGATTGTAGTGCTTTTTCTGTTTAATTATACATGGCAATCTTCTGTTAAATGTATGATATTTTTATGTGAAGTGTCAGTTCCAAATTTTTTCCATTTGGGACATTAGACTATAGGTCAATTGTGACAGTTCGACCAAATTTTCGAGGAAGTTGCAGGGCCAAAATTCAGCCCCTTTGACTGTAGTTGACTAGGAGCAACAAAGACAAAAATTCAGCTTGTTGACCAGACTTGACTAGCTGAACATAAGGGACTTTTCTCTCCCCTTTGACTAGGTTTGACTTGGAAAGTTGTGTGGTCAATTTGTTTATGTTTTGATTGGAAAATTCAGATTACATTTGATTAAATTGGACAATTGTTCCTAGGAATAGATTGCTTGGTTTTTCCCAGAATATTTTTTTTTGTCTTTTGTTCATCATTGATTTAAACTTTTATTGTGATCTCTATTAGTTTGTATAGCACTGGACACAAGTTCTAATCTCAAATGACGCTAAGAGGCTACGAAACATTAGATCTCCAAAACCCAAAAAGGGTTTCGCGAGATAAGCTTGGGAAACACCTTAATTAAATTAATTTGCCCTAATTAAATTAAATTCCTGCTACGCGGTCTTTGTGGGGACTGTCATAGCCGAATTTTTCAGTTTGGGCCACGAAGGTTGCTGTCAACGACAAATTGGCTGTCGGTTTGACTACAGGAATTATGACGCGTCTACATTCCATGCAATCATAGCACAGTAAGGAGTTTGATCTATAGAAGAGATTCCACGTCCAAACGTGTCGTAGGAGCTAAGATTGTTGAGGATTGTTGTTGATGGATGCCCGTGAATCTTGAGCGTCAACAGAGGAGATGATTGATCAAGTGCCATAGTGAGGAGGTACATCGACAGTATAAAATACCTGATAGAGGCATTTTATATCCATAGTGACGAGTTAGTTGAATGGATCCTTTAATCTTGCTGACCGAGTTCCATCAACAAATTGCATGAGACCAAGATCAAATTAGGGGCCAACTATTTACAGTCAAATCAAGTGCGCAACCGAAGGTTCCATGATCGTTGCCTGATGGAAGGTCAGAGGTCGAAGTATAAGATAGCTAGAGTAGGATTCCACTTGTACGATGTGTCTCTCTCGCAATTGCATACCCGAATGGTATATGTATGTGCTCTTGTCTACGACTGATGTGTTGGTCCAATATGGAGTGAAATGAACGACGACCAAATCATGGATTGCTGTCAGAGCATGTGTATTGGATAGAGCAGATATTTAACAATGCCATCGGAACCTGTACTAGTACGCTGGTAATTCCTGAAAAGGACCTGTAGCCGACATTTCTCAGATCAGTGACATAGAGGAGAAGTGTATATTGATTGTTTGAGCTGTAGCTGGTCACTGGGATCGTTTTGCTGGAGCTGACTGTTGAAACTCTCTGGAGCAGCGTATGGAAAGTAATGCATTGTCATCCTGATGTCTGAAACAACTCATTTCAAGGAGGTCAAATTGATAGCAGATTTATAACAGCTCTGGAAAGACATTTCTATACCTTTAGCGACTTTCTTTAGAGTATAGCCAAATTGTCCCGAAGGTGTTATTCAGTGGCAGCAACTTATTGGAAGGGACAACAGTGGTACTTTTGGACTATATCACTAGCTGGAAAACATAGAGGGCACCCAGAACAAAGAAAACGACCATCTATAGTAACCAGGTTCCACTGTATATGTTTTGTCCTTGGTTATTTCTTTTTCTGCTATGAAAATGTTAGAAATATTGGACGATGTTGAATGTATACTTCATATTCTGGACTGATATTCAGAAACGAAAGAGCCTTTGAATATATGAACTTGTGTGCTCATTCTCATAGCCCCTTATTATTTGAAATAAAAATGCTTACAACTACATCATTGTTGGAAAAATTAATAATACATAGAGTTGACTGCATTTGGAGTTATGCCTGTAGCAGCATTTTAGAAGGAATCGAGTTGGTTGTCAAGCTCAGTTTGGATCAGATTACTTTCCCAGGTGTCAAAGAGGTTTCTAATATTTTTGGAAACACTTGCTTGAAAAATTGTGCACTCTATTTGCTTGGTACACTACAGTAGCCACTATGGATGATTGGGTCAAAGCCTTCATAAACACCCTTAGTAACAGTTCATCACTTGATTCCATGAGCCAAAGAAGAAAACCAAACAACAAAGTTTTTTCAAAAAGGGTACATGCTATCTTACAACTGGAGCAAATAAGGGATTTGCAAAAGGAACAGGAGGTAGGAAATTGGCTTTATGCACTTGGATCAGACTTGAAGGACATGAAGGTGACTGAAAAATCCCTCTCTTATTTGAAGAAATTGGATTCACATCTTTCTAAAGTGAGCCAATCCGATTTGAGGGTTCTAAATTGGGCACTCAAACCAACAATGCTTGCCTTGATCTAGCAGAGATTCTTGGAGCACACTTGTGAAGGGGTCAGACTTACAGTTTCCTCCTGTCTCAGTAGTATCATGATGTTGACCGCACCTACACCCCCTTACAATGATGACATTATGAGGAGAGTCTTCAAGCTGATAGTAGGGACCTTTCAAGACCTGGATAACAGTGAGGACCCTACCTTTCAAGACCTGGATATGGCAAACTCCGAACCTATGACATCATGTTTGATCTAGAGTGTGATGATCTGATTTTTCAGATGTTCCAATACTTTTTCAGCATGAAGAAACATCATCCAAACATGGTCAAAGCACACATGCAGTCCATCTTGTCTTCAATTATGTGAGATCGTGATGCCATTTGTAGGGAGTTACGGACTAGATTGTTGAGCATTTGGAGGAGAGGACCACTGGTCTCACCTTTTTCTTATGAGCTCGCTGAAAGGTTGGTTGAGCAGAACATCAGGTTGTTCAGGAGACAGTTGACCAGGGAGGAGCTACTCAAGTTTGGTGGATCATGCAGCAAGAATGAGTTGAGGAGGAAGGGACTTTGCTTCATTTGCAAGGGACCTTGGGGACCTGACCACTCATGTTTGGGTGACGCCGAGGAGGTGATATAGGTAGAGCGGGAGGAGATTCCTTTTGACTTTTAGGGTGAGGATTTTTCTTTGGACGAGTCCATGGGTTCATATGATGATACCTCTGAGGAGCACGAGCAGTCATGTGGAGTTGATGACAGTAGCCCAAATGTGCACCCATGTGTGGTAGAGGAGTATGACGAGCAACTAATTGTTCTCATGAGGGAAGGAGATCCGAGATTAGATGAGTGACTGATGATTTAGCATAGAGAGCACATAGATGAGCATGAGACAGATGACACACACAGTGTGCAGGATGGGCCAGCGTTGGAGAGTCAGCTAGTGGCTCATGTTGAGCCCATGATGGAGGATGAGCAGACACCCTTGGAGCCAACCATTGGAGTGGAGCAGACAGATGTGCAGGTAGCCTCCAGGGAGGCAGTATTTGCAGACACTTGTCCTCAGGAGATGTTGGAGATTGACAGGGTAGTCTTGTAGGAGGTTAGTAGATGACAGGAGCTGCTGGAGATGGTGGTGCATCCATCTTTGGGCCAACCCACTAATGAGGTGCGGGTAGATGCATAGGCAGTTGGCAGAGCTGTAGGACTTTCAGGGAGCAACCCTCTCCAGGAGTACATAGATAGGGCTTGCAACACAGTTTGGCTACTTGAACCCATTACAGGGAGAGAGGCAAGGCTTTCTCGATGGATATTGTTGACTGACCAGACAAGGTTGCATGAGTGGGGCATGGTGCAACATAGGGGACTTATCACCTATACAGATGCCTATGCATCCGATCCTTCCCACAGGTTGGATTGGTGAGAGATCATGAGTTGGTATCCTATTGATGGTGTGATATCCTTAGTTAGGGGCGTAGTAGAGTGGAGACCCCCAAACATGTCAGAGACTACATGCTCCAGTTGGCAGTGGGATACAGGTCGACGACTCTTCAACATTCCTTCCTCGGCATCAGGAGAGTAGGATTAGCATTAGATTGAGTCAGGGGTTGGACTGGAGAGAGGTGATGAGTTGGTACGTGGTAGATGGAGAAACATTCATGGTTGGTGCTATAGCACAACAGGAGCCGTGGAGCATTGATGCTCCTTCTTGGTGGCATTGGGATCCAGGAGGATTTGTTGATGACAGGTTCAGTTGGAGATTGGTCTGGGATCCGGGCATTGAGGAGTCTATTCATGGTGGGTTGACACAGGAGCAGAGCATCACCCAGTCGTTTGTATGGGATCTTGGCATTGGGTCTCAGTTGCGTTGGGCCACCAGATTGGTCCACAAATTTGGATTCCTTGAGGGCAAGCAATCTTCGGGCGAGAGGACAGTAATGTCCCCATTTGTATCTTCCTCCATGGTACAGCTAGAGTGGATTTCCAGGGCAGGTGATGGTCAGGTCAGTGGAGCGGGTTTATGTCATCAAGGATCCCGATGGAGTTTTTTTTTGTGGGGTTCGATGGCATTCTCTTGGCATATTCATCATCATGAGCAGTGCCGCACATCTTGTTTTTGGTTCTGTGACTTCTTGATAATTCCCGTAAAATGGGGTTATTATTGGCATAACTTAATTAATTATGCTCAACGTGGCATTCCGGGGAGATTAATTGATGGAACACCTCAGTGTAATAGCTCGTTGGAATCGAAATGAGAAGATGTACATGATGGGATGTTGAGAAGTGACTTCCAGTGGCCAAAAAGAGTATGGTGGGCGATTTACCATTTTCCTTAGTTAAAAATGACTTTGATTAGTCATTTAATTAAGGAAAAATAATTAATTAGGGGAAATGGGCCAAAAGTGACTTAAGTAGAATAAAATAAAATAAAAGGGTCACTTAAGATAAAGTCAATGGAGGAGCTTCTAGAATAATAATAAAATAATAAAATAAGATGCTTCTAGAGGCTTGGAGATCTATCCATGAGATCTATAAAAGAGGAGGAGAAGGTCATTTGGAGACATCTTGGATTTGATATTGTTTCTTGTATGAGAGGTTGAGAACCCGGTTCTCTACTCTAGCAGTAGCCCCAAGACGAAAACCCTCAGGTGATTCAGTGAGAGTGGGCGAGCACCCATCTCTTCCCTTGGTGAATCCATTCAAGATTCACAAGTTGTAGTTTATTGGTTTTCAGTTTGTTTTGGAGGCCGATTGCGGCATTATTGTAGATCTGTTTGAGGCTAGTTTATCTCAGCTATATGGGTTGTATGTGCATGTAAACCCCAGTTTATCTAATATAATAAGTTGAGGTTGTTCCTGTTCATTGTGTTATGGGATTGTAGTGCTTTTTTAGTTTAATTTTACATGGCAATCTTCTGTTAAATGTATGATATTTTTATGTGAAGTGTCTGTTCCAATTTTTTTTCATTTGGGACATTACACTGTAGGTCAACTGTGACAGTTCGACCAAATTTTCGAGGAAGTTGCAAGGCCAAAATTCGGCCCCTTTGACCGTAGTTGACTAGGAGCAACAAAGACAAAAAATTCAGCCTGTTGACCAGACTTGACTAGCTGAACATAAGTGACTTTTCTCTCTCCTTTGACTAGGTTTGACTTGGAAAGTTGTGTGGTCAATTTGTTTATGTTTTGATTGGAAAATTCAGATGTACATTTGATTAAATTGGACAATTGCTCCTAGGAATAGATTGCTTGGTTTTTCCTTGGTTTGGGTTTTCCCAGAATATTTTTTGTCTTTTGTTCATCATTGTTTTAAACTTTTATTATGATCTCTATTAGTTTGTGTAGCATTGGACAAGAGTTCTAATCTCAGATGGATGCTAAGAGGCTACGAAACACTAGATCTCCAAAACCGAAAAAGGGTTTCGCGAGATAAGCTTGGGAAACACCTTAATTAAATTAACTTGCCGTAATTAAATTATTTCCTAAGTCTAACTTAGGAAAAGTGGTAAATTAAAGTCGATTAATTAAGGATGTTCAAGGTTTCTCTAGAGACTTCTATTGATGAAGTCTAATTGATCTTAACCGCCAATGGAGATTAAGTCGTGGTTGTTGAAGACTCAACGAGAGATTATAAGAGCAGGTCAAAGGGCTTGGAGATAGCATCAGCGAGAGGTCAGTATGATCAAGTTGTGAGAGGTAGATTGAGCTACCCAGTTTGCTGTCTTCAACAAGGGTACAATTCGAGCTAGAGGGAGAGCATCAAAGAGAGGGAGCAACAAATAATTTGGAAGCAGAATTCTGGAGAGATTCCCTGTTTTTTCAAGTGCCAGAGTATTAGGAAAAGAGAGGCCGAACTTATTTGCAGAGGAGGCCATACAAGCAGTGCGAATAGCCAAAAACCCCAGTGCGAGTTGGCAGAAGAGTCACAGATCAGTAGTTAAAGGCTAGATCTATTTCCGGAAGGCAGAGCGAGTGATTTCTAGTGACAAAAGAGGGCAGGATGGCTTAGTTAGAGCAAGTTTCCAGGTAGTGCGAGTGGATCCACGAGCCACTAGTGCACATTTTGGGCAGAGGTGCGAGTTGCCAACAGGGAGTGCGAGTGGTTGGATAGAGGTCGAGTTGGTTTGTAGAGGAGATCTGAGATTTCCTGATCCGAATTGGATCATTATATTTTTGTCATCCATCTCGATACATTTGGAGTGGAAAAAGTGGAGGAATTAGCTCATGGGACTGTTTTTACTGGCGGGACCTAGTTTGGGGCAACAGGGTCTGAAACCTTCTAGGAGCGTTTTGAGGCATCAAACAACGTTTTTTGGGGGTAAAACTTTGCCGCAAATGCACAACAACTTTTTATGCTATTGTACACACAACAATCTTTCCAACAACGCAAGAATCGTGTCAATCGGAGTCCGTATGCAAAAGTTATGCCACCCAGAAGTTGACCTTCTTGTTTACACACCTATAGTTCGGGAGGATGCTGTGTCAACCCCCATTATTCATGAAAAATGGGCTAGCCACGTGTTTGTGATGTAAAAGACTCTAGATGGGTCTATGTTGTAACTCTTGTTAAGAGTTGATGTAGTCAAAATTAAGCACTAGTAGGCTATGGGGCTGTGTTATTACTAGGCCACTAGGAGGAAGAGGCAATCCATTCTTTCAAGACAATTTTGTTCCATAGTTGAGCAAAGATAGCCAGGAGAGATAGGAGGTAGAGCACACAGAGAGGATCTGTGCATTGTAGCAACCCATGGGCCACAGAGATTACTTCTTTGTATCTTCAGCCATATTTCCAGACAAAGGAAGAGAGCGAAGCGACCTCACTTTCCAACTGGGTTTTCTCTCGAAAGAGTTTCCTAGAGAGAATATCTTGTGTATTATGTGTGTGTGAGCTTATTTTGTCATTCTCTACTTTTATGCTTGATTTACTTTTACATGCATGCACTAATTACAGTTAGTTTTATAGATCTAGAAATTAAATAAAATTGTAATAGTGTAGAATATTAGATTTTTAATATAATATTATCAGATCTATTATGACGAACTGTCCAGTGGAATATCCACGACATTTTATGGATCATCTCCAGTATACTTTGCCAATTGTTATCTTTATTTTCCGGAGGATTGCTAGCTGGGCATCTAGTTGTAATAATTTTCAAATTGTTGCATAATAAAAAATAAACCTCATTTGTTGCACCGGTTTTCCCTTTGGGGTTTTTTCGGGGACGTTTAGTCCAAAAACATTGGTATCATTTTTATTGTATGTGCATTTATTTCTCAGTTCCTGATTTATAATTTTGCAACATATTTTTATTGTGAAAAATGCATAAGTGATTTAATCGTTATTTTCTGTAAACAAATAAACTGTTAACATTTAGAATATTAAACTCTAGTTGGTGCATTTGTGGAAATTTCACATGGTATCAGAGCATTGAAGATCAGATCAAAGGCTTAGAAGCGAAGGAAGAAAATTGTGTAGTTTTAGAGGGAGATATGAGCACAATAATTCAATATGTACACAGGCCAGCCAGGTAGTGCGAGTAGCAGAGAGGTAGAAATCGATTTCTAGTTCAGAGTGAAGGAAAAGCTCGATTTGCCTCAAATCTATAGCAACGGGCAATGGATTTTCTAGATTAAGGGTTCCAGTGAGCAAATTAGTGATTTCACAGAGCAGATCTGGACTCAGAGAATTGTAGGAAGGGTTGGCAATTGTAGATCTGTGTAGGGTAGGAAGAGAAAAACACATGAAGGATTATACCCAGGAGTTCTCCAGGGTATATGAAGACTTAGGTTTTCTAGGCTGTAGAGAGATTCAACATTCAGGAGGTTACGTGTTGTCTTCCAGATTGGAAGATTAATTCGCTCAGATAGCTTGTCTCTCTAGCTCAACTTCACAGGGTGTTTGGTATATAGACACTGGAGCATTAGCTCATGACATGTGTTAGATATTACTTCTCCAGCTACATGGAGGAGGAGATGGAATTCTAGATCTAGATGGGAAACAAGAGTAATTGTACTCTAGTTGGGAGAGGTACCATTGAGATTTAGAGGTAGTCATGGGCAAGCACTAGTGTGACAAATGTGCTGAATGTATCCATCTTAGGCATGAACCTAATTCTAGTGTCAGAACTATAGGATAAGGGATATGATGTCTACTTTGTAGGGAAGAAAGTGTTCATCAAACACTAGAATTGGAAGAAGGTGAAGCAGATTGGAGTTCATAGCAACAGTGTTGTACAAGTTGCAGTTCGATTCTCCAAAGGCATTAGTGAGCAACAACAACAGTGATAACAATAGTAGTGGGAGAGACCTGAATGAACTATGGCATAGGAGAATGGGTCATCTACAACATGGAGCACTTAGGATGCTCAAGGAGATAGTGACAGGTGTTCCAAAATTAAGCACAAAACACGATGATGTGTGCAGGGGGTGCGTACTTGGGAAATATGCTAAGGCAACATTCCCAAGAAGTGACAATAGATCACATGGTGTGTTGCAACTTATACGCTCAGATATTTGTGGTCCTATGTCCACCAGATTCCTCAGAGGGTACGTGTACTTCATCACCTTCATCATTGACTACTCCTGGAAAACCTAGATCTATTTCTTGAAGACCAAGGATGAGATCTGCAATCATTTCTGAGAGTTTAAAGCTCTAGTGGAAAATGCGATAGAAAAGCGGATCAAGGTGCTTCGCACGGATAACGAAGGAGAGTACATAGACAATGACTTCACGGGCTTCTGTGTGAAGGAGGGCATCAAGAGGGAGTGGACAACTCCATACAATCCACAACAGAATGGAGTAGTGGAGTGAAAAAACAAATCTATAGTCGGGGCAACAAATGCTATGTTGTATGACCAGGACATGCCCAAGTTTCTATGGGCTAAGGCATGTAACACAACAATGTATATACAAAACAGGGTTACTCATAGGGTGTTGGGGAAGATAACACTAGAAGAGGTTTTCTCAGGGAAGAAGTTAGAAGTCAGTCACTTCAAAATCTTTGGTAGTGTAGCGTACTGCCATATACCAAATGAGAACCGCACTAAGTTAGATTAGACTGTAGAGAAGGGGTTCTTTATTGGGTATAACAAAACCTCAAAGACATACAAGATCTATATTCCTAACAACAGGAAGATTATCGTGAAACAAGACGTGAAGTTCATGAAGGACAGTGCCTTCAAGAGATCTTGCGAGATGCCAGCAGGTGATCAGAGTGAGCTAGCAGAAGTTTCGTTGGTCCAGCATCAGGGGTAGCCATAGGGACAACAACAAGGATAGTCACAAGGATCTAGTATAGTTACCAGTACTAGCACGACCTCAGGTGTAGGAGATCTTGTGAGTTTGCAGTAGAGGCAGGATGAAGCGCTGGTCGAACCACCCACCATTAGTAGTCGAACCAACAGAGAAGTTTGTTAGACGTTGAGGGATGTGGAGGAGTTTATGGGAGCTCCTAGGACGAGCAAGAGAGAACGCAAACAACCAGACAGGTACCAAGCATTGGTGGCACATGTTGTTGAATCTTCCAACTATCAGGAGGCTGCACAACATTAGGTGTGGCAGGATGCCATGGTGAAGTATAACTCCATCATGACTAACGATGTTCGGGAGGTAGTGCCGAGACTTGTGCATAGGTCAGTTGTGGGCTCTTAGTGGATCTATAAGATCAAATACGCTGCAGATGGCAATGTGGAGAAGTGCAAGGTTAGGTTCATGGGAAAGGGGTATGCACAGAAGGAAGGCAGAGATTATGAGGAGACCTTTGCCCCAATTGCCAGATATACTTCCACCCTATTCGTTATATCTCTAGCAGCGCAGATGGGATGGTAGATTCACCAGATCGATGTTAAAACATCATTCTTGAACGAGGTGATAGAGGAGGAGGTATACATCGAACAACCAGAGGGCTTCGAGACACATGAGGGGCACACGTGTGTGGACTGAAGAGAGCACTATACGGGCTCAAATAGGCTCCCAGGGCGTGGTATGGCCAGAGTGACACTGCTTGCAGCAGATGGGATTTTTCAAGAGTAATGTAGATCCCAACTTTTACTATCTTATGGTAGAGAGTGAGAAACTCATCCTAATGTTGTATGTGGATGGCCTCTTTCTGACAGGGTCATCAGGGTTCATGGAAGACTACAAGTGGAACCTGGCAACAAAGTTTGACATGAAGGATCTGGGATTGATGCATTACTTCCTAGGTCTGGAGGTATGGCAAAGAGACAGGGAGATCTTCCTTGGTCAAGGGAGATACACCACAAAGATTTTGAAGAGGTTCGAGGATGAGGACTTGGACCTTACCTTGTATGAACAACTTATCGGTTCACTCATGTATCTGGTCAACACCAAGCTAAACATCTGCTTCGCAGTCAACACTCTTAGTCAGTTTATGGTGGGACCCAAGAGAGTGCATTGGACAACGAAGGCATATACTGAGGTATTTGCACTGCACAATCGAGTATGGGTTGAGATATACTCGAGGTGATGGTGTTAGGTTATGTGGTTTTATAGATGCAGATTGGGCAGCGAGTTCAGCAGATTGGAAGAGCACATCAAGGTGTTGCTTCAACATTGGATCAGGGGTTGTATCTTGGTGCAACGGGAAGCAAAAATCCGTGGCACTGAGCTCTGCAGAAGCAGAGTACATGGCAGCTAGCATGGCCACATGCGAAGCTATTTGGCTTCGGAAGCTGTTAGTGAGTTTGTTCAGTCAGAAGATGGAAGCGACCAATATCTACTGTGATAATCAGAGTTGCATCAGGCTCTCTAAGAATCTAGTGTTTCATGATAGGTCGAAACATATAGACATACAATACCACTTCATCAAAGATTGTGTGCAGCGTGGACCATTCCAACTACAACATGTTCCCACATAGCATCAGGTTGCAGATATACTACGAAAGCTTTAGGGAGAGTTAAGTTCATCTATTTCTGAGAACAAATGGGTGTAGTAGAGAACACCTTCATTGGTAAGAGGGAGTGTTAGTTTGTGTGGCATCAGATAAGAGTTCTGGTTTCAGATGATGCTAAGAGGCTAAGGATCACTAGATCTCCAAAACCCAGAAAAAAATTCGTGAGATAAGCTAGGGAAACACCTTAGTTAAATTAATTTTCCCTAATTAAATTATTTGCTAAGTCTAACTTAGGAAAAGTGGTAAATTAAAGTCAATTAATTAAGGATGTTCGACATTTCTCTAGAGACTTGTATTGATAAAGTCTAATTGATCTGAGTTGTAGATGGAGATTAAATCGTGGTTGTTGAAGACTCAACAAGAGACTGTAAGAGGAGGTCGAATTTGGAGATAACATCAAAGAGAGATCAGTGTGATCAAGTTGTGAGATGCAAATAAAACTACCCAGTTTGCAGTCTTCAGAAAAGGTGTAGTTTGAGCTAGAGGGAGAGAATTGGAGAGAGGGAGCAACAAATAATTTGGGAGCAGAATTCTGAAGAGATTCCTACTATTCTTCTAGTGCCAGTGTGGCAGAAAAGGGAGGTCGAATTCATCTGCAGAGGAGGTCGTACAAGCAATGTGAATAGCCAAAAACCCCAGTGCGAGTTGCCGGAGAGCCACAGATCAGTCGCTGAACGACGATTCTATTTCTGGAAGGCAAAGCGAGTGGTTTTCATTGACAGGAGGAGGTAGGACGACTTAGTTAGAGCCAGTTTCCAGGCAATGCGAGTGGATCCAAAGCCACTAGTGCACATTCTAGGCAGAGGTGCGAGTAGCCAACAGGGAGTGCGAGTGGCTGGATAGAGGCCGAGTTGGTTTGTAGAGGAGATTTGAGATCTCTAGTATATTTTGCCAGTTGTGATCTATATTTTCTGGAGGATTGCTAGTTGGGCATCCAGTTGTAATAATTCTCAAATTGCTACATAATAAAATAAACCCTCATCTGCTGCACCAGTTTTCCCTTTAGGGTTTTTCCGAGGACGTTTAGTCCAAAAACATGGGTGTCATTTTTTGTGTGTGTGTGTGTGCATCTATTTCTTAGTTCTCGATTTATAATTTCGTAGCGTATTTTTATTGCAAAGAA
Organism: Pinus tabuliformis; assembly: GCA_031772625.1. Taxonomy (NCBI): domain Eukaryota; kingdom Viridiplantae; phylum Streptophyta; class Pinopsida; order Pinales; family Pinaceae; genus Pinus; species Pinus tabuliformis. The sequence continues at coordinate 1,106,968,244 of CM062817.1, read as the reverse complement.
TGCATCAATTATTTAATCATTATTTGTCGCAAATAAATAAACAACTAACAATTAGAAGATTAAACTCCAGTTGGTGCATTTGTGGAAATTTCACAATATCTACTGCCCTATTGTATTTATGGTTGAAATTTTCTAAAGTGTAATTGCTTAATGATCTGGAATCCGCTAAAGATATAGTTGTATCATTGGAGGTAATTATATGGTAGAAAATTGTGCTTATCTTAATTGCCCTTAAAAATCAACATGGTATCAAAGCTTTGGTGAAGGAAAAAGTGCATTGAGATCACTCTTGAAGAAATCTACTTCTACAATCTGAACTTTTGACCAAATCTATGACCATGAGTTCCTTTACTAAGACAAAAAACAAGTTGGAGGGCGCTACAAACTTCAGGGCATGGAAGACAAGGATTGATCTTATTCTTGCAGAGAATGATGTTTTGGAGCATGTGAAAGGCAAGGTTACTGAACCACAAGATAATGAAGGAAAATCAAGGTACAAGAAGAATGAAATCACTGCCATGAGGATTACTGTTGAATCCTTTAGAGATCACCTTTTTCCGTATGTTTCAGGATTGGATTCTTCAAAGATGTAAGATATCATAATGGGATTGTACACCGTCAACAACATTAGTTAGAAAATGAGTTTGAAGAATCAACTTCGATGTTGCATGAAGCGGGGACGAAACGGGGACGCGGAAGCGTCATTTTCTAAAAATCTAGGAAGCGAAGCGTCTGCTATATATATACATTTTATATTTTTTTTGCATTTATATTCAAAATAAACATCCCAAATACCAAATTAGTGGTAGAAGACATGAAAACATGCATATTTTTGCATAAATCAAGATAGATATGGCATCCATGATTCCATTTTAGTTACTAGTATGTACATCAATGATTAATTATTTGAGCATCAACCATCTATATTCTAGCAATTACAAACATACATCAAATTTTTAAGCATATTATAAAACATAAAACATTTAAGCATATTATAAACATAAAACATTGAGCATATTATGATTTATTTAGCAAGTGAGCAACTGTCAACATTTGTCATGTCCAAAATTCAAATAATAATGTTTACAAAATAGGTCACTTAGTCACCGCCAAGACAAAAAGGTTCAAATTCACAAGCCTACAAGTCTAATGATTAATTTATGACAAAAGTAGTAAATTGTGAATATATCTACTAATCTCTCCTTCCACCACGAAGAGAACATGGCAGTAGGCCTCCATGTGGTGGCAATGAAGAAGATTGTGCCTGTGGAAGTTGTGGCACTGAAACTGATGAAGACGAACCCATTGTTGCTGGTGTTGAACCATGGAACCTAGGAACCAAGGGACCAGATGGGGGTGGCATCTCAACTCAATCATCATCATCTTGGAATCACTAATTGCATGCATGCTCCCGAATGGACCAGTGCTAAGCATATAGTTGCTCAATTATCTTCGTACGAAACACATTTCGGACAAAACCGGAACGCATTTCGGAAAAACCGAAACACAAATCCAGAAAACCGAAATGCAGATAAGAAAAAACTGAAATGCGTTTTGGAAAAAACCAAAACGCAGATAAGAAAAAACTGAAATGCGTTTTGGAAAAAACCGAAAAGCAGATCGGGTCGTAAGGTTTTGAAATGGTAGGAACCACATCTTTTAGCCCGATCCACGTTTTGGAGGGCGGATCATCCATAAATTTCTACGGATCGCGGATCGGGCTTTTGATCCGGGGAGGGGACGTTTCCTGCAACACTGATCAACTTTGTGATGTCCAAATGACAAAGGCTGATACATTGGCTTCATATTTCATGAGGATATCTTAATTGAGAGATCAACTTCAAGCTATTGATGAAGTTATTTCTGATACCTAACTTGTGATTACAACACTTAATGGTTTTGTCTGACCCTTGGGATTTGATTGCTTCTAGTATTTGTAGCAGAAAGGATATTCTAAGTTTTGAGGATCTACAGCCTCATGTACTCAAGAAGAATCTGTACTTGTCTCAAACAGGAAGATTCCAAGACCTCAAGATGGTGATTCTCAAGCGTTTGCATCCCACTCTAAGAATGGCAGAGGAAGGTGAAATTTTGGAAGGTTTAAAAGGAATGCAGGAAGAAGTCTTGCTCCAGGAAGACGACCTCCTCCCTCTCAAGGAAAGAAGGATATGTCGAAGGTTCAATGTTTTTGTGGCACAAGTATTGTCACTATCAAGAAAAATGTCTTAATGGAAATAATAATAATAATAATAATAGGAAGAGGAGGGGCAACCAACATGCCTCAATTGCAAATTTTGTCAATGGCCATAAGAAGAAATCAAAGAATGACAATTCTAACGATGATAATTATTTCTTCTTTTCTACTCTTATAGGGTCTATTGCAGATGACATTGACATTTGGCTGGTTGATAGTGGTGCTTCCAGGCATATGACAGGAAATCGTGAAAGTCTCATAGAGTTGGTGGAAAAGAAGACTACACAAAAGGTGGAGCTTGGTTACAATGGAAAATATGCAGTCAAAGGCATTGGCTCAACATCCTTCCAGTTGGAATTAGGAGGTAACAGTTTTATTAATGATATATTGTATGTACCTGGTCTTAAGGAAAATTTGCTTTCCACTTCTTCTTTGGAAGACAAGGGCTATAGAGTTGCTTGTGTTGATGGTCAAGTTCTGGTATGGAAGAAAAGCTCAAGTATAGATTCTACTAAAGTGATTGGTGTTTGAGAAGGAGGCCTATATAGACTTTTGGGATGATCAATTCAAGCATTGATACATAATAACACCGATCTATGTGAATTATGGCACCAAAGATATGCTCATATTCATTAGAAGGCTTGACCTAGATTGATTGAGATGGTAACAAGTTTACCACAAATACAAGTGGACCATGAAGGTGCCTGCTTGGAAATACCAAAGGACCATTTCCAAACAGTGATAGTAGGTCCAAAGGAGTTTTGGATCTAATACATTCTGATGTATGTGGACCCATGTTCATGATATCCTTGGGTGGTTTTATGTACTATGTAACTTTCATTGATGACTTCTCCCGGAAGACATGGATTTATTTCTTGAAGACCAAGGATGAGGTCTTCAACAAGTTTCAGGAATTCAAGGCTCAAGTGGAAAATTTTACAAGGAGGATTAAAATTCTAAGGTCAGATAATGGAGGAGAGCACACCTCCAAGGAACTTATTGCCTTTTGTAGGGAAGCTGGAATTAAGAGGGAGTTGATAGTCCCTTACAATCCTCAACAAAATGGAATTGTTGAAAGGAAGAACAAAGTTGTCATGGAAGTTGCCAAAGCAATGTTTCATGATAAAATCTAACTATGTTCTTATTGGGAGAAGCATCTAAGACAACAATTTATGTTCAAAATAGAAGTCCTTGCCGAATATTGGGGAACATGACTCTTGAAGAAGTCTTCACAGGTGAGAAACCCAAGGTTGGACATTTGAGGATTTTTTGCTGTCTTGTTTACATTCATGTACCCAAGGAGAAGAGGACCAAGTTGGAGCCTTCTGGGAAGAAGGGAACTTTTGTTGGATACAATGAGTCATCAAAAGCCTACAAAATTTATGTTCTAGGACAACAACAGGTGGAGATTAGTTGAGATGTTACTTTTGATGAGGATGCTGTTTTCTGGAAGTCCAAAGGATCTCACTTAGATATTGATCATGAGGAGCATGAGGCTCCCAAGGATGTGGGTTTAGGACATGTAAAACAAGAATGTATGGAACATCCCTTAGATCAAGAAGAAGAACCAAAAGGGACAAACCTGTGGACCCACCTAGGGTCATTGTTCTAGAGATCAAGAAGAGGGTGGCATGGGTTCAAAGTACATTGCAGGAAGTAGAGGGATGTGCATCTCCTTGTGAGACTTTTAGAGAATCCAAATGTGTTAAGAGATACTCAGGATATGCAACATTGATGAGTAAGATCATTGAGTCCAAACCATCCAACTATGAAGAAGCAACAGGTCAACAAGTTTCGAAAGATGCTATGTTAGAAGAGTACAAATCTATTATGAAGAATGACATATGGGAAATCGTGCCGAGACCTAAAGGGAAGTCAATGGTGACTTCCAAGTGGATATACAAGATTAAGCATGCAGTTGATGGCAACATAGACAAGTACAAAGCAAGATTCGTGGCTAGAGGGTTCTCCCAGAAAGAGGGAGAGGATTATGAGGACACATTTTCTCTAGTTGCCAGGTACACTTCCATTAGATCTATTATTCTATTGCTTCTATTGCAGGTTGGAAACTACATCAGATGGAAGTTAAAACCGCTTTCTTCAATGGAGTGATTGTCGAGGAAGTGTACACAAAACAACCTCAAGGCTTTGAGGTACATGAGAGGGTAACTCATGTTTGTAGAGTAAAGAAAGATTTGTATGAACTCATTCGCTAGTCTCTACCGACATCCGCTAGTCTCTACCGACATCCGCTAGTCCTGCTACTCTTTGGGGCTCCCGTAGCAAGGTATAATCCAAGAGGTTGGGTACCTCAAGGATCCTGCCCCTCATCGACTGTAGTCCTCTTGACTACAGCTCGATGTCTCCCCACGTCTCCTCAAGTGGCACATGAGCACCCATGGCATAATCGTCCTCCACCTCGACTTCTTTCTCCGCCTTTGCAGGCGCTGCCTTCGAGTCTGGAGCCTCTCCCTTACTCTTCTTCCTAGGACACTGGTTCACAAAATGACCTAGTTCCCCACAATGGAAGCACTTGACCTTGGAGAGGTCCTTCTTCTTCCTCTTCTCCCGCTTTCCCGCAGATGCTACAGTCGCATTTTCTTCTTCCTCCTTGATCTTGACCCCTTTTCCGCTACTCCCCGCCTTGGCCAGCCATCTGATCTCTTTTTGACGAAGAGCCACCCACAGTTCTTCCCAATCTAGAAGACTCGTCCTGCCCAATATGCACTAGACAAATACCTCCCAATCCTCGGAAACTGTGTTCAGTGCGGTCCTCACCATCAATTCCTCATCCGTTGTGGCCCCTATGGAAGTTAGCTGGTCATGGATCTCCTTCAATCACCGAGATAGACATCTATCTTCTCTCCCTTCTGCATTTGGTATGCCCTTAGCTGATTTTCAAGTAACATCTTCCTCTACACGGAAGTATGCTGGTACAATTTCTTTAGGGCAACCCACATCTCATTTGTCGTGTCCTTCTTGGCAATATTCGACACCACATGATCCTTGACCCCATCAAGGATGATGCACTTCGCCTTGGCCATTGCCTCCTCGTACTTCTCATTTTCAGCTGGATCAACTGGGATCACTATTATTTTCAAGGCGAAGTCCTTGATGTGATATCTGTCTAGAATGGATAAGATCCTGGCCTTCCAGACTATGAAGTTGGAAGCTTCGTCCAGTCTCTCCTGATCTCTTAGCCCATTCATTGCCATCTCGCTGCTCTTCTTTCGACTCCTTCGAGTCTCTCTACTTCCCTTCTGGAAGTCCTCTGATCAACTCCTGTTGAGTCTCTCAACTTCCCTTCTGGAAGTTCTCGGTTTGACTCCCTTTGAGTCTCGATTTCCCTTCTGGAAATCCCTCTGCCTATGTCGAGTTGCCCCACTCTGATCGTTTGTGCAACTGCACCACTGATCCATATTTCTTGTCTAGAAATCTGCTTTGGTAGCAACTCCCTCAACCTTGGTCTTGCAAGTTACCCATAGCCCCCATGCCCTAAGAACTGAAGAACTGAGCCTCTACGCTCTGCGCAATCCCGACACCAGAAAAATCTGCACCTCTTGGCCACAGCATCAATCCTTCCTGACTGAGAAAGATGACCGGGCACTTTGTAGGTCAGGTCTGCTCCTTTTCGCCACTGCGCTGATCCTCCACTTGGCTTGAACTGATGACGCAAGCCCTCTGTGTCACCCCTTCCTTGCCGCTTTCTGCTAGGAACAACTTCTGTCACTTGGGACAGCTGTTTTCCATTGCTACTGCTCTGGTCGGCCGATGCCTTCAGTTATCCTGTGATCTGCAACCACGCTTTGATACCATGTTTGAATTTCTAAGTTTAACCCGTTAGAAATTCTTCCTGTACTATCTGATTTATTTTTTCCTACTTGTTCAATTACTTAACAAGTTATTTACCAGGTAAATACTAAAAATAAATACAAGTACAATATCAACACATACAGATCGTCAACTGAAAGTAAACAAGCACACAAGTGACACCGTTGTTTTTGGACTAATGTCCCCGGAAAAACCCAATGCGGGAAAACGGGCGCAACTATTCAGAGGGTTTTATTATTATGCAGTTTCAGAATACAACCTAGGTGCCAGAAAATGGCTCACCCAACAGTGAATGCCCTTGGTAGTAGTACCTCTCAGTCGAAGACAGATATTCCGGCTAAATCACCGAATGAACGATCCCACATCAACAATGCAGCTTTTGCTGCTCTGCGTCACTCTGATAGGTACTGCGTCACCCTATTCGGCTCTCCAGCTCCAGTTTGTCCCACGAAATCCTCTAGCGTTGCCTCTAGGCCCTGCGTCAGACTTTCTGGCCTCTGCGTCAACTTCTGGAGCCTCTGCGTCAGCCCCTGGACCCTTTGCGTCTCACTCGCTGGCCTCTCTGGCTCTGCGCAACTCCTGATTGCCTCTGTGTGGCCCCTAGCTGGCTCTGCGCTGATCCTCCTGGTACTAACTTTGCCTCTCTGCTATATATTCACTGCCTCTTAGCTGCAACTCAGATCACTCACTCAATTTCCTCAACAAACCCTGCCCTAGAAAATCGAATTCTTGATCTTTCTTGGTGTATCTTCCAACTGACCCTCAAGCCTTCTCTTATACTTTTCTCGTTGGTCCATCAATGACGGAGATTAAATCTCTAAGCAACGACTAAGATTAGATTTGGCTTGATCCATGACTTTTGGAATCTTCTAACCCGGTTTTATATTAATACCCATTAATATTTTATTTTTCCTAAGTTTAGACTTAGGAACTCCATTAAAAATATTAAGTATTTTAATATCTCCCAAATCGGTTAGAACTTGCCCAAACCATTTTTGGGTCTAGGAGATCTCATGTGCTTTAGCCTCTCCACCAATTTTCATGACTAGAGCACATCTGATGCTACTCCAAATCAACATGCTCTAAGCCTCAAATTTTGCAGGGAGGCTTGGGCACATGCATTCCAAAGAACCCAAAAACCGTTTTGGGAAATTTCACTTAGAGACAATTATATTAAAATAATTAATATTTTAAATGGAGTTCCTAAGTCTAAACTTAGGAAAATTAAAATATTAATGGGTATTAATCTAATTGTGGGTGAATTTTCTAGATAAATATGGAGATCAAGTCAAAATGATATGAGCCTTTGATTAGGAGTTAATATAGGCCATTGGTTATCCAACAGAAAGATATAAGAAGGGGTTTGAGAGTCATTTGGAAAATACACCAAGAGATCAAAGATCGAATTTCTGAAGTGAGAAGTTCTCAGGAGGAAATTCTGATCGAAGAGAATTTTTGCAGTAGAAGGGTAGGGACAACGATTCGAAGGAAGATTTCTAGATCCGAAGAGGCAGTAGCAAGAGGCTGAGTTATTCCCAGTGCAAGAACGCGAGTGCAGGAACGCACAAGTGCAAGAACTAGTGAATGCGGGAACAGGTGAGTGTAGGAATGTGAGTGCAGGAACGTGCAAGTGCAGGAACACGCTAGTGCAGGAATGCGAGTGCAGGCAACACGAGTGCCGAGGTTGCTTAGGGAATATCTCAGCCAACTTTTCTTGCTGTTTGGATTGCCGGTTGGACATCCATAGATGTACTCAGATTTTACTGCTGCTTAATAATAGTAAACCCTCGGAACTGTGGCAATGGTTTTTCCGGGGACATTTCTCCAAAAATAAATGTGTCCTATGTGTTTGTATTTCCTTGCTCAGTTTCTATGTTTCATAATTATATTTAATTTGGTGTAGGCTGCTTCAGTGATTTACTTCAATGTTTCAAGAAGAAATCTGAAATAAGTTTGTAATTTAATTTACGAGCTAGGTGAAGTAGATTCAGTTGGTTGCAGTAGGATTCCTGAGATTGTTAGATCTAGGAATTTTCACATGGTATCAAAGTTGTTGATGTGAAATAGGAAGAGCTGATCTAGCACTGAAGCAAGGGTCAACATGCTGCAACAAGCAACAGTTTGAATCCCCTAAGGGATTGCGCAGTTCTAGCCAAGAGGGCTATATTTTCGTGGGTGTCACTCTCTGATTGAGCTGATAGAGAGGTAAGACTACCAGATTGAGAATTTGCCAAGGCAGAGGGAACCACGCAGATTATCAATGCAGAGCTAGAGGGACGCATTTTTCTGCAAGCTAAGTGTTGAAGTTTCTAAGTTTACTTCATTTAGAAACTGTTCATGCACTTATTCTGATTTATTCCTACCTACTTGTTAATTTTGCTTTAACAAGTTATTTACAAGGTAAACACTGAAAATAAACACCAGTGCATGCTCAACATATTACAGATCAACAACTAAAAGAAACAAGAACAAACACACCACATGACACCATTATTTTTGGACCAATGTCCTCGGAAAAACCCAATGCGGGAAAATCGGTGTAGCTATTTGAGGGTTTTCTTATTAAGCAATATCAGAGTACAATCTGGGTGCCGTAACTGGCCTACCCAACTGAGAATTTCCTTAGTAGCTATATCTCACAGTTTGAGAGAAATCTCCTCGTTGAAACCTCGGAAAACCCTTCCTGTAGCTCCTCAGCACAAAACTGCTCCTGCAACCCCAACGTCTGCCCAATTTGGATTGCATCAGCCCCAGGAGGCCCTGCATCAGCTTTGGGAGCCTCTGTGTCAACTACGCTGGCCCCTTTGGTGCTTTGCGCAGCACTTGGCTGCCCCTGCTTGGCCCTGCGTGAACCCTTGCTGGCTTTGCGTCACCCTCCTTGGCTGCTGCGCTACTCTCCCGACACAATCTCTGCCTTCTCTGTTCCTCTGTACTCAATGCCCCTCAGCTGCTCTCCCGATCACTGATTCTATCTCTCTTACCAAACCCCGCTCTAGAGAATAGAATGACTGATCACTCTGGTGTAATCTCCAAGTGACTCTCAAGCCTCCTCTTATACTTTTCCTGTTGACATCTCAACGACCGAGATTAAGTCCCTGATCAACGACTAAGATTAGATCTGGTTTGATCCATGTCTTTTGGACCATTCTAACACAGATTCATATTAGTACACATTAATATTTTATTTTCCCTAAGTTTAGATTTAGGGACTCCATTAAAAATATTAATTATTTTAATATCTCCTGATCTGTTTAGAATCTACCCAAACTCTTTCTGGGTATTGGAGATCTCATGTGCCCCAATCTCTCCACCAAATTTCGTGGCTAGAGCACATTCGATGCTACCCCAAATCAACACTGAGCGCTGGGCAGAAAAGCCGTCGGAAGAAGGAAGCAGATCACATAGTGAGGGAATACTTCTTGAGTGATTTCTTGCCGAGGAAATCAATATTTCTCATTTGTTAAGCAACAGAGGAGCAACAGATTTACTAGCTCCATCAAGGAGTGCGTAAGGAAGCCTAGAAGCTACGCAGTAGGGAGAAAGAGGGAGCTGTTCGATAGTTTTCGGAGGATATGGCAACCAGTGGCTTGAGGGATTAGGACAGGTAGGACGGAGCTTCCAACTACGTCATCTAGAAGACTAGAATGTCCTTCCTTCTAGATGAGCATGCCCTTAAGATGTATGTTGATAGTGTGGTAGCCGTCCCTGCAGATGCAGATTCGCTGAAGAGGTACAGATTTGAAATGGCAAAGGCCAAGAGGATGATCCTGGATGGAGTTAAGGATCACGTGGTGTGCCACGTTGCTAGCTGAGCAATTGCTAAGAAGATGTGGGATGCTTTGGCCACATTGTATCAGGGATCTTCTGAGTAGCGAAAGATGTACTTGGAACAAAAGGTGAGATTTGTAAAAATTTCTCATTTCCCACCCTGGTTTTCAGTTTCACCTTATTTCTCCAAAATAGTTAAATGCCCTTTCCCATATCCATACATTCAACAACTGGAAAATAAATTTTGCTGAAAACACAAATTCTGGAAATTTTACAGAATGCTCGAAAAAGCAGAAATATAAAAATCAACACATACAAACAGCCATTCAACACATTTAAACATAGTGATTTTTGGTCAAGGTGACCCTGGAAAAAACCCCTTACAACTCTTGGGGAAAACCAGTGTGAGAGCTCTTTCTTATTTCTGGAAATGCTTTTTACAGTGAGAAATATTTAGCAAAAAATCAGCAATCAAAATTTTACAACTTATCTCGTTTTCCGTGCCTCACAGCCAACCGGAAAAACTTGCAAACAGCAAAACGGAACAGTAATAAATGCTGTACGGCCTCCTAGAAAAGCGTGCAAACTGCCATAAATACGCTGTACGGATTTCCTCGATTTGCATGCAGAAAAAATAACAGTACAGTTGTACGAATTTGCCTCGATTTGCGTGCCAAGGTACAACCACTTGCTGTATGGATTTCTGCTCCTCGATTTCTGTGCACTTGTTGTACGGATTTCTAGAAAATCGTGCCCAATATCAGCCTTTCACTTTGTGCTAACTCAGCTGTACGGATTTGCTAAAATGCTGCCTTGGAATGTGTGCCAAGCTGCTGCCTCCTCCTCCCTGTCCAGAAATCTCCCTTGCTCTCCTTCTCTCAATTTGCTCATGAAAGAATGAATGACCTTTTTCTCCTTTTCCTCCTTTAATCTAACCCTAAGTGACTTTTGGGGAATCCCTAAATCCAATGGCTGAAATAAATTGAGATCTAGGGCTGAGATTAAATGCTCATTTAAATCTCACTTTTTATTTTTTAATTCACCCTACTTTAATAAAGATCCACTTAGTCATTTATTTCCAAAGTCACTTTTCCTTTTTAATTTTACATTGACTTTATTAAAGTCACTTTAAAATTAGACTTTAGTAACTTTATCACTTAAAATCACTTTTAAATTAGATTTGACTTTATAAAAATTATAAAGTCACTTTAGGAGAAAAAATTAAATTCTTTTGGACACTTTTCCCTAGGCCAAAGATCAAAGCCTTAGGGAACCACCTGTCCTCTGGTACCAAATTTTAATACTCCCTCTTACCGAGGAAGGTGTTCCTCACCACACCCATCTTGTCTCTGAAGTAGTCATGCTTGCCCCGTGGTAAGGCTTTGGTAAGAATATCTGCAACCTGCTCATCAGTGGGAATATACTCAAGCTTCACAGCGCCCTTCTGAACACAGTCTCTGATGAAATGATATTTGATCCCGATATGCTTTGACCTGTCATGAAACACTGGATTCTCCATGAGTTTAATGCAACTCTGATTATCACAGTAAATCACTGAAGGTCTTAACGGCTGACCAAATAAGCCAAACAACATCTTGCGAAGCCAGATGGCCTCACAACTAGCTAGACTGGCTGCCATATACTCTGCTTCCGCTGAACTCAATGCTACTGATTGCTGCTTTTGGCTGAACCATGACACTACTGCCGAACCCAACCCAAAACAACACCTTGAAGTACTCTTCCTATCAGAAGCACAACCTGCCCAATCAGAATCAGTATAACCTGCCAATCTCACTCCATCCCCCTGCCTGTAGTCCAGACCATAATCCACTGTCCCCTGCAAGTACCGCAAAATGTGTTTTGCAGCCACCCAGTGAACCTTCCTAGGCTCACACATAAACTGACTCATCGTGTTGACTGCAAAACAAATATCTGGTCTAATGTTGACCAAATACATCAAGGAACCAATCAACTGCTTGTACAATGTGGGATCCACAAACTCGGAATTCGAAGCATGAAGCTTCTTCCAGTTGGTGATCATCGGTGTCGACATGGGTTTACTATCCTCCATGTGGAATCTGCCAAGGATGTCCACAATATACTTCCCCTGCCCCAGGAAGAAATGCCCCTCCTCCTGCCACACCTCTAAACCCAAAAAGTAATGCATCAAGCTGATGTCCTTCATCTCAAACTCCGCCGCAAGATCTCTCTTGCAGCGCTCTATGAGTCTCTCTGCACCTGTAATGACCAAGTCATCCACATACAACACCAGAATGAGAGGCTCCTCACCAATTACAATATAGTAAAGGTTCAGATCTGCCTCACTCTTTGTGAAACCCATCCCCTGCAAGTATGAATCTATCCTAGAGTACCAAGCTCTGGGAGTTTGCTTCAGGCCATAAAGGGCCTTCTTCAGTTTGCACACATGGGACTCCTTCCCATGCACCTCAAAGCCCTGTGACTGCTCAATGTACACCTCCTCCTGTATGAAGCCATTGAGAAATGCAGTCTTCACATCCATCTGGTGGATCTTCCAACCCATCTCTGCTGCTATCAATATAATGGAGCGGATCGAAGTATATCGAGCCACGGGAGCGAAGGTCTCCTCATAATCAACTCCCTCTACCTAGGAGAACCCTCTAGCCACAAACCTCGCTTTGAATTTCTCAACGCTGCCATCTGCAGCATGCTTTACCTTGTAAAGCCATTTGGAAGTAACCACGGATTTGCCCTCAGGCCTCGGCACCACCTCCCAAACATCATTCTTCATGATAGAAGAATACTCCTCCTGCATGGCCTCTCTGCAGACCTGCTGGCCAACTGCCTCCTCATAGCTAGAAGGCTCAGAGTCAAGGATGCTGGTAGCCATTGCCATATAGCTACAAAACCTCTCAGGTGGTCTACTCTCTCTGACCGGCCTCTTAGGCTCAGCAACAGATGTGGCATCTCTCAAGGTGTCTTGAAGCCACTTGGGCTTCCTCTTCCCTGAGCGTACTTCTCTCGTTGGAGAATGAAATTCCTCCTCCTCATCATCATCAGGAGCCTGAACTCCTGACTGTCTGTCTGCTGTCCTCCTGCTTGCACCTGAACCTGTAGAAGCTGAGGTACCGTGTGAACTGTCCATCAGTGGACTCCCTAGTGAATTGCTCTGTGGACTGCTCTGCATGCTGCCTGGAGCACCACCCCTCTGGCTCGGCGAGCCACTGCTCACTGACGGACCTGACATCCTCATAGATGTACCTCTGAATCCTCCTGATCCCTGCCCACTGGATCCCTGCGATTGAGTCAACTGCTGTTGAGGGTCTGGCTGATCCAGATACTCTAACTCCCGTGACCTCCTAAAGGCCCTGTCCTCCTCGAACTTCACATCCCGCCTGACAACAACTTTCCTCTGTGCAGGAATGTAAATCCGAAAGGCCTTTGAGGTCTCACTGTAGCCCACAAAGATACCCTTCTCTGCGGTGGGCTCTAGTTTGGTCCTCTTCTCCTTGGGTATGTAGGAGTATGTAATGCACCCAAAGATACGAAGATGACCAATATCAGGCTTCTTCCCAGAAAAAGTCTCTTCCGGAGTCGTGCTCCAAGGCACGATGCGGACTCTTGTTTTGCAAATAAACAGCTGTGTTATCGGCTGCAGGGCATACACCTCATGATTAAGAGTTAATGAGACTGGCCCTAAATTCTGTCTCGGATGAGTGGCAAGTCTTTGTCCAGAGTATCTTGGGCAAAGCAACATTGCCTAATTGGGATGAGATGTGGGCAGCTCTAAAAAAAGAAGAGATGAGGAGAGATCTGGTCAAGGTCAAACTTGACGGAAGCAGCAATAGTAGTGGGTCGAAGCCCAAGGAGGAGGAGGAGAATGCAGCCCTTGCATCGAAGGGTCAGCAGGGGCAATAGAGATGAAAAACGGACATCTTCAAGGTGAAGTGTTTCGGATGTGGTGAGATGGGCCACTATGGATCCCAATGTCCCTTGAAGAAAAAGGACTAGGATGAGAAGCACGATCCTAAGGTTGCAGATGCAAAGATCGAACAAGAGGACGAGTTCGCCATGACAGCCAAGATACCTCCAGGAGGGAGGTGGGTTGATTTAGAACTGTAGTTCAATAGATCTACAAATGGGCAGGATCCTTGAGGAGCCCACCTCTTGGATCATTGCCTTGCTACAGGAGCCCATGATCAGTAGTAGCGGGATGAAGGAGTTCTCAATTAGTGCCATGGAGTGTTGATTTGGTAGATGCAGTAGTTAGTAGTGCCAGAATGTGAGCAGCGCAGAGTAGAGAGGCAACATTGCATGGAGGCATAGCGCAGAGCTTCAGAAATCAGTGTGGTTCTAGCAGCAGTCAGATTTTCAACACCAAGGTGTATCCACGGGATACTTATCCAGTTTTGGGTGTTTTCAGTTGCTTCACTTAGCAACTGAGTTGTAGTACGGATGTAGTGTTAGTAGTGGCAGTGCTAGAAGCGGAACGCGCAAGTGTAGGGACGCGCAAGTGCAGGAACGTGAGTGCAGGGAACACGAGTGCCGGGGTTGCTTAGGGAATATCTCAGCCATATTTTCTTGCTGTTTGGATTGACAGTTGGGCATCCATAGATGTACTCAGATTTCACTGCTGCTTAATAATAATAAACCCTTATAATTGCTGCATCGGTTTTCTCGCATTGGGTTTTTCCAGGGACATTTGTCCAAAAATAACAGTGTCCTATGTGTTTGTATTTCCTTGCTCAATTTCTATGTTTCAGAATCATATTAATTTGTTGTAGGCTACTTCAATAATTTAATTCAACGTTTCAAGAAGAAATCTGAAATAAGTTTGTAATGTAATTTATGATCTAAGTGAAGTAGATTCAGTTGGTTGCAGTAGGATTCCTGAGATTGTTAGATCTAGGATTTTTCACACCAGGCTCCCTCTTAATCTCAGGGAGATCTCTCTTATTCAGGCTCCCTCTTAACCTAGGGAGATCAACTTATTTTCTTCGACATCGGAGAATCTTTTGTGGCTTCCCATCATTTCATCAGAGTTATCATTATTCACATTTGCTTATCACATCAATGAACATCTTCACCATATTGAAGATTGTGTACCTGCACAACTTAGATAGCAAGTACAACCAAATCTATAGAAGCATGAAGTTAGCCATATCAGAATTACAAAAGCATTTCAACTTTATATATATCAGATACCCAAACTTAATTATAAACAAGAGACACATACTCTTCAACATCTTGCTAGGAACTTTGTCATAAACCCTAGACTACTACATAACAACTTTCATTACATCTAGGGTTTCAATGTTTCTTTCAAAGGTATGACATACTCTACTACAACATATAGCAAACCCTAGAAACAATTCAAACAAATATAGATCTACAAGGCATCTAACAACTTTCAGAATTCATATGTTAGACTTCCCACTAGGGTTTCATACAAATCTTAGATTTCATACAAGAGAATTAATCAACATGACCAACTTCCACTAGGGTTAGTTGCAAACCCTAGTTTTGTCAATCAAACATCAATCACAATTAAAACTCAGATTTCAACAATCTTACACAAATCTCAGATTATCACATTGTCATCTGGAGATTTTCACTTCTACTAAGGTTTAACTCCAAAACCCTAGAATTTCACAAATACTATCATCCTAGAGAAACAAACTTTGACTAGGGTTTTGTTCCAAACCCTAGGATTCATGGCTACTGACAAATAGGTCAACTCATATATCTAGGACTTCATCATATAGGCATTTCATATCATGTGTTAGTAAAACCCAACTTCACAAATATCAATAAGAGTTAGGCATACAACAAACTTGATTAGACTAGGGTTTGATTGGACAAACACACATTCCAAGGTAATCATTTCTAAGACTTTATAAGGGTATTGCTTACACTATCCACCAAACCCTAATGCATTAGGGTTTCAATATAAGAACATAGCAAACCCAAAATTACCAATACTTCAAAGGTTCAGTTTTTTAGACTTTATCATTCAACCCTAACAAGTTAGGTTTCGTCGATCATACCAAAACCCCAAACATGACATCATCAATAAAAAAACTTCAAGTAACATTTCTCAATAACCCTAAGCAGTTTAGGGTTTCAGACATTCACATTAGCATACCCTTAGGTTAGGGTTTTTCAGAGAACCTGTCTAGGGTTCTATAACCAGTTAAGAATTTGAGTGGGGTAGATTTTTCAAGTGATGAATCACCCAAAACAAGAATCATTATGATTCAATATAGCTAGACATAACAATGTTAGTAATAGATTGTTAAGTGAATAAACATTTATTATAAAGAAATCAATGTTTTGTAGTTTAAGGCATACCTTTGTTTCTTGACAAACCTTATCTTGGGTGGCTTTCTTCCATACTCCTTGAGGATATAGTAGATGTTTTCCTAATCAAGACAATAGAGGGAGAATGGTGATTAGTGTTTAATATAATCAAAACTTAAAACCAAAAATTGAAAGCAATTGAAATACTTATCTTTGGGAGATGTTGGGGGCTCCCTCCAAAGCTTGAGGGATACCTATAAACTTATAAAAACAAAAAGAATGTCTTTTCCAAAAACATGTTAAAAACCTATAAATTCTAAAACATCAAAAAATACAAAATAAGATATCTAAGACTACAAGCAAAGGACTTAGTAGTGTAAGTCCCTTATGTCAGATACTTCTAGTTTGGATTTCTTTGGATCTTCTTCTTCAACAATGTTAGCATGATCTCTATCTCTCTTCTTATACTTTGGATTGTTTGGACAATCACTCTTATAGTGACCCTTCTTATGACATTGATAGCATTCTACCTTGGACATATCTACTTTCTTCCTTGGTCCTTTTGGTTTCTTTCCTTTTTGTTGAATAGTGTAGGCATTTGAAACTCGTTCAGGATTGGCAACTAGTGAGATCCTTAATTCTTCTTGATTGCAGGCAGTCCATAGTTCTTCAAAAGTGGAAGCTTCCTTCCAACTGTTAAGTCCCGCAGTAAATGCACCACAAGTAGGTGACAATCTTAATAGATCAGTGATCACGAGTTCTTTGTCTGGAACAATTTCATTAATGGCCAAAAGATCATCTCTGATTCTTGCTATCTACACAAAGAAGTAGGCTGCTGCGTCTTCTTTAGTCGTTTTTGTGGTCCTTAGTTCATTCTTCAAGCTTGCTGCTTGACCATTGTTCTTAATAGTGAATAACTTTGACAGGCCCTCATACATTTCTTGAGCATGATTAATGTTGGCTATAAACGGAACAAGGTTGTCCTTTATTCCTTCCACGATTAGGGTCATGGCAACTAATTCTAATTCTCTGAACTTCACTTTATCAACATCATTGGAGTCATCTGTAGGCTTCTTTACTTTTCCTTTGACCAAGTCTAGAACCTTGTTCTTTTCAAGGATGAGGTCAATCCTCTTTTTCCAAGACCTGTAGTTAGAGGCTCCTTCAAGTTTGTTCTCTCCCTTGATTGTGTTGGACATCGTCCTTGAAGATAGTAGACTTCTTCCCTTGAATAATCCTTTTGAATGATTCCTTGATCAAGTGCTTGAGACTGCCTTTTCCTTCTTGCTTCACCAAAGCTCTGATACCATGATAAAAAATTAGAAAGACTGAAAGACAGGAAGATTTTCTTATACTTGATAATTACTTGTGATGTTCTTGAATTCTTATTAGGTTTCTTTATATCTTCTTTGTTTTAGTTCATCAAACAATTACCAAAGCAAAAACACATAAAACAATGGATACCAGATATAGGTTCACAGCCAAGGATAAACCCCTCTCTAGGCGAAAACCCAGTTAGTAATTCTTCCTTCAATAGTTTTTCGTAGATATTCCAAGGCTCTAGACCTTGACACAAACTTTCCTTCACACCAAGTCAACCTTTCTCTTCTCTTGCAGATGATCCTACTTCACCTGGTAGTAGCAACAACAGTAGCAACACTTTCTTCAACCTAGCCACTTCGACCTTGCTTTGGAGACTTCGAACTTCATTGAAAGACTGAAATCTTTACATAAGAACTTCGATTTTTGGCCCAATACAACTTCCTGAGGCAACAACACCCAACACCAACAACTTCAACCTATACTTTGATTTGGTAGGAGCAACATACGACAATTGGCTACGGCATCAACAAGAGAACTTCGATCTTAAAGTTCAGGGTATGAGAGAGAGAGATAGATACACCAAAATTTCGATCTTCTTCCTTTCCTTCTCCTAGACCAAACTCGCACTTCCTTCTCTTCCTCCTTCTATTTCACACATTTTCCAGCTTCAAGGAGATATCGAACTTGCTTGTGAGAGAGTGCTTCAAATGGAATTTGAATTGCTTCATTTATAGCCCTTTGGTGAGGTCGAATAGCCCTCTTTGAGGCCGACTTGATCATCTTAAGGCCGACTTGGTGTGGAGACAACATAATTCATATTTGACTCAATACTTAACCTTTTTACATGATTCAAAAGCCCAAGAAGGGTCTCTTTAAAAGTACAATGACTCTATTAACTCATAATAAATCCTAGAAGTCCTCAATGGGGACTTTGACCTAAAACATGATGACCCAAGCATGAAACCCATGCTTTAATAAGTCATAATAATAATAATAATAATAATTCTTTTCTTTATTCTTTTGACAAGTACATTACAAGATGACTCAAATACATTAAATGAAGACCAAACCTAGTTACATTTTCCAACAATTTCGAGTCTAGAAAGTCTTTGAATCTCCAAGAGTACAAGTCGCCCTAAAGGAGGGAATTCAACCCCTTGAGAAGGCTATATAAGGAAGCAATTCAACCTCATTTGGAGACACCACTCAAAAGTTTGATCTATCAAGGAAAGAGTACGATCTATAGCTGGGAAGCTGGAAAAAGGAGAGCGAAAGTCTAAGAGAAGTAGGGAAGAAAATTTTTGTTGTTTTTGGGCTCTATCTCTCTCACACGTGCGAAGGAGCTAGGGTTTCTGTAGCCAGAAAGAGGCTGAATTTGCAGGTCTGAATTGCTTGGGAGCGAAGTTGTTGCTGGGGAGCAGAATTGTAGGAACAAGTTGCTGGGTAGAGCGAAATTCTTGTCTTGACCTTTTGACTTTGGGGAGAGTTGTTTTGCTCTAGGAAGGTCTCAAAAGGAAGATATATAGAGTTTCTGCAGTAGTTGTTGGGACATAGTTGTTGGGTCAAGTAGTTGCGCAGTTGCTGGCACGTCAAAGTTGCAAGGAAGAAGCAGTTTAAGGGAAGGTCTTGAGGAAGGGCTGACTTGGTACTGGGAGAAGGACTTGGTCTAGGGATTGGGTCACTGTATCTCATTTGAAGCAGATTCTAAGAAGAGAAGAGTTTCCGGGTTTTCCCCTTGGAGGGGTTTTGCCTTGGCTGAGAGCCTATATCTATGTCCTCTTTTATTGTTGTTGTTTCTTGATATTGTTTGATGAAAAGATCTAACTAAAGAACATAAAGAAGATAACTAAGTTTCACAAGCAAGTATCAAGGTTAAAGAAAATAAGTTATAATTGCTGCCACTTTACATTTTCTAACATGTAGTACTTTGATCAATGTGATTCCTCATTTACATACCTTAGATTCAGTGGAAGTGCCACTTCAGCTTCATATTGAGCAAATAATAAATAGTGAATAAATCTCCAAAGGGACAAGTTGTTATATTTAAGGATTGAAAAGGTGGAACATAAATAGTATTTTTGCAGGATTATATCTATGTTTTTATAGTTGCTGAATTTCATATTGGATCACAAAGCACCCAATAATTGTTACAATATACCTTGTCAACAGTGAATTACAATCACTTTTCTCTTATTGAGGTTTGAATTGAATTGAATTCAGGATTGATGGGTGCATTTACATTTTACAGGGACCAAAATTCTTATTGGATAAACAAATTGAAGAAACAACAGTCAATGGATCTTCTGTAAGACAGTATTCAGACGACATTTCCAAGGTGTTGTCTTATTCTCTTGTGCAGGACATTTTGTTGTTTATTTTGCTTCAGTTAGCTCATACAATTTCTCATATTTGTACATTGTTACTGTGAATTATTTGTCACTGTATGATGCTCTGGATGATTGTGACTGATTATGTAATTCACAGTTACCATTGCTTTTCAATTTCCCTTGCTGAGGAATCAGGACATATTCAAGTCTATTTCACTTCAATCAGGTCATATAATTGCTGGTATTGTTTTACCTTTAGTCAGGTCACACTTGCTATTTTACCTAGAGATGGAGCACATGGGTTCAGAAGGATTTTTGTGTGCTTTCCTTCTTAACACATGCTATTATTACCTGGAGATGGAGTGCATGTCTTGAGGAGGATATTTTTGGAGTTGGAGGAGCTTTTCTTGGCTTCTATTTATCAGGAAAATACTTTTTTATATACCTTGAATGCACACAAATTGCTTGAGGAGTCTTGGAGGTTATTCTTGGAGATTAGAGTGTTACTCTCCCACCTTAGCTATTCTTCAAGGAAGTTTCACTGGTGGAGTTCTTTTCTTAGTAAGATTTTGTCTATTATGATGGGTTTCCATTATATTGTTCATGTGACCTAGTTGAGGGTTGCTTTCTTTGACTTATCTTTAGCTCTTCTATTGATGGTTGTGCTATAGGTACACCACCAAGACTATTCTGTAAAAGCTAGTGGGGTAGTGAGGAGAGGGGTTCTTTGGTTCATGAGATTTGTTATTGCTGGAGTTCTCTTGTCTTCATACCTTACATTTTGGTTCGAGTGAGTGAAAGAGAACATATTATTCATTGAGAGTTATAGGTCACTCTCGTTTTGTTCACTTGTTTATAGCTAAACATTGGTGGGAGAAAGCTATTTGGAAGCAGTCTGACATCCTTTGAAGTGCTTTGTAGTTGAAGCCATTATCTCCAAACCTTGTACTTGCAGTTTTGGAATAAAGGTAACATCTTTTTTGGCGGCTAGATCTTAGTTGTTGGATGTTTTTGCTTGATTTTTTTTGAATCAACTAACATTGGGACTTAATCTGGCTTAGTTGATTTTGTACTGCATAACCCATGGAATTGAAGGCACTATGGTCACAGTTACTTAGACTTAAAGCTGGCTGTTTTTTTATATTTCTACACACAGATCTGCACTTTAAAGGGCGGATTGCACAGTTTCAAAGGAGGAACTATATGATGAGGTGTAAATCTACATTATAGCTTCTTGTCTGTATTAATTTTACGCACATTTTAGGTCTGATTTTTATATCACAGCAATTATATTTTAGAGTTTGGAAATTTTTTTGGTCTCCCAGGTTCCTATTATGTTTCTAGAATGCATAGGGACTCCCCCATGGGTTTAGGAAGCACTAACCTGATGTGCAGAGACATTGTATGAGGTGATAGTGTACTTTCTTGAGTTACCTTGGAACTCTTCCAATTTCAAGAGTTAGCATGCATATTACAATAATGGGGTTATATGTTGTAATGTTCCTTGCTAAAATATGCTAACTCAACTTGCCAAATTTTTTTAATTCATTCTGACAAACATTTTGTATGCAAGCATTTCTTGAAACACTTTGTATGCTAATAAAATGAAACATTTACAGCAGGGATATTCTTCAAATATTTGGCATGCAAATAAAAATGAAACCTTTAATAGAGTTCCCAAAGCCCAGCACAATTTTATTGAATTTGATCAAGAAATTACATGCCAAATATTAATTTCTTGAACCTGTGAGCATCTCCGACAAATTGGCTCAATTTCCTCCAGATTAATTCGGCCTTCATAAAGAACATGACGCTCTCAAGGATTTTTGTCCTCAACAAAATTAATCAACTTCCTCGGGGACAAATGCAGCCTTCACATTGACGAACTCGATACAAAAGATGAATATAGCTTTGGCCCTTCATGAAATAGCTGTGGCCTCCACAAGAATAAATGTGGCCTCCTTGTTGAGAAACTCAACCTCCACTTATGAGCTCGACTACTGCAAATGAATTTGGCTTCCACCAAAACGTGCGCTGCTGAAACTAACTTGGCCCCTCAACATAAACTCAGCATCCAGAAATAATGTGTCCTCTCCAAGTAATTCTACCCCCAACAAATGGAAACTCAACCCCCTGCAGATGATCCTGTAATTACAATGACCAAAGCTCAGAATATTAACCCCTTCAACCAAGGGTTTCTCCTCTGGAAATCTGTTCCAAACACCTGCAAATTTCTTGACTGAACACAAACGGAAGATCTGAAGTGACCTCTCCCAAAGAGCCAACTAGGGTGGCACTCTAAGTCCACCGAAATCAGCTGAAGAGTTACACTTGAAACCCTTGCACGAGACTCACTTGAGCCAAATTGATTTTCAGAGAAATGATGAATATAATAGAATGATTGAGAAGTGACCCCCTCTCCCTTTTTAAAGATTTGCTGGATCTTTCTCCAATCTTCTAGAAGCACCTTATTATTTTTATTTTTAATTGATAAAGTCACTAAGTGATTTTTTCTTATTTTCTCCAAGTGACTTTTGCCCCTTTTTGTCCTTTTCTCCAATTAAATAATAAAAAGCACTTTTCCCCTCTTTTATTTAATAAAGTGACTTTTATTAACTAATTAAAGTCACTTTTAAACCCAGGAAATGCTTAATTTGCCACCATGATTATACCGACCACCCCAAAACCCCTTTTTGTCATTCTGCCTTGTAGATATTTCGTTCTGATTCTGACAGTCTATTACACTAAGGTGTTCCTCCAAATAATCAGTCCTAAATAACACCTTAAGCGTAAATATTTAAAATATGCCTGATAATAACCCCGTTTTATGGAAATGATTGGAATGCAATAGAACCAAGATTGAATTGTGCGGAACTGATCCTGATGATGAAATATGGCAAACGAACCCAACCGGACCCCATAAAACTCGTCCAAACCTCCAGGCCTACCAATGGTTTAATCCCGGTCCTATGACCTGGTTGACACAAGCTCTGGAAATCTCCCTTAACCACATTACAAGGTAATCCAAAAATTGGGTACATTACATATGTTTTCAGTGTGCCTTCTTTGAATTTGGTTGTATGAAACTTCTAACATTGTTATCAGATCCTTCGGATTGAATTGGAATTGAATTGTGTGAAATGGTTCACAAAAACACTGAGAACCGAATGCTAAATTTGGATAAAATTCATTGGTTCTAATTTGGAGTGGTCCCTGAAAATCCAGGTCACCCCTGTGCACCATCATGCCCAAAATATCAAAATTTTTAAATTGATCTGCTCTATAACTCTATTTTCAACCTGGATTTCTGGGTAGTTCTAGTTTAACTCATGCGTTTGGTCCCAGTTTTGGTTATCATAACATTGATTTTTAGAGGGGCTAAAAACATTATAATTTTGAGCCCTATATTTTATTTTTATAATGAGAGAAATGTCTGTAAAAATAATATGTACGGTGTGAGGTGTTTTAGGGGCAAATAAGAAATGGGCTATGGGTGTGCTATGTTGAGTTGTCCGATAGTTAATTTGCACCCTTTGTAATTTTGATGGGGGACTGTAAATAGTGGGTCTATCGACCTCAATTATTTTGAAAAGATTGTAGCTGGGGTAACAATGATTCACATATGTTAAGTGGACGAGTAATAGTATTTGACAATTAACATATTTATGAGCAAGTAAACAGCACACCAGGACTTTTTGTGCAACAGTAGAAGTGATATCAGCACAGGAACCAAGCCAGACTTGTCCTAACATTGTGTTAAGGTAAGCTTTTGTAAATTTTGCTCTAGACACACATGCCAATAACTTGCCTCGAATTGACAACACTTAGCCTTGTATTAGAAGACCAACACACCACACAACTATGTGTCAGACTGCCACCAACACTTGGACACCTGGGGCCAACAAGATCATGCATGGTTGCCAAATCTTATCACTGCTCTGTAACACATTGTTCTCTCTTTTTGCTCCTTTGTATTCTCTTAAATACTCTATGTAGTTTTAGTTCAACTCACACAGGACTTTTGACAATCTTACAATTAATTGTATTAGTCTTTTCTTAACCTTGTCATGGGTTTTGGACACCTAATCCTCAATGGGTTAGTGTGGAAGCCGAATGGACAAAAGGAGTCCAAGAGACCTTGGGATGTGGAACCCAACGGTCAAACAATGTACTATAAATGTATATCAATTATTAATAAAAATTGTATTGTCATGATTTATCTTTTATATTTCTCTTGCTGTCCATGTGTGTTTAACATGGTATCAGAGCAGGCGTATTCCTGCCCTGCATAATTAATTTGAGCCATTTGTTTTATGGCCTTTTTGTGCAAGTTATTTCTGCCATGAACTTCATGAATATTTTCTCATGAATATTTCTTCAGCTAAATTTTAGCTGCAACCTGTTAATACCGCTGCTGGTATCTGCTCTTCTCTGAGCGGTTTTTATAATCCTGATACATATAATGTTGCGCTGCCCTGACGCTATTTCATATAATTTGCTGTTCATTGCTATTCCTGTATTGCCCAGCGCTGAGAACTATGTTTAATGATGCGCTGCTCACCTCTGCCATATGACTGCATTTGTTAGAACTGTGTTTAATGATGCGCTGCTCACTTCTGCCATATGACTGCATTTGTCAGAACTGTGTTTAATGATGCGCTGCTCACCTCTGCCATATGACTGCATTTGTTAGAACTGTGTTTAATGCGTTTTTATGCCGGTTTCATATTCTTCTCTGACTGCAATGCTCCCACAGAGAAACGCCCAAAATTTGTAACGCTGGTCCGTTGATTTGAATCCTGGTGTCAGAGGATTTCATGTATAACCGCCACAGTACGCTTCTCCATTTCCACCGAAGCTGGATCTAGATGTCTGGCATCTAATAAGGTGATATGTATGGCTGTTCCATCCAATGCTCCGTTGTTTAATGCTGCTCCGTTCTTGTATTGCGTAAAAGGATTTACACTGCTCCAGTAGAGGCTTTCCATGGTCTAGCTTAGCAATAGGCTGTCCTCTTACATTCCAAACTATACAAATTCTTTTGCTCGACTCTGCAGCGACTCTATTAGGAGACCGAAGTCTAATTGTTGATCCATATATGAAACTGCAATATGATTGTGCGCAGATGCTGCACACTTGCGCGTTATCGTGATGTTGATATATGTATCAGAACCAAAAATGCTATGCACGATCTATAGAACCAGTAGCAGAATTTGACGGGACGAATGATTTAGTAAATAGTGCGAAATCAAGAAAATGGTGTTAGAAATGGGGCAAAACCTTGTGGTGGACCGGTTATGGCTTCGACTGCTCTATGTGAAACTTCAACTCCTTATATTGGTGGGAGTGGGAGCTTCAGCTGTAGCTGTTGCTGCTCGTTCATTGCATTAACGTCTACGTTGAACGTGTCGTGTGAAGTTGAAGAACAAGAACCAAAGTTTCAATGCCCCTTCGTCTATCCTGTCTGCGCGCCAGCCTGTCTGGAAGGAATGTAATCTGAAACGACAAAGATCCAACCCGGCTACAACTATCATTGAAGAGCGCTTGAGATGTGAGTATGTATTCAATGAAGTTGAGTAATTTTTCGTACCCAAATAACCCTCCGTGCGAGACAACGTGCAGCCGTATCTGTTTAAGATCGAGACCCAAGAATCATTCGTTATAGTTTACTCGTTCTGCAATATAATCTATTGTTTATACATTTGATTAGAGAGCTTGGTCCAAATCTCCTTTTGTTAACATGGTATTTCACCATTGCACGAATAGTGTACCATCGTTGTCCATTCAAGTAACGCTGTCTCATGTGACTTTAAGTAACGCTGCCTCCATATCACATTGTGAGTTTCCACCTAACAGTGTCACGGTAAAGGGTCCTCACATTATGTTGTGTTTTTAATTATGATTGCTTCCACACGTCAATTGTTCAGAAGATTCTGTGCTGTCATTAATTCTGCACGCTGCTGAAGCAACTCAGAGTCAAAATCGTCTAACAGTGTTACTAAGGGCGAGAGGAATGCAACTTTTGGTTGGGTCAATTTGTTACTGTGCTTCAAGAGATGCACTCACCGAAAATTCTTTGACAGATAATATTTCCTCACTTCTTGAACATGTATCAATCAGAGTTTAATTTCCTGGGATGTATTTAGGTATTCCTTGCTATCAGCAGAGTTAGCTGCTCGCTCATCAAAGTCGGATGCAATTGCAAGAGGCTGATGTGTTAAGGAAGGCCACAAGCTTGGCAATTGTAAGGTATTATTATTTGAAACATTATTGATATTCATTGCTGCAGCAGGTTCCAGGTTCTTATTTTGTACTGTAAACTCTTATTTGTAAGTTCAGAAATCAGTAGAGATGCATGGCTAGTATCTTCTGTGTTGTTTCCAGTGAGTAAATTACTCCTAGTGACTGATGTAATGTGCTCAACGGTGATTTAATTTAATGGTGAAATCATTGAATATATTATATTGCTGATTGAGAGGTTTCTGGAGGCATTATACTCTCACTGTGCATCTCAATTTGGAGTAAAACTCAATAAATATACTTACAGCTGTCTGTGATCAAAGTGTTTAACTAAACTCCTCGCTGAAAAAATCCCATCTAACTCAGAAAAACTCAGAACTATTTTGGAACTTTTCCAAGAGGAATTTCACAGTAGGCCAAGGAGCCACTGATCATATGTTCCAGAATTAATAGTAGACTTATCATTTCAAAGGGGTCGAGTAGCACTTGTTAGTGGTGCCAACTCTAGACAAAGAGGAGCCTATTTCAAGAGGTTGAGTTGGTTGTAGCTTATCCAAAGAGGAAAAGTTGGTTTCAAAGACATTTGCAGATCAGTCATAGTTGCCTGTTGTGTGTTGAGGACGAATTTCCGGGAACAAACTTATCCTTATTACTGTGCAAACTCGTGATTGTTCCAGGTTCCTTTATCAATACAACACTTCTTTGCCTTGCTTCCTTGATTCATTTGCTGCACATTTATAAAGGATATTGCTGAGTACTGTGAGTGATATTACTTTTCTGCGTTGAGTAGTAGTTGTGTTCAGTTTTTAAGGTATCATTCTGACAGTAAAAAAAAGAAAAGAAAAAAGGCCAGAATCAATGAAGTATTAGAGTTCCTCAAAACTCTCATATTGTCTACTACTCATGATACATTAAAAGTCAACAAAGTTTGTCTCACAGACATTCAGGTCTGTCTACAAAATGCACAAGAGAAAATTGATTTTTTGCAGCTCGAATCCCAGCTACAGCAAGAAGAACTAAAACAGAGGAGTCATCATTCTGAACCTGTTTCTGTTCAGAAGATTGAAACAGACCCCCATAAAGCAGCAGTTGTACATGCAGATGTAGAAACTCAGTCTGCACTTCCCAAGCCCATCATCAGACCTTGGGAACAGCTTGTCCACAACAAGCACATAACCGGTCTTGGATATGAGAAGGACTTGTCCTTTCATATTCCAGACTACTCAAAGCCCATTCAGTTTCAGAGTGCAGGATTCATTCATGACAGTTCACCTGCTCCTCATGACAGTTCAGCGTCAGCTGTTCCAGATTCTGCCCCTCTTCCACAGCAGCAACAACAACAGATTGTGAAATGCCAACAGTGTGACCGAGTTGGCCATTTGAAAGATCTCTGTTTTGATCTTCATCCATGTAAGCACTGTCATAAAACCAGCCATTCTTCACACAGATGCTTCAGAGATAAACGTCCTGCAAGAACAAAGATTCATCTTGGATGGATCGCTTCTTGGAAATGGGCATCAACAGCCAAGAAGATATTACAAACACATGTCAGAACTTGTTCCAGAGTAGTGAACAATCTTGCAGTCGAGTTTTCTCCATCATCTCAGCTTGTATCTGACGGGGGGGGAAATGATGGTCATCTACAAGCTTCAAAGCCACATCAAGCGAGCCTGAGCCACAACTTGCCACACCAGTTTCAGATTCAGAAACAAAGATGCCCGTAAACATGCCTTCAGTTGGCAATCTGGGACACTTCCTCTAGCAGAAGACTTTAGCTTCTTGCCAGTTTCGGAAGAATTCTAGGAACAAAATTGAGAACACTTCCTCTAGCAGAAGACTCCAGCTTCTTGCCAGTTTTGGAAGAGTTCCAGGAATTGCATTAAGCATTCCAGAGTTGTTGGTCATCCTTAAACCATCACAGGTTGAGACTTCCCTTTTCAGGTTGAAGTTCTCCCTTTTATGCGGGGTGAGACCTCCCTTTCATGGTTGAAGGTTTCCCTCTTCAAAACAATAGGAGCACTTCCTCTAGCAGAAGACTTCAGCTTCTTGCCAGTTTTGGAAGAGTTCTGGGAATTGCACTAAGCGTTCCAGTGTTGGTGGTCATCCTTAAACCACCACCCTTTATACCAACATTTCAGAGAGCACATTCAGCCTAGTGTTGCCATGCATTTTTGCACATTTTGTATTACAACTTTCTTCTTGGACTCATACATAACCCTTCGGATTAAGGGGGGGAATGTTGGACACCTAATCCTCAATGGGTTAGTGTGGAAGCCGAATGGACAAAAGGAGTCCAAGAGACCTTGGGATGTGGAACCCAACGGTCAAACAATGTACTATAAATGTATATCAGTTGTTAATAAAAATTGTATTGTCATGATTTATCTTTCATATTTCTCTTGCTGTCCATGTGTGTTTAACAATGGGACTATCCTTACAACACATCTTTGGGTCCTAGCATAGAGTCTTATGGCTAACTACTCATGTTCATTGTAATATATTCATGGAAAACATATAGCATTATAGTAGGATATTCGATGTCTTGATGTTATGGTTGTGTTGTGCCAACCATTGTATATATAGTGTCATGTTTTATTTGAGTGTCTGTTACCCACCATTTTGTGGGTGATATCCCTAGGAGAAATTTTTCTCCAAGATGGTCCTGAACCGGCAGCCACCAACTAGCTTGTTGTGCCATTTCTCCGCCACCTGAGCCAGCCATGTGGTCCCTCACCCATTTGTCATGATTGTATGTTTGAAGGTGGGCCTCCCGAACCTAAAGGTATGCCTTGTCATTTGGTAATTGAGTATTGTAGTATGCTTATAATGGACACTTTTGAGCATGGATTAATGGGGGGATTCGGCGGAAAGAGTGGCTAGGTCTGTGCTTCTGTCCCCTAGACCTCTTTTGGATGTTACCCTTGGATCTTAGAATTGTGGGATCTCTTTTACTGACCTTTGGGTTTTAGGGTGGTACTACATGGGAAACCCCGATTTTGGTTGTGGTCCCGCTCCCTCATCCACATACATTACCCCCTTTCCATTCATTATTCTTCTTACTTGGGTCCACATTGCCCCACTGGGTCCACATAGGGTTGGCCTCCCCTTCCCCTTGCCCACACCTTGGGCCGGGTTTGAAACGATGCCCCAGATGTTGATGCAACTAGAAAAAAAAGTAAAAGCATAATTGGCCACATTCAACAGGAAAATGTACAACAAAATGCAAAATATGGCTGGGACAAACACATTTAGCACGTGGGCAAAAGCTAATTGCATGAGCTCTACCCCATACCCATGGCCATCACCCTGGTTCCTAAGGCCCTAGATGAGCCTCCTTTATCATTCTAGAACCCATGATTGTCCCCACCCTTCGTGGGCAATGAACTGCCCTACCTTAAAAGGGGTATCTACTACCATACCTCACACATCATGCTCTTATCCTTTGATCCCTGAGCAGTGAATCAAAGAAAAATCATAAAAGGCCAAAAGCATATAAAGAAGGGTGGAAAAATCAAGACCGAGGTGTTGAGTGCACTACGATTTCTCCCTCCTATACATTATATAGCAAAGTGTAGGCTTCCCTTTATTAGCTACCCTTGTACCTCGACATGTGGCCCATAATTGCCCCTCTCATTCCCTATTCCATTCATCTCTTTATCACATGCCACCACCATTTGAAGGATGTACCTTGGACATACTATCCCCTCTAAAGGTAGAAACCACCTAATAATATACTTGGTTAACCCCCTTTGGCGCTTGGAGACATTAGCACATGTCAAAGCCCACTATGGAAGGGCATGCCATTATGAAGTTCCCACCTATTGTCCATGGTTTGTAAGTTCCTTAACTAGATTTCTTTAAATAACTGGTTGTACTGGAAGGCTAGGGGACGCATTGGATCTTATGAAGGATTGCAGATGGTTTCCATTTTGGCTTTGGTCTCCCTATACGGGGTCCTAACTCTCTAGAGGGTTACATTGGCACATGTAGGGTGTGTGAAGAGAGACATGGGCCTCCACAACAGTAGAAATTTTTTCATGGATCCCAGAGATGTTAAGAGATTATCCGAGATTCACTTATTGGACGAGGAAGATGCACCTGGTTCACCATGCCAAACTGGCCCCATAGTTGTACCATGCACTTGTCAGATGACCTAAGACTTGTATGCTGATGTGGCATCACTTACACCATCATCTGAGCCCTTTCAGATGGTCTATAGACATCTTCGATCTATTTGGAGACCCATGAGGTTACTTGTGTGCCCTCACACCCATTGGGAGCACCACATGTTTATTATTTGGAGAACAAGGGGCCAATACCTTGTCCACTACTTTTTGGAGTCCTATTCATCATTATGGGACTTATGGACTTCATGAGGCTTCTTAGAAGGTCCAACGACATCTATTATTGATCATTCGACCTCTTGAGAGGGTTATTCTTTTGTTTATGATCTAGTTTGGTGGGCTTGTTACCAATAGTTAGTTATTTTGCACATTATTTAATTCTAGGGGCTAATGTAGGCCTAATTAGCTAAATCGAACTCATTAGATTTTTATAAATACAAATGATGTGAATTCATTTTAGCATTATCATTTGGATTGGACTTGTATCTCTCTTGAGAATTTCGCTATACTTCTTGGAGGACGAATTT
Organism: Pinus tabuliformis; assembly: GCA_031772625.1. NCBI lineage: Eukaryota > Viridiplantae > Streptophyta > Pinopsida > Pinales > Pinaceae > Pinus > Pinus tabuliformis. The sequence goes on along the minus strand of CM062817.1, from coordinate 1,106,937,631 downwards.
TGGAGCATGGAATGAATTTTGATGTTTGGATTATTTTCTCTTGTCTTGGAGCTTCTTGATTGACAAATTATTGATGGTTGATATACTCTTAATACATGTAAGTGCAATTTAATGCTATTTTATCTTTCTATTTTTGTCACATACATTGTTGCTGGAATTTCACTATACTAGGGTAAATTACTGCATCCATTTATGCGAAGTTGTGGAAATTCGGTTTCTAGATAGTGATGCTTCATGTATGGGCCATGTATTATGAATGAATGCTCCTAGAGATGCTTCTTCATTGAAATTCATCTTGATAAACCATCAATTTTGCAAAACGAAGTATAAAGTTCTTGAAGCTGCTTTTGCTGCTATCCTAATGCTATGCAAAGTTGTCTTTGAGGCCTCCTTGACATAGAAATTCCAAAGTCCATAATCATAATTTACTTGACTTCAATCTCCCCAAAAGGATTAGGCACTAGTCCTCCATAGGCAATCACCTTAAAGCTTATTTCTTTCACCTTCCCCTCTTTTCTAGGTCTAGCCTACATAGGTCACCTAGGGCATCAATTATCTCACAATCTAGACATCCAAACACTTCTATTTTCAGTCCACAACTGCGCTGGTGTGTCCTCAAGAAGCCCTCCAAATTTCATGAGATTCCAACGGTGGGATCTTGAGATATCGCAAGCCCTAGCTTGAATACAGATTCTTGCCCCTGGTTTCCTTAGGCTAGAAGCCTCATTGGGATCATTGCATTATCTTTCATTGAAAATTCATTCCTTGATCCCCTTCTCCCCCCTGATTAGGTCAAGTATATCATTGGTTGCTAAACTCTACCACCTTGACCTAACTCGGGTCCACTTGGTCCCACAACTTATTGAAGCCAATTTCACAGAGACCACTTGGAAGCCAAGTTTCCACAAGGATTTTAGGAGCTAAGAATCTTCTTGACAAGTCATATACTCAAACCCAAGCTCTTAGAATTCCCCTAAGCCCTTCCTAGAGAGCCTTTCATCTTGGTTTCAAGGCAAGCAAGCCATATATTCGAGCCTCTCTTGTGAATAGGCTTTTAGGATCACCTCTCATCCTATCATTGATCCATTCAATTTCGTGATCCTTATTATAATGGGTCTCCTCCCATCGATGACAAGCTATAAAGAGTAGGGAGCCTTAGCTGAGGTGATGGTGGGTTATTGCTCCATTGTTGCCCTTGATCTAGTGGTAGCCCTTCAAGGATCCCCATTTAGGACCCCTGCTAGTTTGAGCGGTAAGAATGTCCAACTACTTGCAACATTAATATTTGAATTGTGTTGTCTCTCTTTGCACATAATGATGAATGATTATAGGGTTTCTCATAAGCATTCACTTCCTCAAACTGGTGGTTGCCCCTTATTTTTATTCCTTGGAACACATAAATTTTGTTGGTCACACTTGTGAAAGTGTTCTCAACTACACACGTATCAAAAATCAATGGTAATAGAGTACTTTGCATTCCAATTTTTTGAATACCTATCTGGACAAGAGTAGAATGAAAGAAACAAAGAATTTCTCCTACAACTCCACAATCAGACCTGCCTTATAGCTCATTGTCATCTCAATGGCAACCCAACATCATTGTCAATGCTTTCCTTGATGATTTTAGTGCGCAACAATAAAAGAAGCATTTTAAAGGCAGGAAGACTAGATTTATGGCCAATTTTCATAGATCTTGATGAGGCTTTCATCCTATTTAGTACCTTGTGCATACAAAACTAGCTTTATCAATGACTTTAACTCAATTCAAGGTTTGATAGTTGTTAGTTTGAAGATAGAACAAATGCAGAGGCTTTAGATGGCTAGTTGTAGGTGGAAGCATATTTTACTATTACTCATATTCTCTATGATGAAAAGATGACATTTCCTATTTGTAGATTCGTGTTACATGCACTAAACTTATGGGAATCACACAATAGAAAATGGAGTACAATGTAATGCCAATTAGATTGTTGAGAAAATTCTTGGAAGGTGTGCATAGTGAATTTTATCCTTTGAAGTAGTATGACAACTGATATATGAAATGGTACTAGTTACATAGTGCAAAGGTCCTAGAAATCAGGGCTATACCAATGAGTTTAATATGAAAATAATAACAACAATGGAAATACTCACAACTAACAATGCTAAAATGCAAGTATGCAAGCATTAGATAAGATTGCTGAATTGTACCCTTGTTGTACTCTATGCTGTTGAGGTTGTAGCTTGGAAGGTGATTTTGCATGGATCAGGTGATCTTAATTATATCCTATGGTAGTTAATTGATGAACTTCCTAAGTCAAGACTTGAAACGACAATTTAATTTAATTGTTGGGTACCTTTTTATAAAAGGGAAAATAAATCAACAACAGATTAAGTCGTAGTCGTTGATCTTAGTGAGTCGAGATCTAATCTCAACTGTTGAGATTAAGGATTTCACTTGAGATTAGGATTTGATCTTTTTAATAGGAGGTTCGAGCCAAAGGAGAGACATATTCTATTTGACAAGAGTTAGGATTTAGCGGAGTGCAATATTTGGCAGTGAGAGCAAGAAAAGGCTAGACTGACCTAGCTAGAGCGAGATCAGGGCAAGCGAGATTAATCGAGAGGTCAAGTTTTCTCTTTTGCCAAGAGGTTGAGTTTCTTGAGTTTCTTTGTACCTATAAGTTTTCTTTTGGTCGGCTTGTGTGGGTCATGCAAGAGCCGAGTGAGTGAGAGGGATGAGATCTTTTATTGGGTATTTGTTAGAGAATTTTTTTGTGTAAATGTCATAAGAAAGTATTTCTCCTGAAGCTGAATAAGAAGCCCAAAATTTGTGTAATATACACGAGTAATTTAGACTGCTCAATTAAACTTCTTCAACTAAATATTTCCAAAAATGTTTATTAATTCTCTGTGACACCTTTCTACAAACAATTTGAATGCAAACTCAAAAATTCTACTCAAACAGATAACACAGAGGTATTGTTAAACAGTTTGTATGCAAATTGGAATGGAATTAATTTGAGGCAAAGAATGAACTTTCATTGAGAGCAAATAACAAGATTACAATGCCACTGTGGAATTTACACCTGGAACATGCATCCACGAACAAAACTTGATTTGAGAGAGTTTGGAAACTAATTTGGCCTCTCAAGAAAGTATGCTTCAGGTCTAATACCAATTTGTCCCCTTCAAAATTGTTGGAAAATGTAACTATGTTCGATCTTCATTAATGTACTTGAGTCGTCATGTAATGTACTTGTCAAAAGAATAAAGAAAAGAATTTTTATTATTATTATTGTGACTTATTAAAGCATGGGTTTCATGCTTGGGTCAACATGTTTTAGGTCAAAGTCCCCATTGAGGACTTCTAGGATTTATTCTGAGTTAATAGAGTCATTGTCTTTTTAAAGAGCCCCTTCTTGGCCTTTTGAATCATGTAAAAAGGTTAAGTATTGAGTTAAATATGATTTATGTATCCACCACACCATGTTGGCCTAGAAGAAGATCAAGTCGGCCTAAGAACCCTATTCAACCTCACATGGAGCCTATAAATACAAGCACATTTAATTCATTTGAAGCATCATTCTCTCACACAAGTTTGATATCTCTTGTAGTTGGGAAAAAGTGTGAAGCTCTCTTGTAGCCGGGAAAAGGTGCGAAGTCTATTGCCGGGAAGCCGAAGTGAATGCGAGTTTGGGGAAGTCTAAGGAGAAAGTGTTGAATTTTCTAAGTGTATCCGTTAGAAAATTAATCTGTATTCTGCTGGTTTATTTCTTCTACTTGTAAATTTTGAACAAGTTATTTAAAACATATAAATAACGAAATAAACACAATACAGTCTCAACATCTACATATCATCGGCTGAAAGAAAACAAACACACAAGTGACACTGTTATTTTTGGAAAAATTTCCCCGGAAAAACCCAATGTGGGAATATTGGTGCAACTATTATGAGGGTTTATTATTATGCAATATTTCCTTGAGTACAATTGGGTGCCTAACTGGCTCACCCGACAGAGAAAAATACATGGTAGCAATACCTCTCTATTCGGAAACAAGTATTCAGAAAACATGTCCCACGAAACCCTCTCCAGCAACTCTGAAGCTCTGCGCTGGCCCTTCTGGCCTCTGCGTCAACCTCCTGCTGCTCTACATCAGCCTCAAACCTCTCTGCGTCAGCCCTCCGAGGCACTGCGCAATTTCTGGGACCCTCTGCGTCACTCTCTCTGTCGTCTACAAGGATGACACAGTTCCTCTGGGCTCTGCGCTGTCTTTGCTGGGCTTTGCGTGGCCTGCTCTGGCTGCTGCTTCTCACTCTCTGCTTTTGCACTGGTCTCTTGGCACTGTCTCTACCTCTCTGTCTCGTACTCACTGCCCCTCGCTGCTGATCATTGATTCAACTTTTCTTAGCAACCCTGCTCTAGCAAAATGAATGACTGATCACGCTGGTGTGTTTTCCAATTGACCCTCAAACCTCCTCTTATATTTTTCTCGTTGGTCCTTCAACGGCCGAGATTAAATCTCTAATCAACGACTAAGATTAGATTTGGCTTGATCCATGACTTTTGAAACCTTCTAACCTAGTTTTATATTAATACCCATTAATATTTTATTTTTCCTAAGTTTAGACTTAGGAACTCCATTAAAAATACTAATTATTTTAATATCTCCTAAATCGGGTACAATCTGTCCAAACCATTTCTGGGTCTTGGAGATCTCATGTGCTTTATCCTCTCCACCAATTTTCATGGCTAAAGCACATCCGATGCTACCCCAAATCAACACTCCCTCTTAGCGAGGATTGTGCTCTAGTAATACTCCACACTGAGCATCACTCTGATTATCTGGCACCGATACCTGTGCTGATGCTAGGCCTCCCCGCCCAACATCCTTTGCACTGCTGCATCTTGTGCTGCTGTCCATGGCCCTGCCACTGCCACTGTTGCATCCGTATGACAACTCCCTTTGCATCCGTGTTGTCGCTGGTCCATCCTCCCAACACTGCATTTGCACTGCATCCCCCTCTCATCATGCTGCATTGTGCTACTGCATACTGCTATTGCATTGCAACTCAGTTACTAAGAAGTAAGTAACTGATCCACCCAACTTCTGACATCCCTGTTAGGCTAGAAACACTCCCGATGCTGAAGCTCTCTCTGCCGCTAACAAGTGCTCGCTCTACTGACCTCTACGTTGCTGCAACAACTCCCTGCATCTCGCACCGCTGCAAACCTCTATGTGCCATCGTGCACCGTTGCAACACATCCGTGCCTCTCGCACTGTTGCAGCCTGCTAGCCTCACGCTACCTGGGGACTCCTGCACTAAAGCACTCTCCGCCACTTCATCTGCATCCATCTGTACTGACATCCGCCAGTCTTGCTACTCTCTCTTCGAGGCTCCCGTAGCAAGGTATAATCCAAGAGGTTGGGTGCCTCAAGGATCCTGCCCCTCATCGTCTGTCGTCCTCCTGACTACAGCTTGATGTCTCCCCACCTCTTCTCTAGAGGCACATGAGCACTCATGGCACAATCGTCATCCTCCTCGACTTCTTTCTCCGCCTTCGCTGGCGCTGCCTTAGAGTCAGAAGCCTCTCCCTTGTTCTTCTTCTTCGGACACTGGTTCGCATAGTGACCCAGTTCCCCACAATGGAAGCACTTGACCTTGGAGAGGTCCTTCTTCTTCCTCTTCTCCTACTTTCCCACAGATGCCAGAGCTGCATCCTCTTCCTCTTCCTTCTTGATCCAGACTCCTTTGCTGCTACTTCCCACCTTGCTCAACCGCCTGATCTCCTCTTGATGAAGAGCCGCCCACAATTCTTCCCAATCTGGAAGATCCACCCTGTCTAGTATGCTCTGGACAAATGCCTTCCACTCCTCGGACACTGTGTTAAGTGCGGTCCTTACCATCATCTATTCATCTGGCGTGGCTCCTATGGAAGTCAGTTGGTCCTGGATCTCCTTCAACCGATCGAGGAAGTGATCTATCTGCTCTCCCTTCTGCATCTGGTATGACCTTAGCTGATTCTCAAGTAACATCTTCCTCTACACGGAACTATGCTGGTACAATGTCTTCAAGGTGTCCCACATCTCCTTTGTTGTTTCCTTCTCGGCAATATGTTGGACCACATGATCCTTGACCCCATCAAGGATGATGCATTTTGCCTTGGCCATTGCCTCCTCGTACTTCTCATTAGCTACTGGGTCAACTGGGATAGCCATTGTTCTCAAGGCAAAGCCCTTGATGCGATGTCTATCTAGAATGGACAAGATCCTGGCCTTCCAGACCACAAAGTTGGACGCTCCATCTAGCCTGTCCTGATCTCTCAGCCCATTCATGGCCATCTCTCTGCTCTTCTATCGACTCCTCCGAGTCTCTCTACTTCCCTCTGGAAGTTCTCCTTTTGACTCCTGCTGAGTCTCTCTACTTCCCGCATGGAAGTTCTCTGCTGGACTCCCTCTGAGTCTCGATTTCCCTCCTGGAAATCCTTCTGCCAATTGTCAAGTTTCCCCTCTCCGATCGTCTGTGCACCCGCAACACTGATCTGGATTCCTTGGCTAGAAATCTGCCTCGGCAACAACTCCCTCTACCTTGGTTTTGCCCTGTTAGGTATTGTTCTGACCACAGTACCCCACTAGCTTCGCTCCCACAAACTTCCCACAACTTCCTATGCCTTAGCAACTGAAGGAATGAACCTCTAGGCTCTGCGCAATCCCGACACCGGCAAAAACACCTCCCTCAGCCACTGTGTCAATCCTCCTGGTCTCTGCGTGGCTCTGTGTGAGCCTCTCCTTGCCCTCTTCAGCCTCTGCGCTGGCCTTTCTCTGGCCTAGACTGATGATGCAGTCCCTCTGTGTCAACCCTTCCTCTGTCGCTTCTGCAAGGATTAGCTACTGTCACTCGGGACAACTGATTTTGTTGCAAATTCTCTGCTCAGTTGATGCCTTCAGCTCTCTTGTGATCTGCAACCACCTTTTGATACCATGTTGAATTTTCTAAGTCTATCCGTTAGAAAATTAATTTGCTGGTTTATTTCTTCTACTTGTAAATTCTGAACAAGTTATTTAAAACATTTAAATAACGAAATAAACACAATACAGTCTCAACATCTACAGCTCATCAGTTGAAAGAAAACAAACACACAAGGGACAGTTATTTTTGGACAAATGTCCCTGGAAAAACCCAATGCGGGAAAACCGGTGCAACTATTCTGAGGGTTTATTATTATGCGGTATTTCCTTGAGTACAATTGGGTGCCTAACTGACTCACCTGACAGAAAAATACATGGTAGCAATACCTCTCTATTCGGAAACAAGTATTGAGAAAACCTGTCGCACGATACCCTCTCTAGCGACTCTGAAGCTCTGCGCTGGCCCTTCTGGCCTTTGTGTCAGCCTGCTGCTGCTTTGCGTCAGCCTCAAACCTCTTCATGTCAGCCCTCTGAGGCACTGCATAGCCTCTGGACCCTTTGTGTCACTCCCTCTGCCCTCTGCGTGGATGACACATTCCCTCTGGGCTCTGCGCTGTCTCTCCTGGGCTCGTGTGGCCTGTTCTAGCTGCTGTTCCTCGCTCTTTACCTCTGCGCTAGTCTCTTGGCAATGTATCTACCTCTTTGTCTCGTACTCACTGCCCCTCACTGCTAATCACTGATTCAACTTTTCTTAGCAACCCCTCTCTAGCAAAATGAATGACTGATCACTCTGGTGTGTTTTCCAACTGACCCTCAAGCCTCCTCTTATATTTTTCTCGTTGGTCCTTCAACGACCGAGATTAAATCTCTAATCAACGACTAAGATTAGATTTGGCTTGATCCATGACTTTTGGAACCTTCTAACCCAGTTTTATATTAATACCCATTAATATTTTATTTTTCCTAAGTTTAGACTTAGGAACTCCATTAAAAATATTAATTAATTTAATATCTCCCAAACCGGGTACAATCTATCCAAACTATTTTTGGACCTTGGAGATCTCATGTGCTTTAGCCTCTCCACCAATTTTCATGGCTAGAGCACATCCTATGCTACCCCAAATCAACAGAAAGGAAAAATCAAAATTTTGGTGTCTCTCTCTCTTTGTTTCGTGTCCTAGATTGGGAGATCAAAGTCTTCCAAGTTTCTTTGTTGTCGGAAGCTGCCAGTTGCCGGAAGCTGTTGCCTAGTTGAAGTTGCTGGAAAGGGGTCAAAATTATGAGAGGCTGACTTGGTGTGGAGGGAGGGTCTTTTCTTGGTTTAGGGTGAAGAGTGTCAAGAATACTATTGAAAGGAAGAATTTCTTGATTGGGTTTTCCCCTCGAGGGGGGTTTTTCCCTGGCATAGTGCCTACATTTGGTGTCTATTGTTTTATGTGCTGCTGCTTTGGTAATTGCTTGATGAACTAAATGAAAGAAGATATAAAGAATTATAATAATAAGAAACATCACAAGTAATTATCAAGAATAAGAAAATCTTTCTGCCTTTCCAATTTTCTAACATGGTATCAGAGTTTTGGTGAAGAAGGAAGTAAAAGGCAGTCTGAAGCACTTGATCAAGGAACCATTCAAAAGGACTATCTCAGGGAAGGAGTCTACTATATTCAAGGGAGACGTCTAACACAATCAAGGGAGAGAAAAAAGTTGAAGGGGCCTTTGACTACAGGTCCTAGAAGAAGAGGATTGACCTAATCTTTGAAAAGAACAAGGTACTGGACCTGGTCAAAGGAAAAGTAGAGAAACCTACAAAGGATTCCAGTGATTCTAACAAAGTGAAATACAGGGAATTAGAGTTAGTGGCCATGACTCTGATGGTAGAAGGATTAAAGGACAACATCGTCCCATTTATAGCTAACATCGATCATGCTTAGGAAATGTATCAAGCCTTGTCGAAGTTATTTATTATTAAGAACATTGGTCAAGTTGCAAGACTGAAGAATGAACTAAGGACCACGAAGATGACTAAGAAGACACAGTGGCAACCATCTTTGTGAAGATAGCTAGAATCAGGGATGATCTCTTGACAATTGATGAAATTGTTCCAGACAAAGAACTCGTGATCACTGCTCTATTAGGATTGCCATCCTCTTGGGGTGCATTTGCTGTAGGTCTTAATAGTTGGAAGGAAGCTCCCACTTTTGAAGAACTATGGACTGCCTGCAGTCAGGAAGAATTAAGGATCTCATTAGTTGCCAATCCTGAAGGAGTATCAAATTCCTACATTGCTCAACATAATGGAAAGAAATCGAAAGGACCAGGGAAGAAAGTTGACATGTCCAAGATAGAGTGCTATCAATGCCATAAGAAAGGTCACTACAAGTGTGACTATCCCGACAATCCAAAGAATAAGAAGAGAGATAGAGATCATGCTGTGAAAATTCCTAAACCGGAATTCCTACTGCAACAATTGATGATATTTCTCCTATTTGTTAGATTCCTTTAAACAAATTACTTGCAGTTTCATACGAAAAATATTGAAATACATACACTGCAACGCTCAATTAAATTATATGCAGAACCAAGAAACTGAGCAAGAAAGAAAATACAACACAATAACACCGTTATTTTTGGACAAATGTCTCTGGAAAAACACAATGCAGGAAAACTGGTGCAACAGTCCTTGAGGGTTTTATTATTATGCAGTCGTAAATCTGATTACAACTTCTAGATGCCTTCCCGACAATCCAATTACAAAGTATTACTGACAAAGAAATTTGTGAGGTTACCTCACACTATCACTAGAAGTCTTGGCTAATCCAGCCTTCGAGTAAAGAGCCTCTGGCTGCCTCTGCGTTGTCTCTGCGCAGTGTTTGCATCAGGGCAACATCACACTGTCTAGGATCTGCGTCACTCTTCCCGGTTGCTCGATTTGCCTTTGGAAATTTGACTTCTGCTCTCCCAATCTCTCACCCCGGAATCCAGCCATAGAAATCGATTTCCCAACAAATTTTCTGACTTCCTCTTGGCTTCTGCGCTGCCTCTGCATCAACCTGTGCTGCCTCTGCATCAGCCTGCGCTGCCTCTCCGTGGCCTTGCATCAGCCTCTCTAGCTCTGCTCTGCCACTGCTGGATCTCTCTCTGTCTTCTCTGCTAAGTAATCTCTGACTGGGAATAATTCCCTTCGGATACTATCCCTGCCCCTCACTGCAAAAGCTCACTTCGAATCTCTCTCTGTATATTGTAATTTGTAGCTGACAGGATTTTTTCTGCAAAATTGCAAAAGCAAAGTTTTTGGAATATTATCAACTAGTTTGGTTGCTTGTTTGCATTTCAGCATTCCTGTATCAAAAATAGATTGGCATAATTCAGTTCTCTACACACTTTGCTTGGCACCCAATCTAGAAACATCTTGTTTGAGCCTTGTATTAAATGTTCATTTGTTTTTTTATCAATGAGGTTTGATGGCTCATTTTTTCAAGAAATCTCTGGCTGTATAACTTTGTGATGCCATGAGCTAGTTTTTATTATTTGTAAAACCTCCCATATCTTGGGGTCATACCGCCGCTCAAGAACAAAAATCCATTTCCACATTCACCACCTGCTTGGGTGGTTATTCATAAACGGGCTACTAATAGAGGACACCATGGATTAGCCTGAGAAAGATCAATATTTGGCCACACTTTGATTGCTTTTTGATACTTTGTACATATAATGTGCCCTTGTAAGTTATTCCCCATGAGCCTCCAATTGTGCAGAAGCTGGCAAGAGCTCTTCAGTAATTTTTGCTGCCTCTAATCTTCACATTGATGAACTCAAGTAGGGTTAATCTGTGAACTGGTCAAATTCAAAGGCAACTTCTGGGAGGAATAGCTAGTACTAATATACTTTTGTGTCATAAATATTCTATTTTCTGTGGTCTGCTTCATATTTGGCTCAATATATACTTCTGCATTGGTACCAGCTTTTGTCCATGTGTGATTCCTTTCAGAGTGCTTAATGTATTAAATATCAATCGAGTGTTGGATGACATTCCTATGCAACTCGTATGCTGCTTTATGTAAATGACAGCAACATAGATTTTGGATGAAAAAATATTAGTATAGACTCTTGTTATGAGGTAGTGGTTGTTTGATTCCCACATTCTACATCTAGTGTCTATCTGAGATAACCATAATGGCTTGTTACAGCAGCTTGATGGAAATTTGCAGGATGACAGTACAAATCATGTACCCAAGAAAATGAGGGAGCAGGAGTTTTGGAGACGTTGCTTTGCAACAGTAAAACAAGGGAAGCACAACATCTTGGAGAAGGATAAGAAACAAGATATATCTGTTGTACCACTAACTCTAGATGAAGGATCCTGCATGAATGCAGCAGTGCCAAATTTAGAGATGGAGGTAACCATCCATAATTTTTGTTCTTGCATTTTTAGTAAGAAGGTGCTTCGTCAGTAGCTCCTCTGCTCTCTCATGTAATCCATGATGTAAGCTTGTTAGAATTGAGTGCAATATACAACTAATTTCTTTAAAATTTCCTTTTTCTAATCTCTTCTGGGCACTAATCAAACAGTAAAGGGCCAAGGCTGCATAATATGGTATCTTTTTTATAGATATACTGGTGTAATTATTGTGGGCAGTGGCACTGTTAAAAAATAATTTTTTTGTTTTAGATTTTCTATAAGAGCTAGCTAGCTTGTTTCCAGATAACTTATTCGACCATTTATCTATAATTTCATTAGACACTCCATCTTACAACTTTACTGACTTTCTTAATGAGAGATTGATCTGTAGTTCCAAACAGAAGTCATCATCTGCAGTAAAGAAAAAGAGCTCAGTTTTTGTTATCATGAAGATGGCTCAAGTCTTGGCTTCTTTCATAAATAAAAAGCTAGGGCTGAATGGTTCAATATAATGTTATAATGAGATTTTTGATTTCGTAAGAAGTTCCAAAATCAATTCCAGGATATATTAGAATCTATATTTTGCAGTCAACAAAGCTTTTCACTCAGCCCTTCACTCTAGAACTAAAAACAACCCTTCCTCTACCCCACCTATAGCTCTTGTTTCTTTCTGCTACAATCATGGCGTTACTGATCATATTTTAAAGATCCTAGCTAAATAGAATATCAAAAGTCTTTTTAAGCACCATAAAACCCTCAATCATATTTTAAAACCACTAAGGATAAATCTGACCCTTGGCGAGGCCATGGAATTTACCAAATTCTATGCTCTTGTGGCAAATCTACACTGGCCAAACAGGTGGATCAATTAAAACATGCCTTAAAGAGAATATAGCTGAGACTATCACTGAACACTCCAACTATTTATAAAACATTATTTTTTTGACCTTGCTAAAATCATTGCAGCAAAACCTTATTACTCTTCCCATATCATTTGAGAAGTTCTTGAAATTGAAAAGCACCCTAATAATTATAATCAGGAAGATGGTTACTAACTTAGCCAATAATGGGAGCCCATTATCCATCAACTAATTCAATAACTCTCTTCTTTCTTATATTACCCCACCCCCCCTGATTTATTTTCTCTTCTGTTTTTTCTTTAATTTCTCAAATCTCTTTCTTGCTTTCTTGTCTGTGTTAATTTTCCCATTGAACCTAGTACGAAGCACTTTATTAACCTAGGAGATTATAGATCTACTGAATAAATGCATAGCTAGGTACTTAATACAATTAGCAGAACCAAAATTACACCAATCTAAATCACAAGTGACACGAACAGATTCAACGCAATCAACAATCCTTCATTCATAACTCAAAACCTACTTGGGCTCGCATCTTGGGATAATGGCCCGCCACCCAACTAAAGAAAATAAAATTACAACATACCTTGGATATGATCCAGTAAATCTGGCCCTAGAACTGCTTTTGATCTCCTTGGCTGATCTGTATCTTCCATGCTACACTTATACTTTCCTCAGATTTGGCACACTTAAGAGTCACACTCCTCACTTGAGAAAATCCCTCTCTCAATGTCTATTGCTGCTGTATGGTGTGTCTTTCTCCTCTCCTTAGCCTTGTTTTTACAACTTTACATTGAGCTAAATCCTTGCCCCTAATCTTCATCGATATTAGATCTTGCCTCACTTGAGATCAATGGTTGAGAATCGAGATTAAAACATAATTCCTAAAGTAAATTACTTTACTTTTCCTAAGCTGCCTCAGCTCAATAGCCAACATAATTAATTATATGCTTTTCCTAAATTAGACTTAGGCTAAGTTACAGTAGCAACTTGCTCACACTTGAGTGCTAAGTCACCGGATTCGCCGTATTTAATCCATAAAATTCGAAATTCGCCGTATTTCAAGCTCAAACGAATATGTTCGTTCCAGTTCGCCGTATTTCATGCCGTATTCGAATTTCATGCCGTATTTGAATTTTTGTCGATTAAATTCGCCACTAAAATCGTTTAGATGCGTTGGAATTCGCCGGCAGCGGATTAAAATTCGTTTTTTTTCGCGCCCGCGGGTATGAGTGTTGCTGTAGCCTGTTTTAGGTTTCTTTGGTTTGGTTGTTTATGTTTTCATTGCCGCCGCAGACGCCATAGACTACAGACTACAGTCTACAAATATAAATATAGGTTATTTGCAATGCAAAAAGACTGGTACAGAAATACTGACAGTGGCTGGTTTTAAATTGGGATTGAACGAAGATTTCTATTTAAGACGTTTCGTTGTTCTCTGTCACAAAATAAGACGAGAAGATGAAGTGATGGTGACAGAGATTGAGTAAGGTTTGTATATAATGATGATTTGGAACTGTAACGTCTATTTTCATATAAACCAAGTGTCCCCTTCATCAAAGTTTAGATCTGAATAGAGTTACCATTGGGATTTTTTCTGGCTATATTTCTTTTTATGATTTCTTTTAAAAATGTTTTTCTTTAAGAATTAGAATTAATTTATATAATTTAAAAATAATAAAGTTTTTGAAAGAATTAAATTACGTTTTAAAAATACAAAATAAATAATAGAAAATATATAATATATTTTTTAAGTTTAATTAATGAAACATATATATATGTTTCTCGATATATAAGCACTTGCCAACATATTTTTTGTTAATTGAAATATTACCCACACACAAAAAATAAAAGATAAAATATCTAATTATATAATATTAATCTCTAAATAAATTTTGATTAATATCATTAAAATATTATATATCAAAAATTTCAAAGAATAAATAATTGATGTTAGTCCATGTTAAAACTTAATAGGATATTATCTATCTGAATAGTTTGATAGTTTAAAGGGAAATAGGAACTTTTATATCAAAATTAGAATTGTAGTGACTTGTAATATTTTAATGATAATATCTTTAATTAATATTTATTTTTCTTCTAGAAGGTTGAAAAATAATTATTATACTTAATTCAATTATATGAAGATTATAATTCAATTATAATGGTTCCCTCCTGGTCAAATTTATGGGTATTCCATAGCTGAATATGAAGTATATTTCAGTTAATATAATTTCTAACAATAAAATAGTCTTTATAAGTGTATAAATCTGCCCTCTATCTTTAATATACATTTTTTTTTTCGAATTTCTATATGTCGAATTTAATGTCGAATTTTATCGACAAAATTTGAGTTGCCGAACTTTATTCGAATTTCAAGGTCCTCGAATTCGAACTCGAACTCGAACCTGGTGACTTAGCTTGAGTGAGGGTCGTAAGGAGACTTTAGGTGACTTCTGCATGCCTAGACACTTAGGCTTATGTAGAAATACCTACCCAAGCTATAAACATCAACACTCCCTCTTATTGAGGGAGGTACTTCTGCTCTTTAGAACTAGCTTCGATCCTAGAATTGCATCCGCTGCCATGGCTACTCCCTATGAACTGGAAGCCTTCCCTGCCATCTGGTTTGGAATTATTCTCGAAGACCGGCTCCCTTTGGACTTGTTCCTAGAGGCCTCCTACACCTGAACATTCTTGTAAGGTTATCCTATACCAAGAGACCTTCTTGATAGAATTGGAGGGATCTACTGACGACTCTTCCTTGAATCTGAAGGCTAGCTCCCTTTGAACTGCTCAACCTTCGGAGCTTCCAGCTCCTTGTTGTCTATCACTGTTATGCTTCTTTCCATTGCTTGAGTAGGTTGGCCCTTTAGCTTATACAGGTTCCTCTCTTTAACTCCAGTGACGCAATCCTTGTTAGAGCTACATCCCATGGGTCTGATCAGTGCCTGTCCATCATGGAATGCTACATAGAACCCCTTCTTCTCTATCATTGATACTGAGAACAAACTCCACTTGAGTTCTGACACTTATAAACATAAATATGTATAAAATTTTAAATAGTATAAATAATAATAATAATAATAATTAAGAAGTATAATTAATGATTATGAAAAGAAATGTCACAAAGGACATGGCTGTTCATGAAAGGGCATTCCATCTAGTATATACACGGTGCCCCTTTGTACTTTCATATCATATTATTTTACTCAACATCTATATATATTATTTATTCGTGCTTCTGGATATTTTCATATTCCAGATATTATGAACATTTTGTGTGTGAACGAACTTTGTTCGTCTCATTTGGTATCAAAGCCTTGTTATCTGATTTAGCCCCTTTTGGCCACACTCATATCAGAGCTTTGTTTCTAATCTTAACCATTGACCATGCAGGTTATTAACAACACTGAAAAAAATTTCAGAGTTCTTTAAAGAATTGGTCTTTGATTATAATGGGCCCTTGGCCATTTGGAATCCAAAATTCCACTGCAACGTGAAATCCCACTACCAAGAAATAGAAAAAAAAGGAAGAAAAAAACCGTAAATTCTCTTAATTAAAAAAACTTAGTTCACTACAACTTAAAAAAAAATCAGAAGAGCCAAGCCATACAATTGTACGACCACATATTACAAGACCATACTATCTAGCCGCTAATTCATACTAATTTTGTGAGATTTCATTGCCATACACCTAGTCTTCTGTTTGGTTGTACACCCAACAACACGCTTAATTAAAGTTCAGTTGTACAATCTGGTCTACCTATTCATATTGGTTGTACACTACATATTTCGATCCGTGCAGTCATTGTACCACTTGTGTCTGTAAAATCACAATTAAAATTTAGTTGTACAATCTGGTCTACCTGTACATAGTGGTCGCACACTACATATTTCAATCTATGCAGTCATTGTACCACTTGTGTCTGTACAATCACTTAAAAATAATTATGTTTGTGCTGTCCCAACCACTGTCATACCAATTTCATGTCCCTAGGTATCAAAGTCAGCTACCAGCCATTTAATGAAAATTAAATTGCCTGTGTAGTAGCCAACTGCTTCACACTGTTTCAATATCCGACGTGTCTGTATGGTAGTAAGCGTATATTTGCCACTCACATTTTTGAACAAAATATGATGGAGCTTACAACTGAATGTACAGCACCATTACCGTACTACCTAGGTATAGCCACAGCTTTAAAAATTTGTGTGATAGTGTGGTTGCAATGGAAAGAAGTTGATTGGTAGCATGACGTATTGATTGCACCAATAGTCACGACCCTAAGTATCTACAACAAATCATTAAAGTTAAAAATCATTAAAAAGGATAATGTTATTTTCATGCGGTGAAGGGGAAACAAAAGCAATTTCATATGCCACTTCATATGTTTTATAATATTGAAAGTATAAAAGTTGAATAATTCAAATTATAAAGGGTGTTAAAATTAAAAGTGAAAGGGGATACTTTTAAAATTGAATTTCATTAAAAGTTCTCTAAAGTTTTGATTCAAGTTATAAAAGGAGTAATTATAAACTTTCTTTTACAAGTAAAGAGTGATATTGTTACGAATAAAATATATAAATCATATAAATATAAGTAACGAGGATAATTGTAATAATGATTAGTTAATAATAATCAGTAGTTAGGTTGAAGAGGCATGTCTAAATGGGACATGACTCTCCATGAAGAGACACTTGCGGGATATATAAGCAAGCCTCTCGTTCTTATTGTAAATCATTCTCATTCATACATTTAATATATAATATTTGTATCCTCATGGATATCTTTATATTCCAAGTCTTTTGGAGTAATTAATTTATAGAAGGAACTTTGTTCGCTTCATTTGGTATCAGAGTAGTCGATCCACTGGCCGCTCCACCGCTGCACAGGGTCGTGTTCTTTGATCCAAGTCCTTGACCATCAAATTCGTCAACATCGTTGCCGTTAAAGCGTTTTGCTACCAATTTCTGGAGATTCTCCATACTACTGTCAGGCCTTTGGCCATTTAAAAGATTCAGAAGAAAAAAAAAAGAAAAAAGAAAAAAACGCTGACCTATATATTCATATAAAAAGAAAGAGGTTATATATAAAAAATAGATTGATTAAAAAAAAATGACAGCCACTGATCGACAGAGTCGCCCAATGGGTAGTCACGGTAGACAAAACCACTGACAACATCGCCGTGGCAGTGTCCACCACCATCCACCACTGCTCCGTTCGAACTGTTTAAACGCCTTGTTGCCCTTTGTTGCCCAAGCCACGAACGACTACCACAACCGTCATATTGTTTTGTTTGCCCTGACATTTTTTTCAAACATCTGCATCCACTACCGGCTCCTCACTCTGCCTTTTCAGCGCTGTGTCCGCTCCTTGTTTCCGCCCGTTACCCTCGTTATTCGCTGCGTACACTGTCACAGACCTGCGTACCCCTGCTTCGTTGCCGCTGCATCGACTGTCCACACTCCCTTCACTCGTGCTCCCTTCCCTTCCCCGTCGTCTAGTTGCAGTGCAGCCCGATCCCTTTCCCTTCCCCTCAGTCTAGTCGCTGCTCGACCACTGCATCTGTCATCAACTGCCACCACCACACAAACAAACCATTGCTCGATTTATTTACAGCGCAAACAATTGAGCACAAATTCTCGATTCTCCACTGTAGTTTAGGCTTGTAACTGGTAAAAAACCCAATATAATGAGTCTGGAAGATGCTGAAATTATTTGGAAAGTTTCCGCCGTGAATCGTTGTGACTATTAAAATAGCCACGATTGATATATATATATATATATGGTTAACAAAGAATCATAAAAGATATACAAGGTTGATATATTAAGAAAAAAAAGTAGAGGAGCACTTATAATATTATTAATGCATACGTGGGCACGAAGCATTAGTGTAAAAGTAAAAGATTTCCTTCAAAATCAAGAGTTTTAAAGCTTTAGAATAGTTAAAAACTAAAAAGTAGAATTAAACATAATTATAATATTTTATGCAATAAAAAATATAAAATTATATAAAAAAGAAAGAGCTATATATATAAAATAAAAAGAGAAATTATATAAAAAGAGAGTTAAGAAAAAAAGGTGATTTAAAAAAAAAGTATTTAATATTTAAGAAGTAAAATGGAGACTAGTAATGAAAGGTTTCCTAGAACCTTTAGTAAAAGAGTTGATACATTATTTAAAGTCAAAGGATCACTCGCAGGAAGAGATATCATAATCTCTATCAGTCTTGCTGAAGAAAATAATTATGTTAGTCATAAATGTGCTAACCAATTGGTGATTCCTGAATCAAATATAATTGAAACAAATTGTTCTGGCATATGTGATAAACAATACGACATAAGCAATCTACACCTAAGTATTGGAGATTACACTTTTACCTCGCAATTCATCGTGAAAACCTTATTTCTTGACGATAGTGACATTGTTTTGGGATCACCCTGGATGGAAACTCTAGGATCTGTCATCTTAAATACGAAGAAAAAGTTTTTAACATTTTTTTACAAGAAGAAGAAAATAACGCTCCAAGATTTTACACTAAAACCAAATTCAGTAACACCAGAAGATATTTCAAATATTTCAAAAGTAATGTCTCAAGAAGGGAAAAAGGTATTACAAAATATGCAAAAAGAAATTGACAAAATCAATGTTGACAAAAATGAAGAAGTTTCTCGATTTAAAAACCATAGCGAAAAATTACTGACGCAAATTAAGAAACTTAAGAAGGATAAGAAGTCATTAGAAAACAAGGTACAACAACTTATCGAGAAGGAAGCATCAAATGTAAGAATTCAAGTTGATGACAAAACAACGAATACTGACCTAGTGAATATGACAACTCAAGAAGACAAGCAAGTTGAAGAAAAGACGCACTTAGATGTTGCAGTTCAGACAATGAACATCCCAAGTGAATGTTCCATAACCAACTCAACAACATCTTCGCCAGAAGAAAATATAAAAATTGTCACATGCCCAAAAAAGGAAAGTCAAACCAAAAAAGTACCCTATCAGCATCAAAATCATGAGAATAGAAAAATCAACCATGCTATGTATCGGGACTGTTGTCGCGCAGATTGACACGACAACCCTCAGACCGGGGGCTGTCACTTTGATCCCCGATCCCTCCGTTTAAGCCTGTCTCTCGCGGCTAAGGGGGGTAGACCCTGTGAGATGATGAAGACCAACTGTTGACCAGTTTGTTGGGAGACACGAGACACGATATGATAAGCACTAGATGGATTTGATTAATTTAGCAAACCAGTGCCTTAAGAGATTGTTGTAAAAACAATTACTTGTTAAATGATATAGAAACATGAACCATGAACAACAATCATTTGTCATAAAAAAGGTATCATGCTAAATCACAATGACCAAAACGATATCCAGCAACTGAAAATTTTAAGAAGATAAATGCTTTAAACCACCACGAGAATCGTAAATCATTAACCAGATATCGTATTCGTATCTCGACTTGAAAAATTTTAGATCTCAGCATGAAAGATGATAATTCCCGAAAATAACTGGATCTGACGAAGAAAATTTTCCACAAAATTTTTTTATACTTTTTTCGAATTTTTTTTTTTTAAATAAAATCTAAAAATGAAAACTAGAAATCCAACTAGATAAAAAAATTAAACTAAACCTAAATTAATTTAAATAAATCCTTTTTTTTTTTAAATTATAAAAATTTAAAATACAAATTAAACCAAAGTCTAATCTCAAATCTAAAGACTAAGTATTAAAATCTATATACTAAAACTAACACTCTAACCTTAAACTTAAATCTAAAATTAAAATAACCTAAATACCATATAAAATCCAAAACAAAATGAAAGTCGATTTATATATATTTTTTTTTTAATTTTTCATTTAAGTTAGAACCTAACGCATGAAAAGTAAAGAATGAAAAAACTAAAGCAATACCTTTTACCTTTTCAGAACTTGGATCGATATTACCGTCTGCGTAATGAAGGGAATAGGCCTGCTGCCGGCGCGAATAAGTTTTGATGCCCATGCGAATTTTAGAATCGGAATACAATTTCAGGATATCACCTGCGCCGATGATGAGGACACTAGACAAATTTCAGTGATTGAGGATCGAATCGAAGCTGGTTTTCTTACCTGGAGCTCCCACTGTTAATGTTTTGATACCTCCACGCACAACGCAGCGAAGGGACTTGACAGCGGATGCTGAGAACAGATATACCTCCGGTCGAAATCGGTTTAGAGCTCCACTGTCTGCTACTGACAGATCAAATCATGTTTCTTGAATGCACACACGCATCAGATCATGAGCTTCCAGCTCCCGTCGAGGTGATAGCTCAAATCAATTTAAGATGGCTCTCTCTTTAATGAACCCTGCCCATGTAACAACAACGTGGTCTCTTGCGAACCCAAATGGATTCTTCCATGGACATGAAAGACCTCAGAGGATTGGCTTATGTGGGATTGAGAGTCATGGCTCTAATGTGATGAAAACGATTACGAATATGGCCTTCAATAATTCTGATACCGATAGCAGCTATTCAATCTCCGGCAAAGTAATATTAGCTTTCCAATGGCTTGAATCTGTACTCTGGATTTTGAAATGGCACGACTATCTTCTGCTCCTTATGCATAGTATGTCTGCTTGTCAATTTTGACGGTGGTATGCTTGGCTCAAAATTTGTTTGATGAAACCCCGAACCTCTAAATCGCGTGACCCATTATTGCAAAGAGACAAAACCCTATGCCTGCAATCACAAAAGAAAACAAAAACCCAGTTGAAAAATCTATGCGAAGCAGAAATTTAGAACCCTAGGACAGCTGATTAATGTACAGATTTGGCCCCTTAATAACCAGATTTAGCAATAAGCACGGAAATATTTTAAAGAAATAAAATTTTAAGGTTTTCACTGTGAAGAACTTCAGAAAATCTCTCATGCAACTTAGAAAAATAAAACGAATGATAGACCCAGGATCAAATCCAACTGGGCTCAACAAAAAATGCTTGCGGGAGTTGGCTGGTTCAGCCGAGAACTTCCCCGAACGCCCACAAAATTCCTTCAGAAAATGTTTTCTGCACAACTCAGAACAACCATCAGTAAAGAGGGCAAAATTGCTGCTAGATCTCAAAAAGTAATGGAGATACCTGCCATCACTTCAGAAACCCTAACAGCACTCAAACCCTAGCAAGTGAACAAGATACCTGTGCTCACACTACTCCACAAAAAGCTATTATTAATGGCTGAAAATGAAATATGCAGAAAATTTAAACAATCTCACAGCATTTCAAGAGAGTAACACCAGCAAGATATGGACCCCAAAGTCTTCTTTTATTAACCAGAAATAGATTTACAAGAGAGCTTCTTCAGTACCAGACTCACAGATCTTCTTCCTCTGAAATGACCCCTAGCACCCTATATAAAGGAAATGATCCCAACGGCTAGTTCGAGTGATCCATGTCGAAATGATCTCGACTGTCGATGAAGATCAAGACATCTCTTAATCCCATCCGTCGAATTATTAAAAAATAATATTTTGCATGCATTCACTTAAAATATTATTATTTTATTAATTAGGGTTTTTTGCTTTTTTTTTTTTAAATTTATTTATTTAGTTTTTTAATTTTTTTTATTTTTTCAAATGGATCATCGAACTAAGCCTTTGGAAACATCACCTAGGACCTAGGACTTAGGACTCATGAGGGGATTTAAAACATTTTTCAACCCTCAAGACACATTACATCATGACTTTTACAATTTACATCTTAAGGGGACAAACCCACTTAACATAGACCCTCATAAATCACCCAGTTCTGCGACACGACTATAATCTAGCAGATTAACACACTAGGATTCTCCTAAAGTTCTAATAACAAAATGCATCCCGGCTTTGGGGTCAGGCTGAAGGAAAACTCTGCCGATCGTAGATCGGTGAGACGAAAAACCTTCCGGGACGTAGATTATCATTAGAAAGTTAGGTCCACCTAGGCAACTTTACATACATGACTCTGATCTGCTAAGATTATTTACATTTCATACATGCAGACTGGGTTTACAATCAAAATGATTAAGCTGCTGATGACTACAGGATGGCACGGACACGCTGATCAGGTGCTGCCCCTTTTTACAAAGAAAAAGGGGGGTGTACTGCATGGGTAGTTGACCGGTACTGGTCAACAGGGACCATTCAGACCAGAAACAACAAATTGATGTTCCAGAGAATAGTGATGTAACATCAATTCCGTCTTATACTGACAAGTCGTTACAAAATTCCAGTGATCACAATACTACGCAGAAGATTAATCTAGGATGCTCTGATCCCTTCTCAGTGCGACAATTTTGTTTATCACTTAGAAGATCATATCAGCTTGCATCGACAAAGATGACTGTTCCGAGCCAGAAAAACATTCGAAGCCGAAAAAGAGATCAAGCCTTTTTCATTAACAAGCTTTGAGTGCACCACATTCTGCACACCAATCTCCCAAATGAACGCATCTAACAACTCACATATCGTTGCTGCATCTTTGATATGTTCTGATGCATCCACTGATTTAATAAACATGGTACCTTTAAGACAATGTACCAAGAAATTTAGAAGGGTCCTACCCTTCCTACTTGTCCAACCATCAGAGATCACTGTGCATCCAGTAACTTCCCATGTTTTTTTCAACTCCGCCAATCTAGAGTTGATGTCTTGTTTTTCTGCTTGAAGAATTGGCCCCCACAACTCCTCATATGTAGCACTTTTGTACCCTGGGCCCACAACAGCAATAACATCACACATTGTCTGCCAAAATGGATTGGTTTTGGTGATGTTGAGAGGTAAGTCGCTCCAGAAAAGACACCTCCCCATGACTTTATCTGCTTCTTGCTTCTTATTTTTAACAAGTGATTTTATGCCAGGTTGTGATCCATGTCCTGTTCGTGGAACAAAAAATGATGACCTCGCACTAGAAGTAGCTGGTGATGCTGTGGAGCCCCTCCCATTACCCTCAGCATCAAAATCAGGAGAAGATATCCCGAAAGATCTACCTGCACTTTCAACCTTGTTTCTTTCTATCTCTTCCTTCTTTTGTCTTTTTCATCAATTGCCTCAAGAGCTTTTTGTATAAGCTCCGGACTAAAAACTGTACAAATCCCAACATCATGTCTAGTGAGTCTAGCCAAATGGTATTCAATCATGTAACCCCTCCTGTCATCCTGGTCCCACACAATTTGCATGTAAGATATGCTCGATTTGTCCCACCATCAGGCTCCCCGTACTCCCAAAATGGGTCCAAGGCTTTTGGCATGTTTGAATTTTGTAGTGAGCTAACTCAAACCTAGGGCACCAAAAAAAATTAATTTGGAATTAATAAGTAATAATCACCTCATTTTACAAAATAATTTTTTTGCTACATTATTTGCAATGTTAATTCAATGAAAAACCATAAATGACAATAAGAGGGTGCATTTGAAAGTTAAAAAAAAATGGAGTTTGCTGTCCAAATATGGAGAAAACCCTTGCATTTGCTCATGGGCATGAAAATCATAGCAAATGGAAAAAAAAAAACAAGCAAAACGTTTGTAGGCAAATAGGCAAGCAAGAATAATCCTAAAACTATCAAAAAATTCATTAACATAGGGGTTTATTTGAACATACCTGTTAATGGAAGAAATGAAATTGTCTCATTGTTCTTCAATCTTAGATCAACAAAATCTTTGTTGTTGGTGGCGATAATGGCTATTTAACACTCAAATCCTCCTTGGCAGCGAGCACATAGCTCTCCCCTTCCTTTTCCAGCAATCGGAAATGAAAATGAATGGAAAAAAAAAACAAAATCGACCTTCTCTAGCCGCGACGACAAGTTTTTTCTGTGCCTGGGCGATATTTTGCGTCATAGCGCAATATTTTCCCGAGATATCGCTGATATTTGGGAAATATCGCGATATTTTCGGGGAGACAAAATATTGCGATATTTCCTCGGCGATATCTCGTCTCCCTGAAAATATCGTGATATTTGCAAATATCAGCGATATTGTCAACACTGCTTGAAAGAAAGAAAGCTTGATGATATAGAGGAAAGAGGGAGTCAGGCAGTGATGGAGAACTGGTAGCTGATACCCTTATGAAGACAAGTTGTAAGGCTTGTGATGATGATTTCCCAAATAGAAAGGAAGTCTAGATCTCCTCTGATTTTGAGAGGGAGTAAAGGAGTCTCCTTGTATAGGAGCAAGGTTCTATTCTCAAGATTAAAGGAGAATAGGGATGTCCTCTTTGGTTGAGAGGGAGTGATGTTGGACATCACATGCACATTCTTCTCTTTAGGTGATGAAGAGAGAATGGCAGAGGATTGGATAAGCATTTGTGGTTTCCTTGAGGATATAGCATCCAAGAAAGGAAAGGGATTGATACTCTTTGAGGATGTGACAGGTATCCAAGAGAAGAGTGGTTGAAGAGGACCGATATTCTTTGAGGACTCAGGATTGGAGATCCAAGATAAGAATAGTCCTAAAAGGACATACCTTGTAGACATCCGGATGGGGTATGTACCTTGTAGAGGTAGTGCGGTATCACACGTAAAACCTCCCAACATAATGCTCTTGATTAAAGTAGAGCTTGTCCAGTTAGGCCTCAGGGACAATGCTGGTCATGATTATGATGCTTACAGTATGGCTTATTAGTCCAACTCTTCTTGTGAGAACTCTTTACTTTGAGATATGATGTTGTGCTAGTTGTACAATTATGAATACCTCCCTAATTAAGAGTGTGTTGAGAAATGTAACTAGTTTCAGTCTTCATAATCATTGTACTCATTTCATTATGTATCTTATGTAACAAACAAGAAAAGAAAGAAAATTATTATTATTAAAGCATGGGTTTCATGCTCATTATTGATGGTCTTCTATGTAAAAGCATGTTCTTCACGATTCTAGGGTTTGTTAGGTCTTAGGATTTATTGTCATGAGTCAATGGAGTCAATATCATGTTTATAAGACCCTTATGGGCAATTTGTAATTACAAAAAGAATTATTTTTCGAGTCTAGAAAGCTCTGGAATCTCCAAGAGTACAAGTCGGCCCTGGGATCATCAAGTCGGCCTAAAGGAGGAATTTGACTCTTGAGAAGGCTATATAAAGGGGCAGTTCGACCTCATTTGGGACACTCTCACTCACAAGTTTGATCTACAAGAAAAAGTTCGATTTGTATTTGGGAAAGG
The DNA here is from genome assembly GCA_031772625.1 of Pinus tabuliformis. Taxonomy (NCBI): domain Eukaryota; kingdom Viridiplantae; phylum Streptophyta; class Pinopsida; order Pinales; family Pinaceae; genus Pinus; species Pinus tabuliformis. The sequence goes on along the minus strand of CM062817.1, from coordinate 1,106,912,298 downwards.
CTGAAGAAGGAGAGCGAAGGTTTAGAAGAAGCTGGGAGGATGAAATTTCTTGTTTTTGGGCTCTATCTCTCTCACACATGCAAAATTCTAGGGTTTCTGGGTTGTAGAAAGATGCTGAAGTTGTAGGTCCGAGTTGCAGTAGGACAAAGTGCAAAAACTGGTAGTTGGAAGAGGGAAAACCCTTATCTTGACCTTGTTGACTTTGGGAGAGTTGTCTTGCGCTAAGTAGGTCTCAGGAGGAGGCTATATTAGGTTCCTAAGAAGCTGCAAGGACGAAGTTGTTGGGTTGAAGTTGCAAGTTCAGTAGCAGTGCTGTAGCTGGCAGGTCGAAGTTGCAAGTTGTAGTAGTTTGGTGTAGGATAAAGGAAGGACTTGTGAAAGGGTCAACTTAGTACTGGGAGAAGGACTTGTTCTAGGGATTGGGTCTTTGTATCACATCTGAAGCAAATTCTAAAAAGAGAAGAGTTTCTGAGTTTTCCGCTTGGAGGGGTCTTGCCCTTGTTGAGAGCCTATATCTTTGTCCTCTTTTTGTTACTGTTATTGTTCGATGAAAGATCTAACTAAAGAAGCTAAAGAAGATAACTAAAGATTCACAAGCACTATCAAAGTTAAGGAAAATAAGATATAATAGTTGTCGCTTTACATTTTCTAACACAATGAACTATGGCTTGAGGTATGTTGCAAACAAGGATGTACAACTTCAGAGTTATATAGACGTTGATTGGGCAGGAAGTGCTAAAGATAGGAAGAGTACCTCGGGAGTATGCTTCAGTTCGGTATCCGTTATGATATCGTGGATGATCATGAAGTAGAGATCGATCGCACTCAAAACTGCTGAAGCAGAGTACATTACAAGCAATGAGGCATGTATTGAAGAAGTATGGTTTCAGAGGTTGTTTGCAGGATTGTTCGACCAAGAGTTGGAACTGAGAGTGATACACTGCGATAATTAAAGTTGTGTGAAGCTTTAAGAGAATCTCGTGTTTAATGATAGGTCGACACATATTGAGATCAAGTACCACTACATCCATGCAATGGTGCAGAGGAGAGAAATAAGGCTCAAGTACATCTTCACCGATGAGCAAACAACTGATGTTTTAACGAAGTCGTTGCCAAGGGACAAGTTCGTGTATGTCAAAGATAAGTTGGGCCTCGTGGAGATCACCACTCTAATTGAGAGGGAGTGCTGATTTGTATGCAACATGGATGGACATTCCCCCAAAAGGGAGAATGGGTCCAAGAGACCCAAAGTGCTCAAGAGGGAGTGTTGTGTGAGTGTTCCTTGGAGGAGGACCCCAATCACACACCAGAAATGGAGGAGTGAGGTCCTGAACTCTAATCATACACCAGGCACGGTGGAGTGAGGTCTTGAACTCTGATCACACACCAGGCATGGTGGAGTGAGGTCTTGAACTCTGATCACACACCAGGCATGATGGAGTGAGGTCCTCCAACATCTGGACCCTGATCACACACCAGAAATGGTGGAGTGAGGTCCTGGACCCTGATCACACACCAGAAATGGTAGAGTGAGGTCTTGGACCTTGATCACACACCAAGCATTGTGGAGTGAGGTCCTTCAGCATCTGGACCTTGATCACACACCAGAAGGGTGGAGTGAGGTATTGGACCCTGATCACACACAAGGTAGGGTGGAGTGAGGCTCGGTTCAACATCTAGATCCGATCGCCAACCAGGAAGGGGTTGATTGAGGTCTTGGCCCAAATTGCTCACTAGGAAGGGTGAGTGAGTGCTTGCTAGTTGAGGTTCTCAACATTTTTAGCCTAGGTGGTAGCCATGGGATTCAAGGACTGATCTCTCTAGAGGTGTAATGTTCCAAACTAGGAAAAATAGTGTTACGCAAAGCAAACAATAAAAATAACACCATAAAATCGAAACATTCAGTGCACACCCATAAAAAGTCCAGGAATTACCAACAATTGAGCCATTTTATTATAATCTAGGAGAAAAGTACAATAATGTGGAAGTGGTGCACCTAGGCTTGCCTCAATGGCAAACGTGATCAAGCCCAGGTGGTAATATGTCAAGCCCAGATGGCACCAATAATTGCTGCAATGATGCCCTGCACTACCCTTGTGAAACGGTGATGTCTGTTGCAAAGATGCTACTGGAAACCCCACCTTCGGTGCTCAGAAAATTACGGAAAATTAACCCCGGCCTATCCACCAAATACCCAAAATAACCCACGAAGGAATTGGCCAAATGTTGACCTCAGAGTTTTGGCCCAAATTCCCCTTAGCTCCTTTAGCTGCTGGCTGAGTTGGGACTCCTGTTTGACTCTTTAGATCTTCCCAGAAAATTCTATAAATTTAGGAGTGTGATCCTTGCCCAAAACCCATAACAACCCAGAAAGGGTTTACCTTGGTTTCAACCTTCAAAAATTGACTCTTCACAGCTTGGCCCTCCTCCAATTTTGAATTCTGTTGCTGTGACTGATCCTGTCAATCTCTGCTCTCCCAAATCCAACAATCCTCCTCAAATGCCCCTCCAAATGATCTCCTAGCCTCCCAACTCCAAACTCCCCCGATGGTGCTGCCCCAAAGAGTCTCACTCCAATGACTGCGCAGTCATGGAGGAGATGACACAGTCCTGCATGTGATGAAATGAGAGTTGCGTGTAGGATGGCCCTCTTGTCTGTAGCTGCCCTCTATACTCCTAAAAATGATGAAGGATGCTCCTGTCTCCCCAACTTCCCGGAGTGCCTCACACTGTGACTGTGCAATCCCTGCGTTGTTGTTACTCCCCCTGCTGCTGGTACTCAACTTACAGCGGCTGTAACTCGTCTCCCTGCTGCTGCTACGAACTGAGATGAAGAAGAACTCCCTTCTAGGGCTGGCACTCGAAGTCCACGGAAGCAAGGGTTGAGATCTTCGCTCGGAGATGCTCGTGTGCTAAACAGGACAGTAACCCAACTAAGCAGCTCGAGCAACTAAGATTGAGTTCAATATGTCAAAAGATAAGATGCTGAAATGAGGAGAGTTGCCTTATATAGATTTCATGGAGCACTTTTCTCTCCATTTTCCCTCCATTATGGGTCCCTCACTTAACCATCGTTTTCCCCTCCACGCAAATCGAACTAGGGAATGCGTATTCTCCTAGTGTGGGTGCCCCCCACGTACAAATTAACCACATCGAAATAACTTCTACTAAGTCTAGCCTCCTAATAAAATCGAATGGGTCCCATCACCTCCAAAATTGGGCTCCAAAATGTAGAAATTAATCCTATTCCAAAATAATTTAAGAAGGGACATTACAGGAGGTGTGAGTCCTGATATGCTGATGACTTTGCCATGGGTTTGGTACCACCTCAGATATGGCTGCCAACAGATGTTGATAATAGATGATGATGGTGGTGATAATGGATAACCTTTTCCTTCAGAGAAATTTGTTCAATTTGAAAATATCTATGATGATGATTATGAAGACCTCACTAGTTAAGAGGGAGTGTTGAATTTGTAACTATGGTCGGTCTTCATAATGTACTTTTTGTCACTTGATGTAATTATATTTATCATTGTAAAGCATATTTATAAATGTTTGAGTCAAAGGAAAATTTATTTGGGTCAAAGTCCCATTGTGACTTTAAAAAAATGCAACTTTGAATTTTTGAAATGAATTTTTTGGCTCCAAGAGTGACAAGTAGACTTCCCTCCAAGTCAAGTTGGCCCTTGCCAAGACACATGACCATTCACCCTAGATAAACTACTATATAAAAGTAGCTCGAGTTTCTCATTTGGGAAATTCACATCTCTTCTCATAAACATCTTTTGGGAAAGCAAGCGAAGGAACAAGAAGTCCATGCAGGGAACAAGAAGTGCACATGTGTAATAGGAAGTCCACGCGAGGAACAAGAAGTTTGCATGTGTAACAAGAAGTCCACACGAGGAACAAGAAGTGCACAGGTTTCATAGGAAGTGTGCAGGTGTCACAGGAAGTGCGCATGAGTCACAAGAAGTGCACGAGTCATAGGAAGTTCATAGGTGCCATAGGGATTGTGCATGAGTCACAGGAAGTGCGCATGAATTACGGGAAGTGCGCATGAGTTGCATGACTTGCAGGGGTCGAAATTATGAATCAGATTGGGAGGCTTGACTTGGAGGAGAAGACCAGGTTTGACCATAGGTCTAGGTGCATCTCTTATTGAACTAGAAGAATTTCTCTATTAAAAAGGTTGCTGGGTTTTTCCCTATAGTGGGTTTTCCCAAGGTAAATCTTGTCTCTCTTTTGTGCATTGTGATCTCTACTGTTTTACTGTTCTTTATTGTTGAATTTCTGAAGTATAATTGCTGAATGATATATTGGAACAAGTTAAAAGAAGATCTACATCAAAAGTAATTATCAGAATTTTAGAAATATTGTGCTAACCCTAATTGCACTAGAAAATCAACAAGATGTTGATTTTCCCATCCCACTAGATTCAAAAGATTGAGGTCCTTTATTCTTTTTAGGTGGGTATAGCCATGACCAATCCTTCGTGTGTGCCTTTGCCCATGCATCCACTTCCCTTCCTAGGTTCTTGTGAAGCTCTACAAGCTTCCACGAAGACTTTGCATATTCCTTCCCAGAAAATTGATTACAACTGCTCCATCTTTAATCAACTCTCAAGGTTGGCAGGAGAGCCAACTCTGATGCCAATGTAATGTCCTAAGGGGATTTTTCCCTTAGGGTTTAGAAAAATAAGAGGCACCAAAATTACAACACTTTTTTCAACTATTCTTAATGGTCATTAATATGCAGTAATAGAAAGATAAATAACATCAACAGAATCCCTTAATTTATATTTCTCACAGTTTACTTGCTAATGCAGTTATAGCATTTGGAACTTAGGAACAACAGTACACCAGAAAATTGTATTTCAACTATTCATAATTCATAAACATGAAACTAGGTCCTCATATATGGATTTAATCCATAATCCACCAATAATTCACATTACAGCTGAATTAGTAGCTCTTGTGCTAGCCTATTAAACTGCCTGACCTCAACTTCAAAAATTGTTTACTGGCTGTACTCCTACTGTTGCTTGTTATAGATTGACTTGCGGCCTCAGCTTGATGTGATCCTTAACCTGGGTTAAAGCCTCTTTTGCTGACAACAAAGGTCATTCAGATGGGGTCTGTAATGGTACACTTGCGGCTAGACTTGGTACTGTGGTTGCAGCCTGCGACCCTGCGACTACGGTTTGCGGCTGCAGCTTGTGGTCTGTGTCTCATGGTTTTCAGCCTCAAAACCTGCAGTTCAAACTTCAATTTGCTCAGATCTTTACTAACTGCTTCAGATAGGCTTGATCCTTGGTAGAATGGCCATAATACATCATAGGATCCTTGGTTCTATATATATGTTGTTTTAGAATGCATTGAACCTTTGCCAAAAAAGAACAAAGTATCCCAAGAGATCAAGTTATAACATAATAGAAAAAGAGAGATCTTTCGCTGCTCCTTGAATAGAGTTGGTTGACCTAGGAAATGTCCAGAGAGAACTTCAACCTTGCTGTGCCAGAACAAAGAAAGGGGTGTTTAGGTAGGGTGGGATTAGGTCCACAAGAACTAGACAAAGGATTAGGTAGGGTGGGATCCCTGGGGTCGTAAAACCCTTAGAGCCTAGGCTCAAGAAAATCGGAGATATTCCAATCGAAATTGTTGATCCAAAATGATTCCAACTCCCCTTTATTTATAGTTTTTCACATGGAGTTCTCTCAATGTGGAGGGTTAGAAGTGCAACCTCCAATTTGGGCTTTTTGCACTAGCTGACCCAAAATTTACCTAATGTTGCCCCAAACATTGGATAATTGCATTTTCCCCCTTTATCAAGACTATAACCTACAAGTTTGGATAGGCTACTTTGTCCTCCCGCAGGTAATTAATCCATAGGGAAAATTACAATGGGGGGCGAGTGATTTTGTTGTATTGGAGAGGGGGCCCCGTAGCGGGTGTACGTTTGCGACATACCCTCAGTGGTAAACTACCTTTGTAACATTTCATACCTCCTCATCTGTTATCCATCACACAACTTGGGGGGGCTGAAATGATCCTCTGACGGTTGATCTATTCCCATGGATGATGCACCTATCGAAGAAGCATGTGCTTTAATGTGCCATGGAATAGTGGCAAAATTTTTCAAATTTTCAAAATTTTCCTAATTTTATTTAATCAAAATAAACTCCTGTGCATAGTAAAATTCCTAAATGAAACCTGTGCACACCAAAAGCTGAGTTTTTTTGAGCTGCAACATGTCAGAAGGAAATATTTCGTATATGAAGCACCATACCAATAACTTTGAAGTATTCAACAATTACTGAGAAGTTTACCGGTTATTTACTAGCATTTTCTCTGAACCATATGAAGTTTGCATGCAATTCCATTCATCTCACCTCCTCAGGATGCATAAATTATTTTAAAAGTTTACTAGTAATTTGTCCAAATTAGAGGTAGTTTGTAGGCAGTGCCCTTCATCTTCCCTCTAGGATCTATAAGTTATTTTAGAAGTTCAATGATCAATTTCTATCGTTTTCTCAAAAGTCAACAGAAAATTTGTAGACAATTTCCTTCATTTCCCCCACATTCTAGATAGAAAGAAATAAAAAAAGAACAAATAGGAAAAATAAAACTAATCCTAGCACCCATTATGAATCTAGAATATGTATAATACAATAACATGGGTGCCCTTTCTATCCTTGAAATATTTGAGACAAGAGTGGATATTAAAAGCATAGTATGAGGAGAAGTTAGTTGAGTTTAAAGGTATGTGACATAAGGACAATATGTTGTAGTTGGTAGTCTGCAAACCTGTAGATAATGTTTAATGGCCACCCTAAATCTTTTAGGAAATGCCTCTTATAATGATCATTGCCACTTGGTCCATGCACATGAATTGACAATGACCTCATTGATTCGTTGCATGTGACTCCACCCTTTTGTCCCATAACAACATAGAGAAGATATCATAACCATTGTGCTTTAGAGCTTTGTAAATTTCACCACTAAAATTCTATTACAACGACTGTAATTAATTATTCTAAATGTAAATTAATTTAGCAGCTTATTGCTACGACAACAACAAATTAATCACACTACCATCTTCACAAATAAAAATATTGCTGAAGATAAATTGGATACTGAAAAAATACTAGCACACACACAAAAATATAACACCATTATTTTTGGACAAAAGTCCCTTGAAAAACCCAATATGGGAAAATCGATGCAATAGCTGAGGGTTTTTATTATTAAGCAACGGTGAGAATTCTAAGTACAATAAATATCGCCAAATTGGTAAATTTGTCCAAGAGAAATATTGACAAAAATTCACTGAGGGATTTCACCCTCTTTTTGAGCAATCCTGACACTTCATGACCTTTGAAAAGCTCGTCGTCCATGTGGTTTGCGCAGACCCTGCGTCACCCTAGTGTTGCTTGCCACACGCCTTGCCTGAAACAACTGCCAATCTAGCCGGCCTGTTTGTTGCTGACTGGGAAAATGCTTCATCGACCCTCTGGAAAATCTTCTTGGCCTCTCTAACTGAAAACGTTTTCCTCTTCAGCCAAATTGAACTGCCCACTTGAGGCTTTGCATTGCCTTTGCACAACCTCTTGGAAAATTTTTTCAGCCTCCTCTTTTTGACTGTCCATAACTGGAAAACTTACTCCAGATTCACTGTCTCTACCCCTCTCTATCTTTGCTTCCCTTCTTTGGCTTGAACTCTTTCGGCAAAATGCTATTGCTTTCTAGAAAGTTGAACTGCCCAAGGAAATTCATCTCAAGTATGTTCCTCCATCTACCCATCGACTTCTTCTTATAATCTCACTATGGGACTCCAACGATCAAGATTAAATATTAATCAATGGTTGAGATTATTTCCTAGTCGATTTGTGTGAATTTTTAGAGAAATCTCACCTTCCTCAATTAATCACTGTTAATTAATCATTTTCCCTAAGTTAGACGTAGGAAAAATTTAATTACTGATTAATTAACTTAATTAACTTAATTAAGGTATTTCTAGGTGGATTTTCCTGAAAGCTTTTCTAGGTAATGGAGTCCTAGTGTTTCTTAGCCTCTCTAACAACTGTCGAGACTAGAACACCATTCTATGCATCGTCCTCTTTACACGTTGCTGATGTTGGCCACTTTGATTGCCTGCCACTGCCCATCAACCATTGCACAACTCCAATGCTGCATTTGTGCTGCTGTTGACACTGTTATACTATTGCCAACTCTGCATCTGCACTGCAGCTCCCTCTCAATTGTTGTTGTTGCTACTGCAACTGAGAAGCATCCAAAATATTGAATCAACTGTGTTTCTGTGCTGCATTTGTCTCCTGAGCATCTAACTTCTACTAGCCTCCACACTGTCGACTAAGGAATGTGCATCGCTACTGACTTTGCTACTGAGTCTCTTGCTCGGCTGTCAACACTGCTCTACACTCCTTAGCACCTGACTGCAACTAGTTTGGAACTGTCACTTTGGAATTTCACTGCATCATTGACATTGATCCATCTTGCTACTGAATACTGTGGGCGTCTATAGCAAGGTAATGATCCATGACGAAGACACCTCAATGGACCCTGCCCAAACCTCTGGGCAACTTTGGGATTATAGCTCCATATCGCCCCACCTTACTCCTGGAGGTATCGCTGCAAACATGGCGAAATTTTCCTCCAACTTGGAGGACAATTTGTCTATCTCTGCGGATGCTACCGCTTGGTCCTGCTTCTCCTAGTTGTCCTTCTTCCTTTGAGGACATTGAGTACTGTAGTGGCCAAACTCGCCACACCTGAAGCACTTTACCTTATATAGGTCCTTCTTTTTCTTCTTCTCCCCTATCCCTGACTGGGACCCTTTGATGCAAGGGCCACATTCTCTTCCTCCTTCTCACCTTTCGAACCCTTACTACTGCTTTCATTGATGGAGGTCTTCACAAGAGCTCGCTTCATCTCCTCCTGCTGCAGGTCTGACCGCATCCTGTCCTACATAGGTAGAGTATCCTGTCCCACATAAGTAGAGTATGTCGTCCCAAAATTCCTTGGACGAAGATCTCCCAATCCTCTGAGACACTGTTTAGTGCCAAACACACAAGCTCTGTGTCTTGAGGCGCCTCCCTAGGAACAACTTCCCTGCTTGGAAGGATTTTGATATAGCTGAGCAAGAGCATCCAACATCTCCTTGGCAGTATTCTTGCCAGATATATGTGAGACTATATGGTCCTAGAATCCATCCAAGATCATCCGCTTTGCCTTAGCCATTTCTTTCCTGAATTCCTTTAGCTGATCTGCATCAGTAGGTTCTGCCACAACATTCTCTACATAGGTCTTCGGGTGAAATTCCTCTAGCAGGAAGGACATCCTAGGCTTCCTGTTGACATAGTTGGAGGCTCCCTCTAACCTATCCCGATCTCTAAGCTCAACTGTGGGCATCCTTGAAACTGGAATGGAAATTTCCCTCTTTCACCTGCTCGACTACTGAATCTTCTATTTGCACTCCCTTCTGGAGTGGGAAAATTTGCTTGCAGTTACCATTGGCTGCAATTGAAAATTTGAAGTTCTAAACTAGAAACCCTCTAAGAGAAATTCCCTCTGTGTGCGCACTTTCTCTTCCATTCGACACTGATTCTGCTCTAGCAAAACCACTGCAAAACCCTTCTGTGTCCAAACAAGGAATTTCAACATAAAAACTGATTTGCTCTATCGGAATTGCTTCCTAGCTTTACTATTGCCTGCTGAACCTACTACCGGGCTTTGCGAATTTTTTTAGCCACTTGTTCTGGAAAAATCGAATCTTTTGCCCAACAGTTCGAACTTCCTCTGCACAAATTTGGAAATCGAGCTGCCAGACTAGCTTTGAATCTGGATGATTTATTCCTTCCGCTTTTGAGCTTCCTGTCTGATCAAATTTGCTTTGATACCATGTGAAAATTTCATCACTGAAATTCTATTGCAGCAATTGAAATTATTTCTTCTAACTGTAAATTAGTTTAGTAGTTTATTGCTACGACAACAACGAATTAATCACATTGTAATCTTCACAAATAAAAATACTGCGGAAGATAAACTCGAAATTGAGAAAATACTGGCACACACACAAAAATATAACATCGTTATTTTTGGACAAAAGTTCCTAGAAAGACACAATGTGGGAAAACTGATGCAACAATTAAGGGTTTCTATTATTAAGCAGTAGTGAGAAAATTCTTAGTTCAATAAATATTGTCAAGCTGGGGAATCTATCCAAGAGAAATACTGGCAAAAAATTACAAGCGGTTTTACCCTCTCTGAGCAATCTCGACACTGTTTGACCTCTAAAAAGGTAGCCGTCCAAGTGGTCTGCGCAGGGCTGCATCACCCTAGCACTGCTTGCCACACACACTGCCTGAAATAACTGCCAATCTAGCTGTCCTATTTGTTGCTGACTGGAAAAATGCTTCACCGTCTTTCTAGAAAATCTTCCTGGCCTCTTCTTCCATGCAAGAAAGTTTGATGCCCCAACCAATTTGTTTCTTTCCTTGCAAAATGAAGTCATTTTGATTGCAGATTCAGTCATAAATATAAAGGTACTTACTTGTCAGGTGAAGATGCTCCTTCATGACAATATCTTCAACTTGATGCCTTTTTGATTTTGATGATGATGTTGATAATAGAAGATGTCTTCCTTCAAAAGTGATCCTTCAAAGAGAGGGAGATAACCTTGATTCATTGACATCGCCTCTTCTTGCTTCCCTTGAATGTAGAGACTTCGAGATGCTTCAAAGTGTAGTCCTTCTAGGTAGGGTCCTTGAGATCTTCTTTGATGATGATGTGCAAGCTTCCCAACAATGCTTCAAGTGAGAAACCCTTCTTTTGATAAGCTAGGGTTTTGAGGTCTTCTTTGCTTGTACTTAGTCCTTGTGAATGTCTTCTTGATGGTACGATGTCAATTTTTGATCTTTCTTGATACTCCTTTTGATAGTCCTTCTAGTGCTTTGGCCTTTGAGTGTCCTTCTTTTAGCTACCTTTCCTTGTCTTGTCACCTTAGCTCTGATACCATGTTGAGAAATCTAGGGGTAGCTAGAGTAGATGATTTCTCTTACTTTGATAACTGCTTGTGATGTATTTTTACTTAACTTGATTAGCTTTCTTCTTTCACTTGATTATTATGAGTATTCTCTTCATCAAATAGCTAGCAAACCATAAAGAACAATAAGACAAAGGACACCAGATATAGGCGATCAGCTAGGGCCAAAACCTATCCAAATGAGAAGAAAACCCACAAGAATTCTTCTCTTCTTAGAAAACTTCAATTGACGAATGCCAAGACTTATGACCTTGTTGTGGTCACAACCACCACGCTATCAAAACTTACCTTGGTAGCAATTTTGAATGGGTCCCCTAAAAGTTGGTCTTCTACCTCTCCGAATGATCTGTTTAGTCCCAGAGACTTTAACTCGCTGCCGAGCCAAATTTTCATTTCTTAATGGTTAAGACCTCCTTTTTAATCCCTGTTGCACAGTCCATTCATCACCCAGCCTAGCTCTCCATTCATTCCCCCCATCGGAAACTTTTCAGCCCTCAAAACCTTCTATCCCATCATTATTCCCATCAGAACTCTTTATAGTAGAAATACTTCGCAAAACATGCATAAATCCCTTTTTGTGGCCTATCACAATTAACAATACGCACTGTTTCCTTCCGGATCCGACGACATTATCAACCCAAATTCATAATTTTCGGGTCCCTGAGCCATGTCGCAAGTTGCTATCGGCCAAGCCCAAGGCTATATGTATAAAAGGCGCATATGTCTTCCGAACCCGAAGGCTGTATTAACCACGATATATATTTTATCGGGTCCGCCCCCCTAATCGCTTATCGCAATTGGCGGGTCTAGGGGTTATACATATATATTGCGCCATGGTATACCGGACCTGCCAGGGCTATTAAAATATAATGCATATATATATCAAGTCCAGCCTAATCGCATCGCAATTGGTCGGGCCCTAGGCCTGCGCATATTGCGATATGCGATATGGCGGACCCGTCGATCCGATTAAACATAATATATATGCTATTGGGTCCGCCCCTCCCCATTGCAAATCGCTATTGGCGGGTTCTAGTGTTGATGCATAAGGCGTGACACCATACGCCGGACCGACTGATAATTTTAGGTTCGGGCATATAAAATTTGAAGTTCGGCTGTACTGCTTGGACGCAGGTTTTTCCTGTGTTTCTTGTGTATTCGGTAAAATGCGATGGCCGCGGTTCTTTATGGGAAATGCCTTCTGTTGGACCCGATAGGGTATAGGTTCCCGCCCATAGTATTTCAAGTTCAGGTTTTGGGTTTCGCTCTGTGTTTTGCAAGGATTTGCAATGTAAATTGGATTTACATTCACGGTACTTAATCAATGTATAAATTAAAAGGAAGGGGGGATTCTTTCACATTTGATGTTATAAACACAACATTCATGTTTTGTAGGCCTGTTTGCCATATGTCCCACCGTCATAGCTGATATGGATTATTTTGCAGGCAAATTCGAGCAGACCTGGTAACGGATAAAGGTGAGTTGTATCAAGATGACGCCTCTGCCCTACCGATCCAGGAAGGGGAACGCTCCACCAAGGGTGACCTCAGCGTGTCAGCAGTTTCACGGACCGTTCTCATCTGCATATGCTGACCTATGTAATGAAATGGGGGAAATGAAAGGTCATGGAAGACCGAGGGTCATTTAAGGCTACATAAGTATTACCGTGAATAAAGAAAGACTGTTTGGTTCAATAAGGAGCCTGTGTTTCAGATTGATTTTCCTCTTCTTTTATGTGTTTTGATCAAAATGTTGTCGCTGGCATAAATGCAAATGTATGTTTGTTTTTTTTTGTGCATATTGATAACTTACAGTTCATGGTTATGCTTGGTTATTTGAACATGATTCAACATCATGGTTAAATCATGAAAGGTTGTTGATTCGAGACTATGTTGGACATCAGTTGCAAGCTTTTCTTCCAAAAAATGGAATGTGTATTCTTGTATGAATGATTGGATTGCAATTAGGATTTAATACAACCTTGTTCTTAAGTGGACCAGTAATTGATTCATTTGGACTTGGGATTTATATATGATGTTTAACCTCCTTCGTTTGCTCCTGCAGATAGGTTAGGATAGTTAGGATATAGACTAGAGTAGTTAGAAATAGCTTAGATAGGATTTGATACATATAGGTTAGCTGTTTTATTTTGTTGATTTAATTGAAGTATTCTTCCCAGAAGCAATCTTTCAACTCATTTAACAGTTCACGGGGTCCCTTAAAACCCGTTGGAACTAGCCATTCCAAGCGAAAGTAGGTCTAATTGGGGCTTGCGATCAGGTTAGTTCCCCTCGTTAGTATAGCGAAAATTCGCCATGTCAACAAATTGGCGCTAGAAGGAGGGCCTGAACTGCCGTCCACAACTTTTTATGATTTCATTTATAAATGTCTGCATGGACTCGAAAAGATTAATGCATGGATAGTGAAGGTCGAAAAGACCCTTCCTCTCATTCGGAAAAGCCTCATTTCGAAGAAGAGACACTGTGGGAGCATCCTGTCACTTAGGAACAACCAGTCATAAGACTTACTTGGGCTTATGCTCGTTCCCTATCACAACTTCCTATCTTTCAGTCATTACCTCCAATAGCAAAAAGAAAGCCAAGGGTCTATCACATAAACGAAGAGACATCTGCAGCCCCTTCTCTTGAAGATATTGTGCTTGATTCTTTGCAAAGTATTGACTCTCCTTGGGAAGAAATTCCTGAGGATTCCCCTTCTGAGGGCAATCCCTAGCCTGATTTGGAAAATCCTAACGAAGAAACCCTCAACCAGGACATCCCTATCCTCGATATGGCTAATATTCCTCAACCGGGTGGAAACCAACTCCCACCTCCTCCGAGAGCACTTCCTCCCTAGCTCGCTCAGGACGCCGTAGCAGTACCTGGGCAGCAACATCCCTTACCCAAGAATGCAGAAAGAGTACTGCCTAAATTCGACCCTGAGCAGGGAGACATTGCTGAAAACCATATTCATTCTTTCTTCCTGGCTGTGCGCATGCTGGGGGTAGCTGATGAAGATATAGTTTGTCTCCTATTCCCTTTTACCCTGATTGGTGTAACTTCCACATGGTACTTTAGCTTGAGAACAGGATTAATAACTTTGTGGGCTGCCTTTCAATAGGCCTTTTTAGACAAGTATGGCGATGACAAAACCCCTGCGGCCTTAGTTCTAGAACTATCCCGTTTGAAAATGGAAACGAAAGAAAAGGTCAAAGATTTTAACATCTCGTTCAACAGAATCCCTGCCACCGCTAGACCTACTGAGGAGGTGCTCATGGAATTCTACATCACTACTCTCCTTGTCCCTACTGCGATGTGGGTCAAAAGGAGTAACGCCAAAAGGAGTAAAAGTCGAGAATGAAATGCTTAGTCTCACAGAATGCCATCATACAACCAGAGAAAAGAAAGTGTCCCAAGCATCTAAGAAGAATAATGGGAGTGATAACAAAGGGGCTAAAACCAAAGCAAAGGATACCAAAAATGTAGAAGGTTTGCATCGGATCATTAAGAAGTTGACAAATACAGTCATCGATATGAAAAGGAATTCTGGAGAGAGTACAAGCGGGAGTGGAGGAGAGTATAACAACAGAAAACCTTTCAAACCTTTCTATTGTAAGAAGGTAGAAGGTGGTCATGGTCCACTTGCATTGCCTGCCCCGCTCAATGAAGAGAATTTAAGTACAGAAGAGCTGGCTCTTATTAGATTGCTCCTTAACCAAGAAGAACCTATATTGGAGCTAGAACCAGAACATGAAGATGAGGAAGAATACCAAGTAGAAGAGCCCTTGGAAGAAGAATCTCAAATCAACGTACTGTGGGATTTCTATACAAACGAGAACGATGATGACCAAGGAGATAGTATGGTAGAGATCCACACTAATGAAATCCACGCACAAAGCAAAAGGCCACTTGCTGGTGTGATGAAGCCTGTAGATCAGACCAAGAAAGATGTCCACCCTGTGAAGACACCCACTCCCAAAGTTCCTGTTGAGAAGGGTAGACCTAGTGGTCAGTCCAAGAATACCCCAGTGGCAAACCATCCAGAGAAAGAAAATGCATCTCCCACTGCAACCAAGGCGACTCAAAATGGTAAACTCCCACCTAGGAATGGAAAAACCGGTATGTTTACTTTGCCCTATGCTGTTTATAACATTGATTACAATATTGTGGATGATCTTAAGAAATCCAGGGCTAATATCATGTACTTTGATTCGCTAAAATTAACGCAGCAAAGAGATTTGCTCTTGAAAGCTATGAATGAGCGGAACTGCAAAACTCCCACCACCCTGAGCAGCCAAACCCAAAAGTCAGTCTCCAGACCTGTTAGTACTACCAGGTCAACCCAAAAGCCAGCAGCCATGGAAGCCACCCTATCAAAAATGAATCAAAAACCCCAAGATGTCAGTGTAGCCATGATAGGAAGGAAATCAAAATCCATGACTCCCCCTTTCCTTATCACATTTGAAATCTTCAACATGAACGTACACAATTGCTTGGTGGACTCAGGTGCCTCGTCCACTGTGATGCCTTACGCTGTTGCTAAAAGACTCCATGCGATACCTAAGAAGATTGGGACTCGAATCATGCAATTAGACAAGACAAATGTGAAAGTAATTGGGGAATTGAAAGATGTGTTGATCCGGGTGACTGCTAGACCATAGTACACACAAGTCATTGATATAGTGGTAGTCGATATACCCGAGGCTTATGGAATGCTACTTAGTAGGGATTGGTCAACAAAACTCAATGGATATTTCTCAATTGATTGGTCCCATCTCTTGCTGCCTCAGAAGGGAAAAGGTGATATGCTGAGAGTTGATCGAGAAAGATACATGAAGTATGTGGTAACGGAACTAAATGGTCCCAATGAACCTGTAATGTTTACCAACTCTATCCTTGGGAACTATAGTTTCAATGTTTATGCTACAGAAACCTATTTTGGAGAATTCCATGCAGAAACAGTTGAAGAAACTTTGACATACACACAGTTGGAAGCTCCCTCCCATAATCCAACTGATGAACTATCCTGTATTATAGTAGATGATAGGACTAATTTCGTAGATAGCAGTTCAATTGATGTAACATTAGATTCTTTATTTTGGACACTCTATTTTGATGGCTCTAATTGCCTTGAAGGTGCAGGTGCTGGGAGCATTCTCATTGACCCGCAAGGGAACCAACATTTGATGGCCAACCGGTTGGAGTTTGCATGCATCAACAACATGGCAGAATATGAAGGCTTGCTGCAGGGCTTGAAGAAATCCATTGATTTGAAGGTGAAAAATCTTAAAGTCTTTGGTGACTCGTAGATAATTGTGGACCAGGTAAGGAAGAGGATACACTGCAATTCGCCACACTTGGTGAGGTACCAGCATGAGGTATGGGGCCTAATTGACAATTTTGATTCTTTTAATATCACATACATACCTCGAGGGCAAAACCAAGATGCCGATCTGATGGCTAGTATGGCTGCTAAACTTTTGCCTGATTTTAGATTGAAGAAGAATAAATGTTATGTTGAATTGATTTTCAGACCATCCGTGCTTGATAACATCTCAAATTGGCAGGTGTTCGAAGATGACGAGCAAATCTTAGAGTTCTTGCACTGCGAGAAGACATTCAAGAATGCAGTCATTGATGAAAAAGAGCACGATAGGCTTATGAGCGAGAGGGAAGATGAGGAAAAGGATCAGTCCAATATGATTCCCAAGTCAGTTGTCAAGATGGAGCACTTGTATGACCTGCATAGTAAATTCATGAAGCCAACTAATTGCAAAACGCATAGCTCCTCCATGGAGTAAGAATCAGTCAACCTTGAGACCAAAGAAGACCCAAAAACTGTTAATTTGGGCTTGGGTTGCTCTCCACAAGAAAAGGCTGCATTTGTCAAGCTATTTAAAGAATACAAGGACGTCTTTGCATGGACATATGGAGACCTAAGAACTTTTGATACCAACGTTATGCAGCATGTAATTCCTTTAGAAAAGGAGGCTAAGCCCTACCAACAAAAGCTTTGCAAGATGCATCCAAGCCTAGAACCGTTGGTGAAGAAAGAATTAAACAAGATGCTAGACACTAAAATCATCTTTCCGGTCAGACACACCCGCTGGGTAGCCAATCTTGTGCCAGTAAGGAAGAAAAATGGAGATATTAGGCTGTGTATTGATTTCAGAAACCTAAACAAAGCATCACAAAAGGATAACTATCCTGTCTCTTCTATGGAACACATCCTTAAGTGCGTTTCTGGGTCTGAAATGTTGTCTTTATTAGATGGTTTTTCAGGATATAATCAAGTGTTGGTATCTAGTGGGGATCAGCTGAAGACAACCTTCAACACTAAATGGGGCACCTACGCATATCGTAAAATGCCTTTTGGACTTATTAACACGAGCGCCACATCCTTGAGAACTATGGACATAGCTTTCTGAGGGTTGATTAACAGATCAGTAGTGGTTTACATGGATGACATCACTGTGTATTCATATCACAAAAGGGGTCACATTTATCCCCTGAGACAGATTTTCGAAAGATGCAGAAGGTATGGAATATCATTGAATCCCAAGAAGACCGTCTTCGCAGTCACAGAAGGGAAACTACTGCGTCATATCCTCCCTAAAGAAGGGATTGTTATTGATCCTGAAAGAATAGAGACTATTATGAGAATACAACCCCCTGCAAATAAGAAGGCCATGCAATCTTTCTTCGGGAAGATCAATTTCGTCAGGAAATCTGTCTCAGGTTTCGCTGAAATAGTGCATTTCATGCAGCGAATGATGAAGAAAGACGTTGTGTACAAGTGGAGCGATGAAGCCAAGAAAGCGTTTCGGCGAATCAAGGAAGCCATCGCTGAAGCTCCTGCATTGGTCAACCCCGATTTCGGCAAGGAATTCCTCTTGTACGCTTTTGCTTCTGATGTTTCATATGCCGCAATACTGACCCAGAAAAATAAAAAAGGCAACGAAGTCCCTATTTCTTATATGAGCTCTAATCTCCAAGGGGCAGAACTCAACCACCCAGACGTGGAGAAACAGGGCTATGCAGTCTTCAAGGCCATAAAACATTTCCGCCCTTATTTACTAAAGGCCAGAACCAAAGTAATCGTCCCCCATCCTGTTGTAAGAGCCCTCTTCGTGCAGAAGGAAATGGGCGAACGGAGAGGGAACTGGATAACCGCCCTTTAAGAAATCGACCTCGAGATAAAGCCGACATAGATAGTTCGTGGGCAAGGACTTTATAGGCTAGCAGCAGAAGCCTTGTCGGATAAAGAAGGGGCATCCGAAGAACCAGAAACGCAGAGCATGCAATATGCACAAATGGAACTTAGGGAGGAGCCCTTATGGATTAACGAAGCGCTGATGTATGAGTGAGAAATGTCAGAAGCCTTTTTGGACCTTGAGTCATGGTACTACGACATATGCTTCTATCTAGTACGAGGATCATGTCCTGAACACATGGATGTATCACAAAGGGGAGCACTCAGAATGAAATCCAATCAGTATCATTTGGCCAATAACATCTTATACAAAAAAAATTACGATGGAATCTGGCTGAGGTGTTTAGAAAAGGATGATGCCATCCATGTCTTGAAAGAAATGCATGACGACCCAGCAGGTGGTCACTATGGGGGAGAGACCACTGCTCACAAAATACTAAGAGCCGGATATTATTGGCCCACAGTGTTCAGAGACTCGCATACCTATGCCCGCAAATGCAAGGTGTGTTAGACCGTCGCAGGACGAGAAAGAAGGCCAGCTTTTCCCCTCAGGCCTGTTATGATTTATTGACCATTTTAGCAATGGAGCCTAGATGTCATAGGCGAGATCACTCCAAACTCTCCGCAACAGCATAAGTATATACTCACAACGATCGACTACTTCACCAGATAGACTGAAGCCATCTCGCTTCAGAAGGTGAACGAAGATGAGGTAACATCATCCATTGAGAAATTCATTATCAATAGGTATGGCATCCCTGACGCTCTCATATTTGACAACGCTTCTTACTTTTCATCATTGAAATTGACTGAATTTGCTATTGATAAATCAATCCACATAAGGTATGTGACAAACTATTACCCCCAGGGAAATGGAGTTGCAGAATCCTCAGATAAGAACTTCATATGCAAAATTCGTAAGTTTGTCGTAGACAACCAGAGGAACCGGCACAACGCTCTAACAAATGCCCTTTGGGCCGATAGGGTCACCCCAAAAGTGGCCTTAGGAAACTCCCCATACTTCCTCGTCTATGGACAAGAAGCCATCCTGCCTCCCAACATTACCCTTCCCTCTTTACAGCTCTCCCAAGTTTCAAGAGGAACCCCCTCTGCCTTACTCCAAGAAAGGATCAACCAAATGGTGAAGTTGGAGGAATTGAGAGAGAGCCAGAAATAAATTCAAAAATCACCAAATGATTGTAAAAAGATGGTTCGATCATCATCTGGCAGGAGATAAAGACTTCCAAATGGGAGAACTAGTCCTGAAATGGGACAAGTTGAGTGAGCCAAACGGTAAACACACGAAATTCGAACACTTATGGCTGGGCCCATTCCAAGTTGTGGAAAAAATTGGTCAGGGAACTTACAGATTGAAAACTTTACAGGGAGAAACTGAAAAACTCCCTGTTAATGGCCAACATCTCAAAAGATACTTCCAGTAGCCACCACATGGTGGTTACCTCCTGAGTAGGTTAGGATTTATTTTATTTTTGCTGTTAGTTTAGTTGCACTTTTGTCCTTTCCTTTTTCTGCAAAGTTTATTTTCTTGTTGTTTTGAATCATAGTCCTTTTCAGCCAACCGATTTCGGTCCTCCTGTCTTGTTTTTCTTTTCTCAGATTTGCCCTCATTCACCACCTTCAGCCTTTCCCTTCCTTCTTAACTTGCTGATGAGTCTGCTAATCCTAAATCCATCATTACCTTGCAAATCAAACGAATTTTCAAGAAGCCCATGAGAACTAAAAATCAGAAGTGGAATTCAAACCGGGGCCACTCATTGGCCTCTGTTGGGAACCTGGGTAAGATCTATTGGTAACTTGGATTTCTGGAGCATGTGGGGGCATCTTTATAAAACAAAAAATGTGTAACTACAACTGGACTGGCATGGAGGAACGCTGCATTTTAAATAAATCCCACTTAGACCTAGCCTATACTTGCCTGTAAGGTTTTAAGTCATTCTCCATTGGTCCCATCCACCACACTAAATTTTCTAATACCTGTCATCTACAAGTAAACCTCCTTTCATGGGCTAAACTCACTGTCATATACCTGTGGCAAATCCAATTATGCTCTAGTCTTTGTGCCTGAAACTGGAAGGACTTGTTTAAAAGGAAAAATGTGAGGTCCTTGTGCCAAACTGGAAGGACAGGTTGTTTGGGAAGCCAGTTAGAGTAGGGACTGTTGCTGGGCTCAGAGTACTGGTTGATACAGCAAGCCCAACCTTGCTTAAGTGGTTTAAAAATATGGCAAGATCCATGACTGCGCCCCATTCAATCATATGAAAATACAGCACTGAAATTCTTATATAAAGTGCAGACATCAAGTTGATGAACAATAAAGAGCTGAGTTAGACACCTAAACAGGTATGGACAGACCAGTGATGGCCCCAAAAGGATTTTTGAAAGTGGGAAACAGGTAAAGGGAGGTTAATAAACCCCATAATATTGCCATCGGAGAATGCCTGTCAAAATCCTATCAGTAAGTAGAAGCTATTTGTCTCTATCCCACCTAAAGCAATTAATGTTGAAGTGGAACCCATGCTTGTCCATCTATATAGTCTGCATTTCAAGTTTATCCTAACACCCTGATGTTCTATTGATCCAAGGTTTATTTGGAAACAGAGATAACTGGTTCGCCCAACAGTTTGCCATTTGTTGTGGTCACAACCACCACCCTATCAAAACTTGCCTTGGCAGCAATTTTGAATGGGTCCCCTAAAAGTTGGTCTTCTGCATCTCTGAATGATTTGTTTAGTCCCAGAGAGTTTAACTCGCTGCCGAGACAAATTTTAAGTTCTCAATGGTTAAGACCTCCTTTTTAATCCCTGCTGCACGGTCCATTCATCACCTAGCCTAACCCTCCATTCATTCCCCCCATTGGAACCTTTTCAGCCCTCAAAACCTTCTATCGCATCATTATTCCCATCATAACTCTTTATAGCACAAATACTTCGCAAAACATGCATAAATCCCTTTTTGTGGCCTATCGCAATTAACACTACACACTGTTTCTTCCGAACCTGACGACATTATCAACCCAAATTCATAATTTTCGGGTCTGGAGCCATGTCGCAAGTCGCTATCGGCCAAGCCCAAGGCTATATGTATATTTTATCAGTCCACCGTCCCAATCGCTTATCGCAATCGGCGGGTCCAGGGGCTATACATATATATTGCGCCATGGTATACCGGACCCGCTGGGGCTATTAAAATATAACGCATATATATATCAGGTCCGGCCTAATCACATATCACAATTGGTCGGGCCCTAGGCCTGCGCATATTGTGATATGCGATATGGTGGACTCGACGATCCGATTAAGCATAATATATATGCTATCGGGTCCACCCCTCCCCATCGCAAATCACTATTAGTGGGGTCTAGCGCTCATGCATAAGGCGTGACACCATACGCCAGACCCGCCGATAATTTTAGGTTCGGGCATATAAACTTTGAAGTCCGGCTGTATGGCCCAGACGCGGGTTTTTCCCGTGTTTCTTGTGTATTCGGTAAAATGCTATGGTCGTGGTTCTTTATGGGAAATGCCTTATGTCGGACCCCATAGGTATAGGTTCCCGTCCATAGTATTTCAAGTTCGGGTTTTGGGTTCCGCTCTGTGTTTTGCAAGGATTTGCAATGTAAATTGGATTTACATTCACGAGACTTAATCAGTGTATAAATTAAAAGGAAGGGGGGATTGTTTCACATTTGATGTTATAAACGCAACATTCATGTTTTGTAGGCCTGTTTGCCATATGCCCCACCATCATAGCTGATATGGATTATTTTGCAGGCAAATTCGAGCAGACCTGGTAATTGATAAAGGTGAGTTGTATCAAGATGACACCTCTACCCTACCGGTCCAGGAAGGAGAACGCTCCACCAAGGGTGACCTCGGCGTGTTAGCAGTTTCACCGACCTTTCTCATCTGCATATGCTGACCTGTGTAATGAAATGGGGGAAATGAAAGGTCGTGGAAGACCGAGGGTCATTGAGGGCTGGATAAGTATTACCTCCTGATAGGAGAGGAGGGCTTTTTGTTGGGAAAAGGCAGCTTTGATTTATTGTGAATAAAGAAAGACTGTTTGGTTCAATAAGGAGCCTGTGTTTCAGATTGATTTTCCTCTTCTTTTATGTGTTTTGATCAGAATGTTGTCGCTGGCATAAATGCAAATGTATGTTTGTTTTTTTTTTGTGCATATTGATAACTTATAGTTCATGGTTATGCCTGGTTATTTGAATATGATTCAACATCATGGTTAAATCATGGAAGGTTGTTGATTCAAGACTATGTTGGACATCAGTTGCAAGCTTTTCTTCCAAAAAATGGAATGTGTATTCCTATGCGAATGATTGGATTGCGATTAGGATTTAATACAACCTTGTTCTTAAGTGGACCAGTAATTGATTCATTTGGACTTGGGATTTATATATGATGTTTAACCTCCTTTGTTTTCTCCTGCAGGATAGGTTAGGATAGTTAGGATATAGACTAGAGTAGTTAGAAATAGCTTAGATAGGATTTGATACATATAGGTTCACTGTTTTATGTTGTTGATTTAATTGAAGTCTTCTTCCCAGAAGCAATCTTTCAACTCATTTAACAGTTCACAGGGTCCCTTAAAACCCGTTGGAACTAGCCATTCCAAACGAACGCAGGTCTAATTGGGGCTTGCAATCGGGTTAGTTCCCCTTGTTGGTATAGCGAAAATTCGCCATGTCAACAAACCCTTGACCAAGACTCCTCCAAGACCTGGTCAACTTTCTTTCTTGATTTGCACAGCTTCCAACAACAAAGTTCGACCTTCTAGCAACTTCGACCCTCAACAACAATTTCTGCAACTTCGACCTAGTAGATTCACAACTTTGACCTTGATGTAGCTTTACAACTTTGACCTTGCAGCTTCATAGCATCGACCTAGAAGCAACTTCACAACTTTGACTTTGCAGCTTCATAGCTTTGACCTAGAAGCAGCTTCACAGCTTCGACCTTGCAACTTCACAAATTCGACCTAGAAGTAGCTTCATAGCTTCGACCTTGCAACTTCACAGCGTCGACCTAGAAGCCACTTCAGAATTTTGTCTTGCCCCAAAACTATAGAAACCCTAACACAAGAGATAAAGAGAGAGAGAGAGAGATGCCTAAAACTTTGATCTTGCTCCTCTTTTTTTTGTCCCTTTTCCAACTTCTATCTTAGGAGATCGAACTTGCTTGAGAGTGTGTCCAATTGAGGTCGAGTTCCTTCTTATTTATAGGCTTTTGAGGGGTACAGATTGCTATCTTTAGGTCGACTTGCCCCTTCATGTATGCCGACTTGATCTTTGTACCATGACAAGGTCTTGGAGGGTCTTTTGACTCAATTTTTTTTTCTTTACAGTATGTAACATGCCCAAAAGGGTCTTTCATACATGACAATGACTCAATTGTCTTGTAGGCTCAATGGCAAGCCCTAGAAGCACTCAATGGGTGCTTGACGTAGAAATAAATCTCCCTTGAGCATGAAACCCTTGCCTCAAGAATAACAATACATTTATTTTTCTTTTTTTCATTAAATACATAAAATCATGATTACATATGTCATTATGAAGACCGAACCTAGTTACAGATTTCAACAGGAAGGAGGGTAAGAATTGTATAAATTGTTGCAAGGGTTAGGTCATGCCTTGTCTTGGTGTATCATGCTGGACTTGGAATGTCATAATCCCATCATTGAAATGTTTCTACATTTCTTTGCTGCTGCTAGTGAGAATCACATAGAAAATGTCTTTGTTTCATTGCAATTGATTATGACTTTGGGTTTTGGATGAGATTGAAGATATTTTACAACACATATTATTTTTGTTGTCAAACTTGAAGAGATAAGAAAAGATATTTCATTACTGTCAAACATGAATTTCCTTCACCTTAGCAGCTTGGCAATTTATTAACCTAGAAGATTATGCAGATCTACTGAATAAAAAGCATGACTAGGATTTTAACATAAACAAAGTAATCAATAGAAGCAAAATTAAACACCAATCTCACAATCACTTGCACACGATATTTCTGCCCTTCAGAATTTCTTCTTCATTCATTAAATTTCAGTTTACAAGGGATCCTTTCTTGGGATAATGACCCACCGAGGAAAACACATACAACAATAAACTAGAACTGATCCAGCTGATGAAGCCCTACATCTGTTCTTTGATCTACTTCCCTGATTTGGATCTCCCTTGCTCTTCCTTCCACTTTGCTCAAACCCAACACACTTGAGTGGAAATCCTTCACCACCAAAGAAATATGAACTCACTCTCATTATGTCTTGTGTGTCTTCTCCCTTAGCCTAGCCTTTCTTTTATAAGTTGGAGTCACTAACTGAATCCGCAACCCTAATCTCTAAAGTGACTGATGGTTCAGATTAGATCTCACCTCACTTGAGATTAACGATTGAGATTCATCTAATTCACTAATGCAAAATCCTTTGCATTTCATTAGTTTAACTCATTTGTTCTTATAAAAGTCAATTACTTTAATATTTAAAGTAATTGCCAAGGTTGAGGTTCAATTAGGTGACTTCTGCATGCCTAGACACTTAGGCCTGTGTAGAGGTACCTGCCCATCAACAAAACAAAAGACCACATTAGTAGGTTTGGTACAAAGTGGGTGTTGCAAGGTATATCCTATAGCAACCCTAAAAGCAAAGAGATTATAAGATCAACAATCAAAAAGCTGGTTAGAGACTAGATGGTAAAGATAAGTCAACCAACACCACATCCATGGAGGAAGAGATGATCACTCCATTTTATGCTCACGACAAATCTCAGAGAATCAAGATAACCTTCATCTGAGATCCTATGTCACCTCTTGAATCCCAGTGTTGAGATCCTTCTTGAATTACTTTTGCTATATCGTCTTCTACTCACTATTTCTCACTGACTTGTCATATTTGCAAATTCTTCTAATTGCTCAGGGAATTTAGCTACATATCTTCATGATAAACGAGGTTTTTGTGCACCAATTTAAGAATATGATATGTTTTTCTTTTTGTCTCTGGCATCAGTCTGCTGATCTTGCTTCATGGGGTGTTGACCACTACATGTCAACGACCCATAGCAGTACACCCCCTTTTTTCACAAAAGAGATAGCACCTGATCGACGTGTCCGTGCCGTTCAACTATCATCATCAGCTTGATCATCATGTTATATTGTAAACCCTTTCTGCATGTGTAAATTGTAAATAATCTCAGTAGATCCGTGTCGTGTATGTAATTGCCTAGGTAAACTTATTTTTCTTGTGATGATCTACATTCCGGGAGGTTTTTTGTGTCACCGATCCATTCTTGGATGGTCGGCAGAGTTTTGTTTCAGCCTTACCCCAAAGGCGGAGTGGATTTTGTCACTGAGATTTTAGGGGAGTCCTAGCGTTCTAGATTGAGTCTATGTAAAAGTGATTTGGGAATAATCCTAACTATTTGGTTAGGTTATTTTATTACAAATTGTTTGATTTGCTAGATTATATTTGTGTCGTAGAACTGGGTAGTCTGTGAGGGTCCTTTTCAGATGGGTTTTTCCCATTGAGATGTAAAAAATGTAAAAATCATGATGTAAAGTGTCTTGAGGGTTGAAAAAATAATTTATCCCCTCATAGGTTAATTAATTAAATTTTCTGGCAAAAATTAATTAAAATCCTAAGCCAGAAATTTAATTAATTCTAGGTCCTAGGTAAATTTAAATTCTCCGAAGGCAAAATTCGTCGGTTTTAAAAAATTAAATTTTAAGACGTCCAGGGACTAAGGTATATTAATTATTTTGCTGAATTTTAAGCCTTTGGTCCATGGGGTTAAGTCAATGTCAAAATTTTGAGGAAATTAATTTAAAAATTTAATTTTTGAATTAATCAAAATGCATTTAATTGAAAAATTCGAATTTCCTCAATAATTTAAATTTTCGACGGATGAGATTAAAACAAATTTTGGTCCTCATCAATGGTCGAGATTGCTTTGACGAGGATCACTCGAACTAGCATTTGGAGGATTTATCTTTAAATAGGAGATCATTTGTCAGTAAGTTCATCTGATCTGTGGATCGTGCACTAAGCTCTCAAGCTCTCTTGTATACTTTTTTGAATTAATGCAAAAGTCTTTGGGGTTTCACCGTGCTGTAGTGTTCCTCTTCAAGAATTTATGGTAACATTGTTTTAATTTCTGCTTAAGATTATGTGAAAACTATCAATCAGTAGCTCTCTTAGAATAATCTGAATACAGGTATCTTATTTAGTTTGTTGGATCTAGGGTAACATTTTTAATTTTGATTGAAGTAGTAGGTATCTCAATTTCTTCAGAATTTTATTGTTGTTCTATTTCTCTACTTGATTTGATGGTTGATATAGTGTTTGCAGATGATCTCTCAGGTTTTCATTGAGCGTTTGGGGATAGTTCTCGGTTGGACCAGCCAACTCTCAACACATATTTTCTGAAGAGCCTACATCATATAAGCCTCAGGATTTATCTAACGATAATATTTTTTCTGCAGGGTGTTTTTGGGCTAGTACCTCTCTAAAATTTCAAAATCTTTTATATATTTTGTGGAAATTTTGATAGATCTGGCTATTAAGAGCCTTATAGTATCAGATCTGGGAGCGGAGTTGGACTCATACTCCTCAGATCTGATAGATCTGTAAATTATTTGTATAGATCTGCTATTTACTTGTGTAGATTTGAAATTTTTTTACATAATTTTGAATTTTAACACTTGGGTTTTTGGGATTTTCTCTATGTGTGTACATATTGGGTATTGGGATTTTCTCTTTTCACTTGTGTAAAAATAGATTTGAAAAATTAGCCAAGAAAATCTTTAGATCTGAGCTAGATCTAGACCCTGGAGGGCAAGATCTAGGCTCAAAGATTGTTTGCAGGAATAGATATGAGAAATCATCCAAGAAAATCTTCAGATCTAAGCTAGATCTAGACCCTGGAGGTTAAGATTTGGGCTCGAAGATTGTTTGCATGAATAAATCTGGGAAATCAACCAAGTAAATCTTCAGATCTGAGATTTTTTCAAGTAGATCTGGGGGTTTTGAGACGGATCTAGGTCCTGGAGGGAAATATCTTGTCCCAAATATGTTTGCAAAGCCAACCATTAAAGATTTTGCAATAAATCTGAATATCTGAAGCAAAATAATTTTTTCAAAACACGGGTTTCAAGCTTTGGGGCTCCTAAGCCCAGATCTGTCTTCTCCTAGCCCAACGTTAGTTCTATTGGGCCTAATGTTCGCTCTCATTGGCCCTAGATTCCCCTTGCTCCATTTCTGATTTGAATATTTGATTTTCTAAAGCTAATCATTGGTGGGTGTTTTGCAGAAAATTTGGTAAAAATTTGTGTTTCATGTATTGAAATTTTTTTGGCAACTTGGGCAAGTGATCTTCAAGGCCTAGGGCCTAAGGGTTTAATCTCTAAACCATCTTTTTCCTCACTGTTTGCCACAACAATCATATACCTTTCTAATAGTGGTGAAAAACACATCTAAGTGGTTTGAAATTAACTAAAAAAATTGCTAAATACATTAATAAGTCATTTATGTTTGATGTGTATAAAAAATCTGGCCTAGATCTACATTTTAGGTGACTGTTATCTCTGAATAATTCTGTTTCTGAAGTTTGAAATATAACAGTGGCAAAATTTCATGTGAGTTAGCCTAAAATTAGTTCCTAAGTTGTCTAATACATTAAATAATTAATTTCTTGTGTTGGGCATTCATCATTAGACTTATTTCATGTTTTAATTGCTCGTTGTAATAAGTATATCAGATCTGATATAATTCTGGAACTCACATCATAACAGGTTGAAATTTTTTGATAATTCATGTGAGCAAGTTTGGAAACTTTTCGGAAATTTTTTGGCATAAAGGTATCATTGATAGCTTATTGTTTTCATTGTCATATTGTTGTTGTCATAAAGTTTTTCTTACTGCTGTCCTAAAAACTAATTTTCTGAAAATTAAGTACTTTTTCATGGAATTGTGATAAAATGCATATCTTTTGTTTCATAAACTGAGTATTTTTTGAGCATCTGTTGACATTTATTGCAAATAAGTTTTTATTCCCTTTGAGATATAATTGTATCAAAAAAGATTTGAAATAAGCTTGTGGTTTAATTGTAATATTTTCAGGGGTTTATTTTAAAGTCTTCATCCAATAAAGCGAACATTTTATTTTGGTGATTAAGGGCTTTTGCGACACAAGTGTTTTTAATTCTCGGGTCTAACTTCTTCTCATCATCTGGTGCATTTTCATACCAGTTAACTTTGCATAGAAAAATTTACTTCCAAGCATAAGCTTGGTCGATAGGGAGATAGGTATCCATCAATCTTTGCTTGAGAAGTTTGTTTTAATAGTACTTAAAACGGTGACCTTGTATTCGTCAGAGCCACAACTCTCTGCAGCGCCAGAGGCACCGGATATGTTCGAATTTCAGGAGAGATATTGTTAATCACACCTTAGTGTGCTTCTCCTTATCTTCTCTCTGCCAATTACCATGAAATCAGGCTCAACACAGAAAATATTTAAGGATTCACATTTAAATAGACATTTAACTAAAATTAACCAAGATTCTTGCATCTCACATTAGTTTTAGGATCTGCATTTCATATAAGACAGTCATTCATCTAAGCAGCAGTAGCTAATCGATTATTTGGTCTTAATTTCCCTAGCAAGTTCGTTGACTCCATAAGGCACGGGTATCAATCATTTAACATCTAATCAAATCCCACGTCTTGTTAAATCTTAATCAAGTACTTGATCGCCTCATTGTGTCTCCCGAACTGGTTGGTTCCCAAGTAGTTCTTCTTCATTCCATTTTTCCATAGGGTCTACCCCCTTTAGCCTGCTATAGGGAGACAACTTAAACAAAGAGATTGGGGATCAGGGTGACAACCCCCGATCTGAGCCGTAGTTGTAGTGCCTAGACATTCTGTGCGACAACAATGGGCAAAGCAAGTCATGTGGGAAACATGTAATGAACATAAATTACATTACATTAGTTATATTAATAATTCCTAAGATTACATCCCTTAGTGTGGATGTGTCTCTTAGAAACTACTGAATGTGCCTTCTTGACTAGCAATGGCATTTATGAGGTTCTTGTGCCTTTTTCCATCATGGCTCCGTGAACAAACTATTTGGTTCGTTACATCTACTCCAAGATCAGGTCAGTAATTGCTCCAACCTTATTAAAAGATGAATACACAATATACACGATGCACAAGAGATGTGGAAGATATGATTTTTATCTAAATGGAGTCATCGGATACAATGAAGGAGATTCCATTAATTTTCTTCATTACATAGTTGTTCTACCTACTCGACCTAACCACTTTATGTTAGTGACACTTTGTAAACTATAATGGTCACTTAATCTGATCGTTACTGCATATCTAATTCAATTTATTGAGCTTGGACTCAGTATATTAGTGTTCCTGACAATTTTTTTGTTAAGACAAGGACATAATTCATTTAATATTTCCTATGGAAAAAAGTCCTTGGACCTTGGGACTGATATCACTCAACTCTATGCCATTTTTGCCATGTTAGGCTGCAAGCAATACCATATTAAAGAGCTGTGTAATTTTCCTACATCAAAAATAATACAAGAATACATTAAAGTTGGGCAATAACAGAATCAAGTTTGGATTTAGAATTCACCATGGTAGTAGATTATTGGGCTGCAGAGGTCTTGTTGAAGTAATGCATGCCTCCATAGTGGATGATGCCCACTTAGAATCAGATGATATCTCTTGTAGATGATACAGCCAGGAGTAGAAGACTAGATAATTATTATCTGAAATAACTAATGCATGTCTTCAAATGAATGTATCTATCATTGTTTTTCACGGATGTCCTTGTTTTCTCCTAAATGCTATCCTTGTACATGATCTGTTTGAACTCCAATATTTATAATATATGAAAATTGTGATATTCAAAATTGCTTAACTGCTCACCTAAAATCAATTGTTTGTAACTTTCTCATACTTCATCTTTTTGGGACTTGTGACTGCTTGATTTGATTGCCAAGATCAGCTCTACATAATGGTTATTGAAATTGCTCTTATGTTTTCAGCTTTACCAGTTCTCCAATATAAATTTCTTCAGTAAAAAGGTTTCCAAAATGTACTTTATTTGTTGATTGATGGCTAATTGGGCATTTGAAAGACTAACTAATTAATTCCAAGATGTTCTGTAACATTTGGTCTTTTTCTTTCACGCCACCCATGCTTTGGTAGGTTTGGCCATCATATAATATCGATTATAAATGTCAAGTTACCTGGAAAAGTAATTGTTTTAATTTTTAAAGTACCTAAAAGAAGGCTTGGATAGCAATTAAGAGATGAACCTTGAATGTTCCGCTGGTGTACATAGAGTTTAACATTGTCTTCTATGTTTCAATGGAGTGGTGTTGGCTTAAGTACTCCACTGGCATTCATCTTCTCTTTCCTTTTGCAGCATTATATACCTATCAGTCCGCATGCAATATCTAGATTAAGGAAGTTAAAGTTGTGCATTTACTTATTCTGCTTGATATTTAGTTTACTGTTATTTTTTTCTATTCATTAGACTTTATTTGGTAAGTTCAAGAATTGTTGTTTGACTATGGGCATCCAAAGTTGCATATGTATACATCTGCAAGTACTTAAAATGTGATTTGTAATGTGGTATTTTGGGTTAATTTTCCAGAGCCCAAAGAAGGATCCTGCAGAAGAAGAGGCCTATGCAAAAGCCTTCACCATGGTTTCAATCCCTCCTTCATTAATTGTTAGACAGTTAGCGTCGGCTGTTGAGTAAGGATTTTGTTTCTGAATATTACATCTCATATGTATTTGAAAGCTCTATGAATTTTTGGCACAACTAAAATTTCATTGCTTCAACAACACCTGTCTATGGAGTGGTTTCTATTCTTGTTTGAGTCACTTAACTAGTTTTTTTTGAATTTCCAGGCATTAAAAGCTCAAGCTATAAATTTTATATCAGGCATTATTCTTGTTTCTTTCATTTGGTTTCTAGTTGTCATTTTCTGCATTTAATATTCAAGGCCCAATGGTTGAATTTTTAGTATAGTTAATTCTATTACCACAGGATGGGGTGTATAATTATGTT
This sequence comes from Pinus tabuliformis, assembly GCA_031772625.1. Lineage (NCBI taxonomy): Eukaryota > Viridiplantae > Streptophyta > Pinopsida > Pinales > Pinaceae > Pinus > Pinus tabuliformis. Next base: position 1,106,880,895 of record CM062817.1, on the reverse strand, counting down.
TTTTGAGAATGTTGTTGTCTTCATAGTTAAAGACTTGAAATCATGCCAAGAAGTTTGTACTAGTTTAAAATGGCAGACATGGTAAATGGTATCTGAGATTTTTAATGTAATTATTTTAGTTAATGTCTTACTGATGTTCCTTCAAAAAAAATACCTTTCAGGAAACGATGTTAGCCCTGAAATGGTCATTGCTATGAGTAATGTAATTATGTACATGCAATAAGAGTGATATATATATATATATATATATGAATGTCATTTAATAATGATGAGCTAAGTCACCTGACACGATGACATGGGACATGTAGGACATGGATAGATGAGTGTCCGACATAGGACATGGCAACCCTGGAAACAGGTGATGAAGTACAACTAGTACTATATCGATGATGATAAAATGACAAACACATGAGAAGTTAGAACCATAAACTGCAGTTTTCTCATTAAGCCTTCAAAATCAAAATGTATTACATAGATATTGAGTCATTGCTACTATACGTGGTAGTGTTGATGGAAATTACAAAATAAAGTAGATACTAGATACTAAAACCGTAATTGATAACGTCCATGATTTTAATGGTAAGATCAGTGTTGCAGGAATCGTCCCCCCCTCCCGGTTCTAAGGGCATATTCGTGTCCCATGCGGATCTGTGGGCGAACCATGGTTCCACCTAAAATTTGCAGTTTTTGGACATTCAGAACCGTGACAGTTCCGAACCACGGTTCCGCAGCCCTGAACTGTGTTTTTGGCACGGTTCAATAGGATCGAATTGTGGTTCCACCATAGTTTTGGAAACCACTCGCACGATTTTGAGTGGGTTTCCTTTTTTGGAATTTTCGAACGCTATGTGAGGAACCATGCCTCTTGGACACTCCCAAGGTGTGTTGAGAAATCTATAGGGCAATAGTTGGGACGATTTCTCTTTCTATGATAACTGCTTGTGATGTCTTTTTACTTATTAGCTTTTTCAATTATTATTATGTTCATATATCATCAAACATCTACCAAAACAAGAAGAACAATAGTAAACAAGAACACAGAATGTAGGCTGCAAGCCAGAGCGAAAACCTCTCCACTTGAGAGGAAAACCCACAAATCTCTTCTCTTCTTGTAGATTCTTCAATTGACCAATTCCAAGACCTCTAGACCAAGACCAATACCCTTCAAGACCAAGTCCAAACCTTTCCTAATGATGTGCTTCCTTTGTCCAAGTCAAACTCAGTCAAATCTCTTCCAACAACACAACTTCGACCCCCAACTTCAGAATTTTGGCCTCTACTACATGTCTGAAATTTTTGCCCCCAGCTTCAAAATTTTGGCCTCTACTGCATGTCTGAAATTTTCGGCCCCTAGCAACTCCTGCTGCAATCACACGTGTGAGCGAAATTAGCTTTACAAGGCCTCCTACCAACTTCGCTTGCCTTGCTTCCTTATCTAGGGCTAGTAGATGACCTATTAGGTCCTTCTTCCAACAACTATGCTCCTTTTCCAATAGATAGAGAATTTCGACTTTGAAGCAACAAACCCTAGGTTCACTTCTTCGCACGTGTGAAAGAGTATTAGCCCAGAAACAATCTTTCTTCGTCCTCTTCCTTCTTTGCTAGCCTTCTTACTCTTCTCCTTCGCTTGAATGAGTGAGTGATGAATGTGTCTCAAGGAGGTTGATTTCCTTCCTTTATATAGGCTTCTCATGGTGGACGCAGCTCGCCAAAGTAGGTCGACTTTCCAGCTGCGAGGCCGATTTGCTCTTGAAGGGTATTTTGACACTTTTAATGAAAAAAATAATTTTCTTTACAAGTAAAAATGTGCCCGACGGAGTCTTCAACTTATGACAATGACTCATTTGACTTCTTGACCTAGGAAAAACCCTAGAAGCACCCAATGGGTGCTTGATTTCTAAAATAAAATACCTTCAGCGTGAAACCCATGCTAAAAAATAACAATAATATTTTTTCTTTCATTTTACAAAATAGAAGAATCAAAAGTACATTTCATATTTATGAAGACTGAACCTAGTCACACATTGTTAGATCTAAGACTTTTGTGATCCATAATGTAGATAAATGTCTTTCGGATTAATCACATTATTAGGATTTGGTCCTAGTTACACATTTTTTCAACAAGGTGCTCCCTTGATGCTCCCTGGACATTGGGGCACTTTCACATCACCACTTACACAGAGTTCGCTAGGAGATTGTTGGAGAGATTTGAGAGGAAGGACCCGAAGCTACACTTCAGAGAGCTAGCCCACTTGAGACATACTAGCAGTGCAGAGGCCTACATTATGGAGTTCCAGAGATTTGCAGTGATGGTGACATATATTTTAGAGGCACGACTGGTCATGTTGTTTGTAGAGGCGATTGTTGAGCCTCTGTGTGGATGGGTGAGGGCTTACAAGCCCACATCACTACAGGATGTTATTTCTAGGACCTGGGACATGATCGATGTAGTGCCCAAGAACTGAGCCTTTATTCCCACGAGACCCACAGCCCCACAGGGGAACATAGATGCAAGGCCACCATAGAGATGGAGGACACAGCCAGTTGGATGATGACACCCGAAGGGACCTCAGGAGGAGGAGGTTGTGTTTCACGTGCCAGGAGCCTTGGGCACTGGGGCATAAGTGCACCAAGGGCAAAGCCCATTTCATCGAGGTGTTCTCAGATAGCGAGCCTAAGGAGGAGGAGGCCGAGGCAGTAGAGGAGCCGGGAGATGAGGAAGGACCATCATTAGGAGGGTCACCACCGTTGCCACCACCACCTAGAGGAGGGCTGTTTGCCCCAACCAGGGGAGTCCTTGCTTCACTTCGGAGTGTGTTGAAGTATGTAACACTCAGGATCAGGGGGACTATACAGGGATAGTGTGTGTTAGTCTTGGTTGACCGTGGGGCCACCCACAATTTCATTGATGACTAGATGGTGGAGCGTAGGGGCATCCAGACAACTACATTTGAGGCGTTCTCAGTTTTGGTACTTGGAGATCGGACCATGCAGTGTACTAAGTATGTACCCGGGTTGACCTTGAAGATGGGGAACTACTCACTCACTGACCATTTCTTCGTGGTTATTGTCCGAGACACCAATGTGGTGTTGGGTGTCCAATGGCTGTTGCATTGGGGAAGGTCACTACTGATTGGCAAAAGCTCGAGATGGAGTTCAAGGGGCTGGATGGGAAGCCGATAATACTAGGGGGAATGCACTCTTATCCCCCTCAGACAATTTCATCCCACCGGATGGAGGCAGATTTGCGACATGGGGATGTGGAGTGGGCAGTTGAGTTGCAGATTTCTGAGTCGGGGACACGGGCGCAGGCCACACATCCAGACATACTAGCCTTATTGGAGAGGCACCAGGGGTTTTTTGGGGATGTTCCACCAGGTAGGCCGCCAGACCATGGATTTGAGCACACCATCGAGCTAGAGGAGGGGGTGAACACAGTCATCACCACCCCTTATAGGCACCCAAAGGCCTATAAGGATGAGATAGAGCGGGCTATCCAAGAGTTGTTGAGATTGGGATACATCAGGCCTAACTCAAGTCCATTTGCTTCTTCCATGGTGCTAGTGAAGAAGATGTCGATTTGGGGTAGCATCGAATGTGCTCTAGCCTCGAAACTTGGTGGAGAGGCTAAGGCACATGAGATCTCCAATACCCAGAAATGGTTTGGGTAGATTCTAAACAATTTGAGAGATATTAAAATAATTAATATTTTTAATGGAGTCCAAAGTCTAAACTTAGGGAAAATAAAATATTAATGTGTATTAATACAAAATTGTGTTAGAATGGTCCAAAAGTCATGGATCAAGCTAGAATTAATCTTAGCCGTTGATTAGGGACCTAATCTTGGCAGTTGATTTGTCAACGAGAAAAGTATAAAAGGAGGCTTGAGGGTCACTTGGAGAAAACACCAAGTTGATCAAGATTTTGACTTTTTGGGGCTGGGTTTGCTGAGGAAGTTGAGAGAGTGACCAGATTTGCAACGGAGGGGTAGTGAATACATAAACAGAGAGGCAAAGATAGCACCAAGAGGATCGGCGCAATAGCTAAGAGTGAGGGACGCAAAACCAGCCAGGGGTTCATGCAGAGCCAGCCAGGGCTCACACAGAGGTAGCCAGGAGTTGCGCAGTGCCTCAGAGGGCTAGCATGGGTGACGCAGAGGGCCAGAGGGTTGACACAGTGCCTCCAGAGGTTGACGCAGGCCAAGCCAGAGTGACGTTGGGCAAACACTGGACCAGAAAGGGTTGACACTATCCCTAGAGGCTGACGCTGGGGTTTCGTGGGGCAAATTGGAGCTGTAATGCTGCCGGAGTGATTATTTGGGGTTTTAGCCGGAACATCTGTCTCCTACTCAGAGGTACTACTGCCGAGATTATTCTCTGTTGGGTGAGCCAGATTTGGCACCCAGATTGTATTCAGAAACTACATAATGATAAAACCCTCAGATAGCTGCACCGGTTTTCCCGCATTGGGTTTTTCCGGGGACATTAGTCCAAAAACAACAGTGTCACTTGTGTGCTTGTTTTTGTTTCCTTCAGTTGATGATCTGTAATGTGTTGAGCATGTACTTGTATTTATTTCCAGTATTTACATGGTAATTAGCTTGTTAATTAATAAAACAAGTAGGTAGGAATAAGGGTTTCTAACAGTTAGACTTAGAAATTCCAACATGGTATTAGAGTGTGGTTGCAGATCATAGGAGATCTGAGGACATCAGTCGAGCAGAGCAGCAACAACAGAAAACAACTGTCCCGAGTGACAGAAGTTGTTCCTAGTAGAGTAGCAGCAAGGAAGGGGTGACGCAGTGCCTGCATCATCAAGATTGAGCCAGGAAGAGGCCAGCGCAGAGATTGAGGAGGGCAGAAAAGGCTCACGCAGAGCCACGCAAAGACTGGGAGGGTTGACGCAGTTGGCTAGGGGAGCATTTCAGCCAGTGCCTGATTGCGCAGAGCCTAGGAGCTCTAACCTTCAGTTTGCTGGGGTTTAGGAGGCTGTGGGTAAGTTGCAGAGTGGAGCTAGTGGGGTACTGTAGTCAGAATAGTACCTAACAAGGTAAGGCCAAGGAGGAGGGAGTTGCTACCGAGGATTTCTAGCCGAGAAATCCGGATCAGTGGTGCAGCTGCACTAACAATCGGAGTGGGGGCATCTCGACATTGGCAGAAGGGTTTCTAGGAGGGAAATCGAGGCTCAGAGGGAGTCACACCAAGAACTTCCAGGAGGGAAGTAGAGGAGCAACGAGATGGCAGTGAACGGGGTAAGAGACCAGGACAGACTAGACGGAGCCTCAAACTTCGTAGTTTGGAAGGCCAAAATCTTATCCGTTCTAGACAGGAATCGTGTCAAGCACTTCGCCTTGAGGACGATAGCAATCCTAGTTGACCCAGCTGATAACGACAAGTACGAGGAGGCAATGGCGAGGGCCAACAGCATCATTCTTGACGGGGTTAAGGACCATGTAGTACCACATATTGCCGAAAAGGACACGACAAATGAGATGTGGGAGGCCCTAAAGAAATTGTACCAACATACTTCTGTGCAGAGAAGGATGTTACTAGAAAATCAACTGTAGTCATACCAGATGCAGAAGGGAGAACAGATCGACCCCTTCCTCGGTCGATTGAAGGAGATCTGGGATCAACTGACTTCCATAGGAGCCATGTTGGATCAAGAATTGATGGTGAGAACAACCTTGAACGCAGTCTCAGAAGACTGGGAGGTGTTTGTCCAGAGCATACTGGTAGGGCAACTCTTCCAGATTGGGAGGAAATGTGGGCGGCTCTTTGCCAAGAAGAGATCAGAAGGTTGAGCAAGGCGGGGAGCAAAGGCAAGGGGATCAGAAGCAAGAAGGAGGAGGAGGTGGATGCTGCCCTAGCATCTAAGGGAAAGAAGGAGAAATGGAAGAAGAAGGACCTCTCCAAGGTCAAATGCTTCCACTGTTGGGAGTTGGGTCATTATGCGACCCACTGTCTGAGGAAGAAGAGCAAGGAAGAGGCCTCCGAGACCAAGGCTGCGCCAGCAAGGACAGAGAAGGAAGTGGAGACAGACGATGATTGTGCCATGAGTGCACACACATAACTTGAGCAAAAGTGGGGAGACATCGAGCTGTAGTCAGACGGACTACAGGCGATGAGGGGCAGGATCCTCGAGGTACCCAGTCTCTTGGATTAGACCTTGCTACGGGAGCCTCGAAGATGAGTAGCAGTACTGGTGGATGTCAATAGAGATAGATGTGGATGGAGCAACAAAGGGAGCTACAGTGCAGGATTCCCATGATAGCGCGAGGCAACAGTGCGAGAAGCATGGGAGTGTTGCACCAGTGCAAGATGGCACAGAGAGGTGTGCAACAGTGCGAGATGCATGGAATAGTTTCAGCAGCGCAGAGGTCAGAGAGGGAGCACTTGTCAGCGATAGAGGGAGCTTCAACATCATGGGTGTCTCTAGCCTGACGTAGATGTTAGAGTTGGGATATCAACTACTTACTTCTTAGTAACTGAGTTGCAGTGCAGCAGTTAGTAGTGGCAGTGCTATGGGCAACACGATGCAGCATGATGAGAGGGATTGCAGTGCAGATGCAACAGTGGCAGTGGCTGTGGCAGAGCCATGGGTAGCAGCACAGATGAAGAGGGAGTTGTTGTATAGATGCAACAGTGGCAGTGGCAGGGCCATGGGTAGTAGTACATGACGCAACAACTTCAGAGGATGTTGGGCAGCAGGCCTAGCATCAGCATAAGGGCCAATGCCGGATGATCAGGGTGATGCTCAATTAGGAGTATTACTAGAGCACAGTGCTCGCTAAGAGGGAGTGTTGATTTGGGGTAGCATTGGATGTGTTCTAGCCTCGAAACTTGGTGGAGAGGCTAAGGCACATGAGATCTCCAATACCTAGAAATGGTTTGGGCAGATTCTAAACAATTTGAGAGATATTAAAATAATTAATATTTTTAATGGAGTCCCTAAGTCTAAACTTAGGTAAAATAAAATATTAATGTGTATTAATACAAAACTGTGTTAGAATGGTCCAAAAGTCATGGATCAAGCTAGAATTAATCTTAGTTGTTGATTAGGGACTTAATCTCGGTCGTTGATTTGTCAACGAGAAAAGTATAAAAGGAGGCTTGAGGGTCACTTGGAGAATACACCGAGTTGATCAAGATTTCGACTTTCTGGGGCTAGGTTTGCTGAGGAAGTCGAGAGAGTGATCAGAGTTGCAGCTAAAGGGTAGTGAATACAGAAACAGAGAGGCAGAGATACCACCAAGAGGATCAACGCAGTATTCGAGAGTGAGTGACGCAGAACCAGCCAGGGTTCACGCAGAGCCAGCCAGGGCTGACGCAGAGGCAACCAAGAGTTGCGCAGTGCCTCAGAGGGCCAGCATGGGTGATGCAGAGGGCTAGAGGGTTGGTGCAGTGCCTTCAGAGGCTGACGCAGGTCAAGCCAGAGTGACGCTGGGCAAACGTTGGGCTAGAAAGGGCTGACGCTGTCCTTAGAGGCCGATGCTGGGGTTTCGTGGGGCAGGTTGGAGCTGTGAAGCTGCCGGAGTGATTATCCAGGGTTTCAGCCGAAACATCTGTCTCTGACTGAGAGGTACTACTACCAAGATTATTCTTTATTGGGTGAGCCAGATTTGCTACTAGATTGTATTTAGAAACTGCATAATAATAAAACCCTCAGATAGCTGCACCAGTTTTCCTGCATTGGGTTTTTCTGGGGATATTGGTCCAAAAACAACGGTGTCACTTGTGTGCTTGTTTTTGATTCCTTCGGTTGATGATTTGTAATGTGTTGAGCATGTACTTGTATTTATTTCTAGTATTTACATGGTAAATAACTTGTTAATTAACAGAACAAGTAGGTAGGAATAAATCAGTAAAGTACATGAAGGGTTTCTAATAGTTAGACTTAGAAATTCCAACAGAAGAAAGATGGAACGTTGTGCATGTGTATTGACTATCGAGCTCTCAATAAGAAGACCTTGAAGAACATATATCCCATTCCACGCATTGATGAGTTGATGGACAAGATTAGGGGAGTTAAATACTTCTCTAAGGTAGATCTGCGTTTGGGGTATCACCAGATTTGCATGAGGGAGCCGACTGCAGGACATTCCGAAGACTACTTTTCGCTGCCAGTATGGACACTTTGACTTCTTGGTGATGCCCTTTGGGCTAACCAACGCTCCAACTACTTTCCAGTCTTCTGTGAACCACGTTTCCTGTGGGCGGCTGAGGCGCTTTGTCCTGGTTTTCTTTGATGACATACTCTTTTACAGTAGGACATGGGAGGTGCACTGTTAGCACTTGGAGTAAGTGCTTTGAATTCTTGAGGAGCAACAACTGTATGCGAAGTTGTCCAAATGTGAGTTTGGACTAACGAGGATGCTGTATTTGGGGCATGTGATCGGGGAGGATGGAATGAAGGTGCATCAAGAGAAGATTCAAGCTATATTGGATTGGCCAACACCCAGGAATGTGACGAAGTTGAGGGGGTTCTTGGGAATTTGTATGTATTACAAGAGATTTGTGAGAGGGTTCTCATAGCTTGCAACACCTCTCACGGATTTGACGAAGAGGGGAGCTTTTGAGTGGACGCAGGTGGCAGAGGAGGCTTTTGAGTGCCTCAAGAGGGTCATGAGCAGCTGCCTGGTTTTAGCCTTGCCAGATTTCACACGGCCCTTTGTGCTGGAGTGTGATGCCTCCGGTGAAGGGGTTGGGGCTGTTTTGACATAGGGGGGCCATCCTATTGCGTTTGAGAGCAGGAAATTGTTGCCTCATGAGCGGTTGTACTCCGTGTATGACAAGGAGATGTTGGCAGTGATGCATGCACTGGCCAAATTCAGACAGTATCTAGTGGGCAACCGGTTCAAAGTGAAGACTGATCACAATAGTCTTCGATTCCTCCTTGAGCAGTAGTCATTAGAGGAGAGGCAACAAAAATGGGTGAGTAAGCTCTAGGCTTACGATTTCGAGATTGAGTATGTGAAGGGTAAACACAATGTGGTAGCTGATGCCCTCTCTAGGAGACCAGCAACGTTGTCTTTGATGGATGTCACGTAGGATTGGAAGGCTCAACTATTGGTTGAGTACTCCAAGGATAGGCAGGCTTGCGATATTTTGGATGGCACACACAGGGATGACCGGTTCAGGGTGATGGACGATGTGATTTACTATAAGGACTGAATCTATTTGGTACCAGGATCTCAGCTGAAGGAGAGGATCATGCAGGCAGCCCATGATTCCCCCCTAGCAGGGCACCCAGGCTTCCTCAAGACATACCGTGCTGTCAGGGAGAGATTCTCTTGGCGGGGGCTCAAGGGAGATGTGTTGAGGCACGTGAGGGAGTGCGTGGATTGCTAGAGGAACAAGGTGGAGTTGACCCACCTGGCCGGTTTGCTACAGCCGCTTCCCATTCCGGAGAGGAAGTGGGAGAGCGTATCCATGGACTTCATCACCGGGCTACCAACTGTGCAGGGGCGAGACTGCATCTATGTGGTGGTCGACAGACTGACCAAGTTTGCCCACTTCTTTGCTATTTCATCGAGATCTTCTTATGGGGGCTTTTAGCGCAGGAGTTGTCTGGGGAGTGGGGACAAAACTTACACACAACACTAGCTATCACCCCCAAACCGATGGGCAGACAAATATTGTGAACAAATGGTTGGAAGGGTACCTGCGCCACTATGTGACTGGGCAACAGAGAGTGTGGATCAAGTGGCTACACCTCGGGGAGTTCTGCTACAACACGACTTATCATATGTCCATTGGTATGTCTCCTTTCTGAGCACTCTATGAGTATGATGCACTTTCTTTTTCTAACATGGTGTTTGGAGATAGCAGGGTGCCAAGGGCAAAGGATTGGGTTCAAGAGAGCCAGGAGATTCTCCGAGCTCTCAAGAACAACTTACAGGTGGCCCAGAATCAACAAAAGGTATATGTTGATAAGCACAGGGTGGAGAGACACTTTGAGGTAGGAGACATGGTCTACCTACGCTTGCAACCATACAGGCAATCTTTGCTCAAGCAGAAGGGAGCAGAGAAGCTTCGACCTCGATTTTATGGGTCGTATAAGGTGGTTCAGAAGGTTGGAGAGGTGGCCTATGAGCTAGAGCTACCTATGGAGAGCCAGATTCACAATGTGTTCCACGTCTCATGCTTGAAAAAGGCATTGGGACAACATGTTACAGCAGCAACTGAGTTGCCTCCTTTGGATGATGAGGGGCACTTAGTTTTGACACCTGAGACCATATTGGAGACTCGGGAGAGGAGGTTGAGGAATAGGGTGATCAGGGAGTACTTGATCAAATGGAGGGATTTGCCAGAAGAGGATGCCACATGGGAGAGTGAACAAATCTTGCAGCATCCAGTTTTGCAGTTGCTTGGGGACAAGCAACATCTGGGAGGGGAGGACTGTAATGTCCCTTCCTAATTGTTCTCCCAAGGAGAGGAAAAACAATTTTGGCAATTTTGTTATTTTTGGCTTAATGCATTTTTGGTGGAAGAACTTAGGAGAAAAGGGGGTCGATATGCCTTTAGTGGATTGTGGGGGCCACTCACCCACCAAAAATACGCACCCCTTGGAGGCAACTCGATTTTCCTAAGTTGGGGGTCGAAATATTTGATGGGACCCACGTGGGGCCCAAGGGAGCAAGCATAAATAGAAGGAGAGGAGCAACATTTGGGGCCTTTTGCTGATTTGAGAATTCATTGTTGCTTTGGCTGTTCAACTAAGCTACAACGTGTTGTTTAGCACAAGAGCTTCCCAAGGAGTGAAGCTCACCCCTTTCTTCGGTGGACCTCGAGTGCCACCCTAGGAGGGCCTTTCCTTGCAGTTGGAGACAAAGAGAGTGACCACCATCAGAGGATTGTGTTGCCTTGGCTCAGCAAGGACGCAGTGGGAGCAACAGGGACGCAGTGGGAGAGACTGCGTGTTTGTGTGGAGCAGTAGAGTCGGGATTTGGGAGTGAAGTGGTTGTTGGAGGCATTCTTATCAGGTTTTCATCTCAGAGGAGTGATATTACAACAGGAGGAGGAGCCAATCACCCAGGTCGAGTTTTTGGTGCAAGGGACTGCGTCATCTTCACCCAGGACTGCGTAGTCACTAGAGGGGGTTGTTTGGAGGGAGTTTTACCTGGAGGATTGAGGAGTTGGGTTGTGGGGAATTTGTTGGGAGGCTGATTTGGGAGGTTTCTTGACATTTTGGGAGCAGGATACAACAATTCCAGCTACAGGTGTAGATTCCCAGTGTTGGAGGAGGGCCAAGCTTTAGGAGGCCGAAATTGAAGGGTCAAAACCAGGGAAAACCCTTTCTGGATTTTTTCTGGGTTTTTGGCAAGGAGTACACTCCTAAATTTATAGAAATTTCTGGGTTGTTTTGAGGGGAGAAATCAGAGCTTGAAGTCAGCTAGCAGTGCAAATTTGGAGGGACAACACAGTTTTCTGGAGAGAAACACTTCTACAACAGTTGGGCTCTTTTGTATTGATCACTTGTGGCTTGTAGCTTGCCTTGTGCAAGCCCAAGTGCACCTCATCCATCTTCTATTGTACTCCAACATATTTTATTAATGAAAATGAGCCAGTTGGGTGTTTGATGAAGAAATTTTTGTTTTTGTGTCAATTGCTGAGTACATTTTGTTTTGAAAATTATTTCATGTCTTTGTTATCACTGCAAATTTTCCATTAGGAATATTACAATATATATATATATATATATATATATATATATATATATATATATATATATATATATATATAACGCTTCGCTTTCGAGGATATTTGGAAAATGATGCTTACAACACTTTGCTTCCAAAACACATCCCAGTTTCGTGCAGCATTGGCTAAGATGTACCCTCTCCCACCTATTGAAATATGTAACTAGGTTCGGTCTTCATAATGTCTTATGTAAATTTGATTTTATGTATTTGATGTAAAAAGAAAAATAAAATATTATTATCTTTATTTTGTAGCATGGGTTTCATGCTCAAAGTCATTTTATTTAGAGGTCTATGAATTTGTCATGAAGTCAAGAAGTCAAAGAGTCATTGTAATATGTAAAAACCCTATTGGGCATATTGTGTCATGTCAAGAGAGTTTGTGTAAGTCAAAGTCATGTCTAAAGTCCCTCCAAGATCAAGTCGGCCTGCAGTCAACATGTCGGCCTACAAAAGATGACAAGTTGACCTCATAAGGGCTACTTGACCTCCACATGAAGCATATATATAAAAGGTACTCGACCTCATTTGTGACACATCCAAGTAAGTTCATTCAAACACAATAAAGATAAGAAGACCTAGCGAGGAAGGAGAAAAGATCTAAAGAAAGAGAAAATCGAAATTTTATGACTGTTTTGGGCCACATGTGCGAAACTAGGGTGTCATTATTGTTGCAGCTAGACCTCGTTGCAGATCTATCAAGTGAAGTTGAAGTCTGGAAGCGAAGGAATCAAGAAAGGAAGTTGAGTTACCAAAGAGGAGGAAGTCCCCTAAGCGAAGGAGAGAGAAGATCAAAATAGGCCTAAAATTTGTCACACGTGTGAAGGAGGAGGCCGAAAATTGCAGGTTAGGGAGGCTGAAATTGCAGTCATAAGTTGCAGGTCTGAAATTGAGGTCGAAGAAGAGGTTATAACAATTGTGAAGTGAGTTTGGCTTGAGTTGACTTTGTGGAAGAGAAGCCCATCAAAGTGAGGTTGACTTGGTCTTGGAGGGGTCTTTGTCAAGGGTCTTAGGTCTTGGAATTTGTCACTTGAAGATTCTATAATAAGAGAAGAATTCTTGTGGGTTTTCCTCTCAAGAGGAGAGGTTTTGGCCCTAGCTAGCAACCTATATTTTGTGTCCTCTTGTCTCATTGATCTTTATAGTTTGGTAGCTATTTGATGATAAGAACACCATAATAATCAAGTGAAAGAAGAAGCTAATTACAATTACATCAAGTTAAGTAAAAGAACATCACAAGCAGTTATCAAAGTAAGACAAGTTACCCTAATCTAGCTGCCCTTGATTTCACAACATGGTGTACCATTTCATAGCTAAGGTGACAACAACAAGGAGAGGTAGCTTGAAGATCACTCCATTGAAGAAGGATACATAAGGGCTGAGCATAAGGAGATGATCAAGGAGAACTAAATAGCATCAAAGAAGACTAGTCTACACATCATCTTAAAGGAAGAAATTCTTGAAAGAAGAAAGAAGACCTTAAGGACCACACCTCCACTCAAAGATTCTACACTACATCCAAAGGAAGCAAGAACGTGCACTCCATCATCGAAGGAATCTAGGCAACAAGACAATCTCCCTCTCTTGAAAAAGAAGCATTATCATTTTTGAAGAAGACATCATCAAGGAAGCAATCATCATTAAGGAGGCATCTTAAATTATCAACAACAAAGGAGTAGTGGATGTCAACATCTTTGCTTGCGAAGTAAGTATTCTATATTTTATGTCTCAATCTACAATGACTTCTTTCTGCAAGGAAAACAAAAAACTTGTTGGGTTATCGAATTACCTTGCATGGAAGAAGAGAATAGATTTGATCCTCATAGAAAATGAGTAAGTGAATATGTCACAGGCTCTATCACCAAACCTTCTCAAGAGCAATCTCAAGCACTATCAAAGTATATGAAAGCAAAAATAAGAGCTCAAAGAATCCTTATTGAGTCAATCAAGGATTCTCTCATTCCATATGTAGAAAAGTTGAAGATAACGAAAAAGATCTATGAAAAATTGGTGGAATTGTTCTCCGTAAGTACGAAATTGTATTATTAAGAATTGAACTATACAAGATAAAGGTATCAAAGGTAGAAGGGGTATCGTCATATGTTATGAGGCTATCTCAAATAAGAGATCAATTACAAGAGCTAGGAGAAGTAATGTCTGATCGAGAGATGACCACCATTGTGCTCAATGCACTACTTGATGAATGGGGCAACTTTGTATCAATTATTTATGGAAAGAAGGAAATTACCCCATTCAGTGATCTGTGGTCATTATGGAAAATTGAAGAAACCAGATTGAAGGCAAAGAATGATGTTGGATCAAGTGAACAAACTCAAGCATATGCAACTATGGCAAGGAAGAAAGGAAAGTCTTGAAAAAGATTTCAAAAGAAAATCGACATGTCTAAGATTCAATGCTATGAATGTAATGAATATGGGCGTTTCAAAAGGAATTGCCCTAAACTCAAGAAGTGTGAAAATTTGGTGACCTCGAATCCTACTACAACTACTGATAATGTTTCTTCTATTTTTTAAATTAATCAACAAATTATTTGCAGTTTCCTACGACAAATATCGAAACATATACAATGCAAGCTTCACAAAATAAATATTGCAAAAGAAATAAAAACACTGGTAGAATAGATGCACACACATAATAATACACCATTTTTTTTGGACCAATGACCCCGGAAAAACCCAACTTGGGAAAACCAGTGCAGCAGCTAAGGGTTTTATTATTATGCATTAGTAAATTTCAGTACAAATCTATGGAAGCTCAAATCTAGCTTTCCATATAGGGAAAATGACTGACAAACGTCTAGTGAGAAAATATCACTTCCACCGATGATCCGACACTGACCTTAGCTCAAGATGAGCCGCTCTCAATTGCCTCTGCGTCACCCTATGCAGATCTGCGTCAGCCTTGCTTAGACCAATGTCTCTCACACTCTGTTGATCAACTGCTGCTTTGGAAACTCGAACTTCTAGACTCTGGGCTCCCACTCTGACTCCTGCCTTTGAATCTCAACTTCTCCTCAACAAATACAGATCTCCCTTTGAAGCTCTGCGCTGCCTCTCTGGACTGCGTTAGCCTCTCTGTGGAGTACATTGTCTCTTTGCTATGCACTCACCGGACTGGAAAATCTTCCTTTCGACCTTACTATCCCTGCCCCTCTCTCACTGCTTCGAAACTACTGAATCACCTTCGGCAACACACAACTACTACTCTGGAGTTCGATTTCCCAGCAATATCGAATTCCTTGCTCCTCAAGTGTGTTCTTCAACTCACATCAAATTTATTCTTATAATCTCTCGTTGAGGCCTCAACGACCAAGATTAAAACATAATCAATGGCTAAGATTAACTAGAAATTGATCCATGTCTTCTTCTAGTAGATTCTCACCATGACTTAATTAATACCTTTTAATTAACTAGATTTCCTTAGGAACCATTATAAAAAATTTAATTATTTTAATTAAGTTGTCTCTAGGTGGAATTTCCAGAAACGATTTCTGGGTTTTGGAGAATACATGTATTCTAACCTCTCCACAAAATTTAGTGGCTAGAACACATCTGGTGCTACAAAAATCAACACTCCCTTTTAGCGAGGAATGTGTTCTAGTGCTGCAACCCACTGTAGCAACACCCTGTCTCTGCACCACCTCTTGTTACGCTGCTAATGTATGGTTGCTGTTGCCCACCAACTACTGCGCAACTCTGATAAACGCTGCATCCGTGCTGCTGCTGGCCCTGCTCTATTGCTTCCAACACTGCATTTGCACTGCAACACCCTTTCCATCTATTGCGGCTGCAACTGCAACAACTGCAATGGAAAAGCATCCAAAATATTGAACCAACTATGGTCAGTATGATGCATCTATCACTTGAGTCCTCATTGCTGCTAGACTCTGCGCTATCACTGAACCGTCTGCATTGCTGCTGACTCTGCTCTGTAACAACTGCACTGTTGCCAACTCTTCACTACGTTGCCCAACATCTGACCTGCTACTAGCTACTGCATCTGTCACTCTGGCACTTGACTGCACCAATTGCCACTGATCCATCCTGCTATGGGCTCCCGTAGCAAGGTATTGATTCATGAGGTGGACCTCCTCAAGAATCCTGCCCATCCTGTAGCTCTTTGGGGCTACAAAACCAAATCACCCCACCTCTCTCGTGGAGGTATCTCGGTGATCATGGCTTACTCTTCCTCCAATCTGGAGTACAACCTGTCAATCTCGCGATGCAGCCTGCTGATCCTGCTTCTCCTCCTGCTCCTTTTTTTGAGAGGACATTGAGTGTTGTAGTGGCCAAGATCACCATACCTGAAGCACTTGACCTTGGAAATGTACTTCTTTCTCCTGCGCTGCTCTTGCTGCCCCTTTGATGCGAGGGCCATATCTTCCTCTTCCTTTACTTGCTTCGTCCCACTGCTGCTGCTGCTACCATTGATGGTGATCTTCACCAAATCTCTCCTCATCTCCTCCTGCTGCAGATTAGCCGACATGCGATCCCAGTCTGACAACTTTTCTCTGCCCAGAATACTCTGGACGAAGACTTGCCACTCTTCGGAAACATTGTTTAGAGCAAAACGCACCAACTCAGTAGGCTGAGGTGCTAACCCTGCTACAGACAGTTGATCTCGGATATACTGAAGCCTAGTAAGGAATGGGTCTATGCGTTCCCCTTTCTGCATCCTCCTGCATCTCAGCTTCTCCTCAAGATACATCTTCTGCTGCTCGGAAGATACCTCGTATAGTATTGCAAGTGCTTCCCACATCTGCTGGGCAGTATCTTTGCCAGCTATGTGAGACATCACGTGATCTCGAATCCCATTGAGAATCAACCTCTTTGCTTTTGCCATCTCCTTCTTGTAGGCCTTAAGCAGATCTGCATCTGCCGTACAACTACCACATCGTTGATATAAGCTTTTAGATCGTACTCATCTAGAAGATAGGAAATTCTCACCTTCCAGATCACGTATTTGGAGCCAACTGAACATGATCTCTCAACCCTGCTGATGCCATCTCTGCAAAAATGTCGAAGTCCTCTTCTTCTCTGCGTAGCTGTTGGCCAGCTATTCACACTCCCTTATGGAGTGAGAAACTCTGCACACAACTACTGCTGCTCTGCTAGGAAAATTCGAACTTCTGTGCTAGAAGTCCCTTGACGAAAGAATTCCCTCAGTGTGTGCTCTTCCTTCCTCCTGACGCTATTTGACTAGCAAGCTGCTGCAAAATCTGCATCCCAGCTGAATATCTGCTCTGCAAGGAAAACACTGTTGTTCCCTTCCGCCTCTGGTAAGATTCAATCTAGAAAATCTAATTTCTCTGTCGACTCACTCAGAGAAATAAACCTCTCCTCAAAATTCGACCCTCTTGGTCCAAGGACAACGCTGCCTCTGGGGTTATGAATTGTTTCCTATGCAGAAATTCGAACCTCCTTCTCCTCTTTTGCTACTAAGCTCTTCAGCGTACGATCTGTGCTCTGATGCCATGTGAAAATTCGGTGACCCCGAATCCTATTGCAGCTACTGATAATGTTTCTTCTATTTGTTAAATTAATCAACAAATTATTTGCAGTTTCCTATGCCAAATATTGAAACATATACACTGTAGCCTTCACAAAATAAATACTGTGAAAGAAATAAAAACATTCGAAGAATAGATGCACACAAAGGCGCTGTGGAAAGATAGGTCTTTAGATCTTGCATTGTAAATTCTCCTTATTGATCATAATGTGTAAGTGGTGTGTATGCTTCACACCTTGCACCTCATCTATGTGTGCAGTTGTATGCGCACATGATGGAGTTGAAGCTGAATGATGGGTCAAGGCTCATAATTCTACTGGATCTGATAGATTTCGTTTCAGGTTGAAGCATTTGGTTGAATGAGTAGTTGGTCAAGTGTTGAAAGGTAGCGGAATCAACTCTTGGTTCGAGCAAGGAGTGATGGAAATGGGAAACAAGGATTAGTTCAACAAAGGTCATATGGGCCCTTACCTTTCACTCTTCCGAACAACCAACACTCTCTAGCGTAGCAATTTGATGACTTTTTAGTAATACACCGTTTTTTTTGGACCAATGTCCTTGGAAAATCCCCACTTGGGAAAACCAATGCAGCAATTGAGGGTTTTATTATTATGCAGTAGTAAATCAGAGTACAAATCTATGGAAAATTCAAATCTAGCTTTCCATACAAAGAAAATGATTAACAAACGTCTAGTGAGAAAAATATGACTTCCATCGGTGATCCGACACTGACCTTAGCTCAAGATGAGCTAATCTCAATTGCCTCTGCGTCACCCTACGTAGATTTGCATTAGCCTTGCTTGGACCAATGTCTCTCTCACTCTATTGATCAACTGCTGCTCTAGAAACATGATCTTCTGGCCTCTGGGGCTCCCACTCTGACTCCTGCCTTTGAATCTTGACTTCTCTTCAACAAATAAAAATCTCCCTCTAAAGCTCTGTGTTGCCTCTCTGCACTGCGTCAGCCTCTCTATGGAGTACACTGTCTCTCTGCTATGCACTCACCGGACTTTAAAAACTTCCTTCTGACCTTACTATCCCTGCCCCTCTCTCACTGCTTCGAAACTGTTGAATCACCTCTGAAAACACACAACTGCTACTCTGGAGTTCGATTTTCCAGCGATACCGAATTCCTTGCTCCTCAAGTGTATTCTCTAACCCCCATCAAATTTCTTCTTATAATCTCTCGTTGAGGCTTCAACGACCAATTCTTCTTATAATCTCTTGTTGAGGCTTCAACGACCAAGATTAAAACATAATCGATGGCTAAGATTAACTAGAAATCGATCCATGTCTTCTTCTAGAAGATTCTCACCATGACTTAATTAATACCCTTTAATTAATCATATTTCCTAAGTTTAGACTTAGGAACCATTAAACAAAGTTAATTATTTTCATTAAGTCGTATTTAGGTGGAATTTCCAGAAACGATTTCTGGGTTTTGGAGAATACATGTATTCTAGCTTCTCCACAAAATTTTGTGGCTAGAACGCATCCAATGCTACAAAAATCAACAAGAAGGACAATAAGAAGAGAAAGGAAAGAAATACAGCCTGTTGTCGCACAGATTGTCACGACAACGCTTAGACCGGGGGTTGTCACTCTGATCCCCTATCTCTCCGTTTAAACCTGTCTCCTGCGGCTAAGGGGGGTAGACCCTATGGGACAATGAATGACCAACTGGAGACCAGTTGGGTTGGGAGACACGAAGGGAAACCAACACTAAATTGATTTTATTAAATTAATAGACCAATGCCTTATGAAACAAATGATTAAACGATTATTTATCAAATGCTGCAGAAATATGAACTTATCAAAATCGCTTACCATCAAACAAAGTTTAACTTTTACCAAATGCGAAATAATCAATAAATGCTCAATGACTTAATGATACTCCAACAATTAAAATTTCGAAAAATAAAGTGCTTCAACCACGTAAAATGCTAACTAGAGATCACATTCATGTAGTTAATTTTCAAATGAACATTAAAGCATGTTAAACATTAATTCCCACATCAAAATTTTAGCCTCAGCAGAAAAGATAAAACATAAGAAATTCTTGAGCCAAGACTGAAATTGGCAAAAAATTTCCCAAAATATTTTTATATTTTTCTGATAAAACAAAATTTAAAATAAAAAATCTAAATAATATTAAAATCTAAACTAAATAAAAGAAACCCTTTTTGTTTTTTATAATTTTATAATTTTTTATGAATTTTTAATAAAATAAAATTTAACTAAACTATAACAAATCTAATTTAAACCTTTTTATCATTTTTTTTTTAAATTAAAAAAAAAAAATCAAATATTTTAAAAGAAATAAAAAGGGGACTTTTTTATTTTTATTTATTTTTTATGAAATTTCTAATTTTTCATATAAAATCCTAAGCTTGATATACATATAATCTAAATAAACAAACCGAAAATTAATATTTAAATGATACAACTCAAATCTAAATTTAAAACCAAATAAAAATCTAAACTAAAATTTAATTAAAAAAAGAGCTAACGCCTAATCTAACCTAAATCATATAAACATAAAAAAGAAATTTAAAATCGAAATTTTTGCTTTTTGTGATTTATTAAAAAAAGAAAAAAGAAAAACTAAAACAAAAATAAACCTGAACTAACAGCCAATAAAAAAATGAAAATCGATTTGTAAAATTTATTTTTTATTTTTTTATTTATAAAACAAAAAGAAAATAAAATTTTAATCTAAACCAAAAATCAAAACTAAACAAAAAAAAACTTCAGGATTAAAACTTTTTTATGCTTATATATATATATATATATATATATATTTTTTATTTTCTATTATTTTATTTTTATAAAATAAAACAAAACTAACCTCTAAACTTAAAAAAAAAAAATTAAACTCAAATTTATTCTAAACTAAACTAAACTAAAGATTTTTTTTTTTTTTTTCAATTTTAATTAATTAATTTTTTTAAAACCAAAGTAACTAAAACTTAAAATTATTAAACTAAACTAAATAAATATGTACAAAAAATCTAATTCTAAAAAAAACTAAATAAAGATTATAAAAAATCTACCCTAACATTTTATTTTTTATTGATTTTTTGAATTTTAAAGCAAGGTGAAGATTTAATTTAAAACTAAAAGCTAAGCTAAAAACAAAAAAAAAGAACTAACATCTAATATATATAACAAAAATGAAAATTTAAATCTAAAAAAAATAAAACTCAGACTTAAAAATCTAAACTTACCAAAATGTTTACCATACGTATCACCATGAAGACTCGTAAAAAAAAAAGGTCGAATTTGCTTTGTTTGAGATTGCAGGTCAGCGTGAGGGATTTTGAGGGACGTGGGTAGCGTTTGTTTTGCAGGCAGAGAGCGGAACGGAAGGGATGGGCAGCGTGCTGGTGATGACTGCGTGGGAATTTTTGTTTTTTTGCAGGCGTGAGGATGGAACTTTGGAGAAGATTCGCAGGAGTTTGTTGCGGATCTGGAGAAAGCTGCGGGAATGGAAGCTATGTTTGCAGGTTTGCATGGAACGTGGAGGAACGCAGAGCTGGAAATGAGGGTTCGCTGGCGAGGAAGAAAGGCAGGCAGTGAGGAATGGAGCTGCGTGAGAGGTGAATGGGACAACGAACTGCGGGTTCCTTCGTTTTATTTTGCAGGCATTGAAAGCAGTGTTGAAGGCTATGGGAAATGCAGAAAGATTTTGAAAGCACCAGCAGCAATGAGAGAGGCCTGAGGGTCTTGAAAATTTTTCGAAATTTTGATGCAGCATGAAACCCTACCAGTCAGCCAATCGATCCAAACAAATTTCACCAGAAAAATATTTTCCAGAAATCTTAAAAAATTTAAACTGATATGCTTTAGATTTCTCAATGAAAACCTTCGAATAACAGTTCCCAGATCCAAAAAAAACTTGGACTGCAGGAGTAATGCCTCTGCAAGAAATGGTTCTGAGCCTAGATCTTACCCTCCAGGGCCTAGATCTGGCTTTCAGTATCAGATTTCGACTTCAAATCTGCAACCTGCAACTTGTAAACAGACAGTCAGAACCTGAAAATGCTAAAAAAATAAATGAAACCCTAAAGACCCTAAGAACAACTAAATAATTACAATATTTAGAAATTGAAGGCTCTAAGTAGCGAGATTTATCGTTATGCCATAGAAATATTTTCAGAATTTTAAACTTAATGTGAGGTGCTTCAGGAAAACCTTGCATGCATTCATAAAAAATTTCAGATGATAAGCCCGGGATTAAAATTGGCTGGGCTCTTTCAGAAAACGCAACAGGGAGTTGACTGGTTCAGTCGAGAACTTCCCCTAACGCCCGGTAAACTCAAAACTAAGATTTCTTGCACAACTTAAAATCAACCGTTAACATAGAGAGAAAACAATAGTGAAATCCAGATCAAATGGAGATACCTGCCATTATATTTCAGAATCTAAACTATCATTCAAACCCCAGAGATCAGACATGATACCTGTGCCTGAATCAATCTTCATCAAGCTAAAATCAATAGCTAAAAATAAAATTATGCAGAAAAATAAATCATCTTACAACACTTTCAGAAGAGTAACACCAGCAAGATTTTCAACCCCAAAGTCTTTCTTTATTGCACAAAAACTGACAACAAGAGAGCCTTCTTTAGCACCAGACTCTCAGATCAAATCTGATCTCAAATGACCCCTAGCACCCTATTTAAAGGAAAAATTCCCAACAGCTAGTTCGAGTGATCCATGTCAAAATGATCTCAACCGCCGATGAGGATCAAGATTTCTTTTAATCTCATCCGTCGAATTTTTAAATGCATTAATTAAAATTCTGCATTTATTTACTCAAAAATTTGACTTATTATTATTTTATTATTTTTTAATTTTTTTTTAAATTTTAATTTATTTTATTTTTTAATTATTTTTAAAATTTTATTATTATTTTTATCTATTTTTTAATTAATTAATTTTTTTAATTTTTATTTTTGGATCCTCGAACTTAGCCTTTGGAAAAATCACCTAGGACTTAGGACTTAGGACTTATGAGGGGATTAAAACATTTTCTAACCCTCAAGACACTTTACATCATGACTTTTACAATTTTACATCTCAAAGGGGAAAACCCATTTGACATAGACCCTCATAGACCACCCAGTTCTGCGACCAAATATAATCTAGCAGATCAACACACTAGGATTCCTCTAAGATTCTAATGACAAAATTCATTCCGGCTTTGGGGTTAGGTTGAAGGAAAACTCTGCCGATCATGGATCAGTGAGACAAAAAACCTTCCGGAACGTAGATTATCACTAGAAAATTAGGTCCACCTAGGCAATTTACATACATGACTCAACTCTGCTAAGATTATTTACAATTCACACATGCAGACTGGGTTTACAACATAAATTGATCAAGTTGACGATGACTGTCAAATGGCACGGACATGTCGATTAAGCGCTATCCCTTTTGCGAAAAAAGGGGGTGTATTGCTATGGGAAGTTGACACGTAGTGGTCAACACAGCCCATGCCACCAACAAAGTGGAAGAACCAGAAAATAAGAAGTCAAAGGAGGAAGTGAAAGACCTCTACTATGACTGATATAACATCATATACTTAGTTCTTTTCAGTTTGTAGAAGATATCAAGCATCACAAGTATGATAAGATGCAATATAGTAGAGATTGAGATGACATCATCATAGAGGCATGGAAGGATAGCTGAAGTAGAACTTTATATGGTTGAAGTAGTCATAGTATATGATAGAAGGAAGTAGCTCATGGCATCTTCATTGGAAGCATAGAAGGATAATCGAAGTAGCAATCATTAAAGCAAGTCATCTAGCAAGATAGAAAGATAAAAGTTTGTCACACCCCATCATCATTAGAAGGAAGCATTTGTAGAATGAGGATCATCAAGATCCTCCATTGGAATCTTTGTTAGAAGATTCACCTCTACTTAAAAGAAGCAAGTGTCTAATAGATGTGAAAATTTCTGAATCTAGCACATCAGAAACCCCTACTGCAATATCTGGTTTATTATGTCCTACTTGTTCTTTACATTAACAAGTTATTTATATGCATAAATATCAAAATAAACACAATTGCAACCTTCACAAACATACAGATCAACAACTGAAATAAACTGAGACAACACAAGGGACACCGTTATTTTTGGACAATCGTCCCCGGAAAAACCCAATGCGGGAAAACCAGTGCAGCAGATATGAGGGTTTTATTATTATGCAGTTTTCTGAATACAAATAGGGTGCCAGAAATGGCTCACCCTTCAGAGATTTTCCTTGGCAAAAGTACCTTGCTCTGGAGACAGATATTCCGACTAATCAGCAACCAGATGATTGGCCCCACAATAACTTCGATTGTTCCTTAGCTGGACAACGAAAGCTGCTCCAAGCTATCTTCTGGAACTATGTCAACCTATAGGCACTGTGTCACCCTTCTATGGCTCTGCGTCAGTGGATCAACTATCAGTCTGGCCCACGAAATCACCTTAGTGCAACCTCTTCAGCCTAGTGCAGCTCTGCAGCCCTCTGCGCTGCTTGCATCAGCTTCTGCTTCCTTTGCGCTGGCCTCCTCAGACTTTGCGTCAACCTTCCTAGGCTCTGCACTATCTCTATGGCAATTTCTCTCTCTGATATGTATTCTTGGCCTCCTACCGAATTTCCCGTCGCTGCAACAGATCACTAACTCAATTTCTCAGCAAACCCTACCCCAGAAAATCGAATTGACTGATCAACTTGTTGTGTCTCCAACTGACCTTCAAGCCTCCTCTTATACTTTTCTTGTTGACAACTCAATGACCGAGATTAAGTCTCTAATCAACGACTAAGATTAGATCTGCCTTGATCCTCGTTATTTAGAACTTTCTCACCCATATTATATTAATACACATTTATATTTTAATTTTCCTAAGTTTAGACTTAGGGTCTCATTAAAAATATTAGTTATTTTAATATCTCTCCATCCGGGTGAGATTTCCCCAAATGATTTCTGGGTCTTGGAGATCTCATGCGGCTTAGCCTCTCCACCAATTTTCATGGCTAGAGCACATCCGATGCTACCAAAAATGAACAAAAGATAGTCTACATTCCACATAGTTTGGGATCCACAGTTTAGAAGGATGATGGTATGATGACAAAGATGTGCAACATGTTAAGTTGGTTGAAGTATTTTCATCTTCAAGCAAGGAAAGGAAGCTGCTAAAAAGTCTAAATGACCACATAAAGTAAGAGGTATGTATATAGTTGGTAATAGATAGATAAAATCATGTCATCACATAGTTGCAGATAGAATGGTTAGAATGTTCTATCTCATGAGCATGATGAAAATAGAAGAAACTCTTCCATTAGAATGATGCATGAAGGCATGTAGACACTGCGCCTTGATCTCTTCTACATATTGACAAGATGAAATCAACATAATATGACCTCATGCAGAATATGAGGTGGTTGACAACTGTGGTTTCTATGATGAAGGAACCATGTATAGAAGATCCGAGAAAGAAATATGTGAAGAAGGTGAAAGAAGAATTCATGATAGATAGTCATGTAAGATAAGATAAGTGATCACCATCTGATAACTAAAAGGATTAGCTATGAAATCTCCATGAAGAAGGTATGAAGACCCTGATATGTATGTTGGAGAAGGAGAACCTTGGTAATGTATGTCTTGGAGATGGATTCATAGTGTATGCGGAAGGATATTGATGTTGCTAAAAGCAGATGTCATGACAAAGGGCCATCATAAAGAGGTAATGTTGATTTGACATTCATTTTTGATTTTTGAAAGAAAACCTCTAGTTGGGTTGTAACAGGGCTACCGGAAAAGGGTTGTAGAAGTTCATCTACAAGTAAGATTGGATGGAAGATCCTGGAAGGGACATGACTTGGAAGAGGTAGTAGTATGAAGGATAGCTAGATGTTGGTAAGAAGGTCACTTCCTGATGAAGAGAAGGATGACATGACTATTGGTTCAACACTATTGTTCATTGAAGGGAAGTGATGGAGAAGATGTCTAAAGCCCTACGAAGAAGTTCTGGAAGAAGGCTCGATGTTGAAGAAATTGAAGTTCATGACATGATGCAGAAAGGAGGAGCTCTACAAGCAATTGATGGTACCATGATCTCCACCGAATAGCAGATAATTGCTATTGATAAGAAGTCCCTAGTTAAGAGGGAGCTTGGGTATATTCCTTTTATAGGAATGAGTAGATCCTCTCTGGTTAAGAGGGAGAGATAAAACACATCATTCTTGTCTTCATGCTATGAAGAAAGAATGGAGGATTGGGTAAGCATATGTGTTTTGATACTCTTTGAGAATGAGGTAGGGCATCCAATAGGTAAGAGTAGTCGAAGAGGAAATTCCTTTAGGATGTGTTAATCCAAGACAGGAATGGTCCTAGAATGACATACCTTGTGAAAATCTAGATGGCGTATGTGCCTTGAGAGACAATGATGAAGGTGTCTATAAATTATTTGTCTCTCCAACATTATGCTCTAATCTTGTGGAGTGATAGAGTTGTTAGTCAAGGCCTTGCTATGTGACAATGTTGGTTGATAGATGCACTGATATAAGCTGAGAAGATGGCTTACCAATCCAACTCTTCTTATGAGAATTCTTCAGTATGAGAATGTCCATGTACCTTGTATGTATTATGAATACCTCCCTAGTTAAGAGGGAGTGTTGAAATATGTAACTAGTGTAAGAGTCCTATCCTATAGTAATCAAAGTCAACTTTAGTCTTTTTTTCATTTTGGTCAATTTGTAAAAGTGTTGCTATGATCTCATAGAGATCAAGTCCTTAGTTTTTGTGAAGAGTGTGAGATCAGAGTTTTGGCACTCCTTTTTATGTATGGAGGTTCAAAGAAGGTATTTGATATTGTCAACATCATCCATCAACCATTTTTCTCGGTCAGAGACTTCAACACTTGGTCAAACCCATGCAAGTGAAGTTTCGTTGTGCTCAATCACTGCGTTTTTTTTGTAGGTGATGATTTTCAAGAATGGAGGTTTGCAGTTTGAACATATGTTTTCTAATAGGTATCTGATGTTTTAGGGGTTGTCTTCGACCTGTCTGACACATTCAAAAGTCTAGGAGATGATCAGAAGTACGAGAATGATGAACTCACTGTGTTTTTGTTGCACTGTTTTCTGAAGAAGTAACGCAACAAATTTGCTGCGCTTCTACATAGTCAACAATTTAACCTTTCAACCTGACTCCAAACCTCTTGAAATCAGTTTATATGGTTATGACAAGTTTCCTTAAGTGTCTTGCAGATTCACATCCACAGGTTTTATATTTTCCTTTCAATATGTGCAAGTTTAGTCACAGGTGTATGAAAAGATGCCAGGATGATCAAATTATTGTTTTGGTATGTTGAAGGATGATGTGTAGACTGATACAAGTTCATTAGTATGCTCAGAAGACATCAACATTCAAGCATTGATTATATAGTATGAAAAGGAAATTTGTTGCGTTTCCGCTTGTTTTCTTTTGGAGAAGTGTATTGCTGCATTTTTGATTGTTTTAACAATCACCTTCAAGATTAGTTTTTGGCCAAATGGAGAAGAATCTGGAAAAACCAAAAGAGCTTTTTGTTAAACACGAGCTAAATAACAAAAACCTCCTTCAGTTTCTTCACAGTGTCATAGATTGGAAGATTCAAATGAATCTTTATAGACTATTTTTTAGATTTGATCATTTCTTGTTTAGTCATGATCTTTGGGTGCAGATTTTGAGGAGTTGGAGAAGAATTTTCGAAAACTGAGAGAGGTTTCTCTCAAGCACAAGCTCATCTACAAAAACCTCCTTCGGTTTTGTAACAACTGTCATGATTCAAGAGATATGATCTAATCTTTGACCCATATTTTCCAGAAATTTGATCCCTATTTCCTAGCAGGTAGTTCTAAATCTTAATGTAACTGATTCTATCTTTGGGGAAATGGTTGAACTCAACCTCCTTAGCTTGGGAAAGTGTTTTTTCTTTATATTTTGTAAATTTCTATGAGAAGAGGGTTGGTCAGTGTGTGATAAAAATAGACATTGTGCATTGTATAATTTCATTTTGAAAATTTCAGTGAATGATGAGGCAGAAGTCAACTTGTTTAGGGATACCTGTGTCAATCATTTATGGTGATGTTTATCTCCTGTTTATGTTTCTTTATCTTCTGTTATAGCCATGCTTAAATGTTATGTCTTCAGTGTTTAGTTAAATAAATTCATTTCAGAATTCACTTTCAGGTGCTCTGCTATAAGTAACTAAACATTTCAGTGTTTTTTCCCTCCACCATAATATCTAAAATTCATCCTCAGCTAGATGCTTTAGATATTATCAATTTCATTATTCCTCTACTCACCTCTCTACAATGAAATTTGACAAAGACACCATAAATGATTGCCTACCTTGCCCTTGTCTAAGGATTCTTCATTTTCCCATCATAGCACTGAAAATCATTAGCTTAATTTGACTCCATGCCCAATGGATTTTCCCTCTCCCCTGCCATCAAATTGTTGAAATTATTCTACCTTAATCTATAGACCTAGCCTAAGATCTAGAAGATTTCATAAGGGAGAGCCCTCTATGGGTTTTGAAGTTCTAGCTTCCAGTCCTAAAGATTGGTTTGTGGTTACCTTTGGGTTCCTCTCCTTAGCGTGGAGGAATTACAGAGTGTTAACAACTAGGTTTGGTTTTCATAATGTCTTATGTAAATTTGATTTTATATATTTGATGTAAAGAGAAAAAGAAAATTTATTATTGTTATTTTGTAGCATGGGTTTCATGCTCAAAGTCGTTTTATTTATAGGTCAAGTACGCATTGAGTGCTTCTAGGATTTTTTCATGAAGTCAAGAAGTCAAAGAGTCATTGTAATATGTAAAAGACCCTATTGGGCATATTGTATTGTGTCAAAAGAAATTGTGTAAGTCAAAGTAATGTCTAAAGACCCTCCAAGATCAAGTCATCCCGTAGTCAACAAGTCGGCCCAGAAAATATGACAAGTTGACCTCATAAGGGCTACTCGACCTCATTTGTGACACATCCAAGCAAGTTCATTGAAACACAAGAAAAACAAGAAGACCTAGCAAGGAAGGAGAAAAGATCTAAAGAAAGAGAAAATTTAAATTTTAGGGCTGTTTTGGGCTGCATGTGCAAAACTAGGGCGTCATTGTTGCAATTAGAGCTCATTGCGGATCTATCAAGTGAAGTCGAAATCTGGAAGCAAAGGAATCAAGAAAGGAAGCTGAGTTACCAAAGAGGAGGAAGTCCCCTAAGCGAAGGAGAGAGAAGATCAAAATAGCCCTAAAATCTGTCACATGTGTGAATTTGCAGTAATTGCAGGGGCTGAAAATTGTATGTTAGGGAGGCCAAAATTGCGGTCATAAGTTGCAGGTCGAAATTGAGGTCGAAGAAGAAGTTACAACAGTTGTGAAGCAAGTTTGACTTGAATTGACATTGTGGAAGAGAAGCCCATCAAAGAGAGATTGACTTGGTCTTGGAGGGGTCTTTGTCAAGGATCCTAGGTCTTGGAATTTGCCACTTAAAGATTTTATAAGAAGAGAAGAATTCCTATGGGTTTTCCTCTCAAGAGGAGAGGTTTTGCCCTTGGGTAGCAACCTATATTTTGTGTCCTATTGTCTCATTGATCTTTATAGTTTGGTAGCCATTTGATGCTTAGAACACCATAATAATCAAGTGAAAGAAGAAGCTAATTAAAAGTACACCAAGTTAAGTAAAAGAACATCACAAGCAGTTATCAGAGTAAGAGAAATCACCCTAATCTAGCTGCCTTTGATTTCTCAACACCACCAATCTTATTGGAAATGTAACTAGTGTCGATCTTCATAATGTAATTCAAATGTACTATTGATGTATTTATTATTATTTTATTTCCATTCAAAGCATGTTCTTCATGCTTATAGGGTCAATTGAGTCAAAAAAGAATTTATTAAGAGTCAAAGAAATGTAATTGAGTCAAAGTCCCATTGGACTTCTTATAAGAAAAGGAAAATTATTTTTTGTCTTGACCCAAATCTTCAGCATTAACTCAATGACAATATGCTCCCACTACAAATTGTTCTTTGTCTCTCCATCAATACATCAACCTGACTTCACTACAACTCAACTACTTACCCTGCTCAAGCATTACTACAATACTTGTGACTATATGTGCACTCATTACTGACAACAAGACAAATAAATTTTCCATCCTAGTGTCACCATGAAATATTAAGGATTCTGACCCGGTACTAAACTCATCCACACACACATTTTTGTAACATAGTATATGGAAACTATATACAATGCTAGCAATGTGACAGTATATTGATAATCCTCAAAACCCAGCTACAAAAACGACTCAGGTAGACTGATGGCAATATCTAAAAAAATGAGGGCTCGCAAATTGCATTATAGAAAAATCGATTAATCTCCATACCTCTGCCATCGATCCACCAACAACATAAAACTTACAAGGCTCAATTAATTGGCCCAACATCGAATGTATGCTCAACGCATTTACAGTTATATCAACACTTTGAAATTCAAATATATGCAATGGACCTCTGGTAGCTGCAATCTTAACACCCTTAAGCACATTCTCTTCTACACTGTACAACAACACACAATTTCATGCTTCAACTTGACGACAATTGATTCCAACGTACAACTCTATAGTCTGCAATACGCCTATAACACAACTAGCATACTAATGTTCGTCCACAATCTAGGATCCGCTTTTATAACGATCCCTTCTCTTCAATTTTGAACTGAAGGCGGTTCCCTGCAAATATGAATATTCGACTATGGCCCACTAGGAGACAATAATTTTGGATGACTCTTTTAATGACTCCTTCAAAAATGAAAATTGATGATGTTTGGTCTCTGCAAGTGAGTAATCAACTCCACCATGAGTCCTCCAATTTATGAGCAGTGGATCAGCAAATCGATTCCAAACAGGTTGCATCACTAGAGGGATGATCTAGCCCACGTACACTGTTATTCTGAATATGTATTGGCTTCAATCGCACAACTTCAAGGGGACTTGATTGAACGCACACACCAATTTATATCTCCGTGCATACAATGACTGTGTATGGTATCTACAACAACTGCTCCTGCAATCTGGATCAATTTCGGCTCTTGTTTTAATCGCACAACATACCAAATTGTACAACATCTAGCGTTTAAAACTGCAAAAGCTACGCCCCTTATATCAATACTAGATTTGATCCTGGCTCTTGTAATTTCAACAGAGCTGACTAGTGGATATACCGATCTTCATAGAGTTAACAATTAATATTGATCCCCTTGCAGAGTATGGCTCTGTCCAGTATTGAACAAATTGAGTCTCTGTTTGCAATAAATGATGTTGCAAACAATTCGGTTTGTGCTCTTTGGCCCAGAGAAAAACACGTTGTTGGAAAACTTGGCCCTGCAGCCACTCACAAATTAATATCGTGATTAATCTTTTGACGACTGACTCATTCTTTGTATGACTCGGTCTCCAGTTATTCTGACAGGTAATATTTTGCGATTCGGCCTCAAATGAATATTCTTCCTTCGTGCTTTATTCCTGGTATTGGCTCGACCCTTGTAAGCATGCAATAGTGCAACCCACGTGATTAGATCTTTGTCCCACGATCCACCAACTCGTCCGCTCACTACTATCAACCCTTTGATCACAAATCTGACCAAATAATCAGTCGACCTCCACCGCTCGACATAGTGCATGCACATAACAATCCTTTGAACTAGTCGATCCCAAGTAGCGAGCCGCATGCATCAACTCGAACTTCTAGATAAAAAATAGACTTGACGTATTACGTCCTTCTCCAGTTTGTGGCAGACTTAGCGAGGGAATCGAGCCATCTTGGAGTGTAGCGGCGCACTTTGTTGCGATTCTCTTTGACCAATTTGACTTTCGACTAGTATTTTGGCTTCCACCGTGTTACAATATGCCTTGTGTTGCACTTTCTAGATTGCACTGAGTAACCCTTGCCAACTCGTTTTCCCCGGTCTAACAAGGATGCGGTCCCACTACGAGCTCTCGGTATAATTAAAATATGTTGGTCGAGGGATCAACAAAATTTTGTGTAATGAATGTGTTGAATGATAATTGTGTCTGCAATAATTTGTTCATAATTTGCAGGACAATAAGTGCGAGAAATTTGTAATTATTGAGCTTGATATACCCTGACCATGTTCTTTAGCAATGATCTAGCTTCTTTGGCAAAACCCTCTAGCAATAATAACACTTTTGATCTTCTTGAAATTGATCTGCAATTAACCTGTAGGCTAGCAAGATGCACTGCTCTGATACCACTATAATATCCCATACTCAAATCTTTGCAACTTCTCGAAATTAATTCAACAAATGCTCCATATAAAACTTCCATTCATTAACAAAACATTGCCATGTAAAATTCAACAACATAGAACAACAAAATAACAACATAATGAGCAAAAATAATCTCAACTTTATTTATAATATATATAAACTGTGGGTTTTACATGCTGAAACAACTACTATAGATGAGATAGAACTGGCCTCAAGAATTTGCTCCAATGTTGCATTGGCCCTCTACCAAAACTGAACTAAACTGCCACTGCTAAGCTCTACTGTGAATTTTGGATGAATTCACCAAGGGGAGATGCATACTTGTCCAATCTCACTGAATCACCCGAGGGTTTCCGTCCTAGGGCTACACATGAAGTAGAGAACCAGGTTATCAAACCTCTCATACAAGAAGAAGATCAAATCCAAGATGTCCTCTAATGGCCTCCTCCTCCTCTTTTTTATAGATCTGATGGACCCCTCTAGAAGCTCCTATTTTATAATTATTTTAATCATTGAGCACATTTCCCTTAATTAAAATATTTTTTTTAATGTGGGAAAATGATAAATTGGCCACCATGCATTCTCAAGCTTCCGAAAATCACTTATATCCATCCCATCCTGTAGATATTCTAGTTTCGGTTCCAACGAGCAATTACACTAAGTTGTTCTGCCAAGTATTCCTCCCGAAATGCCACCTTAAGCATAATTAATTGAGTCAAGGCCATTAATAACTCAATTTTTTGAAAGTTGGTGGAATGCAACAAAACAAAAGGAAAACTGTGCAAATGATGGAATATACCAAGCGAATGCCATCAAACTTCATAAAAGCTCCCCAAAACCCCATGAAACACATCTAGAAGCCCTTGGGCCCGTTGATGAAGTGAACCTGTACTTGTGACCTGTCTGCCCCAACCCTGAAAGTCCATCCTAACCATGTCATGAGGAACACCAGAAAAAGGAACATTACAGTCTTGGTCTTGGGTTTTGGATATCTCACTTTGATTTGATTCTATAAGAAGAGTATTTTTGGGTTTTCTCCCTTGTGGTGTTTTGCCCTGGCTTGGAGCCTAATTTCTGGGGTTGTTTGTCTCTTTGTGATCTTTATGTTTGGTAATTACTTGATAAAGAGAACATAATATTAATAAGAAGCCAACAAACATTCACATAATTACCAAGTTAAGAGAAATCATCATTATCTACTTTCATTTGGTTTCTCAACATGGTATCAGAGCTGAGATGAAGGAAGGAAGCTTAAAGATCACATCTTGTTGGCACTCTTTGTTTGAAGATATTCTTATAGCAACTATCCTCTCTGTCCCTCTCCAAATGGAAAAATACATGAAGGAAGGTCTCAAGACTCTTAGGAGTCTCTTTGAATCCATTAAAAGAT
This sequence comes from Pinus tabuliformis, assembly GCA_031772625.1. Classification (NCBI taxonomy): domain Eukaryota; kingdom Viridiplantae; phylum Streptophyta; class Pinopsida; order Pinales; family Pinaceae; genus Pinus; species Pinus tabuliformis. The sequence continues at coordinate 1,106,847,951 of CM062817.1, read as the reverse complement.
GCATCTCAAGCTCATTTCTAAGCTGTCTAAAGAAGTCAAGGATGGAAGTCTCTATTTTTCTCTTATAGGTTCATTTGAAGTTGATAATACATGGGTAATTGATAGTGGAGATTCAAGACATGACAAGGGAACATAGTCAACTCAACACTCTATCCAAAGGAAACTCTTCTCACATAGTTGAACTTGGAGACAAGAAAAGCTGCTCGGTCAAAGGGATTGCATCTATCTCTTTAGAGCTGGAATCTGTTGGGAACATTCATCCCAACAACATCCTCTATGTTCTAGGTTTGGGATTTGCTTTCTATTTCTTTCTTAGAAGATAAAGGAGATAGGGTAGCATTTGTTGATGGCAAAGTTATTGTTTAGGCAAATGGATCTAGTATAGAAAATGCAAGGAGTATTGGGATTCGTGAGGGGAGGTTGTATAGACTTCTAACTCCTTCTCAAGCTCTAGTACATTTAGACATCGATCCATGTGAATTATGGCACATAAGCTATGGTGATCTCCATTACAAAATATTGCCATCATTGAATCAAATGGTTATTGGTATGCCTCAATTAAAAGAAGAGAATGAAGGAGTCTATAAGGGATGTGCTCTTGCTAAGAATGTGAAGAAACCATTCACTAGCAGTGACACAAGATTCAAGGAAATATTGGACCTAATACACTTTGATGTTTGTGGACCTATGTCAGAGAAGTGATTGGTCATTAATACTATGTAACATTTATTGATGATCATTCCTGAAAGACTTGGATATATCTCTTAAAGAATAAAGATGAAGTATTCAAGAAGTTCTAAGAGTTCAAGGTAGAAGTGGAAAATATGACAAAAAAGAAGATCAATACCTAAGATCAGATAATGGTGGAAAATATACTTCTAAAGAACTTGTGGCCTTTTGTAAAAAGCATGAATTAAGAGGGAGCTAATAATTCCCTACAATTCTCAACATAATAGTGTGGCCGAAAGGAAGGACTGATCTATTGAAGAATGTGTAAGAGCCATGCTACATGACCAAGACCTTCCCAAATTCTTATGGGGAGAAGCCTCTGTGATAGCAGTCTACATACAAAATAGAAGTCATCACATAATTCTTGATGACATGACCCTAGAAGAAGCATTTACAGGCAAGAAGCCGAATGTTGATCAACTTAGAATCTTTGGATGTCATATTTACATTCACATTCCCAAGGACAAAATGAAGAAGTTAGATCCGGCAGGTATGAAAGGTATCTTTTTTCGATATAGCACCTCATCCAAAGCATATAGAGTCTATATCAAAGAAGAACGTCGTATTTGATGAAAGCGTTGCATATAAGAAGTCCAAGGATATCCCCATTGACTCTGATGAAGAAGAACCTATCTTTCCCAATGAAGAAAATTCAACACAGGACAACCCTCCAAAATCTACAACTAATCATCGTGAAGGACCAAAAAGACCAAGTGAACCGGTACAAGCAGTCATCATTCTAGAAACTCGAAAAAGACTAGCTTATTTAAGATAAACTCTACATTAAGTTGAAGGACATGTAAGAACAAAAGGGACATTCAGAGAATGCAAGAAAACCTAGAGATATTCAAGCTATGAAAGTTTGAAACATACATGACCAAACTCATTGAAGCAGAACCTGCCTCTTACGAAAAAAACGAAACATAAAGCATGGAAAAATGCAATGTTAGAAGAATACCAATCTATAATGAAGAATGATATTTGGGAAATTGTTCCTAGACCAAAAGATAAATCGTTTGTGAATTCCGAATGGGTGTACAAAATCAAGCATGCAGTGGAGGGAAGTATTGACAAATATAAGGCAGGATTTGTGGCAAGAGGATTCTCTCAACAATAAGGAATTGATTAGAAAGAAACTTTTGCTCCAACAACTAGATATATAACCATGAAATTCCTCATTTCTATTGCAACTACTATGGGATGGAACATTCATGAAATGGATGTAAAGACAACCTTTTTGAATGGGACAATTGATGAAGAAGTCTACATTGAGCAACTTCAAGGACTTGAATTATGGCAGAAATCTAGCGAGATTTATCTTGGTCAAGGAAAATATGTGATCAAGATTTTACAAAAATATGGTATGATGGATAGTAAAATGATGACAACTCCTATGATCACCAATTGAAAAAGTTAAGAAATTCAGACTCAAGTTTTGTTGATCCAACATCCTACCGACAATTGATTGGTTCGTTGATGTACCTTGTGAACACCTGGCCAAACATATGTTTTGCAGTAAACACTCTTAGCTAGTTTCAAATGGAGCTAAGGCATGATCACTGGATAGCAGACAAACACATTTTGAGATTTCTTTGTGGGACTATACATCATTTTTTGAGATATGCTGTAGGAAATAAGTTTCATTTATTAAGCTACACAGATTTAGACTGGGCAAGCAGTGATGCAGATGGAAGAAGTATGACAGGTGGATATTTTCATTTGGGATCCTCTATGGTTTCATGGATGAGCAGAAAATAAGACTCGGTTGCATTAAGTAGTGTTGAAGTTGAATATATAGCAGCTAGTGAAGTTGGTTAAGAAGCAGCTTGGCTTTGAAAGTTTCTTGCAGATTTATTTGAAGGACCTTTGGAATCTATTATCATATGTTGTGATAACCAGAACTGCATAAGGTTGAGAGAGGACCCGGTTTTCCATGCAAGGACAAAGCACGTTAATATCAAGTACCACTACATTCGAATCTTGGTGCAGGATGGGGTTGTGAAGCTACAATACATCTCCATTGATGTATAGGTAGTAGATATATTGACAAACTTTGTTCCTAATAGGAAGCTTGAGTATTTGAGAGACAAGCTTGGGCTTGCGGATATCTCCTCCCTAGTTGAGAGGGAGTGAGGGTGGACACCATATTCTCCTTGTGTCATGTACTATGGCCAGGACTAACAACCGTAAGTCTAGTAAGGGCAAGAAGCAGAATGGCGGATGGGATAAGCATCCGAGACCGATATTTTTTGAGGATTTGTATCCAAGATAAGAATAGTCTCGAGGAGCGATATTCTTTGAGGATGTGTATCCAAGATAAGAATAGTCCTGTGAGGACATACTTGGTGAACATATAGATGGGGTATGTGTCTAGAGAGGCAGTGGTGATCAAATTTATGCCTCCCAGCATTATGCTCTGATCTAGTGGAGAGATAGAGCTTGTTAGTCAAGGCCTTGCTATTCTTGACTATGTTGGTTATGATGATGCTTATCAATCTAAATCCATTCTTATGAGAATATTTCAACTTGAGAGTATCTTGTTGTGCCATTATGAATGTTGAAGATGTAACTAGGTTTGGTCTTCATAATTATCTTTGTACTTGTATCAATATGTATTCCTTGTAAAAGAAAAAAGAAGAAAAAGATATTTTACTATTATTTTATAGTCAAAGAATGTTCTTCATACTTCTAGGGTTTATTGAGTCAAGAAGAAAGTTTTTCATGTGTCAATGTCCGATTTGGACAATTTGTAAGAAAAATAGACTATTTTGAGTCAAAAAGAGTCATTTTGTCCCACAAGACCAAGTCAGCCCTGCCTTGTCAAGTCGGCCTTGAAGATGCGCTATTCAACCTCCTAGATGGTTTTAAAAGGAAGAGAGTTTGACCTCATTTGATCACTCACTCACACACTTCGATTTCTATTCAAGAGAGAAGAAGAAGTAGAGTGAAGGCCAAGAAGAGAGAAGAATCTAAGGAAAGAAGGAAAATCAAAGTTTTGCTTGTCTTTGTTCACACGTGTTAAGTTGCTGGGGTAACTTTGCAAATTCAGGGCCAAAATTTTGTCTCTGCGAAGGTGCTAGGGCAACTCTGCAAAGTTGAAGGTCCAAAATTCTGATTAAAAGAGGCTTGGCCAAGTTTGATTCTTGCTGACTTGATTTGGTTGAAGGAGATTTGAAGGAGGGATAGCTTGGTTCCTTGTGAAGGTCTTGGTCTTAGTCTTGGTCTTGGATGTCTCGCGTTGATCTGATTCTATAAGAAGAAAAGTTTGGGTTTCCCCTTTGTGGGGTTTTGCCCTAGCTTGGAGCATAGTTCTTGTGTTCTTTGTCTCTTTTGATCTTCATGCACTTTATGTTTTTAGTAATTGCTTGATGAAGAAGACATAATAAAGTAATAAAAGCAAACAAACAATCACAAGTAATTAACAAGCGAAATCAACCCTAATCTACAAGCATATTGATTTCTCAACATGGTATCAGTGCTAAGGTGAAGGAAGGAAGTTTGAAGATTAGATCCTTGTTGGCGCTCTTGACATTCTTGAAGTATCTACATATCTTCTCTCTCCCTCTCAAATGGCAAGCTATATGAAGAAAGGCCTCAAGACTCTTAGGAGTCTCCTTGAATCTATCAAAGGTTGCATCATCAAGTTCATCTCCAAGCTATCTAAAGAAGTCATGGATGGAAGTCTTTATTCCGCTCTTATAGGTTCATTTGAAGATGATAGTACATGGGTAATCGATAGTGGAGCTTCAAGGCACATGACAGGAGAGCATGGTCAACTTTAGACTCTATTAAACGGAAACTCTTACCACTCAGTGGAACTTGGAGACAAGAATAACTATTTAGTCAAAGATATTAGATCTACCTCCTCGGAGCTAGAATCTGATGGGAATATTCATCTGAACAATATTCTATATATCCCAGGTTTGAAAAAGAACTTTCTTTCTATATTTTGCTTAGAAGATAAAGGTGATAGGGTGGCATTTGTTGATGGCAAAGTTATTATTTGGGCTAAGGGATCTAGTATTGAAAAAGAAAAGACTCTTGGGATTCGTGACGGGAGGCTGTATAGACTACTAACACCTCCTTTTCAACCTTTAGGGCATTTAGATATGAACCCTTGTGAATTATGAAATAGAAGGTATGGTCTCCTTCATTATAAGATATTGCCATCATTGAATCATATGGTATCCCTGTTGATTTGGGGTAGCATTGGATGTGCTCTAGCCACGAAATTTGGTGGAGAGGTTGGGGCACATGAGATCTCCAATACCCAGGAAGGGTTTGGGCAGATTTTAAACAAATCAGGGGATATTGAAATAATTAATATTTTTAATGAAGTCCCTAAGTCTAAACTTAGGGAAAACAAAATATTAATGTGTATTAATATGAATCTGTGTTAGAGTGGTCCAAAAGACATGGATCAAGCCAGATCTAATTTTAGCCGTTGATTAAGGACTCAATCTCGGCCATTGAGATGTCAACAAGAAAAGTATAAGAGGAGGCTTGAGGGTCACTTGGAGATCACACCAGAGTGATCAATCATTCTATTCTCTAGAGCGGGGTTTGCTAAGAGAGATAGAATCAGTGATCGGGAGCGCAGCTGAGGGGCATTGAGTACAGAGAAACAAAGAAGGCAGAGATTGTGCTTGGAAAGCAGCGCAACAGCCAAGGAGGGTGACGCAGAGCCAACAAGGGCTCACATAGGGCCACGCAGAGGCAGCCAAGTGCTGCGCAGAGCGCCAAAGATGTAATGATCCACCTATAGCTATAAATAAAATACAAGTATTAGCATACATATGAGACCTCCATACGATAACTACTTATGCATGGACCTGTATGTAACGCACTATATATATGATAAACCCTCAAACAAACAGAAAATGTTAGTTTTAATGTTAAATTTTAATTTGTAAATTAAAATTTATGAAATTAATTAATTAAAATTATAAATTAAATAAATTAAATAAATTCATTAAAATAATAAATAAACTTTATCAAATCAAATTTAGATATTCGAGTAAAATCACCAAATAAAATCAGATTTTGTTTTATAAAATTAACACGTATCAAAATTAGGACACGAAGATGGAGGGAGGCGGTGAACGGAGACTTAAAAGAAGGAAGGTTATCTTGAGAGAAGCGGGGGGAGAAAAGAGGGATCAGAGGGCGGTTTGAGGAAGGACAGTTGAGAGGAGGAAAAGTTGTAATACGAAGTTATCGACAGTAAGGACTGAGCCTTGTTTATTTTGAAGTTTTTGGGCACGGGGGAAACAGATTGCAGCAATTGAGAAACATTCTGGACAGAGTACCTAGGTTGTACTCAGTTTGGTTGGGAGGTTATGGTCGTTTGGTAACATGAGCGAGAGTTGGAGCAATTTTGAAGCCTTTTCATCTACAGGAACCCAGGTAGGTACTTCTCATCAAATCAATTAATTTGATATATGAAATTTTGTTAAATTTTAAAGCAGGTTCATGAAGAGTTCATATTCTGTTTAGACTAAATATCTGGTTAAGTTATTTTTTAAGCATTACAAAAGAGGCTAGCGTGTCTGAAGCTGAGGCCCAAAAAGCTAACGCAGGGCCTCCTGGCGCTGACGCAGGGCCAGCGTGAGATAGAGAGGGGCTGACGCAGTCCAGATTAGGCAGACGCTGGGGTTGCAGAGCAGTTTTGTGCTGAGGAGCTGCCAGAAGGATTTTCCGGGGTTTCAGTCGGGAGATTTCTCTCAAAAATGTGAGGTATAGTTGCTAAGTAAATTCTCTATTAGGTAGGCTAGTTTCGGCACCCAGATGGTACTATGATATTGGTTAATAAGAAAACCCTCAGATAGCTGTACCGGTTTTCCCACATTAGGTTTTTCTGAGGACATTGATCCAAAAATAATGGTGTCATGTGGTGTGTTTGTTCTTGTTTCTCTTAGTTGCTAATCTGTAATATGTTGAACATGCACTGGTGTTTATTTTTAGTATTTACTTTGTAAATAACTTGTTAAAGAAAAATAAAAGTAGGTAGGAATAAATCAGAAAAAGTGCATGAAGGGTTTCTAAACTAAGTAAACTTAGAAACTTCAACAACCCCAACAATAGGCTAAGGGGGGTAGACCCTACGAAAATGGAGTGGAGTAGTTGGGAACCAACCAGTTCGGGAGACACGGTCAAGCGACCAAGTATTTGTTTTAGATTTAGCAAGACTTATAGGATTTGATTAGGTTTAAACAATTGATACCGGTGCCTTATGGAGTCAACTATCTTGCTAGGAAATTTAGGACCAAGTGATTGATGAACAACTATTGTTTGAATGAATAACTATCTTATATGAAATGCAAATCTTAAAACTAATGTGAGATGCAAGAATCTTGGTTAATTTTAGTTAAATGCCTATCTAAGTTTTAACGCTTCAATCCTTTCTATATTGAGCCTGATTCCGTAGTAAGTGGCAGAGAGAAGATAAGGTGAAGCACACTAAGGTGTGATTAACAATATCTCTCTTGAAAATCTAACATACCTGGTGCCTCCAATGCTGTAGAGAGTTGTGGCTCTGACGACTGCAAGGTCACCATTTTAAGTACTATTAAAAGCAAGGTTCTCAAGAAAAGATGGATGGATACCTATCGTTCTATCGACCAATCTTATGTTTGGAAGTAATTTTTGATTTTGTAGAACTAACTTAATATGCAAATGCATGAAATTATTAGAAGATGAGATGAAGTTAGATTCAAGGATTTGAATGTACTTATGCCACGATTTATTTTTGATTTAAATGCCAAAGCCTTAAATGGAAAAATCAATATTCACTTCACTAGATAATAATTGAAAGATAAATTTCTCAGCGATATGCTTAAAATATCACAATATAATGCCCAATTAAATCACAAGCTTATCACTTCAATTTATCTAGATTCTTTTCAATGCGATGTTAGCTCAAAGAGAACAAAAATCTCTTCACAATTTAATATCAATGCCAATTATATAAATGCTCAAAGATACTCTGATTAGGAAGCAAAACATATGCAATTTACCACAATTCCATGAAAGAGTACTTAACAATTACTTGAAAAATTCGCCAAAAAATATGCAATAAATATCTAATAATTCAAGTAATTAAGCCACAGTTAGGATTAATTAAATGACGAGCAATCTCAATAGATGTCAAACATAAAAATGTTCAAAAAACCCTTAGCATGCAAAGACTTAAGCAATTAAATTTCGAAAATTAATTACCATGTAGAACCATGAAATTCAAATGCTAAACAGTTCAAACAATTCCGTATTTAAAATATTTTTCTTAAGTGACCCAAATCCAGAAACATTTATTGTTTTCTTATAGTCAAACTTTAGAGATGATTTAAAAAATATTTAAATGTGTTTTGACTATACAAAAATTCAAATTTTTTTTAACACCACAAAATTTTCCCTTTTAATTTTTTATTGCCCCAAACACCTAACACAAAAACCCCAAAAGGAACTTTAGGTTAACAATTTAATTATTCCTTTGGCAATGAAGAATTTTTTAAATGTGGCAAATATGAGAAAAAGGGTTAGTTAATTAAAATTTTTAATGGGCCAAAGGCCACATAAAAAATTTAACTTGATATTGTTGAAGCCTTTTAAATTTTCCTTTAAATTTAATTCCTTTTTTTAAAGCCCAAATGAAAATCGAAATTTTAAATCTCTACAAATCAAATTAAAAAAAAAAAAAAAAAAAAAAAACCAAAACGAAAGCAAATAAAAAAATTGATTTATTTCTTTTTATGAAACTTAACTAAAAAAATAAAAATTCAAATCTGAAACTTCCCTGCAAACGAATTGTTTATGCGACCATATTTTGCCCTCTAGGGCCTAGATTTGCCTAAGATCTTGAAAATTTTCCTTGAAAAACATTCAGATCAACACTTGCAAAATAAGAAAAACAAAAATGCCCAGATCCCAACATACAAAAATAAATAAAACCCTAGAAACCGAAGTTATAAAATTTTCAGATCTATACAAGAAATTTACTGACTTATGCAGAAGAGTTGCGGATCTGTAAGATTTGAGGAGTATGAGTCCAACTCCACTCCAAGATCTTAAGATCTAAGGCTCTTAATAGCCAGATCTATCAATTTTTCTACAAAATATTTAAAAGATTTTGTAATTTTATAGAGGTACTAGCCCCAAAACACCTTGTAGAAAATCTTTTTATTTTTAGATAAATACTAGAGCTTATATGAGGTAGGCTCTTAGAAAATATGTGTGGAGAGTTGGCTGCTCCAACCGAGGACTACCTCAAAATGCTCAATGAAAACCTGAGAGACCTCCTGCAAACACTAGATCAACCATCAAACCAAGTAGAGAAATAGAACAACAATGAAATTCTGAAGAAATAGAGATCCCTGCTATTTCGATCAAAATTAAAATGTTACCTTATATCCAACAAATTGAATAAGATCCCTGTGTTCAAATTATTCTAAGAGAGCTATTGATTGATAGTTTTCACGTAATATTAAGTAGGAATTAAAACAATGTTACCATGTTAATTTTAGGTATGTTCTATGCTAGAGCAATTTATTTCAATTTTTACAGTTAGCTCAATATCTTTTCCAAATTAGCAATCACATCAGCATTAAAGTAAACTGCAGATAGAACATAAATATAAATCGTAGAAGACAAGCAAAGACAAGAGGACACAAGATGTGGCGCTAGCCAAGGACAAACCCCAATGTGGGGAAACCCTTGATCAATTCTTCTTATATGTTCTTCAATAGTTTAGCAGAGAGAGAGAGAGAGAGAGAGAGAGAGAGAGTACATTTACAACAGAAGTCAACACTTAGACTTTCTAGATTCATCTCTACATGAGACCAGTTGAAGACATGCTGCTTCAATTGATTCTCCAATGTGACTCCTTCACCTATCATAGTGCTGCATCTCGTCCACATGTTGCACCTCACCGTGCTACACCATACTGCTCTCAATTGCTGGACGTCATGCTACCACTGCTGTCCCATGTACCATACTACTGTCCCATAGTTAGTGACATTGTCATTCCATGCTTGCCATACTGCTGTCCTGTTTGGTTGCTCCATCAAGCTTCATTGCTGTCCCAAGGCTGCACTATATAGCACCATATGTCTTCATCATGCTGCCACCTATCACATCATTATGCTACTGTACATACTTTGCACTGATCTGCCCCAAGCCTATCCACATTGTCTCTTGTTTTGAGGTGATAAGGCCTGCTGCCTATCACAGTATAGCTGTCATCTACAACTCTCTCAAACTATCTTGATTGCAGTCCAAACTATATTGATTTCAGTCCAAACTATCTTGATTTTTGGCTTGGTCACCACAACCATACCCGCAGCTCCTTTATCCTTGAGACAACCTTGTTCAGGATCTCTTTGCACCCTCAAATAGCCCTCATACTAATCTGCTCTTCAACAACAACTTGGCCTTTGATCTAGGCTCTCCATGCTGTCCTGAAGTGACATTACCTTGTTGTCTCTTCTTGCTGTGGCAAGGGCATCCAATCATCATCTTTGGGCTGCGTTTGGCTATGTATAGACTGCGGCTAAGTCTCCTTGTTGCTGCGTCTAAGGGCTGTCCTAAACCCTTCCAAAACAGTGTAGTATGACTGCGTTTAGGTCTTACCTTGTTGCGTATAGATGATCCTCTAAACAACTCCCTTCTTGCTGCGGCTAAGTAGCCTCTGGTGACTGCTGTTAGGGCATTCTTTTAGACAACGAGTTAGGGCAGGCTAGGGCAGCGTATAGGAGCAAGTTAGGGCAGCGTATAGGGCAAGTTTGGGTAGCGTATAGGAGCAGGGATCTCCTCTCTTGGATTGTGGCTTAAACCACCCTCTTTAGGACTGTGGCTAGGGAAGTATTGACCTCTTCATGGCTGCGACTAAGGTTCTTTTGAACATCGTATAGGTCTCTTTCCTTAGGGCTGCGTATGGGTGCCTTTTAGGACAGCGGATAGGGTCTCTTCTAGAGCAACAATTAGATCTTTCCTTGCTGCGTTATGTAGACTTCATTAGGGCAGCGTAGATCTCCATTAGGGCAGCACAGATCTCTTCTCCATGAGGGCAACATTATCCCTTAGGATCTCTCCTCCTACTAAAACCCAAAGACAAGAAGAGAGGAAGAGATCCCAAGTGAGTGTGTAGAAATGACTTTAAGGCCACCTCTATTTATACTAAAACGTTGAGCACAAGTGGGGTTTGTTTGGTTGCTGGTCAACCTTGACGAATTGTCCCATCACACAAATAAATTCATATCTTCATGAATACTTATCGAAATCGGATGATCTTTAGATCAATTTTACACTTTGATGAGAGGGATCCAAGAAAAATATCAGCTGCCATTAATAAGATGACCCAGTTGGAGTTTGGCCCTAGTTGCCAATTTTAACACTCCCTCTCAACTAGGGAGAACTCCATCCGCTGGTCCATATGTCTGATTGTACTATCTTTGCCATCAGTGGCCTACAATGCTCTGCTCTGGTGTGCTGTGCTGAGCTATGCTGTGTTGTGCTGTGCTGAGCTCAACTCTGCTATGTTCTGTTGTGCTGAGCTCTACTCTGCTCTGCTCTGTTGTGCTGAGCTATGCTTTGCTTAACTGAACCATGAAGAAGAAGAATTGAACGAGAATGTCTCATATCATTCTCTACTGACCCGAAGTCAGTTTTATTGATCCCACATCAATATCGCAAGAGAGCGTCTCAAACCACTCATACTGATCCCAGATCAGTTGAAGGTCATCCTAGCATAGGGAGTACAGTGGATACAATGATGCGTCCATCAACAGTACTACTATGGTCCCTAACCCCATTTCTCTGCTCATTGATCAGATGAGAGGTACTTCCCATGAGTCCCAGACTGCATGGGTAGGATGCCTTGATAGGAGAATTAATCATCCTGGCTCATAGGAGAACGAATCATCCGGTCCCAAAGTCACCTCGGGGTATCACAAGGAAGGGTGAGCTATTCACCCTGTACACAGCGCACCATTAGGGGAGGTTGAGTCGCCCTATGTTCGTGTGTTGCTCCAGTAAGTACCCCAAGCCCCCAGAGCTCCTAGAGCTCAATGCATGCAACATGCAGGACCCTTATACGAAGGTCTCTCAATGACTCCAAGTCGTTTGGGAAAGCCACAGATTTGACCTTTCCCCGGGGCTTTGACAAAATATTTGCGACCTGTACATCAGTCTCAATGCGGTGGAGCCTCCTCGTTCATTGACTTACCATATCCCAGATAAGGTAGTATTTGATGTCTATCTGCTAGAGCAATCATCGAATACGAGATTCCTCAATAATTGAATCCCCCCTGGTTGTCACAGAGAATCACAATGGTATCCATCATGTGTACAAACAGTGCACTGAAGAGCTTCCACAACCAGGTAGCTTCATACGAGATCATACTCGTAGCTATGTATTCTATCTCGGCGGTGCTTATAACAACCGACTTTTGCTTTCTGCTCATCCATGATATCGAAGCAGAATCCAAAGAGAACCAACACTGAGAAGTGCTCTAGTGATCCACCACACTGCCTGCCCAGTGAGCATTCGAATAATCATGCAACGTCAAATTTCTGGCAGTGTATCTCAATCCATGAGAGATTGTTCCCAGAAGATATCTCAGAGGATTCTTGGCACCAATCCAGTGAGGCTCAATCAAATATGAGCTCACCATGCAAACTGCAAAACATGTATCCGAATGGAAGTTCACCAAGAACATCAATGCAAATGAGTTTATGAAACTGAAAGGCATTTCCCAAATCTGGTCTGGCATCACCACCATGTAACTTCTGAAAGTTAAGCTCCTAGAGGTAGTCACGGGCTTGCAGTTTACCGTTCCATATCCGGAATCCAACTCCCTCTTACTTCTGCAAATGAGAGGGTCTACACCAGTGTTGCGGGGGAGCGCCCCCCCCCCCTCGCTCCCGCTCCCGATCCGCGCTCCGGGCGGGAGCGACTCGGGAGCGGGTCGGGAGCGGGAGCGATTTCGGGAGCGCGCTCCCTAAAAAAAATTTCGCTCCCTGCCTTTTCGGGAGCGTTTTCGGGAGCGTTTTGCCTTTTTTGCATTTTTTTTTTTTTTGTAGTAATGTTCGAAATGCAATTTTTTTTGAAAGAAACAAATAGTTTTTGAGTGGGGCAACTTAATGATCAAGTCTAGGCCCTAGTATTGATATGCTATTCATGGTAATGTTAAATTCTTAAAGTAAAAGTGACATTTTCTTTAATTTTCATTTTCATCCTTTTACTTAAATTTTTAACATTACCATGAAATGACTCAGGATGTTTGAGAGTGGTTTCGTCCTCATTGGATTTCATATGGAGAAAGTAGAATTTTAGATTTCATTCAAAATCCAGCAGACTTATCAGTTTTTCAGGATTTCAGGATTGGGGGATTGCAATGTTTCCATTGAATTTTGTCATGTATTAGGGTATGGAACTCATATTTAATCAAGAGTACCAATCCCTCTATGTACCTTGATGTTAGTGACATTGGTTGTCGAACTCCTCTATCATGACCCTTCTAAAAATGTACACATCACTCAAACAAAATCTTGACTTGACATGCTATGCTTTTTCTATCTTATGTTAATGCTTAGAGGGTGATATTAATGACAAAGATCCCTATACAGATACAAAGGTAATGACAAAGATACCTCTGGATATTAATGCTTGGAGGGTGATATTAATGACAAAGATCCTGATTTTGCAACAAGACTAAAAAATTAGACATTTCTCGTGGTGGCAAGAGGCCCAAGCATAAGAAATAGATAATAGATTTACTTCTCTTTTCTAGTTTCTAGTAGCTTTTATAACTATTGACTGTTTCATATTTATTATGATATTTTTTTAAACAATATATGACAATTTAAGTTTGAAGTTGGCAATTATAACTCATTAGTAATGAATTATGAATATGATGCTTCATGAAAGTTGAAAGTTATTTCATTTCATTTCATTTTATAACATTTCATTTCATGTTAGATATTATTTGTTGTAATGGTTACACTTAGCTTACAAGTACAACTTTGGTGATCAATGATGATAAATGTTATATATTGAATTTTGAAAGCTTGAAACTTTAAGATTGATGAATCATGAGACTCAATATGTTGTATGTTACTATGTTACTAACTTGCGGACGTGGTTGATGAAGATTATAACTTCTAGATGATTGTTGTTATATGGTTCAATCTATGCCTTTTTATGTTTTTTATATCTAATTCATCATTCTACATGTTTTTGTTGACATATATGTATCAAAAATTAAAAAATATAAAATATATATATTTTTAAAAAATCGCTCCGGGATTCGCTCCCAAACCGGGAGCTTCTGAAAATGGTCGCTCCCGCTCCCGCTTCCGCTCCCGCTCCCAAGTAACATTGGTCTACACCTGTCAGAAATAGGTCGTCCTTGGAAGGTGCTGGTATGAGAGGTCTATCATCCACAACCTTCAAGCAAAGGTTTGGATCGGCTTCACTCCTAGTGAATCTCAGCTTCATCAGACAACTATCAATCCTCTCATACTATGCTCGGGGTGTTTTGCTCTAAGCCACAGAGGGCTTTCTTCCACCTGTATACATGAGATTCCCTATCATGAATCTCAAACTCCTCGGGTTGTTCCAAACCTGTGGACTTGCTACATAAGGGCAATGGTCCCCTTGTAAGATTTTCATTCGGTACATCTCAGACATGTACCTTCATGGTCTTCTTGAATTAAAGCATCCCTGTCACCTTCTAACCCACATTGGGTAGGGCCCCACAATAAGTAGACCTCCGGGGCTATAGATGAGATGTGTCAACTAACATGGTCCCTAATGGACCATCCTGCAACTTGGTACAAATTTCCAATCTTGAACCCATGAGTAAGAGCATCTTTGAAAATTATATTTTCATACACGTACCTTTCCATCATTGAATGCCACCCTGTAACCTTTGATTGTTGGCATTATGATGTATGTGTTGTACTTGATGGCAACCCATTTGTAGTAGAACAACTCACTTGTATGTGGTAACTAGATGAATCTACAGAAGAGATATCAGATGTGACAGACAGATGTGATGCAGGGCAGTTCAAAGGAATTAGTTCAGAAGTAATGTACAATGGCAACTCAGTTCACAGTGCAGCAAGTTAACATTGCCATCAAGTCCAAAGGGGGAGATTGTTGGCATTATGATACAGGTGTTGTCCTTGATGGCAACTCACTCAGATGAAGATCAAAGTACTGCAGGTTAACAGTATTGAATTACAGTTCAGGCTACACAGAATGAAGAAAGAAAGGTATACACAGGTTCACCTTGACCAACCCGCGTATACACGTAGGTTCATTGAACAAAAGGAGCGTATACGTACACACGCACTTTCACAGAAGGAAAAGCGCGTATATCTTGGGAAAACAAGTTTTTGGGTCCAAGGTATTTCTTTGGTCCAAGGTATCTGACCCAAGGTATTTGGTCCATGGTATTGGTCCGAGGTATTTGGTCCAAGGTATTGGTCCTAAGTGGTTTTGGTCCATGGTATTGAGAAAGGCCTAAAACTATATAAGGAGGAGAAGATCATTAGGCCAAGGCAAGCAAGTATTGAATATCTGATGAAGTATGAGATCAAGTATGCAGGTTATGGGTTTGTGATGCTTTGCTTGATCTGAACTAAGGATGCACCTTTATGGCTGATGAAAGTTGATGGATCGGGAGCATGAAGACTTATATGTATTATCATTATGTGGTTTGATCTTGAACATTCTAGATCTGAATACTGACGCATGTTTTTATTATGTAAATGTGATGATCTAGGTATGAATGAAGTTTGAAATAGTTGTGATGCTTTAAGTTAGCATTTCCAGATCTGTACGCAGGTTGGCCTTGGTAAAACAGCGTATACACACTGATTCAGCATACAGAAGTAGCGTATACATCACAGAATGGAATTTGCAGATCTGTACGTTGGTGTCCCTTGGTAAAAGGGCGTATACATGCTGGTTTGGCTTATGGATGTAGCGTATATCTTCTGAAGTATGATCTATAAGGGTTCTGTTTAATGTTGCAGTATTCTGGGTTTTGCATTGTGTTCTGGTGACTGTTTTCTGGTAACAGTATTTTGCATATTCAGATTGGTTGATTGTGATTAGCTTCAGTATTGATGGATGAAATCTAATGAGGATCTGATAATGAATGGACTAGATCTGATCACTAACACATGTTTCATCCTCTATGTGTGATTATGTCTGAAGTCTGGAAGTGCAGCAAGGTGTTTGCAGATATACACGCTGGTTGGCTTCAGGGAAGCTGCGTATACACGCAGGTTGGCTTCTGCCAAATAGCGTATACAATCTGAAGCATGGTTTTAAGATTACAACTGATTCTGAATGATAATGTAACTCAGATCTGTGTACTGGTTAGAGTGATTTATCAAGTGATCTATCTGTTGCAGTTGATTGGTTAAAGTATGATTGATTCAGTTGTGTCAGAGGTTCAAAGGTTGTTCGTGATTGATTGAGTTTGGTTGATTTAGATTGAGTTTCAGTAATGGGTTGATGCAGATATAGTTGATGGATATATTGCAGTGGTGATTGATTTTGAGCTTCAATGTTGTTGATGGGTCCAGTATGAAAATTGGATGAAACGTGGCCTTCAGATTATGATGTTGTGTTCCAGGAGTATCCAGTCTGAAAATTTATGAAACGTGGTCCCTGGAGGAAGAGAGAAGGTCGTAGCCTTCTGTAGGCCGACACCTACGTACTAGTAAATATATCAGCTAGTACAAGATCTAGGGGGTTGTAGCTCCCTTCCAGTAGAAGCTGGAGAACAAGAGAAGGTTGTAGCCTTCTGCAGGTAGATGCCTGCGTACTGGTATGAGTCTGCGCCAGTACAATGTTGTAAACAGTTTTTTTAATATTAAAAGAAGACAGAGACAACAGCAGCAGGTGCTTTTCACCCACATTGGGTTTCCACCTTAAATCATGGTGTTCATGTGTGTTTCTTATGTGTGATGATTTGCTCTGTTTTTACTACACCTGGTTACTGTTTATATGGTTAATGAAGTTCTGATGCATTGATTAAAGATCAACATATGATGAATTCACTGAATCATAAGTTTGCTTGATATATGCTAGTTGCATTAAACACAGTTGCGTGTACACGCGAGTTCCCTTAACTGAAGTAGCGTATATGAATCTGATTATGGAAATGAAAAATGTATTGATTTGCTAATACTGATTCACCCCCCCTCTCAGTATTATTTCCAACAACTTCCATTGCTGAAATGGACACCAAGTTCTTCTTGCGATCAGGTACATAAAAGAGATTCTGTAAATGAATCGAGTTACCCTCATTCAATAGAGGGGTAATGTTTCCTACACCCTTTCCGGGATAGGTGGCATCAACTCCAGGGATAATCTCACAATTGTTCCCATCTCTACCAAATTAGAGAGAGCACCCTTCTATCTGTTGAAGTGCTTTGGAGTACTACAATCAATAAGCCAAATTCCTAAAGAATCTGAAGGAAAGAGCCAATACAAGATAACGCTTCTTTATTTTATCAGAAACAGCATTTGAATCTTCATACCTGGGGTTCCTTGCTTTCTCTGAAGAGTCGGCTGTTTCCTCGATGACCTATATTACCTGTCATTCCTCTAATCATTGAAGATGTCCTTGGAATGATTGTTATTTTCATCAAGTGATGTGTCCCTAGCATTCGGACACTCCTTCACATAATGGCCGAACATATCATCTGCCTTTCCTTCCACCCTTAGATCCAGACTTCCCAATGAAGAGATCTTTTGGTAGGCCATCATAAGCTTCCGCTTTGCCATTCTGATAATGTTCTCTTTTTCGATTTCATCCTTGGTGAATATGAAGAGGGATGAGGAATCCATTGATCCTTTTGTCCTTTCCCAACTGTCTTCAATGATTGCTCTTTCACTCTTGCTTGGGTATTGTCTTCATCTCAGCTCTAATACCATGTTAATTTTAGATATGTTCTATGCTTGAGCAATTTATTTCAATTTTTATAGTTAGCTCAATATTTTTTCCAAATTAGCAATCACATCAACATTAAAGTAAACTGCAGATAGAACATAAATATAAATTGCAGAAGACGAACCAAGACAAGAGGACACAAGATGTGGCGCTAGCCATGGACAAACCCCAATGTGGGGAACCCTTGATCAATTCTTCTTATATGTTCTTCAATAGTTCAGCAGAAAGAGAGAGAGAAAGAGATAATACATTTACAACAGAAGTCAACACTTAGACTTTCTAGATTCATCTCTACATGAGACCAGTTGAAGACATGCTACTTCAATTGATTCTCCAAGGTGACTCCTTCACCTATCATAGTGCTGCATCTCGTCCACATGCTGCACCTCACCGTGCTGCACCATGCTGCTGTCAATTGCTGGACCTCATGCTGCCACTGCTGTCCCATGTACCATACTACTGTCCCACTGTTAGTGACATTGTCATTCCATGCTTGCCATACTGTTGTCCCGTTTGCTTGCTCCATCAAGCTTCATTGTTGTCCCAAGGCTGCACTATACAACACCATATGTCTTCATCATGCTGCCACCTATCACATCATTATGCTACTGTACATACTGTGCACAAATCTGCCCCAAGCCTATCCACGTTGTCTCTTGTTCTGAGGTGATAAGACCTGTTGCCTATCACAGTATAGCTGTCATCTACAACTCTCTCAAACTATCTTGATTGCAGTCCAAACTATCTTGATTTCAGTCCAAACTATCTTGATTTTGGGCTTGGTCACAATAGCCATACCCACAGCTTCTTGATCCTTGAGACAACCCTATTCAGGACCTGTTTGCACCCTCAAATAGCCCTCATACTAATCCGCTCTTCAACAACAACTTGGCCTCTGATCTAGGCTCTCCATGCTCTCCTGAAGTGACTTTACCTTGCTGTCTCTTCTTGCTGCGGCAAGGGGATCTAGTCATCATATTTGGGCTGCGTTTGGCTATGTATAGACTGCGGCTAAGTCTCCTTGTTGCTATGTCTAAGGGTTGTCCTAAAACCTTCCAAAACAATGTAGTATGACTGCGTTTAGGTCTTACCTTATTGCGTATAGATGATCCTCTAAACAACTCCCTTCTTGTTGCAGCTAAGTAGCCTCTGGTGACTGTTGTTAGGGCATTCTTTTAGACAACGAGTTAGGGCAGGTTAGGACAACATATAGGCGCAGGTTAGGGCAGCGTATGGGGTAGGTTTGGGCAGCGTATAGGAGTAGGGATCTCCTCTCTTGGACTGTGCCTTAAACCACCCTTTTTAGGACTGTAGCTAGGGCAGTATTGAACCTCTTCATGGTTGCGGTTAAGGTTCTTTTGAACAACGTATAGGTCTGTTTCCTTAGGGATGCGTATAGGTGCCTTTTAGGACAACAGATAGAGTCTCTTCTAGACCAACAATTAGATCTTTCCTTGCTGCGTTATGTAGACTTCCTTAGGGCAGCGTAGATCTCTTCTCCATCATGGTAGCATTATTCGTTAGGATCTCTCTTCGTACTAAAACCCAAAGACAAGTAGAGAGGAAGAGATCCCAAGTGAGTGTGTAGAAATGACTTGAAGGGCACCTCTATTTATTCTAAAACGTTGAGCACAAGTGGGATTTGTTTGGTTGCTGGCTGACCTTGACGAATTGTCCCATAACACAAATAAATTCATATCTCCATGAATACTTATCGGAATCGGATGATCTTTAGATCAATCATACACCTCTCGATGAGAGGGATCCAAGAAAAATATCAGCTGCCATTAATAAGATAACCCACATGGAGTTTGGCCCTAGTTGCCAATTTTATCATACCACAAATTCATGAAGAGGAACACCACCGCATGTTGAAACCCCAAAGACTTTTTCATTTATTCCAAAATGTATACAAGAGAGCTTGAGAGCTTAGTACACGATTGAAAGATCAGATGAAAAGACAGACTAACACTGACTTCTAATTTATAGGTAAAATTTCCAACGGCTAGTTGGTTTGATCCCCGTCAAATTAATCTCAACCGTTCATAAAGATTTAATTAATATTTAATCATTATCGTCGAAATTATTTAATTTTTGAGGAAAAATCGAAGTTTTCATTTAATTGATTTTTAATTAATTCAAATTAAAAAAATGACTTTGACTTAACCACCAAAGCCCAAGGGTCCAAAATTTCTTGATTTCTTCAATATTCCCTTGGCTGGAGACCTCTAAAAATTAACTTCTTTAAAACTCACGAATTTCACCATTTGAGAATTTAGTTTACCTAGGACACAAAATTAATTAAATTTAGGATTTTAATTAAATTTTGCAAGAAAATTTAATTAATTGACTTATGAGGGGATTAATTATTTTTCCAACCCTCTAATATTTAGCCATGGTGTCTAATTATGAGGGACCATGCACTAAATCAAGATTTTCCATTTTGACATGGAGGGGGAAAACTGGTTCGTTATAGACCTAAAAAAAATACTCATTTCTGCGACACAATATAATTCAGTAGACCAAGTGACTTGTAATAAAATTATCTATCCAATTAGCTAGGATTATTCCCAAATCACTTTTACATAGACTCGATCTAAAACATTAGGACTTGCCTAAGATCTTAGTGACAAAATCCATTCTAACTTTGGGGTAAGAGTGGATGGAAAAACTATGCCGATCATTTGTGTCTAAAGATAAATGAATCAGTGAGACAAAAAACCTCCTAGAATGAAGATTGTCACCAAAACCATAGGTTTACCTAGGCTGCTACATACAAACATGTTAATACTAGGATTATTTACATTATACATTAAAGCCCAAAATGAAACTCGAAATTTTAAATATTTACAAATCAAATGAAAAAAAAAAAACCAAAACAAAAACAAAAAAAAATGATTTATTTAATTTTATGAAACTTAACTCTAAAAAAAACTAACACAAACTATGAAAAGGAAATCAAATAGAAAAAAAGAAGTCAAACACTAAGAAAAAAAACTAACACAAAATATGGAAAGGAAATTGAATTAAGAAAAAGGAGTCGAGGTTGCGTTTTACAAGTTGGAGCGGTGGCAATTAGAGCAAGCTCAATGGAGGAGATAAAGGGAGTATTGATGTAGGTTTGCAGGTTGAGGGAGCTTGGGCAGCAAGGGAGGAAAGTGAATGCAGGGAAAAAAGGGATTACGCAGCAGTGGATGGGAAGAATGCAGGTCGAGGAGAGAACGCGTATGAGGGAGGATGCAAGGATGAAATGAAGCTCGCGGAAGAAGGGAAACGATAGATGAGGGAGCTGGGGGGATCGAAGAAGAATGCAGATGCAGAGAGGGAGGAGCTAGGACGCAAGCAGAGATGAGACTAGGGCTGTAGAGTAGAAAAGGATGAGGAGAAAGGAGGAAGGGTTTCAAAAAGGGTTGAGCAGACAGGGAAAGAAGACAAGAAAAACACAGTAGAGAGCCGAGGGTTTCGAAAAGGAGCAAAGAGAAAAAAACACAAATGAGAACCTTGGCAGGAATGCTGATGAGGGGAGGAAAATTTCAGAAATTCAAAGTAGATAGCTAGAGCCTCCATGCATTGAATAGGGTAAAAATGGTAGACCAAGAACCTTGAAAATTTTCCAGAAAATATCAAACTGATATATTTCTGCCTCAAGGTTTTTTTCTATAAGAAAAAAAATCAGATTTGAAACTTCCAGGCAAAAGAATTGTTTATGAGATCAGATCTTGCCCTCCAGGGCTTAGATTTGCCTCAAATCTTGAAAAATTTCCTTGGAAAACCTTCAGATTAGCACCTGCAAAATAAAAAAAATAAAAATACCCAGATTCGAACATGCAAAAATAAATAAAACCCCAGAAACCCAAGTTATAAAATTTTCTGACCTGTACAAGAAATTTACAGATCTATGCACTATAGTTGCGGATCTGTAAGATTTGAAGAGTATGAGTCCAACTTCGCTCCCAGATTTTAAGATTTAAGGCTCTTAATAGTCAGATCTATCATTTTTTCTACAAAATATTTAATAGATTTTGAAATTTTAGAGAGGTACTAGCCCCCAAAACACCCTATAGAAAAATAATTTAGTGTTAGATAAACCCTGGAGCTTATATGAGGTAGGCTCTTTAGAAAATGTGTTCAGAGTTGGCTGGTCCAACCGAGGACTATCTCCAAGTGCTCAATGAAAACCTGAAAGACCTACAAACACTAGATCAACCATCAAACCAAGTAGAGAAATAGAACAACAATGAAATTATGAAGAAATAGAGATACCTGCTACTTTGATCAAAATTAAAAATGTTACCCTAGATCCAACAAACTGAATAAGATACTTGTATTCAGATTATTTTAAGAGAGCTATTGATTGATACTTTTCACATAATATTAAGCAGGTATTAGAACAATGTTACCATAAATTCATGAAGAGGAACACCACCACATGTTGAAACCCCAAAGAATTTTGTATTTATTCCAAAATGCATACAAGAGAGCTTGAGATCTTAGTACACGATTCAAAGATCGGATGAAAAGACGGATTGACACAGACTTCTAATTTATAAGTAAAATCTCCAACGGCTAGTTGGTTTGATCCCTGCCAAATTAATCTCGGCTGTTCATAAAGATTTAATTAATCTTTAACCATCACGGTCGAAATTATTTAATTTTTGAGGAAAAATCAAAATTTCATTTAATTGATTTTTAATTAATTCAAAATTAATTATTTTGAGTTAATTTCCTAAAAAATTTGACTTTGACATAACCACCAAGGCCTAAGGGTCCAAAATTTCTTGATTTATTCAATTCCTTTGGCTAGGGACCTCCAAAAATTAATGTCTTTAAAACCCACGGATTTCACCATTGGAGAAATTAATTTTACCTAGGACACAAAATTAATTAAATTTCTGGCTTAGTATTTTAATTTAATTTTGCAAGAAAATTTAATTAATCGACTTATGAAGGGATTAATTAATTTTCCAACCCTCTAATACTTATCCATGGTGTCTAATTATGAGGGACCATGCATTAAATCAATATTTTCTAGTTCTGCATAGGGAAAACCTATTCGTTATAGGCCCTAAAAAAACCCATTTCTGCGACACAAAATATAATCTATTAGACCAAGTGACTTTTAATAAAATGATTTAGCCAATTAGCTAGGATTATTTCTAAATCACTTTTACATAGACTCGTTCTAAAACACTAGGACTCACCTAAGATCTTAGCGACAAAATCCATTCTAGCTTTGGGGTAAGAGTGGAGGGAAAAACTCTGCCGATGATTTGTGTCTAGAGACAGATGAATTAGTGAGACAAAAAACTTACTAGAATGGAGATCGTCACCAAAACGATAGGTGATGATGAGATGCCAAAATGAGGTGACCATATGGTGTATTTATGGTGGTCAACGTGGGAGAAGGGACATGTCTTTTCAACAATGAGCCGACTTGAAAAAATTCCTTTTGTAGGTGTGCAAATATTCTGATTTTGAAGGAGAAGGGAGATGCCATCAAGGGTGATCAAAATGTGTCATGAGGCATCAAAGGAGGGGCTTCCAAATGGGTGAATTAGCCCCAAGTTGCACTCTTCAACACGAATTGAACTAAAAGCATGAAGGAGTCTATAAGGGATGTGCTCTTGGAAAGAACGTGAAGAAACCTTTTACTAGCAGTAACATGAGATTCAAGGAAATTTTTGATCTCATACACTCCGATGTTTGTGGACCTATGGAAAAGAAGTCGCTTGGTGGTTATCAATAATATGTAACATTCATTGATGATTGCTCTAGAAAGACTTGGATATACCAACTAAAGTGTAAGGATGAAGTATTTGAGAAATTTTAGGAGTTCAAGGAAGAAGTAGAAAATTTGACAGAAAGGAAGATCAAAACCTAAGATTTGATAGTAGTTGAGAATATACTTAAAGGGAATTGGTAGCTTTTTGCAGAGAAGCAAGAGTTAAGAGGGAGCTGATAGTTCCCTACAATCCTCAATAGAATGGTGTGGCTGAAAGGAAGAATCGATCCATTGAAGAATGTATTAGACCCATGCTACATCCAAGACCTTCCCAAGTTCTTATGGGGAGAAACTTCTATAACAACAATCAATATATATATATATACAAAATCGAATTCCTAATAGAATTTCTAAAGACTTGAACCTAGAAGAAGCATTCACAAGAAAGTAGCCAAGTTTTGATCATCTCTGAATTTTTGGATGTCGTGTATATATTCATATTCCCAAAGACAAAAGAAAGAATTTGGTCCCAACAGGTATAAGAGGCATCTTTGTTTGATATAACACTTCATCAAAAGCATATAGAGTCTACATCAAGTAAGATTGTCGTATTTGTAATGTCCCCAATTAAATTAATTTTGTTCAGAAGAATTTCCACTTTTGCAATTTGGGAATTGGGAATTTTTTGGCATGTAAAACTTAGAAAAAGTGGGTTAAGGGATTCCCCACTTAATTTTTGGAGAAATGGAGGCCACCAACATTAGGGAAAAATAAAATTAAATTGGTAGTGGGGATGTGGGGGCCACCCAAAGGGGGAATTCGAACCCCACAGTAACTTCGACTGTTTCTTAGCGGGACAACGAAAGCTGCACCAAGCTATCTTCTGGAACTGTGTCACCCTTCTACAGCTCTGCGTCAACTAATCAACTCCTAGTCCGCCCCATAGAATCACCTCAGCGCAACCTCTTCAACCCAGCATTAGCCCTGCAACCCTCTGCGTTGCTGCGTCAGCTTTACAACCTTCTGCTGCGTCAATCTTAGCTACCTCTGCGTCAGGCCTTCTTGGCTCTATGCTGGCCTTCTTACCCTCTACGTCACACCTCCTTGGCTCTGCGCTCTCTCCGACACTTTCATTACCTCTCCGCTATGTATTCTCGGCCTCTTGCCGAATTGCCCCTCGGTGCAACAGATCACTTGCTCAATTTCCTAAGCAAACCTCGCCCCAAAAAATCAAACTCACTGATCAACTTGGTGTCTTGTAGTCTCCAACTAACCCTCAAGCCCCCTCTTATACTTTTCCTGTTGATGATTCAAAAGCCGAGATTAAGTCCCTAATCAACGGCTAAGATTAGATCACATGATGGATACCACCGTGATCTTCTGTGTCAACTAAGGGGGGGATTCGATTGTTGAGGAATCCCCTTATTCTATGATTGCTCCAACATATAGACATTAGATACTACCTTATCTGGGATATGGTACATCGATGAGCGAGGAGGCTCCATTGCATTTAGATTGATATACAGGTCGTAGACATTCTGTCGAAGCCCCGAGGAAAGGTCAAATTTGTGACTTTCCCGAACGACTTGGAGTCGTGAGAGACCCTCTTATGAAGGTCCTGCATGATGTATGCATTGAGCTCTGGGAGCTCTAGGGGGCTTCGGGTACTTCTTGGAGCAACAAGCGAACATAGGGCGACTCACCCTCCCCTAATGGTGCGGTGTGTACAGGGTGAATGGTTTAGCCTTCCCCTGTGATATCCCATGGTGACTTATGGACATGATGAGTAGTTCTCCTGTCGAGGCATCCTACCCATGCAGTCTGGGACTCATGGGAAGTACCTCTCATCTGGCCAATGAGTAGGGAAATGGGGTTAGGGACCATAGTAGTACTATCGATGGATGCATTGTTGTATCTACCGTACTCCCTATTCTAGGATGACCTCCATTGATCTGGGATCAATGAAACTGATCTGGGATCAGTATAAGTGGTTTGTGACACTCTCTTTTGATATTGATCTAGGATCAATTGGAGCTAACTTCGGGTCAGTAAGAGTGATATGACTCACTCTCTTGGCACTGATCTGGAATCAGTAAGAGTGATATGACTCACTCTCTTGGAACTAATTTGGGATCAGTAAGAGTGGTATGACACACTCTCTTCATATGGAACTGACTTCAGGTCAATAGAGAATGGTATGAGACATTCTCGATCAATTCTTCTTCTTCATGGTTTAGCAGAGCAGAGCAGAGCAGCAGAGCTCAGCAAAGCAAAGCAGTGGACGACACAACACTGATGGCAAAGATAGTACAGGCGGATAGATGGATCAACAGATGGAGTTCTCCCTAGTTGAGAGGGAGTGTTAAAATTGGCAACTAGGGCCAAACTCCATGTGGGTCATCTTATTTATGGAAACTGATATTTTTCTTGGATCCCTCTCATCGAGAGGTGTAGGATTGATCTAAAGATCATCCGATTCTGATTAGTATTCATGGAGATGTGAATTTGTTTGTGTTATAAGACAATTCGTTAAGGTCGGCCAACAACTAATCAACACCCACATGTGCTCAACGTTTTAGTATAAAAAGAGATGACTTGAGAGTCATTTCATACACACTTCTCTCTTGATTCCTCTCCACTCTCTTTGGGTTTTAGTGGAAGAGAAATCAAGGAGTGGAAGTGCTAGACTTTAGGGGAAAGGAGGCTGCCCTAGCCGCAACAAAGAAGACAAGCCAGCGAGGAAAAAGTTTAACGCAGCTATGGAGGAGGCCTTAATAAGCCCTAGCCGCAGTCCTAAAGTAGCCCTAATGCTGTCGTAAATCTGCCCTAATTGCAGGTCTGCCCAGCCCTAACTGCAGGTTTGTTCAAGCCCTAGACATAGGTCGATTGAGGTGTCTTGGGTGCAAGAAAGGGCAGCGTATGACAATAAGAGGCCAAGGCAACGAGGGAGTTAAGGTCTGGTTCAAGGCTAATCGAGCTGTTGTTAGAGGGCCGAGGAGCTGAGCTTGGAGGCCAAGTTGAAGAAGGGTGATCACAGGTCTGTTTGGGGCAGCGAAAAGGTAAGGGAATCTTGTTTTGAGTGGGCTGTAGGTGACAGCGTGGGACTGTGGTAGGCCGTAGTCCTAACCACCTCAAAACAGGGACAGCGTGGAGAGGTTGAGGGCTCAAACATGCCCAAAACGACAATGTGCTAGGGGAGGTGTCTCATGAAGGTGTGCCGTAGCCTTTGAGGGCTGTTTGTGGATTGTTAGAGGAGTTTATGGCTGCCCTAGTGCCCTAACCAGAATAGCCACGAACAACAGTATCCTAACATATTTAGAGCAACATTTGTATGGTGTGTTGGCAGCTAGATACATGGGACAGCAAGGTCACTTAGTGGAGAAAGAAATAGGACAACAATCAATGACATGGTGCAACAAGGCTACAATGGGACAAGAACAATAGCATAGTGTTGCAAACTCATTAGGACAGTAGCAAGGTACAACATGCCAAATGGGACAGCTAGGCAATGGTGCTTGTTGGAGCATAGCATATGGGACAACAGTCTGCCAAACATGGAATGGCAATGTCACTAATAGTGGGACAACAATATGCCACATGGGACAGCAATGGTTAGCATGATGCAGCTATGGCACATGGGATAGCTTTGGCAGCATGGTGCAACAATGACACATGGGACAATAGTGGCAGCATAAGGTGCAACAATATGATGTGTGCAACATGGTTATGAGGTCCAACATAGTGGCAGCGTAAGGTGCAACAATATGATGTGTGCAACATGGTTATGAGGTCCAACATAGTGATGATGGGTGCATCATGGTGCAGCACGGTAAGGTGCAACATGGTGCAGCACGGTAAGGTGCAACATGGTGCAACACAGTGAGGTGCAACACAATGATGAGGAGCAACACAATGATAGGTGCAGCATGGTGATGGAGTCACCTAGGAGAATCAGTTGAAGCAGCTTGTCTTCAACTGAGTTCATCTATCTCATGTATCATCTACTTAGAGATGATCTATGTTCTTACTTAGATAAGTCAAAGTGTGGACTTTTGTTTTGTATGTACTATCTCTCTCTCTCTCTCTTTGCTGAACTATTGAAGAACATATAAGAAGAATTGATCAAGGGTTTCCCACATTGGGGTTTGTCCTTGGCTAGCACCACATCTTGTGTCCTCTTGTCTTGGCTTGTCTTCTGCGATCTATGTTTATGTTCTATCTGCAATTTACTTTAATGTTGATGTGATTGCTAATCTGGAAAAGATATTGAGTTAATTGTGGAAATTGAAATAAATTGCTCTAAGCATAGAACATACCTAAAATTAACACCGATTGATGCATTGGTGGAGACAGTTGAGCACACTCCCATAGGACCATCCATTGATGAGGTCCCGGTAGGCATAGAGGTACTTAGAGCCGTGACAGAGTTCCCAAACGACAGCGACCTACAACAACATGGACAACACCTTGAGGAGCATGAGCTAGATGAGGATGTTATACTTGAGGAGCTACCTGTGGTGGGGCAGCTCGAGACTCTTGTTGAGCCCATGATGGAGGAGGATGGACAGTCATCTTTTGGGTTTGCCATCGACGGGGAGCAGATAGATGTGCAGGACGCCAATAAAGCGACAATACTTCTAGGTAGTAGCTCTCTTTGGGCTTACGTAGATGGGGCGTGCAGTATTGTTACGTTACCTCTGCGCGTAGGAGGGAGAGTCACTGAGTTACCAAGATAGATTGTATATGTTGACTGGGCTAGTGAGACGAGGCGACATGAGTTGCATAGGGTGCAACACTCTAATGATGGACTTGCTAGGTACTTGGGGGCTCTTGCATTTGAACCCTCTCATGGGGTTGGGTGGCGAGAGGTATTGAAAATTGGCTAGGTTTTTGGATACATCCATGGTTGAGAGCATAGTTCAATAGGGGTTGTGGTTTGCTAGAGGGGCTCGAGGAATGGATCATTGTTGGGATCTAGGTGGGACTCCCCACCACTCCATGGATTGGGTCAATCATGGTATTAGTAGGATGGTGGATCCAGTGATTGGACTTACCCCCATTTTCATATTCCCACCAGAGTTCTGGACAACACCAGTGACAGGTCGAGATCAAAGAGGAGTAGACATACTCCATGAGTTGTCTTGGCATGTTGGCTGTGTGTGGGGGCATTGGATGATCAGTGTACCTTGGCAGGAGGTTGTCAGAGGAGGTGGCATCAATAGGCCACTAGATAGAACCTTGCATGGAGAGGAGGATTTCCCATGGATATATGGGGCACAGGTGTCACCAAGGGGCAACACCCTAGTGATAACCCCATAGGTACATAGGGAGATTCACCTGTCAGATCTCTCTGGGAGGATCAAGATGGGAGGTCCACTCATCCAAAGTTATGGAGAGAGGAGAGTGGATACTGTGGTACTGACGAGATGTGTATGCATACTTATTGACTCAGTTTTAGACCATGGCATCCAGGGATGTATACGGGCATGTAGCAGTGTGCGACGATATGCAAAGGTGCACGATGGTGTGTAGTGGTGTGCAAGGTCACACCGGGGTTTAGGAGGAGCGGTTCACATCGTAGTGCATTTCCTCATAGTGTAACAGACGCATCGATACAGGAGGAATGCTAGTTGATTCGAGACGATGTGACAACTTGTAACAGGGTCCAGCGGTGCACAAAGATGTGCAATGGGTTGCAGTTGTATGCCAGGGGGATGAGGACCCATGGTTATATGCAACAACGTGCAGGGCTGCAATGCGGACCGGGGGAGTGTTGCTAGTAGGGAGGCTACTTGACGAGAGTATGAGGCATGCCTTTGTGGGGGACATACCCAGGTTTGGAGAGTGGTTCGCTCATGGAGTTGGTAATTAGTGTCCACATGGTTCTCGACCATAATCGCCAGAGCCCAGGGATCGCTCACTCATTGGCATTGTAGGTAGTTGAGGAGAGATTTGGTGTGTTCGATCGAGGCCTACATTGTGGATAATAGGACTTGGGAGACTTGCTTGAGATGACTTTATGGGATTTAGTGCATCAGAGGCACGATAGGGATTCCCCGGTGGAGGAGTGGGGTTGGTACTCAAGTCGGTAGCCACAGACTAGGAGATGAGGTGATCTTCTGCAAGGGTGGTATACAATTTATCTTTGGGCCCACACTTGGGGAGTTGATCATGGGCGAGACATGTGCCTCTACTTCACTAGGGCTTGTTGGGATCTTGCATGAGTAGGGGATACCTTGTGCAGTTGAGGCAATTTTCCAGTGGGTATCCGAACTTCAGACATTGTATTGGCACATTACGGAGGGTGTAGATGGCAAACTCAGTGGTGATGGTTGGCAGGAGCAGGATGGATCCACATACACTCAATCGATTGCAAGTATCAAATACCCATTTATTGGTTGCATTCAAGGGGTAGCTATTTGGCACATGTGGTTTCTAGTTGTCATCAGTACTATGCAGTGGCAGGTACATGACAATTTATCATGCATCAGATTAGTTCATGATATATGGAGCCTATATATTGGTTTCATGCAGGGACTAGAGACGAGGCATAGATGGATTCCAACAGTTGTCAAAGCTATCCTGCCGCAGGTCTGGCTATGGGATCCAAGGGTTCAGTTGGTTGATAGATCACTCTGTCTTGTGATGAGCAAAGTCATGGCAGAGAGTGATCTAGTTCACTCTTGGGTTGACACGTGGGGTTCGTGGATGCCTTCATCGTATGGTGAGGCAAACTTTCCCTGTTGGTGCACACGTTCGGGGTTAGCTTTGGATGAGTAGACTTTGGCATCATGGAGATGCTTGGGCATAATGTATTGGGTCTTTATTAGTCTTTCACCATCGGGTTCCAGAAGAGGAGGATATGGCATGCAGATGATGGGCAGTCAGTTGTAATCAAAGTAGTGCAACGTTGGCATCATGGCATCTTTTTGAGATTAGCATGGGACCTTGATATCGAGGGATTCATTTATGATAGGATGGTGCACAGATTCAGGGTGACATAGTGGTACATTTGGGACTCCGGTATTGTGTGTAGTGATTGTTTGGGTTAGCTGATCGAGAGGGTGCTTGTTTAGGCATTGCTTGAGGACAAGAAATTTTTAGTGGGGGGGGGGATTGTAATGTCCCCAATTAAATTAATTTTGTTAAGAAGAATTTACAGTTTTGCAATTTAGCGTTGGGAATGTTTTGGCATGTAAAACTTAGGAAAAGTGGGTTGATGGAATCCCCACATAATTTTTGGAGAAATGGAGGCCACCAACATTAGAGAAAAAGAAAATTGAATTGATAGTGGGGATGTGGGGGCCACTCAAAGGGGGAATTCGAACCCCTTTGGAAAATCGAGCTAGGGAGAAGAAGGGAGAGAAGGAGGTTGAATTGGTGGAGCCCATAAGGAGAGAGAGGGGGCAACAAAGATAAATAGAAAGAAGAGGCACCATTTTGGGTTTTTTTTGACAAATTGAATTTCTGATTTAGAGTACTCTTGAGCTGCTTAGCCAAGACTACCAGTGCTGCTTAGCACAAGGAGATTTCCAGGCAAAGATCTTAGTTCTCTCTTCAGTGGATTTAGAGTGCCACCCTAGGAGAGAATTTCAGAGCTTATTGGAGAGGAGATTGCAAGAGTTTGTGGGTCATTTCCAACCATAATTCAGTCAGTTCGAACCTCCAAGAGGATGCAAAGCTAGAGCTTGTTTTGCTTGGTTGTGGGGTCTACAAGGGGAATTTTAGTGGGAGAAATTAGGAGTAAATTCCTTGATTTTGTACCGGACTTAGTGGGGAGTTTCAGGGCTAGAGATTGCTGATCCAGTGAGAACCAATTTCGACATTTCTAGGGTCTGCGCAGTGTTTTCTTGGGTAGAAATTCGTGGGGTTTGCTTGCTGGGTGGTGCAAGGATTGAGGAGTAATTCACTTTCATCTTCTGGAAGAGTTTTGTAGGAAGACTTACAGCCTTATGGGAGGAGTTGAGACCAAAACTGTAGCAGTGGCTTGAAGGTGATGCAGAACTAGCGAATGAGGGCGTAGCACAAAGTTGGGTAATTCCGGGAGGTCAGAATCAACCCAAAACATTTCTGGGTTTTGCTAGCATCAAGGAGCCTGCTCCTAATTTTGCAGAATTTTTGGAGGAGTTTCGGTGCACCAAACACCATAAATTTTCTGTAGTTGTTTGGCAGCTAGTTGGGAGGAGTGAGCTTAAATTTTGGGTCCTAGGTGGTTGGTAAAATTTGCCCAAACCTTTTTGGGTTTTATGTGGGGAGACTCCAGCTAAAATTGCAGATTTTTTGGGCACTTTTGAGGGGTGTGATATAGGGTTGTTTCCATGTTCAACAATAGTTTACACTAGACAGGGGACAATTTCTTCTGGGAGCTTTTCCGGCACTTGGAGCCATTGATTTGACACCTGGCTTTGGCCTTGCTTGTTGTAGCAAGCCCAAGTTTCTCTTATCACAATTATTGTACTCATAATTTATTATATTAATACAATGGCTCAGAGTTTTTGCCCACATTTCAGTGTTTATTTGTGTATGGTTGTGCATGCTTGAATTTTATAGCTGTAGCTAGTTCTTTGCTTCTGTTATCTACTGTATTTTTCCATTTGGAACATTACAATATTGAAGTAAGCAGAAATGTCAGTTTTGACGAAAATATTGCATATAAGAAGTCCAAGGACATTCCTATTGATTCTGATGAGGAAGAAGAACATATCTTTGCATATGAAGAAGTTTCAAGGCTCCAGAACCTACAATTAATCATGAAGAAATTGAAGGACAAAGTGAACTCATGCAACAAGTCGTGATCCCAAAAATTCAAAAAAGGCCAACTTGGTTAAGGTCAACTCTACAGGAAGCTGAAGGACATGCAACAACTAATGGAACATTAAGAGAAAGCAAGAAGCCTAAGAGATATTCAAGTTGTGCAACTTACATGACTAAACTTATTGAAGCGGAACCTACCACTTATGAGAAGGCAACCGAACATGAAGAATGGAAGAATGCAATGCAAGAAGAATACCAGTCAATAATGAAGAATGATGTTTGGGAAATTGTTTCCAGACCTAAAGGCAATTCAATTGTGACTTCCAAATGGGTGTACAAGATCAAGCATGCAGTTTTTGGAAGTATTTGCAAATATAAAGGAAGGTTGTGTGGCAAAAGGATTCTCTCAACAAGAGGGAATTGATTATGAAGAAACTTTTGCTCCAACAGCTAGATGTACGACCATTAGATCACTCATTTCTATTGTTGGTACTATGGGATGGAACATCCATCAAATGGACGTAAAAATAACCTTTCTCAATGGGACAATTGATGAAGAAGTTTACATAGAGAAGCCCTAGGGATTCGAAGTTCATGATAAGGAAACACATGTTTGTAGGTTAAAGAAGGCTCTATATCGCTTCAAGCAAGCACTAGAGCATGGTGTGCTAGGATGGATGCATATCTACTAAGATTTGGTTTTCTCAAAAGTTCTGTAGATCCTAATCTCTACATCAAGCTGGTTAAGAATGAACCTGTGATCATATTACTATATGTGGATGACCTACTAATAATTGGTGTGGAGCGTTGTATTCGAGAATGCAAAAAGTAACTTGCAACTGAATTTGATTTTAAGGACCCTGGACTAATGCATTACTACTTGGGACTGAAAGTATGGCAGATGGTGGTATCTATCTTGGTTAAGGGAAATATGTGATCAAGATATTGCAAAGGTTTGGTATGATGGACAGTAAACCGATGAGAATTCTAGTGATCACTAATTTGAAGAAAGGAATTTAGATTTGAGCCTTGTTGATCCCACATCCTACCGACAATTGATTGGCTCGATGATGTACCTCGTGAATACCCAACCAGACATATGTTTTGTAGTAAACATTCTTAGTCAATTCCAGATGGAGCCCAGGCATGATCATTGGATAACAACTAAACATATTTTGAGATATATTTGTGGGACTATACATCACTGTTTGAGACATGTTTGTAATGAGATGCAGTTATTGGGCTAAACATATTCAGATTGGAGAGACAGTGATGCAGATGGAAAGCGCACTACTAGTGGATGTTTTAGTTTGGGATCTTCCATGATCTCATGGATGAGCAGGGCACAAGACTTAGTTGCATTGAGTAGTGTCGAAGCCGAATATATAACAGCCAGTGAAGTTGGTAGAGAAGTTGTTTGGCTCGAAAAGTTGCTTTCAGATTTCTTTGAAGGACCTTTGGACCCTATCATTATACATTGTGACAACCAGAGTTGCATAAGGTTGACAGAGGACTTAGTTTTTCGTGCTAGGACAAAGCATATCAATAATAAGTACCACGATATTAGAAGTTTGGTACAAGATGGGGTCATGAAGCTACAATACATCTCCACAGATAAACAGGTAGCTGACATATTGATGAAGTCTCTTCCAAATGAGAAGCTTGAATATTTGAGAGACAAGCTTGGACTTGTGATATTTCCTCCTTGTTTGAGAGGGAGTGATGAGGGACATCGTATTCTCCATGTGTCATGCACTAGGCCAGGACTAACAGCCATAAGTCTAGTGAAGGCACTGGTAAGGAGAATGGAGGGTTGGATAAGCATCTAGGACCAATACTTCTTGAAGAATGGAATCCAAGATAAAAGTAGTCTTGAGGACCGATACTCTTTGAGGATGGGGTAGGGCATCCAATATTAGTCTTGAGGGCCGATATTCTTTGAGAATTAGGAATCCAAGATAAGATTAGTCCTATAAGGACATACTTGGTGAACATCTGGATGGGGTATGTGCCTTGAGAGGCAGTGGTGGTGGTGTCCAAATGTATGCCTCCTAGCATTGTGCTCTAATCTAGTGGAGAGTTAGAGCTTGTTAGTCAAGGCCTTGCTATTTTGTAATTGACAATGTTGGTTATGATGATGATGCTTGATGATGCTTATCAATCCAAACTCTTCTTATGAGAATATTTCAATTTGAGTATCCTTGTATCCCGTTGTGTAATTATGAATACCTCCCTAGTTAAGAGGGAGTGTTGAAAATGTAACTAGGTTCGGTCTTCATAATTATCTTTGTACTTGTATCAATATGTATTCCTTGAAAAAGAAAAAAGAAAGAAAATATATTTTATTATTATTATTTTCTAGTCAAAACATGTTCTTCATGCTTCTAGGATTTATTAAGTCAAGAACAAAATTTGTCACGTGTCAAAGTCTCATTTGGACAATTTGTAACAAAAAAAATATATTTTGAGTCAAAAAGAGTGTAATGTCCCTTCCTAAATTAATTTGTCTCAAATTTATTTCGACAATTTTGGCATTTTTGGTGACCATGGGACCCATGAATTTTTGGGAGAAAGACTTGGGAGAAAAGGGAGGCCGAAATATCTCGCTAGTGGAGCGCAGGGGTCACACGCATAGAGGAAAACACACTTGCCCAGGAAGGAATTCAAATAGCCAAGAAAAGGAGGTCAAATAGATTGTTGGAGGGGCCCACGTGGGAAAAAGGAACTCACAAATTATAAATAGGAGAAGCTCAGCCTCATTTTGGGTCTTTTGCCAATTGAACTTACTCTTGTTGCTCTAGCTGCTTAGCCATGTCACTTTGCTGTTCAACAACGAGTTTTCCAAGCGGAGAGATCACCCTTTCTTCAGGGGACTTCAAGAGCCACCCTAGGGAGGTCAATTTGTACCAATTTGGAGAGGCGTTTGGAGGGATTCAGAGCTAGACACTGAGCCACTCACTCAACTAGTGCGTATTCCAGGAGGACGCAGAAGGGGATACGCTTGGGTCATTTCAGTTTTCTTCCGGGTAGCAATTTCCAGGAGAAATTCGGCATAGGAGCTTTAGGGAGAGATCAACCTATTGGAGGAATTTTGGAGTAGGAGATTGCTGATTGAAAGCAACACGATTTGGTGCATCTAGGTCCAACGCAGAAGTTGCTCACTGGGCACACGTGGGAGTTTTTGGGATGCGTTTTGGAGCCGGGTTTTGCCAGGAGAAATAAGGAGAATTTTGGGGTAGTGTGAATCAACGTTTTGGGAGTGATTGGAGGACTTTTTTGGGGTTTTGTAGGCAGACAACATTTCCCAGCTATTGGAGGAGGACGTGGTATTTGGGGCCGAATTTCGAGGGTCAGAACTAGATCAAACCCTTTCTGGGTTTGGGTGGGTTATTTGTGAGGAGATTTGGGCTAATTTTATAGAATTTTCTGAGCACTAGAAGTGGGGTTTTCAGCAACGGCTTTCCAACAGACAGTGCCGTTTTCTAGGGCAGCGCAAGGCATCATTGGAACAACATATTCTATCATATGGGATTTCTATTTTATCACCTGGGTCTTGCCAAGCTTGCCATTGAGGCAAGCCCAGGTGCACTCCTTCCACACTATTATACTATTGCTCCAATTACTTAATAAAATGGTTCAACTAGTTGTCATTTCTAGAGTTTACATGGGTGTTCACTGAATGTTTTGAAATTTTGTGTTGCATGTGTTGTTTTGCTTTGCATATCATTGTTTTTCCTAATTAGGAACATTACAGTGGTATCAGAGCTCCGATCTTGGCTCAGCTGTGGGGGTACTTTCCTATGAACGAGGAGTATAGGCAGAACGTGACTTACCAGAGATAGAGGTACCGAGCAGGGAAATGGAGTTGGAGATTACACCTGATATGGAGGCATGTGGGCAGGTAGTAGTAGTAGCAAATATGGGGGAGCCAAAGCATAAGGAGGAAGTAGCATTTGATAGCCTCTTGAAGGCCCTAAATGATTTAGCTAAGGAGCAGAAGGAGATGTTGGAGGAGATCAAACAACAGAATAGGGACAAGAGCATTCATCATGAGTTCCTATTTGGAGAGACTTTAGGGGCGTCACAACAGTACGACCACCCTTCACCAGTGACTCACCAACCAACTTTCAATCGGCAAACTTGAACCACGCTACCTACTTTTCTACCATCAACACCTAGTGAGCAAGGAGGGCCGGATGACCAGATGCCCATGGGAGATTTCTTCAGGGAGTGGCAATCCATGGGGGGAGATTTCAAAGCAACCTTGTCATTTAGAAATTATTGCCAGTTCAAACAGAATGAGAAGGGTAGGTACAAGTGGGGACCAAGCACACAGAGCTCAAAGTTGCAATGTATTATTGGGAGGATGTCCTTCCCCACATATGATGGCTCTACCAAGTGCACAACTCGAGCTTGGGTGGAGAAGTAGGATACTTATGGGAAGCACACAATTGGTGGTTTATTGGCTTGTCCACACTAGGGCATGCTTGCGTGACCTCTTATGAGGACTCCACACGGAGAGTGGTAGAGCGTTTTGATAGGAGTGACATGGAGGCTCACTTCAGGGAGTTGACCCAACTCAGACAGACTGGCCACCCCGAGCATTACATATTAGAGTTTTTGAGGGTTTTAGTTATGGTGCCAGACTTGTTCGATGCCAGGAGAGTATACATTTATAGAGGGTTACAACAGCCTTTGCGGGGACTGGTGAAATCTCACAGACCCTCTACCTTGTAGGAGGCTGTGACTTGTGCCAGGGATTTGCAAGGGGAAATCCTCAAGACTAGAGCACCCATTCCATCATGAACTCCCTACCCAGGCCCCCACCATAGCGACTAGCCAAAGGGTGTGGGCAGTTAGATGAGGAGACCAGGAGAGACCTACAGAGGAGGAAACTATGTTTTACTTGTCGGGAGCCATGGGCACCTCGCCACCGATGCGCAGCGGGCAAGGCCCAGTACATCAAGGTCTTCGCAGATAGTGACCAGGAGGACGATGTGGAGTTGGAGTTTGGAGGGGGAGACAACGAGGGTCAAGCATAGAGGGGACCACCACCACCACCACCACCTAGGGGAGCACCTTTCACACCACTAGGGGAGTCCTCACTTCGTTGCGTGGAATTCCCAAATTTTTGACCTTGAGGATCCGAAGCACAATGCAGGGACAATGTGTCTCACTTCTGGTAGACATTGGGTAAACCCATAATTTCATTAATGTCTGGATGGTTCAGAGACAGGATATCACTACAGAGGAGTTTGAGGGGTTCTCTTAGTTCTGGTACCAGGGGACAGGACTAGGCAGTGCACCCGATATGTCTCTGCTTTGATAGTGACTATGGGGAACTACTCGATGATAGATCATTTCTTTGTTGTGGATGTGCTAGACACCAATGTGGTGATGGGTGTCCAGTGGCTTTACTCCCTTGGCCGGGTAACGACTGATTGGAGGAAATTGGAGATGGAGTTCATCGGGCTGGATGGCAAGGTGGTGGTTCTTCGGGGCATGCATTCATACCCTCCACAGACAGTTTCAACATATAGGATGGATGCTGACTTGAGGCATGGGGACATATCATAGGCAGTGGTGCTAAGGATTTCAGAGGTTGGGGGATAGCGCAAGCCACCACACCTAGACATACATGCCATCTTGGATAGGTTCTCGATAGTGTTTGGGGAGATACCACCAGGGTAGCCACCTAACAGGGGATTTGAGCACACGATTGAGTTGGAACTTGGGTGCAAGCAGTTATCACCACTCCTTATAGGCATCCCAAGGCCTACAAGGACGAGATTGAGCGTGCCATTGAGGAGTTGTTGGCGTTGGGGCACATTAGGCTGAGTTCTAGTCCCTTCGCTTCATCAGTTGTTCTGGTGAAGAAGAAGGATGGGACTTTGCACTTGTGCATTGATTATAGGGTGCTCAACAAGAAGACTTTGAGCACTGCTACCCCATCTTGCGCACTGATGAGTTGATGGATGAGCTTAGAGGAGCCAAGTACTTCTCTAAGATAGATTTGCGCTCGGGGTACTGCCAGATGAGGGTGAAGGATTAGGACATCCCCAAGATGACTTTTAGTTGCCACTATGGGCATTTTGAGTTTTTGGTCATGCCCTTTGGGTTGATCAACACACTTGCCAATTTTCAATCGTGCATGAATCATGTATTTCGTGCGCCGTTGTGGAAGTCTGTAATGTTGTTCTTCGATGATATTTTGATTTACAGCCAGACGTGTAAGGAGAATTTGCAACACTTGGAGATGGTATTGCGCATCTTAGAGGAGCAATAGTTTTACGCCAAGTTGTCCAAGTGTGAGTTTGGATTGACAGAGATGCTCTACTTGGCACACATCATTGGCGCAAATGGAGTGAGAGTGCATGAGGAAAGGATCAGGGCCATCCGTGATTGGCCAGAGCCCTGGAATGTGACCGAGTTGAGGGGATTTATAGGCATATGCACCTACTATAGGAATTTCGTAAAGGGCTGCTCACAGTTGGCTGCTCTCCTCATAGATCTGACAAAGAAGGGGGCTTTTGCATGGACGGACAGAGCACAGTCGACATTTGATCGCTCAAGGAGGTGATGAGTAGTTGCCCAGTTTTGGCATTCCTGGATTTCACTCAATTGTTCACCTTGGAGTGCGATGCATTAGGTGAGGGGGTGGCGCAGTATTATCTCAGGATGGACACCCCATCGCTTTTGAGAGCCAGAAGCTCCTTCCGCACGAGAGGTCATATTCTATTTACGATAAGGAGGTGTTGGCCATCATGCATACATTGGCCAAATTCTGGCAATATTTGGTGGGAAACAAATTTCGGGTGAAGAATGATCACAATAGTCTTCGTTCTTTTATGGGGCAGCGGGGCCTCAGTGATAGGCAACAGAGGTGGGTCAGCAAGGTGCAGGCTTATGACTTTGATATTGAATATGTCAAGGTCAAGCCAATGTGGTAGCAGATGCATTATCCAGGAGCCTCGCGACACTTTCACTAATGAGCATTTTCCATGATTGGAAGGCACAGTTGTTGGTGGAGTATCCAAGGATAGGTGGGCATGTGAGATTCTGGAGGGAATTCACACTAAAGAGTGTTATAGGGTAATGGATGACGTCATATACTACAAGGGGCGCATATTTTTCGTGTCGGGTTCACAGTTGAAGGAGAGGATTCTCCATGCAACTCATGACTCTCCACTATTAGGGCACTAGGCGTTCCGGAAGACATATATGACGATTAGAGAGTGATTCACATAGAAAGTGTTATTCACGAAATCCCTTCAGCAAATATTAAAATAAATTCTACTGCAGTTATCACACAATTGCCCAGAGAAAAATACATGCACAAGAACAGATCATGCCAACATGGTTGTTTTTGGACAATTGTCCCCGGAAAAACCCAATGCGGGAAAACTGGTGCAACAAATGAGGGCTTTATTAATCTTTAACAGCAATTGCTTTTACAAGGAATGATTTTATAGAGAAACTGAAAGAAAACACTTGAGACTTTCCCTTTGAGACTTTCTGACACTTTGGAGACCCTGCTCCCACTCCTGCGTCACTTCTGCGTCACTCTGCGTGGCTCTGAGTGGCTCTGCGTCCCTCTGCGTCAGCCTGCGTCTCTCCTTTGGACAACGTCTCTCTCTGCGTTGTCTCCCACTGTCCCCGTATCACCTCCTGCTCAGTCACTACTTGCTGCTGATGCCCTCCTCTTCCTCCACCCTGCAACTCTCCCTCTGAAATCAATCTCCTTTACTTGAGAATCGATTTTCCTAGAGATACTGAGTATCTGCCGGTGTTTCTCCAAATGATCCTTAAGTCCTCTCTTATACTTTTCCTGTTGATGAATCAACGACCGCGATTAAGTCTCTAATCAACAGCTAAGATTAAAACAGACTTGATTTTTGTCTCTTAAAAGCTTCTCACCCTTATCTTTATTAATACCCATTAA
Organism: Pinus tabuliformis; assembly: GCA_031772625.1. Taxonomy (NCBI): domain Eukaryota; kingdom Viridiplantae; phylum Streptophyta; class Pinopsida; order Pinales; family Pinaceae; genus Pinus; species Pinus tabuliformis. The sequence continues at coordinate 1,106,807,837 of CM062817.1, read as the reverse complement.
TATTTTTATTTTCCTAAGTTTAGACTTAGGAACCCGTTAAAAATATTAATTATTTTAATAACTCCTCATGAGGGTGGACTTTCTGAAAACGATTTCTGGGTCGTGGAGATCTCATGCGCCTTAGCCTCTCCTCCAAATTTCAAGGGTAGAGCACATCCGATGCTACCAAAAATGAGCACTCCCTCTTACCGAGGAATGTGCTCTAGCAATGCTTCACTATAGAAACATCACACTGATTGACCGCATCGTTACCCGTGCTGATGCTTGGCGTGCTGCCTCACATCCCTGCACTACTGCTTCCTGTACTGCTGCCCACGGCGCTACCATTGCCACTGCTGCATCTGTACTGCAGCTCCCTTTCAACATGCTGCCCATAGCACTGCCACTGTTGCACTGCAACTCCTGACACTTATCCATTTGTGCTACTGAAATGGATTATTTACCATCCCCATCTTCTCCCTGAAATAAACAAACTTTGTTCTTCCTAGAGCCTTGGTGAGGATGTCTGCCACCTGTTCTCCTGTAGGATTGTACCTCAACTGTACTACTCGTTGGACATAGTCTCTGACAAAGTGACACCTGATATCAATGTGCTTCGACTAATCATGAAATACTGGATTCTCAGAGAGCTTGATGCAACTCTGATTATCACACATGATCCTGGTCACTTCTATCCTTTTCCTGAATAGATTAACTAGCAATGTCCTAAGCCATATGGATTCGCACGAAGCTATGCTAGCTGCCATATATTCTGCTTCAGCTGAGCTCAAAGCCACGGATTTCTGTTTCCTACTCCACCAGGGGGTCATTCCCGATCCATTGTTGAAATAGTACCCAGTTGTACTTTTCCGATCTACTGAACTTCCAAGCCAATCTACGTTAGTGAACCCACTCAACCTGATGTCATTGCTTGTGGTGTACATTAGTCCATGCTTGACCGTTCCTTGTATATACCTGAGAACATGTTTGGATGCTGCCCAGTGCGCCCTCTTAGGTTCCACCATGAACTGATTGAGGGTGTTGACAGCGTAACAAATGTCTGGCCTAGTATTGACCAGATATATCGGGGAGCCTATAAGTTACTTGTACAAGGTGGGATCAACGTCTTTATCTTCTAATGCATCAATCTTCTTCCAGTTGGTGATCATTTGAGTAGCCATAGGTCTACAATCTTGCATCCTAAATCTCTTCAAGATCTTTGTAGAATATCTCCCTTGTCCAAGGAAGATCTCATCCTTCTGCTGCCAAACTTCCAACCCCAGGAAATAATGCATCTGTTCCAAATCCTTCATGTCGAATTTTGTGGCTAGGTTCTTCTTGCAATCTTTGATGAGCCTGGATGATCCTGTCAGGAAGAGATCATCCACATATAACACTAGGATTAGAGGCTCATTCTCTATGACAAGATAGTAGAGATTAGGGTCTGTGTCACTCTTGACGAACCCCATCTTCTCAAGTTGCCATCAATTCGATCGTACCATGCTTTAGGCCACTGTTTAAGCCCATACAAGACTTTCTTTAATCTGCATACATGAGATTTCTTGTCATGTGTCTCAAAACATTCTGGTTGTTCAATGTATACTTCTTCTTCTATTACCTTGTTCAAGAATGTCGTCTTGACATCCATCTGATGAATCTCCTACCCCATCTGTGCTGCAAGAGATATGATGGTTCTAATAAAAGTATACCTGGCTACTGGGGTGAAGGTTTCTTCGTAGTCTATCCCTTCCTTCTGAACATACCCCTTAGCCACAAACCTAGCTTTGTATTTCTCCACACTTCTGTCTGCAACATATTTGACCTTGTAGATCCATCTCGAATCTACCACTGATCTGTCCTGAGGCCTAGGTACCACTTCCCAAACATCATTGACCATTATAGAGCTGTATCCCTCGACCACAACATCTACCCATACTTGACGCTGAACGACCTCCTGAAAACTAGAAGGTTCCCCAACATGAGCTACCAAGGCTTGATATCTGTCTGGCTGTCTTCGCTCCCTTTTATTAGTCCTGGGTGCACCAATGAAGTCCTTTGCATCCCGTAGAATCTGTTGGAGTTCCCTGCTCGTTCTTTCACTGGTAGTAGGCACATCTATCAGTTCGTCCTCTTCTTGAGATTCCTCTTGTTTTGAAGCTTTATCTTCAAAAGAATTTCTAGTACTAGTTTCTGTTGGTTGAAGTGGTTTGACCAACGGCTCGTCTTTCGATTGCTCCTTCGAAGGCATTTCTCGGGATTTCTGAAAGCTCTGTCCTCCATGAACTTTACATCCCGCCAAACTACTTCCTTCCTACTCCCTGGAAGGTAGACTCTATATGCCTTAGCATTCCCTCTATATCCCAGAAGATAACCTTTCTCAGCAGTTTGATCTAATTTCTTTCTCGTTTCTTTGAGTATACGACAATACTCTAAACTCCCAAATATCCTGAAATGACGGATTTCAGGTGTCTTCCCTGTGAAGACCTTCTTCGGAGTGATTTTGTCCAATGCCCTGTGTGGAGTCCCGTTCTGGACATAAATTGTCGTGCTGCATGCTTCTGCCCACAGAAATTTAGGCATATCTTGATCATACAACATTGCTCTAGCTGCTTCCACAATAGCCCTGTTTTTCCTTTCTGCTACCCCATTCTATTCCGAATTGTAGGGAGTTGTCCACTCCCTTTTGATGCCTTCGTTAGCACAAAAATCAGTGAAGTCCTTGTCAACATACTCTCCACCATTGTCTGAGCGCAACACTTTTATCTTCTTTCCTGTTAGATTTTCCACTAGAGCCTTGAACCCTTTGAATCGACCAAAAACCTCATCCTTGGTTTTCAGAAAGTAGATCCAAGTCTTTCTGGAATGGTCATCGATGAAGGTGGCGAAGTATTCAGCACCATTAAGAGATTTTGTGGACATCGGTCTGCAGATATCTGAGTGTATGAATCCTAGCACACTCTTAGCCCTATTGTTACTTCTGGAAAACACTGTTTTGGCATACTTGCCCAGAGCGCATTCTCTGCATACATCATCTCGTTCAGTACTTAGTTCTGGAACTCTTGATACTGTTTTCCTGAGAATTCTTAGAGCCCCATGGTGTAAGTGTCCCATCCTCCTGTTCCATAGTTCATTCAAATCTTTGTCTCCATTACTCCCTATTAGTGCCATTGGTGATTCTAGTTGCAACTTGTACAACCTGTTACTTCTGATTCCAATATGGGTCTTCTTTTTCCAACTCGGGTGTTTGAGATATACTTTCTCCTTAATGAATAAAATGTCATAGCCCTTGTTTTGAAGTTGAGATACGGAGAGTAAGTTCATCCCCAATCCTGGCACATGCAGCACATTGGTTGCTCGAAGCCGCTCTCCTGCTTCGGTTTGAAAGACCACAGTACCTCTTCCTACTGGAGTACACTTTGCCTTATTTCCCTCGACCGTTTGAAAATTCATTCTTTCTTCTCGATAATCTAAAAAAAATTCTCAGATTCCTGTCATATGCCAGGAAGCTCCACTGTCTATATACCAAACCTCAGAGGAGGCAGAGCTTGCTAAGCAAGCGACTTCTTCTTCCAATCTGGAAGCTAACATAGAATAATTGTAATTCATGTCCCTTGTGCATTCTTCTGGAAATCTGCGCGAGTCCCCTTGAGTGGATGCCTCTGCATCATGCTCTTGACCCATAGTTGATTTTCCTCTCCTGTTGCCGGATCTCTGCTCTGATACCATGTGAAAATTTCTAAACTGAAATTCTACTGCAGCAACTGATTTATTTCACCTACTTATTATTCACAATAAGTTATTTACGAAATCCCTTCAACAAATATTAAAATAAATTCTACTGCAGTTATCACACAATTACCCATACAAAAATACATGCACAAGAACCAATCATATCAACACAGTTGTTTTTGGACAATTGTCCTAGGAAAAACCCAATGCTGGAAAACCAGTGTAGCAGATGAGGGCTTTATTAATCTTCAACAGCAATTTCTTTTACAAGGAATGATTTTATAGAGATACTGAAAGAAAACACCTGAGACTTTCCTTTTGAGGCTTTTTGACACTTTAGAGACCCTGCTCGCACTCATGCGTCACTTTTGCGTCACTGCGTGGCTCTGAGTGGCTTTGCGCCCCTTTGCGTCAGCCTGCGTCTCTCTTTGCGCTGTTTCCCACTGCCCCTGCGTCACCTCCTCCTCAGTCACTGCCTGCTGCTGATGCCCTCGTCTTCCTCCACCCTGCAACTGTCCCTTTGAAATCGATCTCCTTTACTCGAGAATCGATTTTCCTAGAGATACTTAGTATCTGTCGGTGTTTCTCCAAATGATCCTCAAATCTTCTCTTACACTTTTCCTGTTGATGAATCAACGACCGAGATTAAGTCTCTAATCAACGGCTTAGATTAAAACAGATTTGATCTTCGTCTCTTCGTCTCTTAGAAGCCTCTCGCCCTTATCTTTATTAATACCCATTAATATTTTTGTTTTCCTAAGCTTAGACTTAGGAACCCATTAAAAATATTAATTATTTTAATAACTCTTCATTCGGATAGAATTTCCCAAAACATTTTCTGAGTCTTGGAGATCTCATGTGCTTTAGCCTCTCCACCAATTTTCATGGCTAGAGCACATTTGATGCTACCAAAAATTAGCAAAGGCCTCAAGGGGGACTTGTTGAGATATGTGTAGGAGTGTGAGGCTTGCCAGAGGAATAAGGGGGAGTTGACCCATCCAGCTGGGTTGTTGCAGCCACTTCCCATCCCCAAGAGGAAATGGGAGAGTATCTCCATGGATTTTATCATAGGGCTCCCTACGTGCAGGGCAAAGATTGTATTGATGTCGTGGTGGATCGATTGACCAAATATGCTCACTTCATCGCCATTCCGACACGGTATTCAACATCACAGGTCGCCGAGTTGTTCTTTAGGGAGGTTTTTTGCTTGCATGGACTCCTTAAGACCATAGTCAGTGACAGAGACAGTCGGTTCATGGGGGCATTATGGCAGGAGATTTTTAGATTAGTGGGCATTGACTTACACCCAACACTAGTTACCACCCGCAGACTGACGGTCAAACTCAGAGGGTAAACAAATGGTTGGGGGGCTATCTTCAGAACTGTGACCGGGCAACAAAGAGCATGGATTCGGTGGTTACATTTGGGCGAGTACTACTACAACACCACCCATCACATGTACATTGGTATGTCACCTTTACGTGCCTTGTACGGTTATGATGCTTTGTCTTTTGTTGACATTGTTTTTGGAGATAGTCGGGCCCTAAAGGCCAAAGATTGGATCCAAGAGAGCCAAGATATCGTCAAGGCTCTCAAGGATAACTTATTGATAGCCCAAAATCAGCAGAAGATGTATGTGGATAGGCACATGATTACAAGGCAGTTTGAGGAGGGGGACTTGGTATTTCTGCGGCTACAACTATATCGCTAGTCTACATTGAAGCAGAAGGGGACCAAGAAGCTATAACCACGTTTCTATTAGCCGTATAGGGTGACTAGGAGAGTTGGGGAGTTGGCGTATGAGCTGTAGATTCCACCAGGGAGCAAGATTCACAACGTCTTTCATGTCTCATACCTCAAGAAGGTGTTGGGGAAGCAGGTGACAACAGCGACGAAGTTGCCTCCACTTGATAATGAGGGGCATTTGGTTCTGGAACTGGAAGCCATTTTGGAGACTAGGGAGAGCAAGTTGAGGAGAAGAATTATCGGGATTACTTAGTACATTGGAGAAGCTTACCAGATGAGGATGCCACCTGGGAAGGTGAACACGTACTTGAGCATCTAACACTGAAGTTGGTTGGGGACAAGCAATATTTGGGAGGGGAGGATTGTAATGTCCCTTCCTAAATTAATTTGTCTCAAGTTTATTTCCACAGTTTTAGCATTTTTGGTGACAATGGGACCCACAAATTTTTGTGAGAAAGACTTAGGAGAAAGGGAGGCTGAAATATCTTGCTAGTGGAGCGTGGGGTCACACACATATAGGAAAACACACTTGCCAAGGAAGGAATTCAAATAGCCAAGGAAAGGAGGTTGAAGAGCTTGTTGGAGGGGCCCATGTGGGAAAAAGGAACTCACAAATTATAAATAGGAGAAGCTCAACCTCATTTTGGGTCTTTTGCTAATTGAATTTACTCTTGTTGCTCGAGCTGCTTAGTTGGGTCACTTTATTGTTCAACACCGAGTTTTCCAAACAGAGGGACCACCCTTTGTTCGAGGGACTTCAAGTGCCACCCTAGGGAGGTCAATTTATACCAATTTGGAGAGTAGTTTGGAGGGATTCAGAGCTAAACACTTAGCCACTCACTCAGATAGTGCGTATTTCAGGAGGACGCAAAAGGGGATACACTTGGGTCATTTCAGTTGACTTCCGGTTAGCAATTTCCTGGAAAAAATTAGAATAGGAGCTTGAGGGAGAGATCAACTTATTGGAGGAGTTTTGGAGCAGGAGATTTCCAATTGAAGGTAGCACAATTTGGTGCTTCCATGGCCAGCGCAGAAGCTACTCACTTGGCACACATGGGAGTTTGTGGGACGAGTTTTGGAGCTGGGTTTTACCAAGAGAAATAAGGAGAATTTTGGGAATGATTGGAGGAATTTTCTGGGGTTTTGCAAGCAGGCCGTATTTCTCAGATGTTGGAGGAGGACATGGTATTTGGTGTCGAATTTTGGTGGTCAAAGCCAGACCAAACCCTTTATGAGTTTTGGTGGGTTATTTGTGAGGAGCTTGGGGCTAATTTTATGGAATTATCTAAGCACCCGAAGTGGGGTTTCTAGCAACATCTTTCTAGTAAATAGTGTAGTTTTCTGGGGCAGCTCAGGGCATCATTGGAGCCACATATTCTATCATTTGGGCTTGCTATTTTATCACTTCGGTCTTGTCAAGCATGCCATTGAGGCAAACCTAGATGCACTACTTCCACACTATTGTACTATTGCTCCAATTACTTAATAAAATGGCTCAGCTGGTTATCATTTTTGGAGTCTACATGGGCGTTCATGGAATGCTTTAAAATTTTGTGCTGCATGTATTGTTTCGCTTTGCATATCACATTTTTTGTAATTAGGAACATTACAAAGAGTCATTTTGTCCCATAAGACCAAGTCGGCCTTACCAATTCAAGTCGACCTTGAAGAGGTCCTATCTGACCTCGTGGATGGCTATAAGCGGAAGAGAATTTGACCTCATTTGATTACTCACTCATACACTTTGATTTCTGTGCATGAGAGAAGAAGTAAAGCGAAGGCCAAGAAGAGAGAGAAGAATCTAAGGAAAGAAGGAAAATCAAATTTTTGTTTTCTTTGTTCACATGTATGAAGTTATTGGGGTTACTTTGCGAATTACATGGTCAAAATTATGTTTCTGCGAAGGTGCTGGGGCAACTCTGCAACGGTGCTAAGGCAACTCTGCGAAGTTGTAGATCCAAAATTCTGATTAGAAGAGGTTCAATGAACTTTAATTCTTGTTGACTTGGTTTGATTGAAGGAAATCTAAAGGAGGGATGACTTGGTTCATTGTGGAGGTCTTGGTGTTGGTCTTGCGTTTTGGATGTCTAACTGTGGGTGAAACTTCTAGAAGAAGACGAAGATCAAGTCCAAATGATCTGAGCCATTGATTAGAATCTAATCTGAGCTGTTGGTTCTCAACTGGAGGATTATAAGGAGGACATCGATGGGCACTTGGAGAACACATTGAGTGAAGATCAGAATATCGATTTTTTGAAGTAGAGCAGCTGTCGGAAATAATTTCGAAGTGATCTTTTATAGAGAGGGGAAGGGATAGTATTTGATGAGGAGTCTTTTATTGGGCTAGAGAGTACAAGGCAGAGAGGACAAAACGATGTCCAAAGAGAGGTTGACGCTGGCTCACATAGTGCTGATGTAGTGGCAGCACAGAGCCTAGAGGGAGATCGAATTTCCTATTGAGGGAATCGAGTTTTAGAAGCCGGGAGTCGGGGTGTGAGCCCATGAGGTTGGAAATCGAAGTTTTTGGGCAGTAGAGGATCCAAAGGAGGAGCAACGTAGTCCCCAACAGAGGTGATGTAGATATTGCGTAGGGTTGACGCAGTTCTACTCAGAAGCTGACGCAAAAGGGACACAGAGCCTCTTTCCAGTGAGATTAGGGTCAGATTTTTCCAGTGACAGGGTGAGCATCTCACTACTTGTTTTGTCCAATTTCTCTCTATATAGGATAGCCAGTTGGGCATCCAACGAATTGTACTTAGAATTAGTACTGCATAATAATAAAACCCTCAGCTGCTGCACCGATTTTCCCGCATTGGGTTTTTCTGGGGACATTTGTCCAAAAATAACTGTGTAGATGTCTGTGTGTTGTATCTCTTTCCTGTTCAATTTCTTATTTCCGCTTATAATTTAAATGGTGTAGGCTACAGTGTATTCGTTTCAGTGTTTACTGTAGGAAACAATAAATAATTTGCTTCAATAATTAAAAAATAGGAGAAACATAATCAGTTGTTGCAGTAGTGATTCGGGATTCCGAATTTTCACATGGTATTAGAGCTACAGGTGAAGCAAGAGAGCAGAGTCAGAAGAACCCAACGATGAAGAGCAAGGAGTTTGAATTATCATTTGCTAAGCAGCAACGTAGAGGGGTAGATCTACAAGCTCTAGCACGGAGTGCATAGACTGGTCTAGTGTTGTGCAAAGGAGAGAGGAGGCTATTCGACTTTTTCGTTTGGCAAGGATGGCAGCTAGTGGGTTGAGAGATTAGGACTGGTTGGATGGTGCATCCAACTATGTGATCTAGAAGAAAGGATGTCGTGCCTTCTGGATGAGCATTTTCTCAAAACCTACGTTGACAACGTGGTAGTTGTGCTCGCGGATCCAGATCTGCTCAAGAAATATAGGGGAGAGATAGCGAAGACAAAGAGAATGATCCTTGACAAAGTGAAGGATCATGTGGTCTGTCACATCACTGGCAGAGGGACTGCTAAGGAGATGTGGGATGCATTGTCAACGCTGTATCTGCATCTCCCGAGCAGCGGAAGATGTATTTAGAGCAGGAGATGAGATCTCTGCAGATGTAGAAGGGGGAGCGCATTGATTCGTTCCTCACTAAGCTTCAGGAGACCCGAGATGAGCTAGAAGCTGTGGGGTCAACACCTCAAGGTTCTGAGATGGTAAGATTGGCCCTAAATTCAGTATTTGAGGAGTGGCAAGTCTTTGTCCAAAGCATCCTGCGCAGGGCGACTTTTTCAAATTGGGATGAAATGTGGGAAACTCTTAAGCAAGAGGAGCTGAGGAGAGACTTGGTCAAGTGTAAGCTTGACAGAAGCAGTAGCAGTGGGTCAAAGCCCATGGAGGAGGAAGAGAATGCAACCCTCGTATCCAAGGGACAGCAGGAGCAACGAAAAAAGAAGAAAGATGTTTTGAAGATCAAATGCTTCAGGTGTGGTGAATTTGGTCACTACGCAACACGATGTCCTCTCAGGAAGAAGGAAAAAGATGAGAAGCATAATCTGAAGGTTGTAGCCACGAAGAACGAGGAGGAGGAGTTTGCCATGACAATCGAGATACCTCCAGGATGGAGGTGGGCTGATTTAGAGCTGTAGTTTGAAACATCTATAGATGGGCAGGATCCTTGAGGAGCTTGCCTCTCGGATCAATTCCTTGCTACAGGAGCCCGGATCAGTAGTAGCAGGATGGACCAGTGTCAGTTGGTGCAGAGGAGTGTTGGAGTGACAGTTGTAGAGGCTAGTAGCACCAAAGACTGAGCAGCACAGAGCAGCGTTGGCAGTATTGCAGATGGCACAAACAGAGGCTTCAGAGTGTCAACATAGAGACTAGCAGCAATTAGACTCCGGCAACGAGATGCATCATATTGAACACTAGTTCAATAATTTGGGATGCTTTTCCGTTGCTGATGCAGTAGCAACAGTAGTCAGAGAAAGTTGTAGCGCAGATGCAGTTGGTAGTGGCAGTGCTAGCAACAACATGGATGCAGAATTGAGAGTGAGTTGCATTACGAATGTAGTGTTGACAGTGGCAAGGTCAGCAACAGTACAGATGCAACATTTGTGCAGTTGTTGATAGACAGAATGTCATACATCAGCAGCGCAAAAGGAGATGTTACAGAATAGAGTGATGCTTCAACACAATGCATTGCTAGAGCACATTCCTCGCTAAGAGGGAGTGTTGATTTCTGGTAGCATCATATGTGCTCTAAGTCTCAACATTTGCAGGGAGGCTTAGACATATGCATTCTCCAATACCCAAAGACAGTTTTATTAAAATAATTAATTATTTTTAATGGGTGACTAAGTCTAAACTTAGGAAATTAAAATAATTAAAGGGTATTAATCTAACTGTGGGTGAAACTTCTAGAAGAAGACAGAGATGGAGTCCAAATGATCTAAGCCATTGATTAAAATCTAATCTGGGCCGTTGGTTCTCAACTAGAAGATTATAAGAAGGACATCGATGGGCACTTGGAGAACACATCGAGTGAAGATCAGAAGATCGATTTTATGAAGCAGAGCAGTTGCCGGAAAGAATTTTGAAGTGATCTTTTGCAGAGAGGGGCAAGGATAGTATTTGGTGAGGAGTCTTTTCCTGGGCTAGAGAGTACAAGATAGAGAGGACAAAATGATGTCTAGAGAGAGGCTAACGCTGGCCCACCCAGTGGCAGCGTAGAGCCCAGAGGGAGATCAAATTTCCTGCTGAGGAAATTGAGTTTCAGAAGCCGAGAGCCAAGGTGTGAGACTAGGAGGCTAGAAATCGGAGTTTCTGGGTAGCAGAGGATCCGAAGGAGGAGCAACGTAGTCCCCTACAGAGGTGACACAGAGACTGCGTCGGGTTGACGCAGTTCTGTGCAGACGCTGACGCAGAAGGGACACAAAGCCTCTTTCCAGCGAGATCAGGGTCAGGATTTTCCAGTGATAGGGTGAGAGCATCTTACTACTTGTTTTGTCCAATTTCTCTTTGTATAGGATAGCTAGTTGGGCATCCAACGAATTGTACTAAGAATTACTACTTCATAATAATAAAACCCTCAGTTGCTGCACCGGTTTTCCCGCATTGGGTTTTTCCGGAGACATTTGTCCAAAAATAACTATGTAGACGTGTGTGTGTTGTATCTCTTTCTTTTTCAGTTTCTTATTTCCGCTTATAATTTAAATGGTGTAGGCTGCAGTGTATTCATTTCAGTGTTTACTGTAGGAAACAATAAATAATTTGCTTTAGTGATTAACAAATAGGAGAAACGTAATCAGTTGCTGCGGTAGTTATTCGGGATTCCAAATTTTCACACCATATACCTAACTAATAACTGCCAAATTAATTACTATATTAAATACCTCATTATTACATCATTTATTAGTGAGACTTTATTATTATGTCTAGTCTAAGTCTTAATATGCCAGAGTTTTAAATATGACCATTATCTCTAACAACATGTTGGTTGCTCCAGCAAGTATTCCTCTCTGCCGACAGTAACTCAAAGTAGTTTCTAAAATGGGCAACTATTTTGTTACTTAGATGCAATAGGTTTTAGTGATGGGGAATATATGACTTCTAACATAAAGAAAGCATATGATGTAGTTAAAGCAATGGGGATGATGTTGATTCCATAAAGCCTAAAAATAAGACTTGCTACTACAAAAAGTTCAACAGTTATGCTTCAATGTCACAGTAATGTTTTGATTCTTGAGACACAAGATGGATATCAACAGACCAAGAACCTACTCAATCTGGAAATGGCAAACCTCAAAATGAGCTTTGGGAAGAATGGATTTGAAAATGTAGCAGAAATGACACACATTAGTAATGTCTGGGCTCTGCTTACAAAGATGTTTGAAGTAGTTCTTAGATAATTAAAGATAAAATCTATCAACTGTTGACAGTGAAAAATCAAAATGAGTTTATAAATTATATAGGAAATATCAGACTAGCGATTGAAAAATAGTTTATAAACCAGTATGATTTGAATGAAGATGGATACTGTGTAAAGAAAAAAAAAATTATTCTTTGGAAAGAGAGGTATCTTCTCTGTTTACCTTGTATTTCTGTTTGTGTTACATGGATTACTACTAATCTTGTCTTTTTGATTTTGTTCTTTCTCCTTCTCGGTTTTATGTAGACTTAATGACTTCCTTTTTGTAAACAATTACGGTTGTAACTTGTATAATATGTACATGCTCTGTATAGGGTAGGACGGAGCTTTAAATTAATGAAGGAGTTAGCAGTGCTAAACAGGGATCCCTTGCAAGGAAATGATTGGCCTGGTTTTGTGCCTAGTTTTTCTGCAATGAAAGTTCTATCCCTCCGAGACAAGGATGGAAAGTTGAGGGCACAACTTGACATTGATGGAGGGAATCATTCGTTGCTTTGGTCTTTATTTGGTTCAGGTATAATTCTCTGTGAATGCATATTCTTCATGTGGAAATCAAAAGTTTATTCTCTAGAATCCAACATTCTTAGTAATTTTGTCATTGCATGTTGTAATTCTCTCAGATAGAGTTGCAGATACAACATATTCCAAGAAAAAATGTAATGATGGGTCTATTCTTTCTCCAAAGGCACAATTAGCAGGAGATGTTCATGGTGCTCCTCCAGGGAGCTTTGTTTCTCAACTTGCTGAAATCATGGCAGGCATCAAGACTACACAGAAGATGGCTGAGTTCTGGTTACAGGTTGTTGCTGAGGTGTGTTATTCTCTGCTTAAAAGTTATTCTGATATAGAAGAGGTGATTGAATACTCTTTTTGCATTATATCACAATGAACCTCTATGTTAACTGCATATTCCCAATGGCCATAAACTTGTATGCACCTTTCAATAACCAAATCTGATCAATAGGATCACTATGTACACACACATGACAAATAGCAATAGGGGGACGAGCAATCTCCCACCAAAATCTAAGAGTAAAAGCAATTCCCGTCGAAATACCTATGATGGAAACTACAAATTGGAAAGGAATTTAGTGTGGTATGGTTGGTTTTGATTTGTGGCTAGGATAAGTGCTGTGCATCCATGAGATAAGGTAATATAATCTTATTAATGTCCAACAAATGCTCACAAAATTCGGTCAATGGGACCAAATGAGTACATCCTGGGTAAGTACAAAATGAGAGTGCGGATGTGACTCACATCAATGCTAAAAGCAGGAAAAGTCATAACGAACTATGTACCTAGCAGATTAAATGTTTAGCTAAGAGAAGACGTAAAATAAGGTCAGTGGGACTAAATGCGTACATCAAGTGTAGGTGCAAAGTGAGTGTAAAAGTGACTTCTACACCAGTACAAAAAACAGGAAAAGAAGAAAACAATTGTGTGCCTAGCTAAAGGCTAAATGTCTAGCTAAGAGAAGATATAAAATAAGGTGCAAGTGTCATGTCAAGCCAAGCTGGACCTAAAGCTGTCTGCAGATGATGAGCGAGGGGGACCATGGTACAAGCTTCTCATTGGAGCCATCAATAATTGTTAAAAGGCTAATGTATTGGCAGATGATATCTTCTGGAGAGTGTCCAGTTACAGTACTGAGAGGGCCTGGCTGCATGATAATGGAGGGAACACGAGAGAGGAATCTCAACACTTATAACATTCAAAGTTGTGGCGAAGAAACTCTGGATGGAATACTCACTACTGAAGCAAACCTGAGGAATATGGTATCCTCGTATAACTTAGACTGTTCATCTACTACTGGGTTTATGAGGGTTTTAATTAGATCTGTTTGTAGATTCCCTAATATTGTCTTGGGTAGTCACACTTTTCTCGACATTTGAGGTAAAATTTACTTTTGTCATTGCATAAAGAGTTGGTCACGCAATTGCATCACAGTAGCTTAAGTTGTGACCAAGCTTCAGTTGTCTATGACACATCTTTTATTGGCCTATAGAAATGTGCTTTCAGGGCATGTGTTGGAACTTGGGGGACATTGTTTTCTGATTACTTTTGACTTGGACATCCTCATATACCTATAGGTGCAATAAGTTGCAAAGATGGGGGCATTTTGTAACTTGTTCTATTCATTCCTAAGCTGCACGAAACACCGAAACGTTTTGGAGTTTCTGAAATGGGTACGTTTAGAAACGTCACCTCCCAAAAATGAAAACATCGGCTGAAACGTCAACCGAAACTTCATATATATATATATATAAGTGATCAACACATCATCTTGCAAGAAAAAATAGAATAAGACCCATAGATGACAATTTAGAAGGAAAAACAAGTCTATATTAACTCTCATAGATGATTACATGATGGTCGAGTTTCGGCCAAGTTTCAGAGTTTCAGGTACGGGTACGGCCAGAAACGCAGGGTTCGTAGAAGTTTCGTGCAGCATAGATTCATTCTCAATGCAGGTCTACTTCTCTAGTGATGGAACATACCTAGATAATGAGGGTATATATCTGAATTTCTTTCAAGTTGAAGATGGAGCGGGGTTCGCTGAGAAATTCGAGCTAGTGGTCTGGAGAGCAGCAAGAGGCAGTGGGTACGGAACAAAGAGTCAGGAACAACACTAGAGGACTGATGCAGAGGTTAGAGAGGCAGACAGAACTGTGCAGTCATTGGAGGGCCTTCGTGAGTGATGCAGAGAGGCCTAGTGATGATGCAGAGAGGCAGGCGAAGACGCAAAGGGTTTGGGAGTTGCGTAGAGGCCAACAAGCCTGACGCTGAGACTGGGAGAAGTGCTTGAGAATTTTTTCTCTATTGGGTAAGCCAGTTTGGCACCTAGTTGTACTGAAGAATTGCTAAATAATAAAAATCTTCCTCTGCTGCACCATTTTCCTGCATTGGGTTTTTCCAGGGACAATTGTCCAAAATATTAGTGTTGATGTGTCTGATTCTTGTGCATGTATTTGTTTCTGTATTATGGTGTGATATCTGTAGCAGAATTTATTTTAATGTTTACTGAAGGGTTTTCGTAAATAACTTATTGGGAAATAAGTAGGTAAAATAGATCAGTTGTTGCAGTGATAGAATTTTCACAACCTCCTCAGTCACTGCCTGCTGTTGATGCTCTTCTCTTCCTCCACCCGGCAACTCCCCCTCCGAAATCGATCTCCTTTACTTGAGAATCGATTTTCCTAGAGATACTAATTATTTGCTGGTGTATCTCCAATTGATCCTCAAGTCTTCTCTTATACTTTTCCTGTTGACAAATCAACAACCAAGATTAAGTCCCTAATCAATGGCTAAGATTAAAACAGATTTGATCCTCGTCTCTTAGAAGCCTCTCACCCTTATTTTTATTAATACCCATTAATATTTTTATTTTCGTAAGTTTAGACATAGAAACTCAGTAAAAATATTAATTCTTTTAATAACTCTTCATCCGGGGGAAATTTCTCATAATGATTTCTGGGTCTTGGAGATCTCATGTGTCTTAGCCTCTCCTCCAAATTTCAAGGCTAGAGCACATTCGATATTACCAAAAGTCAACAGGCAGTGCCAATAGCAGCACGGATGCAGACATTCAGAGGGAGTTGTAGTAGAGATGTAGCATTGGCAGTGGTAGTATCAAAGGCAGTAGTATAGTTGCAGTAGTTGGTGGACAACATGTCAGACATCAACAACGCAGAGAACGATGCTTCAGAGTCAGAGTAGTATGCAGTACTAGTAAATTGCTAGAGCACATTCCTCGCTAAGAGGGACTGTTGATTTGGGGTAGCATTGGATGTGCTCCAAGCCTCAAAATTTGTAGGAAGGCTTAGACACATGCATTCTCCAATACCTAGAAATCGTTTTGGGAAATTCCATCTGGAAACAGTGGTATTAAATAATTAAGTATTTTTAATGGGACCCTAAGTCTAAACTTATGAAATTAAAATAATAATGAGTATTAATCTAAACTAGTGTTGCGAAAATTGCGATTTTTTCACTGAAACGATTAAATTGACGATTTTTTGGGAAAAAATCTTAATTTTGATTTTTTTTTTTTTTTTTTTTTTTTTTTTTTTGCCGATTTTTACCGATTTTATCCCAATTTTTACGATTTTTTCCGATTTCAGACCCTCGCCGATTTAATCCCGATCGCGATGTTCGCAAAATTAATCTAAACTATGGATGGAACTTCTAGAAGGGAGGGATCAAGTCAAATGATCCTAACCATTGATTAGAATCTAATCTGGGCTGTTGATTGATCAACGAGAGGATTATAAAAGGAGATTTGATGGGCACTTGGAATACACAACAGAGGAAGATACTCAATTACTTGAGTAAAATCATTTTTCTCACTGGTCGAAGTTCAACAAGAGGAAATCGAGTCAAAGGGAGAGTTGCAAGTGAGAAAGAGAGAGAGGGCATGAGCATATTCAGAGAGTGCAAGGCAGCAAGACGCAGAGCAGGAACAGGGTGATGCAGAAAGAGGTAGCATAGAGGCATTTTGATGCAGAGCCTGCGTGGGCAGCTTGATGCTGATCCAGGGAGAGTAGTTTGACGAGAGAGGATCAGATGGATTCCGGGGAGTAAGAAGTGCTTCACCTTGGGTAGAACTTGGTCAAGAAGTTTCTGTAAAATTTCTCATTCCTATTTTGCTGGCTGTAATTTGTACATGAGAATTTGCTGAAGAATAATGAAACCCTCATCTGCTGCATCGGTTTTTCCACATTGGGTTTTTTCGGGGACGATTGTCCAAAAATAACTGTCATTGTGATTGTATTTGCACCAGTGTTTTTTTCGTAAATTTACTTTTTGCAATGTTTTAATTGTGAAGGATGCAATAGAATATATTTTGATATTTTCCGTAAGAATACTATGGATAACTTATTTCTGAGGTAATAAGTAGAAGAAATAATATTAATCAATGTAGTGAGATTTCTATTTAGAAATTTTCACAATCAGGAGTTGGGATAGTGGATTTCATTGCATGGTCTGGCAAGAGCAGGGTAGGTTGGCATGCTTGGGACAAATTCGTGATACTTGGGGTCTGCCTATGGTATACATACAGGGGTGAGGGATGAGGACTATATGAGTTCTAGAGGGTCGTAGTGCTACGTAGCGATAACCCATGAGGTGTGGGAGTTGTGGACCCCTAGTATGGTTATGGGAACTAGGGATCCAGTTGATGTGGGGGACACTCCATTACTTAGTGAGTACGGTTAGGATAACCGGTGACTTGGTTCATTATTAGGTTAAAACACTGGGGATCACTGAGGTCTTCATCATATGACGAGGCAGGGGGTTGTTTAGGATTGGGGTCAACCATGGAGTGATAAGCGTGGGCATTGCTAAGTCCCCTTGGAAAGTTGGGCATAGCCTTGATCATCACATATATTATGGAAGAGAGTTGTAGGAGATGACATTTTGGTACGAGCATGTTAGATAGTTAGTCATGACTTGAGTGTTGCAGGGGCTACATGATAGTTTCTTCCTGCGATGGGCTTGGGACACTGGCATCACAATACTTGACGATTCAACTACCTTTAGGGGTGAGCTGGGTTTGACAGGGGAGATCATTCTGACCTTCCATTGGATTTTAGTGATTCTTTATTGGCATGGGGGACTTCACCAGCATGGAGGGATGACCAACAGGGGGAGTTCAGGGGAAGCTCGTGCGGGCAAGGATTTATTTCCAGGAGTTGGATTGTATCTTCAGGTGCCCACCCTTCGAGTACATGAGATGGATGACTCAACAGAGCATCTGCACGGGGAGATAGACATGGCTTTATATGATCGTGTTGCTTTCTTTACTAATGGTATGCAGAGGGCTTCAGGTGCCTATACTAGGTTGGACAGTGAGTGGAGCAATGGGTGCTTCACATTGACCAGGACGACTTAGGGTCCTAGTATCGAGGGACTCCTTCATGACAGGATAGTGTTGGGGACAAGGATGGCTCAGTGACACATTTGGGACCCTAGTATCATTTGCAGTAGCCATTTGGGTAAGCTAATAGAGGGGGTGCTTGTTCAGGCACTGCTTGAGGACAAGTATTTTTTGGTGGGGAGCACTGTAATGTCCCCAATTAATAATTTTGCTAAGAGAATTCTCAATTTTGCAATTTTTGGTAGTTAGTAAATATTTGGCATATAAACTTAGGAAAGGTGGGTGAAAAAGGAAATTTATAAAGGTGCCAGCCCCAAACATTATAAAAGCCAAGAAATTCGATGGGAAGTGGAGAGTGGGGGCCACTCCAAGGGAATATGCACCCCTTGGAGGAATTCAAATTGGGTGAGAGAGGGAAATTGATGGGTGGAGCCCAGAAGGAGCATGAGGGATGGCTAGCTATAACTTGGAGGTGAGGCTCTCATTTTAGGGGCTTTTTGACATTTGATTATCCATTGCTACTCTAGCTGTTCAGCTGAATTACAAGTGCTTCTTAGCACGAGCTTCCCAAGGAGTGAAGCTCAACCTTCTCTTCGGTGGACCTTGAGTGCCACCCTAGGAAGGATTTCTATCTTATTTGGAGGCTGGGAGAGAGGCATTACAAAACACCATGCCATTCTGGTTTAATTGAGACGCAAAGGGAGAGGCCACACAGTGATTGGGAGGATTGGTGCCAGGAGTTGGGGTCTCTATTGCTGCAGGGGTATTCTTGATCATATTCCAACCAAAGGAGGGAGATTTTGGGAGGAAAAAGGGAGTCCCTCACTACTGTATGAATTTGTTGAAGCTTGCTAATGCGTCATCTCTCACAGTGTTAAGTTATGGTATGTTCTATGCTTATAACAGTTTACTTCTTTTTCTTATTATATTCCACCGATTAGCAATCACATGTACATAAAGTGAAGTGCAGATAGAACATTAAACGATCGACAGAAAACAAGCCAAGACAAGAGACACAAGATGTGGCGGCTTGCTAGGGACAAACCCCACAATGTGTGGGGAAACCCTTTGATCAAATCTTCTTTTATCTTCAATAATTCAGCAGAGAGAAATAGTAGAATAAATCTGATTCATATCAGCAGTAGCAAACCCTAGATCAGCAGCATCAGTATTAGCGGCTTCATTATCAAACTAGGGCAGACGATATCTCACAAACCGACCGTCGGATTGACTTCATTCCACCACTAAAAGTTTCAGCTTCCAGAGGAGGTTTAGATGAACCTACAACGCATTTCAGATGAGGAGATCTTCTAGGCCACGCAAGTCAATCTTTACTTCTGCAGTTGCAGCTTCAGTTTCAGCAGTTTCCGGCTTCAAACTAGGGCAGTCGATATCTTGCAAACCATTCGTCGGATTGACTTCATTCCACCACCAAAAGTTGCGGCTTTCAGAGGAGGTTCAGATGAACCTACAGTGCAGTTCCAAAGATGAGATCTTCTAGGCCACGCAAGTCAATCTTTACTTCTGCAGTTGCAGCTTCAAATTCAACAGCTTCCGGCTTCACATGTGTGAGAGAGAGAGACCCATTTCAGCGCAGTAGAGAGAGAGAGATGTGATGAGATGAGTGAGTCCAAATGAGGAAAAGTCCTCTTATATTTATACACAACGTTGGTGGGTGAATAGATGCGACTGTTGGGCTTCTGAGCCTACATGAGTTGTAGGTCGGCTTGATAATAATTCCATAATCAAAATAAATTCATATCTCCATGAATACTTATCGGAATCGGATGATCTTTATATCAATCCTACACCTCTCGACGAGAGGAATCTAATAAAAATATTATTAGCCATGAATAAGATGACCCACATGAAGTTTTGCCCTGGTTTCCAATTTTAACACTCCCTCTCAACCATGGAGAACTTCATCTGCAATCTGTCTATCGGTCATTACTATTCATCCATCAAATGCACTGCTCTGTACAGCCTGACCCTTGCCCTGCTCTGCTCTATTCTGCCTGTTCTGCTTTGTCTTGTTCTGCCCTGCACTGATCTGTACTGTTTTGCTCTGTTCTGCTTTGCTCTTGCATTGTTCTGTTCTGCTCTGCTCTTGTCTGAATTATGAAGAAGAAGAAATGATCGAGGATGTATCATACTGACTCAAAGTCAGTCTCAGAGTATGTACCACTGGTCCCAGACCAGTCTCAACCAACCCGAAGTCAGCGTCATAGTGAGTACAACTCCACTGGTCCTAGACCAATATCATCCACCACTGACTCAAAGTCAGTCTCAGAGTATGTACCACTGATCCCAGACCAGTCTCAACCGACCCGAAGTCAGCGTCATAGTATGGTACAACTCCTACCATCGGTCCCAGACTAGTATCATTGATCCTAGATCAATGGAGGTCATCCTAGCGTAGGGAGTACGGTAGATACAACGATGCGTCCATCGGTACTACTATGGTCCCTAACTTCATTTCCCTGCTCATTGATCAGATGAGAGGTACTTCCCATGAGTCCCAGACTGCATGGGTAGGATGCCTCGACAGGAGAACTAATCACATCAATCCTGCTACAATTGCCATGGAGAACACATCAATCCAGGCCTCACAGGAGAACACATCAATCTTGCTACAATTGCCATGGAGAACACATCAATCCAGGCCGCCATGGAAAACACATCAATCCAGGCCTCACAGGAGAACACATCAATCCTGCTACAATCGGCACGGAGAACACATCAATCCAGGCCTCACAGGAGAACTAATCATCCTGCTACACAGGAGAGCGAATCATCCTGTTCCACAAGAGAGCGAATCATCTTGTCCCACAAGAGAGCGAATCATCTTGTTCCAGTGTGCACCACCAGGGGAGGGTGAGTCACCCTGTGGTCGTATGTTGCTCCAGTAATAACCGCAAGCCCTCAGAGCTCCCAAAGCTCAATGTATGCAACATGCAGGACCCTTGTACAAGGGTTTCTTACCGACTCCAAGTCGTTTGGGAAAATCACAGATTAGATCTTTCCTCGGGGCTTTGACAAGGTGTATCAACCTATACATCATCTTAATGCGATGGAGCCTCCTTGCTCATCAACTTACCATATCCAAGATGATGTCTATTTGCTGGAGCAATCGACGAATACGGGATTCCTCAATAATCGAATCCCACCTCTGGTTGTTATAGAGAATCACAGTGGTATCCAATGTAAATCCAAACAGCTCACTGAAGAGCTTTCGCAACCAGACTACCTCACACGAGGTTATGCTAGCAACAATATATCCTGCTTCGGCGGTGCTCAAAGCCACCGACTTCTGCTTCCTGCTTATCCAGGATATCGAAGCAGATCCCAAGGTGAAACAGCACCCGGAAGTGCTCTTATGGTCCACCACACTGCCTACCCAATCAACATCAGTATATCCAAGTAGTCTTACATCTCCGGCAGTGTATCTTAATCCATGAGAGATTGTGTCCTGAAGACATCTCAGAAGATTCCTGGCATCAATCCAGTGAGGCTCAACCAAATATGAGCTCACAATGCTAACTGCAAAAAATATGTTCGGACGGAGGTTCACCAAGAACATCAATGCGAATGAGTTTATGAAACTCAGAGGCATTTCCCAAATCTGGTCCGACATCACTACCATATAACTTCTAAAAGTTAAGATCCTCGAGGTAGTCACAGGCTTGCAGTCCATCATACCAAATCTTTCCAATATCTTTACCACATATTTTCCTTGAGATAGGAAAATTTCCTTTGGCTTCTGCCACACTTCAAGTCCTTGGTCCTTCATTTCAAATTCAGAAGCTATCTCCCTCTTACATTTGTGAATGAGAGGGTTTGCACCTGTTAGAAAGAGGTCATCCACATACAACACCAGTATGAGAGGCTTGTCATCTTCAACCTTAAAGTAAAGGATAGGATCGACTTCACTCCTAGTGAATCCCAGCTTCATCAAGTAGCTATCGATCCTCTCATACCATGCTCGGAGTGCTTGCTTCAGCCCATAGAGAGCTTTCTTCAACCTGTATACATGAGATTTTCGATCGTAAATCTCAAATCCTTCGGGTTGCTCCACGTAGACCTCTTCTTTGATCGAGCCATGCAAGAACGCAGTCTTGACATCCATCTGATGTAGGTTCCATCCTTGTGAAGCGGCAAGGGCTATGATCGAGCGGATGGTCGTATATCTGGCAACAGGTGCAAATATCTCATCATAGTCTATACCTTCCTTTTGGGAGAAACCTCGAGCAACAAAACGAGCCTTATACTTTTCCGTGCTTCCATCTGCTGCATGCTTTATCTTGTAAAGCCATTTTGAAGTAACAATTGTCTTGTCCAGGGTCTGGGAACTACTTCCCAGACATCATTCTCCATAATAGACTCATATTTTACGGTCATAGCATCCTTCCATACTTGATGCTTGACGGCATTTGAGAATGACGAAGGCTCATTTTGTATGATCGTGCTCATGATGGTCAGGTATCCTTGATACCTATTAAGTTTCTTACTTTGACGGAAGGTTCCTCAGGGTGCAACATGTCCTTTAGCATCATCAAGTATCCCTCTAAGCCATGAAGGCCTCTTCCTAGAAGAGGAAGGCTCATGTGGATGAGAATCTATCAGATCCATGGGTTCTTCTACATCAGGCATTGATTCATCATCCTTTTCTTTCGGTTCCCTGGTGTTGGCTTCTTGAGAGCTCCTCAAAGTCGAAAGATTGTTCACCTTGCGATGAACTTTTCTTTAGGAGTCTTGGAACCCAATGCTTGATGAGGGCATCAATTTTGTACATATACGACGATGATTGTAGTTTCAGCCCATAGAAACATCAGAAGTCTTTGATCATGTAGCATGGCCCAGACATCTTCCATCATCGTGCGATTCTTCCTTCCCACCACACCATTCTGCTCAGGAGTATGTGGTGTAGTAGTCTCCCTCTTAATGCCAACCTCAGGTATGCCTGAGTGAACCAATTGTAATATATCAGAGGTCTTGCTTTGGCTTGAGGGGAATGGTCCCCTTTTGAGCTTTCCTTCGGCACATCCCGGACATACACCTTCTTTCTCTACTTGGAATTCAGGCATCCCTGTTACCATCTGTCTTACATCGGGTAGAGCTTTGTAATGAAGGTGGGCAAACCTCCGATGCCAAAGTTCGGACTAGAGAGTTGTGTCACAAGACATGACACCTAGCGGACTTCCATCGACCTGATATAATGAATCAACACTAAACCGAAGAGTAAAGGCATCTTTAACATTATTTTTCCATATACATACCTTGCCATTGCTGAAGGTTACCTTGTAGCCTCTGTCTTCCATTGCCAAGATGGACACTAGGTTCCTTTTGAGGTCAGGTGCATTTAGTACATCCTAGAATTTCTAGCTTTCTTGAATGCTTGTTCTCTTCCTTGATTCCCTGCTCTCCTCTTACCTTTGCTGTTGAATTTGTCATTCCTTTGATTGCCATCAGAGGGATTTCGAGTTGCACCACTGCATACTGTACCATGCTTCTCTAATCATGATTATCATCATGCTGCCCATGTCCATGATTTTATCCATCATAATGCTGCTCAAACTAGTGTGCATCATCATCATGCTATCCTATATGTCCATGATCTCATGTTGCCCTTTATGTCCATGATCTCATTCATCATCATGTTCTCATACATAGTGACTTGCTTTATCGCAAATGTAACATCATCATTTTCTTCTAGCCTTAGGTCCAGCCTTTCCTTTTGATTTAGTCCCAGAATTATTTCTTTTCTTTGCATGAGAAGAAAAGGCAGCAGGAGGACCTTTAGGCATGGGCATTTCTTGCACTTCTTCCCTTGTTTCTTCTTGAATGCATCTAGCCATTCGAAACCAGGAGTTACATTATAGTTCAGAAGAGTAGTCCTGAACACATACCATTCAGATGGTAATCCTTCAAGAGTTGTGAGTGCCATTTCTCTGTCAGTAATAGTTTCCCCAATAGATAGGAGATCGTTCTTGATCTCGGTGATTCTTAAGAAGTATGCTTGCATACTTTCATCTTTACCCTTCTTGATTTCCCTCAGCTTATTTCTAAGAAACAAAACTTGATTTGCATCATTAACTTTAAATAAACTCACCAGTCTGTCGTAGATTTCCTTGGAGGTGTCTAGATCAGAGATGTAGGCCACTAAGCGCTTGTCGATAGAGTCTCGGATGATCTTCTTTGTTTTGACTTCTCCATTTTTCCATTTGTTCCAGGCAGCAGCAGATGCATTTGATGAAGGCTCAACACTCCTTGATCTTCAATGGTTAGATCAATAGACATCTTCCATCCGTGATAGTCAGCTTTCTCACGGAGCTTGTCTTCGGCAGGAAAGAGTGTTGAGGACCCCATAGTTCTTTTAGGATAGCCTTGCCAATCTTCTCTTCAATGATTGCTCTTGCTCTTGCTCGGGCTTTGTCTTCACCTCAGCTCTGATACCATGTTAAGTTATGGTATGTTCTATGCTTATAACAGTTTACTTCTTTTTCTTATTATATTCCACCGATTAGCAATCACATGTACATAAAGTGAAGTGCAGATAGAACATTAAACGATCGACAGAAAACAAGCCAAGACAAGAGACACAAGATGTGGCGGCTAGCCAGGGACAAACCCCACAATGTGTGGGGAAACCCTTTGATCAAATCTTCTTTTATCTTCAATAATTCAGCAGAGAGAAATAGTACAATAAATCTGATTCATATCAGCAGTAGCAAACCCTAGATCAGCAACATCAGTATTAGCGGCTTCATTATCAAACTAGGGCAGACGATATCTCACAAACCGGCCGTCGGATTGACTTCATTCCACCACCAAAAGTTTCAGCTTCCAGAGGAGGTTCAGATGAACCTACAGCGCAGTTCAGATGAGGAGATCTTCTAGGCCACGCAAGTCAATCTTTACTTCTGCAGTTGCAGCTTCAGTTTCAGCAGTTTCTGGTTTCAAACTAGGGCAGTCGATATCTTGCAAACCGTTCGTCGGATTGACTTCATTCCACCACCAAAAGTTGCGGCTTTCAGAGGAGGTTCAGATGAACCTATAGTGCAGTTCCAAAGAGGAGATCTTCTAGGCCACGCAAGTCAATCTTTACTTCTGCAGTTGCAGCTTCAAATTCAACAGCTTCCGGCTTCACATGTGTGAGAGAGAGAGACCCATTTCAGCGCAGTAGAGAAGAGACTCATATCTGCGCAGTAGAGAGAGAGAGAGATGTGATGAGATGAGTGAGTCCAAATGAGGAAAAGTCCTCTTATATTTATACACAACGTTGGTGGGTGAATAGATGCGACTGTTGGGCTTCTGAGCCTACATGAGTTGTAGATCGGCTTGATAATAATTCCATAATCAAAATAAATTCATATCTCCATGAATACTTATCGGAATCGGATGATCTTTATATCAATTCTACACCTCTCGACGAGAGTAATCTAATAAAAATATTATTAGCCATGAATAAGATGACCCACATGAAGTTTTGCCCTGGTTGCCAATTTTAACACACAGGCCTACACAATTTTCTTAGGCGATTGTTATGTGGAGTGTTGGTTGGAGGATTTAGGGGCTGAGCTGCTAGGATTTCATTTGGAGCGATATTGTGGGGAGATTGCTAGCATTTTGGAGTAACAATTCATCATTTTCTGTTACAGGTGAAGCGTTCTGGTATTTGAGGAGGACCAAACTATTTGGGGTCGAATTTGGAGGGTCAAAACTAGAGAAAACCCTTTCTGGGTTTTTGACAAGGATCACATCCCCCAATTTACAGATTTTTCTGGGTAGTTTTGAGGGGCCAAATCAGGGTGCCAAGTCAGCTAGCAGTGTAGAAAAACTGGGCCACTGCATATTTATGGAGGGACAAACTATTGCAGTAGTTGGGCATTGGGAGATTGATCACTTGGGTATCGTAGTTTGCCTTGAGCAAGCCCAGGTGCTGTCCTTCCAATTTTATTGTACTCAAGCAGTTTATTTATAATAAAACTGGCCATTTTGGGTGTCCCAGAGCATTTTTCTGTTCATGGGTGTTTGCTGAAATTTATTGTGTTGTTATTTCTGTGCATGTCCTTGATTATCTTTTTAAAATTTCTATTTGGAATATTACAATATGCATGTCTCATATGCATGCTAATATTTCTATGTTCCCTATAACTTGAGGTAGGTCATTACACTGGTTCTGTAACTTTTCCCAATACAATACCAAGACCTTACGCCTTGCAAGGACAAGGTCAATTCTAATCTTCCATGTCTTGAAATTAGTAGCTCCTTCAAGTTTGTTTTCTATCTTCATGAAGGAATGCATGATGAAGATGACCAATCAAAACAAAATATGTAGAATCCCAATGCTCTTCAAGGTGCTCTCAATGCTCTTCAAGGTGATCTCAATGGTCTTTCTGTTCACCAAAGCTCTGATACCATGTTGATTTTCCAGTGCAAGCAAAGCTGGTACAATTTTTCAAACTGATATATATTTCCAATGATACAATTTGACTTCTTTAGAGAATTCCAATCATTAAGCAGTTATACATGAAAAATTTCAACCATTTACTTAAGTAGAGCAATAGAGATCACAATAAAATCAATGAGACAAGAGACACCAAAATTTTGGTCAACGACGAAGGCAAAACCCCAGAAGGGGGAAAACCCAGCAATCTTTCCTTATGAGAGAGAGTTCAATTCATCAAAATGTACATCAGAATATTCCAGTCAAAATGCCAATCTCTGACCTCAATATTTGCCAAGAGAAACCATTCAAATGAGGAAAAAATCAGCGCACTGTCAAAGTCAAATATTGCAACATAAGGGCTGAATTTTGGCCTGAGGTAGCTGGTGAAAGGGTTGAAATTTGGCCTGCAATACCACAGTCAAAGTCTCAGTCAAATCATAGGAATTGACCTGCAGTCAACCCTCGGTCAACAAGCCATAACAGGAGCAGAACTTCGGTCAACCACATTCAACGAATCACAGATAAACTTGACCTCAATATCCGTCAAAATCTCAGTCAAACAGCAGCAGGAAGTCCCAAGTCAACACTGGTCCAACAGAAGTCAAGTAGCTGGTCAATGCAAAGACAAATCTTCTTCTTCTCCTTGCACATGTGAACAGATCTTCTTGTTTTGAGATTGAATGGATGAGTGATGGATGGATCCAAATGAGGTCAACGAATGCCAATTTATGTGTGCTAGGAGGTGGGTTTTTGACCGTAGGGTCAAGACTCAAACCCCTTCATGTGGTGAGGCCGACTTGTGCAAATGATTCCGACTTGGTCAACATAAAAATACATAATTTCTCCTTTGTTTTTGCCAATGAAAATACTGACAAAAGCTACCAATTTTCAACAATTTTATTACTCGTCCTTTTTAAGAGACACCTTAGGTATTCTTGCATTGACATTTTGAATGTACTTTAGTGTGCCATTAACTTTTTTTTGGTCATTTGCATACATTAATATAATTTCTATCTTTGCATCTGTCTATCTGTTCTTTCCTAGAAACTCTCATAAGGTCTAGGGCAATCTGAAAGCCAAGGATAAGTTTTGAAAGCTTCTGCAATACCCATGTTGCAGTCATCATTTTCTTTGAGATCTTAAACGTTCCTTAAATGTGGTCCTGCATTTACATAGTTGATTTCGGCTTTCTCTAAAAGGACAAGACACTCGCAGTAAACCTAGGCAGATTGTAAAATGCAATAGAGCACATACCATATTTTTTTGCTTTTATAGTGATATTATTGCCTTGGTCCTACAGCTAAGGCGACTTTGGAATGAAGGACAGCCAATACCATGGTTGCCAATTGATGACAGTCCGGACTTACAATATTGCCTTTTGCATCAACGACTTCAAGTTATAAACTGCTGTATTGCCAGGAAGAAGCGACACCTTGCAGCTCTGAAAATGCTAGATTCAGGAAATGAGGAAGATGATCCTAACAATAAAGACCAGGTGACTTATTCTGTCAATGAAACATGGGCACAGAATTTGAATACAATTGCTCCTGCATTATATGCAAAAACTAAGACGGGGGAGCTTGTTCCTAGACTTGGAGTACTTCATCCAGCAGAAAATTTAACGATGTTGGAAACTGGTGAACCTGTGTTCTCTCCTATAATTCAGGTGTACTACTCAGCTTAGCGTTGGTGTTATGTTCCTCTTTATGGTTGAAAAGCTCCTGTAAATATTTTTCTCGAGCAGAGTTTTTAGTGAGTTGATATATTTTTATTGTAATCTGATACAGGAGGGTCCTGTATTGACTGAGGATTTAATTAGAGAAACAGAGGAGTTAATTCTTCGAACGGGAAGGTGAATTTATAAGTAACCTGATGCTTTCATTTGCCAATTGTTATGCTTTGCTGATTTCTCATAAATAATTATTGAGTTCTTGCACCACAAAAAATGCATACATGATTTCTGCCACTTATAAAATCTGCAATATTTGTTGTAGTTATTGTTTAAAAAGGGAATAACTCATTTTCTGAGACTTACTTTCTGTTCTCAGTGTTGGTGCTGGATGTTCTCAACTTTTATCTGATATGCAGGCATTCAAGGTATGCCAACATTGATGAATCCTTAAAGGATTGTTATTGGTATTTTTAGATTCAATGATATTGATCTTCAGATTGTTAACCTTGAGTCATTTCTCTAATGAATGACACCCTTTTAGATGTTGCCACATTATGTAACTTTCATATCTGTCTTGCTTACTTTGTAGGCTGCCAATCCAGGTTGTATCTTAGAAGATTTTGTGAGATGGTACTCCCCACCTGATTGGAGTGAAGTTGAAGTGGATCATCTTTCTGATGAGACCAGTGCTAAAGATGACGTTTCTAGCAGACGTGGTCGTCTTAGTTCAAGGATGCAATCTAAAGGTAGCACCCATCAAATTTTAATTTGCCTGTCCTCGTTTTGACTTGATAAGAGAGTTAAACAAATCTATAATGATTTGAAAGAGTATTTTTTAGTACATGTGAGTGGATCTCATGGTTAACCATTATCTATAAACTTTTCTTTTTGTTTTTATTGGCTGTGAATTTTCTGTTTTCCGCTGTTTCAGTCGAAAATTACTTAGTGTCTCTGTAGTGTGAAGATTCGGTGATCCCAAATCCCTACTGCAGCAACTGATTAAATTTCTCCTACTTGTTAATCTCTGAATCAAGTTATCTACAGTGTTACACAATAAACATTGAAATAAAATCTACTGCAGCCTTCACAAAATAAAATACTGCGGAAACAAAATACTGCACAGCAATGAAATAAACACACACTCGTACACGGTTATTTTTGGACAAATGTCCCCGGAAAAACCAAACTTGGGAAAACCGGTGCAGCAGTTGAGGGTTTTATTATTAAGCAGTAGTTTTCTGAGTACAAATCATTGGATGCCCAAATTGGCTATCCGATACAGAGAATAAACTGGCAAAGAGGTAGTGAGAAAATATCTCACACTGTCACTAGAGATTCGACACTGATTCGGGCTCTGGATGAGCTGCCCTATGCTATCTCTACGCAGTCTCTGCGTGGGCTCATGCAGTGACTGTGTCACAGCTCAAGGGACTGCGTCACCTCCTCCTTTTGAACTTCTGCCAACTGGAAACTCGACCCTCTGGCCCTCCAGACTCACACCCCGATTTCTGGCACGGGATCTCGACTGCTCCTTAGCAAAATTGCTGACTCCCTCTGAAGCACTACGCTGCCTCTCTGAATCTCTGGATGCCTTCTTTGCCCTGTACTCACCGGAACTAGAAAAATCCCCTTTGGTCTACTATCCCTGCCCCTAACTGCAAGAAGATCACTCGATCTCTTTCTGGCAATTCAGCACTGCTACTCTTGAGAATTCGATATCTAGATCTCAATATCTCGGTATGTTCTCCAAGTGCCCATCCGACTCCTTCTTATAATCTCTCTTTGGAGCACCAACGACCAAGATTAAAACATAATCAAAGGCTAAGATTAACTGAGAGTTGATCCTCATCTTTATCTAGAAGTTCCACACCAGATTTAATTAATACCCTTTAATTAATCACATTTCCTAAGTTTAGTCTTAGGAATATATTAAAAATGATTAATTATTTTAATTAGACCATCTATAGGAGGAATTTTCTAAAACGATTTCTGGGTTTTGGAGAATACATGTATTCTAGCTTCTCCACAAAGTTTCATGGGTAGAACACATCCGATGTTACAAAATCAACACTCCCTCTTAGCGAAGAATGTGTTCTAGCGCTGCAACCTACTGAAGCAACACCTTGTTTCTGTAACACCTCCTGTTACGTTGTTGATGTTTGGCTCTATTGCCCACCAACTATTGCACAACTCTCATTTCTGAATCCGTGTTGCTGTTGGCCTGCTGAATTGCTGCCAACACTGCATCTGCACTACAAACTTCTCCAACTGTTGTTGCTACAATTCAACAACTGCAACGGAAAAGCATCCAAAATACTGAACCAGCTGTGGTTAGTATTAGTATGATGCATCTGTCACCCAAGTCCCGATTGCTGCTAGACTTTGCGCTGCCATTGAAGTCTCTACATTGTTGTTGACTCTGCTCTGTGCCAACTGCACTGCTGCCATCCCTGCTCTGCACTGCCTAGTATCTGACCTGCTACTAGCTACTTCATCTGTCACTCTGGCACCTGACTGCACCAATTGCCACTGATCCATCCTACTACTGCTTGTTTTGGGCTCTCTTAGCAACGTATTGATTCATGAGGTGGACCTCCTCAAGAATCTTGCCCATCCTGTGGCTCTCTGGGGCAAAACCAAATCACCCCACCTCACTCCTCGAGATATATCGGTGATCATGGAAAACTCTTCCTCCAATCTGGAGGACAACCTGTTGATCTCAGCGGGTGCAGCATGTTGATCCTGCTTCCCCTCCTTGTCCTTCTTTTTGAGAGGACATTGAGATCTGTAGTTGCCAAGCTCACCACATCTGAAGCACTTGATCTTGGAAATGTCCTTCTTCCCACACTGCTCCTGCTGCCCCTGTGATGTGAGGGCTGCATTCTCCTCTTTCTTTACATGCTTCACATCCCACTACTGCTACTGCTACCACTAATGGTGCTCTTCACCAAATCTCGCCTCATCTCCTCCGGCTGTAGATCAACCCACATATGATCCCAATCTGGTAGATTTTCTCTACCTAAGATACTCTAGACAAAAACTTGCCATTCTTCAGAAATGCTATTCAGAGCTAATCGCACCAACTCTGCAGGCTGGGGCGTTGACCCTACTAAAGGCAACTAGTCCCGGACATCCTGAAGCCTAGTATGTAAGGGGTCTATAATCTCCCCTTTCTGCATCCTTGTGCATCTTAGCTTGTCCTTAAGATATATCTTCCGTTGCTTGGAAGATCCTTCGTATAGTGTAGCTAGTGCTTCCCACATCTGTCGGCAGTATCTTTGCCAGCTATGTGAGATACCACGTGATCTCAAACCCCATCAAGAATCAACCTCCTAGCTTTCGCCATCTCCTTCTTGTACTTCTTAAGCGGATTTGCATTGGTGGGTACAACTACCACACTATCGATATAAGTCGTGAGATCATGTTCATCTAGAAGGCAGGAAATTCTAGCCTTCCAGATCACATAGTTGGAGACTCCCTCCAATCAATCTTGATTTCTCAACCCAGCTGATGCCATCTCTCAGAAAACGTTGAATTCCTCCTCTTCTTCGCTGCGCAGCTGTTACCTAGCTATTTGTACTCCCTTTTGGAGTGAGAAATTCTACACACAACTAATGCTATTATTCTAGGAAAATTCAAACTTCTTGTCTAGAAGTCCCCTGAGGAAAGATTACCCTTAGTGTGTGCTCTTCCTTCCTCCTAACACTATTTGCACTAGTAAACTGCTGCAAAATCTGCGTCCTAGTTGAAAAATATTGCTACTCCCTTCTGCCTTTGGTAGGCTTTGATTTGGAAAATCTAATTTCTTTGTCGATTCACTTAGAGAAATAGACTTTTCCTCAAAACTCGACCCTCTTGGTCCAAGGACTGTGCTGCCTCTGGGGTTTCAAATTGCTGCCTATGCAGACATGCGAACCTCCTTCTCCTCTCCTGCTCTGAGCTCTCCTTCTTACGATCTGTGCTCCAATACCATGTGAAAATTTGGTGACCCTGAATCCCTATTGCAGCAATTGATTAAATTTCTCCTGTTTGTTAATTTCTAAATCAAGTTATTACAGTGTTACACAATAAACATTGAAATAAAATCTACTGCAGCCTTCACAACATAAAATACTGTGCAAACAAAATACCGGACAGGAAAGAAATTGTAATGTTCCAAACTAGGAAAAATAGTGCTATGCAATCAAGCAATTAAAACAACACCATAAAATTGAATCATTCAATGTACACCCATAAAAAGTCCAAGAATAACCAACAGCTGGGCCATTTTATTATAATCTGGGAGGAAAGTACAATAATGTGGAAGTGGTGCACTTGGGCTTGCCTTAATGGCAAGCTACAAGCACCAGGTGATGAATACCAGAAAGCTTAACGACTACCATAACCAACTCCTCCAGAAAAATGCGTTGCAGCTCCAAAGTTCAAACTACATTGTTGCCTGACTTCGCCCCCTGATTTCCCCACTCTAGAGTGCCCTGAAAATGCTATAAAATTAGGAGCGTACTCCTTGCCAAAAACCCAGAAAGGGTTTCCCTTGGTTTCAACCTTCAAAAATTGATCCTTCACAGCATGGTCCTCCAAATACGAATTTTGTTGTTGTAACTGATCCTGTCAACCTTTGCACTCACAACTCCATCAATCCTCCTCAAATGGCCCTCCAAATGATCTCCCAACTCCCCAGATCCAAATCCCCGGGATAATGTTGCCCCAACAAATCTCATACCAATGGTTGTGCAGTCCCTGCACTGTTGTTACTCTCCTTGCTCTGCACTGCTGCTACTCTTCCTGCTGCTAGAACATAGCCTCCTTGTTGCTATTTTCCTACTGTTGCTCCTTTCCTTGCGACTGTAACTCGACCTCCTTGTTGTTACTTCCCCGCTGCTGGAACTCGACTACAACCGATGTAACTCGTCTCTGTACTGTTGGAACTCAACTATAGCTGTTGTAACTCGTCTCCTTGCTGCTGCTATGAATTGAGATGAAGAATAAGTCCCTCCTAGGGCTGGCACTCGAAGTCCACCGAAGCAAGGGTTGAGATCTCCGCTCGGAGACATTCATGTGCTAAACAACACAGTAACCCAGCAAAGCAGCTTGAACAACTAAGATTGAGTTCAATATGTCAAAAGATGTTGAAATGAGGAGAGCTGCCTTCCTTATATAGATTTCATGGTGGACTTTTCCCTCCATTGTGGGTCCCTCACTCAACCATCAATTTCCTCTCCATGCAAATAGAACTAGGGAATGCGTATTCTTATAGTGTGGGTTGCCCCCACGTATAACTTAACCACACCAAAATAACTTCTACTAAGTTTAGCTTCCTAATAAAATCGAATGGGCCCCATCACATACAAAATTGGCCTCAAAATGTAGAAATAATCCTGTTCCAAAATAATTTGGGAAGGGACATTACAATCCTCCCCTCCCAAATGTTGCTTGTCCCCAAGCAATTTTAGTGCTAGATGCTCTAGAATGTGCTTGCCCTCCCAAGTAGCATCCTCATCTGGCAAGCTCCTCCAATGCACCAAAAATCGCTTGTTCTCAAGCAATGCCTGAACAAGCATCTTCTCTAACTGTTGCTCCCGACTATCACTGCAAAATGTGTAATGTCCCTTCCTAAATTATTTTGGAACATGATTTATTTCTACATTTTGGGGCCAATTTTGGAGGAGATGGGGCCCATTCGATTTTATTAGGAGACTTAGGAGTTAGAAGTAAGTTATTTTGGTTTTGTTCACACAAGGAAAATAAGCACCTCTCGCGCTGTTTAGCTAGGTCACTTGCTATTTAGCAAGAGTTTTCCAAGTGGAGAACTCACCCTTTCTTTGGGGGACTTCGAGTGCCACCCTAGAGAAGTTCATCCATTATCATCCGAAGGAGATTTGTAGAGAAATTTCCAGCATTTGTATACAGTTCGCCCCAACAGTGCGTATTTCTGGAGGACGCAGTAGTGTATCTAGTGTGACCATTGCAACATTCTACTGAAGGACTATTTCTTGCCAAGAGAAATAAGGAAAGTATTGGTGGAGTTGATTGCTACATTTTCGGAGTGTTTAAGGAGGATTTTTCTGATGTATTGGCGGGCATTGTGCTTCAATAGATTTGGAGGGCATAGAGCCTTTTGGGGGTCGAATTTGGAAGGTCAAAACTAGACCAAACCATTTCTGGGTTTTTGACAAGGACCCCAGATATAAATTTTCATAATTTTCTGAGCATTGGAGGTGGTGTTTTCAGCCATATCTTTGCAAGAGACAATGTGGAATTGCTGGGGATTGCACAGTGCCTTTGGAGGCCGAATTTGGAAGGTCAAAATCCGGCCAAACCAGTTATGAGTTTTTCTGGGTTTTGGACAAGGATCCCAGATATAAAGTTTCAAAATTTTCTAAGCATCGGAAGTGTGGTTTTCAACCATATCTTTGTAGCAGACAGTGAAGAATTGATGGGGATTGCACAGTGCCTTTGGGGGTCGATTTTGTGAGGTCAAAATCAGGCCAAACCATTTTTGGGTTTTTGTGGGTTTTGGTCGAGGAGTTTGGGGCTGAATTTGTAGCATTTTCTGAGTAGTGGGAGTGGGGTTTCTTGTAGTTTCTTTCCAGCCAACAATGCAGTTTTCTAGGCAATGTAGAGCATTAGAGGAGCATACATTTTCTAGTACTTGATATCATTGTCTCATCACTTGGATTCTGTCATGCTCGCCATTGGCAAGCCCAGGTGCATTCATCCATGCTATTGTACTGCTCCATTGATTAATAAAATGGCTCAACTGGTTCTTACTTTTGGAGTTTTAATAAGCATTTGCTAATTGTTTTTATTCCTTGTGTCACAAATTGATTTTGTTTTGCATATCACTATTTATTTAAGTTTGGAACATTATAATGGTATCAGAGCATGATCTTGGCCCAGTTGTGCATAACGAGTAATATCAAGGGAAATTTGGGCATGTATGCATAGTGACAGGTTACACCCATGGCTCAAGGGAGATTCAGTATGCAAGAATTCTGGGGTGGAATCTGCTGGAACGATAAGAGGTTGGCTCAGTTGAGGAAGGTGTCAGACCAGATCCATCCTTGTCCTTACAACAGAGACACTAGATCTGCACAAGCCATGGGAGTACAACCATCTACACTATGTGGGGAAAGCCGACAGAATCAGGGCACCGAATCTCTTTTAAAGGAGTAGGCAGGCCAGAGATAGTTAGAGGATGAGACAAGGAGACAATTTCGCTGGTGGAGACCTGGTTCTAGACAATGGGGGCCTGAGGAGGAGATTGAGCATGAGGCAGAGACACACAGGAGTGTGAGGAGCACATTAGTATACCCAGTGTGGCACAGGAGTCACCATTGTTGGAGACCTCTTTGATAGCACCAGTTGACACCTTGGGGGAGAGAGAAGAGAATACACCCATAGGGTCATCCATTGATGAGGTGCCAGGAGACACAAACATGTCCATCGTTGAGAAGGTGACATCCCTTGTTGAGGTATCTGGGCTTGTGACTGAGTTTTCAGGTGATAGCAACGCACGATGGGATGATGAGGTGACAAGAGACATGACCACCCTTGATGAAGATCCGATAGGTACAAAGGCACCCAGATCTACAATAGAGTTGCAGGATGACAACCACCTACAACAACATGGAGAGAACATAGAGGGGCGTGAGCTAGTCACGGAGAGGCAGTTTGTGACTCATGTTGAGCCCATGGTGGAGGAGGATGAGCAATCTTCTTTGGGGCCAACCACTGACTTAGAGTTGATAGATGCATAGACCGTCAACAGAGTTGCAGTACTTCTAGATAATAGCTCTCTCTGGGATTATATAGATGGGGCTTGCAACATTGCTAGACTACCTTTGCACCACAGAGAGAGAGATGCAGAGACTCCCCAACAAATTTTATGTGTTGACTAGGATGGTGAGTTGAGGCGACATGAGCTGCGCAGGGTGCAACACTCACAGGATGGAGGGCTTGTTCTATGTGCTAGAGTTTGTGCATTCGATCCCTCTCTTGGGGTTGGATGGCGAGAGATTTTGAGTTGGTACCTGGTGGAGTGGGCTAGACTCATGGAGATGGTCGTACTCCTGAGTAAAGCTTAGTGGGAGCTCTCAGACATCAAGGGTGCTGGAGGCCCAGGTTAGCATTGGGATCTAAGCGAGGCTTCCTATCCAATATCAGATATGAGGGATGGCTATGGCATTGATGAGGTAGTCAACCTCGTGCTTGAGCGCATGCATTCCTTAGGGGAGTTCCAGTTGACGCTAGTGGCCAGGTGGTTTGTGAGCAGACTCCATTGGTTGTTTTGGCATGTTGGTTGCGCATGGGGCCGCAGGATGATTAGCATTCTCTGGCAGGAGTTGGTTGGAGGAGGTGGCATGGGTAGGCCACCAGACCAGATATTGTATGGAGACGATGTTCTCCCATTGAGGTTTAAGACTCAAGGGTCACAGAGGATCGGCACAACAGAGATATCCCCTCTAGCAGGAGTGGAGTTAGGGTGCTCAGGTCTACCAAGATGGACGAGGGGACATGATGCGTGTCATGGTGGGGTCACTATTAGGGTGGCAGACACTTTGGCACATGTGGGATACCATATGTTACAGGGTGGTATGATAGTAGGCAGTGGTACACAAGAGTGCACAGAGTCAGGTTATAGTGTTGAGTGTTATATAGAGGGATGTGGTCTGATGCATACAAACCCAATTCTAGGCCATATTACCCAGTGGTGTGCAGGCCTATGCAACGAGGAGTAGTGGCCTGCAGAGGAGCATGGAGATACATGGTGGTATACCACAACATGCTGGTTCACACTGTGGTGTAGGTGAAGTGACTCGTATCGCATTGAGTACGTGCGAGGAGTGACAGGTGCAGTGACACAGGCAGAACACAGGATGGTACAAGATGGTATAGACATAGCTGGGGGTATCCAGTGGTGTACAGGGACAGGTTGTGGCATACAATGGCATGTCGAGGAGTGTGGTGGTACTTGGTGGTATGCAATGACACATGATGTGGTGCAACGAGCTCTTGGAGCGTTCCCTCTGGGGAGACTTATGGAGAGGGACAGTAGGTGTACCATTGGATGCAACCCACCTAGGATTGATGAGGACATTGTCGAGCATTTGGGGACACCATTTTTAGTGGAGGTAGGGCCTTGAGGGAGTTATTAGCAGATCCGAGGCGGAGAGAGGGTCGTTCGTAGGATTACTCTTGAGCATTCCAGCCAATGTTTTTAAAACCGGAACCGGTGACCGGACCGGTCCACCTAATGAACCGGTTTACCGACCGGAACCGGTCTAACCGGCACTGGTTTGGTCTAAACGAACCGGTTTTAAAAAAATACATTAAATAATCAATTTTTAATGAAACAAAACTATTTTTAGATGTAAAACCATGATTCCAAGCCAATAGAGACAAAATATGCAAAGTTTGCTCATTTATATACCATGTAAAGGTGAATACATCAAAATGGCACCGAGTGCAATACATATCATCAACAAAATAGCAAAATACATAACAAATGAGGCTCTAAATGGCCTATAAAGTCCAAAAACATTGCTGCAAGCTATGAGGCCATTGGCCTACTACAAGTCTACAGTATACACATGATCAATCATCAAGTTCATTACCACTACTAGTAGTAGACACAAGATCATCATCAGGAGCTACATAGACATCATCTGGTTCAGAGTCTGAGGATGCCTCAGCCTGATCTGCAACCTCAGTATCAATGCCACCAATGACAATAGAAGTGGACCTAATGGAAGCACGAGTTTGTCGACCTGCATGACTAGTGCCTTCCATTGGTTCCTTGCCTTTCCTTGATGCCGCTATTGATCCTGGTTCTGTTGCCACCACATAATCTGCTTCATCCCCTGCCAAAGCCATGTCGATATCAAAATCAGCGTCAAACACAGGTTCTTCAGTCTCCTCCACCCATTCTGATGTTGGATCAATATCGTCCAACACAATGGGATCTAGATCAGGAGTTTTTCTTATCATTTGGAGCTCTAATTGCATTTATTGTTTACCCCTAAACCATGAAATCCTGAAAACCATTAAGTCTGCTGAATTTTGAGTGAAATCTAAAATTCTAGTTTCTCCATATGAAATCCAATGAGGTCGAAACCACTCTCAAACATCCTGAGTCATTTCATGGTAATGTTAAAAATTTAAGTAAAAGGATGAAAATGAAAATTAAAGGAAATGTCACTTTTACTTTAAGAATTTAACATTACCATTAATTGCCAACATTGTTAGGGTTGAAACACCCTTAGTCCCCCCCCAAAACCCCTCAAACACAGTGAAAAACATGTTTTTTTAACTTTATGGTGGTTGTGCCTAAAACCGGCTGGTTTAGAACAAAACCGGCCGGTTTGTAACAAACTGGTCGGTTTTCACCGGTTAGGGCCAAAAATCGGGCAAATGAAGGGTCTGACCGGGTTTTTAGGCCGGTTCGGACCGGCCAGCTAGCTAACTGGCCGGTTTGACCGGTTACCGGTTTTTCTGAGCGGTTTTTAAAACTATGATTCCAGCAGACTCTTGATCATACTCTTTGAGACATACCCACCCATCATCCTCCAGTGTTGCTTACAGTCGCAAAGAGTTTGGTTGTTGCACTTTGACACTCTCCATTCAGGTAGCAGGGCATGGGGAACTCACCCTAGGCACTTGGATGAGACACCACGTGTCATGGGTCGAGAGGAGACTCTCCAGTTGAGACACTTGGTAGGTGCACGAGTTGACGGTTATAAACTTAGGGATGGCATGGTTGATTGTCGAGGTAGCATATGTTCCACCCCTAGTCTCACATTTGGGGAGGTGACCGAGAGGGAGTTACATGGTGTTTTTTCAGTTGGACAACTTGAGGCATTAGGGGAGCATGAGGTGCGAAGGACGGTAGTCCTTGTTGGCAGGATGATGCCTATGCTTTTGGCAGTACCTGAGCACATCATCAGGAGTTGGGATAACAGATCTCGCTATGTGATTTGGCAGGCACAGAGCTGCTAGATATTTGTGACACAGGTTCTTGATGCTCGGTGCCTACCTATTAGATACCTACAGGAGGCAGAGATGGGGCACCGAGGGGTCCTAATAGCTAGCAACATATCACAACGACATACAAAGAGGATTGGAGGTTGTGGCCCACCAGTATGGTTATGGGATCCAAGGATCCAGTGGGTTGGTGGGATACTCCACTCAGTGAGCATGGTCAGGATAACAAGCGGATTGATTCATTCACAGGTGAACACATGGGCAATCACCGAAGTCCTCACTATAGGACAAGGCAGATTGTTGCTCAAGATTTGGGCTAGCCATGGAGTGATAGGCGTTGGCACTGTTAAGTCACCTTGGCAAGATTGGCCTAGCCTCGATCATCACATAGATTATGGCCAAGAGTTATGGGAGAGGAGGTCCTGGTACAAGCATGCTAGGCAGTCATTCATGACCAGAGTGTCACGATGTCAGTAGGATAGGTTCCTTCTGCGATGCGCAGGGGATTCTAGCATAGCAGGGCTGAGCAGTGCAACTACCTGTATAGGTGCGCTGGTTTCTACAGGGGAGGGTCATTCAGATCTTCCATTTGGTTTTAGTGATTCATTGATGGTGTGGGGAACTTCATCGGTGTGGCAGGGTGATCGATAGGAGGAGATCAGGGGAGGCCTGAGTAGAAGAGGGTTAAATTTCACTAGCATTGGATTTCATCTTTAGGAGTTTACTCTTGTAGTGCATGAGATAGACTACTCAGTAGGGAAATTTCATTGGGAGTTGGGTAGAGTCCTACATTATCATGATGCTCTACTTATTGCTAATATGCAAAGGGCTTCTAGTACCTGTATCTGGTTGGATAGCGAGTGGAGCAAGATGTGCTTCAGGATGGATTGGGACCCTGGTATCGAGGGATTCATTCATGTTGGGACAGTGCTGAGATTGGGGATGACTCAATGGTACATTTGGGACCCTGGTATTATTGGTGGTTATAGTGGTGATCAACAATTAGAGAGGACACTTGTTCAGGCATTGCTTGAGGACAAGCAATTTTTGGCGGGGAGGACTGTAATGTCCCTTCCTAAATTATTTTGGAACATGATTTATTTCTACATTTTGGGGCCAATTTTGGAGGAGATGGGGCCCATTTGATTTTATTAGGAGACTTAGGAGTTAGAAGTAAGTTATTTTGGTTTTGTTCACACAAGGAAAATAAGCACTTCCTAAGCCAATAGTTTGAATTGCATGAGAGGGAAAATCGATGGCTTAGTGAGGGACCCACGAAGGAGGGAAAATGGAGGGAAAAAGACTCCACGAAATCTATAAAAGGAAGGCAACACTCCTCATTTCATCATTCTTGGCTTATTGAATTTGATTCTGTTGCTCGAGCTGTTTAGCCGGGTCACTTGCTGTTTAGCAAGAGTTTTCCAAGCGAAGAACTCACCCTTTATTCAGCGAGTTCGAGTGCCACCCTAGAGAGGTTCATCCATTATCCTCTGAAGGAGATTTGTAGAGAAATTTCCATCATTTGTATACAATTCACCCCAACACTGCGTATTTCTGGAGGACGCAATAGTGTATCTAGTGGAACCATTGCAACATTCTACCAGAGGACTATTTCTTTCCAGGAGAAATAAGGGAAGTATTGGTGGAGTTGATTGCTACATTTCCGGAGTGTTTGAGGAGGATTTTTCCGGTGTATTGGCGGGCGTTGTGCTTCAATAGATTTGAAGGCCATAGGGCCTTTTGGGGGTCGAATTTGGAAGGTCAAAACCATACCAAAATATTTCTGGGTTTTTCTGGGTTTTTGACAAGGACCCTAGATTTGAATTTGTAGAATTTTCTG
The DNA here is from genome assembly GCA_031772625.1 of Pinus tabuliformis. Classification (NCBI taxonomy): domain Eukaryota; kingdom Viridiplantae; phylum Streptophyta; class Pinopsida; order Pinales; family Pinaceae; genus Pinus; species Pinus tabuliformis. The sequence goes on along the minus strand of CM062817.1, from coordinate 1,106,767,178 downwards.
AGCACTGGAGGTGGTGTTTTCAGTCATATCTTTGCAGCAGACAATGTATAATTGCTGGGGATTGCACAATGCCTTTGGAGGCTAAATTTGGAAGGTCAAAATCCGGACAAACCATTTATGGGTTTTTCTGGGTTTTGTGACATGGATCCCAGATATGAAGTTTCAGAATTTTCTGAGCACCGAAATTGGGGTTTTTAGCCATATATTTGTGGCAGACAGTGTAGAATTGTTGGGGATTGCACAGTGCCTTTGGGGGTCAATTTTGGGAGGTCAAAATCAGGCCAAACCATTTCTGGGTTTTTGTGGGTTTTGGTCAAGGAGCTTGGGGCTGAATTTGTAGCATTTTCTGAGTAGCAGAAGTGGGGTTTCTTGCAGTTCCTTTCCAACCAACAATGCAGTTTTCTGGGCAGTGCAGAGCATTAGAGGAGCAGACATTTTCCAGTACTTGATATCATTGTCTCATCACCTGGATTCTGTCATGCTTGCCATTGAGGCAAGCCCAGGTGCATTCATCCATACTATTGTACTGCTCCATTGATTAATAAAATGGCTCAGCTGGTTCTTACTTCTAGAGTTTTAATGAGCATTTACTGATTGCTTTTATTTACTGTGTCACAAATCGATTTTGTTTTGTATATCACTGTTTATTTAAGTTTGGAACATTACAAAATGTGCCAAGGTCCTAGATGTGCTACTGAATCGTCCCTGACCTCGACATTGTCCTAATATGAAAGAATCCTTCAATATCCGGATCCCAGGCCTTCTTGTCCAATATGAAGCTCCCCTTGCTCCACTCACTATCCTGCCCAATACAGGTACCAAAAGTCCCTTGCTCCTTTAGTTACTCACTAAAGCCCAATGTAAGATCTGTATGATCTCCCCCTGTAGTAGCCAACACATTCCTAAAGGTTATTGAGTTGTGATGCCCCAGTTCCCTGCTAGTCCCAGAGTGGTGTCACCATGTTGACGCTGTGCTACTCTGGCTATGACATACTTCCCATCGTGTCCAGACACTATCCTCCTCTCCTGGAACTCGATGGTGGAATACTGATAGAGGCGAGACACATCTTGCCCCGACATCTCCATGATGCCAAAGTCTACCCATCTAAATCTAACTCCGAACCGGTGCCACCACAAAGAAAGTCTGCCTCGCCATTTGATGAAGGCCATTGTGTACCCCAATGTGCCAATCCCAAATTGAACTAGACCACTCTCTTCCATGACTCCGACCATCATGAGATAGAGTGATCTATCAATCAACTGAATCCCTGCATCTCCTAGTTGGACCTGCTGCAACATAGCTCTGACAACTACAAGGATCCATCCATGCCTCATCTCTAGTCCATGCATATGACCAATTTATAGGCTCTGTTGACCACTACATGTCAACGACCCATAACACTACACCCATTTTTTTCACAAAAGGGATAGCATTTGATCAATGTGTCCGTGTCGTACAACTATCATCATCAACTTGATTTCCATTATGTTATGTAAATACTTTCTACATGTGTATAATGTAAATAATCTCAACAGATCCATGTCATGTATGTAACGACCTAGATAAACCTACTTTCCTAGTGACGATCTCCATTTTGGGAGGTTTTCTTGTCTCACCGATCCATTCTCGGATGGTCGGCAGAGTTTTCCTACAATCTTACCTCAAAGTTGGAATGGATTTTGTCGCTAGGATCTTAGGCAAGTCCTAGTGTTCTAGATCGAGTCCATGCAAAAGTAATTTGGGAAGAATCCTAACTATTTGGTTAGGTTATTTAATTAAAAATTGCTTGGTCTGCTAGATTATATTTGTGTCGCAGAAATTGGTAGTCTGTGAAGGTCTATTATAAATGGGTTTTCCCCCTTATGATGTAAAAAAATATGAAAATCATGATGTAAAGTGTCTTGAGGGTTGGAAAAATAATTTATCCCTTCATAGGTTAATTAATTAAATTTTCTGGCCAAAAATTAATTAAAATCCTAAGCCAGAAATTTAATTAATTATAGGTCCTTGGTAAATTTAAATTCTCCGAAGGCAAAATTTTCTGGTCCTTAAAAATTAATTTTTAGAAAGTCTCGTGACTAAGGTAAATTAATTATTTTGCTAAATTTTAAACTTTTGATCCCTAGGGGTTAAGTCAAAGTTAAATTTTTGGGGAAATTAACTCAAAATTGTTATTTTGAGTTAATTAAAATGCATTTAATTAAAAATTTCGAATTTCCCCAAATATTTAAATATTTCGACAGATGAGATTAAAATAAATTTTAATCTTCATCAATGGTCGAGATAGATTTGACGAGGATCACTCGAATTAGCCGTTGGAGGATTTATCTTTAAGTATGAGGTCATTTGTCAGTTGAATCATTCGACCTTTGAGTCGTGTGCTTATCAAAAAGCTCTTGTGTAATCTTTTTCTGGATAATAAAGAAAGACTTTGGGGTTAAATTTTGCGGGTGTTACTCTTCATGGGAATACTGTAAGATGTGTTGTTTTCATGCATAATTTTTTCTAAAGCCATTGATGATAGCTTCTGATGAGTGATTTGAGTACAGTTATCTTGCTCAGTCGCTGGGGTTTGAATAATAATCTAAATTCTGAACGTAATAGCAGGTATTTCTATTTGTTTGATTTTTTTTATTATTTTCTCGCTCTATTTTGATGGCTGGATTGAGTTTTGCAGGGAATTTTTGATTGTAGATCTTTAGGCGTTAGGAGAAGTTTGCAGTTGGACTAGCCAACTCCTGATCTGTGTATTCTGAAGAGTCCAACAAAATTAATCTTGGGCTTATGATAAGATTTTTTGCTGTATTGATGCATGAGGGTTTCGAGTTAGCACCTTTAAAATTTAAAATCTTTTAATTTATGTGCAACATAATGGTAAATCTAGCTGATTAGAGCCTGCAATTTGTAAATTTTTACTTATTTTTCTAACATGGGTTTTTCTGGTTTTAGTTTTTATCATTGTATATATTGTTTGGGTGTTTTCTTGTTGTCATGCAACTACAATTTGAGAAAGAAATTTGTGTAGAGTCCAGATCTAAAGCCCTAGAGGGTAAGATCTGGATCTCTGGGGTTTATTCACATAGTTTTCCAGGGATATTATTCAAATTTTTTGGAGTCCAAGGGTTTAAAATTTCTTGGATCTGGCAATTTTCATAAGGGTTTCAGGGATAAATTTGAAGGAAAAGGATTTAACATTTTAAGAAGAATTTTTGGAAATGTTTTAAAGGGTTTTCTGGCTACCATTTATCTGAGTTTTCCGATCTGCGGGTTGGGTTTTCGATTCGCTGCAAAGACTTCGAATATATTTTTTTTCTCTGCTACCTAAGCTCCCTGCTCTTCTTCGTTCCTCAAACCCTCCTCGCAGCCCTGCCTTCTTGCTTGCAGCTCCAATGCTGTAGCTCCATCCCTCCAGCAATGCATTACCTCTACGTCCCTCTTCCATGCAACATTTCCATAGTATGTTCCCTTCATGACCCTCCCTATTCTACCCTCAAAACCCCTCGTCATTGCTCAACCCTCATTCCTTCGCCGTCAAACGCTGCCATCGAAGCCCCTCGCTGCCTTCCGCCACCATCCAAGCTTCAACCTACAAGCAAATCCTCATCCTCCGTTGCTGCCAAAGCCCCTCGCTGTTATCATCGGTCTCCATCTCCCTGTGTGTTCCTCCATCCGCAACCTCCTCACCTATCCGCATAAGTTTCTCTCTTTCCCATCATTCCTTGTTGCTCTCCCACACTCCTTTGTGTCTCACAACTGCTCTTGCTGCAACCCCATTGCCCCTCCGTCGAGCTGCTCGCTACCTCTGTCGCCAGACCTTCATATCCATGCTCGCAGTCCCTTCCTCGCTCTGTCGTCAAAGTCTACCTGCACACACAACGAACCAATTTGATTTTCTTTCTTATTCATTTGTATGCGTTAGGGTTAGCTCTCCCTTAAAATTTCGATTTCATTTTTTTTTTTAGACTTTGGTTAAATGTTTGATGTTTTATAAACATAAAAAATAAAAATCTACTTTTTTGTTTAGGTTTCATTTTTAATTTTTAATTTATTTATTTTCTTTTCCTTTTTTTATGTTTATTTTTTTTTTCATTTTAACTTTTTATTTTTTAATTTTAATTTTTGTTTAAATTAAAAAAGAAAGAAAATTAAAATTTTGATTTCAATTTTAATAATTTTTCTTTTGAGTTAGATTTCCTTTAAATTTTTGCTTTTCCCCTTCGGTTTTGATTTTTTTTTAAGCAAAAAACTAAAAAAATTTAAATTTTTTTTTTCATTCTTGTGACTATGAGATTACTAAGTAATTAATCAAAAGAGGACCTACACTTACATTTTAAACATCAAATTTTTATGTGGCCTATGGCTCATTAAAAATTTTAATTTATTAAAGTCCTTTTGATTTTTATTTTTTTTTGTCACATTAAAAAATTCATTTGCCACATTAAATTTGGTTCATAAGCCTAACACATTAAGCTTGCCTAAGGGATAATTAAACTATTAATCTAAAGTTTCTTCTTGGTGTCTTTTGTGGTAGTGATTTCTCTATTGTCAGGTGCAATTAATGTTTTAAAATCATTGACTATTGGAGAGTGATAAATTATTCTAGATCTGGGTTATTAATAAAAATCATTTTAAATCTGGATTCTGGAATCATTGCTTAGCATTTAAATTTCATAATTATTCACATGATTTAATTACTTGAGTATCTTGTGTGATAAGGTTTTGTGCATTAACATTTAATTGTTCATGATCATCGGTTTTCCATATTTATAAATTGCTTGGGATAACTTGTTTCTGTTTAGTCTCTGGTTAATTGAATATAAAGGCATTAGTCTATAATTATTTTTATCTTGTGGTTGTGTTTTATTTTAATCTATCCATCTCAGTTGACCAAGATTTGTTCTAAATTGATCAAGTTGTCTATTTTTAAGTCTCCTAGAGCTTGTGTTTCACAGGCTATTCTCATTCATTGACCTTAGGGACTACCTCCCTTGACTTGTTTAGGAGAGGCTCTAAACAGAGTGAGTAAGGATTAAAGTGACAACCCTTACTCTGAGCATTGTTGTGGTGCCTAGACACTTTGTGTGACAACAGGCTCCATATATCATGGGATAATTTGATGCATGCTAATTTGCGCTGTGCCTGCCACTGTGTAGTATCGATGATCATTGGAAGCCACGTGTGCCAAATAGCCACCCCGTTAAAATTGGCAACAAGGGCCAAACTCCATGTGGGTCTTCTTATTTATGGCAGCTGATATTTTTATTGGATCCCTCTCGTCGAGAGGTGTAGGATTGATCTAAAGATCATCCGATTCCGATAAGTATTTATGGAAATATGAATTTATTTTGATTATGGAATTATTATCAAGCCAACCAGCAACTTGAGTAGGCTCAGAAGCCCAATGGACATGCCTATTCATCATCTACGTTTTAGTATAAATAGAAGAGGACTTGAAGTCATTTGTACACACTCTTTATGTGATCTCCTCTCCACATCTTGGGTTTTTGGTGAAGGAGAGACACAAGAGTAAGCTGGGCTAAGTGTATGATGCCCTAGCCGCAGGTCATAAAGATTCTTATACACAGATCATGGAGACCTTATACGCTGTACATATATGCTGCTCATAGTGAATGATATACGTTATTCATAGTGGATACGCTGTGGATGTTATACACTGGTTTCACGCAGTCATAACAAATATGTTTATGCAGTCATGGGAGATATTCACGCAATCAATGTTCATGTAGTCATGGGAGATATTCACGCAGTCCATGTTCACGTTGTACATGTGGACACTAATACGCAGATCAATGAGTCTCATATATGCTGTACATGATGACACTAATACATAGTTATAGAAACTCTTATGCACAAATCATGAAGATACATATCTGCAGCAAATGGTGGAGACCTTATATGCTGTATACGCTGGTATGAGGGACACTAATATGCAGTCATGAAGACTCATGACCTTGAAGACAGATACGCTGTCAATGATGTCATCCTAACACAGTTGTAGAGACACTTATACGCTGGTATATAGAGAAACTTATACGCTGGTATGAGGGACACTAATACACAGTCATGGGAGATATGTTCACACAATCATTGTCATGAGAAACATGTTCACGCAGTTAGAAGAGACATGTTCATCCTCTGCTCATGGATTGACATATAGCTGCTACCATAATAACAATGGTCACATATATCATCTGCGGCTCAATATTATGACTTGTTTAGGTACTATGACTTGATGGGTAGTAATGTGTATAGCAGTCAATGGTATAATCTAGAATCGAATTGTGTCAGCATATGCATTGACATGGCATGGGATGGAAGGCACACTATGTATAATGGCAGAGGGCAGCATGATGTATGGACAACATGATGTAGATCATGAGCAGCATGATGTATGGGCAACATAGTGAGTAGATCATGGGCAGCATAGTGATGAGAGCATGAGCAGCATGATGATGCATGATGCAGCATGATCATACTACACGGTAAGGTGCAGCAAATGGACGAGATGTAGCACTATGATAGGTGAAGGAGTCACCTTAGAGAATCAGTTGAAGCAATACGTCTTCAACTGATCTCTGTAAATATCAAAAGTCAAAATGTTGACTTCTATTATAAATGTACTATCTCTCTCACTTTCCCTGTTGAAATTTGAAGAACATAAAAGAAGAATTGATCAAGGGTTTCCCCAGATTGTGGGGTTTGTCTTTGGCTAGCGCTACATCTTGTGTCCTCTTGTCTTGGCCTGTCTTCTGCGATTTATATTTAAGTTCTATCTGTAGTCTACTTTAATGCTGATGTGATTGCTAATGTGGAAAAGATATTGGAAAATTAAAATAAATTGCTCTAGCATAGAACATACCTAAACTTAACATGGAATCAAAGCTGAGGTGAAGACAATGCCCAAGCAAGAGTGAAAGAGCAATCACCAAAGACAGTTGGGACAAGATAAAAGGATCAATGGGTTCCTCATCCCTCTTCAAATTCACCCTGGGTGAAGTCGAAGCAGATAATATTATCAGAATGGCGCAACGGAAGGTTTTGATGGCCTACTTAAAGATCACTTCATTGGGAAGTTCGGATCTAAGGGTGGAAGGAAAGATAGATGCCTTGGTTACAATAGGTTCGGCCATTATGCGAAGGACTGTCTGAATGGCAGAGACACTTCTCTTGATGAAGATAAACAAATCATTCCAGGGTCAAGGGAATGATAGGTAATACAGTTCATCAAGGAGAAATGGTCGACCCTTCAAAGAAAGCAAGGAACCCCGGGCACTTCATCGGATAGATAATTGTGGGATTATACTTGGAGCCGATATCACCTATCTCGAAAAGGATGTAGGTAATGTTACCCCTCAATTGAATGAGGGTAACTCGATTCATTTACAGAATCTCTTTTATGTACCTGATCGCAAGAAGAACCTGGTGTCCATGTCAGCAATGGAAGTCAAAGGTTACAGGGTGGCACTCATCGATGGAAAGGTACGTGCTTGAAAATAGATTTTTCAAAGATGTTTTTGAGTTCAGGGTTGTATCAAGTTGTAGGAAGTCCACTGGGAACCATGTCCATTGACACAACACCAGAGGTCTGTGAGTCAGATGGTGACAAGGATGCCTGAATTCAAAAAGAGCATGAAGGTACATGTCTGAGATGTACCGAAGGAAAATCTTATAAGGGGACCATTCCCCTCATGCCACAGGTCCACAGGTTTGGAACAACCCGAGGAGTTTGAGATTCATGATCAGGAATCTCATGTATGCAGGTGGTAGAAAGCCCTCTATGGCTTGAAGCAAATCACCCCGGGCATAGTATGAGAGGATCAACAACTGTCTGATGAAGCTGAGATTCACTAGGAGTGAAATCGATCCAAACCATTACTCGAAGGTTGTGGATGATAGACCTCTCATACTGGCACCTATGTCTGCTAGGTGCAGACCCTCTCATTTGTAGGAGATAGAGGGAGTTGGATTCCAAATGTGGAAAGATAAACTGCAAGCCTGTGACTACCTTGAGGATCTTAACTTTCAAGAAGTTATATGGTAGTGATGTCAGACCAGATTTGGGAAATGCCTTTGAGTTTCATAAACTCATTTGCATTGATGTTCTTGGAGAACCTCTGTCCGGAAATATGTGTTACAGTTAGCATGGTGAGCTCATATTTGGTAGAGCTTCACTGGCTTGGTGCCTAGAATCTTCTGAGATATCTTTAGGGCACAATCTCTCATGGATTGAGATACACTGCCTGGAATATTTCAAATGTTGAGTGGGCAGGTAGTGTGAAGGATCACTAGAGCACTTCTGAGCGCTGGTTCTCCTTGGGATTTGCTTCGATATAATGGATGAGCAGGACGCAGAAGTTGGTGGCTTTGAGCACCGCTGAGGCAGAGTATATTGCTGCTAGCATGGCTACCTGAGAGGCAGTCTGGTTACGAAAGCTCTTCAGTGAGCTGTTTGGATACCACTATGTTGCAGGATTTTAGTGCTCCTGTGAGGTCTGGATGATGTGTTCTTCATGACAACTATGTAGCAGGATGATTAGTTCTCCTGCGAGGTCTGGATGATGTGTTCTCCATGACGACTATGTAGTAGGATGATTAGTTCTCCTGTGAGGTTTGGTTGATGTGTTCTCCATGACGACTATGTAGCAGGATGATTAGTTCTCTTGTGAGGTCTAGATGATGTGTTCTCCATGACGATTATGTAGAAGGATGATTAGCTCTCCTGTGAAGCCTGGATGATGTGTTTTCCATGGTGATTGTGTAGCAGGATGATAAGTTCTCCTGTGAGGACAGGATTGATTAGTTCTCCTGTTGAGGCATCCTACCCATGCAGTCTGGGACTCATGGGAAGTAACTCTCATCTGATCAATGAGCAGGGAAATGAGGATAGGGAAAATAGTAGTACCAATGGACGCATCGTTGTATCTATCGTACTCCCTATGCTAGGATGGCCTTCATTGATCTGGGATCAATGATACTGGTCTGGGACTAGTTGTACGAGTTGTACCTACTATGACGCTGACTTCGAGTCGGCTGAGATTGGTCTGGGACTAGTGGTACGTACTCTGAGACTGACTTCGGGTCAGTATAGGACTGGCCTGGGACCAGTGCAAGTGGTACATACTATGACGTTGACTTCGGGTCGGTTGAGACTGGTCTGGGACCAGAGGTACACACTCTGAGACTGATGATACTAGTCTGGGACCAGTGGTAGGAGTGGTGCCCCCTATGACGCTGACTTTGGGTTAGTTGACACTGCTCTGGGACCGGTGGTACGCACTCTGAGACTGACTTCGGGTTAGTGGAGAATGGTATGAGACATTCTCGATCAATTCTTCTTCTTCATGGTTCAGCAGAGCTAAGCTGAGCAGAGCAGAGCAAAGCCAACAGAGCTGAGCAGAGTAGAGCAGAGCCAGCAAAGCTGAGCAGAGCCAGCAGAACTGAGCATAGCTAGTAGAGCTGAGCAGAGCTAGCAGAGCTAGCGGAGTTGAGTAGAGCAGTGTAGGGCACTGATGGCAGAGATAGTACAGTCGAACATATGGATTAGCGGATGGAGTTCTCCCTAGTTGAGAGGGAGTGTTAAAATTGGCAACTAGGGCCAAAATCCATGTGGGTCATCTTATTTATGGCAGCTGATATTTTTATTGGATCCCTCTCGTCGAGAGGTGTAGGATTGATCTAAAGATCATCCGATTCTGATAAGTATTTATGGAGATATGAATTTATTTTGATTATGGAATTATTATCAAGCCGACCAGCAACTTGAGTAGGCTCAGAAGCCCAATAGACATGCCTATTCATCATCTACGTTTTAGTATAAATAGAAGAGGACTTGAAGTCATTTGTACACACTCTTTATGTGATCTCCTCTCCATGTCTTGGGTTTTTGGTGAAGGAGAGACACAAAAGAGTAAGCTGGGCTAAGTGTATGATGCCCTAGCCGAAGGTCATAAAGATTCTTATACACAGATCATGGAGACCTTATATGCTGTACATATACGCTGCTCATAGTGAATGATATACGCTGTTCATAGTGGATACGCTGTGGATGTTATACGCTAGTTTCACGCAGTCATAACAAATATGTTTATGCAGTCATGGGAGATATTCACGCAGTGAATGTTCATGTAGTCATGGGAGATATTCACGCAGTCAATGTTCACACTGTACATGTTGACACTAATACGCAGATCAATGAGTCTCATATATGCTGTACATGATGACACTAATACGCAGTTATAGAAACTCTTATGTACAGATCATGAAGATACATATCTGTAGCAAATGGTGGAGACCTTATACGCTATATACGTTGGTATGAGGGACGCTAATACGCAATCATGAAGACTCATGACCTTGAAGACAGATACACTATTAATGATATCATCCTAACGCAGTTGTAGAGACACTTATACATTGGTTTATATAGAGAAACTTATACACTGGTATGAGGGACACTAATACACAGTCATTGGAGATATGTTCACACAATCATTGTCATGAGAAACATGTTCATGCAGTTAGAAGAGACATGTTCATCCTCTGCTCATGGATTGACATATAGCCGCTGCCATAATACCAGTGATCACATATATCATTTGCGGCTCAATATTATGACCTGTTCAGGTACAATGACTTGATGGGTAGTAATGTTGATAGTAGTCAATGGTATAATCTAGAATGGAATTGTGTCAGCATATTCATTGACATGGCATGGCATGGAAGGCACACTATGTATAATGGCAGAGGGCAGCATGATGCATGGACGGCATGATGTAGATCATGAGCAGCATGATGTATGGGCAGCATAGTGAGTAGATCATGGGCAGCATGATGTATGGGCGGCATAGTGATGAGAGCATGAGCAGCATGATGGTACTACATGGTAAGGTGCAGCAAATGGACGAGATGTAGCACTTGATAGGTGAAGGAGTCACCTTAGAGAATTAGTTGAAGCAATATGTCTTCAATTGATCTCTGCAAATATCAAAAGTCAAAGTGTTGACTTCTATTGTAAATGTACTATCTCTCTCACTTTCTCTGCTGAACTTTGAAGAACATAAAAGAAGAATTGATCGAGGGTTTCCCCACATTGTGGGGTTTGTCCTTGGCTAGCGCCACATCTTGTGTCCTCTTTTCTTAGCTTGTCTTTTGCGATTTAAATTTAAGTTCTATCTTTAGTTTACTTTAATTTTGATGTGATTGCTAATCTGGAAAAGATATCGGAAAATTAAAATAAATTTCTCTAGCATAGAACATACCTAAACTTAACACACCCCTTGAATGCAACCCAAAGATGGGTATTCGATACTCATAATCGACTCGGGGTATGTGGATCTCTCCTGTCCCTGCCAACCATCTCCCTTGGGTCTACCATCCACCCTCTCGATAGTGTGCCAATATAAGGTCTGGAGCCTGGACATATACTGTGAAACTACCTCAGCCACTAAGTTGCACGAAACGGGGAAACGGAAACGAGTTTCCGAAACGGGAAGCGAAACGAAACGCAACCTCCCCAAATTTTGGAAACGGGGAAACGCGAATATATATAATATATATGTATATATATATATTAAAAATATTTAAAAATTATTATTATATATATGTGCAATCATAAAGCATGAATGATACATTTACATTATATGATTATAATTTATTACATTTAAACATTAAGATTAAATTTACATCACATTTACTCATGAGTCATGAATGATCACATAATGAAAATAAAAATATAGGAAAATCCAAAATCAGCCTTTATTTATATTAGTATATGAGGCTGCAAGTACAATAAAGACTATAAGGCAAGAACTATAGAGACAAGTCACAAAAGACTAATCCTCATCATAACAATCCTCATCAAAAATAGAAGCAGCGGAATGCTCAACAGTGGATGGTGGTGCTGAAGAAGATGATGCACCAATTCCACTTCCAGAATCGTCCTCAATATTCAGGGCAGCAAGAGAGAGATCCAAATCAGGATTTTCTGCATCCACATCCCATTCTTTAGAAGGACCACTGTTGTATTCTGGACCCCTACGAGATGCAAGGCGAAGGTTGGAGTGCACATAAACAAGATCCTCTGCTTTCTGTGAGCCCAACCTATTGCGCTTCACAGAATGAATAAAACCATAAGTGCTCCAATTCCTTTCTGCTGATGAAGAGCTTGCCACTTGTGAAAGAATACAAATGGCAAGGCTTTGCAAATGTACACCATTTGCTCCATGACAAATCCACCACCTAACTGGATTCATGGTGCTTCTCTCCTCCAAAGCTGATATATCTGCATAATCATCTATTCCTGCAGCAAAACTGGCAAATTCCTCCTTTACCTCCCTATGTAGATGAGAAGGAAACATTCTCATAAGTGCTTTTTTCACCCCAGTAGCCACCTCTCTATCCTTATGGGGTGCCTTCCTCTTCCCATTGCTTTTAGCAATAAGCTCATCATCATAAAATTTGGGGTTCAAAGCATGTGCTAAAGTGTGCAATGGTGTATTGAAATTCTTCCACCTGTCAACAATGATTTTCTTGATCAAACCAGCAAAATGATCATCAACAAACAAAAGTTGTGGAGACTCCTGCGAAATGATTTCCATAGTTTTCTCAACCATGGAATCCATGCGATCATATACCTCTCCCAAGAAAGGTTGGTCAGTGTCAGCACTCCGGAGAAGCTCAAATGCAGGGGTTGTGAACTTTAGCAAGAAATCTACCTTGCTCCACCAATCCTCATCAAGGCACAATCTACGCACCATAGATCCCCGCTCTGAATCTGCTTGTCTCCACTCAATCCAAAGTTGACTCACCACCATAGAAACTAATGCATGCTTAACCTCAACAAGGCGGCGCAACATCACGAAGTTTGAGGCATATCTTGTCTCACCAACTTTTAACAACTCCAATTTGGAGTACTCTCGAAATATGGCCTGAGACTGGTGGTGGTTGGTGATGAATTTGATAATCTCCCTTGCTTCCCCTGTGACTTCCTTTATCCAGGAAACTTTGTTGTCGATCTCCTCTAAGATCAGATTCAGATTATGGACAATGCATGGTGTCCAAAAGATGTGGTCATACCTCCCCTCAATAATTAAACCTGCAGCTTTGCAAACTGGTGCATTATCCGTGATAATTTGCACCACCCTGTTAGGCCCTATTTGTTCAATAGATTTTATAATAACATCAGCAATGAACTGTGCATCTTTCACCTCTCCTGAGCAGTCTTCTGCCTTGATAAACATTGCTCCTTTGGGGGAAGTGGCAATGATATTTATCAATGGTCTGCGCCTCATATCTGTCCAACCATCTGAGACTATGGTAACCCCAGAGCTACTCCAGGAAGAACGAATTGGAGCTAAAATGTCCTCCACAAGTTCCTTCTCATTTTTGAGAAGCTGGGTTCTGACTTTCTCATAGTTGGGCCCCTTGTACCCTTGAGGAGCTTTGTTAACTGCCCTTATCATATCTTGCCAGTAAGGAGAGCGAACAACATTGAATGGGATACCACATGCATAAATGCACCTAGCCACTCTGGAATCAGCTTCTTCTCTTGCTTGCACATTCACCAATCTAGCAATTCTGCTATCCTGCACTGAATGGGATGCCCCTGTGCCTCTGGTATTTTTGGGTGCTGGTTGTTCATGTTCTTGAGTGTGACTAGCTCTCCTCTTTCTTGCTTCAGCTACAATCCTTGGCTCAATGTTAGATGGAGCTTGACTAAGGTCATCATGCCTTCTCTTAGTACCATCCGCCTCATCTTGCTCTCTTTGATATGCCCTCCTTACCAACGGATCTGATGTTTTTGTGCAACCTGAAATCCCTTGTCCTCCTCCATGCAATAGATGCGCCTTCACTCTTGGGTAGGAGCCCTTGTACGTATTATTGCAAAGATTGCATCGCCATTCCCATGAGCCACCACCTCCACATCTTTGAAGCTTCGTCACATGCCTCCAAAGAGGATAATATTCAGCCCTTGGGTTGGCCCTAGGGCTTGAAGTTGCAGCTGCACTTTGGCTGGAAGCCATTGCTGCAAAAATAAATTAAAAAAACAAATCTGTAAATAAAAAAAACGTTTTTCATATTTTTGGCTGTATAAACCCTAGAAAAATTAAAGAAATAGTAAGAAAAAAACTAAGAAATGAATGTGGCTTACCCAAATTAATTTTCTGTGGCTGAATCTACCCTAAAATGCCAGAAAAGAGGAGAAATATGGCTGTAGCTGAGCCAAATCTGCTGCAAAAATAAATTTAAAAAACAAATCTATCAATAAAAAACGTTTTTCATATTTTTGGCTGCCTAAACCCTAGAAAAATTGAAGAAATAGTAAGAAAAAACTAAAAAAATGAATGTGGCTTACCCAAATTAATTATCTGTGGCTGAGACTACCCCGAAACGCCAGAAAAGAGAAGAGAAATATGGTTGCAGCTGAGCCAAATCTGCTGCTACTGAAATCTCCTGCTGAAATCTCTTTCTCTTGCTGCTGAAATCTCTTTCTCCTGCTGCTGAAATCTACTTTGCTCACTGCTCAAAACACCCTAGTTGAAACAACTGCCAGTCTCCAAGAGAAATGACTTGCTGAATAGTGTGATGAGAGAATGAGCCAAGCTGCTCTTTTATAACTTTAGAATAGGTTTCTAGAACTACCTGGAAACCCTAAAAAAATTTAAAAACAAATTAAAAAAAAAAAATTAAAAAACAAGTGTTTTTTTGGGGAAACGTGGCACGTACGGCCTGGAAACGCGTTTCCGGCCGTACGGTATGGGGAAACGAGTTTCGTTTCGTTTCCCCTGGGGAAACGGACCCCCTGCCCACGTTTCCTGCAACTTAGCTCAGCCATACCCGGTATCCTCTGCTCATGCATGGTCTCCACATGCCCTGAGAAAAGAGTGACACATGTCTCCCTCGTGATTAGCTCCTTAGACATAGGCTCCGTGATGAACGATATGCCACCCCTGCAGATGATCACCTCATCCCCCAACCTGTGGCTATCAACTGACACACCAACCCAATGCCACTGTTGAGAAGTCTCTCCCCTAGTGCGCTGAGTGTCACCTCAATATCTTGGGTGAGCTCCTCATCCCCCGTTGCTCATGCCTAGGGTGCAAAAAGTCTACTACGCCCATGAGGGATGTAGAAAAGGGTCAGGCGTATGAGTCCCCTCGGATACCCTCAAGTATCACTCATCGGTGTCCCTGTCGATCCTGGGTGAACTATGCCCAAAGTTATGCCCGGTGTTTCCGTCCAAGGGTCTCCCTAGAGGCAACACTCCAAGACCTCGCTGTGCAACACTATACACCCCTTTATACCATCGATCATCCCAGTACTTCTGGACATGCCACTGTACACCGCGGCCTACCCCTATACACCACTAGATACCCTCGGCTACGGCTATGCCATCCTGTACCATCCTGTGTCCCGCTTGTGTCCCTGTACTTGTCAATCCCGACATGTACACAATGCGATGTGATGCACTCCCACTCCACTGCGCAGTGCAACATACTACAACACATCCTCCTGCTGCTTTTTCTTCTCATGCTAAGAAAAGAAATAATTCCGGGTTTAAATCGAAAATAAAGGTTGGACCTAAGGGTGGAAGAAAAGGACGATGTTACATTTGCAATAAAGCAAGTCACTATGCAAGATAGAAAGGACTCTCATCGTGACGATGATCAAAATCCCTCTTACGGTAATCGAAGGGATGGAAAATTCAATAACAAAGGTAAAAGGAATGCTGGAAATCAAGGAAGAGGACAACCATTCAAGAAGGCTAGAAATTCCAGGATGTATTAAATGCACATGACCTCCGAAAGAACTTGGTGTTCATCTTGGCAATGGAAGACAAAGGCTACAAGGTAACCTTCGGCGATGGCAAGGTACGTATATGGAAAAATAATGTTAAAGATGCCTTTACTGTTGGGTTTCGTGTTGATTCATTATATCAGGTCGATGGAAGTCCGCCAGGTGTCATATCTTATGACACATGTCTTCAGTCTGAACTTTGGCATCGGAGATTTGCCCACCTTCATTACAAAGCTCTACCCGATGTAAGATAGATGGTAACAGGGATGTCCGAATTCCAAGTAGAGAAAGAAGGTGTATGTCGGAGATGTGCCGAAGGAAAGCTCAAAAGGGGACCATTCCCCTCAAGTCAAAGCAAGACCTCCGATATATTACAATTGGTTCACTCAGGCATATCTGAGGCTAGCATTAAGAGGGAGACTACTACACCACATACTCCTGAGCAGAATGGTGTGGCGGAAAGGAAGAACCGTATGATTGTGGAAGTTGTCTGTATGGGTAGATGATGTAACAATGCTTGATGTGAAGGTACCCATGGATCCTATTTATCCACCTGAGCCTCCCTCTTCTATGAAGAGGCCTCCATGGCTTAGGGGGATACTTGATGATGCTGAAGGACATGCTGCACCCCGAAAGTAAGAAACCTAACAGGTATCAGGGATACCTGCCCATCATGAGCACGATTATAGAAAATGAGCCTTCATCATTCTCAGATGCCGTCAAGCATCAAGTATGGACGGATGCTATGACTGAAGAATATGAGTCTATTATGAAGAATGATGTCTGGGAAGTAGTTCCCAGACCCCAGGACAAGACAGTTGTTACTTCCAAATGGCTTTACAAGATAAAGCTGCAACAGATGGAAGTACGGAATGGTATAAGGCTTGTTTTGTTGCTCGTGGTTTCTCCCAGAAGGAAGGTATAGACTATGATGTGATATTTGCAACTGTTGCCAGATATACGACCATCTGCTCGACCATCTGATGGAACCTACATCAGATGGATGTCAAGACCACGTTCTTGCACGGTTCAATCAAAGAAGAGGTCTATGTGGAGCAACCTGAAGGATTTGAGATTTATGATTGAAAATCTCATGTATGCTGGTTGAAGAAGGCTCTCTATGGGCTGAAGCAAGCACCCCGAGCATGGTATGAGAGGATCAATAGCTACTTGATGAAGCTGGGATTCGCTAGGAGTGACGCTGATCTTAACCTTTACTTTAAGGTTGAAGATGACAAGCCTCTCATACTGGTGTTGTATGTGGATGACCTCTTTCTAACATGTGCGTACCCTCTCATTCACAAATGTAAGAGGGAGTTGGCCTCTGAATTTGAAATGAAGAACCAAGGACTTGAAGTGTGGCAGAAGCCAAGGGAAATTTTCCTATCTTCAGGGAAATTTTCCTATCTCAAGGAAAATATGTGGTGAAGATTCTGAAAAGATTTGGTATGGTGGACTGCAAGCCTGTGACTATCTCGAGGATCTTAACTTTCATAAGTTATATGGTAGTGATGTCGGACCAGATTTGGTAAATGCCTCTGAGTTTCAAAAACTCATTCGCGTTGATGTTCTTGGCGAACCTCCGTCCGAACATATGTTTTGCAGTTAGCATTGTGAGCTCATATATTTGGTTGAGCCTCACTAGATTGGTGCCAAGAATCTTCTGAGATGTCTTCAGGACACAATCTCTCATGGATTGAGATACACTGCCGGAAATATGAAACTGCATGATTATTCGAATGCTGATTAGGCAGGTAGTCTGGAGGATCATTGGCGCACTTCTTAGTGCTGTTTCTCTTTGGATTCTGCTTCAATATAATGGATGAGCAGGAAGCAGAAGTCGATTGCCATAAGCACCACCGAGACTGGATACATATCTACGAGTATGATTTCATATGAAGCTTCCTGGTTGGGGAAGCTCTTCAGTGAGTTGTTTGATCACATACCACTGTGATTCTCTGTAACAAGCAGAGGTGGGATTCGATTATTGAGGAATCCCGTATTCGTCGATTGCTCCAGCAGATAGACATCATCTGGGATATGGTAAGTGGATGAGCAAGGAGGCTCCATCACAATAAAATGATGTACAAGTCGATACACCTTGTCAAAGCCTCGAGGAAAGATCTAATTTATGATTTTCCCAAACGACTTGGAGTCGTCAAGAAACTTTTTTACAAGGGTCCTGCATGTTGCATACATTGAGCTCTGGGAGCTCTGAGGGCTTGCAGTTCTTACTGGAGAAACATACGACCATAGGGTGACTCACCCTCCCCTGGTGGTGCGCACTGGAACAAGATGATTCGCTCTCGTGTGGGACAAGATGATTCGCTCTCTTGTGGAACAGGTGATTCGATCTCCTGTGTAGCAGGATTGACGTGTTCTCTTGTGGGGCATGGATTGATGTGTTCTCCATGGCAATTGTAGTAGGATTGATGTGTTCTCCTGTGAGGTCTGGATTGATGTGTTGTCCATGGCGATTGTAGCAGGATTGCTGTGTTCTTTTGTGAGGCCTGGATTGATGTGTTCTCCATGGCGGTCTAGATTGATGTGTTCTCCATGGTGATTGTAGCAGGATTGATGTGTTCCCCTGTGAGGACGAGATTGATTAAGTTCTCCTGTTGAGGCATCCTACCGATGCAGTCTAGGACTCATGGGAAGTACCTCTCATCTGATCAATGCGCAGGGAAATGAAGTTAGGGACCATAGTAGTACTGATGGACGCATTGTTGTATCTATCGTACTCCCTATGCTAGGATGACCTCCATTGATCTGGGATCAATGATATTGGTCTGGGACCAGTGGTACATACTTTGACACTGACTTTGTGTTAGTGTAGTACTGGTTTGGGACCAGTGAGAGTGGTACATACTATGGTGTTGACTTCGGGTCGGTTGAGATTAGTCTGGGACCAGTGGTACACTCTCTGAGACTGCGATACTCATCTGGGACCAGTGGTAGGAGTGGTACCTACTATGAAGCTGACTTTGGGTGGGTTGAGACTGGTCTGGGACCAGTGGTACGCACTTTGAGACTGACTTTGAGTCACTGGAGAATGATACTGGTCTGGTACCAGTGCAGTTGTACCATACTATGACGTTGACTTCGGGTTGGTTGAGACTAGTCTGGGACCAGTGGTACATACTCTAAGACTGACTTTGAGTCAGTATGATACATCCTCGATCATTTCTTCTTCTTCATAATTCAGACAAAGGTAGAGCAGAGCAGAACAATGCAAGAGCAGAGCAGAACAGAGCAAATCAATACAGATCAGTACAGGGGAGAACAAGACAAAGCAGAATAGGCAGAGTAGAGTAGAGCAGGGCATGGGACAGGCTGTACAGGGCAGTGAATTTGATGGATGAATAGTAATGAACGATAGACAGATTGCAGATGAAGTTCTCCCTAGTTGAGAGGGAGTGTTAAAATTGGCAAGTAGGGCAAAACTTCATGTGGGTCATCTTATTCATGGTTGATAATATTTTTATTAGATTCCTCTCGTCGAGAGGTGTAGGATTGATATAAATATCATCCGATTCCGATAAGTATTCATGGAGATATGAATTTATTTTATTATCAAGTTGACTTACAACTCATGTAGGCTCAGAAGCCCAATAGTCGTATCTATTCAAACACCAACGTTGTGTATAAACACAGGAGGACTTTTCCTCACTTGGACTCACTCATCTCATCACATCTCTCTCTCTCTCTCTCTATTGCGCAGAAAAGGGTCTCTCCCTCACACATGTGAAGTCAGAAGCTGCTGAAACTGAAGCTGCAACTGCAGAAGTAAAGATTGACCTGCGTGGACTAGAAGATCTCCTCATCTGAACTGCGTTGTAGGTTCATCTGAACCTCCTCTGGAAGCCGCAACTTTTGGTGGTGGAATCAAGTCAATCCGACGGACAGTTTGCAAGATATCGACTACCCTAGTTTGAAGCCGGAAGCTGTTGAAACTGAAACTGCAACTGCAGAAGTAAAGTTTGACCTGCTGGACTAGAATATCTCCTTATCTGAACTGCTGGACTAGAATATCTCCTTATCTGAACTGCGCTATAGGTCAGTGTTTTACAACCAGGACCAGGTTTCCGACCAGGCCGAGGATCGACTCCGACTCCGACCAGGATTCGGTAATGATCAGGCCTAGTCGATTTCAATGACTCGGTCGTTGTAAAAAATACATTAAATATTTATTTTTTTTATAAAAAAACATAATTTTAAATATTTTAAACATAATTTTAAAGATTTTCATTCATGTTTCCAAACACATAGATATAGATGGAAGACAACATATGATCAAAGTAGGCTCATGAACCAATCCATTATATCAAAATGGTACCCAATGGCAATACATAGTCAACTGTCATACATGATCAAAGACTCAAAACAAAATACAAATAACCAAGGAGGCTAGAAATGGCCTCTACATCAAAAGTAAACTGTGATGCTGACCAGACTCCAATACTAGTACTACTGGCTACTGCCAGAGGAGCCAAGATCATATCGACCAATCTCTGGATCAGACTCATCATCATCATCAGAGTCAGACAAGGTGCCCCATGCCTCCTCATCATCATCGTCTCCAACTGCAACTGTAGAAGTGGTGCCAGTACCACTAGCAGATGCACGCTGAGATAGAGTAGATATGCGGCTGCGCTTCTGTCGTGGCTGAGCAGAGGAAGCACCTACAACTGGAGTCCTACTCCTCGGAGTCCTTGCTGGCTGTGACACTGAGGCTGGTGGATCGGGATCTGCATTCAACTGAACAGGCGGAAGTTGATGTTCCAGACCCAGGCCAACTTGGCCAAGTTCATCAAGATCCTCATCAGGATCAAACTCTGGTGCACAACTCTCCACTACCCAATCTGATGTTGGATCAATGTCTTCCAGCACAATGGGATCTGAATCAGGTCTTTTGTTCAGCAATTGGTTCCGTCTGAGCCGAAGGTTGTATTGGACAAAAACTAGATCATTCAACCGTTTTTGCTCCAAATGGTTTCTCTTCTTTGTGTGAATCCTCTCAAAGACAGACCAATTGCGCTCACACCCAGATGCACTGCAAGTTTGACTCAAAATACGAATTGCAAACTTTTGCAATTGAGGGCACTGGCCACCAAAGGCCTCCCACCATTGTGCTGCAAAAAACATAGGAGTGTAATGAATTATGAGTTAGATGAAGGCTGAAGCTCAACAAAATTACAAATTATATCTAACTTTCAAATTATAAATGATTTAACAAACTTTAGTCTTTAATAAAAAAAGTAAAACTGTAAAACCGTTAACAAATTGAAAATTGAAATTTTTGTTTACCTGGCTCATCTGCTTCTCTTGCAATCTTTGCTAGGTTCTTCCCAAAGGTACCTGTTGCATTGCTGAAGGATGTGACCTGTTGATGTATCTGCAGCTGATCAGACTCCGATGGGATCATGCGTTCAATGCAATCAACCAGTCCATCTCTGACCTCCCCGCTCAAAGCTCCTGACTCCTTAGCTCTATAATGATACCGTGGGTTCAAAAAATACCCAGCTGCATGTATAGGGCGATGGAGTTGATTGTTCCATCTTTCATCAATGATTGCCCAAATGGGCCCATACTTTGCCACTCTATCCTTGTATGCTGTCTTTATTTGCTCCTTTGCTTGATCCATAGCCTCATAAATGAAGCCCATAGCCAACCTTTCCCCATCCACCAACCGCAACACCTTAACCAGTGGCTCAGCAAGCTTCACAATCTCTGCTGCCTTTCTCCAAAAAGTTTCATCATGGACTTTCCTTTTCAATTCTCTGCCTTCTGGTTTGTTAGACCAATTGGTTTGATTCCATTCATCACTGGAAAACATCTTTTGCAAGTTTCTATGTTGGGAAAGCATAGATTGCAATGTCAAAAAATGTGTAGCAAATCTAGTGATGGCAGGCCTAATAATATCCTTGCCTCCAGTGTGTTTCCTCATGAGACTCAAAACCAGTGTATGATTGTAGATAAATTTTGTTATGCTTTTGGCATTATCTACAGTGTTTCTGACCCAATCTAATTTTCCAATATCCTCAAGCATGAGGTCTATGCAATGTGCAGCGCATGGGGTCCAAAAGATGGTCTTGTGTTTTTCCTCTAACAGTTTACCAGCAAGAACATAGTTAGAGGCATTGTCAGTGATGATTTGAACAACATTAGCCACCCCCACATCCTCAATAACCTCATCCAATAGCTGAAACAACAAGTGGCCATCTTTTACCTTATCAGATGCATCAACTGATTTTAAAAACATGGTTCCCTGTGGGCAGAAGACAAGAAAGTTTATGATGGTACGGTTTCTTTGATCAGTCCATCCATCTGACATGATGGTACACCCTGTTCTTGCCCATGAGTCTCTGAACTCTTGCAAATACTCATTAATGGATTGAATTTCTTTCTGCAAACGAACCCCCCTTAGCTCTTGCATAGTAGGGCCTTTGAAGCCTTTTCCAGCAGCATGTATGGCATCAAACATAGGCTCATAATATGGTGAACGAGCAGCATTAAAGGGGATATCAGCATCATACCACCATCTAGCTATGTAGTCACAAGCAGTCTCCCTCAATTCTTTCTTCCAATGGTCATCTAAAGTGGGCTGAATTTGACCTTTACTAACTTCAGGACCATGTGCATCTGATGGAGAGGAGGGAGTGAAATAACTTTTGATAGTCACATTACCCTTTATTCTACCCTTTCCCTTATCTTGAACTGAACCAAAAGAGGGAGGAACATAACGGAAAGGGTTGGATGCCTCAGTTTGAGGGATAGAGGAAGAACCCTCAAAATCATAGTGGGGGTTGGTAGCCATCATTCTTTGTATCTCCCTCTTCCTCCCAATCTCAGCCTGTATCTCTTGTTGCCTAGCCTTATCTTCTTTAAATTTTTCAAAGCTGGCCAACAAATTCTTTCTAATCTCCTCAATTTCATCAGAGGGACATGGGGTAATTTGGCCTTTAATCCCTGCCAAGTGTAGTTTCAGCCTATTAATCCCCCCAGGACCTGCCTTTATTTTCTTATGGAAAAATTTGCATTGCATTTGACTATCAACCATTTCAACATATGCCCAAGCAGGATCTTTTGCTCTAGGTGCCATTTTTTGACTAGGAAAACAATCTGAAAATGAAAAAAAAAAATAAAATGATTCAATGTTCATTTATTTGACAAAAAACACTCTCTAAGCTTTCTTGATATGCACCTAAATTTTACTAAGCAAAAACAGATTTGTAAGGGTGGAAAAAAATACCTCCAGGCACAAACTGCCTCCTCAAGCTTGCTCCAAGAATCAGCTCCTCAATGCTGCTCCAAATGGCTGCCCAAGAAGCTCCTCACTCCAGCTACAATGCTCCTCCAAGAATCCTCACTGCTGCTCCAAAACAAGCTCAAGAACTGCTCACTAACTCTCAAAGAAGACTCTCACTCAAATGCATAAGACTGCTGTGAGTGAAATGAGAGCATTTAGCTGTCTTAAATAGAGTTTGGGAGGGGGAAATGGACCCCAAAAGCATTTAACAATTTACCATAACCTTTTTGGAATCCACAAACCCTATTTACTTTACCAAAAATCAGCAAAAAAGTGAAAAAAAAACAAGTTTAACGCTGCCCACGCGTTTTTTAATGACCCGGCCTGGTCAATGCGGACTCGGCCTGGTTGACCGAGTCAGCTATGACTCGGCCAAACTGGCCGGTTACTTGGCCTGGTCGAAATTTTTTTTAATGACCCGGTATGACCAGGCCGTTTCCGTTTCGACCCGGCCTGGTTGTAAAACAGTGCTATAGGTTCATCTGAACCTCCTCTGGAAGCCGCAAATTTTGGTGGTGGAATCAAGTCAATTCGCTAGACGGTTTGCAAGATATCGATGACCCTAGTTTGAAGCCAGAAGCTGCCAAAACTTAAGCTGCAACTGCAGAAGTAAAGTTTGACCTGCATGGACTAGAAGATCTCCTCATTTGAACTGCATTGTAGGTTCATCTGAACCTCCTCTGGAAGCCGCAACTTTTGGGGGTGGAATCAAGCCGATCCGATGGTCGGTTTGTGAGATATCATCTGCCCTAGTTTGATGATGAAGCCGCTAATGCTGATGCTGCTGATCTAGGGTTTGCTACTGCTTATATGAATCAGATTGATTGTACTATTTCTCTCTGCTGAATTATTGAAGATAAAAGAAGATTTGATCAAAGGGTTTCCCCACACATTGTGGGGTTTGTCCCTGGCTACTAGGCTAGTCGCTACATCTTTTGTCTCTTGTCTTGGCTTGTTTTTTGTCGATCGTTTAATGTTCTATCTGCACTTTACTTTATGGACATGTGATTACTAATCTGTGGAATATAATAAGGAAAAGAAGTAAACTGTTATAAGCATAGAACATACCATAACTTAACAGGTGCATGAGAGGTTCTAACACACGGGGGTTGAGTTGAGTGCGCCCCTTGGAAACCTATGATAGCATGGGGTTAAGAAGAGAACACACGAGCAAAGATGCATCACAACATGGAAGACAAGTTAGCTAGCAATCCAAAGTGATGGTTAAAACAACAACACATTTAAGAAAGATTCATAATACATACACAAAAAGCTATACATGCATGCGTAAGCAAATAGATTCATATATCATTTATAGTAAACCAGATAGCATAGAATACAATACAACATATGTATGAAACATGATGGCTCTGTTATATTAAGAAGTGTAAGTTCCAATCATACAATACATCCATGTCCAAGCACTAGTTCCGATAGCGGAACGTTATAGCCACAACCGCCTGCTTCTCCAAAGAGATGTACTAGCTCTGCGCAGTGGAGAAGCCAAGGCTCATTACAATATTGTCCAAGCTCTCTCTAAGATAGTCCTATCGAAAGCTTGGCTAACCAAAAGCCTATACAATGAGTTATGAGGGATTATTTATAGCAAAGGGTGGGGTGGCCCTTGACATTCCCCTTTGTGACAGTTTATCTACCCTCATGACTCTTCACCTACTCTATGACTATTACGTCCAACTATCGACACTTGACTTACACTTGACAAGATGTTACATTACAATGCACATGTACCCATGTGAGACAAAAAGTGGCTTGAACAAGCCATGCAAGATATCACTATGACTCAGACAACCGTGGGAAGTCCAACTCTTTGACATCCTCACCATGATCAACCATAGCGTACTGATGCCAAGATTGGTAGTCTGCTATGGTATCTGTATACTCCAAGCTGACATCTTTCTGGAACCTGAGTCTTGCCTCCATAGCATCCAAGTACATTGCATGGGCTCCTCTGTCCAACTCATCTGAAAGCATGCGCATCATTGTCTTCAATGTGGCTGGACCAACAACATACTTGTGCATGATGTTTGCACTGATGGGCAAGTCTGGGCTGGTGGCAATGCGCATCAACTCATCAAAGTATGAGTCAAACTCTAGTTGGACCTGTGCCTTTGTCTTCGCTTGGGTGAGAGTCCCAATAGATGGGATCGCATTTGCGCACACCACAACATCCATACTCTTGAATTCACATGCATGGGAAGCCTGAAGACTAGTGATGAGTTGCGGGAGCTCTTCATAGTTTCGGATCTGACTTCGGATGCGTGCCTTCAGCTTGACCGCTCTGAGCTTCATCATCTTAGGCAAGTGAAGCGGGGCTCCCTTGTATCTCATCGTCCATGTTTGCATGTAATCAACAACATCATGTGCGTTCGCCAAGATACATGCTCTTCTAGCACATCGCTGCTGCCATCCATTGAGATGGACGATTGCCTTGTGCATGGTACCAAACTTGGAATACAACGCCTGCATGACTGTTTCAAGGGACAACACTTCATCTAGTATTTCCTTCTTCAGTTCTGCTCGGGCAGATGCTGTTACCAACTCTCGTCCTTGCTTGGCTGTTTGTATTTGCTTAGCCATTCGCTCATTCTTAGCTATTAGAAAGCGAACACTTGAGCTAGTGGCTTCGACATATGCTCTGGTAGCATCGACCAAGGCTGCTGGATGTTTGCGCACGTCAGAAACGATCACTTGTTCCTCATATTGTGCAGGAGATGTATGATCTTCCGGAGTTGACACTCTGCGAGATTTCACAACTCTATGCGGAGATTCGTCGAATGAGATGTTGTGCATCTCTCCTTCCGGCTGATCTCCAAGGATCTCAATATCTCCTTGGTCGCTTGGGACTTTCTCATCTTTTGGATGCAGTGAAGCTAGTGGGTCGACCACTTGGTGGTGAGGCATGAGGTCGATGTCCTATTCTAACTCCTGTTGTTCCACATCCGTATCCATCAGTTCAAGCACTTGCTCTATCTCTTGAATGAATTCCTGCTCTTGCGATGGTTCACCCTGTCTGCCTGATGCCAACTATTCTTATGAGTCCACTACCTGAACGGGCGCTGTTTCATCTGTTTGCACATGTTGCGCCCCCTGCTGTACCTATTGCTGCTGCGCTTCCCTGTCTTGTTTGCGCAACACCTGTTCCTTTCAGAGTTGCTCCTTCAACTCATGCAACTCCTCCATTTCCTCCATTCTCCGTTTCTCTCTCTGCCTTTGCGCGTTTCGCTTGTCACATTGTTGCCTCTTTGCCTCTATAGCCATAGCTGCTTTCTCCACAAGTGGATCTGCGAACTTGCAGCTTTGCTATTCCTCCATGCGATCGACAATCTTCCTCTTGCCCTTGTCGCGCACTGGTATGTTCTCGTCTGTTGCCGTTGCTACTTCTGGTGCTCTTGGAGATGCTGCTTCACGTTGCTTCGCTAACCATTCCACAGTGAAGCCGACCCGTTCATTGGGTTTGGAGAAACTATAGCAATATCTCCATGGGTCCTCCTTCGCCCAATGAAATGCCCCGTGGATCCAGTTGAACTGTACTCTCGCGTAGTGATATTTCATAAAACAATGTGGGTCATACGGATTGTAACTTCAGAGGTTGAATGGATACTTCTTCGTCTATTCTGCTTCGACATCCGTTTGCTTGAAACTCCGGATCTCGTATACGCCAATGCGTGGTGGAAGAGCGGGCCAAGGTGCCTTCTTCTT
Source organism: Pinus tabuliformis (assembly GCA_031772625.1). Taxonomy (NCBI): domain Eukaryota; kingdom Viridiplantae; phylum Streptophyta; class Pinopsida; order Pinales; family Pinaceae; genus Pinus; species Pinus tabuliformis. The sequence continues at coordinate 1,106,740,332 of CM062817.1, read as the reverse complement.
CCGATGCAACCTAGCTGTCAATCTTACCGATATGTGATATGCTACTTCCTGCATGACGAGTATGTCCAAGGAAAACTTCGGTAGAACATGCGGAGGCTTCTCCGCACTGTACATTCGTATGAAGGTGTCGGATGGTGAGGCATACCAATCAGCTATGTCTATCAATGCCTCCATTGCTGCCTTCGACATGCAGGGTGGATCCTGTTCAAATATCATCTTGTAAACCGGGGTGACAAAATGATTGGACAACCGTGTGATAACTCCTCTGAAGCTGCATTCAGACAACAACTTACAATAAGTGTTCACAGCAGTCTCTACCGGTGACCATGCCCACTTCAAGCCCGGGAACTCCTGTCGGGCATAGATTGCATCCAAGATGTAGGCAGACATGTAGATCTCTACTTGCATACCTTTGGGTGGTTGTCGAGCCCTTGTTACCTGTTCCTTCAGCTGATGAGCCAACATGTCGGACCAGTTACATGGTTTGCCCTCTCTGGCCAGTTGGTCCAATGCAATCACCCAACTCTGTGGGAAGGTTTCCGTGCTTTCTTGGCCATACAGTCGACATGCAAAGATGACCAAGTATTGATACGCCTTCTGCAGTATCTTCGTCTTGTAGATTTGGTTGGGTGTCATCCTAAATCTAGCCGACTCCTTTACCCAGTTCTTCAAAATGTCTCTAGAGTTGGCATTGCTGCTAGGTAAGCTAAAGGGAGTCTCCATGATAGTCATGGGCTCCAACATTTGATACATCTCATCATAATCCTGTGCCCAGAAGGTTGCAATCTTCATCTCACTGACACTGCTCAAAGTCATCGTCTCGGGATCAATGTGTGAGACGATCTAGTGTATCATGTCTGTGCATGGGAAAATGGGGTATTTGCATGCAATCCAGTACAAGTCGGACTTGTGAATGTTCACGTATACTTGGCGGTCCTCGAGGTCTTCCCCAAAAGTGCCTGCAAATGCATCATTGACCTCTTGCCATTTCAACTTGATGTCCTTGTCTAGAAACAGCTTGGTATCTTCATAGATCGATAGACTCGCGGGCACTCGCTCAACTGCTGCTCTAGTTGCACTTCAGTCAGTGTCCTTTGATCCTGCTCTCTTGGAGGCCATTGATTCTAAACTGCTAAGAGGCGGACAAACACTTGCTAGATCTGGAGACAAAGTGACATGCATGGCAAGAAATCTATCAGTGAAAACCAAAGCAAATTCAGGGAACGACATAACACATACCTGGGGAATCATTAGCAAGGATTGCGTAATTTCTTCTGGGAGGCTGGAGACTGGATGCCAGACTTGCGCAAAAGGCAGTCTGGATTGTCTGGGATGCATGACTGGCTATTGGAATTGCGCAATCCAGGCTAATTGTTGACTGTTGGAATTGTGCAATGCGCAATTTCAGCTGGCAATGAGTGCAGGCTCAGTGATTGCATTGCGCAATTTTCTGGGCCAATAGTCACTGTCCCTCAGAATTGTGCAAGGCAGGCCTGGAGGACAGTCACTGGGCAAAAATGCACATTTCTGGAGAGGAAGACAGAGCCTTCCCTCTCAGGATTGCACAATGCTGTCTTGGTGAGGCAGAGTTCGAGCCAAGCCTGGTTGGACTCGCCGACGGGCAACTGAAAGCAAATGTGAAAATGAATGCATGGCAATACTGAGTGTAAGAAGAAGCAAATGATCGTGCATGCAAATAGTGAATGAAAGATTCAGAAAACAGAACAACATGCATGTGGGTGAAGCGAGTCGCCGAATCGACGACCGTTCATGCAAAACAATTTCATGCATGCGATAATAGTGAGATGCTAACGAAAACTGAAACGGTGCTAGTACAAGCTAGTATGCATGTAAATGATAGCAAGCGTTCAAAGAAATCAATCAAACAACACTCACATAAGCGAAAACACAAAAAGCGACAGAAATGCTGAAAAAGACAAGTTGAGACCACTTACACGTGAATAGCTAGGCCGATTGTGTCGAAGAGTCTTGGATGTGTTGTGGGATGCTAGAGGTCCAAGTTCGATGTGAAAGAATGAGCTCTGATGCATCGAATAAATAATTTTGGGCTCATGACGCGCATGCCACAAATCTAGGATAAAGCGACACTTGGAGGAAAAATTCTAAAACGATCTTTGCATGTAATCTCCAGCTGCTAAAAATAGCTACCTGAATCAAGGGATGATTTTTGCTTGTTGCCTTTTGCTATTCTGGGAAAAAGCAAGTCATGCATGCAAGTCAAGTTTCCTTGGTCCTGGGTGGAACTAGTCAACCCAACTGCACATGCAAGAGGCTGCTCAACTGTTGGGAGAAAATGCACATTTCTAGAAGGGAGCTGGGCTGGCTGCCCAAAAGATTTGCACAATTTATGGGCAGAGTAGTTGACTGCTGCCCAGGATTGCGCAAATTCTGGGCTGAGCAGCCCTACTGGGAGGAATTGCACAATTTTTTGGATGAAGCCTGACTGGCAGAATTACGCAATTTTGGAGCCTAGCAGGCTGCCAGATAGAATTGCACAATTTTTGGAGGGAAGGCTGGTTGCGCTCCAAAATTGCGCAATTTCTTGAGGGAGCTGCTCAGCCTGCAATTGGACCAAGTCTGGAGGAACAACTTGTGAGAGAAATGAAACAAGCTTTGATAGACAGGCTGTCTTTCTGCAAGAAAATCACTGAAGCTTGTGTACTTGACGAAGCAAGACATGGTGCTGTGAAAGGTTGGTAGGGAGGCTCCGAAATGAAGCTAAGGCAAAATTTTGGAGCGTGGTTGTAGCCGCTACAACATAGGGTTAGTTGCAAACCCTAGATTTCCGATCAATTATAAATCTCAACCAAAGATTTAGACTTCCAACAATCTTTCACATATCTCAAATCATCATATTTCAAAGATTTTACTTTGACTAAGGTTTAACTCAAAAACCCTAGAAATTCATAGATCTCGGATTGTTACATTACACATACTAGACAATTTTAACTTCACTAGGGTTTAGCTATAACACCCTAGATTTCCAAACATCAACATCCTAGAATCTCAGACAAGGACTTCTATTAAATCATGACCATCAATGACTAGGTCAACATATATCTAGGAAATCATAACCATACATCAACATATCATATGTCTAATAACATAAATACATTTGACCTAGTCCAACCTAGGACTTTAACCAAAAGAACATATCCATATATATGCCTAGATTTTATCATCATGCAAATATATATCATATCATGTGTTAGTCAAACCCAACTTCACAAATATCAATAAGAGTTAGATACACAATCATCTTGATTACACTAGGGTTTGATCAGACAAACACACTCATACCAAGGAAAACATTTCTAAGACAATATGAGGGTCTTGCTCACACATTCCACCAAACCCTAATGAGCTAGGGTTCCAATGTAGAACAAACCCTACATTACCAAAAACTCACAAGTTCCAGGATTTTAGACCTTATCATTCCATCCTAACAAGTTAGGATTTCCCGATCATACCAAAATCCCAAACATGACATCATCAATGAAGACTTCAACTGGCATTTCACAATATCCCTAATCAGCTTAGGATTTTAGACATTCACATTAGCATACCCTTTGGTTAGGGTTTTCAAGAACATGTCTAGGGTTCTACATAGTCAATCAAGAATATGAGTGGGGTGGGTAGATTTATCAAGAGATGAATCACCCAAACAAGAATCAGTAAGATTTAATACAGCTAGTCATAACAAGGTTAATAATAGATCATCAAATGAATACTTCTTTCAATCAATGTATTCAAAGCATACCTTTGCTTCTTGACTAACCTTGTTTTGAGAGATCCTCCTCCTTGCAGAATATTTTTCCTAATCGAGACAACATAGGGAGAAAGGTGACTAGTATTTAATATACTCAAAACTAAATGAGTACATGAACCCAAAACTGAAAAGACATGAGATAGTTATCTTTGAGAGTTGTTGGGGGCTCCCTCCAAAGCTTGAGGGAAACCTACAAATTGGAACAAGCAGAATGTTGTTGAGGTTGATGTTGCTTCCATCTTCTAGTTTTATGGATGATGATCCAATGCCTCTTATTGTCTACAAGTTCCACAAAATATGAGGATTTTCCTTTTTATAAGGTCTTTAATTGGTGGGAGTGACCATTCATGTGCCTTGATGCACACTTTGATGACTTTCTTGAGATGGCTTGCAATCCTTTTGATGAACTTCTTCATTGTAGAGGAGATCTTCATGATGCCCTTAGAGAACCAAAGCTCTGATACCATGTTGATAATTCAATAGGGCAATGTATATGTTAATTCTCTTAGCTTGATAACTGTTTGTGTTACCTTTTTACTTATTAGCTTTGATATTTATTATTCCAATGTGCGATACATCAAACAGTTGCCAAAACAGTAAGAACAGTGACATAGTATATAGGTTACAAGCTAGGGCCAAAACCCCTCCTCTTGAGGGGAAAACCCGAAAATCGCTTCTTATCTTTCAGATCTTTCGATGAGTACCATGACCTAGACTCAAAGAAATACCCTCCAAGATCAAGTCTTCCTCGGCCTCCAGTTGCAGTATCTTCGACTTCCAGTAAATCCCAAATTCTGCTGCCCAGCGACTGCTGCTTCTTCTCTGGGAGACTTTGATCTCCCTCTAACTGCTCTTCCCTTGACTTCTCTTTCCTTTATTCGAGTCTTAGGGCTAGTAGGAAACCCCAAGGGACCTTCACTTGCCTTCTTTCTCTTCTTGCTTCGAAAATCGAACATTAGACTTCCCAGTGCAGAAACCCTAACTTCGTAGTTCCAAAAGAATACGCTGCTCAGACTTTGCATTGCCCCAGAAGATTCTGCTATCCAGATTTCGTACTGGCCCAGAATATTTCGCTGCCTAGATTTCGTACTGCTCCAGAAGATTTGGCTACCCAGAAGAAACTGCTGCTCCGATTTCGTACTGCCCTAGAAGAAACTGTTGCCCAAATTTTGTACTACCCCAGAAGAAACTGCTGCCCAGATTTTGTACTGCCCCAAAAGATTTTACAACCCAGATTTCGTACTGCCCTAGAAGATTTTGCTGCCCAAAATAAACTGTTGCCCAAATTTCGTATAAGAGATGAGCGAGTGAATGATCCAAATGTAGGACAAGTTCTTCTTATATATAGGTTTCCTTCAATGGTGGACATGTCTTTTCACTTAGGCTGACTTGACAGCTCTTGGAGGCCGACTTGATCTTGGAGGTATTTTGACATTTTCAAGACAAACCAATTTTTCTTTTACAATTTACAATGTGCCCATAGGGTCTTCCATATATGACAATGACTCTTATACCTAGGATAAACCCTAGAAGCACTTAATGGGTGCTTGACCTATAAAATAAAAGAACTTGAGCATGAAACCCATGCTCCAATAATAATAATAATTTCTTTTTCTTTTTATATATACAAGAATACGTTTCATACAAGTCTCTACACTGACCCTCTGAAGCCTTCGCATTGCTGTTGACCTCTACTTTATGCTGTCTGCACTGCTGCCAACTCTACTTTTCGCTGCCCAATCTCTGGCGCTGCTAGCCACTGCAACTGTCACTCTAACACTCCTCTGCATCAACTGGCCCGGTCCATCTTGCTACTTCTGTTCTAGGCTCCTGTAGCAAGGAATTGATCCGAGAGGTGGGCTCCTCAAGGATCCTGCCCATCTGTAGCTCTTTCGAACTACAACTCTAAATCAGCCCACCTCCCTCCTGGAGGTATTTCGACTGTCATGGAAAACTCATCCTCCTCTATCTTGGCAGCTACAACCTTCGAATCATGCATCTCATTTTTGTCCTTCTTCCTGAGAGGACACTGTGTTGCGTAGTGACCGAGTTCCCCACACTTGAAGCATTTGATCTTTGAAACGACCTTCTTTCGCCTTCATTGCTACTGTTGCCCCTTGGATGCGAGGGCTGCATTCTCTTCGTCCTCCTTGGGCTTTGACCCACTGGTGTTGCTTCCATCAAGTTTACACTTGATAAAGTCCCTTCTCATCTCCTCTTGCTTAAGAGATGCCCACATTTCATTGCAGTTTGGCAAAGTCACTGTGCCCAGGATGCTCTAGACAAAGACTTGCCACTCCTCTGAGACTAAGTTGAGGGCCAGTCTAACCATCTCGAAACCCTGAGGTGTTGACCACACAACTGCTAACACGTCTCAGGTCTCCTGAAGCTTCATGAGGAACAGATCAATGCGTTCCCCCTTCTGCATCTGCGTAGATCTCATCTTTTTCTCAAGGTACATCTTCTGCTGCTCAGAAGATCCCTGATACAACGTAGATAATGCATCCCACATCTCCTTAGCAGTCCCTCTGTTAGCGATGTGACAGACTACATGATCATTCACCCCTTCTAGGATCATCCTCTTCATCTTTGCCATATCTCCCTTGTACTTCTTAAGCAGATCTGTATCCGCGGGCTCAGCCACCACTCTGTCAACATAGACTTTGAGAAAATGCTCGTCCAGAAGGAACGACATGCTTGCCTTCCAGATCACATAGTTGGATGCCCCATCCAACTTGTCCTAATCTCTCAGTCCATTGGCTGCCATATTTGCCAAATAGAAAGTTGAATGACCTCCTCTTTCCTCTGCACTGCTGCTGGGCTAGCCTACACAGTCCCTACTAGAGTCAGTAGATTTGCTGCTTCCTGCTGTTTCTCAACTCGTGAGAATTCGAATTCCTTGGTTAGGAATTCTCTGAGGAAGAAATTCCCTCAACTGTGTCTAACTCTTCCCTTTGACATCTTTTATTCCCAACAACTGCCTGCAGAAAACTGCATCCCACCAGGAAAAATCCCTCTTCGCTGGATCTGGTGCGCTCCTCCCTCTGACGCTAGCAAACTTCGATCTGAAAGTCTTACCTCTCCGTCAACTCGCTCAGAGAGTTTGCCCTCCAGTCTGGACTATGCAATTCCTCTGGGAATTCGAAATGCTGCCTCTGCAAGAATTTCGAATTCCCTTCTTCCTTCATCGCTGGGTCTTTTGGCTTTGTTCTTTTTGCTTCACCTACGACTCTGATACCATGTGAAAATTCCTAAACTCGGAATCCCTACTGCAACAAACTGATGTTACTTCTCCTACTTGTTAATCCATACAAGTTATTTATTGTGTTATACCGTAAATGTCGAAGTAAATACAACTATAACATTCACTATTTAAAATAATATGCCGAAACAAGAAACTAAACAGGAAAAAGATACAACACAATGACACAGTTATTTTTGGACAAATATCCCCAGAAACACCCAATGCGAGAAAATTGGTGCAGTAGTTTTGAGGGGTTTATTATTATGCAGTAGTAAATTTGAGTATAGTTCATTGGAAGCCCAATCAGCTATCTGATATAGAGAGAAATTGGACAAAACAATTAGTGAGATGATCTCACCTTTTCATTGGAAGAATCTGACCCTGATTTCACTGGGAGGAGGCTTTATGCCCCTTCTACGTTAGCCTCTACGCAGATCTGCATCAACCCTACGCAGTCTTTGTGTCACCTCTGCTGGGGACTGCGCTCCTCCTCCTCTGGATCCTCTGCTGCCCGGAAACTTCGATTTTCAGCCTCCAGATCTGACACCCCCGGCTCTTGACTTCTGAAACTCGATTTCCTCAGCAGGAATTCGATCTCCCTCTAGGCTCTGCGCTGCCACTGCGTCATCTCTGCGTGGGCCAGCGTCAGCCTCTCTCTGGACATCATTCTACCTTCTCTGCCTTGTACTCTCCGGCCCATGAAAACTTCCCTCTTCCGAATACTATCTTTGCCCCTCACTGCAAAAGATCACTATCGAAAATCTCCCCGAGAGCTACTCTACTTCAGAAAATTGAACTTCTGATCTCTCCTCTGTGTGTCCTCCAAGTGCCCATGAAGTCTTCTCTTATAATCCTCTCGTTGATCAATCAACGACCCATATTAGATTCTAATCAATGGCTAGGATCATATTGACTTGATCTCCGACTTCTTTTAGAAGTTTCACCCACAGTTTATATTAATACCCTTTAATTATTTTAATTTCCTAAGTTTAGACTTAGGGTTCCGTTAAAAATAATTAATTATTTTAATAAAACTGTCCCCAGGTGGAATTTCCCAACTGGGTATTGGAGAATGCATGTGTCTAATCCCCCCTGCAAAATTTGAGACTTAGAGCATATCTGATGCTACTAGAAACCAACAACCAACAACCACAAAATGTGGCTAGAGAGAATGGCCCTGAGAGCATCAAGGCTCGAAGTGCTCCCCATGTTGGAAAATATGGAGACTTATAGATTAGAACTTATTTTCCTTATCATGATAATTACTTGTGATGTGATTTGGTTCTTTATTACTTCCTTATATCTATTCGTCAAGCAATTAACACAATAATGAAGCTCACGGAGAGACAAAGTACACAAGATATAGGCTCCAAGCTAGCGAAAAACGCCTCCAAGGGGAAAACCCAGAAAATGCTTCTCTTCTTCTTTATAATTTGCTTACAAAAGAGACTTCCAAGACCCAAATATCCAAGCCCCAAGCCAACCCCCAGCAAGATCTTCCTTAAGACAGCTTCCAGAACTTTGATATTGTTACTGCAACTATGACCCTTGCAACAAAATTTTGGCCTTGCAATTTCGACCCCCTACAACTGTTACAGAATTTTGTTTGCCTACAACTGGTAGCATCACAAACGCTAGCGAGACAAGAGAAAATCTTCCTTGATAAATTTTCGACTTATATTCTTCTTCTTCGTCCTCCCAACTACTCTTCTTCTCCTTCGTTATTGCAGATCGAACTTACTTGTGTCTTTGTCCAAATGAGGTCGATCTCCCTTGTATTTATATCCTTACTTGAGGGTCAAATACCCCTCCTTCAGGCCGACTTGATCTTGCTCTTGGGTTGACTTGGTCTTGGGCTTCTCCATGGCTTTTTCTCGATAAAATGAATATTTTTTCTTCATTACAATGAATCCAAATAAGACTATGACACATGACCAATGTTATTCTTTATCCTAGAGAGACCTAAAAAGACCTAGAAGACCTAAAAGCACGAAGAACATGCTTTTGAGTCAATCTTGAGTATGAAACCCATACTCCAAAAATAAAATATAATTTCTTTTTATTTTTCTCTCTTTCATTTTTTATAAAGAATATACAATGTCATGCTTAGAATTACATTATAATGAAGACCGAACCTAGTTACAACTTTCAACACTCCCTCTTAACTAGGGAGGTATTCATGGTACAAGGAGTCTCAATCTTGAAGCATTCTCATAAGAAGAGTCAGATTGGTAAGTCATCTTTGTCAGGCATCTTTTTATCATAACCAACACTGTCCCTGAAGGCCTTAACTGAACAAGCTCATCTTTAATTATGAGCATTATGTTGGGAGGCTTTACGTGAACTTCCACACTCCTCTCGAGGCACATATCCCATCCGAATGTCTACAAGGTATGTCCTTTTCAGACTATTCTTATCTTGGATTCCCAAACCTGGATCGTCAAAGAATATTGGTCCTTTTCGACTACTCTTATCTTGTATGCCCTAGCTCATCCTCAAATAGCATCGGTCAACAACTTCTTTCCCTAGATTCTACAATCCATAAGAAGTTCCAATCTAGATGCTTATCCAATCCTTTAGACTCCATTTTTTCTTTATGGCCTTCACTAAGACTTACAGCTGTTAGTCCTAATCTAGTGCCTGACCCATAAAGACAAGAACTATCCAATATCACTCCCTCTCAATCAGGGAAGAGATATCCACCAAACCAAGCTTACCTCTCAAGTACTCAAGCTTCTTGTTTGGTAACACTTTAGTCAGTATGTCTGCTACTTGTTCATCTATAGGTAGATAGTGCAGCTCCACGACCCCATCTCGTACCAAGCTTCTAATGTAGTGGTACTCATTGTTTATATGCTCTGTCTTCGCACGAAACACCGGGTCTTCCATTAATCTTATGCAACTCTGATTATCACAATGTATCCATGGAGGGCTAAGTGGTCCTTCAAACAAGACAAATAGTAACTTCCTAAGTCAAAATGCTTTTCGACAGACCTCGCTTGCAGCAACATATTCAACTTTAGTGCTACTCAGTAATGACCCACCTATAATTACCAATATAATGTGAATATTAGCATGCATACGAGGCATGCATATGATAGCTACATATGCATGCATCACATGCACTACACTAGTATACATGTTAACTAATTATGAAAAGTCCAATGAATGAATTATTGAGACATTGAGTAAATACCAAACTCGACAGAATATAATGTATATATTAAGATGGGTTACTTACTATGTAAACCACCATTAACATATTATCCAAAATAAAAGTAAATACAAAGTGTTATACAAAATAAAAGGTAACTATAATATTATGAATTATATTAACTAAATAAGAACTTTAACATAATATTATATTAATTATTGTTAATTATTAAGTATAAAAATGAAATTATATATTTTGTATTAATTATAATATAAAGGAATTTAAGGAAATATAATTGAAGGGACATAGGACATAAAAGTTTAAACAAACTATAACCTTTTAAATAAAGCCTATGAATTAAACTTGTCAACTAAACATATCCTTTAAAGGTGAATAACTTACTCAATCAAATCTTATCAAATAACATAGGGTTAAAGCAGATAGAAGAGCATGCTGAGTTCCATGTAATAGGACACCAAGACACTGAGACGGTGAAAGGGAAGAAAGACGGTGGTTTTGAGAGATATAAGGAGAAGGGGTGCGACTTAGAAGGGGGTCTTGGCCTTTGGAGTGAATTGTAAGGAGGAATTTTGGGGAAATTGATAGAGAGACAGTAGGAAATTCTCACAGTGTTACTGATAGAAGGCTAAATTGTTCTTGAAGTTTTGGGCACGGGGGCCAGAGTACCTCGAAATTGAAGTACTTTGGAGCTGGGTATTGAAGTTGTGCTTAGTTTGGAAGAGAGGTTTTGGTTGTTTTGGTAACACAGTGGGAGAAAGAGTTCTAGCAGAGTAGAGACATTTTCAACCATAGAAATCTAGGTTGGTACTCAATAGATTAATTGATAAATTTTGTATTAAAATTATATATACTGGTATAATGTGAGCATATTTTTGTTAAACCTTGTTAAATTGTGAATTTAGGCCTCCACAGTTTTGAATTTAGGGCTTCACAGTTATTTTGAGCATGAATTTGTTAAACCCTGTTAAATTATGAAATTAGGGCCTCACATACTAAAAGAAATCGTATCCTGCTTTCTTCCCATCCATGAGACCATGGAAGATCCTAGGTTGAAGCATCCACTTGTTGTGCTTTTTCTATCTTTCTCACTGCCATCCCAATTTGAAGTTGTATATCCCACGAGTTGGACTTCATTACTAGTGTACTGGAGGCAGTGACATATAGTTCCACATAAACACCTCAAGATATGCTTGGTTGCAATCCAGTGATCATGTTTTGTCTCCATTGGAAACTAACTTAGGACATTCACTGCAAAAAAAATGTTCGGTTTGGTATTTACTAGATACATCAAGGACCCAATCAATTGTCTGTAGCAAGTAGGATCCACTGAACTAGATTTTGAACTCCTCAACTTCTTTAAATTGGTAATCATAGGAGTCATCATAGGCTTGCAATCCATCATGCCATACTTTTGAAGCATCTTGATCACATACTTACCTTGACTAAGATATATCTCTCTTAGCTTCTGCCATACCTCTAGTCCCAAATAATAATGCATAATCCCAAGATCCTTCATATCGAATTTTGCTGCTAACTGCTTCTTGCATTCCTGAATTCGATGCTCTACACTTGTAACTAGTAGATCATCCACATACAAGAGTATGATAACTGGTTCATCCTGGACCACCCTGATATATAGGTTAGGATCTGCAGTACTCTTGGTAAAACCATGTCTCAATAGATATGCATACATCGTAGCATACCAGGCGCTAGGTGCTTGCTTTAAGCCATGTAGAGCTTTATTTAATTTGCAGACACGAGTCTCCCTCTAATTTATTTCAAACCCTTGAGGCTGCTCATTGTAAACCTCCTCATCAAAGGTCCAATTTAGAAAAGTTGTCTTGACATCCATTTGATAGATGCTTCATCTCATAGTAGGAGCTAACGAAACAAATGATCTTATTGTTGTATACCTTGCTGTGGGAGCAATTCCTTCCTTCTGCGAGAAGCCTCTTTCTACAAACCTTGCTATGTTTTTGTCTATGCTCCCATTTGCAATGTGCTTTATCTTGTAAATCCATTTTGAAGTGACTGTAGACTTGTCACTTGGCCTAGGGACAATTTCCTAGACATCATTCTTCATTATGGACTAGTATTCTCCCTACTTAACATTCCTCCATTCTTGATGTTTAGTTGCATCATCATAGGAAGAAGGTTTCGTTTCAATAAGCTTTGTCGTGTATTTAGCATACCCAGAATACCTATTCGGTCTCTTACTTTCCTTGGATGTTCTTGATGCTTTATGTCCTTCGGCCTCTTGAAGAGTAGTTTTTAGCTAAACAAGTCCTTTTTGATTTTCTGGAACAATTACTTGTTTTATAGGCTCACAAGTAACTTCAAGATCTTCTTGAGCAGGTCCCATTTCTTGAACATCACTTTCCCTAAATATATCCTCAAAGACAGGTATCTCTTCTTCATCAGAGTCAATTAGAACATCCCTTGATTTCTTGTAAGCTATGCTCTCATCAAAGATGACATCCTTGCTTACTTCAATTCGACGATCCTCCTTGATATAGATTCTATATGCTTTTGATGAAGCACTATATCCCACAAAGATTCCCTTTAGACTGGTTGGATCTAGCTTCTTCCTCTTGTCCTTGGGTATATGAATATACATAGGACACCCAAATATCCAAAGATGATCCACACTTGGCTTCTTTCTTATAAATGCTTCTTCCGAAGTCATGTTGTTAAGAATCCTATGAGGACTTCGATTCTGTAAGTAGATAGTTGTCATGCATGCCTCTCCCCATAGGAATTGAAGGAGATCTTGATCATGTAGCATAGCCCTGACACATTCTTCAATAGTACTATTATTCCTTTCTACCACGCCATTTTGTTTAGGATTATAGGGAACAATGAGCTCTCTCTTGATTCTTGCTTCCTTGCAGAAAGCTATTAATTCTTTGGAGGTGTATTCTCCACCATTGTGTGACCTTAGAATTTTGATCTTTCTCTCGGTTAGGTTTTCCACTTCATTCTTAAACTCTTGAAACTTTTTGAATACCTCATCCTTGTTCTTGAGAAGGTATAGGCAAATTTTCCTTGAGTAATCATCAATGAAGGTTACGTAATACTAATGCCCACCAAGAGACTTTACTACCATAGGTCAACATACATTCGAGTGTATGAGATCTAAAATTTCCTTAGATCTAGTATCACTACTTGCAAATGGTTTCTTTACATTCTTTCCTAGAGCACATCCCTTACAGGTCCCTTCATGATCTTCCTTCATTTCAGGGATACCATTAACTATTTGACTCGGAGATGGCAAAGTCTTATAGTGAAGGTGTCCATTCCTTCTATGTGATAGTTCGGAAAGTCTCACTTCTAAGTGAACTAGGGCTTGATTTAGAGGTGTATAGAGTCTATTCAATGTCCCTTCAGAAATCCCAATCACCCTTGCTTCATTAATGCTAAAGCCCTTACCCAAAACCAAAACCTTGCCATCAACAAAAATAACCCTATCGCCCTTATCATCTAAACAAGAAATAGAAAATAAGTTTTTCTTCAAACTTGGAACATATAAATGTTGTTGAGGTGAATGCTTCCACCTAACTTGAGCTCCAATGATGTAGATCGAATGCCTTCCACTAGATAGCTCTTGTCTCCAAGTTTGATAAGGTGAGATGAGTTTCCCTTAGATAGGGTTTGGAGTTGACTGCATTCTCCCGTCATATGTCTGGAGGCACCACTGTCAGAACCCATACATTCTTGTCCTTGAATGTGTTGGATAAAGAAGACAACAAGCTTCCATCTGATACCTCCTTTGCAAGCTTGGAGATGATCTTTAATAGACAATTCTTGATATATGTAGTGAGATTTACAAGAACCTTGAAACCCTTTCTTATAACCCTCGCCTTAGTGCCAGCAAAGATGTGATCTTCAGTCTCATTTTTGCACCTTAGCTTTGATCCCATGTTCGAAAATATGGAGACTTGTAGATTAGAACTTATTTTCTTTATCATGGTAATTACTTCTGATGTTATTTGGTTCTTTATTACTTCTTTAGATATGTTCATCAAGTAATTACCAAAACAATAAAGATCAAAGAGAGACAAAGTACACAAGATAGAGGCTCCAAGCCAGGGCAAAACCCCTCTAAGGGGAAAACCCAGAAAATGCTTCTCTTCTTTAGAATTTGCTTACAAAAGAGACTTCCAAGACCCAAAGACCCAAGCCAATAAACCCTCTAAGTACCAAGCCAACCCCTAACAAGATTTGCCTTGAGACAGCTTCCAGAACTTCGATATTGCTACACTACTACTACAACTTTGATCCCTGCAACAGAATTTCGGCCCCTTGCAACTGCTACAGAATTTCGTCTGCCTGCAATTGACAACTTCACAAACCCTAGCGAGACAAGAGAAAAACTTTCTTGATAAAATTTTGAATTCTGCTCTTGTTCTTCATCCTCCCAACTACTCTTCTTCTCCTTCACTACTGTAGATCGAACTTTCTTGTGTCTTTGTCCAAATGAGGTCGAGCTCCCTTGTATTTATAACCTTTCTTGAGGGTCAAATACCCCTCCTTTAGGTCGACTTGATCTTGCTCTTGGGTCAGCTTGGCCTTGGGCTTTTCCATGGCTTTTTCTCGATAAAATAATTTTTTCTTCTTCATTACAATGAGTGTTAATGGGACTATGACACATGGCCAATATTATTCTTTATCCTAGAAAGACCTAGAAAGACTTAGAAGAGCTAAAACGACGAAGTACATGCTTTTGACTCCAACTTGAGTATGAAACCCATACTCCAAAAATAAAATATAATTTCTTTTTCTTTCTCTTTCTTTCTTTTTAAAGAATATACAATGTCATGATTACAATTACATTATAATGAAGACCAAACCTAGTTACAACTTTCAACACGCTAGATGGGCGAGTGCGTGCCTTTAGCATCAAGCAAGAGAGTTACCATTCAATCAACATGCAAGAATGGTAATAGCCCAAGATTTCACCATAGGTCATAGGTGTTGACCAGGGTCCAAGTGACAACTTGGATAATTGGTGAATTGCTCTAAGTGACGACGTGTTGTTAGTTGAGCATGATACTAATGCAGGATGCCTTCCACAACTAGTGGATTGATGCATCAACATAGCTAACTCATTCAACCTTTCCTTGGAGTGTTGGATTTTTTTTGTTGCTATGGTCATTCTTCATATTTAATAATTTAGCCCTTCAAATATATATGTAATATTAAATTCAAGACGTGTTCTTCATGTCATTTCAAAGGGAAAAAAATTTAATTTTTAAATTTGAATATCTTGGCATCAAGAAAGTCAAGTTGGCCTAGCTTGTTGTGGAACCCATTTGGCCTCCCAAGAAGTCTATATATATGTCATTCTATGTTGCAGGAAACACTAGATTTAGTGGCATACTAGTACTCGAGACATCTCGAAACGCCGAAACTTGATTGAAACGCTGCCAAAATGTTGTCGACCATATCTTACGACGTTTCATGATTTGGAAACGCCGAATGATACGGCCAATGGTGTTTCGACGGAGTTTCGGCCGCAACAGGCTGAGTTTCGGTGGCCAAAAAGAAAAATAGAATTTTTTTTTGGGCCTTTTTCGGCCATCTCAAAGAGTGGAAAAAGGGTGTGGGCCCCAGCTAACACCAAGACACACTAATAAACTAATTTTTATGTGGTTGTTAGCATTCAAACCTACACCTTGTGTCTCATAGGAGTGAAGAATATACAAGTGGACCTCATAAAGAATGGGATGTGGATGCAGAATGTCCAGATTTAGAGCTCTCTCTTTCTGCTCTTGATATTTGTGCCAGTGGTGATGCAAGTGCAACTGGAAGCACTAGTAGAGTTGCCTCTTCTGCTGAACAAGCATCTTGTTCTATCTTTGCTGATGAGGATGAGGAGTTTTATTAGTAATGATATGTTAATGTAGCCATGATTGTCTTTAGTTCATGTTTTATTTTAGTTTTAACACATATAGCCTCACATATAAAGGCTGATTTTGGAGTATTAGATGTAAAGCCTCATCTATAAAGGCTAATTTTGGATATTTGCATCATGTAATCATCTGTTGGAGTTAATATAAATTTGGATTTCCTTCTAAAATGTCATTTATATGTCTCATTCTTTCTTTTCTTGCAAAATAATGTGTTATAATTTATTTAATATTGACTCTATATATACAGTGTTCCACGCGATGCGTCCCCTAGGGTCGGGTGCACGCACTCCTCACACCCCATGCACCCCTGATAGGAAGTCTACTGGGGGTGCCTTTTTCCACGCACCCTTTTTGGGGAGTCTTGGGGAGACGCAAGAGGACGCGTTTCCCCGGTGTGGGTGATGAGACTCCCCAAAAGGGGTGTGTCTGGGCGTCCCCCCTCAAAACTTCAATATCTAGTATATAGTGTATGGTAATATACTAGTATGTTTTGCTTTCAATTTAGATTCTAGAATGATGAATGAATATGGATCAATGTATTTGAATATTTCATTATTGAATCTCATGGTATGGATGAATAATGAGTATGTATCAAAATGAGTGATGAGGATGGATCAATGTATGTCATTATTTAATTCAATTATGAATTTAAATTTTATGTCTGAATCAAATTTCAATTTTCAATGTATTGGTATCCATATTACTATTAGTCTATTTAATATTTATGCTTTCATTATTGAACAATGAATATGAACTTGAATTATATATATATATATATATATTAAAAATTATATACCCCGACGTCCCCTCGCACCCTTGAAATTTCCCTAAAATTTGAGGGTACTCCCACACGTCCCCCATGTGCGTCTCCCCGCACCCGCGTCTCCCCACACCAGAGTCTTGGTGATATATATATATATATATATATATATATATATATATATATATATATATATATGACGTTTCGGTCGTGTTTCGGGCCGTCCCCGTTTCAGAATCTTCTAGACGTTTCAGCGTTTCATGCAACTTAGATGTCATTCAACCTCCTCCTCTTGGGACCATTCAATCACCCAAGACATAACATCTTTTGATCTAAGCGAAGGAGAAAAAGGGCAAGAAGGACGAAGACAAATCCAACATCTTATCTCTCCATGTTGACCTCGCACGTGTGTCTTTCTCTCTTTTTTAACTTCACTCGTGTGGACGAGTTTCTAGGTATATTTGGCAGCAGGGTTGAATTTTTTTAGTGTAGGAGGCCAAAATTTGGCCCTAACAGAGCAGACGAGGTCAAGTCTATTGGGAAGCATTTTGACTTGATAAGTAGACAGTTTGACTGGGTTTGACCAAGGTTCTCTTGCTGGTCTTTTTGAATTTATTTTGACTAGGAAAGATCATTTGTATCTCTTGTTGAATTGAAGAATTTTTCTAAGGAAAACGTTGTTGGGTTTTTTCTCAAGTGGATTTTGTTGGACATTGGATAAACCAATGCTCTCCATGTGTTTCACAACATGTGATTAACCGTCTCTTGTGAATCTGTTAATTCTGGTGATGCGTCCATTTACTAACACTTGCGGGTTTTGGTGTAGCGACAATCATGATTCCAACAAGTGGTATCAAAGCCAAAGGTCTCAAGTTTGAATCGCACCCAACTCGCCTTGGGGGGGATTGTTGTTCATTGGATAAACCAACGCTCCCCGTGTGTTTTGCGACATGTGCTTAATCACCTCTCGTGAATCCGTTAACTCTGGCAATGCATCTGTTTACTAACACCTGCAGGTTTTGGTGTAATGGCAATTGTGATTCCAACAGTTTTTCCCAAGGTAAATCTTGTGTTGTCTTTGTGTATCATTGTTTCATTGTGATCTCTACTGTCCTACTACTTTATGGTTGAAATTTTGAAGTATAATTGCTTAATGATTTACTGAAAGTGCTAAAGATAATCACCATATCATTGGAAGAAAATATCAGTTTCAGAAATAAGTATTTGTATCTATTGTACTTGTAAAATCAATAATGGTGAATAAACAATTTGGCTAAGCAATGCTTTGCTAGTTTCATTTGTTCCACAACTCTGCCAAATCAATAAAATAACATTTTCCTACAACATAGGAAAACATATTTGTTGTTCAATATTTTTTTTTTTTTTTGGAATGAGTATTTTGTTAGCCTCACTTTCTTAAAAATCAATAATAAATCCAATTATTAAATTAAATAAACAAAATCATGAGAATTCCTCAAACTAAGGAGTCTAGTTTTGGATGAGAGATTCTCTCCAACTAGCTCTCCTAAATTAGTGTGTAAGTTGAGAAATTGTCTCAACCAAGTGAGTCTAAGATAGACGCACTATCTTAAGACCACTTGCTCATGTATTTAAATGTGTTATTAAATTATTTGAATAAGAGAGAATTACATGAGCATGAGAGGCCACATGATAGCTCTCTGCCTTTTCCGCCAATTTAATGTTTTTGTGTTTATTTGCTGTGCATATGGTTTTATAGCTTTGTGATTCTTCTTTATATTTTTGAAATTTTTTTCATGTAATCTTGGGATACTTGTCAAAGTTTGCTTCATGATGCAGTGCACGTTTTTTGTTATGTCAAACTCTTAAACTTCTTGTTGGTAAAATAAGCTCTTTCAACATATGATATTAAAGTGTCAAAGTAAAGATTCACTAGCTTCTTATTGCTCTTCATTTTTTCATACTTTATAACACTTTTGGTGCAATAATGATGATAAAGGATTGCTGTTCTTTTATGTTTCCTCCATTATTATGCTAATAGCTGAACTTTTTCTGTTTTTCAAGGGAATTTATGGCAAGAACTATGGGAATCAGCAAAACCAATTCCTGCTGCTAAACAGGCACCACTGTTTGATGAAGATTTGGCTGGGTAATTGATTTGGCCAAATTTGTAACTTTAACTGTTTGTTTACTCCTGCAAGATTTCGAATTTTGATTTTCTTTGTTTGCATTGCATGCTTTTGAAATCAATTTTCTATTGCAGTGAAAGCACTCTAAACTATTTAGAGGAAATTGCACCTTCAGATTTCTTTGAGCAACTCTTTATTGTAGCTGTAAGTAATGGAAAATCCTTTTTCTATGTTCATTCTGAGTTATCGTCATTTAAACTATTATGCAATTCTGTTCCAGTCTTCATAGTTTCTTACTTTTTCTGGATGTTCTATTTATAGGGCAAATCTTCCATTTGCATTAACATGATTAGCACAGCACAATCAAATGTTCATTAGAATGACTTATATGGATTTTCTATACTATTAACAGAGTTTTTTTCCATTGCTACCCTTTATACAAGGATTAGATAATGTTCCAAATCTTGTATTTAGTACAACTGTATAACCCATAATACCTACACGCCAAAAATGTAAAAGTAGTACAATTCTATCATTTATAGAGCCATGTAAACTGTCCAAATTGGCTTTGTCTCATATATAAGTTGCTCATGGACTTTTTCAACTAGTTTTATTGTGAGAGTTGATATAAAATAACTGCGCCTGTTGACCTGGGCTTAGGTTGGCTATATCTGCATGTTCATTGGTTCTTTTTTTATTTCTATGCCCATATATATATATATATATATATATATATATATATATATTCCTTGCCTGGTATTTACTCTCATTTTGAATGTAATGTTCCTTTTTCTGGTGTTCCTTGTGACATGGTTAGGATGGACTTTTAGAGTTGGAGGCGGACAGGTCATAGGTGCAGGTGGGTGTCATTAGCGGGCCCATGGGCTTTTGGAGGCGTTTTAAGGAGTTTATGTGATGTCTGATGGCATTCGCTTGGTATATTCCATCATCCGCACAATTTGCCTTTCGTTTTGGTGCATTTCGACAATTTAAAAAAAACAGAGTTATTACTGGGCTAGACTCAATTAATTACGCTTAAGGTGGCATTTCGGGAGGAATACTTGACATAACACCTAAGCGTAATAGCTCATTGGAACCGAAACGAGAAGATCTACAAGATGGGATAGTTAGTTATGAGTTTCAGTGACATGAGGGGAGATCGTCGCCGATTTACCTTTTTCCCGCATTAAAAAGAATATTTTAATTAAAATAAAAGAGGGAAAATTGCTCTATGATTAAAATAATAATAAAATTGGAGGTTCTAGAGGGGTCCATCAAATCTATAAAAGAGGAGGAAGAGGCCATTGGAGGACATCTTAGATTTGATATTTTTTCTTGTATGAGAGGTTGGAGAACCCAGTTCTCTACTTCCTTGGTAGCCCCAAGATGGAAACCCTTGGGTGATTTAGTGAGATTGGGCGAGCACCCATCTCCCCTTGGTGAATTCATCCAGAATTCACAGGAGAGCTTAGCAGTGGAAGTTCAGTTCAGTTTGGAGGGCTAGTGTAGCAACACAACAAATTATCTTGGAGGCCAACTTTTCATATCAGCGATTTTGTTTGTATGTGTATGTAACCCCAATTTATACATTATGAATACAGCTGAGATTATTTCTGCTCATTATTGTTATTTATAGTTCTATGGGGTTGAATTTTATGTGACAATCCTCTGTTTATGAATGAAAGTTTTATTTGAAGAAATCTTGAGTTAAAATATCGAGAAAACCCATTTTTTTTGCATTTGGGACATTACATTGAACCATCTTCTTGATAAATATATGGTATATTTAGATTTCCCAGATTGGCCTAATGGCTCTTGTCAATTTAAGAAGTGGATTATATCCAATTTCTTTTGGTAATACAGTTACCCCATTCTGTTTTGATAAAATATTTTACCTGTGCATCTTTGGTGATGAACCAAAAAGACCTACCTATGACAAAGCTCTTGGTTTTAGATTATTTCCAAAATGTCAGTCGCAATGGTTTTTGAATTATTGAGCAAGTGATGGGGGTATAATGATTTTGAAAATAATCTGGCAGGGAGTGGAAGCTATTGACGAAGCACAATTTCATGTCATAGGGATAAGATCTCCAAGGTCTTAAGTTGTAACGATAAAAAAAGAGAAAAATATTGGTTCAAGTCAAAAATTGTCTCCTCTAAATAACCATCTATCTCCTCTAGGTGCTTTCTTCCAAGCTGAAGCAACGTTTCTTAGGAGCGGGAGCGGGGAGCGACATTTTCAAAAGCTCTTGGTTCGGGAGTGCATTTTTATATATTTTGATGCATATATGTGAACAAAAGCATGTAGAATGATGAATTAGATATAAAAAACATAAAAACATGGATTAAACCATATAACATCATTCATCTAGAAGTTATAATCTTCATCAACCACGTCCACAAGTTAGTAACATACAACATATCGAGTCTCATGATTCATCAATCTTAAAGTTTAAGCTTTCAAAATTCGATATATAACATTTATCATCATTGATCACTAAAGTTGTAACTTGTACTTGTAACCATTACCATTATCAAGTAACCAAACGATAACAAAGAATATCTTAACATGAAATGAAATGTTTCAACTTTCAACTTTCACAAAGAATCATATTCATAATTCATTACCAATGAGTTATAGTTGCGAACTTCACACTTCAAACTTAAATTGTCATATATTGTTTACAAAAAATATCATAATAAATATGAAAGAGTCAATAGTTATAAAAACTACTAGAAACTAGAAAAGAAAAGTAAAGCTATTATCTACTACTTCTTGTGGCCCTTGACACAAGAAATGTCTAATTTCTGAGAAGGTCTTGGTGGTCTACTGGGAGTCTCCTCCCGCATAGTCGGACAACCAAAACCAGAAGGAACATGACCTCCACGTGAGGATGTAGATGGAGGTGGCGGTAGCAAAGGCAAAGATTGTTGAACTCAAGCACTGTTAGTGGATGATGGGGGTGGCATGTTTGTTGTTGCTTCATCATCATCTTTCAAAAATTTTGTTTCCAATTCTTCTAGATGTAGAGCACCATCCTCCAAATTATCTTTCTCTGGGTTGCTGCCCCAAGTTGTATATAATGTATCATCATGAGCCCGATCACAATAATGACTCAACAACCTCAAGTTGTAGTGCACATAAACCAAGATTTATGCCCAGTTTTCATTGAGTTTGTTTCTTCTCACATTATGGATGAAGCTATAGGTGCTCCAACACCTCTCTATAGAAGTATTTACAACCTGTGAAAGCACTTTTTTTGCCAATTTTGCCAAAAATCCCCAGTCACCATACATGTCCCACCATGTGACAACATCAAATATGTCCCTATCTTCCATTACATGCAAAGAACCAAACACTCCAGTGCTTAATGAAGTATTTGCCTAATTCAGGACGTAATCTAGCACACTCCTTGTCAGGGACTAGCTTGTCTAATGTTGTTGTATACCCATGTTGGCATTATGTTATAGGTGTTGTCCTTGATGACAACTCACTCACAGGTTAGTTCAAATTTGATAAAGGGCACTCACATTGTAACAGGTCAATTCAGAGGTAACAGGGCAATGGTACAAAAGATGAGGAAGTTGGAACAAAGGACTACAGATCAGAATCAAAAATTTGAAGAAAAAGGATGTTTTAAGTTAGTTTAAGCTGTATACACAGGTTGACCTTGTCAAAGTAGTGTATACACGCGGGTTCACAGAATAAAAAGGTCTTATAAGTATGCACACACCTTCACAAATGAAAAAGCATGCATGGGTTGGAAAATCAAGGAAATTTAAGATTAAAGAATACCAAGGGTCAATACCATGATATTAGCCCACAATATTGAGCAGAGTAACGGTTATTTGATCCCGTCCAAGAATACCATAGGTTCTAAGTGTTTTTTGGTCCGAGGTATTGAGAAAGGCCAAAAACTATATAAGGAGGAGAAGATCAAAGGGCCAAGTGTGCAAGTGAAGGGTTTCTTAGGAATACTTCTATCTGAAGTATATTTTATGTTGCTGGGACAATGAATAGGATATGATCTGAAATATTCTGTGCACCTTGGATACAATGTTGGATTAGGATCATGAGACCTGAAATGACTTATCATTGTATGATCTAATATTGGTTGGGCTAGATCTGATTTCTTACGCATGTTTTATTCTTTAAATGTCATGATCTGGGTATGTCTAAAGTCTGGAATAGCAGCAAAGTTGTAAGTTAGTATTTGAAGATATATACACTGGTTCTCCTTGGTGAAGGCGTGTATACACGCTAGTTCGACTCTTCCAAGTAGGGTATGCAAAAGAAAAGCCTGTTGTTCAGAAATGACCGATCTATCTAATTACTGCTGCTGTTTTACTGTTGTCTGTCAATGATGTCTTTTTAGATCTGAAAGTAGAACTGAATGCATAAGGAGATTGAGTTTGATTGATTGATTGATTAAGTGAGAAGGGTGATCTTTGCTGCTGTTTGTTTAGATCTCTGTAATTTGACGGTAGATCTTTTGATTGTTATTGGTTGATACAATTTTGTTTTAGAGGTTTTTATGATTTAGTAATTTTGGAGGTATACGCAGGTTTAGCTAAAGGAAGTAGCATATACACGCAGGTTGGCTTCACTAAAGAAGCGTATACATTCTGACATATGATTTTTGAGGTTACAGTTGGTTCTGGTTGATGATGCAGGGTTTTGGGATTAGCACAGTGTTCTGGTGGCAGTGATCTCACTGTTCAGATTGATTGATTGTTGGTAGATGCAATTATTGCAGTGGTGATTAATTGTGTGCTTATGTACCAGGAGCATCTAGTCTGAAAATTTGTGAAACGTGGTCCCTGGAGGAAGAGAGAAGATCATAGCCTTATGTAGGTCGGCGCCTATGTACTGGTAAACATATCGACTAGTACAAGAGCTAGGGGGTTGTAGCTCCCTTCCAGTAGAAGCTGCAAAACAAGAGAAGGTTGTAGCCTTCTGCAGGTGGGTGCCTACGTATTGGTATGAGTCTACATTAGTACAAGATTGTAAACATATTTTCTTTATATTAAAAAGAAGACAAAGACGACAATAGTAGGTGGTTTTTCTCCCGCATTGGGTTTCCACCTTAAATCTTGGTGTTCATGTGTGTTGCTTATGTGTGATGGTTTATTATGTTATTACTACACATAGTTACTGTTTAATAAAGTACTGATGCACTAATTAAAGATCAACACATGATGAATTAACTGAAACACTGGTTCACCCCCCTTCTCAGTATTATGTCCAACAACCCATTTTGTACCTCTAGATCTGTATGGGGTTTGGCCCTAACCCCACCTCCAGGTGTAGGTTTTCCCAACCAAGATGGAGAGTAGTATTTTGGCATAAGGATATACGCCAAGGCATGTAGTGGAACATTAAGTTTATCCCACTATGCACACACAAAATTGTGAATAATATCATACAAGTTGGGATCTTTTTGCTGAACAATATATTTTATTTGCCTCAACATGTTATCCATTTACTCATACACCTCCCCAATCATTGGTACATTTTTATCTACAAAACAAATCATGTTATAAATGTGTTTGGTGTATTTCAAAACTTCCCTCACATGTGCCCAAACAAACCATCAATAGCGGTCTCCTCCACCTCTTCAAAACCTTTCTTTTCAACTACTGTTGGAGCCTTGTCCTTTTATACCTGCCAGTGTTGACTTGATACTATGCTAGCCAATGACTCTCTTACTTTCAAAAGGTGCCTAAAGGTGAGGTAATAGCTAGCAAATCTAATCTTCACAATCTTCAACAGTGCCAATCTTGAGTGACTGCGGAAAAGCCCATGGGTATTGCTATGATTGGTAATAAATTTTATCATTCTCTAGTCTCTCTTGTACAAATCACCAATCCATTCGTATTGAGGGTGTTTGTTCTTAATAATATTATGCATGAAAAGGTTCATTGTGTGAACCAAACTCCCAGACCAAAATATGTTAGGGTATCTATCCTCAATAATTGCTCCCACTGCCTTACAATTAGAAGCATTATCAGTGATGACTTGGATGACATTGTATGGCCCAATTCTTTCAATTGTTTGAAGTAATGGTTTTGCAATGTTGATGGCGGTCTTGAACTTTTTAGAGTAATCATATGCTGAAAGGAAGACTTCACCACTAGTAGACACAACAAGAACACTTATCAATGGCTTTCCTTTTACATTTGTCCATCCATCAGATACAATGGACACCCCATGGTCATTCCAAGAATTTTTCATTTTACCCAAAGCATGCGTAGAGAAACCGGTAAATTTTTTGCATCCACATCAATCCTACACCCTTTTTCAAGCAATTCTGATATGGTTCTACGCCTTAAAGAGATCTTTGTTCATATGCCTCCATATCCACTACCATGGGAGGATGTTGATGGAGTTCTTAGTGTATGTGATTGTGGGCTACTGGTGTCATGTTCAAAGTCACCCTTTGATTTTTTAGATTTGTATTGGGATTCCTCCTCTTCCCTTATGTATTTGGCTCTTTGATCTAGGTGGATATTGGTGGCCACCCGCATATTCCACTTGGACCCCCACCATTGTTTCTTTCTGTTTTTCAGCTTCTTTATTTGTAGCACAATTTACTATTTTTCGCAGTTTTTTAGGTCCTAAACTTTCAGAGCTATTTTGAGGCCCTAAATGATGTTTTTTGGGAAAACTGGAACGAACATGGGTCGTAGACAGATGTTGGTCATTCAAAAGTTGTATTCCTCGGATAGATCTTTCTAACGAGGTATTGTGCACGTCAAACGGAGATCGTATGCCAATGTTACGACCCTGGGAAGTTGATGTGCCAGTTTACCCAAATGGGGCCCATAGTTTGGCACTTCATCTCCTAGGGTTAGGTTTTTGGATGTTTAGGGTTTTCCATTGTTTCTCAATAATAAATAGGCCTGTGAGCTTCATTGTAACATAGTTCAGAGGCATGTAGCCACCACATCTCTTCTCAGAGATAAGCTACCATCGCCCGAGCTAATCTTATTTCCATTCTATCTGTAAGCATATTTTAGTATTTGATATTAATGAATTGAAGTGTTATTTCTACCGCATCTTTGTATTTATGGTTATATCTATAATTTGTTGCGTTCCTGTTTAAATCCAGATCAGTGGTATTAGAGCGGTCTGCCCTTTCTCTATTTTTCTTTGCATGTCCCCAACGAGGTCGGGATATAAGGAGTTAGGGCTCTTGAACCTTTGCGAGATCAACCTTGCAAACCCCAATGGCCGCCCATGGGGGACGAAAAAAAAGACGAGGGGGCAAGGGATCCTGTCAAAATATTGCTTGAGGAGGCCCTCGAGAAACGAAAGAACGCGATGATGGATAACTTTGCCCAGATCCTTCAACGGTTGCCCATTAGCGACACATCCACATCCAGCAGCCACTCTAGAGGCTCCACTCTTTTTAAGGTACAAGTAAACTTTGACATTCCCATATTTGAGGGTCAAATAGATGCAGACACCGTAGATAAATGGTTAAATCTGCTAGAAGGATATTTTTTTGTTCATGATTTTTCCAGCCGAGAAAAGATTACTTTTGCTCTTCTCAAAGCCGCCCCCACGTCAAGGACTGGTGGGAAACCTACTGTGAGTAGAAGGATGAAAGTACGACCTCACTATTTTCAGCCGCACCCACTTGGAATTCGTTCCAGGATGCCATCAAGGAGTAGTGCTACCCTGTTGGGAGTTATGAGGATAAATACATAAAGTGGACAACGCTGCGACAGGGAAGGGACCAAGCTATGCCGAAGTTTACTAATATTTTTCATACCCTTCGCACAAAATTGTGTATCAAGGATTCTAAGAAACATTTAGTACTCAAGTACCGCAGCTGTCTACACAGGTACATCCAGGATGAGATGGAGTTCCTGGACATCTCCTCGCTAGGCACGACATACCGATACGCTCTCAAGATCAAGAAAAAGTTTAAACAGAAGAAGTGGGACTTTAGATCTGGGAATCTGAAGCAAGGGAAAGGTACCCCCAAACCACAAAACAAAGGACAAAGCCAAGGCGAGGTGGCCCAGGACAACCCGCCAAAGTTGCAAGCAAAAAACAACACTGCGAAGCCGAAGGACATGGGAAATTGGTGTGAGTTCCATAAGAGCTCCACTCACAACACAAGTGAGTGTCGGGCCAAGTAGTTGCTGGTGGCCAAGCTGAAGTGTAATGTTCCTAAACATGAATATAAGTGATATACAAGCATGCAAACAATCTAGCAATCAGAAAAACGAAATATACATTAAGCACCCATGGAAACACTGGAAATAGAGAATTGCTAAGCCTTTTTATTGCTTCTTCAGGAACAAATACAATAATAAAATAGAATGGTGCACCTGGGCTTGCCTCAATGGACAAGCATGACAAAACCCAGGTGAGAAAATGCTGAATTGAAAGCTGCTACAACGGCTGCACCAAACTGAACTGCGCTGCCCCAGAAAATTGTTCTGTCTACTGACTTCAAAGGGCTGGAATCACTGCTTCCTGTGCTCAGAAAATTATGATATTTCAGCTCCTTTCGCCTTGGCCTAAACCCAGAAAACCCACGAACGAATTGGCCAAATGTTGACCTCGAAATTTTGGCTGAAATTCCCCTTAGCAGCTATTGGCTCAATTGGGACCCCTATTTGACCCCTTAGATCTGCCCAGAAAATTCTATAAAATTAGGACTGTGATCCTTGCCCAAAACCCAGAAAAACCCAGAAATGAATTTGTCTGGTTTAGACTTCTGAAATTCGACCCCCTTGGAGCCCAGCTTCAGCTGCAACTGCAAAACTCGGCCAGCTGGAATCTATCTGTAAATCCTCCTGGAAATAGACCCAAAGTGCTGGGATGACCTCTGCTATCAATCCCTTGACTTCCTGGATGGGCTTCCGGCCTATGGCACCTGCGCCTTAGCTCCATGAAATTGTTGGACTGGCCCTTTGTCTTGTGCCCAAGCCCAGTAATTCGAACTGCTGGGATGTTGGCTTTGCTAGCTCCAAATATCACAAGAAAGGCTGGCCCTTTGCTGCTCTCTCAATCCTCTAACTTTCCCAGAAAATGCTTGATCACTGATAGCTCCAAACTCCCCTTGCGTATTCTTTAGCTAGCCAGAAATACGCACTCCTTGTTGTGGCTGAATGGTTGTGCTGTAACACACTCCCAAAACTCCTGAAATACTTGTGGAACTACCTCTCTAGGGTGGGCACGGATGGTCCCCCGAAGTTGAAGTTGAATCTCCCTTTTGAGAGATTCGTGGCTAAATAGTCTATTGACTCAGCGAAACAACAGAGCGAATAGTCAAGTAATTTTGATTGCAAGGTGTAAAAATGAATCCAAAATGAGAGTTACCCCCTCCTTATAACTCCTTAGGCCTCCCTAGCCTCATGTGGCCCCCTCCATCCACCTATTCGACTTTCCCTCCAAGCTATTCGAATGGGCCTATTCGAACTCCCATGTGGGTGACCCCCACATTCCACTAGTAACCAAATAAAGTCAAATTGCCTGCTAAGTCCCTAAGTCGAAAATGATGGGTTCTCTTCCTTAGCCAAAATTGTGCAAAATTGTGTAGCAGCACCCTGTTACAAATGTATTTGAAAAGGTACATGACATGAAGGCTTCAGAATTAGATGCATGTTCCGACTCTGAGTCAGAACCCGACAAGGGGAATGACAAAGAGAAGTAGATTATCGATGCGGAGCCGAATGCCACTATTACCACCACGAAGATCTAGAAGGAGGAACCCGAAGATCCAAAGGAGGAGGAGCGCCTCTTCCACTCTTAGATTTGGGTAAAGGATTCCCTGCTACGGTTCATTGTCGATAGCGGGAGCCAAAAGAACCTCATTTCGGCAGAGGTCGTGAAGCGGTTGGTCTTATTGACCACAACACACCCACAACCGTACACCATTGGGTGGCTTCACCAAGGACCAGATCTTTGCGTGAGCTAGTAGTGTCGCCTTCCATACAACGTCAAGCTCTTCACAGATGAGGTATTATGTGACATTGCTCCCCTTGATGTTTATGATGTATTATTAGGCCAACCATACTTGTGGAAGCGACATGTTGTGTATGAGTCAAGGCCTCGCACTGTTATTGTTACATTGGGAAATAAGTTGTACAGGATACTAAAAGTAGCACCGCCTACAACCATCTCTTTGGTTACTGCAAAACAATGCATTAAGCTCATTTCCAAAACTGGGAAATTTGTTTTCCTGATGATACGCCCTCAGGGAAAGAAGAAGATGGTGGCCACGACCTCCAGACAGGGCCCCTCCACACGACAATAACAAATGGACAAGGTCGTGGAGGAGTACGAGGACATCTTCACCTCCCTCGCAGGGGTGCCTTTGCACTGTCAGGTCAAGCACTCCATCAATTTGACCCCAGGTGCATCATTGCCCAATGGACCAATCTATCGGTGCTCCGTTCTGGAGAATGACGAAATCGAGAGGAAGATTCAGGAGCTACTGCAGAAAGGTCACATCTGACTGAGTTCATCACCCTGTGGGAGCCCGATCGTGTTGGTACAGAAGAAGGATGTGACTTGGAAACTCAGTATTGACTATTGAGTGCTGAACAAGATCACTATCCGGAATAGGTAATTGATCCCACGGATTGATGACCTTCTAGACCAACTAAAGGGGGCAAAATATTTCAGCAAGATCGACTTGAAGTCCGGATATCACCAGGTACCAATTGAACCCTCCGATGTGTGGAAGACTGCCTTCAAAGTGAAGGAGGGCCTTTTCAAATGGTTGTTTATGCCTTTCGGGTTGACGAATGCTCCTGCAACTTTTATGAGGTTGATGGATGTCATCTTGTGGCCATTCACCAACTCATTTGTAGTGATATACTTGGATGACATCTCGATCTTCATCCAGAATTGGGAAGAGCACCTCCACCACATCCAATAGGTTCTCCAAACACTATGGGAGCACAAGCTGTGTGCCAATTTGGAGAAATGCACTTTTGGCATGACCCAGGTTCAGTATCTGGGATACATTATCGATGAGTGGGGGGTGCATGTGGATCTAGCCAAGATCCAAGTCATTTGGGATTGGCCAACCTAACCACTCTGACAGAGGTCCGCAGCTTTCTAGGTCTTGCCAATTTTTACTACAGGTTCGTGTTGGGATTCTCTCATATCACTCGGCCCTTGAGTCAAGTCACCAAGGGAGGAGCGAAAGCAAAATTCTTTTGGTCTGAGTCTCAGCAGAAGGCATTCGCAGAGTTGAAACATCGCCTCTGCTCTGCACTAGTGCTCACATTACCAGACTTGCAACAACCATTTGAGATCGAGAGGGATGCCCGTGACTATGCTATTGGAGCAATCCTTACTCAACAGGGGCATCCAGTGGCATATCACAGTGAGACATTTTCGGACACAGTCCGAAAGTATCCCACTAATGACAAAGAGATGTATTCCATTGTGCAGGCCGCCGACAATGGAAGCATTACATTTTGGGGAAGGAAACGGTCATCCACATAGACCACCGACCCTTGCAGTTCATACAGATGCAAGGGAAGGTGTGGAATGATCGCCATCAGAAATGGTCCACAGACCTGCAACAGTTCCATTTGAATATCAAGTATAAGAAGGGCAACACCAATAATGTTGCACACTATCCCAGTCGACCATCGATCATGGCATTAACCACCGTGCTCAACTCTTGTGGGCACAAGACTTTTGATTGGCCACTTCTCTACAAAATCCACCCAGAATTCAACCACACATACCAGATTCTCTTGGAGGGTCAGCTAGTTCCAGATTTTCACCTCCAGGATGCCCTGTAATGCCACTTGGGGCACCTTTGTGTTCCTTCAAGCGAGCATGCCAAGATGATTTGGAAAATGCACTACAGTCGGGCCGTTGGGCATTTTAGGGTCAAGAAAACGGTGGTAGTACTATAAAAGTATTTATATTGGCTGAATCTTCGACATGATGTAGGGAAGTACATCAAATCATGCATTGCCTGTGCCATTGCCAAACCGACCATCAAGAAGCAAGGCCTCTATACTTCGCCGCCTACCCCTAGTCGACCTTGGGAATCCATCTCCATGGATTACATGTCGTGCCTTTCTTCTGCTAATCTTGACAACGCTTGTGTTTTTGTGGTCATCAACAGATTCTCGAAGATGGCCATTAGGGCAGCCTGCAAGAAGAATATCACAGTAGAAGCCACTGCTAAACTCTTCTTTGAACGAGTGTGGGTACACTTTGGGATTCCACAGTGTATCATCTCAGATTGGGACAACAGGTTTTTCAGTACATTTTGGTCTAGTCTCTGGTCGATGTTGGACACCAAGCTCCCTAAGTCTACAACTTTTCATCCCCAAACTGATGGCCAAATTGAGGTCATCAATAGGATGATCGTACACATTCTACGCATGTACAACTCAAAGCATCCACGCACATGGGATGAGAGCCTCCCCTATGTCCAACATAGCTATAACCGAGCTCTTTACAACTCGACTAACCACAACTCTTTTTAGGTGGGCTTGGGATTCTTGCCACTATGTCCCATTGATGTGGTCATTCCATTTGTAGCTACTCAAGCAGATTCAACTCATGTCCAATTCGAAGCTGATAAGGAAAACGATGTCATTGAGCACATCCAACATATCCGTCAGCACGTCTACGACATTTTGGAGAAATCAAATGCCAAGTACAAGCAACGACATGATCAACATAACACAGTTCAGAGGCATGTAGCTGTCACATCTCTTCTTAGAGATAAGCTACCATCGCTCAAGCTAGTCTTATTTCCATTCTGTTTGTAAGCATATTTCAATATTTGATATTAATGAAATGAAGTGCTATTTCTATTGCATCTTTGTATTTATGGTTATATCTGTAATTTGTTGCATCCCTGTTTAAATCCGGATCACTCTTTGATGTTGTGACACACTTCTACAAGTTTTGATTCCTATTTGTTTATTTTTATCCCATGGCATTTCCCTACAGAGATGCTTTCTGACACGGGTGTGTGAACGTGTGTAAGGGTGTAATGCCCCAAACGAGATATTTTGCTAAATTTGCAGAAATTTACTCAACCCAAAATTTCACCGTAAAATCAACATTCGATTAACAGAGGATTGTCATGTAAAATAAAACAAAGAGTATTGAAATCCATTAACACAATGAACAGGAAATTTCTCAGCTTTTATTATAATGGGGAAATTGGGGTTAGAAGCACATATAACGAAAATAATTGAGAAGAAAAGTTGGCCTCCAAGATAATCTGCTGCGTTGCTATGCTGGTCCTCCAAACTGCACTGAACTGCACTGTTGAGATCTCCTGTGAATTCTGGATGAATTCACCAAGGGGAGATGGGTATTCGCTCAATCTCACTGAATGACCCAAGGCTTTCCCTCTTGGGGATTCCAATGAAGTAGAGAACCTGATTCTCAACGTCTCATACAAGAAGAAATATCAAAACCCAAGATATCCTCTAATGGCCTCCTCCTCCTCTTTTTATAGATCTGATGGACCCCTCTAGAAGCTATATTTTATTATTATTTTAATCATTGAGCACATTTCCCTTAATTAAAATATTCTTTTTAATGTGGGAAAATGGTAAATTGGCCACCATGCTTCCTAGTTAACTCAGTCGGCTTGGTCACCGACGCAAAAGTACAACCAACGAAGTGTTTTAGGGGGGAAATTGGACCCCACAGCCAACTCCAATTTGCCTTAGGGTGATTTTGAGGTCCATTTACCTCTCCCAACCCTATTAAAGCTACTCAACCCTTCTCATTTCCTCATAGCTATCTCATTGCATTGGTGTGAGAATTTGTGAGGAGTTTGTGAAGAGTTGTGGAGTTTGTATTTGGCGTAGCAGTGAGGAGTCTTGGGCAAGCATTGGAGCAAGAATGAGGAGCTTCTTAGGCAGCCATTGGAGCAGCATTGAGGAGTTGGTTTGTTGGAGCAACATTGAGGAGACGGTTTGTGCCTAGAGATATTTTTTTTCACTTCTAAAATATGTTTTTGCTTGTTTATTTTTTTGTGCAAATCTGGAAATTGAAAAGAGTTTTTTTGTAAAAAAATGAACATTGAAGCAATGTTGTTTTTTTTGTTTTCTTTTTCAGATTTTTTTCCTTTCATTTCCAAGTCAAAAAATGGCTCCTAGAGTGAAAGATGTTGCTTGGGCATAAGCTGAAATGGTTTATAATCAAATGCATTGCAAATTTTGCCATAGAAAAATTAAGGAGGGCCCTGGGGGCATTCATAGGCTGAGACAACACTTGGCTGGTATTAGAGGCCAAATTACTCCATGTGAATCACCACAGATTGGGGAGATTAGGAAGGACTTGTTAAATAGCTTTGAGAAGTTTCGAGAGTAAAAAGCTAGGCAAAAAGAAATAGAGGTTGAAATTGGGAGGAAGAGGGGTATATAAAAAACGATGGCTACCAACCCCCATTTTGATTTTGAGGGCTCTTCATCTATCCCTTGTACTAATGCATCCAACCCTTTCCGCTATGTTCCTCCCTCTTTGGAGTCCATGCAAGAAAAAAAGGGTAAGGGTAAAATAAAAAAGAAGGGTGATACGAATATCAAAAGTTATTTCACTGTCATGCCCTCCTCTCCATCAGATGCACATGGTCCTCAAGTTAGTAGAAGTCATATGCAACCCACTTTAGATGACTATTGGAAGAAAGAATTGAGGGAGACTACTTGTGATTACATAGCTAGATGGTGGTATGATGCTGATATCCCATTCAATCCTTCCCGTTCACCATATTATGAGCCTATGTTTGATGCCATATTTGTTGCTGGAAAGGGCTTCAAAAGCCCTACTATGCATGAGTTAAGGGGTGTAATGCTCTAAATAATTTAATTAATAATTTAACCAGATATTTAGTCTAAACAGAATATGAAATCTACATGAAACCTACTTTAAATTTTAACCAAAATTCATATATCAAAATTAATTAATTTGATGTGGAGTACCTACCTGGTTCCTGCAGATGAAGATGCTTTAGCTTCAAAATTGCTCCCGCTCTCGCTCCCGTTACCAAAAGACCATAACCTCCCAACGAAACTGGGTACAACCTAGGTACTCAGTCCAGAATGCTTCTCAATTGCTGCAATCTGTTTCCCCTGTGCCCAAAAACTTCAGAACAAACAAGGCTCAGTCCTTACTGTCAATAATCTTGTGTTACAAATTTTCCGCCTCTCAACTGTGCTTCCTCCAACAACCAAAAGGCTCAGTCCTTACTGTCGATAATCTTGTGTTACAAACTTTCCGCTTCTCAACTGTGCTTCCTCCAACAGCCAAAAGATTCCCTCCCACCCCCCCATTTTAGTCCTCCTTCCTTCTCCTTTTATTTCTTATGACCACCGCTCATTCATCCTTCATTGCCTTAGTTGTATGCCCCCTGTCTAATACGTGGCTCCTCATAGTGAATTAAAGAGGTAGTCACACTTACTATTGACACTCATCACTTTATAAGGTTGTAGGTGATACCAACTATATTACGTAGTCCTTTTGTTAATAAGTTTTATTTAATATTTTATTATATTATACCTCATTTAATGTTTAACCTTTAATTAAGAGTTACTATTTTTATAATAATATAACTCCCTTTAAACTTTTATAATTTAATTTAGAACTTTTGGATAATGTTCTATGGTTACCTATTATGAATGACGACTCATACTAAAATACATATTCCAATATGTTTTGCAAGTTAGATATTTATTTAATATCTTCAACAATTACATCTTTTATCCTATATTTGGATTTTTTTCATAATTTAATACTAATAGTGCAGTGTAGGCAACGTATGCTTATGTAGCTATCATATGCATGCATTGTATGCATGCTAATAATTCACATTTTGTTTGTGCTGGTAGATGGGTCATTACAAGGGGGTCTCATTTGCGAAAAGAAATTTCCTCCATTAATGAGTATTTGAAAGATTTCAAAAACTCATGGGCAAAAATAGGATGTACCATCATGTCAGATGGATGGACTGATCAAAGGATCTGTACCATCATAAAACTTCTTATCTTTTGCCCACAGGGAACCATGTTTCCTAAATCAGTTGATGCATCGATAGGGTGAAAGATGGGCAATTGTTGTTTTAGTTATTGGATGAGGTTGTTGAGGAGGTGGGAGTAGCTAATGTTGTTCAAAGCATCACAGATAATGCCTCTAACTATGTTCTTGCTGGTAAACTGTTAGAGGAAAAACGCAACCATCTTTTGAATCCCATGTGTTGCACATTGCATAAACCTCATGCTAGAGGATATTGGCCAATTAGAATGGGTCAAGAACACTATAGAGCATGCCAAAAGAATAACAAAATGTATCTACAATCATTCATGGATTTTGAGCTTGATGAGAAGACACATAGGGGGCAGGGATATTATTAGGCTTACCATCACTAGATTTGCAACTCATTTTTCGACATTGCAATCTATGCTTTCCCAACATCGAAACTTGCAAAAGATGTTTTCCAGTGATGAATGCAATGAAAGCCAAGGGTCTCACAAACAGGATGGCAAAGATTTGAAAAAGAAAGTTAATAAAGAAATTTTTTGGAAAAAGGCAAGAGAGATTGTGAAGGTTGCTGAGCCATTGGTTAAGGTGTTGTGGTTGGTGGATGGGGAAAGATTGGCTATGGGCTTCATTTATGAGGCTATGGATCAAGCAAAGGAGCAAATAAAGACAACATACAAGGATAGAGTGGCTAAGTATGGGCCCATTTGGGCAATCATTGATGAAAGATGGAACAATCAACTCCATCGCCCTATACATGCAACTGGGTATTTTTTGAACCCAAGGTATCATTATAAAGCTCTGGAGGCAGGAGCTTTGGGTGGGGAGGTTAGAGATGGATTGATTGACTGCATTGATCGCATGATCCCTATGGAGAGTGATCAGCTGGAGATACACCGACAGATCACTTGTTTCAGCAAAGCCACAGGTACCTTTGGCAAGAACCTAGCAAAGATTGCAAGGGAAGTAGATGAGCTAGGTAAACAAAAATTTCAATTTTCAAATTCTTATTTTGTTAAATTGTTTATAATTTGAAAGTTGGATATAATTTGTTGAGCTAACTCATTACACTACTATGTTTTTTGCAGCACAATGGTGGGAGGCTTTTGGTAGCCATTGTCTTTAATCGAAGAAGTTTGCAACTCATATTTTGAGGCAAACTTGCGGTGCTGCTATTGGGTGTGAGCGCAATTAGTCTGTCTTTGAGAGGATTCACACAAAGAAGAGAAACCGTTTGGATAAAAAACGGTTAAATGATCTAGTCTATGTCCAATACAACCTCTGGCTCATACACAACCAATTGCTGAACAAAAGACCTGATTCAGTCCCATTGTGTTGGAAGATATTGATCAACATCAGACTGGGTAATGGAGAGTCATCCAGCAGAGTTTGATTCTGATGAGGATCTTGATTTGGATTTACAGACGGAGAATGTTCAGTTGAATGCAAATCCACTTGTACTAGCCTCAGGTCCAACCCCAAGTCCTCCAGTTGCAGGCGCTTCCTCTACTCATCCACGATGGAAGCGCATATCTCATCTATCTCAGCGTGCAACTATTGCGCGACCTACTAGTGCTACCGCTTCTATAGTTGCAATTGGAGATGATATGAGGAGGAGCCATGGGTTTCTCTGTCTGACTCTGATTAGGAGTCTGAGCCAGATGATGTTGGCTCCCTAGCAGTAGCCAGTAGTACTGGTGACTAGTGATGTTTCACAGTTTACTTTGTCGTAGAGGCCGTTTCTAGCCTCCTTGGTTATGTGTTTTTGTTTTAATCTCTATATCATCATTCATGTATGTATTGGACAATGCACTAGGTGCCATTTTGATATAATGGATATATTCATGAGCCTACTTTGATCATATGTTGTCTTCTCTCTATATTCTAAAGCTTTGTGTTTGGAAACATGACTGAAAATCTTTAAAATTATGTTTTTTTATAAAAAAATAAATATTTAATGTATTTTTTATAACGACCGAGTCATTGAAATGAACCAGCCAAGTTGATACCGAGTCAAAGTTGGAGTCGGAGCCGACCCTCGGCCGTTTTTGAACTGGAGTCAGAGTTTTAAAACATTGCTCTCAAGTAGTGCCCCTCCTATACTGTTGGGCTATTAGGGGAGATCCCACTAGACTAGGATTGAAAATTAACCCCCCATTTAAGGTGAGGGAACAAGATCACGACCAAGACCCTTCTTTCTTTCAAGTTACTTCATAATCCATGCCAAAATGCCCAAACACAAACAAGCATAAGCACCTGATTGCAAAATGAATAAAGTACCTTTTGATCAAAAGACCACCTTCCAACATGTGCTCTTGCCAGATAGGGGAGGAAACATATGACTAATGCAAATGGCAGAGACATAAATGGCACATCATCATCGGCTACTAGTGGCTCTCAAGGGTTGCTGGCTATCGACTAGAAGAGATGAATAGGAGGAAATTTTCTCTTACAAGTCGCCCACTTTTGGTTGATAACACTCATTTCCAAGATTTTGGCCAAAAGAAATTTAACAATTGTATTCAAACCTCCCAAAATTATTAAGAAAATATTCCGGTCACCCAAAGATAAATTTGATCCTATGCTAGGTTCGAGGATCTCCATATTCCTTGTTCTTGCAGTAAGTCGTACATTGGTCAAATTAGTCGACCCTTCAAAACCAGTCTTAAAGACAAAATTGCGAATACAAATCACAACCAATTGTCAAAGTCTACGATAGTTGAGCTCTCTTTTAATTCCAAGCATCTCATCTGTTTTTATCAATAAAAAATCTTAGCCTTTGTTCCTTTTTATAACTCTTGTATCATTAGGGAAGCCCTCGAAATTGAGAAGCACCCCAACAACTTCAATAAGGAAGATGGCTATAGGTAAGCCAATCTTGATAGCCTGTCATCCGTCAACTCACCCATTTAGTTTTTCCATTAGCTCCCTCTTGGAATACCCTCCTATCTCCTTTGATTTTTTACTTTTTCAAGCCCCATCGAGTTCCTTTCCTTAATTCTTTGATCTAGCTCCTCCTGGTTGTTAATTTTTGCACTGCTCTATGCCATATTAATTACTTTATCCCAATTCACTTCTTCAATTAGCAATTTTCAACAATAATTAATTCTTCCAATGAGCAATAGTAACTGAAGATAGAATAGTAAATGCAATGACAATAGGAGACAATCAACACATCAACAAGAGACACTGATTTGGTCAAAGACCAGGGAAAAAACCGCACAAGGGGGAAACCCTTTGAAATTCTACTTTTATTAGATTGTCTTCAAATGTTCAGCAGAGAGTACAATGAGCCCAAATCCATAAACAATATCAAAGTCAAAGTTTTAACTTGAACTATAAATCTACCAATCAAAATATGTGCCAATAGTTAAATTTGGTAAACTGTCTTATTATGCAACTAGCTCACAAATAGATAGATCAACAACTTAAAAATTATCCTCTTCGAGGGGTCATAATATAATCAGAGCCAACATAACAATAATAATGTAAGGGCACAACAATAACAATAGTGGGCTTCTATGGGGCACCATAATAACAATATGGGTACTATATGGGCACAACAATAATAATAAGGGGGTTACACTGACAATAACAATGAGGGAATACACTAGTATTATAGGGACCTAACATGCCCTTCCTTCAAAAAAGTGTTGTCCTCAATGCTTGAATAGTTTTGGATGCATCTGTATAAAATTCTCATCCTCTCATGTGGAATCTTCAGTGGGTAAGTTCTTCCACTTGATGAGATACTATGAAATTGATCGATTTTGTAGGTAGCAAGTTCTTGTTTCCGTGGCTTCTTCAGGTTTCAATATGATTTTTCCTTCCTCGTCAAGTTCTGGCAATATTGTTTGAACTGGGAGCTTGTCATCTATAACCTTAAGCATGAATGTTATGCTCTTAACCTGCAAGACGATACCAAAATACCAAATATGCAAAGAAATATACCCAGAATATAGAACAATGAGAAATAACAGCAAGTATTTTATTATTCAGAAAGCAATGTTCACTTTCCTCTTCGAGGGGGCAACCTCCAATAGAGCTGAGCTCAATTACAAAATAAGACACGATGCTCCTCGAGGGGAGTCTCTATCTTTTATATAGGGGTCATACATGCAATACCATGGGGCAATACCATGGCCCATTTGCAACTAACTGTGGTCCCTTCATTAAATGCGGGTTAACCATTTACAATTATTAATATGGGCTTTATTGACTCTTTATTTAACTATAACTATGACTTGATCCTATTACATAAATAAGGGGGTTAGGGTTGGACCCTAACATGCTCTCCCCCATAAGAATAGCCTTGTCCTCAAGGCTGAAGTTATGGAAACTGCTGAAGGATAGTGGCTGGTTCCCAGGTTGCATCTTCCGGAGAGGTGTCTTTCCACTTGACGAGGACTTCCTTGATCGTGCGGCCACGCAGGTGCCGTTCTCGTGTGTCAAGAACCTGTTCAGGTTGGAGCCAGATTGACCCTTCTTCATCCAGTTCAGGTAGGCTGGTTTGAATTCTACAATTGTTCCCAATCACTTTCTTGAGGCATGAAACATGGAAGACTGGATGGATTTTTGCAGTGGGTGGCAAAACTAGCTTATAGGCAACTTCTCCAATGTGCTGGAGTACTTGATACAGTCCGTAGAATTTTGGAGATAATTTCTGACAACCCTTGTCTTTGAGTGATGTTTTCTTATATGGTTGCAGCCTCAAAAATACCTAATCCCATTCTTGAAATTGGCGTTCTGAGCGATGTTGATCTACTTGTTGCTTCATGCAATTTTGGGCTTGATGAAGATTCTCTCTAAGGTGGGCCAACATTGTTGTGCGTTTCTGTAGGAGTTGATCCACTGCTTATACCTTCAGGCATCCCTTGATATAAGAAATAGGGTAGGAGGGAGTTGACCATAAACTACTTCATATGGAGTCCTTTTGGTGGTGGCATGATAGTTGGTGTTATACCACCATTCGGCTAGAGGTAACCACTGTACCTAGAGATGTTGCTTTTTTGAAGTGAAACACCTAAGGTAGGTCTTGAGACATTTGTTGATTGCTTCAGTTTGACCATCAGTTTGTGGATGATAGGAAGTACTGAGTTGTAGTTGGGTACCTTGTAGCTGGAAGAGTTCCTACCAAAAGTTACTGGTGAAGATCGGGTCACGATCAAACACAATGGAAGTGGGCATGCCATGCAATTTGAAGATCTGATCCATGAAAGATTGAACGACCAAAGTCGGTGTAAAAGAGTGGGTTGGGCGCAAAAATGAGCATACTTAGAAAGTTTGTCCACAACCACCATGATGACTGACTTGTTTCCCAACTTTGGAAGACCTGTAATGAAACCCATAGAAACCTCCGTCCAGATTGAGGTCGGGATGGGTAATGGCTGTGATGTCACTAGGGATTTGACTGTTTCTCCTTTGTGGCATTGACAGACATCGCATTCAGCTACAAAAGTAAGAATGTCCTTTTTCATGCCTACCCAAAAAAATGATCTTCGAGTGCGAGCATACGTCTTCTGA
Source organism: Pinus tabuliformis (assembly GCA_031772625.1). Taxonomy (NCBI): domain Eukaryota; kingdom Viridiplantae; phylum Streptophyta; class Pinopsida; order Pinales; family Pinaceae; genus Pinus; species Pinus tabuliformis. Next base: position 1,106,699,823 of record CM062817.1, on the reverse strand, counting down.
AAGCCGGAATGTCCTGTAGTGGGAGATGAGTGCAACTCTGCCAAAATGCGGCTTTTGAGGGTGGATGTTGGTGATATTACGACTCTGCCCTTATAGCAAAGAATCTCATCCTGCCACGAGTAGTCCATTGTGGAATTTGGATCTGCCTGCGATTGATTAATGAGTTGGGAGAGCCAGGGATGTGAAAACCATTCCTTGCGAGCCTCTTCAATCCATTATGGACTGGGAAGGGAAATTGCGAGCAGGGTACTTTCCTCCTCAAATTGGCGAGATAACGCATCTGCTATAGTATTTTCGCACCCTTTCTTGTAAATTATCTCATAATCATATCCCAGCATTTTGGCGAGCCATTTATTTTGTTGTGGTGAGGATAGGCGTTGCTCCAAAAAATATTTAAGGCTTTGATGGTCTGTGCGGATTTGGAAACGTCGCCCCAATAAGTATGGTCGCCAGGTATCTACTACATGTAAGATGACCATCATCTCCTTCTCATAGGTAGATTGTCCCAGATTCTTCCCACTTAGTTGTTGCCTCGTGAAGGCCAAAGGTCGACCTTCTTGCATTAAGACTGCCCCAATACCCGTACCAAAAGCAGCACACTCAATCACAAAAGATTTGGTGAAGTCGGGTAGTGCTAAGACTGGAGTGGAACACATGGCATGTTTGAGAGCTGTAAAGCCCTGTTGTGCTTCATCATTCCAGAGGAATGAATTTTTCTTGAGGAGTTGAGTGAGGGGCCTAGCAATGCGACCATAATTGCGGACAAATTTGCCATAGTATCCTGTGAGACCCAAAAATCCTCTCAAGCTCTTCAAGGTCTTTGGTTGAGGCCAATCTTGCATTGCCTGGATCATTTTGGGGTCCACCCTGACACCTTCACGTCCCACAATGTGTCCCAAATACTCAACTTCTTCCATGCCAAAAGAGCACTTGGACATCTTGACAAATAATTTATGCTTGCGGAGTAGTTGCAAGAGGAGATCCACATGCTGAAGATGTGTGGCCCAGGTGCGACTGTAGATGAGGATGTCATCAAAAAAAACAAGGACAAATTTTCTGAGATATGGTTTGAGCAGGTGGTTAATAAGGCTTTGAAAAGTGGATGGGGCATTACAAAGACCAAATGGCATGACCAGGAACTCATAATGGCCTTCATGAGTTCGGAAAGCAGTGTTTGGAATGTCTACTTCTTTCATGCGAATTTGGTGGTAGCCTGAGCGAAGGTCGAGCTTAGTAAAGAATTGAGCCCCATTTAGTTCATCCAGCAAATCATCGACAACTGGGATGGGAAATTTATCTTTGACTGTCAACTTATTGAGGGCCCTGAAGTCTGGACACATATGCCATTCCCCATCTTTTTTGAGCACCATGACCACCGACGATGAATAAGGACTAATGCTGGGATGAATGACACCTGCTTCCAAGAGTTCCTTGATTATTTTTTCAATTTCATTCTTTTGGGCGAACGGATATCTATATGGGCGCACATTTGGTGGTTGGGCCCTTGGGACCAAAGTAATGCTATGATCATGTTCCCCTCTCAAGGGTGGAAGCTCATGAGGCTTGTCAAAGACTGGCAAATGGTTGTTTAAGATCTGTTGCATCTCAGGATGAATATGAAGAGAATTGGGTTCGAAGGTCTGGATGGCATTAAATTGGGCTATAACTCCATGGTGGCCTTTTTTTAACAATTTTTCCATCCGATGTGAGCAAGTGATAAAGGGAGCTTCCGCCTTGCCCTTAGAGAGTGTTTCATTTTAAGGTCTTCGGTTGCAAAATGACATCTTGCAATTGTGATTCAAGGCTGTCAATCCTCTCATTGGCCATAGCTTAAGCTCTAGTTTGTACCATGCACCGATCCAATGTACTGGAAATTTGGGACCGCCCGAAATTTTTGGCCCTAACAATTGAATGGTACCTCCTTGCTCAGCTCGTCGACCTAATTCTTATGGGCTAAGTCACCAATAAGCGTCCTGGGGGGTCTCAGACTTTTTTTTTTACTCCGAACAAAGTTTTACTCCTTGCTTAGGAATACTGCAGTAGCCGAATCCCAGAAATTTCAATGCTGCCCAAAGTCCTGCGAAAATCACGCCCAAGTATAGGAACCCACACAATTAGTCAGATTTGAATGGCGGATCTGATTGTTGCAACTGCTATAGAGCCCAAACTGCTAGATCTAGATGGCGGATCTGATGGCTCTGAGAGATCTGAATGGCAGCACTGATTGCTGCTGCGGATCTGATGGATCTGATAGATCTGAATGGCTGATCTGATGGATCTGAAGGGTAGAACTGATTGCTGCTGCTGCAACAAAACCCCACTTGTGAGATCAAAGATTATGCATGATCCAAAGACAGAGAAGGGAACTATGGTCTCCAGGAGTGTCAGGTGCTACAGATCGCAATATACATAAGGGTTTGATAGTAGTATTCGGCGCAATTTTTCAGGGCACTAACCAAGGAGGATCAACCGTAACCTTAGTCGTACAATCCGACTACCCTATCGTACGCGCGAGTAATCTCTTCGAGTGTTGTTCTCGGTGTACTGTAGCAGCAAGACGGCTAACGGTTTATCTATGGCGAGGTTTCAAGGGAGCTAGGGGGCTTCCGATATACCCAGTGGGTACTTGGAAGAGAGTCCGTGCGCAGTCTTGTCTAATGCGCTACTAGTTGAAGGGGTACCCACAGGGGTTAGAAGGGAGTCTAACAAGCATGACCACCTCTTGTATTTCTTACGTGCATGCCTCCCCAAATCTGCAGGTTTATGCGCTCAACGACAGATCCCGTGGTTTAAAGACATCGGAACACGTCTCTAGCCAAAAAAAAAAATTGCTAAAAATTGGAGATCCCACCAGCCCTAGAAAGCGCTTTGATACCACTTGTTATGCTCTTAACCTGCAGGACGATACCAGAATACCAAATATGCGAAGAAATATACCCAGAACATAGAGCAATGAGAAATAACATCAAGTATTTTATTATTCAGAAAGCAATGTTCACTTGCCTCTTCAAAGGGGCAACCTCCAATAGAGTTGAGCTCAATTAAAAATAAGACACAATGCTCCTCGAGGGGAGTCTCTATCCTTTATATAGGATTCATACATGCAATACCATTGTTCTTATTAATACCATCTATTTAATACCATGGCCCATTTGCAACTAACTGTGGTCCCTTCATTAAATGCGGGTTAACCACTTACAATTATTAATATGGGCTTTATTGACTCTTTACTTAACTATAACTATGACTCGATCCTATTACATAAATAAGGGGGTTAGAGTTGGACCCTAACAATGAAACATGGAAAACTTGGTGCACTCGAGAAGATGCAAGAAGCTCCAATTTGTATGCCATAATGCCAATCTTTTGCAACACCTTGTAAGGACCATAATACTTTGGTGATAATTAATTATCCTTCTTAGCTTGCTTGAGGAGCATTTGTTTGTATGGTTGTAGCCGTAAGAATACCCAGTCGCCTACATCAAAACTTCTTTTGCTACGATGTTGATCTGCTTATTGTTTCATTCTATTATGCGCCAAATTGAGGTTATTATCCTTTAAGAGTTGGAGAACTTGTTGTTGATGCTCGATGTGATCTTCCACTACTTGAACATTAGAATTTTCTCTTAAAGATGATGCGATGGACGATGGATGATATCCATAAAGTGTCATAAATGGGGTCATTTTTGCGGCAGTATGGAAGGAAGTGTTGTACCACCATTCAGCCAGAGGTAACCACTTGACCCATTGTGTTTTTTTATTAGATACAAAGCAACGAAAATATCCTTCCAAACACTTGTTCACTATCTCAATTTGCCCATTAGAATGAGGATGATAGGATGAGCTATGAGCTAATCGAGTACCCAGACAAAAAAATATTTCGTCCAAATATTTCTAGTGAAAATGGGATCTCTGTCGCTTACAATAATCTTAGGATTTCCATGTAGCTTTTGATTTTTTTTTCCATAAATGCAGTAGCAAATGTACTCGCTTTAAATGGATGAGATAATGCACAAAAGTGTGCATACTTCGTAAGTCTATCAACTACCACCATGCTGATGCTCTTTCCTTCGAACTTGGGTAAACCTGTGATAAAATCCATTTAAACCTCCTCCCAACATTGACTTGGAATAGATAAAGGTTGTAACAGACCCGGGGTCTTAATTGTTTCAACTTTATTTTGTTGGCAAACCAAACATTCCGCCACAAACTTTTGAATATTAGATTTAAGACCATCCCAAAAGAATTCCTTCTTAACCCTGTGGTAAGTTTTTAAAAACATCGAGTGCCCTACTAAGGGAGAGGTACGCAATTCCAGAAGAATCTTTTGTTTGAGTTGGGAATTCTTACAAAGGTATAAGCGATCTTTGTACCATAATGAATCATTTCTCCAGCTAAATGTATCAAATGTACTAGGATCTTGTTGCAACTTTTGAATGAGTGCCCACACTTCTTCGTCATTCTTCCATTCATCCCTTGCTTCAATTATCCAATCTGGTTGGATAATAGAAATGGCACAAAGCAATGTTTCCACATCCGCATCCTTTCTTGAGAGTGCATCTCCAACAACATTTTGCTTCCATTTTTTATAGATGGTTTCAAAGTCATAACCCAACATCTTTGTGACCCATTTTTGTTGCTCTTCTGAAGATAATCTTTGTTCTAAAAAGTGTTTAAGACTATCATGATCCTTTTTTACCTTGAAGTGTTTTCCCATTAGGTAAGGTCGAAATTTCTTAAGTGCATGTAGTATTTCCAACATTTCCTTCTCATAAATAGCTGTGTAAATACTTTCCTTTGATTGGACGACTTTCAAAAGCAACGGGTCTTCCTTCTTGCATTAAAACAACACCAATTCCATTTCCTGAGGCATCACATTCCACAAGAAATGTTTTTGTGAAGTTTGGCATAGCTAAGACCGGTGCTTGGCACATTGCCTCTTTAAGATGTTCAAAGGCCTTAGTTGCTTTTGAAGTCTGTCATGTCCTTTCCTAAATTATTTTGGAACAAGATTGTTTTTTGTATTATGGGGCCAATTTTGGAGCTAGTGGACCCCACTCGATTTTATTAGGACATTAGACTTAAGAAAAGTTATTTGTGTTGTAGTTAAGTTACACATGGGGGGCCACCCTCACTAGGGAAATACGCACTCCCTAGTTCGATTTGCATGGAGGTGGTTAAGTTTTGCATGGTGGTGGTTAAGCGAGGGTCTACGATGGAAGACGAATTGGAGGGAAAAGTGCTCCACGAAATCTATATAAGGAAGATATATCTCCTCATCCCATTCATCTTTTTGGTATATCAATTTCTCTTTGGTTGCTCAAGCTGCTTAGCCGAGTCACTGGTTGTTTAGCATGAGTTCTTCAGGCAAAGAGCTCACCCTTTCTTCAGGGGACTTTGAGTGCCACCCTAGGAAGGTTTTTTGCATTTCTTCAGGAGGAGGACCTCATTGTGATTCCCAGCAGTGGCATTCACTTCCAAGTGGTGCCTATTATTGGAGGACACAATGAAGAGGAGGCCAATTTTGTTGACGGTGTCTTGTAGTGGAGTTTAGGTGTGAGATTTTTCAGAAAGGAGGCTAGGCAAGATTGTCGGAAGTTGGGAGAGATTGGGAGCTGGTTGTGCTTGTTGCTTTGTAGTGTGACTTTCGCACTATCTAGGCCAACGCAAAGGCAGTACTGGGAGCTCACTTGGTGGGTAGAGTATCAGTCCTTGAGGCTGAGCTTTGCCATGGAGGTTAGAGGAAATACTTGGAGTGGTGTTTGCTTCCCTTTCGGAGCTTGGAGGAGGATTTTGTGGCCATTCCTTGCAGGTCGTATTCTTGGAGCAGTTTGGAGGGCGTAAGACATAGAGGAGGCCGAATTTGGGAGTTTGGGTTTAGGCCAAACCCTTTTTGGGTTTTTCTAGGTTTTGGCCAAGGAGCGTGGGGATGAAGTTTCATCATTTTCTGAGCACCGAAGGCGGGGTACTTGCAGTTCCTTTCCAACTAGCAGTGCAGTTACTAGGAGACAACGCAGAGCATTAGAGGAGCAATCATCTTTTCAACATTGAGATTATTGTTTGACACTTGGGTTCTGTCAAGCTTTCCCTTGAGACAAGCCTAGGTGCATTTTCCATACTATTGTACTCACTCCATTCCATTAATAAAATGGCTCAGTTGGTTCTCATTTTTGATGTGTATTGGGTGTTCGCTGATCGTTTTATTTTTTTGTGTATAAATCATATTTGCTTTTTGCATATCACTGTTTGTTTAAGTTTGGAACATTACAAAGTCCAAGAAAATGCATCTTTCTTCAGTAATGTTGTTAGAGGTGCAACTATTCTCTCATAATTCTTAACAAACTTGCGATAATACCCTGTCAACTTGAGAAATCGTCGCAAATGCTTTATGGATGTGGGGATTTTCCATTCCTTAATGGCTTTAATTTTGTTAGGGTCTACCTTAACACCTTCATGAGATACAATATGACCTAGATATTCCACCTCCTTTACTCCAAAGAAACATTTTGAGGTTTTGCATATAATTGTTTCTCCTCCAATAGTTTGAGCACCCTGTCAACATGTTGAACATGATCCTTCCAAGAGTTGTTGTAGATTAGTATATCATCAAAAAGTACTAACAAAAATTTTCTAGGGGTTTGAAAATGGAATTCATCAAACCTTGAAATGTTGAAGGTGCATTGGTAAGGCCAAAAGGCATGACCAAAAATTCATAATGACCCTCATGAGTTCTAAATGTTGTTTTCGGAATGTCTTCAGTCTTCATTCTTATTTGATGATATCCTGAACGAATATCCAACTTGGTGAAGTTTAAATTGCTCCATGTAATTCATTCAATAATTCATCAATGACAGGAATGGGAAATTTATCTTTAATAGTGAACTTATTGAGCTCCCTATAATCCGGACACATGCGCCATGATCCATCCTTCTTGTGCACCAATACTACTAGAGTAAAGAAAGAACTTTGACTAGATTGAATTATTCCAGCCTCTAGCATTTCTGCAACCATACGTTCAATTTCACTCTTTTGGGCATAGGGATATTTGTAAGGCTTGATGTTTGGAGGAACACTTCCTGGAATCAAATGAATAGCATGATCATGATCACAAATAGGTGGGAGGTCTTTAGGAGTCTCAAATACGTTAGAATGATTGTCCAAGACTTTTTGGAGATCTGGAGAAATAGATAATTTCGTTGTTTTGAACCTCTAGTGAACATAATTGTGCAATTACGCCTCATTGTTCTTTCTTTAGAAGCTTGGTCATGGCATTAGAGCTGATTATCTTTCTTAGTTTCCCTGCAATACCCCTTAATTCAACTTCCTTTCTTTTCCAAAAAAATTTCAAGAAAAGTTCTTGAAAATTAAAAGCTATCGTACCCAAAGATTGTAACCATTGGACTCCTAGTACAACATCAACACCACCCATTGGAATGGAAAGCATTGGACTATTCAATACATATTCTCCCATGGATAACTTGATATTATGGCACTTTCCAGAGTAATTTATGGTTCTTCCATTTGCAACCATCACTTGACACTCTGGTGTTGGATATAGGAAGCAATTCAATTCCTTGGCTATCTTACAATGAATAAAATTATGGGTACTAATCGAATCAATCAACATTATTACCTTTTTCCTCTTGATATGTCCTATCTTGAGAGTTTGAAGAGTGGTAATCCCTACCAATGCATTACAAGATATTGTCGGATTCATTTTTTATTTCTCTAGGGTTGGTTCCTAGTGTATATCTTATTTTGATGTTTCTTGTTCCTTTTCTTCCTCCTCTTCACAATCTATGTAGAATAATTTATTCTCAGCACACTTATGACCTTTAGTGTCTTTGCTATCACAACTGTAAGAAAGCCCTTTTGCTCTTTCTTCCTCCAATTGTCGTGGTGTCAACCTTGCAGGTTGTTGAAGACTAGGACCAACAACATTTCCATTTTTATAGTTGTGAGTGGTAGACTTCCTTGTTGCCATAATTTTGCTTTCAACTTTTCTTGCCACCCTGAATGCCTTCTCTAATGAATCAGGTTCTCAAAGGCGAACTTCATGTTGGATGTTATCTTTTCAAGTCCCTATGAAGACATCAATCCTACTTAGCCAACTGTCACCACAGTTAAGTCTCCCTACTCTTTACGAACTTTCACCAATGGGAGGAGTCCCAATAGTGTAGGGATCACTTGTAAAGTATATGTCAATGGATAGGTGGACAACTAAGTTGCACGAAACGCTGAAACGTTTCAAAGTTTCCGAAACGGGTACGTTTAGAAACGTCACCTCCCAAAAATGGAAATGTCGACTGAAACGTTAGTTGAAAAGTTATATATGTCTAGATATATATAAAAAATGGTCAGAAATAAGTGAATAACACATTATCTTGCAAGAAAAAAGGGAATAATACCCATAGATGACAATTTATAAGGAAAACCAAGTCTATATTAACTCTCATACATGATTACATTATGGTCGAGTTTTGTTCAAGTTTCGACCAAGTTTCAGAGTTTCGGGTACGGGTACGGCTTGAAACGTCAAGTTCTTAGAAGTTTTGTGCAACATAGGTGGAAAGTGACCCTGGAAACCCTTTCCCGAGGATGGAACTTGCTTGCTCTTTAAGTAAGGGACTTGGTCTTCCAAGGGTAAGGGGTGAGGATTGGAGGGTTGAGGGAGAAGGAATAGGCTTATAGGTGAGGTTCTCAATCCCTAGAATCCTTGGGAAACTTGGATTCCCAAAGGGTCCTTGACAAATAATCTTTATTTAGAGGTGGGACCACACGAGGCCAAGTGGATCCACAACCCAGATTCGGGGATGGAATACAACAACCAATGATGTTCCTATCTTGGACAAGGTGAAGGGAAAGGACCAAACAAGAATATTTACTTCAAAAGGTTGATTGATCCTATTGAGGTCTAGCCTTGGGGATGCCTAGGCAAAATTCGATCCTAGAGCCAGGGCTTGGTATTCCTAGGGATTCCACCATTAGAATTGCCTCAAATTTGGAGGAGATGGATGGGACCCTCCAATGCAGTAGCTTGTAGGAGATCAAAGTTTCCCGGGAAATTGATGCTCTAGGTAACCTTTGAGGGATAGACCTGGGAAAAAGTAGTAAAAGGTGAAAAAGGTGAAGGAGATGACCACCCTTCTTAGGGATATGTGCCTAATTCACTTGAGGATATGGAGTCAAGGATGATAATGAGTAAGAACTTGGTTTCTTGATCAAGAAGGCCTAGAAAGTCAGCTTCATCCGATATTGAGAGAAAGAAAAGAAAAGTGACCTTCAAGCATTTATACTTCAAAGCAAATGATGCAAGCTTATCGAGACAAATAATCTCTAGGACATTTCATTCATATAACATTGGACCATACATTAAATTAGCTAAAATATGCTTAATTCCACATTTCAATTATGCAATAACTAGCCCTAATTTTAGCAGTATGTAGCAACAAGAATAACAACATTACAATTTACTTACAATGTTATAGAGTATATCCAATCAGTATTTCGTTTACAAGACAAAGCTCCAAGACAAGAAAAATAACCCAAATCCATGCGTGAAAATTCATCCATCTCCAAAAATATTCTTCAAGAAAAAAAAGTTTTCTAAAGATTAGAGAGATCTCAAGTCAAGTGATGATCCAAAGGAATGTACTTAACAGCAATATATAGCCTCCTAAGGAATTTGAATTAGCCTATGGGCCTAGATTAGCCCTAATGATAAAATAATGTGCAAATAAAACCCCTATTGGTGACAAGCCCACCAAACTAGCTCACAAGTGGAAAAATAAAGCTCACAAGGGGCCAAATAATAAGATGTACATGTCATGGGGCCCTCCAAAGGCCTAATAATGCCCTGAAGTGCCATACTGAGGAATAAATTCCTCGGAATATGATGGACAAGGGGGTGGCTCCTTGTTCTCCAAGTAGTAGACCTATGGTGCTCCTAGTGGGTCTGAGGGCACATAAATGACCCCATGGGTCTCCATATGAATCAGAGATGTCTGTAGATCCTCTGCAAGGATTCGAGTGGTGGAATGAATGCTGCCATGATATCGTACAAGTCCTGGGACACCTGCCAAGAGTGTGAGGCTCTTGTGGGGGGGCTTGCTAGGCACAATGTACCAAGCATATCACCATCATCCCAAAAGTGGATCACTAGTAGTCTCTGAGCATTGATGAAGATCTGTGGAGTGTTGCCTGCTATTGTGGAGGCCAATGGCTCTCTGTGCACACCCTATATGTGCCAATACAGACCTCTAGGGGTTAGGATCCCGTATAGGGAGACCAAACCCAAATGGAAACCACCTACAATCCCGAATAAGATCCAATGTGTCCCCTAGGCTTCCAGTACAACCATTCATTAAAATAATCAAGTAAAATAGTTTACAAATCATGGATAACAAAGTGGGCACTTCATAATGGCATGACCTTCTGTAGTGGGCTTTGGCATGTGCTAGTGTCTCCAAGCTCCAAAGGGGGTTAACCAAGTACCTTATTAGGTGGTTTCAACCCTTAAAAGGGATAGTATGTCCAAGGTACATCCCTCTAATGGGGGTGACAAGTGATAAATAAGTGGAATGGAATAGGGAGTGAGGGGCAATCTTGGGCCACATATTGGGGCATAGGGGTTAGCTAAATAAGGGGAAGCACACACCTGAGTATGTAATGTATAGGAGAGAGAAATCGTGGTACATGAGGTGCCCTAACCTTGATTTTTCCACCCTTCTTTATACACCTTTTGCCTTTAATGAAATTTCTTTTAATGAACTACTCGGGGCTCAAAGGACAAGAGCATGATGTATAAGATATAATAGTGATTACCCCTTTAAGGTAGGGTGGTTCATTGCCCTCTAGGGGTTGGGACAATCATGAGTTCTTGAATGATAAAGGAGGCTCATCTAGGGCCTATGGAACCAGGGTGATGGCCATGGATTGGGGTAGAACTCATGCATTGGCTTTTGCCAATACAGACCTCTAGGGGTTAGGATCCCGTATAGGGAGACCAAACCCAAATGGAAACCACCTACAATCTCGAATAAGATCCAATGTGTCCCCTAGGCTTCCAGTACAACCATTCATTAAAATAATCAGGTAAAATAGTTTACAAATCATGGATAACAAAGTGGGCACTTCATAATGGCATGACCTTCCATAGTGGGCTTTGGCATGTGCTAGTGTCTCCAAGCTCCAAAGGGGATTAACCAAGTACCTTATTAGGTGGTTTCAGCCCTTAAAAGGGATAGTATGTCCAAGGTACATCCCTCTAATGGGGGTGACAAGTGATAAATAAGTGGAATGGAATAGGGAGTGAGAGGGGCAATCTTGGGCCACATATTGGGGCATAGGGGTTAGCTAAATAAGGGGAAGCACACACCTGAGTATGTAATGTATAGGAGAGAGAAATCGTGGTACATGAGGTGCCCTGACCTTGATTTTTCCACCCTTCTTTATACACCTTTTGCCTTTTATGAAATTTCTTTTAATGAACTACTCGGGGCTCAAAGGACAAGAGCATGATGTATAAGATATAATAGTGATTACCCCTTTAAGGTAGGGTGGTTCATTGCCCTCCAGGGGTTGGGACAATCATGAGTTCTTGAATGATAAAGGAGGCTCATCTAGGGCCTATGGAACCAGGGTGATGGCCATGGATTGGGGTAGAACTCATGCATTGGCTTTTGCCCACGTGCTAATTATTTTGTGTTAGCCATCTTTTGCATTTTGTGGTACAATTTCCTATTAAATGTGGCCAATTATGCTTTTTTCTTTTTCTTTTAATTGCTTCATCCTTCGGGGCATCATTCCAGGCTTGACCCAAGGTGGGGGCAAGGGGATAGGGAGGCTAGCCCTATGTGGACCCAGAATGGAAATGTGGACCCGGATGGGAGAAATGATGAATGGGGTATAGTGAGTGGAAAGGGAGTAATATACGTGAGTAAAGGAGTGGGACCACACACCCAAAGTCGGGATTTCCCAAGTAGTACCACCCTAGAACCAAACAGTCAATGAAGGAGATCCCAGGGGACTAAGATCCAAGGGCAACAACCAAGAAATATCAAGGGGACAAGAGCACAAACTAAGCCCACCCTTTCCGCCAAATCCCCTTATCAATCCATACCCAGAGGTATCCATGATAAGTAAACCCAATACTCAATTACCAAATGATAAGACATACCTTTAGATTCGAGAGGCCCACCTTCAAACATGCGATCAATACAGGTAGGTGAGGGACCACATGGCTGGCTCAGGTGGTAGAGAAATAGCACAACAAGATAGTAGGAGGCTACAAGGGGTTGCTGGCTGAGGCTCATCATGGAGAAAAATTTCTCCTGGCGATATCACCCACCAAGTGGTGGGTAATAGGCCCTAAACTTAGATCCTTGCAATTTTAATCTTTAATCCTTGTGATTTTACCATGCTTATATATTCACTATATATATATATATATATCTTAAACTAATCTATATTAATTTTAAATATTTGACTTAAATCCTTAATGGTTAATTAAAAATTTTATCGAGAATTTCAATATATAGACATATTTATCTCATTTAAAATTTTGACTGTTGACCTATTAAATTTCCTCTAACAGCTACTTTGTGTCCTAGTCTAGTTAAAGGCTCCTCAACACTTGTTTGGACATATCAAGCTTTTTAGTCCCTGATGATGGGTGGAGTGTCCACCAAAAACATTGTAGTTTTCTTCCAGAAGTTTTTAACAACATGATAAATCATAATAAAATGCCTTAAATTCTCCACACTTGTGGGAGAATCATCTCTCCCACATGATGTCATCCTCCATAAATGAGCATCTCCATCAAGTAAGGTGACAAAATGTGTCCAAGAGTGCTCCTCACTCTAAGATATCTCATCAAAGTGAATGGATGTATCTCCAAGTACATCTTCTCATTCAAGGCATCATCATCAAGAAGCCACTTGCATTACCTTTCTAGGGTTTCCGTGGGTGATGTCGCAATCCTAAGACATGACATTAGCATCAAAATGGATTGTGCCAACCCTTCCAAAGTGGCTCAAGTGATCTCCATCATAGGTATAAGGCTAGCCTCAGGGTGTCCTGGGTCCTCTAAGGCACATCATCAATCAATCTAACACCTTGACTTCTTGGCTAAGCGTTTTAGCATCTAGAGGTGTAGAAGGGCCCATAAATCCACATGGAGGCTCCTCAAGGTCCAACATTGATCTCTGGATGGGCAATGTTGGGGATGCAATGTCACACATGCTCTCATAGTTGGGATAGATGTTCTCCTCAATTTGCTGGAAAGGTATCAAGCCATCCATAAAGGGACATCCATTGTATCTGTGAGAAGCCACCTGAAACATACCCTCAAGATCAATTGAGATCAACATCACTAGGTAAAGAAACCATTAAGGTATTGTAGCAGATCATATTCAGTGCTAGGGACACAAAAATACTTCACACAAACCTTGCCTTAAAATTTCTTTCTAGCTGATGATTTGTAAGCGAGTTACCACACATGTATTAGGGATGATTATGCAATTAGTCCTATAAGGTGTTTTTAGCCCCAAAGGAGAGAAAACAATTCCTAGGAAAACCAATCAATCCATAAATGCATGTAATAAATGTGGTCATGGGGTGGGAAAGGCTTCAAGGAAGATGTCATAACCATGGTGCTAGTTGAACTAGGCCCAACGTCTTGAGTATAATGGTGATAAGAGGGAGCAATAGTGGAGGCTTGAGTTACACCTTTCTCGGCCTGTTTTTTCCACTCTTCTGGTGTGCCTTTTACTTCAATGGTTTTCTTTTCTTTATTTGCACAGCTTAGGTGTCCATCTTGCTTTGTGCTTTTCCAATATCCCTTAAAGATGTAGCATTTTATTGCTCATTGGGTTTGGGACATAATAAGTTCCTTTGATTTAGAGAGAGCATGATATGCTTAGGAACTGGGTGATTGCTAATAAGAGGGATAGAGCTCAGGCTAGGATTTTGCCCACATGCTTATTAGTCCCGACCATATTTTGCATTTTTCATTTTCTTTCAGTTGTGGCCATATATGCTTTTATCTTTCTTTCCGCTGCATCAACCTCTGAGGGCAACATTTCTAGGCCCTGACTCAGAGATGTGGATATACTATATAGGGTACTAGTGCCAATGATAGATGACAATCAACCCAAAGAATTGAAATGAATATCAGGTATAGATGGGAAATGACAAATATGGATTACCTTGGGCACACTATATCAATCAATGTCGACCATTCACACCTCTCTTGAACAATGGAAAGAAAGGGTCTTACGGGAGGTCACACTGGACTAGGGTCAAAGAATAACCTTCTAGGTGAAGTGCGGGTACAAGGGTACAATCAAGAGCGATCAATCATCCAGCTTGACTTGTTATCTATATTAGAATGCTCTTAACATTTAATGAAAGCACATGATTATAGAAATGGTTAGTGTAACTTCTAATAGATGGCCCACCTTCCTTCAAGAAGTACACCAGAAGGGAAAGAATACTAACTGGAGCATGGGTGGAGAGCTTTCAAGTAAAGCTATTTGTGGAACATCATAGGGCTGCTGATAAAAAAGGAACAAAATGTTCTCCTAGGGGTTATCCATTTTGGTGGGTAACAAGGCTGACTGTCGTTATTTCTTATCTGTTAGTTATTCTTATTATTTTGTGGCACACATTACACATCTCCATATCGGGCTGTAGAATGCTCCTGCTGTTCTTAAAGATGAGAAAAGTTGGCATATTGCAAAAAAAGAGCAGTAAAAGGATTGTGGCTTGCAGTGTGGATGTTGTACTTCACAAAAGGGGATAAGCACGGTCATGTTGCAAAATATGAATCAAAGTTTTTCTAAAAGAATTTGTGTAGCTATCATATTGAAGCTATTTATGAAAATTAAACATTGAATGAATAAACTAAAATGAAAATTATTATTTAAGAAAATGACATAAAGAACTTAAATAAATGTATCCTAGCCTTGTGGGTTTTCTGGCAAAACCATTAAACCGCAGGCCTTGACAAAAAATTTCGTTGCTATATTTCTTAGGCAGAAAAAAGTGGCATTTTTCTGTTGTTTTCTGATGCTTTTGCTACCGTGTTTAAGACTAATGGTTGTAAATGATATGTTTGACTGTGATCCCATCAATTATTAAGACCTGTGGTCTTGTTTCTGTACAATTATTCCAATATATCAGTAGCAGTGGCATTGAATACTTGTCTGAGTGTAGACTCTTTCTTTTATCATTCGAGAGGTACATAATTGTCTTGGATACCGCCAAAATTTCCAACT
This sequence comes from Pinus tabuliformis, assembly GCA_031772625.1. Taxonomy (NCBI): domain Eukaryota; kingdom Viridiplantae; phylum Streptophyta; class Pinopsida; order Pinales; family Pinaceae; genus Pinus; species Pinus tabuliformis. Next base: position 1,106,684,545 of record CM062817.1, on the reverse strand, counting down.
TCTTTTAAATGTCTGTTGCAGTTGAGTTCCGGCTTTATAATTGCAGAAGCTGCACCTGCAATGAAAAATGATATTATATCGAAATGGTTTACAGAGTGCAAGGAATATGTCATCTCTACATGTTGTAATAGCATGGATACAGAAACACTTGAGGATCTTTGCCAGGTAATTTGGAGGATGAATATCTATCTTGATGGTCATGAACGGCAGGGTTAGCTTATCAAATGTACTTGGACTTCACCAGTTTATGTATTTAAATGATGTCTAGTTGTTTTTCAATTTTCCTTATAAATTTTCAAATGATTGCAGGTTTATGAAACAATGGAGGCCATTATAGTCCATCCTCATGAAAACATTTTGACCAAGGCAGTTGTATCTACAAATATTGAAATTCCAACTGCAGAAGTACCAAAGGGACCTCTAGAGAAGTTTGGTATCCATAGTGTTCATCTGCCTAAAATTGAGAAACATATATTCGGGAAACGTGTTCAGGGGAAAAAGAGGCAAACAGAGCGGGATGAAAATCATCATAACTTCTTGTCTCGTTTCATGGAAGGGAAAAATTCACTGTTCGGGAAGAAGCTACCGAAACCAGCTTCCATGGATCAAGATAAAAAGTTGGTTTTATCTGAAAATGAGTGGACTATTCTTTGAATTTTAGTCTTGTTGAAACTTGATTGAACTAGTCAGCCTTCGGAATTCATGGAACTGTTGATGTTGTTGGACCAGGAAAGTATTTACCAACATTAAATGAATGCAGTTGCTTGTGTGAGAAAGGATTCTAGTTGCGTTGGAATCTGTGGATTTATCTTCTCATTGAACATATTTTGTGGCGAGATCCCAAAATGTATAGCCCTATGATACGTGATTTTTTAAATGTACATGTAACTGAAGATATATTACAATTTAGAGTCTAGACTCTTGTATATATTTTTTCCGATGGAAAAAGGTTGCCCTTCCATATCCGTATAATAAAAGGATTGCATTCTTTACATCACAAGATTCGTAGACAGAAGTTCTGCCTTCAAGAAATCCGTAAGTAAAGATCTTCATCCACATCTATTATACACCTTGTTTATACCTCAAAAAATTTACGCAAAATCCAGCACTTCAAGACAGCAGTCTACCTATCCGATCATTAGTAACAAAAAGAGACTAAGAATTTCCCTGTTCTCATAACCATCTAAAAATCCATAAGACTTCATACACGAACAAAGATATAATTAATTTTTGGTTAGAACAACAGTAACCCAGAAATTGTGCTTCCTACAACACTATTTAAAAAAGATTCTAAGCATGTACTAGCAGCTGAGTTTCAGCCTGTCTAGTACCTCCTCGGAACTCTCATATTAGAACAGAATTTGCTCTCATCAACAGTTTGGCCTTTTCATCTGCGTGAGTATTAAGTTCTCAAAAAATACAATGGAAATATTTTCTTGAGAATAAAGTATTCATACCTTAAACATTTTCCAGAATAGGATCAACACATATTCCTATGCCTGTAGCTGCCCTTCTCCAATTTGCAACCACCTCAGAGTCCCCATATAACTGCAGTGGAGAGATCCTTTGATCACAGGCTGACCTCAATATTAGCCTCAATGCCATATGCTCTGAATAATTGTTTGAACCCCTGCCATGATCTGCTTTAAAACAAATAAATGTGCATCAATGATGAATAAACAGCCACCAGCACCACACACAAAACTCTTTCTTTGCTAGGGCCCTGAAAGTACCCCTACCTTATTGATTTATCGATTTGAGGATGTATTAATAATTTAGCCTTCTAAGGTTTTGGGCAAGTTTTGAAATTTCTAAAAACTGCTTGGATATGGGATGCACAATGAAAGTGAGGAATATATCTTTCTTGAAAAATCACTGAATTACACGCTAATTCCCACACAATCATAAAAGAAAGAACTATGTAGGCTTTTAAATCTTTATTCTGCAACCATTGCCTCTTCCACTGAATGTTTGTGCCAACAGCCCCGCAACTCTCACAACACCATCTCTCCACATACTAGGACAGCACAAGGACAAGAATGTAGTAAGTTGTCAATAGATTCACCATATTGCTTACACAAGGTAATTTTGAGGCACATCCCATGTCAAGCCTTTGTTCTCATAAACTTTAGCTTTAATGGTGTTGTCTGCTTCCAGACTACCTTCCACCACCATAGCACTTTATCCTGATTATTATCTTCACAAAGAACTTTGTGTCCCAATCATTGAGTGTACTCACCCATTACAGGATTCCTAAAGCAGACTATATAACACTCGTCATCTTCTAGTCTGTTATGACATTTTTTTAATTGGCCCACGTAAAACTCCCACATCTGAAATTCTAAGTTCATACAAACTTAGATCTCCCTACTTTTCCAACCTTGAATCAAAAAAGTAGTAATCGTTTCATTTGTAGCGTGTTGTAATGTACAAATACTTTGCAAAATAACATTTCTTTTCCAACCTTGAATTAAAAAAGTAGTAATCGCTTCATTTATAACCTTTTGTAATGTACAAATTCTTTGCAAAATAACATTTCTTTAATTGGCCGACGTAAGCCTCCCACATCTGAAATTCAGGTTCATTGAAACTTAGATCCTCTACTTTTCCAACATTGAATTAAAAAAGTAGTAATCGTTTTAGTTGTATCCTGTGTAATGTACAAATGCCTTGCAAAATAACATTTCTTTAATTGGCCCATGTAAGCCTCGCACATCTGAAATTCAGGTTCATACAAACTTAGATCCTCTCTACTTTTCCAACCTTGAGTTAAAAAAGTAGTAATCGTTTCATTTGTAGTCTGTTGTAATGTACAAATGCCTTGATTTTGCAGTTTGACAATTAATGCTCGAGGAAGTCTATATCATAAATCACTTCCAGTCCAAGGATATATTCCCATTCTAACTTTATCCACTTTTCCTATTTTCCTATCCACATGAAGAAAAGAAAACACCCATTTGGAAAAATATCTTCCTTTCTAATCCATTTCTTTTGAGGAGAGAGGGTCAATTGAATTATCACATGTCCACATTCCTTATTTTGATATAATTCCCGAGAGGCATTTCATTGTCAAGGCCTTAACGAATACATTGACATCTTTATGCCCCCAAACTCCTCCATCCTTGGTTTTGCCAATGATTGCCATTTTACCAGGAGAATTCCTTCATTATCTCTCTTATCAGGCCAAAGGAGCTTGAAACTTGTTTTCTTAATTAAGTCCAATACCCCTTTAGAGATCAGAGCCATAGTGTGCTAGTAAACTAGAATTGCTACACTTTCTTGACAAAGGCCAATCTGCCTCCCCAAAATAGCCACTAATTACACCACGACATAGTCCTCTACTAAATCTTTTCAATCAACCAACTCCACTATGTTTCTTAGTCATTTCGTTCAAAGTAAAATTCTAGATATATGAACCCTACCTAAAAGTCCGAAATGTGATAAGTAAAAAATTGTGTCGGCCTTATTGAGAAATTTGGAGGGCAACAAGTGTATGTGATTTCTCCTACTTTGGTAACTGCTTGTGATGTATTTTTACTTTACTTGATTAAATTATTCTTTCATTTATTATTATTAGTGTTCTCTATCATCAAACAACTACCAAACCATAAAGAAAAATGAGACAATAAGACACAAGATATAGGCGATCAATGGTTATTTTTTCTTAGGGTTATATGGTTATTTGCTTTGATAATTTCATTTCTTCATTAACACATTAAGTTTACCCCATAACATCATAACATTATTCAGATTTACATCATTATCCATCATCATATGCAACTATGTAGAAAGAACAATATCATCATCATCAATGCAATGGAACATAAAGGAACAATAGAAGAAAAACATCACGCATAGAGACACCAGGATTGGTCAAAGACCAAGGAAAAACCCACTACAGGGAAAATCCTTGCAAATTCTTCTTCTTAGATTGTCATCAAATGATTCAGCAAAAGAGAGCACAATGATCCATATCTTCATTTATGAAACTAACCAGCAAAACAACACATCAATGAAAAGAACCCAACAATGTATATGCTCAAAACTCTGATTTTGAACACTGTAATGAACTGTCACTGTCTGCAGTCAACTATCGAACCCTGCGTCACTGAGCGAAATCTTCAGAAGGCTGATATTTCATCTTGTAGATCTTGGTCGCATGGAGGAGGTGTCATGCGAGCGACTATCGGTTTCCCAGTTGCTCCCTTAAGCCTGGCATGTGAGCGAATGGGGTCAGATCTGGACTACGGAAACCCTAAACCCCCAATCGCACGAATGAATAGTTGTTCGTGTGACTGGTAGGCTCTAGTCGCACAGATGAGCTTCTGTGCGTGCGACTACAGTCGAATTCTTCCTGATCTATGCCTGTGACTGGGGCCCAAAAACTTAAATCAAAGATGCGAGCTTTGGACCCTGCAATTTCACCTCAAAGAGAACTTGATCCTCTGCAGACGAGCCTCAGACATATGCGAGCCAAAAATCAAGATAGAAGAGTGTTTCATGATTATGTCCAAATGAGGTAGAGGTCACTTGTAATTATAGCCTTAAGGGTGTCTACCTTACTTTAGGGTCGATCTTGTCAAATGTGCACATGAGGGCTTTTCTTCATAAGTACACTTTCCCTTATCCATTTTGAGTGATCTTTAGGTCGATTTTTGTCCTATCGAAAAGAGGAATTCAATGTAAGCATTATCTCCATCAGGCGAGCTATCCAAAGTGGAATTTGACCGCAGTTGCATATTTTTAATAGCAGCGAGGGCCAAAACCTCTCCAACTGAGAGGAAAACCCACCAGAATCCTTCTCTTCTTATAGAAATTCAATTGACTAATTCTAGAACCTATGCCAAGACCCTCCAAGACCAAGTTATACTTCCTTCTTGATGATATTTCCTTACATAGCTTCCAACAACAAAATTCGACCTTCCAACAACTTCTTCAGCAACTTCGACCCCAACAACAATTTTTGCAACTTAGACCTAGCAACTTCAACAACTTTGACCTAGTAGCTTCATAGCTTCGACCTAGCAGCTTCAAAACTTTGATCTAGAGGCAACTTCACAGCTTCAATCTAGAGGCAGCTTCACAGCTTCAATCGTGCAGCTTCGACCTTGCAACTTCACAACTTCGATGCAGCGTTAAAATTTCCTTTAGCCCATAAATTGTAGAAACCCTAACAAAAGAAAGAGAGAGAGAGCCCAAAAAATTCGATCTTGATCTTCTTTTTCTTCTTTTCCCTTTTCCAACTTCTATCTTGAGGAGATCACTTGCTTGAGTGAGTGTGCAAATGAGGCTGAATTCCTTCTTATTTATAGGCTTGTGAGGGGTACGAATTGTTATCTTGAGGCTGACTTGTCCCTTCATGTAGGCCAACTTGGTCTTTGTGCCATGACAAGTCTTGGAGGGTCTTTTGACTCAATAATTTTTTTTTTACAATATGTAACATGCCCAAATGAGTCTTTAATACATGACAATGACTCAATTGACTTTATGACAAACCTAGAAGCACTCAATGGGTGTTTGACCTAAAAATAAATTTTCCTTGAGCATGAAACCCATGCCTCAAGAACACAAATAATAAGTTTTTTTTTTTTTTTTTCATTAAATACATAAAATCAAAATTACATATGCCATTATGAAGACCGAACCTAGTTACATATTTTAACACTCCCTCTTAATTAGAGAGGTATTCATAATCCATGCAGGATATTTGGACATTCTCAATCTAAAGAATTCCCATAAGAAGAGTCGAATTGGTAACCTATCTGTATAACATCATATCATCCAAAATTGTCACATAGCAATGCCTTAACTAACAACTTTATCTCTCCATAAGATCAAAGCACAATGTTGATGAGACTAATGATTTATAGACACTCTTATCATTGTCTCTCTCGGAACATACTCCACTCGGGTTCTCTCAGAGTATGTTCCACCAAGACTATTTTTATCTTGGATTCCCAGTCCTCAAAGAATATCGTTCCTCTACGACTATTCTTATTTTGGATGCCCTACCACATCCTCAAAGAGTATTAGATGTCATATGCTTACCCAATCCTCCATTCTTTCTTCCCAAGTGAAGACAAGAATGATGTTTCTACCTCTCCCTCTCAACAAGGGAGGATATACCCATTCCAATGAAAAATGCACCTATTCCTATAAAAGGATTGTACCCAAGCTCCCTCTTAACTAGGGACTTGACCAAGCCTCCCCTTAACCACGAACTTGCTTCTAGCAACTTTCTAGGTGGAGATCATGGGACAACCAGCTGCTTGTAGGAATCCCTCTTTTGATGTCATGAATTTCTTCTTTGTTATGGAGCCTACATCTTTTGGGACTTCTTCATAGGGCATCAGCCATCCATCACTTTCATTCATGAATCATGTCATTCATGTCATCCTTTCTTTCATCAAAAATTGATTCACTAATACATATCTGACTTTCCTTCATATAGCTACCTTCTCCACATCATGTTTTCTTCACGATCTTATCATCCCACCACATGAGTATCAATTGTAGATGACATTTGCAACTCATCCTTTGGCAACCCTACATTAGCCCATCTAGATATCGTTCAAAAATAAAAAATGGACATCAAATTACCTTTGTGATGGTCGTACACACGACATTTGCTTGTTGTATAAACATCTTGCATTTATATTGACACATCTCCAAAGAGATATTAAATGTCAAGGGTCATCTTCCTTTCCAGACTTCTTCAGAGTCTTCATGCCTTTTCCATGGATATGTCACGATCAATTCTTCTAGTTATCAGATGTTGATTTCCTTTTCTGTGTGACAATAGTATCATTTTTCATGATCTCTCCTTACTTTCTTCACATATTGCTTTTCATGAACTTTTATTCATAGTTCCTTCATTTTATCAACCACCTTATATTCCATGTGAGGACTTATTATGTTGATTTCATCTAGTCAATATGTGAACCATGTCTTTATGCATCCGTCCAAAGGAGGAGATCCCTTTCTTTTGATCATGCTCATGAGGTGGAGAATTTATCCATGCTATCTACAACTATATGACATGACTCAATTTTATCAAATACAAGCATACATACCTCATCTCTTCATTTTGGTCATCTAGACTTCCTTCAACAACTTCCTTGATTGAAATAAATTCAATCACCTTGAGCTGCTTTACTTCTTTTGACATCATATCGTCATTCCATGAATTCCATACAAGGTGGAATTCTTGGCGAGACACTTGCTTCTTCCAGTAGGTGAACCCTCCAATGAAGATTCGAATAGAGGATCTTGATCATCCTCATCCTCCAAGTGCTCCGTTTTGAATGATGTATGATGAGCTCTATACTAGATGACTTTATTTTTCCCATAAGTACTACTTATGCTTCTAATGAGGTTACCAAGAGCTACATCCTTCTATAGGTGACAACCTGTTGTACTATGTAACAACCCCCCCATTTATACGGAGTAATAGTTAATATTTGACATATAAATGGGGACCCTTTTAAATTTTTAGCCTTTGAAAATAAATGCTAACTCTACAAATTGCCTTAAAACCTTTAGAATACAACCCATGCTTAGAACTTTTATCACAAATCACATTTCGCAGTTTTCCATGTGACAATTATAAACATCCTAAAGAAAACCTTGAAATTTGATATGCAATAAAGCCCTTGCTGCGATTTTCCGATCACAACACTTTAAGAACACGTGATCTCACTTCGCAAGTCGCAAATTAATAAAGCATGCCATTGTGTCACCCCTTAAAAAATTGCGAAATGTGATATTGCGATTTTCGTAATCACATTTTTCTTTACCTCCAAGCTACACTATATTGCAATGTTTGAAAGTCGCGATGTGGCGAATAAGGCGTAAAGCATGGGAAGTTAATGAGTTTTAATGAAATATTAAGTGGTTTGACAGAGTAATTAATGTTTAGCAGCTCGAGGAGAGAAATTGATGTTTTCAAATTATGGCTAGTTAACACAGAAATCGCATTCAAAATCTTCCCACGATTCAAAGTCATTTCAAAGAGTTCTCAACCCTAAATTTCCCTCTATTGTGCACTGATATATCACTCTTTCATTTGAAGAGATGTCATTACAGAAGGTAATGCAAAAGTAGAGCAACAGAGCATTTTAGAGTCTGAGGTTTCAGAAATGTCACCCATATTTGCTGATATAGTTTGCAGTGTTGATGGAGGAGTGACGACATGGGAAGTCATCTACAACGGACTTGAAGATGAGCGGCCTAAAATTATTGTCACCAAGGCAACAACAAACTTAATAAAACCTTTGGGAGTTCAATTCAAAGATGTTGCTTGCTCTTTTCTTCACAGAATAGGAGCAAGAGCCAAGATACTACCATACATGGATATGGTTAGATGGGTGGTGGAAAATCTCAGTATTGAAGACAGACAATTCAAGAACTCAAAGATGGAGCTAATGGGATCATTCAAAGCTGAAGACTTGAAACAAATGTATCATCTTCTTGACCCTCAGGATATATATGACAAATCATTCCTGGCCAAGTTCGCAAAGAAGAATTAAGAACCCTTCAAGATGATTGAAGGATGGAGAGTCTTAGAAAACAAATTCAAATATGATAAGATGGGTATGTACCCCATAACTTCTTTAGCAAATCCCCATAACTATGCAGCTTCTATGTTATGTAGATTATATGGATTGCCTAATAATACCAAGTTCTCTATAGAATGGGTCCCTTTAATCGATGCTTGTGTCAATTCCCATATAATGAATTGGGTCACTATCCTATCCAATAACCTAGCTACTACTATTTTTGAATATTGTCAAAATAGATCCACCTCCACAGAGAACCTTCCTCCATTTTATTTGAGTGCCTATATCATGGATGCCATCTGTTTCTGTACTAAGTTTCCAATCATGGGTTGGAAATGGACTTTGCAAGACCCCTACCCCATCCATCTCAATCACAAATAGATGTGGGAATCCCATTTTATACCCCATTTTTACAAAATATGCCATGGTGTTATTTTACCATTACATCAACTCATTTTTGATAAGAAAGCCCCCATATTTTCTAAGGAAGCCGCTACAGACCTTCTCGTAGTAGGCAAGTACTTTGTTGAACAATGGTTCACATATATCAGAGTTTACGACAGTACAACAAACCCACATGTACTCCCTTTATATGTCTCCGACAAATTGTTAGCTAGAGAAATAACTCACCAAACTGTTGGGAAGGGCTTAACCAAGACCTTGAAAGATAGAAAAAAATCATTATGGCCACCCTTTCCCATCTGGTGTGGTTATTTTTCGTTGGCAAACTTCAACCATGCAAACAAAGAATTACTAAACTTAGAGAGCCTCAAGCTTCATACTCTGCCAAAGAGGTAATTTGACCCTGAGAATGTAGCACAAAATGTTGATACAACACTAAAGGTGAAACCATATGTCCATGAAGTTCATGAATTCAAAGATCTTTTACAATCAGTTGAATCATTCAAACAAGCATTTGATTGGGCGAAGGTGAATTTGAATCCTGATGACTTTGAAAGGTTTCAGGAATTCAGAAATCAAAGGCTCAAAACAATCCCATTGCATTTGTTAAGAGTTGATGACAAACCTATGCCCAGTGTAACTATTAATAGTGAAGGACCAAATTCTCGTATAAAATCTCAGGTGAATACAACCCAGGATATAGGGAAGACACAGGAAACAAAGAATACAACGGAATCCAGCAGAAGGTCAGCCAAGGAACAAGTCAAAAGTGACCTAACTGAGGATACCGTTCCCAAAATCAAAAGCAGTGATTTGGAGTAGGAATGGGACCAGTTTAATAAAAAGCTCAAAGATACTCCCAAAACAACAAATGTCCCAGATACCACAGAATATCATACTCCAAGGAAAACGCAGAAAATTTTAGAGTTGGAGCCAATGAATGAGCAAGGGACAAGTTCGCAGAATACAGAAATCATTCCTGCATTGCTGACATCTGAAATTATCCTAAAGGTTACAGAAATACCTCCTTTAGATGTATTCTACAGCCCACTACATAAGGTTGTAGTAAGAAGATAGAGGAAAAGAAGTAGAGTAGAAACACCTGAAATCCCACCAAGGAATGAACCAATGGATATAGTCTAGAGGGATATTCCTTCAAACCCAGCTGAAAATGTAAATAGATTCTCGCAATTTACAGGGGCATATACTACTGCCACCATGGATATAGCCACTGTGGTATTTGTTTTTTTAAGGGAAAGGCAAGAAAAGATAGCACATCTCAAGCAATAGCTGGAAATTGAGAAAGCAAATGTGAACAAGCAAGCCGTTGAACAAATAGCCCAATTATAGTAGAGTATGGAAGTACTAAAGATAAGCTATGAAGAAGACATCTTTGCAAAGAACATGCAAATCCAAGATTTGCAAGAAGCCATGGCAAAATATAAAGATATCCCTACTGTTGATGAATTCATCAAAGAGGCGTTGGAGCTAAACTCCATTCTGTAAAAAAAAACAAGATCTATTCTGCCAGAGAATGTCTCATATCACCCCTTATCTGATTACCAGTGATAAATTAACAGATAAGGCAACTGATTAGAGAACCAATTTTAATGACTTAAATACTAAGATCTCTGACTACATTGAATGGCAAGAATCTGAAGAAGGAAGAAGCACTAATCTGCCAAAAATAGAAGAAACACACAAAGATATATTGTTCATAGATTGGGATGTGCGGATCAAGTAGGCAGAATTAGTAGTAGCAAGAGCAGCAAGAGTGGCTAAAAATATAATAAAAGCAGTCAATCACACTTTGCACACCACTAACTTGATAAAAGAAGGTAACCCAAAGTCACTGCCAGATTTGAATGACTTGGATAAAAACTGGAAGGAAAAGATGAAAATCCAAAGGGAGGCGATCACAAAATTATCAAAGACTGACTGGGAGGCATATTGGCAATTCCTTGTCAAACCTCACAGCCAAATTATGACGTTGAATTTTTCACTCAATTCAACACAAAGGATGTTGCCACCTCTTACAGATGCCATCTTCGCAAGACAGGTCAGAACGCAATTTGGGGCACCTCCTCAAGTGAAACCAATGGCTGATATATGCGACCTAAAGGAAAAGCTGGCAGACAACAAGACATCTTTATAACCTCTGGTCATCAAATCACTTTTATTTTTAGAGTTAGTTGCTAGTTAAGAGGAAGGTTGTTTGAAACCTCCTCAGATATTTTGTATAATCTATTTTTGAACTTTAGTTAGATAGTATTTATACCCTTCTCATGCATTTAGAGAAGGGTCCAGAATTTTATCAAAAACATTTGCAAAGAATGCACTTCTGTAAGTTTGTGAATGCCTTGATGAAATTATGGAACATGGTCATTACTTTTGAATATCAAACTACTTTCCTTTGTTGATGCACTACTGTATGCTTGGAGAATAATTTGATTTGAAGGAGTTGATATATGTCACTAGTCAAAAGAGCAGAACCTCATACATCTGATATTTTTATCTTGTATGATCAGTTCTATTTTGTTAAATTAGTGATAAAAAATTTGTTTTCATGAATTATATATGGAGTATGTTCTTTCTGTTATGTGTTAATTTCACTATTGTATGATGCCTAGCTGAAAGTATTTATTTTCATATATGATCATTAAATATATGTGATATAGTTTATACATTTCTTTGACTAACTATTTAGTCAAAGAAATTATTTTTACATGTTATCATCTCTGTTTAATACGTGAATGATCTTTATTATCACATACCAAACAAATATCTTTTTAGATTGCATATCGCACAGAATACCCCGAGTTTATATTAGATTAAGTTAGCTAGAGATTTGCATGCTAGAATAGGTCATTTAGTTATCATTATTCTTATTGCAATCACTTGAAAACCACCCATTCTCATTTTCAAACCCATTATGGGAAATTGGTCCCATCATCCCCAATCAGAGCCACCACATCAAACGGAAAAGGAGTTGTCTTCAAGATCCGAAACGGGTGGTTATCCCGCATGTTGGAGCAGCAGAATTCTGAGGTTTCAACATATTGGCGCTAGAAGGAGGACCATCTAACTATGAATGGCATATAAACCCAAAGATCAATTGAAAACATTCATAAGAGTCAAAACCCCTCCATAACTTCTATACCTTCTAGATCTCGTTCAAAATCTCTGAATAAGAAATATGAAGTTGTAGAAACCTCTCCCTCGTCTCCTGAAGTATTTAGACAAGTACCTTCTTCAAAATATACTCCCGAGTCGCCCGAAGTTCGCTCCTTGATATAAAAATTGGAACATATATCCAATTTTGTCGAGAAACCCGAGAAACCCGAAGCCTTTGAAGAAAGTGTCACTTCCCTATTACGAGAAAATGGTCTATTAACTCGATTACAAAGTGAAAGGCTTGGAGTAACTCCTTTTGAGTTTCCAATTCATTCACAATGTAAGACAGTTACCACATCAAAGATCTGAATTAGATACCAATGACATCACTTCATCTTCCCCCCATTCACTTCTACTCAATCCACCTCTTCTCAAATATCCATTTCTTCAACCCAACCAATTAGTGATGCTACTAGTAGTACTAGTCCAGTAGTAAGTTCTTCGCCATCAATATCTACTTCTGGACCTGTCCACTCATCTTCCCAATCCTCAACAAAAGTTACGGCCAATCAACCCGCTCAACCTTGGACAAATCATGTTGTTTCACTGGTTGCTAATCCAAATGCTCTTCCAACAAACCCAGAAAAATGGTTACCTAAGTATAATCCTGATGATGGTCTTCCTGCTGAAGAATATCTAAATAACTTTATGTTAGCCATGAACCTTAATGGAGTTGCACATGAAGTAATTAGATTGTTTCCTTATACTCTCCAGGGCTCTACAGGATCTTGGTACTTTTCCCTTCCAGCAGGCTCAATAAGAACTTGGGACACTTTTGAAGAAATATTTCTTGCGAAGTTTGGTGATGATAGAACCATGGCATCTTTAATCAATGATCTTTCCAACCTAAAAGAAAGATCGGATGAAAGGATCAAAGACTTCAACTCCAGATTCAACAAGTTATTAAACAAAATCCCAGTTGCCTCCAAACCTATAGTAGATGTGCAAATAGAGTGGTACATATCCTCCCTTCCTTCTAATATCGTAATTTTTGTAGATAGAGCCAATAAGGCTACTCTTGTAGAAAACATGAAAGAAGCCTTGTCTGTAGAAAGGATAATTATTGCCTTAGAAAAAGGATCACAGATAGAAGAAAGGAAAGCAAAGAAAGTGACATTCAAGGAAGATTCAAAAAATAAAGCTCCAAAGAACCCTTTCGACCTTGAAGGCCTTCAAAAGGTGTTAAAGACCATGTCAAATGAAATGGTCGAAATCAATAAACAATTTGCAGAATCATCTGCTCCCAAGAAACCTTTTCGCTCATTTTAAAAAAAATCCTTCTTCTACATCTCAACCACCAAATACTATTTCAAATGCTGAATGTGATCAAGAACAGGAAGAAGACTCAGCAATCGAAGAAGTAGAAACTGAAGAAGAAGTTAAGTCAAATGGAATGAGGGACTTTATTCTGCCAACTGAAGAAGAAGCATAAGTTATGCCAGCAACTACAAGAAGTAAAATTTCTACTGATATGTCAACAACAAATCAGAAATAGAAAATTGCTACTCCTGTAAAGGAGAAAACAGTAAGTAAAAAATCTAAGACTACTTAAACTAATTTTATTCCATTATATTCTCCAACTGCTTCTAAAACTTTGGTAATCTCAGATACAGTGGAATATAATATAGTTGAAGATATGAAAAAGATGAGAGCAAATATTTCATTACATGAACTAACTAAACTCAAACAACAACATAAAATCTTACTTAGAGAGTTAAAAGCAGTTATTGTAGCTTCTTTACCATCTGTTGTAATTACTCAAGCTACTTATGATATGGGAAAACCTCCTTCATCCTCAAACAAATTAAATCCCATGGATCTAGTTCTAATAGGTGGTAGATCTATCTCTCATACTCCATTTATTCTTACTTCAGATATTTTCAACAGAAATGTCCATAATTGCCTTGTTGATTCAGAAGCCTCTTCGAACATTATGCCAACGACTGTGTGCACTAAATTAAATATTACACCTCAAAAAAATTTTGTACACATAGTTCAATTGGACAGGACAAAAGTAGAGGTACTCGGAGAAATGATATCAGTTTCGATCAGGCTTTCCTCCAATCCAAAAGTTTCACAGATAATTGATATTCTAGTGGCTGATATCCTTGAATTTTACGATTTAATTCTGAGTAAGGATTGGTCCGAAAAGTTACACGAATACTTTACAACTGATTGGTCTCATATGTGGTTACCATACAATGGTAAGCCTAACCAAATCAGAGTAGACCATGAGAAATTCATGAAGTACACAGCCAATTATTTCGAAGGAAGCAATGAACCTATAGCTTTTACCAATAATATCATCGAAAATTACTCAGCTGAGTCATTCTTGGGATCCTTTAATGCACAAAGATCTCCCTTTCCGGATAATGTTGTAGTATCTCAGATAGAAAATTTTTCACAAACAGATGCTTCCAAGTGTATAGATGTAGTTGATAAACTTGTAGATAATTCATTATTCTGGACTCTTTATTTTGATGGTTCCAAGTCTGAAGATGGTGTAGGTGTTGGATGTATCTTAATCAGCCGACAAGGAGAGAAAACCATGTTAGCCCACAGGCTTGAATTTCAATGCACTAACAATACTGCAAAATATGAAGCATTGATTCAAGGGTTGTACAAAGCCATTGACCTTGATGTCAAGTATTTTCAAGTATATGGAGACTTTGAAATAATCATTAAACAAGTAAGAAACACAATCCATTGTGTGTCTGGACATATCAAACATTATCAATCCTTAGCCCTAAATCTTACTTCACATTTCATTGCTTTTAACATTTCTTCAATCCCTAGATTACAAAATGCAAGTGTTGATTTACTTGCCAATGTAGAATCTAAGCTTATACCTTCGGAGGAATTTAGTCCAAATAGATTTTCTATAGATTTAGTTTTTAGACTGTCCATCCCTGATAATGTAACAAATTGGAGAGTGTTTAATAATGATGCTGATATAATCAATTTCCTTACATCAGAAGGATCTTATGAGGAACAAATCATAGATGAACATGAACATGACTTGCAAATCAACCATAAACAAGATCAAAATCCAATTCCAAAGTCTGTAGTCAAAATGGAAGATCTCTATGATTTGAAAGACAGATTTAAAAAGATTACCAACTCCAAGACTCAGAGTTCTACTTTAAGATTTGAAGTGGTAAACGTAGGCACAACCTCAAAACCTTAAAATGTCAACCTAGGTCTTGGTTTATCATCCGAAGAAAGGATATCATTCATCAAGTTGTTGAAAACATATAAAGGTGTCTTTGCCTGGGATTATTCAGATCTCAAGACCTATGATACCTCTGTAATTCAACATACTATACCAATGACCTCTAATGAGAAACCAGTTCAACAAAAGCTTAGAAAGATTCATCCAAACCTTGAAAGCCAAATCAAATTTGAATTGAACAAACTTATGAAAGAAAAGATAATATTTCCCGTTAGACACTCAAAATGGGTATCAAATATGGTTCCTGTCAAGAAAAAGAATGGAGATATTAGGATTTGTATTGATTTTAGAAACCTAAATAGAGCTTGTCAAAAGGATAACTTTCCTTTGCCTACCATGGAGAAAATATTGCAATCAGTTGTAGGTTTTGAGTTAATGTCTTTTCTAGATGGATTTTCAAGATACAATAAGATTCTTGTACATCCAGATGACAGGCTAAAGACGACATTCAGGACCAAGTGGGGGACATATGCTTATTAGAAGATGCCTTTTGGACTTATCAATGCAGGTGCTACATTTCAACGCGCCATGGATATTGGTTTTAAAGGTCTGATTAATAGATCAATTTTTATTTACCTAGATGACATTATAGTCTACTCTAGGCACAAGAACAATCATTTGAACGACCTGAAGCATATTTCTGAAAGATGCAAGAAATATGGCATTTCTTTAAATCCCAAAAAGTCATATTTTTCCTTAGCAGAAGGAAAGCTTCTCAGATTCATAGTGTCCAAGAAAGGAATTTATGTTGATCCTGATAGAATCCAAGAAATTGAAAATATTTCTCTCCCACATATTAAAAATACCGTGCAATCATTCCTAGGCTAGATTAATTTTGTAAAAATATTTGTTCCAAAATTTTCACAGATTGTTCTACCCCTTCAATCAATGATAAGAAAGAATGCAGTCTTCAAATGGGGTAACGATGAAAGAGAGTCATTTGAGGTAATCCAAAAAGCCATTACCAATGCTCCTTCTTTAACAACTCCAAAATTTCTTAAACCTTTTGTATTGTACACATTTTCATCTGATACATCATATGCAATGGTTTTAACATAGCCGAACGATAAAAAAATCGAGGCAACTATCTCTTTTTTCAGTTTCAATCTACAGGGTTCCGAGCTAAACTACTCAGTTGTTGAGAAACAAGCTTTTGTGGTCTTTAAAACCTTGAAACATTTCAGACCTTTTCTCCTCAAAACTCATACAAAAATAGTAGTACCTTACCCTGTAGTAAGGTAATTGTTGATTCAAAGAGAGGGGGGGGGGAAGAGCTAATTTGGTCACTGCACTTCAAGAGTATGATGTAGAAATCTGACCAGCTAAAATTGTTAGGGGCCAAGGTTTTTGTAGGATGCTAACTAGAGATTCCCACTTATCAACAGAAGAAGACCAAGGTAATGAAGTGAAAATATCAGAGGTAAGCCTCAACGATGCACAATCACAATATGTTGATTTGAAGTTTTATTTAAAGAATGGATATGCTCCTATGCATCTCAATTACAAAACAAAGCATGCTTTAATGTTGAAATCAAATCAGTATGAATTAATTGATGATGTATTATTTAGAAAAAATTATTGTTCAGTATTATTAAGATGTCTATAAAAACCTGAAGCTGAAAAGGTTATGTAGGAGTTATATGATGGACTAGCTAGAGGTCATTTCGGAGGAAACACAACAACTCACAAAATCCTGCATGCAAGTTATTATTGGCCAACACTATTTAAGGATGCACATGACTATGCAAGAAAATGTAAAACGTGTCAAATTGCAATTGGAAGAGAAAAGAAACGAGCATTCCCTTTACAACCAGTGAATATCCAACAACCATTTGAACAATGAGGATTAGATATAATTGGTGAGATTGTTCCTAACTCTTTCAAGTAGCACAAGTACATCCTTACAGCTACTGATTATTTCACGAAATGGGTAGAAACTATCCTACTAAAGGTATCTAATATAGAAAGTATTACAAACTTTATTGATCAATACATAATCACCAAGTTTGGCTTACCCACGGCTTTAATGTTTCATAATGCATCTTATTTTTCTGGAAATACTATGGTAGAATTTGCCTAAGAGGTTTCAAATTGAAGTATTTAGTCAACTATTATCCACAAGGTAATGGATTAGTCGAATCAACAAACAAAAACCTTATTAGAATCATCAAGAGGACTATAGACCAAAATCATAAGAATTGGCACAAAGAATTGACATTTTCTCTTTGCACAGATAAAATAACACAAAAGGCCTCAATCGCTTCTTCTCCTTTTTCTTTAGTTTATGGAAAAGAAGTAATTCCCCCCACAAACATAGCAATCCCATCTCTCGCCCTAGTGTAATTTATTAATGAAAATCCTTCCTCTTCTCTTCAAGCAAGACAATTTTAGATCCCTAAGATTGAAGAAGAAAGAGAAAAAGCTAAAGCTACCCATTCCCATCATCAACAATTAGTCAAAGCCTCTTTTGATACAACCTCCGCTAGTCATAAAAGCTTTAAAGTAGGTGATCTGGTTTTGAAATGGGACAAAGCACATGAGGAAAAGGGAAAACACACCAAATTCCAAAGATTGTGGCTTGGACCATTCCAAATCATTGAGAAAATTGGTCCATCAACATTTATTTTACAAGATCTGTCAGGTAGAATTGATTCCTTGCCTGTTAATGGGAAAATTTTGAAAAAATACTTTTCCTAGAAGACAACCTCTTCTAATTTTGTATCATATTGTCTTTAAGATTCGTAGGAAAATAAAGGTTAAGTAGTATTTACTTTTGGCTTCTCAAAATAAAGTCTCTGATAATATTTTGATTTTTTGCTTCTATAAATAGGAAAAGTTAAAGAAATAATTAGAGCATTTGAGTATCAAAGTGAACCTTATTTCTTTGGAAAAACTTGACCTTGCTAAAAAAACTTATTCTATGAACAAGCTCTTATCTTTATAAAGTATAGATGTTTTGTTATCAGTCAAGAAAATAATTTTTAACCTAGCAAGGACTTCCTACAGATAAGTATCTCAAAACTTTATTATTATCATCCAAAATTCTTAAAAAGGGCCAATGATTCACCCCATCTGATAAAATTTTATTTTTTCAGAGTGTAATTCTAAAATATGCAAAACTTAAAAGATAATAAGTCTCATTACGAGCTTGTTTACCATGATCATAGGGGAATAATTAAATTGATATTACCAAAACTGCATACAAAAACAGGGTAATATCCAATGATCTAATCAATCAAAGGACAAGTGGTCTCTTCAAGAGCCAACTTGTTTATTTTAGTTACAACCAATGAATGGAATTGTCATTATTGGGTTACCAAGCCTAGACAATGTCTTTTAAGAAACTTGAAAAGAAAAATTACATAAAAGAAAAAAAAAAACAAGGTCCAAATGAGAAAGAAAGCAAATGAATATCATTTTGAATTCTAAAAATTGCTTCAGATGGGACAATGAATCATTGTTGGTTAAAAGATAACCCTACCGAGGCTATGAACGTCTACTGCTAGCAAAGGCTCTATCTATGATAAATGAGTAAACAATAAAAACTAATATGTAGAAGACACCTACTATATCTCTTTAAATCTTAGTATTGACTGATGCAAACATTTGTATTTTTATCACTACAAGAGTAAAGTAGTTGAGTAAATAAATTTAGTAAGTGATTATGATTTCAAATAAATGTTGTTTAGATTATAACTCGTAATTATTATTCCTATAACTCTTCTAATTTTGAAAGTTTTAGAAATTTCAAAAGACCGATCAGAGATAGCTGGTTCTCCCAAGTGAATCGACAATTGTCGTACTATGTAACAACCACCCCATTTATATGGAGCAATAGTTAATATTTGACATATAAATGGGGACCCTGTTACATTTTTAGCCTTTGAAAATAAATGCTAACTCTACAAATTTCCTTAAAACCTTTAGAATACAACCCATACTTATAAATTTTATCGCAAATTGCATTTCGCAGTTTTCCATGTGATAATTATAAACATCCTAAAGAAAACCCCGAAATGCGATATGTGATAAAAGCCCCCTATGTGATTTTCTGATCACAACACTTTAAGAACACACGATCGCACTTTGTAAGTCACAAATTAATAAAGCATGCCATTGTGTCACCCCTTAAAAAATTGTGAAATGCGATATTGCGATTTTCGCAATCGTATTTCGCATTACCTCCAAGCAACGCTATATTGCGACGTTTGAAAGTCGCGCTGTGGTGAATAAGGCATAGAATTTACTGAGTTTTAATGAAATATTAAGTGGTTTGACAGAGTAATTAATGTTTAGCAACTCGAGGAAAGAAATTGATGTTTTCAAGTTATGGCTAGTTAACACAGAAATCACATTCAAAATCTTCCCACGATTCAAAGTCATTTCAAAGAGCTCTTAGCCCTTAATTGCCCTCTATTGTGTGCATTGATATATCACTCTTTCGTTTCAGGAAAGTTTCAAAAGAGATGTCATTACGAAAGGTAATGCAAAAGAAGAAGCAACAGAGCATTTTAGAGTCTAAGGTTTCATAACTGTCACCCATATTTGCTAATATAGTTTGCGGTGCTGATGGAGCGACGGCATGGGAAGTCATCTACAACAGACTTGAAGATAAGCGGCCTAAAATTATTGTCACCAAGGCAACAACATACTCAATAAAACCTTCGAGACTTCAATTCAAATATGTTGCTTGCTCTTTTCTTCACAAAATAGGAGCAAGAGCCAAGATACTACCATACACGGATATGGTTGTTGTGGAAATTATCACTATTGAAGACATACAATTCAAGAACTCAAAGATGGAGCTAATGGGATCATTCAAAGCTGAAGACTTGAAACAAATGTATCATCTTCTTGACCCTTAGGATATATATGACAAATCATTCCTGGCTAAGTTCGCAAAGCAAAATGAAGAACCCTTCAAGATGATTGAGGGATGGAGAGTCTTGGAAAACAAATTCAAATATGATAAGACATGTATGTACCCCACAACTTCTTTAGAAAATCCCCATAACTATGCAGCTTCTACGTTATGTAGATTATATGGATTGCCTAATAATACCAAGTTCTCTATAGAATGGGTCCCTTTAATCGATGCTTGTGTCAATTCCCATATAATGAATTGGGCCACTATCCTATCTGATAACCTAGCTATTGCTATTTTTGAATATCGTCAAAAGAGATCCACCTCCACAGAGAACCTTCCTCCATTTTATTTGAGTGCCTATATCATGGATGCCATCTGTTTCTGTACTAAGTTTCTAATCATGGGTTGGAAATGGACTTTGAAAGACCCCTAACCCATCCATCTCAGTCACAAATAGATGTGGGAATCCCATTTTATACCCCATTTTTACAAAATATTCCATGGTGTTATTTTACCATTACATCAACTCATTTATAATAAAAAAGCCCCCATATTTTCCAAGGAAGCCGCTATAGACCTTCTTGTAGTAGGCAAGTACTCTGTTGAACAATGGTTCACATATATCAGAGTTTATGGCAGTACAATAGACCCACATGTACTCCCTTTGTATGTCTATGAAAAACTGTTAGACAAAGAAATAACTTACCAAACTTTTGGGAAGGGCTTAACCAAGACCTTGAAAGATAGAAAAAAATCATTATGGCCACCCTTTCGCATCCATTGTGGTTCTTTTTGGTTGGCAAACTTCAACCATGCAAACAAAGAATTACTAAAATTAGAGAGCCTCAGGTTCCATACTCTGCCAAAGAGGCACTTTGACCCTGAGAAAGTAGCACAAAATGTTACTACAACACTAAAGGTAAAACCATATGTCCATGAAGCTCATGAATTCAATGATATTTTACAAACAACTGAATCATCGAACAAGAATTCGATTGGGTGAAGGCGAATTTTAACCCTGGTGACTTTGAAAGGTTTCAGGAATTCAGAAATCAAAGGCTCGAAACAATCCCATTGCATTTGTTAAGAGTTGATGACAAACCTACGCCCAATGTAACTATTAACAACGAAGGATCAAATTCTCGTATATAATCTCAGGTGAATACAAAAAAGGATACAGGGAAGACACAGGAAACAAAGACTACAGCGAAATCCAGTAGAAGGTCACCCGAGGAACAAGTCAAAAGTGACCTAACTAAGGATACCGGTCTCGAAATCAAAAGCATCGATTTGGAGCAAGAACGGGACCAGTTTAATAAAAAGCTCCAAGATACTCCCAAGACAACAGATGTCCCAGAAACCACATAATATCATACTCCATGGAAAACTCAGAAAATTTCAAAGTCGGAGCCAATGAATGAGCAAGGGACAAGTTCGCAGAATACAAAAATCATTCTTATATTGCCAATGTCTGAAATTATCCTAAAGGTTACAAAAATACCTCCTTTATATGTATTCTACAACCCATTTCATAAGGTTGTAGTAAGAAGACAGAGGAAAAGAAGCAGAGTAGAAACACTTGAAATCCCACCAGGGAATGAAGCAATGGATATAGTTTAGATGGATATTCCTTCAAACCCAGCTGACTGTCACAATTTACAGGGGCATATGCTACTGCCACCATGGATACAACCACTGAGGTATATGTTTTGTTAAGGGAAAGGGAAGAAAAGATAGCACAGCTCAAGCAACAATTAGAAATTGAGAAAGCAAATGTGAACAAGCAAGCCGCTGAACAAATAGCCCAATTACAACAGAGTATGGAAGTACTAAAGATAAGCCATGAAGTAGACATCTATGCAAAGAACATGAAAATCCAAGTGTTGCAAGAGGCCATGGCAAAATATAAATATATCCCTACTGTTGATGAATTCCTCAAAGAGGCATTCGAGCTAAACTCCATTATGTCAAAATAGCAAGATGTATTCTGCTAGAGAATGTCTCATATCACCCTTTATCTGATTACCAGTGATAAATTGACAGATAAGGAAATTGATTATAGAACCGAGTTTAATGACTTAAATACTAAGATCTCTAACTACATTGAATGACAAGAATCTGAAGAAGGAAGAAGCACTAATTTTCCAGAAATAGAAGAAACACACAAAGATATATTTTTCACAGATTGGGATGCGTGGATCAAGAAGGCAGAATTGGCAGTAGCAAGAGCAGCAGGAGTGGCTAAAAATATAATAAAAGTAGTCAATCACACTTTGCACACCACTAAATTGATAAAAGAAGGTAACCGAAAGTCACTGCGAGATTTGAATGACTTGGATAAAAACTAGAAGGAAAAGATGAAAATACAAAGGGAGGCGATCACAAAATTATCAAAGACTGACTATAAGGCATATTGGCAATTCCTTGTCAAACCTCACAACCAAATTATGACGTTGAATTGTTCACTCAATTCAACACAAGGGATGCTAACACCTCTTATAGATGTCATCTTCGTAGGATAGGTCAGAATGCAATTCGGGGCACCTCCTCAAGTGAAACTAATGGCCAATATATGCGACCTAAAGAAAAATCCGACAGACAAAAAGACATCTTTATAACCTTTGGTCATCAAATCACTTTTATTTTTAGAGTTAGTTTCTATTTAATCAGAAGGTTGTTTGAAACCTCCTCATATATTTTATATAATCTATTTTTGAACTTTAGTTAGATAGTATTTATATCCTTCTCATACATTTAGAGAAGGGTCCAGAATTTTATCAAAAACATTTGCAAAGAATGCACTTCTGTAAGTTTGTGAATGCCTTGATGAAATTATGGAACATGGTCATTACTTTTGAATATCAAACTACTTTCCTTTGTTGATGCACTACTGTATGCTTGGAGAATAATTTGATTTGAAGAAAGGAGCTGATCTATGTCATTAGTCAAATGAGCAGAACCTCACACATATGGTACTTTTATCTTGTATGATTAGTTCTGTTTTGTTAAATTAGTGATAACATTTCATTTTCATGAATTATATATGGAGTATGTTCTTTCTGTTATATGTTAATTGCACTACTATAATGTGCCTAACTGAAAGTATTTAGTTTCATATATGATCATTAAATATATGCAATATAGTTTATACATTTCTTTGACTAACTATTTAGTCAAAGAAATTATTTTTACAAGTTATCATCTATGTTTAATACGTAAATGATCTTTATTATCACATAGCAAACATTTATCTTTTTAGATCGCATATCACACAAAATACCCTGGGTTTATATTAGATTAAGTTAGTTAGAGATTTTCTTGCTAGAATAGGTCATTTAGTTATCATTATTCTTATTGCAATCGCTTGAAGATCACCCATTCTCATTTTCAAACCCATTCTGGGAAACTAGTCTCATCATCCCTAGTCAGAGCCACCACATTAAACGGAAAAGGAGTTGTCTTTAAGGTTCGGACCGGGTGGTTATCCCCCATGTTGGAGCAATAGAATTCTGAGGCCACAACACAACCATAGACTTTTATTTCAGCTATATTTCATGCTTCGTTATGATGATGTTACGATCTCTTGCTTTCAATCATATTCTTCTATGATGCCATCTCCTAACATGATGCATGATATCATGCATCTAATGATTCCTACCATGATAGTTATAATTTACAACAGAAAACTTGAAATAGAAACTTGAAAAGGACTAGGCGAGGAAGGCTATCTCAATCATAGTAGAGATCTTTTACTTCCTCCTCCTTGGATTTCTTCTTTTCAGCTTCTTCCATTTCTTGAGTGATATGGAATTCTTCCCTTCCTCTTTTGTTGTTTTCCTTCCTGAGCTTTGGACAATCTCTCTTGTAGTGCCCATATTTATGACAACCATAGCATTGAACCTTCGACATGTTCTTCTTGTTTTTCTAAGGGTCAAGCTTCCAAGACTTACCTTTTCTTCTAGCCATGGAAACAAATGGTTGAGCTTGCTTGCTTGATCCTACATCAATTTTTTCCTTTAGCCTAGTTTCTTCGATTTTGCACAATGACCATAGTTCATTGAATGGATTAGCTTCCTTCTTCCCATAGATGCTTGATGTGAAGTTACCCCATTCCTTTCGTAGTGCATTGAGCACTATGGTAGTCATTTCCTTTTTAGACATTATTTCTTCCAACTCTTGGAGCTGGTCTCTTATTTATAACACCCTCATAAAGTATGAGGTTATTCCTTCTTCTTTTGATATCTTCATCTTGTAGAGCTTGTGATTCTTCTTTTAGCGGTTCGACAATTAAACCCTTAACATGACCAACGACTTCATTTTCCATGAGGATCAAATATATCATCTTCTTCCATGCAAGAAAGTTTGACGACCCAGCCAATTTGTGGCTCTCCTTGCAATATGAAGTCATTTTGACATATTCAAATATAGAAATAAAAATACTTACATATCAAGTGAAGATACTCCTAGATGATGAAATCTTCAACTTTATTCCTTGATTTTGATGATGACATAGATAATAGAAGATGTCTTCTCGGTGAAGATGAATTTCTTCAAAAGTGATCCTTGGCTCAAAGGGATATCACATTGATTCCTTGATGATGATGACAAATATTTTTCCTGCTTTCCTTCCTTCATGACAATTCTATTTAAACTTGTTTCACAACCATGAATTTTGACCCTTCTTTAGAATTTCGGCTTGATGTAGCAGTTATGAAATTTCGACCTTTTCTGCAATAACCCTAGTTCACACGTGTGACTAGACTATGGAAAAACTTGCCTCCTTTCTACTTCGCTTGACTTTGACTTCTTTTTCTCGTTATTTCAGCTTACAAAGGAGACTTTTCTTGGCATAGAACTCGATCCTTGATGGTGGTTGCAATTTTATACTTGTTGTTGTAGAAGGATGTGTTAATACTTCGCACGTGTGGAGAATATAGCCTAGAAAAACATAATCAAAAGTTCTTCGCTCTTCCTTCCTTGTGATAATGATTATAGAATGTGTGATTTTCCCAAGAACGATTCAAGTGTGGAACCCTTCTTTGGATGAGCTAAGGTTATTGAGGTCTTCTTTTATGCTCTTAATTATCCCCTTTCAATATGATGAGATTGTTAGTCCTTCTTGATGATTGATGCTCTTGATGTTTCCAAGATTATCTCTTTATACTTCAGCCCTAGAGTATCCTTCTTCATGTTTCCCTTCCTTGATGTAGTCACCTTAGCTCTGATACAATGTTAAGAAATCTAGAGGGAAACAAGTGTAGGTGATTTATCCTAGTTTGATAACTGCTTGTGATGAATTTTTAATTTACTTGATTAAATTCTTTTTTCCTTTATTATTATTAGTGTTCTCTATCATCAAACAACTACCAAATCATAAAGAAAAATAAGGCAATAAGATACAAGATATAGGCGATCATCCAGGGCCAAAACCTCTCCAACTGAGAGGAAAACCCACCAGAATCCTTCTCTTCTTATAGAACTTGAATTGATGAATTCCAAAACCTATGACCCTTGAACGAGACCCTCTAAGGCCAAGTCATCCTTCATTCTTGATGAGATTTTATTACACAACTTCTCCAACAACTTCAACCCTAACAACAATTTCTGCAACTTTGACCTAGAAACTTCACAACTTCGACCTTGATGTAGCTTTAGCAGCTTCAACCTAGCAGCTTCACAGCTTCATTCGAGAGGCAACTTCACAACTTTGATCTTGTAGCTTCACATCATTAACCTTGCAGCTTCACAACTTCAATCGTGTAGCTTCACAACTTCAACCTTTCAGCTTCAAAATTTTGTCTAGCCTAGAAACTGTAGAAACTCTAACGAAAGAGAGAGAGAGAGGCCCCAAAACTTCGATCTTGATCTTCTTCTTCTTCTTTTTCATTTTCTAGCTTCTATCTTGAGGAGATCAAACTTGCTTGAGTCAGTGTGCAAATGAGATTGAATTCCTTCTTATTTATAGGCTTGTGAGGGGTACGAATTGCTATCTTGAGGCCAACTTGTCCCTTCATGTAGGCCGACTTGATCTTTGTGCCATAACGAGGTCTTGGAGGGTCTTTTGATTCTATTTTGACTCAATATTTTTTTATTTACAATATGTAACATGCCCAAATGGATCTTCAATACATGGCAATGAATCAATCGACTTTATGACAAACCTATAAGCACTCAATGGGTGCTTGACCTAAAAATAAATTTTCCTTGAGCATGAAACCCATGCCTCAAGAACACAGATAATACATTTATTTTTCTCTTTTCATTAAATACATAAAATCACGATTACATATGCAATTATGAATACCGAACCTAGTTACATATTTCAACAGGGATTCTAAAAATTCATCCACCCCATTAAGTATGGGACAAGAAGACAAAAGTTGGTTACGACATAGAAGGACAGGTCATATAAACTTTGAAAATCTAGTAAATTCAGCAAGATATAAGCAGTAATAAATATGCAAAGGATTTATGGGCTAGTAAGAATAAAAACTTTAAAAGGTGAAAGTTATTTTATGTTGCTTATTTATGATTACACAAGAATTGTATGGGTTACATTTCTTGAAGAGAAATATGAACCATTTGAAAATTTTAAACCTCTCAAATCCCTAGTTAAAAATGAGACTGATTTAAAATTCAAGTGCTTTAGATTAGACAGAGGAGGTGAGTTTTCCTCCAATGAATTTAATGATTTTGTGAGAATCATGGAATCAAAAGAAGTTTTTTGGCAACAAGGACTCCATAGCAAAATGGAGTTGTAGAAAGGAAGAATACAACTATACAAGAAATGGCTAGAACAATGTTGAATGAATCCAAATTACCAAACGCCTTTTGGGAAGAAGTAGTCAACACAATGATCTGGATATTCAATCAAGCACAAATTAGCAAGAACAAGAAATACACCTCATAAATTATAGAAAGGTAGACCGATTATAGTCAAATAATTCAAATTATTTAGGAGCAAGTGCTATATAAAGATAAATGAAGATAATTTAAACAAATTCTATTCCAGAATAGATGAAGGTATCTTTCTTGGCTATGCATATCGAAGCAAGGTCTACAAATGTCACAACAAAAGTTTGTGCAAGGTGGTAGAAAGTATTGATGTAAGAGTTGAAGAAAGCATTACTTAAAAAAAAGTCACAAACAAATGAAAAACCAGAGGAGACAATCTATAAAAGACCATAAAAGGAAGAAGAGGAGGAAGAAGAAAATAAATAATCTAAGAAATGGAGCACTAATATCTAAAGACACCATCCAGACTTGTCTAAAAGTATCATCCAAAAAATCATATTTTTGGTGATATAGATACAAGATTTCAAACAAGAAAAGGATTTTTAAGTACACCAAACCAAGAAAACTTTTCTTTGCTATCCAAGATAGAGCCTAAGAACATTACACAACCTAGTCAAGATAAGCATTGGCTTAATGCTATGGAAGAATAATTGAATCAAATTGAGAAGAATGAGACATGGGAACTTATGCCTAGACTAAAAGTCAAGAATGTGATTAGCGCAAAATGGGACTTGAAAAACAAGTTGAATGAACATGGTCAATTAGTAGTAAATAAAGCGAGATTGGTCTGTAAAGTGTACCTCAAGCTGAGGGTATTGAATTTGAAGAAACGTTTTCTCTAGTTGTGAGATTATAAGTAATCAGAGTGTTCTTGGCATTTTTTTGTTTCAATAACTTCAAATTCTATTAAATTGATGTCAAGTTAGCCTTTATAAATGGAAATCTAGAAAAAATATATATTGACTAGACAAAAGAATTTCAATGGTCAAAAAATGAAGACCATGTACGCAGATTGAAGAAATCACTCTATGGACTAAAACAAGCTCCTAAAGCTTGATATTCAAGACTTGACAAATACCTAAAACAACCATGTTTCAAAACAAGAGCTCCAGACAATAGTATTTCCTTCAAAACATAAAATGAAAATTTGTAAGCCATTGTGGTTTATGTGGATGATATCATTTTTGTAAATAATGTTGATAGATGAACCAAAAGTTTGCAGAAGAAATGTAAAAATAATTTGAAATGTCCATGCTTGAAGAACTTTCATACTTTCTAGGTTTGTGGACTTCTCAAACCAACAAAGGCATATTCATTTCTCAGACCAAATATATCAAGGAGATATTGAATAAATTTGAAATGGAAGGTCGTGCACCTATCAGTGAAACCATGATCATAGGATGTAAATTGAGCAAACATGATGAACCACCATAATAAAATAAAAAATTGTATAGGTCGGAGTTTGGCAGCCTACTATATATGACAACATCAAGGCCAAATTTCATGCAAGTAGTGTGATTGGTTGCAAGATTTCAATCAACACCAAGGAGACACATATGCAAGTAAAAAAAAAAATATTTAGATATCTAAAGGGTGTATTGGACTTTGGGTTGTGGTATTAAAAAAGTAAGGACTTCACTTTAATAACATGCACAACTGAAGTTTGGGAAATAAGTATTGATGACAAGAAAAGCACAAGCGGAGTAGCATTCTTTCTAGGCAGATGTCTAGTACCATGGTTGAACAAGAAGCAAACTTCAATCTATTTATTCACATTAGAAGCCAAATATATTGCAACAACATGATGTTGCACACAATTTCTCTAGATGAATAAAACCCTAAAGTATATCAAGGTCGAATATGATCAACCAATTTCAATCATTTGTGACAACAAAAGTGTGATTAAAATTTCAAAGAACCATATTATGCATTAAAATATGAAGTGTATTCCCATAAAGTTTCACTTCCTAAGAGAATAGGTAGCCGAATAAAGTGTTAAATGGGAATACATTGTCACTAAGGTTGTTATGTAACCATATCACAAAACAAACTAAAAGATAGATCAACGACTTGAAAATAAGCCTCTTCGAGGGGACAACCTCCTTTTAGATCATATAAATGAATGATTCTTGGATGATACAATTGACAAGACCTCCTTGGTATATATAGGAGTCTAAAGGGTCACAATATAATCAGGCCCTACATAACAATAATAATGTAAGGGCACAACAATAACAATAATGGGCTTCTATGGGACACAACAATAACGCTATGGGGGCTACATTACTATTATAGGGACCTAACATGCCTCTCTTCTTCAAAAAGTGTTATCCTTAATGCTTGAGTAGTTCTGGATGAAAATACTCATCCTCCCATGTGGAATCTTCAACAAGTAAGTTCTTCCACTTAATGAGATACTCTGAAATTGATCAATTTCGTACTTGTGGGGTTCTTGTTTCCATGGTTGCTTCAGGCTCCAATATGATTTTTCCTTCCTCGTCAAGTTTTGGAAATATTGTTTGAATTGGAAGCTTGTCACCTATAACCTTCTTTAAGCAAGAAACATGGAAAACTGGGTGTACTCAGGAAGATGCAGGCAGCTCCAATTTGTATGCCATAGTACCAATCTTTTGCAACACCTTGTAAGGACCATAGTACTTGGGTGATAATTTATTATCCTTCTTAGGTTTCTTCAGGGACATTTGTTGTATGGTTTTAGCCATAAAAATACCTAATCACCTACATCAAAACTTCTTTCATTCCGAGGTTGATATGCTTGTTGTTTCATTCGATTTTGCACCAAAGTTAATTTATCCTTTAAGAGTTAGAGAACTTATTTTTTATGCTCAATGTGATCTTCTACTACTTGAGCCTTATAATTTTCTCTTAAATTCTATGTGATGGATGAAGGATGATATCCATAAAGTGCCATAAATGAGGTCATTTTTTCTACGATATGGAAGGAAGTGTTATACCACCATTCTTCTGGAGGTAACCTATTGACCCATTATGTTTTTTTATCAGATACAAAACAACGAAGATATCTTAGTTTGTCTGTCAAATTGTGGATGATAAGATGATCTATGAGCTAATTGAGTACCAAGAAAATAATCTTGTCCAGAATTTTCTAATGAAAATGTGATCTCTATCACTTATAATAATCGTTGGGTTTCCATGTATATTTTGAATTATTTCCATAAATGCAGTAGCGACTATACTGGCTTTGAAAGGATGAGATAGTGCACAAAAATGTGCATAATTGGCAAGTCTATCAACTATCACCATGATGAAACTCTTTCCTTCAGACTTGGATAAAATTGTGATAAAACCCATTGAGACCTCCTCCCAATGCTGACTTGAAATGGATAAAGGTTGTAACAAACCTGGGATTTTAATTGTCTCAACTTTATTTTTTTGGAAAGCTAAACATTCTGCCACAAACTTCTGAGTATCAGATTTAAGGTCAACCCAAAAAATTTCCTTATTGACCCTATGGTAAGATTTTAAAAATCCTAAATGCCCTCCTAAAGGAGAGGTGTGCAATTCCAAAAGAATATTTTGTTTGAATTGGGATTTCTTACATAGATATAAGCGATCTTTGTACCATAATGAATCAATTTTCTAGATAATTGTATCATATATACTAGGATCTTACTGCAACTTTTGAATAAGTGTCCACACCTCTTCGTCATTCTTCCATTCATCTCTTGCTTCAGTTATCCAATCAGGTTGGATAATAGAAAGGACACATAATAATGCTTCCACATCCTCATCCCTTCTTGAGAGTGCATCTCCAACAACATTTTTCTTCTCTTTTTTGTAGATGATTTCAAAATCATAACTCAACATCTTAGTGACCCATTTTTGTTGTTCTTATGAAGATAATATTTATTCCAAAAGGTACTTAATACTATCATGATTTGTTTATCTTGAAGTGTCTTCCCATTAGGTAAGGGCGTCATTTCTTTAGAGAATGTAGTATTGCCAACATTTCCTTCTCATAAATAGTTTTTGTAAATATTTAACCTTGATTAGAAAACTTTCAAAAGCAATGGTTCTTCCTTCTTGCATTAAAATAGCACTAATTCCATTTCTTGAGGCATTACATTCCATAATAAAGGATTTTATGAAGTTTAGTGTAGCTAAGGCCAGAGCTTGGCACATTGCCTCTTTAAGATGTTTAAATGCAATATTTTCTTTTGGAGTCCAACAAAATGCATCTTTCTTCAATAATGTTGTTATTTTCCCATAATTCTTAAAAAACTTGTGATAATACCCTGTCAACCCGAGAAATCCTCAAAGATGCTTTAGGTTGTGGGATTTTTCCATTCCTTGATGGATTTAATTTTGTTAGGGTCTACCTTGACACCCTTATGAGATACAATATGACCCAAATATTCCACCTCCTATACCCCAAAGAAACATTTGGAGGGTTTTGCATATAATTTTTTCTCTTCCAATAGTTTAAGCACCTTGTCAACATGTTGAACATGACTTTTTCCGAGATTAGTATATCATCAAAAAATACTAACACAATTTTTTTAAGAAATCATTTTAAAGTGGAATTCATCAAACATTGAAATGTGGAAGGTGCATTAGTAAGGCCAAAAGGCATGACCAAAAATTCATAATGACCTTCATGAGTTTTGAATGTTGTTTTTGGAATGTCTTTTGTCTTCATTCTAATTTGATGATATCCAGAACAAAGATCCAACTTAGTGAAGTAAAATGCTCCATGTAATTCATCTAAAAATTCATCAATGACAGGAATGGGAAATTTATCTTTAATAGTGAGCTTATTAAGCTCTCTATAATTTGGACACATACACCATGATCCATCATTCTTTTACACCAATACTACTGGAGAAGGGAGAGAACTTTGGCTAAGTTGAATTATACCCACCTCTCGCATTTCTACAACCATACGTTCAATTTCAATCATTTAGGCATATGGATATTTGTAAGGTATGATGTTTGGTGGAACACTTCCTGGAATCGAGTGAATAGCATGATCATGCTACGAATAGGTGGGAGATCATTGGGAGTCTCATATACCTTGGAATGATTGTTTGAGGCTCTTTGGAGATCTAGAGAAATTGATGATTTCGACGTTTGAACATTGCGTGAGCATCATTGTGCAATTATGCTTTGTTGTCCTTTCTTCAAAAATTTTGTTATGCCATTAGAGCTGATTATCTTCCCGATTTCCCTATGATACCCCTTAATTCAATTTATTTTCCTTCCCACCCCCCCCCCCCCCCAAAAAAAAAAAAATCAAGAAAAGTTCTTGAAAATTAAAAGCTATTGTTCCCAAAAATTGTAACCATTGGACTCCTAATTTAGCATCAACACCACCCATTGGAATGTAAAGTATTAGATTATTCAATATATATTCCCCCATGGTTAGCTTGATATTATGGAACCTCCCTGAGCAATTTATAATTCCTTCATTTGCAACCATCACTTGACACTTTGGTGCTGGATATAGAAAGAAATACAATTCCATGGCTACCTTACAATGAATAAAATTATGGGTACTACCCTAAGTAGTGAGTATTATTACATTTTTCTTCTTGATATATCCTTCTATATTGAGAGTTTTAGGAGTTGTAATTCCCACCAATGGATTACAAGATATTGTCAGATTCATTTCTTCTTTCTCTGGGGTTGGTCCCTGGTGTATATACTCTTCTTTTGATGTTTCTTGTTCCTTTTATTCCTCCTCTTCGCAATCTATGTAAAATAATTTATTCTCAGCACACTTATGGCCTTTAGTGTATTTGTTATCACAAATGTAACAAATCCCTTTTGCTCTTTTTTCCTCCAATTGTTGTGGTGTCAACCTTGTATTGGGAGGCTAGGACCAACAATTACATCTTTATAGTTGTGAGCGACAAACTTCCTTGTTTCCATAATTTTTCATTCAACTTTTCTTGCCACCCTGAATCCATTTTCCAATGAATTAGGTTCCCAAAAACAAACCTCATGTTGGATGTTATCCTTTAAATTCATTATGAAGACAACAACGGTATGCTCCTTTGGAATATCAGTTACCTTTATATTCAATTTTTGGAAAGTCATAAATGTGCTCCTTCATTGAACCCTTTTGTTTGAGATTTATCAATTGGCTAAAGAAGGTATTTATCTTTGTATCTTCATAATGTGTTATCAATTCCTCCATGAAAATTTTCCAAGTAATAATTTATTTATGAGAACAAAGTCATTGATATCACACAAACTAATTAGGTTCTAAATATAAATATGTCATGCGTACCTTTTGTGTGTGTGGCACATCATGTAGGTCAAAGAATTGCTCCATATGTAGTATCCATGTTACCAGATCCTTGCCATCAAACTTCTTCATATCGATCTTTGAAATGTTGTTGGTCTTCAAACCCAACTTAGAGTCTCTAAAATCATGATTCATAGTCCTTTGGTTCTCATCATGAGATTCATTGAATACCTTGTCGCCATTCAAAAGCATTTCTTGCGGCAACTTTGTCAAACCTTCCTTGAAACCTTCCATTTATGCTTTTAAGCCATCCTTCAAACCTTCCATGTCTGTTTTAAACCATTTTTCAAACCATCCATCTTAGCTTCCAGTTCATTTTTTGTTACTCTTTGCGAGAGCGAAATTTGGTGCACTTGGTTTTGTAACTTTGATATATCATGTTGCATTTCTTCCTCCTCTTCATGTGTCATAGTGGAGCTTTTTGGTTTCTTACTGGGAGTATCCATTTTTTTGTTGTGAGGCATATTGGAACCAAATAATGATAGTTATGCTTTACTATTCCCTTTGAATCACCTCAAATTGATTTTTCAAACAAAAGTTATGCAGATTTAAAAAATACACACCTTTTTTCTTACTTTTTGGAGCTTGATCTCGAAACTATTGTATCACTGTAATTTCATCCTCTCAAGGTTTGAAATTTCCTCCTGTGGTAGTTCTTTGTGTCCTCTTTCTAACACCACTTGTTAGATTGAGATTTAATTCTTCAAGGAAAACATATAACTTAATTTAGACCTATAGAAATCAATTACTTTCTTTAGCTAGGTAATTGAAGACCCAAAAGGGACAATAAATTTTAATATATAAATAATAATATTTTAGACACTTTGAAAGAGAGTAAAATACATCGTAATAAATCATATATTACCTCCTCATTCATCGAAACAAAAAACAAAAACAAAAAACAAAAAACCCCTTTAAAACCCCTTAAATTCAAATTTTTTGAGCTAGGAATTCATGATACATGAGATATGCACACTTTTTGTGAAGGAAACGTATGTATTCCTAGTTGTACAAGCTGCTTTCATTTCAAAAAATGCTTATTCTTATATTTACAAGAAAATTTTCATGAAACTACATGAAAAAGATCTTGTCGGTCCTGATTAACGTTGTGGTCTTTAGTGAGGGTTCAAAACAACTAGAAAGTTATATTATAAGCTAATTCTAATGCTATAATTATCCAATACACGATTCAATTCACAAACTCTCTTATTAAATTTAGGAAAAAAAAATAAAAAATTTACAAGTCACCCATCTTGAATTTTCTAGAATTGCATACCTTTTCTAATGGTTGTGGGAGATCCTCCCTTAATTGTTCTTTAATTCCAAGTTTCTCTGAGTATTAGTTCCAATTATTCTTTTTCAAATATATTTTTGTTACTAATTAAAAACCCTACTAAATCCATATGGATACTCTTCTTCCCCAAGGACCCTTAAGATGTAATGGGTTGCATAAGAAGAGTATAAAAACTAGCATCCAAATTGTGTATCTCCTGTAAAGCACATGAAGTCCTCGAATCCAAATTACACACATAATCTTGATGCCAAATTCAACACTAGTTCATCAAGAAATTTTTTAGGATTATGACATCCTTCTAACATTAGGTGCCAAAGGGTGTACTTTGAAGCCCAATCCTATTTTCTTATATAAATTTTTGGGCTCATGCCATTTTTCCATATCATGCAATATACCAATTATTTTAATTACTAAATCCATATTGTTCACCCATCCATGTGTCACTACATGCATGAGTAATTACTTATTTAAAATCCAAAATTTAGATGATTAATCACATCCTAGACTTTTCTCCTATTTTTACTCCTATATGTTCCTCAGATTCCTTTCCTTTTTTCTTATTAATTAAAATTTATTTTCTTTCCATTTAACTCAACCCTTTCTATATGAATTACTATTTATAATCATAAAGTGCATTTTATTTCCCTTTTTTATATACCAAGCATGTGCATAAGTCCATATGATCAATGGAACCATTCACACAATTCATTCAATTTCCCATTATAAAATAGAATGCATATCCCAAAGGACACCTTCCCCCAAAGTATTCATAAACACAAGTACATATAAATCATTTCAAAGTCAATACCAAGAGTGAGATCCTTCTAATATTTAATACTATGATCTAAACATCTAGGCAACTCTTTAAGTACCTTACACCAAGAGCTACAAATAATATCTATGACTCTTCAAGTACATGATATCAAGGGTGTCATATTAATACATTCCCTTAAAGTACTACCCATTGATATGTACCAAGTGTTCCATTTCCCTACACACCCTTTAAGTATTATTTTTCAGTGATAGAGGACAGTGCCACATTTGGGGACTTGTAACATAACCCCTACTATCCCTAGCCCCTACTAAGGGTAGAAGAAGCTAGTTACTCTGATGACCTGACCTCCAAAATCTAGTTATGGAAGTGGGGTCTAATTTTATTTTTATTTTTTTCAACTATCTTAAAACTTAAAATGGATAACATCATTGTGTTCACCTAATCAAGACCTTTCCAAAGATATAAAATTTGCTTCCAAACTAACTCCAATATCAAAATATATAGTTGTTTAGAAAATGGCCTATTAGATAATGCCACATCACTCTAGACTGCCAGGTGGCACCCACATGAATATCAAGTCATGGCCATATCACTGCCACATGGAAGCACTACCTTAGCTACCGACCTGTTCATGTGTTGGTGCCATGGTTCACAAGCCCAATTCACATTATACACACACACACACACACACACACATCATGAGGACATGAGCCCCTTTATTTCCACCTCACCCAGGGTATAAAATCTAGGTGATTTCCTTTGCAGTTCCCCCATTGAACCATCAGGGAAGAAACTCTAGGGTTACTTGGAACCCCATTCCACCAAATCGTCATGTAAATCCACCACTAAGAATTCAACTAATCACATGAGGTTTAACCTCCACTGTGGACCCCTCCTCTAGCGCATCACACTACCCTTCTCTCATGGTCACACACGTGTGGGCTTCATCACTGCCATGTCACCTCGAGGATTGAATCTCAACGGGATTTCACCCAAATCCATAATAAATCATCGAGGACAAGGTGTCGAGGTGACGTTAATGGCCCTTTCCACCAAGATGATGTCATCCTCCATGTGGATCCCCTTCGGATGTGCCACGTGTCACCCATTTACCAACCACTTGGCCCCACCAAACCCCCAATTCTGATTGACACGTGTTTGTCTCTCAGTCCATCACACCACCCATAGGCCACATCACCTGCCATGTTGGTTGTGGGTCCCACTAGTGTTTTGTTGCATGGTAAAAAACATTATTTCATGCTATAAATAACTTTTGGGTCCTCCACTTGATTCACTAAATTCCTGACAAATGACACCATTGTGCCACGTCATCTCCACATTTAAATCCCGACAGAAATTGCCTTGGTATCCATTTCAAATTGTTGGGGTAATTCCTTTGGTACATGTGGATGATGCTAATCATTCAACAAAATCCATGACTCGGATGTCTCCAACCTTTTTTCCCTTGATCAAGGCTCTTAGCCATATGGCTTATAAGGCTTGGGTCTCTACACTTCTCTAGGCCCTAAACTTCCAATGCCGATGGCATAATCATATATATATATATATATATATATATATATATATATATATATATATATATATATATATATATATATATATATATATATATATATTCCCCAAGGAAAAATTGTAACTTTCATTATGTGAAATATTGAAAATTACATATTGTAGATGCTCTATGAGAGCATACGCCAAAACTGGTGGCCTCGCCACATACTAAAAAAGTCTTTGATGGTCTGTACAATTTTGTAGTTGGAGATCTTACAGAGTAACTAAACAAAACATAAATATATAATGACTAATATCATTACAAAAAGATACATAAGATCACCAAAAAAGATCTAGAATCAAAATTATAAATGTTAGGGCATTACTGCCCCAGATGTTGCTGCTATGTAAATGGACTGTGAAAGTACTGATAAAAGGCATTCTCATTGTGATCTTGGATCATCCAATAACCACAAGGTTGTTGCACATCTTCCTTGGAAAGGATGTCGAAAAGTTGATTCCTTTCCCTGTAAATATGTCGAACAGAGATATAGTCAAAATGAGATTTTAATTCCAGTATTTCATCCAATAAATTCTTGAGTGTGTTCATGTGGCATTCAGCTTGCATATTGAACCAGTTAATGACAATCTTTGAGTCACTAAATATTTGAAGACGACGAATGTATTTCTCAAGAGCATAAGTCAGAAGATGTCGAAGGTTGTTAAGTTTTGAAAAAGTATTTGTGCCTCTCCCTAAACCAATCTACATTTTATAATAGTGATCATCATGTAAATATAAGACAACACATCCCCCACAACCATTTTTCTCTTTCGACCCATCGAAATAGGCCCAAGGTATAGATTTATCTATGTTCTCAGCCACAATAGTCATGTGCTGCTATTGAGATTCATCATCTGGTAACAAATTATAAAGGGTTGTGATGTGAGGAATGGATGTCATCCAATTGGGAGTGGTGTCCTGAAAGATATATTTATTCTTACCTACCCAAATACACTGACAAACCAATAAAGTGAGATTGTGTAACTTGGATGGGTTAGCACAATTCCACCTAACTTCCCAAGCATCCTGGAGCGATGCTCCCAACCATCTCAAATGGATATTCAATGCTTGATATACATGATGCCAAAGATCAATTATTGTGGGGTAGTGTAGAAATAGATGGTTAATAGATTCCATGTCATTCTTACAAAGGATGCACCAAATAGGACCTTGAAAGGATTGCTTCTATAAGTTGTCTCATGTAGGGGAATTATTACAAAGTAAACATCACATAAGCATCTTGACTTTGATGGGGCTTTTAATTTCTAGAGCAAGCGCCAACACCAAACATAATTGTGGGGCTCATGTTTGGAAAAAATTAAAGGACAATTGTCCTTGGGAGAGTAGGTGCCAGATTTAGAGATGACCCAAGCAAGTTCATCATCCTGATCCTGAATTCTAATAAGTGATTTAGATAATGCATGGGTGAAGTGAATCCACTCTTGATGCCATGGATTTGGGATCCGAAGATCCTGAGCAGATTTCCATGCCTATGCAAAGATATTTGACTGGTCGTGATCCACAACTTGATTCAAGGTTCTAATGTCAAATGACTCCATAAATTGGATAAGATCATGTGAGATTAGTTGCACGTTGCCACTCCCAGACCAGGAATCCAAGCTGATACTAACCTTGACTCCTGATCCCACCTTCCAAGCTAGACTTGACTGGATGTATGAAATAGAGTTCAATACAAATCTCCAAATGGTTGATATAGCCTTTCTATTCCAAGTGGATCATCTTATCCAATCTAAAATGTTCTGTAGACTGATGTATTTTCTAATGATGACCTCGGTCCATAAACTAGTAGAGGTAAGTATCTGCCAACCCAATTTTTCTTTCAGAGCTTTTGAGAAGCATTCAAGGTTCTTCATCCCCCATCCACCCCACTTCTTGGGTAGAGAAATGTGTTCCAACCCAACCCATGTGAAAGTTTTGCCTTCCCTACTTCCCCGCCAAAAGAAATCGCAGCATAATTATTGAATTCTAGTTAAGATACCTTTAGGGATCCATTCTAGTGACATCCAATACACCAGAGCGCCTTCCAATACTGATTTGATAGAATAAGTCGCCCAGCTCGAGAAAGCCATCGATGATGCCATATGTTAATTCTTCTTTCTATCTTGGCCACCAACCATGACCAATCAACAATTTTATATGTGTTGGGCTTGAGGCGAAAACCCAGATACTTGAGGCCTTCATCAAAGGCCAAAATTTTGTAAGGAAATCTCTTAATGACATAATAAATTTCATATTGGGAGCATCCTAATGCTATCAGGGAGGACTTCTCTTGATTGCAAACCATTCCTGTGGCCTTGCAAAAGAGATTAAGAATGTCATTATATATATATATATATATATATAGATAGTTTGGGATTTTCCTCCCTTGGCACTTGGTCACAATGCTCTTTCACATGGCCTATTACAACATAATGGTCAGACCCTTAGTGCCTTAAGGTTAAACCCCCGCTTGATCCCATGCAAGCACATATATGTAGTTACAAAGCTCTCAAGGTTATCCCTCCTGAGCTTTATGTAAGTACTCAACCCAACTCGGCCTGTAGCATGTAAAAACACACACACAAACACACATAAACAAATGTTATCCCTCCTAAGCTTAAATGCCCCTTAGCCTGGCCTAGCATTACATAATGACGTATTTGTATAAAGCATATATATTCCTCCTGCACTTTACAATTCATAAAGCAAGGCCTACTAGCCACATCATTTTCATACAACCATCTAATTAATTAATAGGGGTCGTTTATCTCATCATACATAGGCCATTTAGACGAAATCACAAGCTCAATATGGATACATGAACAAACCCATTCCTAAGAGAATATTCAGGGAGAACTTCTATACATGAAATTGCATTCCTTGTGGTTAACCTGAGCATTTTATCAACACAATGGCTAGATATTCAAACATTTCAATGCAAGTAATTAATCATTAATAGAGATTACCCATCTTTTCATGCTTAGGCAACCTAGGTTAATTTCAAGCTCATAAATAACCACAGGAAATGAGCCATTCCTTAAAATATTTACACAAGATATTGATATTCCTCATTCATGCAAGAAATAACATTCCTCAACATTATCATGACATTGTTTAGCATAATAAACAGAGACATGATAATCACATGCACAAAGACATAACAAAATACTTATCTTTTAAAGAAATACAAAAACTAATATTGGGATTAAAACTCTCCACCTAACCTTAGACACATTGTAGCCAAGATTTTCTTGTAGTAGTCAACCCCCGAGCTAGATTCAAAAACTTGGGGAGGAGTGCTTAACATTGTAAAATCAGTACTTCCAATGAAACAGGACCTCCAAAAGTAACCCACATTTTCTTATTAGCCAATCATATAACCTGTTAAAATTGGAAACTAGGGCCAAATTACACCTTGGGACAACTCATATGATGGAGATGATTATTACATTGGATTCCTTTTTTCGAGAGTTTCAATTTTGATATAAATATTATCTCGTTTGGACAAGAAGAAGTATAATTTTGAATTTATTCTCTGTCATGCACAAATTGTTAAGGTCGGCCTCAACTTAATATCGGCTCATGAATCCCAATAGATGTGTCCTTTCAACCTCATTGAATTGTATAAATAGGAGTGACCTCTCTCCTCGTTTGGACATCACTCGTTCATCATTTTCTTCTCTCTCCAAATATGATTGGTTCGTACAACTTGAATATCAACTCTCTCTCTCTCTCTCACACGTGTGCATGGAAGGATGAATTTCTGGGTCAGACTGCAGGTCGTATTTCAGAGTTTCAGGTCAGTGTTGACCAACATTGACCAAGGCTTCATTGACCAAGTTTGACTGCATTTTCAGGGGAAAAATTTCGCTCCCTTGAGGCCACATTTATTGGCATAGAAATCAAGGTGTTTGGGACATTTTGACCAACGTTGACTTTAGGTTAATTTCTATTTTGACCGCAAAAAATCACGACATATTTTCTCTCTCCTTTGACTAGGTTTGACCAAGATGTTTTGGGCAGCATTTGACCTCCTCTTCAGGCTGAGTTTGACCAAGGAGGATTGAGTTGCATTGGTGAAGTGTTGTTGTTGTTTTGACCAGTGTTGACTTTCTGGTTAGGGATGAAATTGACTACAGTTGACTGCAGAATTTTACAGGGCTGATTTGATAGTGTATTGGGCAAGTGAATTTGATTTTTATACTCTCTCTTTCTGTTGAACTATTGAATAATAATAAGAAGATTTGATCAAAAGGTTTTCCCCACATTGGGGTTTTTCCTTGGCATCTGCCAAATCTAGTGTCCTCTTGCCTTGGCTTGTTTTTTGCATATGTTTTTATGTTCTATATGAATTTACTGTCAATGTGGTTAAGTCAATGTGATTACTACTAGAAATTATTGTAAATTGACATTGGACTGCTAAAGGAACATTGAAGTAAATTGTACTATGCATAGAACATACCATTGCTATCTAAAATTAACGTGGTATCAGAGCTCAGATGAAGACAAAGCCCAATCAAGAGTGAGGAAAAGCAATCACTAAGGGAATTTGTTGAACAAGAACTCAGAATTAGTCCCAATGATGACTACATCTTACTTCAAATCCGAGGACAAGCTTAAGGACAAATCCGACTATCATGCATGAAAGATGTCTCTAGATTTTACTTTGGAAGAAAATGATGCCATGGACTATGTCAAAGGAAGACTAGTGGAGCCTCCTTCAAATGCATCCACTACTGTAAAAACAAAGTACAAGAAAGGTGAGGTTACAGAGAAGAAAATTATTGATGATTCTATTCACCAGCCTTTGGTTGCCTATATTTCTGATTTGGAAACATCTAAGGAGATGTATGACAAGTTGGTTGGGATGTTCAAAGTAAATAATGCAAATCAAGTTCTTTTTCTGAAGAACAAGTTGATGGACATCAATATGGATAGAGGAGAATCCATTCAATCCTACTTCATGAGGATTGCCGAAATCAAGAATGATCTCGATGTGGTAATGGTCATCCTCCCAACAAGTTGGGAAACTCCAAGTATGAAGAAGTTAATGTTGTAGAAAAGAAAATAGAATTTTATCTCATTTATACACTTACCACTGCCTCTCCTCCAGACACATTAGATCATTGTTTGATTGATAGTGGTGCCTTAAGGCACTTCACTGGGTGTTGATCGGTGGTTGTCATTGATGTAACCCAAGCAGCACCAGGGGCTACACCTATCTTGCATGGGAATTTTGACTTGAAAACTTACTCTATTTTTATTCAAGGATCTTCTATATGGATTCTACTCTTTGATATGTTTCTGTTGATATATGGCGCACGAAGTAATTCTTCACGGTTTGAGAGATATTCATGTTTGAAGTTAGTAACCCCAATTAGTGGGCTAAAACCCTATGGGGTTGTGGCATGGCACTCATAATTGGTTCTGGTCATTGAATAGTCAATAATTAATAATGTTTTTTTCTCCTAAATTCCCTCCAACGTTCACTTGTTGAGGACCCCCTCAACTTAAGACATTCATATAAATAATGACCCTCATATCCTCCTCTAATAGGGATTTTGTGGCTTCAAATAGGTCATCATGGAATGTTCACTATAATATATATATATATATATATATATATATATATATATATATATATATATATATATATTTTGCAATGCTTCAGAAGCTAAAATTAAAACCGATATGAGTCGAAATTTGTATGAACCTCATGACTAAATTTCAGATCTTGGTTCGCTATATTTTCAGAGATATGAACTGAGGACGTTAGGGTTTTTGCAAGCTCCCGAATTCCATGTCAAACTGGTGACGTTGGGAAAATCGTCATAACGTGCTCTCTGAGAATTGGATTCAAATTTTTTAAATAGTCACAAAAAGAGAAAGGAATTTAGTTTGTTGAGTAGAATTTTTAGGGCCGAAGGTCGCAACAGTGACATGTTGCACTTCATACAAGTTCGTTCTACTGAACCAATATATAATCAGGTCATCGTGGGAGATTTGGCATTACTCTTTCTTTAAGATTCCAATATTGATCAGACCCATGAATTTGGAAAGAGGACTCAGAGAGCTACCACAGGACGAAATTTCAGACCTTAGAGATCAAAAATTACATAGATACAATAGATTCAATATCGAGCTCCTAGAAGGGAAGAAAAAACATGCATTCAAGGATCATTGCATTAAGGACCACACATCAACAATCAACGGACAACATAATTATATACAAGGTCTCGGTTATATCTCAATGTCTCTATATGTCATATTTAGTTTTGTTACCACATTTCGGATGTCCTATTCTTGATACTACACATTTGATGCTACACCAAGTCTACTAAATCTATATGATGTTGTAAGTTCATGTTACTTGTCTTGTCACAGTGGATAGAATGGTCTTTGTTGTTGTACTTAGAACTTGGTTCATCACAAGTCTAGGGTCTGTCATTAGTTTCTATTTTATATATCTTTAGGTTAGTTTTTGATATAGTCTTGCATAGAGTCCAGACCTATATCAAGAGTGGGAGGCTTTGTCTACTGCTGTAGCAAGTCAACAACAAAAGTGACAAGCACACTTCAGGTACGTATTGTAATTTTTAATTTGTATTTATTCATTATTATGCACTTACATGTGTTTTGCAAGAAGAGGTAAGTTGAATGGTATTTTGTTTTGTTTTGGGATTGGTTTCACTGGGAAAATTTTGCATGTAGCTAGAAGAAGATTCAAGTAAAACTTCAAGCAAGAATTCAAGAGCAGAAGTATCAAATCAAAAGAAGCATTGCAACAGGACATCCTTTGAAGACATGACAACCATATGTATATTTTGAAGAAGTGTTAAGGACGAAAGTCATCATTGTAAAGTTACAAAAGATTCATTTGTAAAAGTGTCATCATTGGAAGAGTCATTATTTTAAAAGAGTCAATCTGCCTAGAATCGAAAAGGCATTATTGGGAGGTATAGAAGTCTCTACTGGGATAATGTCATGTTTGGGTTGCAGGTCATGGTGTGATTGGGTGTTCAGTCAAAATCATTGTAAATCATATTGTATCATGAATCGTTGTCCTTGGTATGGGAATTCACACTCTTGTCTCATTTCAGTCATTATAGGGTGGTACAGAGGTGTTAGGCTGGTGCATGAAGTCGCCTACAGGTTGTAGCTTGTGAACACTTCAGGGTGGTATGTTGGTCTAGGATGTTGGGGCATCCATTCAGTTGACTACTGAAGAAACCAAGGTGTTGGGGCATCCTTCCAGTGGGAGCTGGAGAAGAATGCTTTTCTAGAATTATAGGAAGTTGTTTCTTTCATTTCAGTTGGGGTTGAAGATTAAATAATTTATTAGAAAAGAGTTTGGTGGTTTTTGACTCGGAGGGGGTTTTCCACCTAAAATTCTTGTGTCTACTATGTTCTTTTATTTACTTTTATTACTTCATAAACATTAATAATAATTGAAGATTAACCAATGCTCTGAAAAGATTTAAAAGTGTTAATTGCTAAGGAATATTGATTCACCCCCCTCTTAGTATTTCCAACAATTAGTATTATATCTTGGTTCCTTCAGTAACAACTTAACCACTGGAAGTTAGTTTTCAGAGCATAGGGATGGGAAAGTCAAAGAAGCTGGTTACAAGGATTTCAAAGGAAGGTACAAGTACAAAAAAATCTGAAGAAAGTGAGTATTGTGTACCAACCCCTGATTTTGATGTAGATAATTATTGGATATGGGAATCTAGGATGGAAGTACATTTGTAGGCACATGGAGTATGGGAATCAATTGTTTCTGGAGACACATCTACCGATGAAGCTAAAAGGTACAAATCAAAGGCCATGAATGTAATTTTGAATGTTTTTCCAAATTCTGTGAAATA
The DNA here is from genome assembly GCA_031772625.1 of Pinus tabuliformis. Taxonomy (NCBI): domain Eukaryota; kingdom Viridiplantae; phylum Streptophyta; class Pinopsida; order Pinales; family Pinaceae; genus Pinus; species Pinus tabuliformis. Next base: position 1,106,639,715 of record CM062817.1, on the reverse strand, counting down.
AAAAGTTGGTCAATGTTCAATAGCTAAAGTTGTTTGGGAAAAGCTTCATAATATTTATTCAACAAAGAAATCAGGTCAAGATGTTATTGAAAATTTGAATCCTTCTAATTATGATGAAGAAATGGGAGAAATGAGTATAACAAAGTTTCAAAATCAAGTGATCAAGGTGATAAAGGAACTCAAAAGTCAAAAGGAAAAGACAAGACTTTTGGAAGCAGAATTGAAGACAACAAAAGAACTCATCAAAGAAAATGAAGAGTCTAAGAAGATGATTAGTAGTCTTAGAATTAAATTGGAAGAAATCAAGAATACAACAACACAAGACCTCAAGAGAGAAGTCCAACATAATCAATAAGAACTCAACATAGCATTTGCAGAGATTAGCAGGATCACACAACAGATGCAGGAAGTAGAAATTGAAAGGAAGGAATCTGATCAAAGATACATATTCGATGTTGAAAAAAAGCAAAAGGAATTACAAACATCTTCAGTAGAAATAAGTAGGCTTAGGGTTGAAAATGATAAGCAGAAGGAACAGATACAGGTTCTCAATAGAAAAGTAGAGAAGACCATTGTTCTCAAGCTACAGGTTGAGGAGGTAGAAAAAAGAAGGAAGATCTTGAAAATATGGTTTCAAGAAGATCTTTCTCAAAAGCAAGAAGAACTTGATGCGACCCATGATGAGATCAACAAACTCAGGGATAAAAAAAAGAACACATACAAGATAAGACAGATGAAGAAGAAAAAAATGAAGGCAATTAAAGATGGTAAAGCTTCAGTTGATGAAGGTACAATCTCCGCATCTTCGCAGGATAATTCTAAGAAGGAAGTTGATCAAAGTGAAGAGCCAAAGAAGAATGTTGCAACTCTAAAGAACAAGACCAAAGCAATCAAGAACAAAGGACCTCAACAAACTACAACACTGCCTCCAAAGAAGAATGAAAAATCTTCTAGGTATGTTCGTTTATTTAATGGTTATTGTTTTTCATGCGCTAAATATGGACATATGGCCAAGGATTGTAAAGTTATTGATAGGTACAACTATCAAGGATCATCGCATCTGAATGAACCATTCAAGTAAGCACATTTATTTAATGGTTATTATTTTTTATGTGATAACTATGGACATATGGCTAGGAATTGTGAAGTTTTTGACAGGTACAATCATTATCTGCAAAACCCTAGAAGCAAGTTTGTAGGATCACGAGATAGGTTCCACAATGATTTTTTCAGAAGAGAATATGTGCTAGATGGGCCAAACATTGAATGTTTCAAATGCCATAACTATGGCCATAGCGTTCGTTGTTGCTGATATCAGATGGAATCACCTATGGACAACATTGATGCTTCAAGTTTCATAACTATGGGCACATGGCTTGAGATTGCAGGATTAAGAAGGTCTGGAAAAGGAAACATGTACAAGAATACAAAGTAGATAACAAGGTTTCAGCAGTTATGATTTTAGGATTTGTAAAAGAAAAATGTCATGAGGAATTAGCGGTTGCTTCAGATAATGAATCAAGTCAAGATGGCCCGTTAGGTGACTCACTATTTTGAACAATCTAGCTTGTTGACTCCTTAATTTTTTAGAGGAGGAGTCTATGCCGCAGTATATGGCACAAGTCTACGATTAACAGGAAGGTAGTTTGAACAATATGGAAGTTTAATTACAGGTTTAGGGGGAGCACAACAGTTGAAGGATTACAGGTTACCAGGAACAAAGCAAGATTAGTTTGCAAAGGATATACATAGGTTGAAGGAATCGATTTTGAAGAAACATTTTCTCCCATTGCCAAAATGGAAGCTATCACGATGTTTCTCACTTATGCTTGCTCGAGAAAAATCAAGGTCTACCAAATGGATGTTAAATTATATTTTCTAAATGGTGAATTGGAGGAAGAAGTTTACATTGAACAACTCGAAGGTTTTCTACTCTCTGACAAAGAAGACTACGTTTACAGATTAAATAAGGCTCTATATGGTATCAAGAAAGCTCCTAGGGCTTGGTATGTCCGTCTTGATGGATATCTACATCAGCGGGGATTCAAGAAAGGAAGCGCTGACAACAATCTTTATGTGAAAGTGGATCAAGATAACCAAACAATTATCAAAGTATATGTGGATGATATAATATTTGGAAGCAGTGATGAAAAAGTAAGTAAATGCAAAGTGAGTTTGAAATGCCTATGATTGGCAAATTGAAATAATTTTTAGGGCTTTAGATTTCTCAACGGGATAAAGGAATATTCATATATCAAACCAAGTACATCAAAGAAATGCTCAAGAAATTACAGATGGAAGATTGCAAGCCAGTCCTTACTCCCATGGTAACATGTTGCAAGTTAATCTTAATTCGTCAAAGGATGTGGACCAAAGGTTGTATAGATCCATGATTGGTAGTCTCTTATATGTCACAGCCTCCCAGCCTGATGCAATGTAGGTAGTTGGATAAGTAGCAAGATTCCAAGCAGCACCAAAAGAATCTCATATTATTGCCATCAAAAGAATTCTTCAATATCTTAAGGGCATAATGGAATATGGTCTATGGTATCCCAAAGGAAATGATCTGGTCATCCAAGCTTATACAAATTCAGTTTGGGCACGAAGTGTTGATGTTCATAAGAGTACTATTGGAGCAACATTCTATCTAGGTGGTTGTCTTGTTTCATGGTTAAGTAAAAAGAAATCTTCAATCTCGTTATCCACAGTAGAAGTAGGATATGTCATGGTAGCAATTTTTGTACTCAAGTTATTTGGATGAAGAAAAATTTGCAAGATGTTCAAGTCAAGTTCGATGAGCCTATTCCCATCTTTTGTGATAACATCAGCACAATCAGTATCTCTAAGAATCCTGTGATGCATTCCAAAACGAAGCACATTCTGATTAAATATCATTTCGTTAAAGAGTAGGTCGCTAAAAAGAATATCAAGCTTGAATATGTTGGCACAAAGGAACAAATTTATGACATCTTTACCAAACCATTACCTCATGAAGCATTGGAGTATATTCGCCAAAAGCTTGGGATTCTCCCAATTTTTCATTAGACTCTTTCTCTTATCAACTCGAGTAGAGAGGGGGAGTGGAGGTGTGTACAGGTCCGCAGGATGGCTGTTTATCAGGGGGAGTTACCCTTTTCCATTGATGACAAATGGGGAGAGAAGGTAGTAGGAAGAGGTGTCACGATTGTAGGGGGAGTACTTGTGTTTTCATCAATGCCAAAGGGGGAGATTGTTGATCAATGGTTGTCATTGATGTCAACCCAAGCAGCACCAAGGGCTACCCCGATATTGCATGGGAATTTTGACTTGACAACTTACTCTATATTGAGTCAATGGTCTTCTATATGGATTCTAATCGTCAAGATGTTTCCGTTGATATATGGCATGCCAAGTAATTCTTCACGGTTTGAGAGATATTCATGTTTGAAGTTAGTAACCCCAGTTAGTGGGCTAAAACCCTATGGGGTTGTGGCATGGCACTCATAATTGGTTGTGGTCATTGAGTAGTCAATAATTAATAATGTTTTTTTTTTCTCTCCTAAATTCCCTCCAACATTCAATTGTTGAGAATCCTCTCAACTCAAGACATTAATATAAATAATGACCCTCATATCCTCCTCTAGTAGGGATTTTGTGGCTTCAAACAAGTCATCATGGAATTTTCACTATAACTTTTTTTCTCCAAAGCTTCAAAAGGTAAAATTAAAACCCAGTTTATCCTAAATCGTTATTAACCTTGTGACCAAATTTCCAATCTTGTTCACTATATTTTTGGAGATATGATCTGAGGAAGTTAGGGTTTTTGCAAACTCACGAATTCCATGTCAAAATGGTGACGTTGGGAAAATCATCATAACTTTCTCTTCGAGAATTGGATTCAAATTTCGTAAATAGCCACAGAAAAAGGAAGGAATTCAGTTTTTTGAGTAGAATTTTTAGGGTCGAAGGTCACAACAATGACACGTGGCACTTTGTACAAGTTCATTCTACTGAACCAGTATATAATCCAGTCATCGTGGGAGATTGGGGATTACTCTTTCTTTATGAATCCAATCTTGATCAGACCTGTGGGGTTGCAAATAGGACTCATAGGGCTACCATAGGATGAAATTTCAAACCCTAGAGATCCTAAATTACATCTATACAACAGATTTAATATCGAGCTCCTAGAAGGCAAGGAAAAGCACGATTTCAAGGATCACTGCAGTAAGGACCCGTTAACATGGCGAATTTTCACTATACCAACAAGGGGAACTAACCTGATCACAAACCCCAATTAGGCCTATTTTAGTTTGGAGTGGGTAGTTCCAACGGGTTTTAAGGGACCCCGTGAACTGTAATAGGTGTTGGAAGATTGCTTCTGGGAAGAAGACTTCAATTAAATCAATAGAATAAAACAGCTAACCACTATGTATTAAATCCTATCTACACTACTTCTAACTACTCTAATCTAGTCCTAACTATCCTAATCTATCTTGCAGGAGCAAAACAAAGGAGGTTAAACATCATATATAAATCCCGAGTCCAAATGAATCAATTACTGGTCCACATAAGAACAAGGTTGTATTAACTCCTAATCACAATGCAATTACTTATATAGGAATATACATTCCTTTCCATACAAATAACACCTGCAACTGATGTTTAACAAAGTCTGGAATTAGCAACCTTTCATGAATTATCAATGCTATTGAATTACATTCAAATAACCAAGAGCAACCATGAACTGCTAGTTATCAATATGCATGAAACAAATCAATTTTTTTTTTTAACAAGCAACAACACACTAGTTCCAAACATATTAGAGAAAAGGAAAATTGAATTTGAAACACAAGCTCCTTCTTGAACCAAACAATCCTCTTTATTTACAATAAATCAAAACTGTTTTTTCTCCAAACCAAAAATCCCCCCCCCCATCTTATCTGGAGGTAATACTTATGCAACCCTGAGTGACCCTTGGTCTTCCATGACCTTTCATTTCCCCCATTTCATTACACAGATCAACATATACATATGAGAACGGTCGGTGAAACTGTTGACACGCCGATGTCACCCTTGGTGGAGCGTTCTCCTTCTTGGGGAAATGAATGGATGCCTTTGGAACAGAGGAGGACTGTGTATCATTTCTTAGCACCCGTGTGGAGTGGCTATAATTCTCTGTCATTTCCTGAAGGAAACTGAAAATGTTGCGCTCATCATCCCCCATTTGGCATGCTTTGTGATGTATCTGAAAATGATGACATCTTGATGGATTAGCGTTGTCATGAGTGATTCCACTGAACTGAAGGGTGCCTCCATTATGCACTTTGGAAGTCCATCTTCCCTTTCGCAGATTGTGTTTCACAATGCTAACACCGGTGGAGCAGAGGTGTCATCTTGATACAACTCACCTTTATTCGTTACCGGGTCTGCTCGAATTTTCTTGCAAAATAATTCATATCAGCTATGACTATGAGAGATATGGAAAACAGGCCTACAAAACATGAACCTTGCGTTTATAACATCAAATGTGAAAGAATCCCCCCTTCCTTTTAATTTATGCACTGATCAAGTCCCGTAGGCGAAAATCTGACTTACACTGAAAATAATTACATAACACCGAACTAGATCCGAAATCTGGACTTGAAACATTATATACAGGAACTCATACCTTATTGGGTCTGCCGTATGAGAATTTTTCATTAAAAATTGCTACCGTGGCATTTTATTGAATACATAGAAAAACATGTTAAAACCCCGCAGCCCAGCCGTAAAACCGGACTTCAAAAATCATATACCGGAGCCTATAATCATCGGCGGGTCTGCCGCATTGTGTCACACCTTATGCCTAAGCGCAAGACCCCGCCGATAGCAATTTGCAATGGGGGAGGGGCGGACCCGATAGCATATATATTATGTTTAATGGGATCGGCGGGTCCGCCATATCGCCCATTGCAATATGCGCATGCCTAGGGCCCCACCAATTGTGATATGCGATTAGGCTGGACCTGACATATATATATATATATATATATATATGTGTGTGTGTGTGTGTATATATTTGATAGCCCCGGTGGGTCCGGTATACCATGGTGCAATAAATATGTATAACCCCTGGACCCACTGATTGCAATAAGCGATTTGGGGGGGGGACCCGATAAAATATATATCGTGGTTAATACAGCCGTCAGGTCTGGAAGACATATGCGCCCTATATATATATATATATATATATATATATATATATATAGCCTTGGGCTTGGCTGATAGTGACTTGCGATATGGCTCTGAACTCGAAAATTATGAATTTGGGTGGATAATGTCATCTGGTCTGGAAGGAAACAGTGTGCAGTGTTAATTACGATAGGCCACAAAAAGGTATTTATGCATGTTTTGTGAAGTATTTCTGCTATAAAGAGTTATGATGGGAATAATGATGTGATAGAAGGTTTTGAGGGTTGAAAAAGGTTCTGATGGAGGGAATGAATGGAGGGCTAGGCTAGGTGATGAATGGACCATGCAACAGGGATTAAAAAGGGGGTTTTAACCATTAAGAACTGAAATTTTTTCTTGGCAACGAGTTAAAGTATCTGGGACTAAACAGATCATTCGGAGAGGTAGAAGACCAACTTTTAGGGGACCCATTTAAAATTGCTACCAATGCAAGTTTTGATAAGGTGGTGGTTATGGCCACAACAGATGGCGAACTGTTGGGAAAACCATGTTGGACACAAATTATCATTGATGTCAATATGGCAATATTCGAGGAGCAGATAGAGACGAGAGGAGCAGACAGAGCCGAAGAAGAGGAGCACATAGAGCCATCAGAGCAGATGGAGATGAGAGGAGCAAATATACCACGGATAAAGCTTAGTCGTTGAGTCGCGTGATTCGACGGTGGTGATCGTATCAGAGGGAGCCATCGGGAGGAAATAAGATGGAGAAACGAGGGCCATCAAATCGCGGCCGTGCAGATCCAACGGCCATCGGGCAGCGGAAACGGGTGGTCGAGAGTCGTTAGATCTCCACGTGGAAAATCCAACGGCTATTGCGCAGGAAAGTGGCATGGAGGTTAATGCGCGGGAGACGTACAAACAGGCGGTAAGCAGGATTATCGCATTGCCTATCGGAGATGGGCGGTATCCGTATATGGCCGCGTGATCCAGTGAAATGGTGACACGTGGCCGGTGCGATGGGCACGAAACCGCTTTCCCCATGGGTTATCGCGGGCGCGGCTTGAGGGATGAGGGCTAGCGAACGCCGTCGGATGATATGGTGGACGCGATCGGATGACGAGATCTAATCATGCACGTTTATCGACTGACATGACATGTGAGGGCCCCGACAGGTAATATGATTTGGAAAAAGCACACGGTTATATGTGTTAACACCTTAGCGCCTAGGGCTTAAACCATGTGGATTCGTCGGATGTGATAGGGAAATATTACGTCGGGGTGCAGCGATCAACGGAAAAAGGCAGGTTATATATATATATATATATATATATATATATATGCACAAAATACGTGATTGGAGGAGAAACACACACACACACACACATAAATATACATCAGTGGCCAAAAACTTACATACATGCATTTAACATGATAGGAGGCGAAAAGTGGACTGGAACATATATGCACAGGAGGCTGTGGATGCCTATCATCATTGAAAAACGGGCTTGGATTACAGTTTTTAGCACACAGTGACCATAAAGCCAAGAAGTTGAATGAAAAACCAGCACAGAGGAAGTCACAACGATCAAGGAGGGAAGCTGAAAGATCAAGCGAGTCAGAGGAAACGACAACAACTAAGGAGGAAGCCTAAGAGATGGTGTAAGTAGAAACAAATGGACAAAGGAATGGGAATGTATGAAATAGTAGAAACAGAGAACTATTGGAGTTGTTATGGTGGTGTAGAACCCGAGGGTGAGATAGTAGAAGCAGCAGAGGAAAAAGAGGCAGAAAAAGCAGCAGAGGTTGTAGAGGCAGTAGAAGCAGCAGAGGTAGAAGAGCAGGAGTGAGACAACCTCAGCTGAATAGAGTGCAACAACATACCTGTTTATACCAAGGTTGGGTTGGAGCCCAAGAGGTTGGAGCCTCAGAACTGAACAGGACTGAAGTCATTGGGGTAGGTGCTCCTAAGTGCAGAACCACTGCAAAATAGAGTTGGTGATTTGGAGGTTGGAGCCTCACTGAAGTCCAAGTTGGAGCTTGGCAACTACTCACAATCATATTTATACTTATATTGTATTTATTTGTTTGCATTGTCTTGAGTTTTAATAAAAGCATTAAATTTAGTTGTGTATTTTTGTGCTCTGTGTATACATATACATATCTATATAGGTTGTTGGAAATCACTAGAACAATTAAAAAAAAAAATATTGTAAGCAATATTGATTCACCCCCCCCTCAGTATTTCCAACAATTGGTATCAAAGCAGGCTTCTTCATACTAGCCTAACAGCTTGAAGAAGGATCCGCAGCCATGATGAGAAACCATGAAGCATCAAGAAGACCTCCTTTGTTCGATGGCACTAACTTTGGTTTCTGGAAGAAAAGAATGACTAACTACTTAATCTCCCTTGGACCTGAAGTATGGCATTTTTTTCAAAATGAATACAAAACTACTTCCACTCTTCCAATAGACCGAGACGAGAGGAAAGCCTACATCGAAAATGCAAAGGCCATGAACTCCATCACTAGTGGAATCACTGATTCCGAGTTTAAAAAATCATGCACTGTACCTCGGCCAAAGAAATGTGGGAGAAGCTAGTTGGCTTGTACGATGGAGACTCAAAAGTCAAAAGGACAAAGCTTCAAACTCACAGAAGACAATTTGAAAGTTTGAGGATGGAAGATGAAGAATATATTGCAGCATACCTCCTTCGAGTAGCTGAAGTGGTAAATTCCCTGAAAGGATTGGACAAAAAAGTTGAAGAAAGTACCATTGTTCAAAAGGTATTAAGGTCTCTTTCAGACAGGTTTGACTCCAAAATAAGTGATATAGAAGAAGCAAAGGATCTAGATACCCTCAAAATGGATGAACTCCATGGAATTCTCACTGCCTATGAAATGAGGAAAGGTGGCCTAAGCTCCAAAGATGCAGCATTCAAGGCCTCAAGGTCAAAGAAGGGGAAAGAAAGGAATGACTGTAGTGATGAGTCAGATGTGGAATTCGAATTGGCTATATTTGTACAAAAGCTGAAGAAAGGATCTAAGCTTAAAGGCAAGTATCCTCTTATCTATTTTAAATGTGGTAAAATAGGTCATTATGCAGCAAAATGTCTTCATAAACATGACAAAAATGATGAAGGAAATTCTAAAAGAATGGCACATAAAAATAAAGGGTTCAATAAGAAAAACTTCTTCTCCAAGCAAGATGAGTCTGATGAGGATGAGTTTATGGTCATCAAAAGGAAATCAGATGAGGGAAGCGATCATGATGAAAGACAAGAAGCATTATTCATGGCACTTGAAAATGATGATGACTCAGGGTTGGAAAGAAATGTAGATGAACTGTTAATAAGTGCCATTGAAGAAAATGAGAAACTACGAAACAAAATCATTTCTCTCAAAGTGGAAAATGAGGAAATAAGAAGGAGAGAAGATATCTTGGAAGAAAATCTTAAAGAAAAGGAAGAGACTTGTGAAGAACACGAGACCGAAATAGTGTCTCTGAGAAAGGAGTTGGAGCAAATTAAAAAGGGCTTTAAAATCTCTCAAATACCTGAGACTATTCTAAAAAATCAAAAACCTCAACATGACAAGTCTGGAATAGGTTTCAAAGGAGAATCCTCAAGCACTAAGAATAATGCGAAAAGCTATGCCGATGCACTTTCCTGCAATCCAAAAGATGAAAAGTGCACCCCAGATACCAAGAATGAAGAGAGAATTACTCCATAGAAGAATGTGGAGTCGAATCATGGAAACTACAGCAAATACTAACCTGTACTCCACCAAGGGCCCATTGCAAATCCAAAGAACGAGTGAGGATTAATTCCCAAGAAGGAAATCGACTCAAACCATGGTTTCTTCAACAAGTACAAAACCATCTTTCTTGGACACTGCTTTCACTATAAAAACTTTGGTCATCAAGCTAGACATTGTATAGCTCGCAGAAGTGAAAAGACAAAGCTAAAGGATAGAATAATCAACTCATATGCCCCCAAAAGGCAGGGACAAATCAAAACCTTTATTTCATTTGATCCCTTGACCAAATTTGATATGATTTGCTCTTTCTGCTACAATAATGGACACTATGAACAAGACTGCCCACTCAAAGGAAGAAAGACGAGTAGCAAGAACTCTAGCATGGACAAATGCGACCTAGCTCTATATACTCAAAATAATGGAAACCAATGGTTTATAGATTGTGGGTGCTCCAGACACATGACAGGAGACAGAAGGAAGTTTGTCTCACTGAGAAAAAAGGAAGGGAATGTGTCCTTTGGAAGCGGATCTGGCAGAATTGCAGGAAAAGGAACAGTTACTATGATCAATGGAAAAGGAAAAGCTCAAGATGCTCTGCTGGTTGATGGACTCAAACACAACCTCTTGAGTGTCAGCCAAATCTGTGATCAAGGACATAAGGTTGTTTTCAGCACCAAAGACTGTGAAATAAGGAACTCTGCCTCAGGGAAACTTGTGGCAAAAGGGGTGAGGACACCAAACAACATTTACATTCTGAACAAGATTCAAGAAAATAAATGCTACCTGAGTCAGACAGATGAGAGTTGGTTGTGGCACAAGCGACTTGGACATACAAGCTTCGAAAATCTGATCAATATCAACAAGATCAAAGCTGTACGAGACATCCCAAGGCTGTTCAAACCAAATCAAGTAGTATGTGGTCCATGTCAACATGGAAAGTAGACCAGAATCAGCCACAAGACAAAGGAACACTCTACATCGAAGCCCTTAGAGATCATCCATGCTGATGTATGTGGGCCAACTAGAAATCAAGCACTCCAAGGAGAAAGGTACTTTGTGTTATTTGTTGATGATTATACTAGAATGATGTGGATATATTTCATAAAGTATAAATATGAAACTTTTGAGTGTTTCAAGAATCTAAAAGCCCTTGTAGAAAATGAAAAAGATTCAAAAATTAAGTGCCTCGGAACTGACAAAGGAGGAGAATTCACATCAAACGAGTTTAGTGAGTTCTGTAATATTCATGGAATTAAAAGGGAATTATTGGCTGCTAGAACACCTTAGCAAAATGGGGTAGTTAAAAGAAGAAACCGAATAGTCCATGAAATGGCAAGAACTGTGCTATTAGTAGCAGACTTACAACCTAGATTCTGGAGAGAAGCAGTAGGGATAGTTGTCTACACACTGAATCGAACTCAATTAAGACCAAATTGTGATAAAACTCCTTATGAGATATGGAAAGGAAGACCTGCTTCGGTGAAGTGCTTCAAGATATTTGGAAGCAAGTGCTTCATAAAAATAAATGATGGTTCACCAGGAAAGTTTGATTCTCGGGTTGATGAAGGGATATTTCTTGGATACTCTACACGGAGCAAGGCTTACAAGTGCTACAATTATCAACTGAAGAAAATAGTGGAAAGCATTGATGTAAAGGTTGATGAAGATCTTACAGTAAAGGAAATTGAAGAACATGAAGATGACTCTCTCATTGAAGAAGAAGAACCTAAAGAAGAAGGAATAGATGAGGGAGAAGAAGAAGAAGAAGAAGAGGAAAGAGAACCACCTAATACCCCTTCTAAGATGAAGTATGTCCAAAGACACCATCCAGAAGAGTAGATCATTGGCGATAAAGATGAAGGTGTGCAGACCCGAAGAAGGATAACAATTACACCAAAGAGAAAAGTCATTGCCCTCCTATCTATGATAGAACTAGAAACATTTGCAGAAGCAAGTAGGGATCCTCATTGGGTAAAAGCCATGTAAGAAGAAATGACCCAAATTGAGAAGAATAAGACATGGGAGCTGGTACCTTGTCCAAAGGACAAAAACATAATAGGAACCAAATGGGCGTTCAAAAATAAAATGAATGAGGAAGGATAGGTTATCAGAAACAAGGCAAGACTTGTCTGCAAAGGCTATTCACAAATTGAAGGAATTGACTTTGAAGAGACATTTGCACCAGTGGCCCGTATGGAAGCTATCAGGATGTTCTTGGCATTTGCTTGCTCAAAAGGATTCAAAATATATCAAATGGACGTGAAATCAGCATTTCTAAATGGGGAACTCAAGGAGGAAGTCTACATGGAGCAGCCAAAAGGTTTTGATCTAACAGCAGGAAAGGACTTAGTTTGTAAGTTGAAAAAGGCTTTATATGGGTTGAAACAAGCTCCTAGAGCTTGGTATGCAAGACTAGATCACTATCTAAAACAACAAGGCTTCAAAAAGGGAGTGGCTGGAAGAAATCTATACATAAAGACAGATCAAGGTAAGTTACTAATTGCTCTTGTTTATGTCGATGATCTGATTTTTGATAGTAATAATGATGAAATGAGCCATGAATTTTCTCAAAACATGTCAAAAGAGTTTGATATGTCAATGATAAGAGAGCTATCCCACTTCCTTGGACTTCAAATATCTCAAAATAGAGCAGGATTGTGTATATCTCAAACCAAATATCTAAAAGACATGCTCAAAAAATATGGAATGGAGGATTGTGCACCCATGAGCACACCTATGACCAAAAACTACAAACTGAGAAAAGATGATGACTCCCCTCTAGTATATGCAACTCATTACATGTCAATGATTGGAGCCCTTCTATACTTAACAGCTACACGACCAGACATAATGCAAGCAGTAGGAATGGTGGGAAGATTTCAATCTGCTCCCAAACAATCCCATTTATTAGCTGTAAAAAGAATTCTCTGATATCTGAAGGGAACTTCTGATTTCGGTCTTTGGTACCCAAAGGACTCAACACTGACTGTAACTGCATACACCGATGCTGATTGGGCTGGAAGTATAGATGATCGGAAAAGCACTAGTGGAAATGCATTCTTCCTAGGAGACTGTTTGGTATCCTGGCTCAGCAAAAAACAGTCATCCATATCATTATCCACAGCCAAAGATGAGTATATTGCTGCAGCAGACTGTTGTTCTCAGATACTATGGATGAAGGAAGCTCTAAAAGATCTCAACATATGTATAGATCAACCAATTTCCATCTTTTGTGACAACACAAGTGCTATCAGTCTAAAAAAAAATCCTATGATTCACTCAAGAACCAAACACATACCAATCAAGTATCATTTCCTCCTTGAACAAGTAGTTGAACAAAAATTCATCTTGGAATATATCAGTACTAAGGAGCAGATAGTTGATATTTTCACAAAACCTCTTCCTCGAGAAGCATTCGAACGTATGTGTCAAAAGATGGGGGTTATTTCTTTATCATCAATCAAGTTCATTCATAAAGATGTAGGAGGACAGGGGGAGCAGTTTAACAGGGGGAGTCCATATGCATCCCTTTGCCATTGATGTCAAAGGGGGAGAAAGCAGAAGAATATTGCCATCAATAACAAAGTGGGAGATTGTTGGACACAGATTGTCATTGATGTCAACATGGCAATATTCGAGGAGCAGATAGAGACGAGAGGAGCAGACAGAGCCGAAGAAGAGGAGCACACAGAGCCATCAGAGAAGATGGAGATGAGAGGAGTAAATATACCATGGATAAAGCTCAGCCATTGAATCACGTGATTCGACGGCGGTGATCGTATCAGAGGGAGCCATTGGGAGGAAATAAGATGGAGAAATGAGGGTCGTCGGATCGCGGCTGTGTAGATCCGACGGCCATCGGGAAGCAGCGGAAACGGGTGGTCGAGATTCGTTAGATCTCCACATGGAAAATCCAATGGCTATCGCGCAGGAAAGTGGCATGGAGGTTAATGCGCGAGAGACATACAAACAGGCGGTAAGCTGGATTATCACACCGCCTATCGGAGATGGGTGGTATCCATATATGGTCGCGCGATCCAGTGAAATGGTGACACGTGGCCGGTGTGATGGGCACGAATTCACTTTCCCCACAGGTTATCACGGGTGTGGCTTGAGGGATGAGGGCTAGCGAACGTCGTCGGATGATATGGTGGACGCGATCGGATGGTGGGATCTAATCATGCACGTTTATCGACTGACGTGATAGGTGAGGGCCCCGACGGGTAATATGATTTGATAAAAGCGCACGGTTATATGTGTTAACACCTTAGCGCTCAGGGCTTAAACCGTGTGGCTTCGTCGGATGTGACAGGGAAATATTACATCGGGGTGCAACGATCAATGGAAAAAGGCAGATTATATATATATATATATATATATATATATACTTTAACACTATCCACGACATAAATATACATCGGTGGCCAAAACCTTACATACATGCGTTTAACACGATCGGAGGCGAAAAGTGGACTGGAACATATATGCACAGGAGGTTGTGGATGCCTATCATCATTGAAAAATGGGCATGGATTATAGTTTTTAACACACAATGACCGTAAAGCCAAGAAGTTGAATGAAAAACCAGCACAGAGGAAGTCACAGCGATCAAGGAGGGAAGCTGAAAGATCAAGCGATTCAGAGGAAACGACAACGACTGAGGGGGAAGCCTAAGAGATGGTGTAAGCGGAAACAAATGGACAAAGGCATGGGAATGTATAAAACAGTAGAAACAGAGAACTTTTGGAGCTGTTATGGTGGTGAAGAACCCGAGGGTGAGATAGTAGATGTAGCAGAGGCAAAAGAGGTAGAAAAAGAAGTAGAGGCTGTAGAGGCAGCAGAAGTAGCAGAGGTAGAAGAGCAGGAGTGAGACAACCTCAGCTGAATAGAGTGCAACATCATACCTATTTATACCAAGGTTGGGTTGGAGCCCAAGAGGTTGGAGCCTTAGAACTGAACAGGACTAAAGTCATTGGGGTAGGTGCTCCTAGGTGCAGAATCACTGCAAAACAGAGTTGTTGCTCTGGAGGTTGGAGCCTCACTAAAGTCCAAGTTGGAGCTTGGCAACTATTCACCATCAGATTTATACTTATATTGTATTTATTTCTTTGCACTGTCTTGAGTTTTAATAAAAGCATTAAATTCAGCTGTTGATTTCTGTGCTCTGTGTATACATATACATATCTATATAGGTTGTTGGCAATCACTAGAACAATTAAAAAAAAAAAAATTATTGTAAGAAATACTGATTCACCCCCCCCCCTCAGTATTTCCAACAAACCAGTTATCTCTATTTCCAAATAAACCTTGGATCAATAGAACATTAGGGTGTTAGGATAAACTTGAAATACAGACTATATAGATGGACAAGCATGGGTTCCACTTCAACATTAATTGCTTTAGGTGTTATAGAGACAAATTGCTTCTACTTATTGATAGGATTTTGACAGGCATTCTCCAATGGCAGTATTATGGGATTTATTGACCTCCCTTTACCTGTTTCCTGCTTTCAAAAATCCTTTTGGGGCCATCATTGGTTTGTCTATACCTGTTTATGTGTGTACCTCAACTCTTTATTGTTCATCAAACTTGATATAAATATGTTTGTCTACACTTTATATAAGAATTTCAGTGTTGTATTTTCATCTGATTGAATGGGGCACAATCATGGATCTTGCCATATTTTTAAACCACTTAAGCAAGGTTGGGCTTGTTGTATCAACCGGTACTCTAAGCCTAGCAATAGTCCCTACGCTAATCGGCTTCCCAAACAACCTGTCCTTCCAGGTTGGCAAAAGGACCTGACATTTCTTTTTCTTTTTAAATAAGTCCTTTCAGTTTCAGGCACAAGGACTAGAGCACAATTGGATTTGCCACTTGTATATGTCAGTGAGTTTAGCCCATGAAAGGAGGTTTACTTGTAGATGACAAGTATTGGAAAACTTAGTGTGGTGGATGGGACCAATGGAAAATGACTGGAAACCTTACAAGCAAGCATAGGCTAGATCTGAGTGGGATTTTAGAATGCAACATTCCTCCATGCCAGTCCAGTTGTAGTTACACATTTTTTTTTTTATAAGGATGCCCCTACATGCTCCAGATATCCAAGTTATTAACAAATCTCACATAGTTCCCAAAATATGCCAATGAGTGGTTTCGATTTGAATTCCACCGTTGATTTTCAAGTTCTCATGGGCCTATTGAATTTTTTTTTGATTTTCAAGGTAATGATGGATTTAGAAATAGAAAAATCATCAGCAGGTTAATGAGGAAGGGAAAGATTGAAGGTGGTGAATAAGGAACATCTGAGAAAGGTAAGAACAGGACGGGAGGGCTGAAATTAGTTGGCTGAAAAGGATTGTTATTCAAAACAGCAGGAAAATAAACTCTACAGAAAACAAAAAAGGAAAAGGTAGAAATGCAACTAAACTAACCACAAAAATAAAATGAATTCTAACCTACTCAGGAGATAACCACAATGTGGTGGCTGCTGGAAGTATCTCCTCAGATGTTGGCCATTAACAGGGAGTTTTTTAGTCTTTCCTTGTAACGTTTTCAACCTATAATTTCCTTGACCAATATTTTCAACAACTTGGAATGGGCCCAGAAATAAGTGTTGGAATTTCGTGTGTTTACCTTTTGGCTCATTCAACTTGTCCCATTTCAGGACTAGCTCTCCTATTTGGAAGTCTTTATCTCCCACCAAATGATGATCAAACCATCTTTTTACAACCATTTGGCGATTCTTGAATTTATTTATGGCTTTATCTCTCAATTCCTCCAACCTCATCAGTTGGTTGATCCTCTCTTGAAGTAAGGCAGAGGGGGTTCCTCTTGAAGCTTGGGGGAGCTATAAAGAGGGAAGGGTAACGTTGGGAGGCAGGATGGCTTCCTGTCCATAGACGAGGAAGTATGGGGAGTTTCCTAAGGCCACTTTTGGGGTGACCCTATCGGCACAAAGGGAATTTGTTAGAGCGTTGTGCCAGTTCTTCTGGTTGTCTGTGACAGACTTACATATTATGCGTATGAGGTACTTATTTGAGGACTCTGCAACTCCATTTCCTGGGGGTAATAGTTTGTTGCATACCTTATGTGGATTGATTTATCAATAAAAAATTCAGTCACTTTCAGTGATGAAAAGTAAGAAGCGTTATCAAATATGAGAGTGTCAGGGATGCCATACTTGTTGATAATGAATTTCTCAATGAAGGATATTACCTCATCTTCGTTCACCTTCCTAAGCGGGATGGCTTCAGTCCATCTAGTGAAGTAGTTAGTCGCTGTGAGTATATACTGATGCTGCTATGAAGAGTTTGGAGTGATCTTGCCTATGACATATAGGCCCCATTGCTGGAATGGTTGATAAATCATAACAGGCTTGAGGGGAACAGTTGGCCTTATTTCTTGTCCTACGATGGTTTGACACACCTTGCATTTGCGAGCGTAGGCATGCGAGTCTCTAAACACTGTGGGCCAATAATATCTAACTCTTAATATTTTTTGAGCAGTGGTCTCTCTGCCGTAGTGACCACCTACTAGGCCGTCGTGCATTTCTTTCAATACATGGTCGGCATCATCCTTTTCCAAACACCTCAGCCAGATTCCATCATAATTTTTCCTGTATAATATTTTATTGGCCAAATGATACTGATTGGATTTTAGTCTAAGTGCTCTCCTTTGTGACGCATCCATGTGTTTAGGACATGATCCCCGTATTAGATAGAGGCATATGTCATAGTACCATGACTCAGGATCCAAAAAGGCTTCCAACGTTTCTCGCTCATACATTAGCGCTTCGTTAATCCATAGGGGCTCCTCCCTTAATTTCATTTGTGCATATTGCATGCTTCACATTTCTGGTTCTTTAGATGCCCCTTCTTTGTCGGCCATGGCTTCTTCTTCTAGCCTGCAAAGTCCCTACCCTTGAACTATCTGTGTAAGCTTAATCTCGAGGTCAAACTCTTGAAGGGCGGTTATCCAATTCCCTCTCCGTTCAGCCATTTCCTTCTGCGCAAAAAGGGCTCTTACAGTAGGATGGGGAACGATTACTTTGGTCTTGGACTTTAGTAGATAAGGGAAGAAATGTTTTATGGCCTTGAAAACTGCAAAGCCCTGTTTCTCCACGTCTGGGTAGTTGAGTTCTGCCCCTTGGAGATTAGAGCTCATATAAGAAATAGGGACTTCGTTTCCTTCATTATTTTTCTGAGTGAGTATTGCGGCGTATGAAACATCAAAAGCAAAAGTGTACAAGAAGAATATATTGCCGAAATCAGGGCTGACCAATGCAGGAGTTTCAGAAATGGCTTCCTTGATTCGCTGAAACGCTTTCTTGGCTTCATCGCTCCATTTGTACACAACGTATTTCTTCATCATCAGCTGCATGGGGCACACTATTTCCATGAAATCTAAGACAAATTTTCTAACGAAACTGATCTTCCTGAAGAAAGATTGCATGGCCTTCTTATTTGCAGGGGGTTGTATTCTCATGATGGTCTCTATTTTGTGACTGCGGAGATGCTCTTCTTGGGATTCAATGATATTCCATACATTCTGCATCTTTCAAAAATCTGTCTCAGGTGATAAATATGATCCCTTCTGTGATATGAATACACATTGATGTCATCCATATAAACCGCTATTGATCTGTTAATCAACCCTCGGAAAGCTATGTCCATAGCTCTCTAGAATGTGGCGCCCGTGTTAATAAGCCCAAAAGGTTTTTACGATACACGTAGGTGCCCCATTTTGTATTGAATGTTGTCTTCAGATGATCCCCACTAGATACCAACACTTGATTATATCCTGAAAATCCGTCTAATAGGGACAACATTTCAGATCCAAAAACACATTGAAGGATGTGTTCCATAGAGGGGACAGGATAGTTATCCTTTTGTGATGCTTTGTTTAGGTTTCTAAAATTGATACATAGCCTGATATCTCCATTTTTCTTCCTTACTGGCACAAGATTGGCTACCCAACAGGTGTGTTTGACCGAAAAGATGATTTTAGCATCCATCATCTTGTTTAATTCTTTCTTCACCAATGGTTCTAGGCTTGAATACATCTTGTGAAGCTTTCATTGGTAGGGCTTAGCCTCCTTTTCTAAAGGAATTACATGCTACATAACGCTAGTATCAAAGGTTCTTAGGTCTCCATATGTCCATGCAAAGACCTCCTTGTATTATTTAAATAGCTTGGCAAATGCAGCCTTTTCTTATGGAGAGCACCCCAAGTCCAAATTAATAGTTTTTGGGTCTTATTTGGTCCTAAGGTTGACCGATTCATACTTCATGGGGGGACTATGTGTCTTGCAATTCGTTGGATTTTTGAATTTATCATACAGGTCATACAATTCCTCCATCTTGACAACTGCCTTGGGAATTGTATTAAACTGACCCTTTTCCTCACATTTCCTCTCATTCATAAGCCTGTCATGTTCTTCTTCATCGATGACTACATTCTTGAATGTCTTCTCGTAGTGTAGGAACTCGAAGATTCGCTCGTCATCTTCGAACACCTGCCAGTTTGAGATGTTTCAGGCGTGGAGGGTCTGAAGATCAATTCAACATAACATTTATTCTTCTTCAATCTAAAATCAGGCAAAAGTTTAGCGGCCATACTAGCCATTAGATCAGAATCTTGGTTTTTCCCTCGAGGTATGTATGTGATATTAAAAGAGTCAAAATTGTCAATTAAGCCCCATACCTCATGTTGGTACCTTACCAGGTGTGGTGAATTGCAGCGTATCATCTTCCTTACCTGATCCACGATTATCTGTGAGTCACCAAAGACTTTAAGATTTTTCACCTTCATATCAATGGCTTTCTTCAAGCCCTGTAGCAAGCCTCATACTCTGCTATGTTGTTGGTGCACGGGAACTCCAAATGGCTAGCCATCATATGTTGGTTCCCTTGTGGATCAATGAGAATGCTCCCAGCACCTGCACCTTCAAGGAAGTTAGAGCCATCAAAATAGAGTGTCCAAAATATAGAGTCTAATGTTACATCAATTGAATTGCTTCCTACGAAACTAGTTCTATTATCTACTATATTACAAGGTGGTTCATCAATTGGATTACAGGGGATAGCTTCCAACTATGTGTTTATTGCAGTTTCTTTAGTTGTTTCTGCATGGAATTCTCCAAAACAGGTTCTGTGGCACAAACATTGAAACTATAATTCCCAAGGATAGAGTTGGTAAACATTACAGGTTCGTTGGGATCGTTTAGCTCCATCACTACATACTTCATGTATCTTTCATGATTAACTCTCAGCATATCACCCTTCCTCTTCTAAGGCAGCAAGATATGGGACCAATCAGTTGAGAAGTATCCATTCAATTTTGCTGACCAATCCCTAATAAGCAGCATTCCATAAGCCTCGAGTATATCGACTACCACTATATCTATGATTTGTGCGTATTGTGGTTTAGCAGTCATCCGAATCAATACATCTTTCAATTCCCCAATCACTTTCACATTTGTCCTATCTAATTGCATGATTCGAGTTCCATTTTTCTCAGGTACCGCATGAAGTCTTTAGCAACGGCATAAGGCATCACAGTGGACGAGGCACCTGAGTCTACCAAGCAATTGTGTACGTTCATGTTGAAGATTTCGAATGTGATAAGGAAAGGGGGAGTCATGGATTTAGATTTCCTTCCTATCATGGCTACACTAACATCTTAGGGGTTTTGATTCATTTTTGATAGGGTGGCTTCCATGGCTGCTAGCTTTTGGGTTATACTGGGAGTACTAATAGGTCTGGAGACTGACTTTTGGGTTTGGCTGCTCGGGATGGTAGGAGTTTTGTAGTTCCACTCTTTCGTAGCTTTCAAGAGAAAATCTCTTTGCTGCATTAATTTCAGAAAATCAAAGTATGTGATATTAGCCCTAGATTTCTTAAGATCATCCACAATATTGTGATCATTGTTATAAACAGGATAGTGCAAAGTAAACATACCAGTTTTTCCATTCTTAGGAGGGAGTTTACCATTTTGAGTCACCTTCATTGCAGTGGGAGATGCATTTTCTTTCTCTAGATGATTTGCAACTAGGGTATTCTTGGATTGACCACCAGTTCTACCTTTCTTAATAAGAAATTTGGGAGTGGGTGACTTCACAGGGCGGACATCCATTTTGGTCTGATCTACAGGTTTCACTACACCCGCAAGTTTCCCCTTGCTTCATGTGTGGATTTCATTAGTATGGATCTCTGCCATACTATCTCCTTTGTCATCATCATTCTCGTTTGTATAGAAATCCCACAGTACGCTGATTTGAGATTCTTCCTCCAAGGGCTCTTCTACTTGGTATTCTTCCTCATCTTGTTCTAGCTCTAGCTCCACTATAAGTTCTTCTTGGTTAAGGAGTGATCCGATGAGAGCCAACTCTTCTGTATTTAGATTCCCTTCATTCGGTGGAGTAGGTGGTGAGCACCAGTATTGCAGCAATAATTCTGCAACTCCTGGGCTGCCTACTTTACTCTTATCAACCCAGTAGTTCGTAACAAACTTGGAAGCGTCGGTGTTGTATGCACAAGTACTAGTTCTCACTGCAGGTTGTCACTTGGTCAGCCGGCACAAGATCACTAGGAGCTTGAGCCAACTTCTATGGATTCTAGAAGAAGCTCTATATGTGATGAAAGGAAAGAAAGATAGATGCTATTCTAACTGCAGAAAGGAGAAAGACTGAAATGTAAAGCAAACCTAGTGAACCCTAATTAACCAACTAATTCTACTTTTGCAGAAAGCGCTATGAAAACCATGAAAGGAATGCCATTACCTATTCAAGGAAGTAAAAAACATCTAACTATGCTATTTCTGGAAGTAAATAAGCAAAAAACATATTTTTGGATTTTTATGTATTTTTATGTGAATTTGACATGCATGTAATTTATTGTGTGTGAGTGTGGCAGCGAATAGGTGGTGTTGAAGGGTGGTTTTGGGACTTGAGAGGATGTAGGATGGTGTGGATGGGTCCTAGGAGGTCTCAGGTGGCCTTCTGGAGGCTTTTCCCACACTCGACCTTCAAAAGAAAGCCTACAGGAAAATCTACAGGAGGACACAGGAAATCTACAGGAGGAAAACAGGGAATCTACAGGAGGCCTACAGGAGGAGGCCGAGAGCAGTTTTCACTATTTTGAGGGTGTGAGAGTGGGTGAAAAAGGTGGATGAAGGTTTGAATGAGGTGTTATGGCACCTAAGGTATACCATGAATCACCAAGAGAGAAAAAGATGATTGGGTTTGCTCAAGGAGAGAGGAAGAAGTTCTATGGAAAAATGCAGGAAACTAGGGCAGAATTGAGGTGAGATTTGGGAGACCTATAGGGCATGGATCAGATGGAGGGTGTGATTTTTGATAAGCTGGAATACTTCTGGAAGAGATCTGCTGCATAGAAATAGACAGTAAACTAAGGAAATCAAGCAACAAGTGAAATGAATGCATTTAGGAAAAACAAAGTTTTGCATAAAAATGGTCTAAACTATGATTTATGAAAGGAAATGCTGAGAAATGCTATAGGATAGGAAAGCATGAAAGAATACTATTGCAAATCAGGAAGTGAGCCCGATGAAAAAGATCTAAAGCAAGGAAAAGCTTGACTATTAACCTACTAAAAAGCTGCAAACACTAGAAGTCCTATGAAGGAGGAAAATCTGTGTTTTTGGGGCAGCAAGAGGGTCTTTGCCTCAAATCATGGTCCCAAAGGGAGGAAGAGAGGCCAAGGCACTATTGCTAGCCTTTTTAATCTTTGTTGATCACTGTTTAACCTGCTACAAAAAACAAAAATGGAAGCAAACTACTAAATCATCAAAAGCAACCTATTCTTAACCATAAAAGAAATACATCTAACAACAACCTAATCTACAAACTGAAATAAAACATACAAATACAAGTAAAGAGGAGCTTGGCTTCTTGGATTGGGCCCTAACCCAAGAGCTTTAGCCCTTTGAGGTAACTCAGTGCTAGCTCAAAAAGGATCCCATATTTATTATCAAAACAATAGCAAGATTACATGAAATTGTCACAAAATAATAAGCTCGAAGTTGGAGTAGAGTTTACATAAGAAAAAACCAACAAAAATCCGACCCTAGTGACACCCTAGGCCCCTCTACTTATGCAAATGAAGCTACCAATAGCTTCCTTAAAATAAAGGAGGCTTGGCTCCCAAAACTCGAGATAATCTTCAATCATCCTCCACTTGCTCGACTACCTTCTAGTGCATGATTCGGCTGCTTGTACTCCGAGCTGAATGAAGGGGAATTCGCAGTGAGGAGTAATAAATGAGGGGTATTCCCTCCTATAATTCCTCTCATTTTTCCACTTCGAGTTATTGCTACCATTTTTCCATTGGATCCTTGACTTTGACCTCGAAACTCATCAATAATCTGCATTAAATATATGTTAGACCACATGGCACAATAACTAACTCAACTCACTCTATAAGCATAAATATAATCATAAAATCATAAAATGAGCTTAGAGAATGGCTGATTTGACTAGGTTAGGAGGTAATATGAGCCCGTATAATTACCCATTTATGAGGTTCATCATCACCCCCCTACTGAAAGTGTTGCTCATCCTCTAAGAAACTTAGTCAATCTCCTCATCTTTTATGGCCCTGGTGGCCTCCCTAGCATCCCAGGCTTTTGATGTGGTCTGCTCTTCTTTGCCATAGAATCTTGCCTTCCTGTCTATCTCTTTCCACTGCTCCTCCTCTTCTTCTTCTCTTCTGCCTTCTAGCATGCCTAACAGCAGTGGGGGACTCAGTTTGAGGCCAATCCAGTTGACCTTCAGCCTCTGCATGGAGTGCTTGTACATTGGCACTCTTTTCAATGCCTCCTTCAGCCTCATGGGGGAATGATATTCCCTGATCTGCAAACTGTGTGGTAAGGTGTTCCATCTCCTCATGCATGCATGCACACAATCATCCCCAAGTAGCCTTTGCATATCCTCAAAGTGTGCAATGGCTTGTGCCTGATTGGTGAGATATCTAGGGGCAATTTGAGGGTCATTAGCAAGCAGGTTGTGTGTGCTGATGAGTGCCATAGGATCTGATGGCTCAGCTCTTATCATTAGTGGCTCATTCTGCTCCTTTACCATCAATCTTTTTATTTCTGCTGCCCTCAATTCTTCATGGTTCATCCATGAGGCCATGGCCATTAATTGCAAGTCCCCTAGCTTGGCATTGGGGTCCCACACATTCATGTCTGTGAGGGCCATGTTATGTAGGTAGAATTATGCCATCTTTGCCTTATCCTCTGAGGTGATTTGGTCACACAAATCCATAAACTGCCTGTAATCTTGGAAAGGCATTGTGCCTCTTTGTGCCAAAGTATTTATCTGGAATTGTAACCATTGGTCATTGAGATAGAGGCCATAGGATTTGGCTAGTGTTCTACATTGCAATGCCTCCATGGATAATCTGGCCCTGCATGCCAGCTGAGTCTCTTTCTCTTGAAGCTACCTCCTTAGCAAATCATTTTAGTTTCAAGGTGGATTCTTGTAATTGCTTCCCTATCTTTGATAGCACTCAACTCCCTGCCCATTTCTCTGAGTTTGCTTTCCATATGGCCAACATCCTCAATGACTTTGGATTTGGCTATTTGCACCCACCTATGTGTTCCTACTCTTTCTTTCTCCAATTCAAAGAATAGTGGTATTGCAAATTTTTGTGGGATTATCCTTCCTCCTTCAAGTAGATTGTAAGAGGAGACAAGACTAGGCTGGGGATCAGGTTCTTGTAGCTCTGTTGCTTCCTCCTTTACCTGTGGCTGTCTTTCTATGATTTTCTCCAGCTTTTGGGTCTCCTGTAGTTTGGACAGTGTCTCCTATAGAACTGCCTGAGCCTCCTGTAGGACTATTTTTGGGTCTTGTAGTACTACTTTTTCCTTCCATGTGGAAGATCTAGGAGTCCCCCTTTCATATGTTATAGGTGTCTTGGAAGGGGATTCTTTCCCCTTGGCAGAGGTTGAATCTTCAATTGTAATTAGCGCTTTTGAAGAGGGCTGAGGTTTGCCTGTTTTGATCTTTGTGCTCTTCCTAGCCTTGAAATACATGGAGGCCTATCTTTTCCTCTTTTGCTTTGGCTTGATTGGTGTACTGAGGGTAGTGAGGGCAACTTCTGCCTCCCTTTCCAGAGTCTCAGGGGACTCTTCTCCTTGTTCTGCCTTTTCTTCCTCTTTTTCTCCTCTTTGTGTCTCTTTTTCTGTCTCTTCCTGCTCTATTTCTTCAGCTCTCTCCTCCTTTATTTCAGTTTCTTCCTCCTTCCTTTCTTGTTCTGCTAAGTCAGCAGTGGCTTCACCTTCTCCCCCTTGCTACTCTTCCTCCTCACTGCCAGTAGAACTAACATCATAGGTTAAGGTGTTTATGTCATCCTCAACTATCATGTTTCAGAAAACTTCCCATGCTATAGGGAGTGTAAATGTGTGGAGGGCTTCCTCAACTAGGATTTTGATTAACCCATGGTGAGCTAGCTACTTTGAATTTCCTGATTGAACCTTAGTGCTGGATTCAATGAGGGACAGCAAGAGGAAGTAGGGGATACTGAGCTTCTGAGTTGCTGGAGTGTCCATGCCATACCTTAATTCATGGAGGATTCTAAAGTGATAACCATAGACAATGTTGTACCTCCCCTCACAGGAAATGTATTTGATTATTTGGTAGCTAACCTCATCCTAAGGATATGGTATGCTAGCCCTTTTAATGCCATTTTTATCCTCTATAGGGGTTTCATTGTTTTGGAAAAAGTTTTTCTTGGCAGCCTGGCCAATTGGTTTCTCATCCTTACTCCAAGGCAGCCTAAGAGGAAAGGTAGTGACCCTACTAATAAATTCAGGGGTTATCTCCATGGAAAGACCTCTAAAGGTGACAGTTGCATGAGTTCTTGTGTGGGGTACTAGAGAGAGAGCAAACTCTTGGGCAATTTCCTCATCAAACCCTCAGAATTTCTCAAAGAAATTCATCCAATTTGCCCTTGTGAAGATGTCCACCACTTGTGGATGTGCATGGAGCCTAGTGGAGTTAGTGGGTTCCTTTCTCATAAACCCTCCTTTCATTTTGTTTTTACTCTTTTGGGAAACCAAATGTGGAGATGGAGACAACAAAGTTTGAGAAAAATGGAGAAACAGAGGAGATTTTGTTTGTTTGTTTGTTTGTTTTTTTAAAATTAAGCAGAATTTTTTTTTGTATTTTCTCCTCTCCTAAAGACTTTATTTCCTCCTCAAATGGAATCCACTTCTTGCATATATTGATATTCAATAGGGGGCATTCATGAACCCTACCTCTTCAGACCGAAAATCATGATAAAACTCGTGTTTTCTCCCTTAAAAACAACTCATTGCCCCTCTTGTAGAAGTCCGATGTCCCTCTTGTAGAATTCCTTTAGGTGCTTCTATAGAACTTGTAAGTACTCCTGTAGAAAAAGCCAAAAGTAGGAATATGGGAGAGATCGATGGAGGACGATGGTTACGAGGATATGGGGGCACAAGGAGATTGTTGTAGCTGAGTTACAAGGAGAGAATGAAGTAAAAGCTGGTAAGAATTGTTGGGTCTTGAAAATGTCATTCATTTCCATTACTCTTTCACTATTATGTCCATTATATCACCTCCATTTCACTACTATGTCACCACATTCATCCCAATTTTATTATCATTGGGCCACATTTATTTTTTTCCAAACTTTATTAATTCTAAGCCTTTTTAAGTGAATTTGTGGTTAAAAATTAGAAAATAATGTGCATATGCTTATACCTAACAAGTGGTTGAGATTGTTGACATGTGTAGGTTAAAAGGAGGCTTCTAGAAGACCTTTATGTGGCACCCTAAGGCCAAATTCGAATTTGAGTGGAGAGAATCATGGGATCATGAGGATATGTGTCACATCTCCTAATTGTATTGAAACTCTAAGAAGACAGGTGTCTTATCAATTCCTACTTTGATTAGGACTCTAGAGGTAGAGGGAGAGATTCATGGACTCTCATTAATGAGATGACTTCTCTTTTTGTATAAATAGGAGATCTCTCTCCTTTATTTGTTAGCTTAACTTGGCTTTTTAGTTCTTTAGCTTGGAGTTTGTAGTTCTTCCTTAATGGCTTTGGAAAGCTTTGGAGAGCTTTGTTGTACTTTGTAATTTTGAAGAATTTGAATAAAGCTTTGATGTTCTCAACATGGAAGGAGATGTGAAGTAGATGTCATGAAGCATATTAAAATGTAAGGTAGAGTAGATTTTATTTTGTAATTTTGCTTTGATTTCATTCAAGTATGTCATTTTATTGCTTTCAAGTTTGATAGTTTAGATTTTCCATTCATGCAATTTTAATACATACAAGTGTGTTCAACCGGTTGATTGTAGATTAGTTTTTATTTACATGTTATTATATTTGCTTATTAGTTTTTGCCTGAGCTTTTTAATGTAGTTTTTGCATCAAGTAGTGATCTGAGACTTACTTACTCTGCTAAACCTTAGTTTTTAATTCTAGTTGTTATGCTTTGATTTCAGTGAGATTTGTTTGTTGCTATTAGCCAGTTTAGATATCAAGTTCTTCATGTTATTTGATGTTATCTCCGGTGCCATGGCTTAACTCGAGAAGTTAATTGGCGAGCTATTGGATTATAAGTGAAGTAATTTGATTTTGCTTTCATTAGTCTGCAAGTAGGTAATTTAGATATCAATTCTTCATGTTATTTGACGTTATCTCTGGTGCCATGGCTTAACCCGAGAAGTTAATTGGCGAGCTATCGGATTATCAGTGAAGTAATTTGATTTTGCTTTCATTAATCTGCAAGTAGGTAATTTAGCTATCAATTCTTAATGTTATTTGACGTTATCTCCATTGCCATGGCTTAGATCGAGAAGTTAATTGGCGAGCTATTGGATTCTAAGTGAAGTAATTTGATTTTTCTTTCATTAGTTTGCAATTTTTGGTTTTGAGTACAGTAGTTTAGATTTCATTTATGTAATTAGATGGACAGCAGAGGCAGTAACCTCATTTTCAGTACTTCATCTTTAGCTTGTTTTATGTAGTTGCATGTTTACACTTCTGTTCAAGTTCTGATTTTATAGATAGCATGTTTTGAGATCTTTGAAGTGCTAAGTTTGGAAATTATCATAAGAAGCATAAACCTTGTCTTCAACTATACATCCACACTTGATCTTTAAAAGTATTCTTAAAACTTTAAACTAGGATTTCCATTGCATTAGAATACTTTAGGAGACCAACAAAAACAAAACCCCAAAACAACATAAACTATAAAACAACGAAGTAAGAAAAAGAGTTAACTAAGCACATATGGTGCACCACACTTCATTAGTTTACGATACCTAGATTGATAATTTATGTAGAGAAATTTAAGACGTTAAATTGACTAGACATTTTGGTGCCGTTGCCAGGGAAGTGTAATTAGGAGACCTTATTTCTTACATCTAAAAAAAAATTAATAATTTCTTGAGTATGCTCTCCTCCTGCACTTTGTGTGATCTAGAGGATCAGAAAAAGGATTGTTATGTTAAAAAAAAGGAGACAAAATAACCTTCATCATTTTAATTGATTCAATAAAAAAAAAAAAAAAAAAAAATTGAATCCCAATTGCTTTGATAGGTTCAACTATCCAAGATTGACTGGTTATGGTTTGGAGTGGTTCTCGAAACATTGTGTCTTGTTTTAATAAGATTTTGCAAATTAGCTACAAAACACAGCCTGATTCCGCAGCTAATTTCAAGGTTTAGCAGGCTACAGATGTCCAGTGAAGAAACTGACCACATGGGCATCTCTGGAATCATCCTGACATGGATCCTATCCTAGTCACCCAACCCAGATTGATAAAAAATCAGCTTAAGACCTCAGTCAAAGTCCTATTTTTAGTATATTTTACTTGAAATATTTGCTGCCTAAAATTGAAAATCATTAATCATTCTTATAAAATTTCATAATTTCAGAGAGAAAAAAAAAGCTATCCCCAATTCCAGTTTCCACTGTGGCCTCAATAGAAAATCTGCATTCCTGTTTAAAGCTTTCGCCTTGAAACAAACCTGCAAGAACATTTAAAAAAATCAATTGTGTAAATTCAACAGATCGAATTGCATAGGATTGTTGTGTTTATTAAGGAAAATAAGATGAGTCCAATTGAAATTCAAAAAAAAAAAAAACCTCTTGTGTGGCTTTCAAAATAATGTATGCAGCATCCAATTTATGTGGCAGAAATTTTTGAAACCTCCCAATGTCAATCCGAAAAATCTGCATACGCATTGATCTGATGTTTTGTGCATCTTCAACCTTTGTAAGCAATCCATTTGCATTCATCCGGACCATGTATCTTACTCATATGGAAAGCTTTCAATGAATTAGAGAAATTGTTGGGAAGATTGTTGCTGAGGTGATGACACCTTCACCACTTGTTGTTCGTGAATCCACCAACCTTGAGGATGCAGCTAGATTATTGCTAGAAAACAAATACCAGAGATTGCCTGTAGTGGATAATAGTGGGAAACTGGTTGGGTTACTTACAAGGGGGAATGTGATTAAAGCTGCACTGCAAATGAAACACGCTGTTTAGCATGAGGCTACAGGGATTTGATTATATGGAGATCTTAAAACATGAATTTAGAATGCATATCTCTTTACTGTATAGGTAAATAGCTAGCCTCGAGAGCAATTACACAACAAATTAGACCCAAAAAGCCGAATGCAGCAATTCATAAAATGCAGAGCAGTAAAAACAGTAAATCAGGAAAACGCAAAATAGAAAAAAAAATGTCAAACTTTAACTGCATGATGTGGCCAAACGGAGACGAATTTGGGAAAAATAAAACATGGGTTTTTTCGGAAATAGGGTCAGTTAGATAACCCAAAAATCATTTTAAGGAATTTGAATCAATTAACTGGGAGTTGATTTAATTTGTCTACTTCCGATTTGAAATCAACGGTGTGCTGATAATTAACCGTTTGCTGATTATACGTCTCTCGCCTTTAATGCCTTCCGTCTTTAATAAACTTGCACTTCACTCTCACACCTGTTTAGGGATGTATCCCAATTAAATACGACGCTTCTCCATTGCACCCATTTAACGACTATTCCTATGTTCTTTCGTTCTTGTAGGTTACTTGGCATTTTACTCACTAAAATAGCGGCACAGGAGTTGGTACTCGTGGATCTTGTCTTCATTGAAAAGTTCTATGTACATATTTGATTTTATTATGACATGCCTAGCAGTCTGACTATACTTTCAGCCAAAACTCTGCAATGAAACGATTTCTGTTGACCCGTAATCCCATGAAAAGCACTAATCAAGCTCATGACTATTTTCCACTTCATCTTTATCAAACTGTACTTACAGCTAGGTTGGATTATATGCTTTGGTTTCACCTCGCTGAGATTGATCCAACCATTAAAGCTCCTGGGCAGTGAGTATTTGATATCATAATAAATGGCAAAAATATACATCATATATCCTTAAGGAAGTGGGGAGCTTTGCTGTTTTTTGGTGGCAGTGTACTGTAAGAAATTTGAATAAAACAACAATTAGTATACAGCTGAATCCAGTTTCTAGAATTCCTTTAATCAATAGTCTTGAGACTGTCTTTTAGCTGCAAAATGTAGCTTTGTTCCACAGCTAACTGGCAATTCTGCAACGATTTTCATACTTCTATAGGTTATAGGTATCAAGAGATGAAACAAACCACATGGGTAAATGGGAAAATGTCAGTACATGGATGGTGTCATATCCATTTGATCCAAATCAATGGAAAATACCCCAGTCAAAGGGAATTCAAGATGTATGTTATTACTAAGTTGCCACACTAAGTCGCCGCATGTCAAAAAAAAAAAATTTGAATCAATGAAATGAATAAGTTATTTGCTCACTTCTTTGAAGGTATTGATTAATTTTGGGCTGATGATGAAAAATGAATGGCTAAATTTTTATTCAAGATTTTTAGCTATAGATATTGCACACATTCCACAGCTAAACTCATTCCGCAGCTAAAGCCATTCTGTAGTTGAAAAATCTCATTGTTCAAAGCAGCCTAACTTTCTTATATGAAATCAGATTTTGATGATTCAAGTATCATTGGAAAAATCTCAACAAGACCCACACAATGAGAAATCCATAATTAGAGTTTGAAATGGTAAATAATGAAATAAATTGCTGAAAAGAAGCAAAATTCAACTAGAGGCACTAATTCCAAAGCAAGTATAAATTCTTTTGATTTTTACTTTGAGAACTTGTTTCATTAATACAAATTCTTAGTTTTGTGTGTAAATATCACAACTAGAGAGATGGATCACCTCTCTCTTTGATAATCTTACATTCCATTGCAGAAGAAGTATTAGTTTTTTTTGCAGGTTCCATGAGGAAGGATAAGTGGCTATAAGAGAATGGTGTCTATCTAAGAGACCAATTTGTTTCATAAAGGATGATCAGCAACAAAGAGGAAATATGTTGATGCAAAATCAGATCCAAACACTTGAAAAACTTTCAGATACTATTGTCTCCGTCACATTCATACCTCATAATAAACCATTCACCTCATTTCACTTCATATTTTCCATTTACATTCACATACACTTTCCATCTCTTTTTGTCCATTCATAATCCACAAATAAAAGCATGAGGCTCATTCACATGCTTATTTCCCATTGCCATTTCAGCTCTCCATTGCCATCTTCCATTTTCATCTTCCCTTTCTTGTCATTTTCATTCCGCAAATAAGCCCTACTTCAATGCAAATTATTGAGTCCATAGTTCTTTGAATCTAAGTTCCTTGTAAAGACACCTTGAGGCTTGCATGCCTTAATGGCAAGTTCTCATGCTGACAAACAATGAGAATACATTAATGTCCCTTGTTCATCATATCTTCTAGGTGACTTGACATCGGCAAAAATATTCATACCTGGCAAGATGTGTTTGGGCATTTTGACTCTCATTTTCATCAATGGTGAGAGTTCTTGTCTTGACTAGTGGCATCCATTAATGGTCACTAAGTCAGCAATTTCCTACTATGTTTGACATCAGAACATCTTTTCACATAGTAGGAATTGTGCCAATGAGTTTTGAAGACATGAAGACTATTATTTTCAGCATTTTGGAGTAGATTCAGCAAGTTTTAGTAGAAGCAATAAAAAGTCATATTGACTCTTTATCCATGACTCTTCTTGTTCAGCCACTTGAAGAAGAATATGATCAGAATTTTTCAGCCACCACACATACAACTCATCCATTCCAAAGGGTAAGTGAAGGTACATCATTTTCTAACTTTTGACCATAGAATTCCATGAAAATCTAGAATGATAATTGTTAGAAAAACATTTCTCTTCCCTATTTCATAAAATTTCCAATACCATCAGTTGGGGAGGGAAATACATCTATATTCATATACTTCCATGTTCATATCATATTCAGGAGCCCACATACTTCCAAAATATATTAACTATTACATTGTTATTATGAGCATACAACGGCTTTTCAAAAAGTTTTTAAAGGATAAATTGGATACAAACAAAATCATGGTTGTCACACAAGAACCAACCATTATGCAATCCAATAAAGATATACTTTGCAACAATAATCAAAATATCATTATGCAAAGTTCAAAGATCAAAATAGAATGCAACAACAAAAAATGGTTGTAACAGAAGAACCAACCATGTTGCAATTCAAGTAATACACTTTGTAAAATTATGAAATTATCAAATGATATCATGCAAAGTTAAGCCAAAGCTCAAAGATCAAAAGAGTTAATGTAATATATATTGCATGAGGACATGCAATAGTTTCAGTTGGGGGGTATGTTGGGTCTTGAAAATGTCATTCATTTCCATTACACTTTCACTATTATGTCCATTGTATCACTTCCATTTCACCTCCCTTTCACTACTATGTCACCACATTCATCCCACTTTCATTATTATTGGGCCACATTTATGTTTTTACAAACTTTATTAATTCTAAGCCTTTTTAAGTGAATTTGTGGTTAAAAATTAAAAAATAATGTGCATATGCTTATACCTAACAAGTGGGTTGAGATTGTTGACATGTGTAGGTTAAAAGGAGGCTTCTAGAAGACCTTTATGTGGCACCCTAAGGCAAAATTCGAATTTGAGTGGAGAGAATCATGGGATCATGAGGAAATGTGTCACATCTCCTAATTGTATTGAAACTCTAAGAAGACGTGTCTTATCAGTTCCTATTTTGATTAGGACTTTAGAGGTAGAGGGAGAGATTCATGGACTCTCATCAATGAGATGACTTCTCATATTTTTGTATAAATAGGAGATCTCTCTCCTTCATTTGTTAGTTTAGCTTGGCTTTTTAGTTCTTTAGCTTGGAGTTTGTAGTTCTTCCTTGATGGCTTTGGAAAGCTTTGGAGAGCTTTGTTGTACTTTGTAATTTTGAAGAATTTGAATAAAGCTTTGATGTTCTCAACATGGAAGGAGATGTGAAGTAAATGTCATGGAGCATATTAGAATGTAAGGTAGAGTAGATTTTATTTTGTAATTTTTCTTTGATTTCATTCAAGTATGTCATTTTATTGCTTTCAAGTTTGATAGTTTAGATTTTCCATTCATGCAATTTTAATGCATGCAAGTGTGTTTAATCGGTTGATTGTAGATTAATTTTTCTTTACATGTTCTTATATTTGCTTATTAGTTTTTGCATCAAGTAGTGATCTGAGACTTACTTCCTCTGCTAAACTTTAGATTTTAATTTCAGTTGTTATGCTTTGATTTCAGTGAGATTTGTTTGCTGCTATTAGCTAATTTAGATATCAAGTTCTTCATGTTATTTGATGTAATCTCCGGTGCCATAGCTTAACCTGAGAAGTTAATTGGCGAGCTATCAGATTATAAGTGAAGTAATTTTATTTTTCTTTCATTAATCTGCAAGTAGGTAATTTAGATATCAATTCTTCATGCTATTTGACGTTATCTCCGGTGCCATGGCTTAACCCGAGAAGTTAATTGGTGAGCTATTAGATTATAAGTGAAGTAATTTGATTTTGCTTTCATTAATCTGCAAGTAGGTAATTTAGATATCAATTCTTCATGTTATTTGACGTTATCTCTGGTGCCATGGCTTAACCCGAGAAGTTAATTGACGAGCTATTGGATTATAAGTGAAGTAATTTGATTTTGCTTTCATTAGTCTGCAATTTTGGTTTTGAGTGCAGTAGTTTAGATTATATTTCTATAATTAGATGGACAACAAAGACAGTAACCTCATTTTCAGTACTTCATTTTTAGCTTGATTTATGTAGCTGCATGTTTACACTTTTGTTCAAGTTTTGATTTTATAGATAGCATGTTTTGAGATCTTTGAAGTGCTAAGTTTGGAAATTATTATAAGAAGCATAAACCCTGTCTTCAACTATACATCCACACTTGATTTTTAAAAGTATTCTTAAAACTTTAAACTAATATTTCCATTGCATTAGAATACTTTAGGAGATCAACAAAAACAAAACCCCAAAACAACATAAACTATAAAACAACGAAGTAAGAAAAATGGTTAACTAAGCACATATGGTGCACCACACTTCATCAGTTTACGATACCCGGATTGATAATTTATGTAGAGCAATTTAAGACATTAAATTGACTAGACAAAAATTCTTAGGGAGGAGTACTTATTACCCTTTATGGATATTTCCGGTGATGAGGGGTGAGTTGGAAGGCATACATTGGCCATATTCGGACTGTTGGTCCCCACCTGCTTGGTCATCATGGCTTCTCCTCGTAATCATCTCCCATCATTGCATCAGAGTTCACACTTCCTCCACTACCTGTCCTTGGCATCTTGTGCTGGAGTTGACTGTGGGCACGTGTGGGTGACATCTCGGATGAGTGGAGTCAACTGGATGAAGGTGGCCAAGTTAACTGACCACCTTTCTCTTGTTCAACCTCAACCATCTTGTTGCTTTTGCATGACTTCTAATTACACAAAAGCAAACAGAGGAGCGATTTAGTTACTTACCTGTGATCCAAATGTATTTGTTGTGAGGTGTTGTGGCTCTCTCTCTCTGCTGCATGCCTTTATTTCTTTTGATGCATGTTGTCTGCTTGCTGATTTGTGGCTGTGTCTTGTGCAAATTCTTCTCTGGCTGGGTTTGAGCTTTAGGTGCCTTCTCAACCTTCATGTTTGCACTCTCTCGCTGTTGGTGCTAGATTTTAATGAAATCAGCTGCTACAAGAATTCTTACAGGAGCTGATGTAGCTGCTTCTCCCCTTGAAACTTCAGCTTCTTTGTGTGCTTAGGGCTCAAGGATGATGCCATAGGTGTAGATAAAGATGGAGAGGTAGTAGGTAGGATTCAGGTGAGGCGGATGGTGCTCTTTCCTCTCATTTTTTTCTCTAAAAAACTGAAAAACTGTTTTTCTGTGTTCTTCTTGGACAGGAAGAAAAATGATGCTTGGGGTGTGATGTAGGTTTGCAAATGATGGCAAGGAGGTTTGAAGATTGTAGGAGGGATTATAGGTACTTCATGAAGCTTCCTAGTCCCTCAAATTGCCTTCTGTAGCCACTTATGGCTCTCTATAATTCCTACAAGAGCCTCCTGTAGAAAACACAAAGTCTCTTGTAGAAAACACAGTTTTTGAAAAAGAGGTATAGTGGGGTGAAAGAAATGCCAAATATGATGGAGGAAGGTGTGGAGAAGGTGAGATGGATGCTGGTGTGAATGTTAGGGTCCCCTTGGCACCTTCTTCTGCTCCCTGTAGTCCTCCTGCAAACCTGCAATGCAACAAAAAATCATTTCTTTTCTCTCTTTTTTTTTGTTTTTTGTTTTGAAAAACAACTAGGGCACCTTAGAGAGGTTTTCACCCTAATTTCCTACCCTAGACGCCTCCAAGGGAGGTTTTCACCTAGGGGTCTTATTCTTTTTTTCTTTTTTTTTGACATCACTGGGCCGCCTCGGAAGAGGTTTTCAACTCAATGATGGGACTCAAGTGCCTCATGGAGTTTTTCACTTGAGTCTTTAATTTTTTTCTTTTCTTTTCTTCAGTGAGTGGGTGAAGTGGAAGCTAGGACATGCTCCACTACCATTACTGTTTTATTCAGATCTTCAATAAACTCTCGCTTGGAGAGGGGTTTCTTGTAGATTTTCAACCGATGTCCATTTACAAGCATGGGGATGGCTTCATCATCAATGGTTCTGATTAGAACTGAACCATTGTCATTGCATTTCTCCACAGTGTAGGGTCCCAACCATCTTGTCCTCAACTTGCCTTTGAAATCCTTATATCTTGAATCATACAGGATTGCCCAATCTCCCTCTTGGAATTTCTTCTCCTTGATATTTTTGTCATGCCATATCTTTCTCTGAAGCTAAACTACCTTTGTATGGAGAAGGGCTTGCAATCTGTATTCATCCAATCCATTGAGCTGAAGTAATCTCTCCTTCTGTGCATGGCTGAGGTCTAGGTCCAACTGAGCTGTCATCGTTAGTGTATTGAACTCAAATTATATTGACAGCAAAGCCTTCTTCCCATAGACTAGTTCATAGGGTGTGAACCTGGTGGTGGTCTTCCATGTGGTGTTGTAGGCCTGTTGTGCTCTATAACAACCCCCCATTTCATATCATCTTTACTTATAAATATTAACGTATGAAATGGGTCCCTTTAAAATTTAATTGGTATCAATTCTTTTATTGCTCAAAAGAGGTCCGATAATCAAATGAATTCATTTCATAGAACCCTTTTTGAAAAGACCCAAAAAAGAAATAAGGCAAATCTTTGTCATTGCGATAAAGCGATCGCAAGATCGCATATCACAATGACATAAGAAATATTAATAAGCGGCATATTGATTACCCCCGATGCGATATCGCAATCGGCGATCGGCAACAGTTCATACACATCTTAAAAAACACACATAACATAAGCACCGACGCGACGCGATATCGGCGATCGGGTATCGGCGACACTCCGTATGCGGTCAAGGCAGTTTAAGTCATTTACTCCGATCCGATGCGATTGCGCAATCGGAAATCGGGAGCATCCCATGCACATTAATAAGGCGCTTAGGTCTTACCCCCGATGCGTGCGATATCGGCAGTCGGGAAATCGGCAATTCACTCTTAGTGCACCTTGTCATATTTTCTTCGCGCTAATCCAATGCGACGTCGCAATCAACGTTCGGAGGATCCTATGCTTATGATTATATGATGCTCATTCTCCCCATGCGATGCGATATCGCTATCAGCGGTCGGAATTTCAAAAGGTATAGCTTGAAGATCTAAATTGTTATTGATTTCCGATCAATAAAGCGCGGATTTCGAAAAAGTCGTTAAATGGAGGGATAAGGTGATGTATTCATATTTAAAGTTTTTCCCCTTCGATTAACGATCACCTGCGCTCAACCGCAAAAATATCCATTGCACGCTTAAGGGAGTCATTCAACCGGATAATGGCGTAATAAACATTTAAGGAGTAGCAGGCCTTAAATGACCATTTAATATATCTGCAATATCTGCCCATTGATTGGATCCGCAGCCATTTTTGAGAATTAATCTCTTAGCACGCTTCAATTGATATATCTTTCCCACCATGAGTCCTCATCATTATATTTCTATATTACGGTTTTTCTTGCCTTTGTGCAGGATTCATCTTCTAACAGAAGCCTGAGCATGATGGGAAATAAATCTAAGAAGACCGCGGGTTCCGCTGCTTCATCAGTTGCAGGACAAGCTGCCACAGATAAAAAGAAGGGCTTAATATCGTATACTACATGCACGGGCCTTACTAGAGCTACATGGCAAGGCACATATAATTTGATTGAAGCCGAACAACTAGAGAAGGCAGTGACAGAAGCTACTTCGGATCCTACTCGCAAGTCTGAGTCCACTCTCAAAGACTTAGCCGACTCTTTCCTTCACAGGATAGCAGCCAGAGAACAGATTCTCCCCTACACAGACGTCGTGCGATGGGCAATTGAGGAAATTCCAATCCTCGACAGAACTCTTTGCACCAGAGGTGGGAGGATTTTTGGATCGTTCAAGCCAGAACATCTAAGGCAAATGTATCATTTGCCTGAGCCAGAGAAAGTCTATAACAAGACGTTCCTGGAGAAATTTGCAGCTGATAATGAAGTAGAATCCGAACCCATCCGGGATTGGAGACAGAATCCAGCCAAACATAAGCACGAGTCTTCCGGTAAGTACTCAGTCGATTCTTTGGCTTCTCCCTATTGTTATGCGGGGATAATGATGTGTAGGCTATGGGGATTACATGACTCTGCTAATTTTACCATAGAGATGGTTCCTCTAATGGAAGCAGCAGTAAACATCATAATTATGGATTGGGCTACTATTCTCTCTGATAAGTTAGCCGTAGCTGTTCGTGATTTTAGAAAAGGTTCTGTTGTTACTGAAAGGAAAATTCCCCCGTTTTATTACAGTGCATACATTTTAGATACATTATGTTTTAATTCTGAGTTTCCCGTCCTTGGTTGGAGGTGGACTGCCCAAGACCCCTCACCCATTCATATATACCACTAGAAATTGTGGAAATCCTCTTACAAGGACCATTTGTATCAAATCTGCAATGGCTTTATGGTTCCCATTCATTATTCTATTTTTGATAAGCCCATTCCTAGGATCTCCTACCTAGCTTCCTTTGATTTGTCGGCGGTAGCTAGTTGGTTTGGAGAAGAGATATTTACCTACATTAGAGTTTTTGGCAGCCAAGCCAATCCGCATGTTCTCCCTTTGTATATTCCAGATAAACTGCTAGCAAGAGAGGTCTCCTATCAAATTATGGCAGAGAGTACTACACAGACTCTCAAGAAAGAAAAGAAGAGGGGTTGGCCCTCTTTTCCCTTGAGAATTGGTGTATATACTCTGCATGATCTCAAACACGCAGAAAAGGAAGCCACAAAGATGCAGTCTTTAACCCTGGCCACTATCCCGAATAGGCTATATGATCCAAGCAAACACGCCTATGCTGCATTAGAACATGCCAAATTAACCAAATTTGACCATCAAGAAGATTGGTTTGACGACCTATTTGTTTCAAACGAAAAAATAGGTCAAGCTAGAGAAATTGCTCGATTAAAATATAATGATCAAGGGGTAACTGAGTTCGATAAACTTAGGGAACAGAGGTTGCAAACTCTGCCTCTAGATTTACTGGCAACAACCCCAGTGACGTCTTCAAGCGAGTCTGGTCGGCAACAGTCAAACCAGCCTCCTCTTATAACAAAAGATCAAAAGAAACAACAGGAGGAAAATCTGAAGAAGCAACAGGCAGAAATGCAGAGAAAAGAACAAGTGGAAAGGCAAAAGAAGGAGGTAGAGGAACAGCAGAAGAGGGAACAAGAAGAGAAACAGAAAAAAGAACTGGCAGATAGGCAGAAAAGGGAACAAGAAGAACAGCAGAAAAGGGAACAAGAAGAACAACAGAAGAGAGAACAAGAAGAACAGCAGAGGAAAGAGCAGGAAAAAGAGCAGCAGAAGCAAACCACCGATGTCAATATAGACACTACCATAGACCCCAAATTATTTCAAGAATGGCAGCAATTTCATTCCATCATCAGTGGATTGGAATGTTCAAAAGATGGGGACACTTCTAAGACAAATGATACGCAGGACATCACTTCTCCTCAGGTTCTAAGCGGAACCAGCGGCCCACCCATTTCCCAGGATGTTGAGGTAATTCCTAAAGACCCTTCAGATCAAATTGTCCTCCAAGTGGAAGACATTCCTCCCTTGGACGTTTTCTACAGCCCACGGCATAGAGCAGTTGTGAAGCGATCAAGGAAAAGACGAAGGATTGATCAACCTTCTGTCTTTCCAGAGCAAACAGTCACGGGCAATGTAGTATGGAAGGAGGAATTGGACCCCTCCGATGACCTAACAAAGCTGTCGCAGTATGCAGGTGCCTATTCTGCAGCAACTATCGACAAGGCATCGGAGGTAAGTCTTCTGCTGAAGACTAAGGACCAAGATATTTTTGCATTACAGGCAGAGGTGACCGAGGCAAAACAGAGGGCAGCGCAAGTAGAGGAGCAGTTGCTGGTACAACAACAAATGAATCATCAATTAACCCAGTAATTGCAGGAAGAAAAGCAGAGGATTGACCAAAGCGCAATCCAGAAACAAAAGGAGTTATCGGAGGCATTGGCGCAGTTGAGAACAACAAACGAGCTGATGATGAAAACAAAGGACGAGCAAATAGCTCAATTATCATCACGGCTCGAAGTCATAAAAGGCACCCAAAAGGTGGAGGAGTTCAGAGCAGAAGCATCACAAATAAACAATGCTCTAATATCTCAGATTAGACTCCTGTGTAATCAACTCACTGAGGCAGAACCATTGTGCGAACTAACTACATCCATCAATCAGCAGGTAGAGAAGGCCAGGAATGAGTTGGACCAGGCCGATGAGCTCATAAGTGGATATCTTGACTGGCAAGATTCGGATGTGGGAAAAGCAGCGAAGTTGCCTAGAATCCAAGAAACTTATAAGGACATGCTCTTTACAGAATGGCACACTCAAGTGATGAAATCAGAAAGGGCGGCTTCAAGATGTAAATTAACTGCAAGAAATATGATCGATCTAGTCAACAACACCCTCTACCTGGCAAACATGATCTCCCAGTGTACACCTGGAAGGATAACAACAGCAAACGTGATTGAGCAAACAAGTTATCCTGACTTAGAGGAGAAGGGAAGATTAATTGCTGGGGTTAACACTTTGACTTTCGATGCATATTGGCTCTTTCTGATCAAGCCACACACACAAAGGTCTGCCCTCAAGTGTTTAACTGATGCACTCGGGTGTATAATTCCCGATATCCAAGATGCCACATATGTTGCTCAGCTCAGTTCGCGCCTCAACAAACCGCCTGAAGTAGAACCAATGCTAGCGATAAATCAGCTCAGGTTTAAAGGCAAAGAGCCTACTTGATGAATCATTGTTGCCGACTGCCAGATCGTTCCAAGAAATAGGATCAATAGTTATTGATACCAATTATGTAGGATTTCTGTTTATTTGATATTTAGATTAGCTTAGTATTTATAGACCCTTTCATTGTTTTGGAAAGGGTCGTAAAATTTTGTAATAGACTTAAAGACTGAAGTTTGCACTACTGTGCTTCAGCCTATATTCTTTTATGAAACTCGACCAATCGTTCTTAATTTGACAAGGAAGTTTCTTTATGCAATTGCGCACTACTGTCTTTTGTTGGAGATGTTTTCTGAGTTGAAGGAAGAACTGTGGCATAGCGATTGATATACGAGAGTGTTAATCAGCATATATGGTACTATTATCTGTATCTGTATTCATTCCTTTTATATGAATTGTTGTGTAATTATTCTTGCTATTGTTGAATACATGTATGTGCTGTAACAGCAAATCTCTATCTCATTCCACTATTGGATGTTTTTGTGATATGCCTTTTTCTTTAATCATGCATGTAACAATGATATAAATGATGAAGTGTAGTAATTTCGCTGTTATCGCTTTGCGTAACTATTTATGCACAGCATTCTTGAATGATTTAATATCTATGTTTTAGAGATGGAGTCATCTATATGCCTGTCTTAAAAGCACAGACCATCAAACGCTACTCTTTAGAAAATCGATAAGTTCCCGGGATAGATCATAGTTATTATATTTTTGCCGATAGTTTTAGTTGTTATTGTATCGCCAACACATTCTATAAGTCATTCATCCATCCCTTATACCTATAATTTTTGGGAAACTGGTCCCATTATCCCCAGTCGGAGCCACTATTCCAAATGGAAAAGGAGCTGTATCAAGGTCCGGACCGGGTGGTTTCCCCTATGTTGTTGCAACAATTTTCGAGGCATCAACAAAATTGGCGCTAGAAGGAGGGCCATCAACTGTGAATGGCACATAAGCCCAAACCTATAAGCCATTCTAAGAGTAATTCTCCCTCCGAATCCCCTCGACCTTCCCATTTGCACACTGGTTCGCCAGTATCCAAAAAAGGAGAAGGGGAATCAACTGCCACTGCTCAAACCCATCATACCCCAGAACAATTAAGTCTTGAATCACCTGAAGTCCAGTCTCTAATCCATAAACTTCAGAGCTTCTCGATTTCACCACAGAAATCTGAGGTATCAGAAAGCAGTGCGACTTCGCAGTTCAATATAACTCATCCTCTCACCAGACTTCAGAGCGAAAAACTCGGTATTGAACCCACTGAGTTCCCTTTACCCAAAAGGAAAAAGGCGAAGAAAATTACTGAAGGACCTGATAGTGAAGAGCTTTCATCCACATCCTCCATTGCATCTTCATCTTTGCGAAGTCAACCATCCACTCCCCCATTACAAATTGTCGTTCACCAGGGATTAGAAGCATCAACATCCCAACCTGTTCACTCCTCATCATTAATCCCTTCCCATACATCTGGAATCCCAACAGTAGTATCAACTACTGTCGCTATTATAATGGCATACCCATGGACTAGGCCAGGTGCAGTCAACATGCCTGCACCATTGCATGATCTACCAGATGCTCCTGAAAAATGGCTGCCTAAATTTAACCCAGATGACGGGACCCAGGCTGAAGAACACATTAATAATTTTATGTTAGCAGTTAACTTAAAAGGAGTGATAGAACAAGATGTTGTTGTAAGACTCTTCCCCTACACCTTACAAGGATCAGCAGGATCCTGGTATTTTTCCTTACCCTCTGGTTCAATCACCAGTTGGAACACATGCCAAGAGAAGTTTCTTACCAAATATGGAGATGATAGGTCCTTAGCTACCTTCATAAACGACCTTTCCAATTTGAGAATAGAGCATAGGGAACCAATAAAGGAATTTAACGCCAGATTTAATAAACTCCTGAATAAAATCCCTACGGCTTCCAAACCAAGTGAACAAATTCGAAGCGAATGGTACATTACCGCCCTACCTGCCAACATAGCCATTTTTGTGGATAGGGCTGCGAAACCTACCTTAGCTGAAAACATGAGAGAAGCACTTGCTGTTGAAAAGCGCATCAACGCTCTAGAGAAGAAAGCTGCTCTGGAAGATAGAAAAGCTAAAAAAGTCTCATTTAAAGAGGATTCCAAGAAGAAAACCCTAAAGGACCCGTACGACATGGAGGGTTTACAAAAAGTCCTGAAAACATTGTCTAACGAAATGGTTGAAATAAAGAAGCAGGTGGCCGAAACCTCAAACAAAAGACCATTTAGGACTTTTAAGAAAATTGAAACAAAGCCACCCAATGTTATATCTAACGTAGATTCAGAGCAAGAAGAAGAGGAAGAGGAAACAACCTCACAAACCGATGATGAAGAAGAAGTAGCTGAATGCCACGGAATGTGGGATTTTATACTCCCAAACTCTGATACTGAGAATGAAGAAGAAGCCTTTCCAGTTACTACAAGAAGTAAAAGTACTTCTGAACCTACCCAGGCAAATTCAAAGAAAAGGAGTGCAGGTGCTACCACAACAAAGGAAAAAGTTCCCCCAAAGAAGTCGCCTGTAGTAATTCCGCAAAACCAGCCTTCAACTTCTAATTCTCCCTCAACATCCAAAACATTAGTGGTATCCGATTCAATGGAATATAATATTGTTGATGACATGAAGAAAACCAAGGCAAACATAACTATGTTTGAGCTTAGTAAGTTAAAACATCAGCAAAAATTACTTCTTAAAGAATTGAATGCTGTTCCCTCTATTCCCCTTCCCAGTGCAAAAGCTGCTAATGATTCAGGCCAACCTCCTCCAGGTATGGTTGAAGCTACCGATTCAGTTCTAATTGGAGATAGATCGAACTCTCATACTCCACCCTTCATGCTGACCTATGAGATTTATAACAGAAACCTGCACAACTGTTTAATTGATTCAGGGGCATCATCTAATATAATGCCAGCTTCAGTTTGCTCTAAACTGAACATTGAACCCCAGAAGTCTGCTATTCATATTGTACAGTTGGACAGGACCAAAGTACAAGTTGTGGGAGAAATTAATTCCGTAACTATCAGGTTGTCTGTCGATCCCAGGATTGTACAGAGGATTGATATCTTAATTGCTGACATACCTGAGTTCTACGGTTTAATTTTGAGCAGAGATTGGTCCGAAAAATTGCATGGGTATATTTCCACAGATTGGTCACATATGTGGCTCCCCTATAAGGGAAAGCCAAATCAAATAAGGATCGATCGAGAGAAGCATATGACCCACACAGTTACTGAATTTGAGCAAGAAAACCAACCTGTAGTGTTCAACAACAACATTTTGGGGAACTATTCGTCAGAGTCATTCTTTGGCAACTTTCTTGCCCAACCATCACCTTTTTCAGTTAATCATTTCACATCTCAGATTGAAAATTTTTCACAAACTGATAAGTCTAGATGTTTTAATGATGCTGAGGAAAATGTAAATATTTTTGTTAATACTCCTTTATTTTGGTCTTTATATTTTGATGGCTCTAAGTCCACCGAGGGCTCAGGAGCAGGATGCATTTTGGTTAGTCCACAAGGAGAAAAGACAATGCTGTCTTGTAGGTTAGAATTTGATTGCACTAACAACACAGCCGAATATGAAGCTTTAGTCCAGGGATTATATAAAGCAATCGGCCTCAAAGTGAAATATCTAAAAGTATTCGGCGATTCGGAAATCATTGTTAAACAGGTGAGGAATGCAATTCATTGTCTTTCAAGTCACCTCAAGCATTATCAATCGCTAGTATAGGAT
Organism: Pinus tabuliformis; assembly: GCA_031772625.1. NCBI lineage: Eukaryota > Viridiplantae > Streptophyta > Pinopsida > Pinales > Pinaceae > Pinus > Pinus tabuliformis. The sequence goes on along the minus strand of CM062817.1, from coordinate 1,106,595,142 downwards.
CTTACCTCACACTTTTCAGCATTTAACATTTCTTCTATTCCTAGGTCGCAAAACTCGGCAGCCAACCTACTAGCCAATGTAGCTTCTAAGCTGTTACCTTCTGAAGACTATAGCCTTGATAGATTTTCCGTAGAATTACTTTTTAGGCCCTCAATTCCTGACAATGTCACTAATTGGAGAGTATTTAATCATGATGAAGATATCTTGCAGTTTCTAACTTCCGAAAAGTCCTATGACAATCAAGTTATTGAGGAAAATGACCATGATCTACAGATGAAAGAAACACCTCAAGAAAATTCAATTCCTAAACCAGTGGTAAAGCTCGAAGATCTTTATGATATCAAAGACAGGTTTAAACCTGTAATTAATGCAAAGCTTCAAAGTTCTACCCTTAGGTTTGAATTGATAAATCTAGGTACTGACCATGCTCCTCAAAACATCAATTTAGGATTAGGACTTTCCCTGGAAGAAAAGGAAGCATTTATTAAATTATTAAGAAAAAACAAACAAGTCTTTGCTTGGAAGTATGATGATTTGAAGACATATGATACATCTATTATCCAGCATACCATTCCTATGCTTCCTGATCAGAAACCGATTCAGCAAAAGTTAAGAAAAATACATCCAAATTTGGAGAGCCAGATAAAGTCGGAGCTTAACAAGCTCTTGAAAGCCAAGATTATTTTTCCCGTCCGACACTCAAACTGGGTCTCTAATATGGTGCCAGTCAGAAAGAAAAATGGCGACATTCGAATTTGTATTGATTTCAGGAATCTGAACAAAGTGAGCTTGAAAGATAACTTCCCATTACCTACTATGGAGCAAATACTCCAATCAGTAGCAGGCTCTGAATTGATGTCCTTTCTTGATGGATTCTCAGGATATAACCAAGTTCTGGTTCATCCTGATGACCAACTTAAAACCACATTCAGAACAAAATGGGGAACATATGCATATCAGAAAATGCCTTTTGGACTTATAAACGCAGGAGTGACATTCCAGCGAGCTATGGATATAGCCTTTAGAGGGTTGATTAATCGAACAGTAGTCGTCTATCTAGACGATATTACTGTATATTCTAAGAAGAGGTATAATCATTTGCATGACTTAAATCAAATCTTTCAGCGATGCAAAAGATATGGTATTTCTCTGAACCCAAAAAAGTCTTTCTTTGCTCTTGATCAAGGAAAACTCTTAGGCTTTATTGTGTCCAAAGATGGCATTTATATTGATCCTGATCGGATCAAGGAGATTTCTGAAATCCCTTTCCCACACAATAAAAAGTCGATGCAGTCATTTTTAGGCCAGATTAATTTTGTTAAACGATTTGTTCCAGATTTTTCTCAAATTGTATTACCACTTCAGACAATGATAAAGAAGAATTCAGTCTTCAAGTGGGGATCAGAAGAAAAGCAAGCTTTTGATGTTATCAAGCAGTCAATAATCAATGCCCCAGCCTTGAATACTCCAAATTTTTCTAATCATTTTACATTGTATACCATTGCATCCGATGTGTCTTATGCTGCAGTTCTTACGCAGCCAAATACTCACAATTTAGAAGCACCCATATCATTCTTCAGCTCAAATCTTCAGGGTGCCGAATTAAATTACTCCGATGTAGAAAAACAAGCCTTTGCTGTATTTAAAGCGGTCAAACATTATAGACCCTTTCTTTTAAAAACCCATACAAAGGTAATAGTTCCTTTCCCGGCAGTTAGGCAACTATTAATCCAGAAAGAGCTGGGTGAAAAAAGGGCAAATTGGGTCACAGCACTTCAAGAGTATGACCTAGAAATTAAGCCAGCAAAAATTGTTAGGGGCCAAGGTTTTTGCAGGATATTGGCAGGAGCATCCAACATTCCAGAATCAAGCGACACAGATCAAACTCAAGAAATTAATCAGATAAGTGTTTCTGATTCTGGATCTCAATATGCAGATTTAATCTTTTATTTAAAGAATGGTTATGCACCTCCGAATTTGTCTTACAAAAACAAAAGGGCCATTAGATTAAAAGCGAGAAATTTTACAATCATTGACGATGTGCTTTTTAGACAGAATTATGATTCTATCTTGTTAAGATGCCTTGAGAAACCTGAAGCCCAAAAGGTTTTGCAGGAGCTACATGACGGACCGGCAGGAGGACATTTCGGAGCTGACACAACAGCTCACAAAATTATCCATGCTGGTTACTATTGGCCTACTTTGTTTAAAGATGCTCACAAGTACGTAAGGAAATGTCTAAATTGTCAAACTGCTAGCGGAAGACAACGTAAATCAGCTTTCCCTCTGCAACCAATCAACATTGAGCAACCATTTGAGCAATGGGGATTGGATATCATTGGGGAGATTACTCCAGCATCTTCCAAACAACATAAGTATATCCTTACTGCTATTGATTACTTTACAAAGTGGGTTGAGGCAATCCCTTTAAAGACAGCAAATTCTGAAGCAATCATTGAATTCATGGACGGTTTGGTGTCCCGAATGCTCTTGTTTTTGATAATGCATCTTACTTTTCAGGCAATGCTATGTTTGATTTCGCTATTAAAAGAGGATTTAAGTTAAAATATTCTGCTAATTATTATCCCCAAGGAAATGGTTTAGCAGAATCTACTAATAATAATATGATTAAAATCATTAAGCGTACTATCGAACAAAATCAGAGAAATTGGCACAAATCATTAGTGTTTGCATTATGGGCTGATAGGATAACTCAGAAAGCTTCTATTGGAACTTCTCCATTTAATCTTGTCTATGGAAAAGAAGCAATCTTACCCACAAATCTTGTTCTTCCTTCTTTAGCCCTAGTGCAGTTTATTGAGGAAACTCCTTCCTCTTCTATTCAGTTTAGACATGACCAGATCCTAAAATTAGAAGAGGAAAGAGAAAAAGCCAAGGTTATCCATGCCAAACATCAGCAAATCGTCAAAGCAGCTTTTGATTCAGTCTCATCCGGTTCAAAACAGTTCCAAGTCGGTGATTTAGTTCTGAAATGGGACAAAGCCCATGAGGACAAGGGTAAACACTCCAAGTTCCAGAAGTTGTGGCTTGGACCATTTCAGATCTGTGAGAAGATAGGCCATTCAACCTTTATATTGCAAGATTTATCAGGTTTGAGAGATTCTCTCCCTGTTAATGGCCTTGTCTTGAAGAAATTCTTTCACTGAGGAGGTAACCCCTTCTCCTTTCATTTCAGTAGGATTTTATAGTTTGTAGGATTTTAGGAAATAAGGTTGTGAGATGTCTCCCATTGACCTTTTTGCTGTGTTTGAAAAAGTTGTCCATAGAACGAATATGAACATTTGCTTTTAAAATGGTAGAACTTTTGACCAAAAAGGATAATTTCTAGGAAATTAGATATCTTTGTATTCTGAAATCACAATTCAAATTTTGTCAACTCCTCTCAAAGCATAAAAATATTGTAAATCATTTTCTGTTTTAAATTGGTCTCTAAAGGTTATCCATACTAAGATAGAAATCAATCCAATCTCAGCATCTTCAACTCTGACTCTGTCATCCATTTACTTTTAAGAAGAAGATTGTTCACCCCATTCACTAAAGTTTATGACTACTCAGAGTGTAATTCTAAAATATAAGAGATTAAAGATAAGAGGTCTTATTACAAGCCTGCTTACCATGTTCATAGAGAAATAGTTTATCTGACATTACCAATACTGCAAACCAAAACAGGGTAATGGCTTGAAATTACAAGACAAGGGGTCTCATCACGAGCCAGCTTGTTCAGTTAGACTACTATTAGTGAGTGGCATTGTCAACAGCTGGCCACCAAACCAGGACAATGGCTTTTTATCTTATAAATAACAAAGAAGAAAAAAAGGAAATGAAGTACAAAATATGAAAATATTTTGAATTCATTCTGTTAATCACACTCTTAATTGAATGGGACAATGGACAATCATATGGTTAAAAGGTATCCCTGTCGAAACTATAGATGTTTGCTGGCAGCAGAGGCTCTACCTATGACAGATGAGTTTACTATAAAGGCTGATTTGGAAAGGTATTCTATTTTATCATCATAAACCAATAAAGGCCTATTTTAAAGCTTAGAATGTTTTTATTTTCTTAAAAAAGAGGAAGTCAACAAAATAGTTTCTTTTTATCAGAATATATAGAAATCTAGTTATATTAGAAATTTCCCAATTGATTGAAACTCTATTGTTGAAAAAGTTTAAGTGTTTCTATTTTTGACAGAGATAACTGGTTCTTCCAGCGAATCGCCAATTGTTGTGCTCTACAACAACCCCCCATTTCATATCATCTTTACTTATAAATTTTAACGTATGAAATGGGTCCCTTTAAAATTTAATTGGTATCAATTCTTTTATTGCTCAAAAGAGGTCCGATAATCAAATGAATTCATTTCATAGAACCCTTTTTGAAAAGACCCAAAAAAGAAATAAGGCAAATCTTTGTCATTGCGATAAAGCGATCGTAAGATCGCATATCGCAATGACATAAGACATATTAATAAGTGGCATATTGATTACCCCCGATGCGATATCGCAATCGGCGATCGACAACAGTTCATACACATCTTAAAAAACACACATAACATAAGCACCGACGCGACGCGATATCGGCGATACTCCGTATGCGGTCAAGGCAGTTTAAGTCATTTACTCCGATCCGATGCGATTGCGCAATCAGCAGTCGGGAGCATCCCATGCACATTAATAAGGCGCTTAGGTCTTACCCCCGATGCGATGCGATATCGGCAGTCGGGAAATCGGCAATTCACTCTTAGTGCACCTTGTCATATTTTCTTCGCGCTAATCCAATGCGATGTCGCAATCGGCGTTCGGAGGATCCTATGCTTATGATTATATGATGCTCATTCTCCCCATGCGATGCGATATCGCTATCGGCGGTCGGAATTTCAAAAGGTATAGCTTGAAGATCTAAAGTGTTATTGATTTCCGATCAATAAAGCGCGGATTTCGAAAAAGCCGTTAAATGGAGGGATAAGGTGATGTATTCATATTTAAAGTTTTGCCCCTTCGATTAACGATCACCTGCGCTCAACCGCCAAAATATCCATTGCACGCTTAAGGGAGTCATTCAATCGGATAATGGCATAATAAGCATTTAAGGAGTAGCAGGCCTTAAACGGCCATTTAATATATCTGCAATATCTGCCCATTGATTGGATCCGCAACCATTTTTGAGAATTAATCTCTCAGCACGCTTCAATTGATATATCTTTCCCACCATGAGTCCTCATCATTATATTTCTATGTTACGGTTTTTCTTGCCTTTGTGCAGGATTCATCTTCTAACAGAAGCCTGAGCATGATGGGAAAGAAATCTAAGAAGACCGCGGGTTCCGCTGCTTCATCAGTTGCAGGACAAGCTGCCACAGATAAAAAGAAGGGCTTAATATCGGATACTACATGCACGGGCCTTACTAGAGCTACATGGCAAGGCACATATAATTTGATTGAAGCCGAACAACCAGAGAAGGCAGTGACAGAAGCTACTGCGGATCCTACTCGCAAGTCTGAGTCCACTCTCAAAGACTTAGCCGACTCTTTCCTTCACAGGATAGCAGCCAGAGAATAGATTCTCCCCTACACAGACGTCGTGTGATGGGCAATTGAGGAAATTCCAATCCTCGACAGAACTCTTTGCACCAGAGATGGGAGGATTTTTGGATCGTTCAAGCCAGAACATCTAAGGCAAATGTATCATTTGCCTGAGCCAGAGAAAGTCTATAACAAGACGTTCCTGGAGAAATTTGCAGCTGATAATGAAGTAGAATCCGAACCCATCCGGGATTGGAGACAGAATCCAGCCAAACATAAGCACGAGTCTTCCGGTAAGTACTCAGTCGATTCTTTGGCTTCTCCCTATTGTTATGCGGGGATAATGATGTGTAGGCTATGGGGATTACATGACTCTGCTAATTTTACCATAGAGATGGTTCCTCTAATGGAAGCAGCAGTAAACAACATAATTATGGATTGGGCTACTATTCTCTCTGATAAGTTAGCCGTAGCTGTTCGTGATTTTAGAAAAGGTTCTGTTGTTACTGAAAGGAAAATTCCCCCGTTTTATTACAGTGCATACATTTTAGATACGTTATGTTTTAATTCTGAGTTTCCCGTCCTTGGTTGGAGGTGGACTGCCCAAGACCCCTCACCCATTCATATATACCACCAGAAATTGTGGAAATCCTCTTACAAGGACCATTTGTATCAAATCTGCAATGGCTTTATGGTTCCCATTCATTATTCTATTTTTGATAAGCCCATTCCTAGGATCTCCTACCTAGCTTCCTTTGATTTGCCAGCGGTAGCTAGTTGGTTTGGAGAAGAGAGATTTACCTACATTAGAGTTTTTGGCAGCCAAGCCAATCCGCATGTTCTCCCTTTGTATATTCCAGATAAACTGCTAGCAAGAGAGGTCTCCTATCAAATTATGGCAGAGAGTACTACACAGACTCTCAAGAAAGAAAAGAAGAGGGGCTGGCCCTCTTTTCCCTTGAGAATTGGTGTATATACTCTGCATGATCTCAAACACGCAGAAAAGGAAGCCACAAAGATGCAGTCTTTAACCCTGGCCACTATCCCGAATAGGCTATATGATCCAAGCAAACACGCCTATGCTGCATTAGAACAGGCCAAATTAACCAAATTTGATCATCAAGAAGATTGGTTTGACGACCTATTTGTTTCGAACGAAAAAATAGGTCAAGCTAGAGAAATTGCTCGATTAAAATATAATGATCAAGGGGTAACTGAGTTCGATAAACTTAGGGAGCAGAGGTTGCAAACTCTGCCTCTAGATTTACTGGCAACAACCCCAGCGACGTCTTCAAGCGAGTCTGGTCGGCAACAGTCAAACCAGCCTCCTGTTATAACAAAAGATCAAAAGAAACAACAGGAGGAAAATCTGAAGAAGCAACAGGCAGAAATGCAGAGAAAAGAACAAGTGGAAAGGCAAAAGAAGGAGGTAGAGGAACAGCAGAAGAGGGAACAAGAAGAGAAACATAAAAAAGAACTGGCAGATAGGCAGAAAAGGGAACAAGAAGAACAGCAGAAAAGGGAACAAGAAGAACAGCAGAAGAGAGAACAAGAGGAACAGCAGAGGAAAGAGCAGGAGAAAGAGCAGCAGAAGCAAACCACCGATGTCAATATAGACACTACCATAGACCCCAAATTATTTCAAGAATGGCAGCAATTTCATTCCATCATCAGTGGATTGGAATGTTCAAAAGATGGGGACACTTCTAAGACAAATGATACGTAGGACATCACTTCTCCTCAGGTTCTAAGCGAAACCAGCAGCCTACCCATTTCCCAGGATGTTGAGGTAATTCCTAAAGACCCTTCAGATCAAATTGTCCTCCAAGTGGAAGACATTCCTCCTTTGGACATTTTCTATAGCCCACGACATATAGCAGTTGTGAAACGATCAAGGAAAAGACGAAGGATTGATCAACCTTCTGTCTTTCCAGAGCAAACAGTCACGGGCAATGTAGTATGGAAGGAGGAATTAGACCCCTCCGATGACCTAACGAAGCTGTCGCAGTATGCAGGTGCCTATTCTGCAGCAACTATCGACAAGGCATCGGAGGTAAGTCTTCTGCTGAAGACTAAGGACCAAGATATTTTTGCATTACAGGCAGAGGTGACCGAGGCAAAACAGAGGGCAGCGCAAGCAGAGGAGCAGTTGCTGGTACAACAACAAATGAATCATCAATTAACCCAGCAATTGCAGGAAGAAAAGCAGAGGATTGACCAAAGCGCAATCCAGAAACAAAAGGAGTTATCAGAGGCATTGGCGCAGTTGAGAACAGCAAACGAGCTGATGATGAAAACAAAGGACGAGCAAATAGCTCAATTATCATCACGGCTCGAAGTCATAAAAGGCACCCAAAAGGTGGAGGAGTTCAGAGCAGAACCATCACAAATAAACAATGCTCTAATATCTCAGATTAGACTCCTGTGTAATCAACTCTCTGAGGCAGAACCATTGTGCGAACTAACTACATCCATCAATCAGCAGGTAGAGAAGGCCAGGAATGAGTTGGACCAGGTCGATGAGCTCATAAGTGGATATCTTGACTGGCAAGATTCGGATGTGGGAAAAGCAGCGAAGTTGCCTAGAATCCAAGAAACTTATAAGGACATACTCTTTACAGAATGGCACACTCAAGTGATGAAAGCTGAAAGGGCGGCTTCAAGATGTAAATTAACTGCAAGCAATATGATTGATCTAGTCAACAACACCCTCTACCTGGCAAACATGATCTCCCAGTGTACACCTGGAAGGATAACAACAACAAATGTGATTGAGCAAACAAGTTATCCTGACTTAGAGGAGAAGGGAAGATTAATCGCTGGGGTTAACACTTTGACTTTCGATGCATATTGGCTCTTTCTGATCAAGCCACACACACAAAGGTCTGCCCTCAAGTGTTTAACTGATGCACTCGGGTGTATAATTCCCGATATCCAAGATGCCACATATGCTGCTCAGCTCAGTTCGCGCCTCAACAAACCGCCTGAAGTAGAACCAATGCTAGCGATAAATCAGCTCAGGTTTAAAGGCAAAGAGCCTACCTGATGAATCATTGCTGCCGACTGCCAGATCGTTCCAAGAAATAGGATCAATAGTTATTGATACCAATTATGTAGGATTTCTGTTTATTTGATATTTAGATTAGCTTAGTATTTATAGACCCTTTCATTGTTTTGGAAAGGGTCGTAAAATTTTGTAATAGACTTAAAGACTGAAGTTTGCACTACTGTGCTTCAGCCTATATTCTTTTATGAAACTCGACCAATCGTTCTTAATTTGACAAGGAAGTTTCTTTATGCAATTGCGCACTACTGTCTTTTGTTGGAGATGTTTTCTGAGTTGAAGGAAGAACTGTGGCATAGCGATTGATATACGGGAGTGTTAATCAGCATATATGGTACTATTATCTGTATCTGTATTCATTCCTTTTATATGAATTGTTATGTAATTATTCTTGCTATTGTTGAATACATGTATGTGCTGTAACAGCAAATCTCTATCTCATTCCACTATTGGATGTTTTTGTGATATGCCTTTTTCTTTAATCATGCATGTAACAATGATATAAATGATGAAGTGTAGTAATTTCGCTGTTATCGCTTTGCGTAACTATTTATGCACAGCATTCTTGAATGATTTAATATCTATGTTTTAGAGATGGAGTCATCTATATGCCTGTCTTAAAAGCACAGACCATCAAACGCTACTCTTTAGAAAATCGATAAGTTCCCGGGATAGATCATAGTTATTATATTTTTGCCGATAGTTTTAGTTGTTCATGTATCGCCAACACATTCTATAAGTCATTTATCCATCCCTTATACCTATAATTTTTGGGAAACTGGTCCCATTATCCCCAGTCGGAGCCACTATTCCAAACGGAAAAGGAGCTGTATCAAGGTCCGGACCGGGTGGTTTCCCCTATGTTGTTGCAGCGATTTTCGAGGCATCAACAAGGCCCAAGTGGCCTCAACTAATCTGTTCGCCTAGTCTTTTCTGCTGCTTCTCACTACCTTGGTCAGGATCCCTTCCAATGCTCTATTAGTGACCTCCACCTGCCCATTGGCTTGTGGATGGTAAGGGGTGGAAGTCTTGTGCTTGATTTTATGATGTGTGAGCAGGTCTTCAATCAGTTGGAAGTGAAATGACTACCTTGATCTGTGACCAACTCTCTTGGATACACGAACTTGTAGAATATGTTTTCTCTCAAAAACTCAACTACTTTTTCCTCTCTCGCTGCTTTGATTGCTTTTATCTTTACCTACTTTGTCAGGTAATCGGTGCACACAATGATGTATTGTTTCTGCTTTGAAGGAGGGCTGATAGGACCTTCGACAAAGTCCATGCCCCACTTCTCAAATGGCTCAAAGGTCACTTGAGGTTGCATGGGTATCTCATACTTTGGAGTAGGTTTCTCCATCCTCTGGCATCGGTCACACGGGCTGGTATATCTCCTCACATCCTGATGAAGAGTGGGATAGTAGTAGCCTGCTTGCAATATCTTGAAGGCAGTTCTTTTTGCTACAAAATGACCTCCACAAGGCTCGTCATGACAGGTCAGGAGGATGTCAAAGACTTCCTCCTCCCTGACACATCTTCTCAAGATTTGATCTGGGCCAAGTTTGAAAAGATTTCCCCCAATCCAGTTGAAAGGGTGCTTTTCCTTACTATCTTGCTTTTCTCTTTTGAGGACAGGTGCGGTGGGAACTGTGATGAAACCAAGTAGTTTGCTATATCAGCAAACCATGGAGAGAGTACTGAGATAGCAAACAAATGTTCGTCTGGCATCTGGTCATCCACCATTCTTTCTTCACCTGCAGGCAAATTTACACTAGACAAAAAGTCAGAAACAACATTTTCTTTACCAAGATTATCAATAATGGTCAAATCAAACTGCTGCAGTAAAAGAAACCATCTAACAATGCGAGTATTTACATTTGGTTTGTTCATTAGATATCTAATTGCAACATGATCAGTGTGCACAAAGTTTTGATAGCTTGTGATATAATTCCTGAATTAATGCACGACAGCTAGGAGTTCCTTCTCAGTCACTGTATAGTTTAACTCTGCGTTTGACAAGTTCTTGCTTATAGAGTATATGGCATAAGGTAACTTTTTATCAATTTGTCCCAAGGCTACTCCTATTGCTTTGATCGAGGCATCTGTGTGAATGTGGAATGGCAGGGCCCAGTTTGGGCCTCTGAGAATTGGGGCAGTCACTAGCTTGCTCTTCAAGGTATCTAGGGCTTCTTGACAGTTTTCTGACCATATGAACTCAACATCTTTGCCTAAGAGGCCAAACAAAGAAAAGGCTATCTTTCTAAAATCTTTAATGAATCTCCTGTAATACCCAACTAAGCCTAGGAAACTTCTGACATCTCTCACCTTTTGAGGAGATGGGACCCTTTGGATGATGGAAATTTTGTTGGGGTCCACCTATAGTCCTTGCTGAGATATTGCATGATCTAACACTGTCCCTTTAGTCATAAAAAATTCACATTTATATGGATTGAGGGATAGGTTCATCTCAATACACTTGTCTAGAACTTTTCCTAGGTTATATAAAGCTTCTTGAAAGTTAGAACCATAAGGAGTAAAGTCATCCATGTATATCTCTACTGCATCATGAACTAATTCCAAAAATATACTCAATACTGCTCTTTCGAAAGTGGCTAGAGCGTTGCACAAACGAAAAGGAAGGAACCGATATGAAAAGGTACCCCAAGGACAAGTGAAAGTGGTCTTATCTTGGTCTTCCAGGCTGATTTGAATCTGATGGTACCTGCTAAACCCATCTAGGAAAGAGAAAAACTTTTTCCCTGCCAGATCGTCTAACACTTGATTTATGAAAGGTAAAGGAAAATGGTCCTTTTTAGTGGCTTTGTTCAATTCTCGATAGTCGACACAGATTCTCCACTTACCATTTTTCTTTGACACTAGCACCAAAGGAGAGACCCATTCATTGTCAGAGATGGGATAGATTAATCCTGCATCAAGCAATTTTGGTAGTCCTTCCTTAACAATATCTTTAAGTGTTGGATTCATCCTCCTTTGAGGCTGCCTGACTAGTTTGCAATCTTCCTTGATGTATATATGATGAGTACATAGTGAAGGGTGCACTCCCTTCATCTCCTTATAACTCCAGGCGAAGGCATCTAGATGTTTTCTCAGCAGGCTGCATAGTTCCTTCTCCTTGGAAGTAGAGGGATGGATTGATTTTCAAAGTTCTTTCTGGGTCGAAATCTATATTTTTGACATGGGGATAAGTAGGATCAGCCACACAAAGATCAGTTGAGGGGTTGTTTTGGGTTTCTCTTACTATGTCTTCTATGGGAGGTGGATTCTAAATCAATTTTTTGATCATATCATCCTCATCTTGCAGTTTACCCCCATGGCGGTTTCTAATGTACAAAGTGGTGTAGAATAAACTTCATCCTCATCTTCCTCCTCCAACCAGAGAGGTAGATCATGTTCTAGCAAGGGTTGGGCAGGAGGATATAGGATTAACTGCTTGGACATGTGTCCATTCTTTATGGTCATGTTCCCAGCTCGACAACTGATGTAGGCATCGATTGTGGCCAACCAGGGTCTTCCCAGAATGAGAGGATACCCAGTGAGATTTGCCTTTGGCTGGAGAACTAAGAAATCAGCAGGGTACTCCCAAGAATCAATGGATACCATCACATCTCCCACAATCCCCTTAGGGGACACTGTGGAGTGGTCTGCTAGCTGTAGCACTGTTGTGGTCTTCCTCAAGGAGCCCTGGAGGTTGAGTTTGAGCATTGGGTCCTTTGTCATCATATTAATGGCAGCTCCCAGATCAATCAAGGTATGCGGTATCATTGTGCCATTGATGTGGACATCAACTACAAAGGCTTCCAGGGTCCAAATATTTTGGACAGATTACCTACCCTAACATCAGGTCGGATAGTTTTCCTGTGACATTGATGGTTGGGGCATCTCTCTTGTGCCTTCCTGGATGCCTAAAGCACTTCTCTTTGATCAACCTATTGTAGATAGGCACATATTTTATGGCTTGGAGAAGTGGTATCTTTACACATAAATGTTCCAATTCTCCCAGGAGTTCAGTCTCTTCTGGGGTAGGCTGGATTGTTATGGATAGTCTCTTAGGAAAGGGTGGATTTGCTTTAGGTTCGCTTTCCTCTTTATCTTCCTCAACCTCCCTGGGCGGAGGCTAGATATGTGGGAGAACTTTCCCAGATCGCAAGTTGATTTCTTGAATCTCCACAACATAAGTAGGGAATGATGGTTCCCCACTATACACTTGCTTAGCCTGTCTGTTGTTCGGGTTCGGATTTGGCTGGGCAGGCATTTGGGGTTGCTTTGGTGGAGCAGGAGGTAACGGTTGTGGTTGGGTAGGTGGTGGAGGAAAAAGAGCAGGAAGAGAGTTGTATTAGGGCCTCCACCCCTGATGAGATGCATTCCACTGAGGCTGCGACTGAGCATAGGATTGAAATGGATGGGTGGCTAGTTGGGCATGATATTGAGATGTGAAGGACCAAGGAGGAGGCGTGGACCAGGAAGGATGAGCAGGGGGACCCGAAGAAGGTATGGAGGGCACTTGGTTGGGGTTGTAGTATGTCTGAGATGTCCCTTGCATCCCCTACTAGTATGGTCTAGGTCCATGCAGCCTTCTTTGGTTTATGTAATAAAGCTATTCAGTGACTCCCTCAGCCCCTTGATATACAACTTTAAGTCCAGGCAAGGAAGGGCACTTATCTATAGAATGGTTTTCTTCACAGATTGAACAAACCTCTATAGAGTTCAATGGGCATTCATTCCTAGGATTCCTCCTCGTGCATCTAGGGAAAAAAATGGCCAAAGCCCTCTCTGCTTCCTCTTGTTTTCTCTTGATATGTAAGGTATCCATTTGCATGGCAATAGTCTGCAACATCTCTCTCTTGAAGTCTGCCAACATGTTTCCAATTTCACCTCTAATGGATGAGTTAGAGGAAGAGGTATTGGCTATGGGTTAACTCCCCCTACCTTTCTTTCTGGCTGCTCTAGAATGGTTTCTAGAAATAGTCTTTATGTCCTCATAGGATAGTTGGTAGATGTCTCCCTCGGCCAATAGATGGAGGGTGTCTAAAAGATATTCTTGGATTCCCCTAAGTAGGACCAACTTTAGAGACTCAGGGTCAAGCGTACACTTAATCCTTTTGTAACTGAGCTAGAACATTTCTTCATAGTCTTCTAGGGACTCATCACTTCCTATGGTCATTCGAAAAATTTCTTCTTTAGTATATTTTGACCTACAATAGTCTCGATACTTGTTGTTAAAGGCTTACTGAATCTGAGCCCAAGTTGTGATGCTATTGCCAGGTAATCCCATGAACCAGCATAATGCTGCATCCTTGAGAGTAGAAAGGAACAGTTTCAACTTTTTTCTCATCTTCTGCATAGTCATAAGTTCGACAGATGATAGAAAACTCAAACAAGAAGGTGTCAGGATCTTCTGTAGTCAGACCATGGAAATGAGGTAGGGTAGAAGGGCTTATATTCTTTATTTTGGTGCCCCCCTTGGTCTCTCGAATGGTAAAGGTACCCTCTATTTTCTCTCCATTCCCCCTAGCATTTATGTTTTCAGCCATTGGCTCCAAAGGAATGTTTTCTTATTCTTCCCCTATAGGTTTTTCAAATATTTTTGGCTATTCACCTAGGGGTTATTCCTGATCGCAACCACTAAAGAAGGGAGAAGGTTGGCTGTGTGAAGTAGTGGGGGTGTTGGGCAAAACTTTTCCTGAGTTATCTCTATTCCTACGAGGCATGAAATGAAATATTTTTGGTTGGTTTTTGTTTCTTTTTCCCCACACTGATAGTACTTGCAAAAATAAAATTGATTGAGCAAAACAAATTGCAACTAACTGAAATGAACTTTCTGAAATGGAAATTTGCAGAATTGAAAAGGAAAGCAAGGAAATGCAAAACTTGAAAGGAAAAGAAATGACTAGTCTACTTTTGTTGAAATGAACTATTAGCAGAATGTTGCAATAGGAAATAGAAGAAAGTAATAATCACAAAATACTCCAACAACGATGCCAAAAAGTGGTGAGCACCGGTATTGCAACAATAATGTTGTGACTCCTGGGCTATCTAATTTACTCTTATCAACCCGGTAGTTCGTAACAAATTTGGAAGCATCGGTGCTGTGTGCACAAGTACTAGTTCTCACTGCAGTTGTCACTTGGTCAACCGGCACAAGATCACTAGGAGCTCGAGCCAACTTCTATGGATTCCAGAAGACTCTCTATATGTGATGAAAGGAAAGAAAGATAGATGCTATTCTAACTGCAGAGAGGAGAAAGACTAAAATGTAAAGCAAACCTAGTGAACCCTAATTAACCAACTAGTTGTACTTTTGCAGAAAGCGCTATGAAAACCATGAAAGGAATGCCATTACCTATTCAAGGAAGTAAACAACATCTAACTATGCTATTTATGGAAGTAAATAAACAAAGAAAATATTTTGGATTTTTATGTGAATTTGACATGCATGTAATTTGTTATGTGTGAGTGTGGTAGCAAATAGGTGGTGTTGAAGGGCGATTTTGGGACTTGAGAGGATGTAGGATGGTGCGGATGGGTCCTAGGAGGTCTCATGTGGCCTTCTGGAGGCTTTTCCCACACTCGACCTTCAAAAGAAAGCCTACAGGAAAATCTACAGGAGGACACATGAAATCTACAGGAGGAAAACAAGGAATCTACAAGAGGAGGGCAAGAACAGTTTTCACTATCTTGAGGGTGTGAGAGTGGGTGAAAAAGGTGGATGAAGGTTGGAATGAGGTGTTAGGGCATCGAAGGTCTACCATGAATCACCAAGAGAGGAAAAGATGTTTGGGTTTGCTCAAGGAGAGAGGAAGAAGTTCTATGGAAAGATGCAGGAAACTAGGCAGAATTGAGGTGAGATTTGGGAGACATATAGGGCATAGATCAGATGGAGGGTGTGGTTGCTGATAAGCTGGCCTACTGCTAGAAGAGTCTGCTGCATAGAAACAGACATTCAACCAAGGAAATCAAGCAACAAGTGAAATGAATGCATTTAGGAAAAACAAAGTTTTGCATAAAAATGGTCTAAACTATGATCTATGAAAGGAAATGCAGAGAAATGTTGTAGGAAAGGAAAGCATGAAACAAGACTATTGCAAATCAGGAAGTGAGCGTGATGAAGAATATCTAAAGCAAAGCAAAGCTAGATTATTAACCTACTAAAAAGCTGCAAACACTAGAAGTCCTATGCAAGAGGAAAATCTTTGTTTTTGGGGCAGAAAGAGGGTCTTTGCCTCAGATCATGGTCCCAAAGGGAGGAAGAGAGGCCAAGGCACTATTGCTAGCCTTTTTAATCTTTGTTTATCACTGTTTAACCTGCTACAAAAAGCACAAATGGAAGCAAACTACTGAATCATCAAAAGCAACCTATTCTTAACCATAAAGGAAATACATCTAACAGAAACCCAATCTACAAAATGAAATAAAACATACAAATAAAAGTAAAGAGGAGCTTGGATACTTGGATTGGGCCCTAACCCAAGAGCTCCAGTCCTCTGAGGTAACTCAGTGCTAGCTCAAAAAAGATCCCATATTTATTATCAAAACAATAGCAAGATTACATAAAACTTTCACAAAATAATAAGCTCGAAGTTGGAGTATAGTTTACATAAGAAAAAACCAACAAAAATCCAACCCTAGTGAGGCCCTATCCCCTCTACTTATACAAATGAAGCTACCAATAACTTTCTCAAAATCAGGGAGGCTTGGTTCCCAAAACTCGAGATAATCATCAGTCATCCTCCACTTGCTCGGCTGCCTTCTAGTGCATGATTCAGCTGCTTGTACTCTGAGTTGAATGAAGGGGAATTCGAAGTTAGGAGTAATAAATGAGGGGGATTCCCTCCTAGTAGTCTTGTCGTTTGTCCACTTCGAGTTATTGCTTCCATTTGTCCATTGGATCCTTGACTTTGACCTCGAAACTCATCAATAATCTGCATTAAATACATGTTAGATCACATGGCACAATAACTAACTCAACTCACTCTATAAGCATAAATATAATCGGAAAATCATACAAGAAGCTAAGAGAATGGTTAATTTGACTAGGTTAGGAGGTAAGATGAGCCCATATAATTACCCATTTATGAGGCTCATCAGCAAGCAGTGCAAGTGGACCATGACCACCTTCTGTCTTCTTACGATAGAAAGGTTTGAAAGGTTTTCTATTGTTATACTCTCCTCCACTCCCACTTGTACTCTCTCCAGAATTACTTTTCATATCGATGATTGTATTTGTCAACTTCTTAATGATCCGATGCAAACCTTCTACATCTGTAGTGTCCTTTTCTTTGGTTTCGGCCCCTTTGTTATCACTCCCATGATTCTTCTTGGATGCTTGAGAGGCTTTCTTTTCTCCAGTTATATGATGGCATGCTGTGAGACTAAGAATTTCATTCTTGACTTTTACTGTTTCATCGATAGCACCCTGTAAGGTTTGTGCATTACTCCTTTTGACCCACATTATAGTAGGGATAGGGAGATCAATGATGTAGAATTCCATGATCACCTCCTCAGTTGGTCTAGAGGTGGTCGGGATTCTGTTGAACAAGGTGTTGAACCAGATGTTAAAATCCTTAACCTTTTCTTTAGTTTCCATTTTAAATGGGATAGTTCTAAAACTAAGGCTACAGGGGTTTTGTCACCGCCATACTTGCCTAAAAAGGCCTGTTGGAAGGTAGCCCACAAGGTGATTGATCCGGTTCTCAAGCTAAAGTACCTTATGGACGCTGCACCAATTAGGGTAAAAGGGAATAGGTGACATACTATATCTTCATCAGCCACCCCCAGCATGTGCACAGCTAGGAAGAAGGAGTGAATATGGTTATCAGTGGTGTCTCCCTTCCCAGGGTCGAATTTAGGTAGTACTCTTTCTGCATTCTTGGGTAAGGGATGCTGCTACCTAGGTATCACTATGGCATCCTAAGCTAGCCAGGGAGGAAGTGTTCCCGGAGGAGGTGGGAGTTGGTTCCCACCCGGTTGAGGAATATTAGCGATATCGAGGATAGGGATGTTCTGGTTGAGGTTTCTTCATTAGGATTTTCCAAATCAGGCCAGGGATTTCCTTCAAAAGGGGAATCCTTAGGAATTTCTTCCCAAGGAGAGTTGATACTCTACAAAGAATCAAGCACAATATCTTCAAGAGAAGGGGTTGTAGATGTCTCTTCGTTTATGTGATAGACCCTTGGCTTTATTTTTGCTGTCGGAGGTAAAGACTGAAAGATAGGGAGTTGTGATGAGGAGCAAGCGTAACCCCAAGTAAGTCTTCTGATTGGTTGTTCTTGAGTGACAAGATGCTCCCACAGTGTCTCTTCTTCGAAATGAGGCTTTTCCGAATGAGAGAGAGGGTCTTTTCGACCTTCACAATCCATGCATTAATCCTTTTGAATCCATGCGTGGCACTTATAGATGAAATCTTGAAAAGATGTGGATGGTGGTTCAGGCCCTCCTAGCACCAATTTGTTGACATGGCAAATTTTCGTTATACCAACAAGGGGAACTAACCCGATCACAAACCCCAATTAGGCATGTTTTCATTTGGAGTGGCTAGTTCCAACGGGTTTTAAGGGACCCCATGAACTGTAATAGGTGTTGGAAGATTGCTTTTGGGAACAAGACTTCAATTAAATCAACAGAATAAAACAACTAACCACTATGTATTAAATCCTATCTACATTACTTCTAACTACTCTAATCTAGTCCTAACTATCCTAATCTATCCTGCAGGAGCAAAACAAAGGAGGTTAAACATCATATATAAATCTCGAGTCCAAATGAATCAATTACTGGTCCACATAAAAACAAGGTTGTATTAACTCCTAATCACAATGCAATTACTTATATAAGAATATACATTCCTTTCCTTACAAATAACACCTGGAAATGATGTTTAACAAAGTCTGGAATCAGCGACCTTCCATGATTTATCAATGCTATTGAATTACATTCAAATAACCAAGAGAAACCATGAACTGCTAGTTATCAATATGCATGAAAAAAATCACATTTGTTTTTATACAAGTAACAACACCCTAGTTGCAAACATATCAGAGAAAAGAAAAAATAGATTTGAAACACGAGCTCCTTCTTGAACCAAACAGTCCTCTTTATTCACAATAAATCAAAACTATTTTTTCTCCAAACCAAAAAATCCCCCCTTTCTTATATGGAGGTAATACTTATGCAGCCTTGAGTGACCCTCGGTCTTCCATGACCTTTCATTCCCCCCATTTCATTACACAGATCAACATATACATATGAGAACGGTTGGTGAAACTGTTGACATGCCGAGGTCACCCTTAGTGGAGCGTTCTCCTTCCTGGGGAAATGAATGGATGCCTTTGGAACAGAGGAGGACTGTGTATCATTTCTTAGCACCTATGTGGAGTGGCTATCATTCTCTGTCATCATCCCCCATCTAGCATGCTTTGTGATGTATCTGGCAATGATGACATCTTGATGGATTAGCGTTGTCATGAGTGCTTCCACTGAACTGAAGGAGTGCCTCCATTATGCACTTTGGCGGTCTGTCTTCCCTTTCGCAGAGTGTGTTTCGCAATGCTGACACCAGTGGAGTAGAGGTGTCATCTTGATACAACTCACCTTTATCCATTATCGGTTCTGCTCGAATTTGCCTGCAAAATAATTCATTTCAGCTATGACTGTGAGATATATGGAAAACAGGCCTACAAAACATGAATCTTGCGTTTATAACATCAAATGTGAAAGAATCCCCCCTTACTTTTAATTTATGCATTGATTAAGTCCCGCAAGCGAAAATCTGACTTACACTTAAAATCATTACATAACACCGAACTGGATCTGAAATTCGGACTTGAAACATTATATATAGTAACTCATACCTTGTCGGGTTCGCCATATGAGGATTTTACATTAAAAATTGCTACCACAACATTTTATTGAATACACATATAAACGTGTGAAAACCCAGCAACCTGGCCATACAACCGGACTTCAAAAATCATATACCGGAGCTTATAATCATTGGTGGGTCCGCCGCATGGTGTCACACCTTATGCTTGAGCGCAAGACCCCGCCGAAAGTGATTTGCGATGGGGGAGGGGCGGACCCGATAGCATATATATGTTTAATTGGATCTGCGGGTCCACCATATCGCACATTGCAATATGCGCAGGCCTAGGGCCCCGCCGATTGCGATATGCGATTAGGCCAGACCCGAAATATATGTGTGTGTGTGTTATATTTGATAGCCCTGGCGGGTCTGGTATACCATGGTGCAATATATATGTATAACCCCTGGACCCACTGATTGTGATAAGCGATTGGGGGGGTGGACCCGATAAAATATATATTGTGGTTAATACAACCATCGGGTCTAGAAGACATATGTGCCTTTTATATATACAGCCTTGGGCTTGGTCGATAGCGACTTGCGATATGGCTCTGGACCCAAAAATTATGAATTTGGGTGGATAATGTTGTTGGGTCCAGAAGGAAACAGTGTGCAGTGTTAATTGCGATAGGCCACAAAAAGGGATTTATGCATGTTTTGTGAGGTATTTCCACTATAAAGAGTTATGATGGGAATAATGATGCGATAGAAAGTTTTGAAGGCTAAAAAGGTTGTGATGGAGGGAATGAATGAAGGGCTAGGCTGGGTGATGAATGGACCATGCAGCAGGGATTAAAAGGGGGGTTTTGACCATTAAGAACTGAAAATTTGGCTTGGCAATGAGTTAAAGTCTCTGGGACTAAATAGATCATTTGGAGAGGTAGAAGACCAACTTTTAGGGGACCCATTCAAAATTGCTGCCAAGGCAAGTTTTGATAGGGTGGTGGTTGTGGCCACAACAGGACCACACATCAACAATCAAGGGAAAACGTAAGTATATACAGGGTCTTGGTTGTAACTTATATATCTATGTCTCTATATGTCACAATTTTTTTTGATACCACATTTCAAATGTCCTATTCTTGATACTACACATTTGATGCTACACCAAGTCTACTAAATCTATATGATGTTGTAAGTTCATGTTACTTGTCTTGTCATAGTTGATAGAATGGTATCTGTTGTTGTACTTAGAACTTTGTTCATCACAATTCTAGGGTCTGTCATTAGTTTATATTGTATATATCTTTAGTTCAGTTTTGGATATAGTCTTGCATAGAGTCCAGGCCTATATCAAGAGTGGGAGTCTTTGTCTACTACTGCAGCAAGTCAACAACAAAAGTGACAAGCACACTTCAGGTACGCATTGTAATTTTTAATTTGCATTTATTCATTATTATTCACTTACATGTGTTTTTCAAGAAGAGGTAAGTTGAAGGGTATTTTGTTTTGTTTTGTGATTGGTTTTTCCAGGAAAATTTTGCATGCAGGTAGAAGAAGATTCAAGTACAACTTCAAGAAAGAATTCAAGCATAGAAGTATCAAATCAAAGGAAGCATTGCAGCAAGACATCCTTTGAAGACATGATAGCCATCAATATATGGTGAATAATTGTCAAGGCCAAGATTCATCATTGTAAAGTTGTAAAAGAGTCACTTGTAAAAGTGTCATCATTGGAAGAGTCCTTATTGTAAAAGAGTCAATCTACCTAAAGTCGAAAAGGCATATTGGGAGGTATAGGAGTCTTTGTTGGGATGATGTCATGGTTGGGTTGCAGGTCATAGTGTGATTGGGTGTTCAGTCAAAATAATTGTAAATCATATTGTATCATGGATCATTGTCCCTGGGACATGAATTCACACTCTTGTCTCATTTCACTCATTATAGGGTGGCAGGGAGGTGCTAGGATGGTGCATGAAGTCGCCTATAAGTTGGAGCCTGTGAACACTTTAGGGGGGTAGGTTGGTCTAGGATGTTGGGGCATCCATTCAATTGACTACTAAAGAAACCATGGCATTGGGGCATCCTTCTAGTGGGAGTTGGAGAAGAATTATTTTCTAGAATTCTAGGAAGTTATTGTTTTCATTTCAATTGGAGTTGAAGATTAAAGAATTTATTAGAAAATCCTTTGGTGGTTTTTTACCTAGAGGTGGTTTTCCACCTAAAATTTTTGTGTCTACTGTGTTCTTTTATTTACTATTATTACTGCATAAGCATTAATAATAATTGAAGATTAACTAATCCTCTGAAAATATTTAAAAGTGCTAATTGCTAAGGAATATTGATTCCGCCCCCCTCTCAGTATTTCCAACACTAGGTACAAGGAGGCACTCTCAAACTTGATTAAAAAGAAGACTAATATGGATATTATACTTTGGGGATAATGCTTCTTATCATGTGAAAATAATTTGGATTGTCACTCTTCACTTAAATCAAGGTCAAACCCTTCATTTACAAGAAGTGATGTATGTACCTGATCTGAAAAAGAACCCGGTCTCTATTTTTGTGATCAAAGATAAATGTTTCAAGGTTGCATTTGATGGGAAAGTTCGTGTTTGGAAAAGGAACCCAAAAGATGCATTCACACTTGGATTTAGGGTTTAAGGTATCTATTAGGTTGGAGGAAGTTCGTTGGGATAAATGACTTGTGATACTTCTCTTCAATCTGAATTCTAGCACAAAATATTTTCTCACCTTCATTACAAAGCCTTACCTGATATAAGGAAGATGGTCACATGTATGCCTAAATTCAACATAGATCATGAAGGTGTGTGTCGGGGTTGTGCAACTGGAAAACATACAAGGTGACCATTCCCCTTAATTCAAAGTCAAACTGTCGATATTCTTCAAATTGTCCATTCTGATCTATCAGGTATGTTTCTCGTAACATCTTTGGGTGGATATTTGTACTATGCAATTTTTGTGGATGGTTTCTCTTGCAAAACATAGATCTATTTCTTGAAGAATAAGGATGAAGTGCTTAAATTGTTCTACTCTTTCAAATCCTTGGTCGAGAATCAAACAAGGAAGAAGATCAAAATATTGAGGACCGATAATGGAACTAAATATGAGTCAAATGAATTCAATGACTATTGTAGGGAAGCTGGAATTAAGAGGGAGACCACTACTATAAATACTCCTGAGAAAAATGGAGTTGCTGAAAGGGAGAATCGAACTATCATAGAAGCCACCCATTCCATACTTCATGACCATGGTCTACCGAAGTTCTTATGGGGAGAAGTTGCCAACACCATTGTGTATGTTCAAAACAGATGCCCATGTCAAGCATTGGACTTCAAGACACCCGAAGAATTTTTCACCGGTAAGAAACTTGATGTTTCTCATTTTAGAATTTTTGGTTGTCCTATATATTTTCATGTTCTGAAAGAGAAAAGAAACAAACTAGATGCATCTTGGAAGGAAGGAACGTTTGTGGGCTACAATGAAACTTCAAAGGCATATAGAAACTATGTGCCTGGTCAAAGAGAAGTGGAAATAAGTCATGATGTCACTTTCGATGAAGATTTTTCCCTTAGGAAAGTCTGAGATCTTCTTATCCCTGGAAAGGACAATGATGATGATGCAGGAAAGCAGGATGAACCTCTGACTTATGACGTGATGTCCGATGTTGAAGGTTCGATGTATCCCATTGATCCACCTCCTAGTGAGCCCTCTACTTCAAGAAAAATACCTTTGTGGCTCAAATATACTCTTGAAGATGCTGAGAGACATATTGCACCGAGGGGAACATTTCATGAAAGTAAGAAGTTGAACAAGTACCAAGGGTACTTAGCTTCCATGAGTACCATTGTACAATCTGAGAAATATACATTTGAAGAGGTTATAAAACACCAAGTCTAGAAGGATGCAATGAATGAGGAATATGAATCAATCAGGAAGAATGATGTCTAAGATGTGGTTCCTAAACCCAAGGACAAGTTTGTGGTCACTTCAAAATGGCACGACAAAATCAAACATGGAGCTTATGGGAGTGCTGAAAAGTTCAAGGCCAGATTCGTTGCTCGAGGCTTCTCTCAAAAGGAAGGAGTAGAATATGATGAGATATTTGCAAAAGTTGCCTAATATACCACCATCTGTTCAATCATAGTCCTTACTGCCTCACAAGGTCGAAGCTTACACCAAATGGATGTCAAAACTACTTTATTGCATGGCTCGCTTAAAGAGGAATTCTATGTAGAACAACCCTAGGGGTTCAAATTTCAAGATCATAAGTCACACGTATGTAGGTTGAAGAAAGCCCTCTATGGGTTGAAGCAAGCCCCAAGGGCTTGGTATGAGAGGATTGATATCTATCTTATGAAGTTGGGATTTATAAGGAGTGATGCTGACCCAAACCTATACTTTAAGGTTGAAAAGGACAGGTTTCTCATTCTGGTTCTTTATGTGGATGATCTCTTTCTGACAGGTGATGATCCATTCATTCATCAATGCAAGAGGGAATTGGCTTCTGAATTCGAGATGAAGGACCTAGGACTGATGCAGTACTTCCTAGGACTAGAGGCTTCGCATAATCCAGGTGACATTTTCCTTTCTTAAGGAAAATATAATTTGAATCTGCTTTAGAGATGTGGTGTGGTGGATTGCAAGTGTGTGTCAACTTCGATTGAACTCAACTTCAAGAAGTTGTGTGGAAGTGCTTCTACTTCTGGATTAGAAAACCCTTCTAAGTATCATCAACTTGTGGGGGATTTTATGTTCTTGGTAAGCTCCTATCTTGACATATGCTTCGTTGTAAACATGTTGAGTCAATTTATGGTTGAGCATTGTCACATTCATTGGATTTCGGCCAAGAATATCTTGAGATATCTCCAGGGCACAATCCAATATGGACCAAGATATGTTGCTAGGAATTTGAGGTTACATGGATATACTAATGTTGATTGGTTTGGCAGTGTGGTGGATCATAAGAGCACGTTTGGTTTCTGCTTCTCTTTGGGGTCTGCTTCAATACCTTGGATGAAGAGGAATCATAAATCAATTTCTTTAAGCACTGTCGAGGTTGAATACATTGCTGCAAGTATGTCCTGTTGTGAAGTTGTTTGCTTGAGGAATCCCTTTAGTGAGCTATTTGAGCATGCATTTGATACCACCGTGATCTTCTGTGAAAACCAAAGTGGTATTCATCTTTCAGAGAATACCGTGTTCTGTGACCACTCCAAGCACATTGATATCAGGTACCATTATATTTGGGATATGGTACAATGGGGAGCAATAAGAATCCAACACATCAAGACGGATGCATAAGTTGCAGAAATTCTCACGAAGCCCTTGGGGAAGGTCAAATTCTTAACCTTTCAAGAGAGACTTGGAGTCATGGAAAGACCCTCCTATGGTGATCCCGTATGAGTTGGACACTGAGCTCTCAGAGTTTTTTGGGGCTTGGGGTACTTCTTGGAGCTATGAGCAACCATAGGGTGAGTGGGTCACCTTTCCCTAGTGGCGCGCTATGTATAGGGTGAGTGGTTCACCTTCCCCTATGATTTACATATTCATAGGATGAGTGGTTCACCCTATCCTATGGCATATTCATAGGATGAGTGGTTCACCTTCTCTTGTCAATACCCAGCACACATCCTACCCATGGAGTCCAGGACTCATGGGAAGTACCCCTCATCTAGCCAATGATTTGGGAAGAGCGGTTAGGGACCACAGGACTATCGATGGATGAATCGTGTACTATCGTACTTCCTATGACTAGGATGCATGGTATTCAACAACTTGATCTGGGATCAAGGACTGACTTTTGTTAGTGGAGAGTGGTAAGGTCTTGTGACTCACTCTCGATCACTTCTTCTTCATTATTACTTCATGGTTCAATAGAGCAGAGCAGTGATGACAAAGATGGTACATGATGACAAGATGGCATGATGATGACAGATGGATTGGTAGGTGTAATTCTCCCTAGTTGAGAGGGAGTGTTAAAATTGGAAACTAGGGCCAAATTACACCTTGTGACAACTCATATGATGGAGATGATTATTTCATTGAATTCCTATTTTCGAGAGGTCCAAGTTTGATATAAATATCATCTCATTCAGACAAGCAGAAGTGGAATTTTGAATTTATTCTCTCTCATGCACACGTTGTTAAGGCCAGCCTCAGCCTAATGTAGGCTCATGAATCCCAATAAACATGTCCTTTCACCCTTATAAAATTGTATAAATATGAGTGACCTCTCTCCTCATTTGGACATCACTCACTCATCATTTTCTTTTGTCTCCAAATCTGATTAGTTCGTACAGCTTGAAGATCAACTCTCTCTCTCTCTCTCTCTCTCTCTCTCTCTCTCTCTCTCTCTCATGTGTGGATGGAAGGATGAATTTCTGGGTTAGGTTGTAGGTTGAATTTTAGAGTTTCATGACAACATTGACCATTGTTGACCAAGGATTCATTAACCAAGTTTAATTGCATTTTTAGGGGAAGAATTTTTCTCTCTTGAGGCCACATTTATTGGCACAGAAATCGAGGTGTTTGAGATAGTTTGAATAGGGTTGACTTTAGGTTGAATTCTATTTTGGCTTCAGAATTTTACAGGGCTGATTTGATAGTGTATTGGGAAAGTGAATTTGATTTTGTACTCTCTCTCTCTCTCCGCTAAACTATTGAATAATAATAAGAAGATTTTATCAAAGGGTTTTCCCCATATTGGGGTTTTTCCTTGGCATCCACCAAATCTGGTGTCCTCGTTTCTTGGATTGTTTTTGCATATTTTTTTACGTTTTATCTACATTGACTGTCAATATGATTAAGTTAATGTGATTTCTACTAGAAATTGTTCGAAATTGTCATTGGAATGCTAAAGTAACATTGAAGTAAACTGTGTTAAGCATAGAACATACCACTGTTATGTAAAGTTAACATAACCAAATACACCGAGATTCACTTTCCTCAATTGTTCTCAATAGGTTACCACTGTCATTTCACAGGGCATGATCTTAGTGAACTTCATCATAGGGTTCCTTTATAAACATATATAGTGACATATCTAGTTGAAGATAAAAATCTCATTATTGTACGAGAAGGTTCCTCAGTGACAAGCTACTGATAAATCAGTAGATTATTCAAAATACAAGCTTTCCAGTGGTATTCCTCAACCTCAAGGAAACCAATGTTCAATCTAAGTAACCTTAACTCAGTCAACTTTCATTACAGGGGTCCCTTGTTTCACATAGAATCACATCTCTAAATTAGGAGAGTAATATTATTATAATATGGGAAGGTTCTTCAGTGGAAAGATACTGATAAATTAGTAGGTTCTTCATACTAGAAGCTTCCTAGCGGTTTCTTTAGACCTAAGGCAAGCCACTATTGGTGGTTTCTTTAGGCCTTAGGTAAGCCACTGCTCAATTTCAAAAGTAGGAGATCTCAATATGGGAAGGTTCCTCAGCTAGTTAAACTACCATGGAAGCACAAAAATCACCATTGATAGGTATTTCTTTAGAGAGTGCAAGAAACAGTGTTCCCAGCCCAAGACCACACCTGGTGTCTCCTCAACCACCCCAAGTACTTGAGTATCTCTATCTCCTGGCCAATAGTTTCATCAATCCACAAAATTCGTAGTGGTTTCATTAGTCCCAAGGCAAGCCATGCATGGTGGTTTCTTTAGCCTTGGACAAGCCAATGCTCTCATTCCTCAACCATCAATCCCTCTTGGGCTTCTTTATTTAGTTTTTTCCTGATCAACCCTCTCTATCACCCCTCTCTTTTTCCTTATCAAATTCTTGACCTTCCTGGATGGAAGAATTGAATGCTACCCTAAGCCTCTTCGACTCCACTTCTTTCCTTATCTTCTTGTATTTTCACTAATGTGCTACAACCATCTCCTTGGTTGTGTGTGGGCATGCATGTCATATTGCCTTCGTGTCCTTATACTTGGCCATGGTGGTTCTATTATTGTTCTCCACTCTCTTTGTGGTCCCCCATTTGATTCAATTGTTAGGGATTATGGGAACGTTGTCATTCCAACACAACCCATGCATTTCTTTAATATTTTGTCCTATGTTGCTTATAATTATGTCCAATAGTGGTAAAATTGGAAACTAGGGCAAAATTCCACTTTAGGTAGGTCATTTTATGGAGATTATGATTGCATTGAATTCCCTCTTTTCGAGAGGACCAAACTTGATCTAAATATCATCTAATTTGGACAAGTAGAAGTTTTTGAATTTATGGTCACACATGTGTAAACATTTTAGGTCGGCCACATCATCATGCAGGCTCATGAAGCCCAAGAGACATGTCACTTCACCCTCAACGACTTGTATAAATACAAGTGACCTCTCACCTCATTTGGCATCATCATCACTCACACATTCTTCTCTCTCCTTCTCTCATTGGTTCATACAACTATTGGGCATTCTCTTTCTCTCACACATGTGGTAAGGAGGACAAATTTCAGATTGAAGTACAGGGCTGAAAATTTCAGGAGTTAACTAAAGTTGTACCAACGTTTAATAGGGATTGTTTAACCAATTTTGATTGATTTTGGAGGGTTTGACTTTCTAGATTGTTTGACCTATGTTGATCGTAGGGTTGACTTCAGGTTGACCAAATTTGGCCTGTTCTGTGCCGCCGAAGGACGAAGGCGATCACCTACCAGTACCCGGAGCATTCCATCTTCAACCACTGCATTCAAGGAACAGAGTGGTTGAGAAGAAAAGGACCAGCCTCGAGTAGTTAAATGCATTCAATGGTTATGGAGTTTCATTCATATTTCACGCCAACTGCTCAGAGAAGGATCGCCAAACAGTAAAAAAGGTCAATTTGTTCATTAAAACATGCAGATCATAACAGAGGCCCATTTTAGAGAGTTAAGGTGGTTGGTGGTCCATTATGACCCCTCCACGCATAGAACGACAGAACATCTTTGTAAACAAACTCTATATATACCTAGAACACATATGTAATTAGGGTTGATGGTTGTTGTTTTGATGTAAAGTTGAACTTCTGGAGACTGTAACTACTGTGATACTTGCAGCGTCTGGTCTTCATTTTCAGCTACTACAAGCTTCTTTTGTTGTTAATTGCTCACTTTCAATTTCTACTCTGTTCTAGGCTATGCCTGTTATGAATTTGTTCATGTGCTCTTGATATTTAGCATTAGAGTGGCTTTCATCCCACCTCTGTGTTGAAGTCTAGTATGTATCATTGAATGTGTTATGTAGGTTTCTATTTACTTAATGCGAGAGAGCTGTCATCCTGTCTGTGCATTTGGAAATAGATTTGCAGACCTCTTTACTGGTTGTAGCCGGCCATCACATGGTCTTGTGCATCTACTGGTGTGGTCAGTATTCTCCATGTTCATCCAATCCTCAACTGTGAGTAATTGGTGGTCTAAAGCCTTGTAGTCTGGGGTGTTCACCCATGTCTGGAGTTAAGCATAGTAGAAGTGGTTGTCTGGCTTGGACAAGCATCATACCTTCCATTCATCCATTTCCAAAATTTCGTTGAGTTTGTAATGTTCCCGAGCATCTTTGAGATACAACCTAGGAGAGTTTCTTGGGGTGATAACATTAATTGGCGCCGTTGCCGGGGAGAGGAGATTGAAGCTCAGCTTCCCTAGGAGAATGACATTGTTCCAGGTTTTGATGATAGACAAGGCCTAGACACATTTTTGGTTGTAATCATCTATCTGGTGACTCCACTAGAGGAAGACCATCCTTTGGCGACTCCACTCCCAGTACTGGCTCAGTTTGTGAGGCATGCTCGGAGAAATATTCAGAAATCACCAGTTAACCCAGTGCTCATTCCTGAGAAGATTGTTAAGCAGAAGAAAACATCGTAGAAAGGAGCATCAGGATCAAGTAAGCCTTAAAAGTCCCATGTATCTCTGCTAGTGAAAAATCACCTTCAGAGATTCATAAAGCTCCTGTTCATTCATTTCCCTTTTGGATCTCAGTCCAAAGAAAGCATCCCATACAGTCCATCATATTCCTCTATTTCTGTCATCCATTACATTGCTTCATACCACTCAGTCTACCAGTATCCTTACACCTAACTCCTGTCATGGCATGCCAGAAATCCCTCACAAAGATAGAAATAATTGTTGCTGCTAGGTATGGACCCTTGGTCTTGCCTGTTCCTTTAAATGCCATGCCTACAGGAGATTATCAGGAATATATGCCTAAGTTTACTGGTACAGAAGGAGTAACAGCTGAAGAGCATCTATGGTCCTTTTAAAGCTATGCTCATAATCTAGATATTAATGAAGAGGATGTGTGGATGAGGGTTTTTCTCCAAAGCCTAGATGGGGAGGCTAGAAAATGGTTCAGAGAATTACCCCCTAGGTCTATTGCAGACATTGAGGCTTTAGATGATGTGTTCCTAAAGAATTGGGGGGATAATAAGGATCTGCTCTATTATCATATTGAATTTAGGAACTTGCAGAGGGAGAATGGTGAGCTGCTGTCTGATTTAATCATCTGATTCAACCATATGTAGAGCAGAATACCATATGAAGTGAAACCCACCCCTACTTCTGCTATGATCACTTATGCCCATGCCTTTGATTCTCAGTTCTGCCTGCTGTTAAGAGAAAGAAGATGTGCTTCCTTGGTTGATATGCAAGATGCAGCCTTTGAAGTAGAATCAAACATCATGGCTGTAGAAAGACTCGAAGGTGATGCTGAAAGGAGAAGACAGGGGGGTGAGTCCTCATCATCCTCAGATCTTAAGATCAATAAAATGGCCAGGATGATAGAGTTATTAGCCTCTGAAGTTTTCGAATTAAAAGCTGAGAAGTATTCTGAGGAAGCAGGAGCTCCCAATACCTTTACTCTTTCAATTTCAAATCCATATAAAGGAGAAAAGGAACAATTGCAGATTTTGCAGAGAAGCAAAAATGCAAATGAAGATCAAAGGGTGAAGACCCTTTTTCAGAGTATAGTCATGGAGGAAGAGCATTCCGAAGAATAGGAGGAGGTCCGTGGTTTGGAGGATAAGGGCAACGCCCCTTTCTTAACTAGAGCTGCCTATGAGAGGTCACTATCTATAGGCACTGCTCACCAGTTTGTTGTACCTGCAGAACAACAAGTTGATCAGCAGAAGCAGCCAGTAGCAGGTCCCACCATCCTCGAAGAGCCTGAAGCCAGCCCATCTTCCCATGACTATGCAGATCTGCAAATTGACCAGCCTGTGGTTATCCCCAGTCCAGTGATCAAAAGGGGTGAAGTTAATTGCCCATCATCCTATGCTTCTCTGTCTGTTCAAGTGACAATCCCTCACAGTTGCCCACTAGGTACTGAGGCATACCATAACTCAATGCCCAAGGTTGATACTGATCACCTCAGTCTTGATATTTCGATGCCTGCCCAGGTGGCCTCCACACAGCTTGAAAGGGCAGATTGTCAGATGGCAGAGGAAGAGGATGCACAGTTTTGGGACTCCTCCTTGGATGATCGTTGACTTTTTCACCTGCGCGATCAACCCCGCGTCGTCTGATCAACTCCGCCCCGATCAGACGGCAGTTGCTCCCCCCGATCCCGCGAACTACCCACACATTATCCCATGGGGAAAGCAGTTTTGGCCCCGTCACATCCGCCACGTGTCGCGCGATGATTGTGATCGTGTGCTCGTTGTACGAATATCGCCATCCTCCGAACAAAGTGTAAGGAATACCGTTTACCGCTTAGCCCTGTTCTCCCCGCCCGATAAACTCTGTGTAGCTTCCGCCCCCGATCACCGTTTGATCTGCCTGTATAAGATCCGATGGCCCTCGTTTACCCCGCTCACATACCTCCTAATACTCCTTATCAAGCACTCTCCACCGTTGATTCATGTAATTCAATGGTTGATCTTTCTCCACCACGCCTCCACCATACTGTCTGTGTCCATAGCCTATTCTGTGCTGCCAAAGGACGAAGGCGATCACCTACCAGTACCCAGAGCATTCCATCTTAAACCACTGCATTTAAGGAACAGAGTGGCCGAGAAGAAAAGGACTAGCCTCGAGTAGTTAAATGCATTCAATGATTATGGAGTTTCATTTGTATTTCACGCCATCTTCTCATAGAAGGACCGCTAAACAGCAGAAAAGGTCAATTTGTTCATTAAAACACGCAGATCATAGCAGAGGCCCATTTCAGAGAGTTAAGGTGGTTGGTGGTCCATTATGACCCCTCCACGCATAGAACGACAGAACATCTTTGTAAGAAAACTCTATATATACCCAGAACACAGATGTAATTAGGGTTTATGGTTGTTGTTTTGATGTAAAGTTCAACTTCTGGAGACTGTAACTACTGTGATACTTGCAGCATCTGGTCTTCATTTTCAGCTAATACAAGCTTCTTTTTCTGTTAATTGCTCACTTTCCATTTCTACTCTATTCTAGGTTGTGCCTGTTATGCATTTGTTCATTTGCTCTTGATATTTAGCATTAGAGGGGCTGTCATCCCACCTCTGTGTTGAAGTCTAGTATGTATCATTGAATGCGTTATGCAGGTTTCTGTTTATTCAATGCGAGAGAGCTGTCATCCTGTCTGTGCATTTGGAAATAGATTTGTAGACCTCTTTACTGGTTGCAGTCGACCATCACATGGTCTTGTGCATTCGCTGGTGTGGTCAGTATTCTCCATGTTCACCCAATCCTCAACTGTGAGTAATTGGTGGTCTAAAGCCTTGTAGTCTGGGGGTGTTCACCCATGTCTGGAGTTAAGCATAGTAGAAGTGGTTATCTGGCTTGGACAAGCATCATACCTTCCATTCATCCATTTCCAACATTTCGTTGAGTTTGTAATGTTCCTGAGCATCTCTGAGATACAAACTAGGAGAGTTTCTTGGGGTGATAATAGTAACATTGAATAAATTGTGCTAAGCATAGAACATACCATTGTTCATTAGCATGGTATCAGAGCACAGGTGAAGACAAAGCCCAAACAAGAGAGAGAAAAACAATCTAAGGGAGATATGCCAAACATTCTTATTAGACTGGCCTCAATGGCTACTACATATTACTTCAAATATGAGGATAAGCTCAAGGACAAATCTGACTATCATGCATGGAATATGACTTTGGCTTTGTCTTTGGAAGAGCATGATGCCATGGACTATGTGCAGGGAAGAGTGGTGGAGTCTCCTTCAAATTCACTTGTTGCTGCAAAGATGAAGTATAGGAAAGGTTAGGTCAAATCTAAAAGAATTATCATAGATGTACGACAAAATGGTTGGGATGTTCAAAGTAAACAATGAAAATCAAATCCTCTTTCTCAAGAACAAGTTGAAGAAAACCAAGATGGATAAAAGGGAGTCTATCCAATCCTACTTTATGAGAATAACACAAATAAAGAATGACCTACTATCTGTTCGAGAATTTATTGCTCACATGGATCTCACTCTCATTGCACTTAGATTTCTTTCGAGACCATGGGATGTGTTTAACACCACCATTCTCAACAATGACAGGATTCCTAGTTTCGATGAATTATTGGCTAGATGCAATCAAGAAGAGACTAGGATGATGGAGAGAGACAAGCCTTCAAATGGAAATGAACCTATTTCTTTCTCTGCTCATGCTAAGAAGAAAAATAATGCTAGTCCAAGGAGACAGGGTCAAGGATTCAAAGAAGGAAGAAAATGAAGGTGCTACAATTGTAAAAGGTTCAACCACTATGCTAGAGAGTTTCCTCACAAGAATAATTCTCCAAGGGATGATGACAACAACAAAAACAATTTCAAAGGAAATGGAAATCAATGGAACAACAAGTTCAACAATAAAGGAAACAGGAATGCTCCTGCTACTCGATATGGAAATGGTCGACCTCCCAAAAGGACAAGAAATTTGAGGTATGAGGAATAATGTCGTAGAAAAACAAAAGGAGTTTTATCTTATCTCCGTTCTATCTATTGCCTCTCCTCCAGATACTTTGGATCATTGGTTGATTGATAGTGGAGCCTCAAGGCACTTCACTGGGTAAAAAGAGGCCCTCTCAAATTTGGTTGAAAAGAATACTAATTTGGAAATCATACTTGGAGACAATGCCACCTACCCTATGAAAGGGATAGGTATTGTCACTCTTCACTTAAATAAAGGTCAAACCATTCATCTACAAGACATATTGTATGTGCTCGATTTGAAGAAGAACTTGATGTCTATTTCTGCGATGGAAGATAAAGGCTTCAAGGCAGCATTCATTGATGGAAAGCTACGCATTTGGAAAAGAAAACCTAAAGATGCATTCACACTTGGATTTAGGGTTGATGGTATCTATCAAGTTGGAGGAAGTAATTTGGGAGCCTTGACTTGAGATACTTCTCTTCAATATGAATTATGGCACAAAATATTTTCCCACCTTCATTACAAAGCCTTACATGGGATAAGGAAGATGGTCACAGGGATGCCTGATTTCAACATGAATCATGAAGGAGTTTGTCAGGGTTGTGCAGCTTAGAAACTTATAAGGGTACCATATCCTTCAAGTGAAATCCAAAATACCGATATTATTCAATTGGTTCATTTTGACCTATCTGGTATGTTTCCTGTAACATCATTGGGAGGATACTTATACTATGAAATTGTTGTGGATGACTTCTCTCGCAAAACATGTATCTATTTCTTGAAGAAGAAGGATGAAGTGTTCAAATGGTTATGTTCTTTCAAATCCTTGGTGGAGAATCAAGCAGTGAAGAAGATCAAAATATTGAGGATGACAATGGAACCAAATATGAATCAAATAAATTCAAAGAATTTTGTAGAGAGGTTGGCATTAAGAGGGAGACAATTGTTCCATACACTCCTGATCAAAATGGAGTTGTTGAAAGGAAGAATCAAACAATCATGGAAGCCACCCATGCGATGATCCATGATCAATGTCTATGGAAGTTATTATGGGGAGAAGCTACCAACACTGTCGTGTATGTTCAAAATAGGAACCTACATCAAGCATTGGATTCAAGACACCCAAAGAAGTTTTCACTGGTTCATTTTAGAATATTTGGTTCTCCCATGTATTTTCATGTGCCTAAAGATAAAAGAAACAGGTTGGAAGCATCTGGAAAAAAAGGTACATTTGTGGGCTACAGTGAAAATTCAAAGGAATATATAATTTATGTGCCTGGTCAAAGAGATGTGGAAATAAGCCATGATGTCACCTTTGATGAAGAAGTTTCCCTTGGGAAAGCTAAAATCTCCCCATTCCAAGGAAGGATAATGATGATGTTGTAGAAAAGTAGGATGAACCTCTGACATATGAGCCTATGCCTGATGTTAAAGACTCAATGGATCCCATTGATCCACCGCTTGGTGATCCCTCTACCTCAAGGAAAAGACCGT
Organism: Pinus tabuliformis; assembly: GCA_031772625.1. NCBI lineage: Eukaryota > Viridiplantae > Streptophyta > Pinopsida > Pinales > Pinaceae > Pinus > Pinus tabuliformis. Next base: position 1,106,560,370 of record CM062817.1, on the reverse strand, counting down.
TGTGGCTCAAAGATACTCTCGAAGGTGTTTAAAGACATATTTCTATAAGAGGGACATTTCGTAAAAGTAATAATCCAAACAAGTATCAATCGTACTTAACTACTATCAGTATTGTTGTTCAAACTAAGTCATGTACATTTGAAGAAGTCGTAAAGCACCAAGTTTGGAAGGATGCGATGAATGAGGAATATGAATCTACCATGAAAAATAATGTCTGGGATGCGGTACCTAGACCGAAGGACAAGTCTATAGTCACCTCAAAATGGCTATACAAAATTAACATTGAGCTTATGAGAGTGCTAAAAAATATAAGTTCAGGTTCGTTGCTCGAGGATTCTCTTAAAAGGAAGGAGTGGACTATGACGAGATATTTTCTTCGGTTGCCCGATATACCACTATTCGATCTATTATTTCTCTTGTTAACTCTCAAGGATGGAGCCTACATCAAATGAAAATTAAGACTGCTTTCTTGCATGGCTCACTTAAGTAGGAAGTCTACTTGTAACAACCCCAGGATTTCGAAGTAAAAAATAGAAGGACACACATATGTAGGTTAATGAAATCTCTCAGCGGGTTGAAGCAAGGACCTAGGGATTTCTCTCTTTAGCTCTTCATCTTTCTTTCCTGACCATCCACCTCAGTTAAAAACATCAATACTGTCTCCTACCTTGCCCCAAAGAACCCCCTGCAGAAACTGTGTCCAATCCCCACACCCAAAATTGCCCTCTCCTCAAATTTGCCACCAAAAACCCAAAAAAAACCACATATCAACCTTTTGATCAGTTTACTAGCCTAATATCATGTTACCTTATTGGTCATCTCATCTATTGAAGATTTTACCGAGATAGACCGGAGAGAGCCTTCTCCTACCCCGTAGGGCTAGCTACGAGGTTAAATGGTTTGATGTTGCCTTGAGGTTTACCTTTCTCAGCCTGAGGTGAAATTTCAAGCGCTAACATACTGGCGACCATACTGGGGAGAAAAACTAATCCTTTGCTCATTGACGTGTTATTTCATAAGTCTTAGACGGAGCCTGAAGTTACGCCAGGTAGCCTTCGAAAACGCTCTTGTTTTACATCATCGCAAGTAGATAAACGCTGCTTCAGTCAATCTCCGTGAGCTTGTGAATACAACACTTCATTTTCATTTTACCCCAGTACATGTATCAAGTTCAGATCTGATTGTTGATAGTGGACAACGATCAGACACTTGAAAGGCTGAAATCATTCACTGGCGACTCCTTCACTGAAAACTCTAGAGATCAATGCTTCATGGTGACTTCACTGCAGAGAGATCAGTAGCTTTGAGATTTTCAAGATGGATCGGATTTCAAGAAGATATGCTCCCTTGAGCCGAGATCACATCCCTGGTTTTCCAAATAAAATTCCAAAGGTAGATTGGTCAAGGAATCTGCCTATATTTAATGATGATGGTAAGAAGGATGTTGCTTTACATCTGGTTAGATTTCACATGCATATTCGCAAGTTGAAGGTTGATTTTCCTGAAGATTGCTTGATGAAGATATTCTTGGCCACTCTGGAATGTAAAGCCCAATCATGGTATGAAAGTTTGCCGCCTGCTTGTATTTACTGTTTAAAGGATTTTCATGCTATGTTCATTGAACGATATAAGGACTCTTATCCATCATTAAATTTGGTTCGTGACTGTTGCAAACATGCTTCAACTTTTATTGAAAGCCTTGAGAAATATTATGAAGATGATAATTTTATGGACGTTGAGATTATGGAGGCTCTGTATGAGAATCCATTTCAGCAGCATAAAGAAAACTTAGAGAATTCCCATCAAGATGATCAGGACATTTTGCAGCAGAATCAAGATCAGCAGCTTGAAGATGGCCATATGGCTGAAAATGATGAAAGAGAAGAGCTTGTTTCAGATCTGCCCACAGAAGAAAACCAGATTGCAAAATGTGATAATGTTAGGCCAATTACTTCAGAACAACATTTAGATTATGATGACCAGGAATATCTTGTGCTGAAGCCCATCAAAGAGAGCTCTACTGTTGAGATCATAGACAGAGTTTTGGATTCAGATGTTCATGAACAGCAAGGTGAGATCTTTGTGCAAGTAAGTGATGAATCTCCTTTCAATAACTCAGTAATAAATGATAGTTTGACTGCCTTGTCATATGAAGATAATTATTGTTTAAGCAGAAGAGAACAAAAGGCATTGTCTCCTTTGTCTGAAGAGGAGATAGATCAGCTTTTGAAAGGTCTTGTTACAGCCCAAGCTACAGTAGATTTGCAATGCACACATAGTCAGGAAAGTGTTGGGGAAACTCCTTCCTCTATTGAAGAAGATGATTGTCTTGTAGATCAGCAAACATATAATGTTTTTCTTCACAAAGATGATAATCCAGCTGTCATATCATATGAAGATCACCTACCATATTGTCTAACTACCGAAGATCATAGCATACAGGATTACCTTTCAGATTCTTCATATGTTTCATGTGCTGAAATGCCTTTCCAAGAAGAGATCTGCCCATCCATTTGTTCAGAGTTTTTTGAAGCCCATGAGCATGCTTTTACCGAAGCACATGATGAAGGCAGATCAGAATTTGAAGCAAAAGACACCTTGTTCTTTCAGCAGGAGGTGGCAGTGGCAAATCTTCATGTTTTTCACGATCCTCTAGCAAGTTTGTTGCAGCCAGTAGTGATAGTGTTTATTGCAGTGTTCAGTGATGAAGGAGATCATGGTCAGCTATGTTTTTGGATGCTCATTTATAGGTTTGTACTATTGACCAGAAGATCTGATCAGGAGAATCAGTCAAGAAGCCATCTTCTTGATTGGTTGCATTGGCATTTTGATAGAGTTTGATGGTATATTGTTTTGTAAGAAACACAGGTCGTTGTCATCATGATTTCAAATCTTGATGGACTGCTGCCCTTCAATAATCTTTGTAAGATCTTGTTTTAGTTAAGTCAGTCATGAGTCATTTGTGAGTCAGTTTTCAGTCATGTAGGTTTCATAATTGAGTCAGTTTGAATCAAGTTTCAGTCAGTTTTCAGTCAAGTTTTCATTCAAAAAATGAGTCAAAGTCTTGTGTTGTTTGCCTAAATAATGACTCCATTGCCCAATGATTGAAAGGCACTGGTCTGCTCTCCCAGAGGTCTAAGGTTCTTGGCACTTCCAAGGAGCTACCATCCCCATTGGAGCCAATGTTAGTGTTAGTCTTTCCAGCCTTCCTCCAGTGATCAAATATGCTCTTACAAAGTGGTCTCAGAGTCGTCCAGGTCAAATTTTGTCATTTCAAAGAGTTTTCAAGTAAAATTTGGTCACTAGGCACTAGGTCTAGGGTTTGCTCCCACTCTTTTCAAAGTTGCCCAAATGCCCATCTATGTCACTATTCAGCTGAGTTTATCATCATTCAGAGGGTTGTTATCATCATATTAGGTTCCATTGGGTCATGTTACACCTTATTCATGCTTCAGTTGTGCCTAGGCAAGGTCATTTCCCTCTCCTAGGGTTTTGAAGGCAATTTCTCTTGGATGGTCAAATCACCGGCAAAACTTGTTTCCTGATGTTCATACACCTTACCCTATCCTTAAAGTACCTTATCAAACACTTCCCATCCCTTATATCCGCCAAATTCCTCATTTTTGCACAAACCCTAGTTTCTAGCTACAACTTGGCAATTTTCTAGGTTGGGCCTGTGTTTTGCCCTTTTGGACCCCTTCCCCTCACTCAATCTCTGAGATTCCACTTTCCCCTGCTTCCTAACATCCCTCCATACTTCCAAAAATTTCCCCAAGAATTTAGAAGCCCCCTACTCCCTTCATTTCGCTCCATTTCGACAGAATCCCCGGTTCCACACATCGGGATAAGTTTCACTCAAATGATGTTTCAGAGAAATAAAAGATGAATTTTGCAAAAATGAGAGAGGTTTTTGTCCACAACATGCTAAGGAAGAAAAACCTCCTTCACTTTTTTCACAGGTGTCATGGTTTTAAAGAAATGTCAAAAATACCGGCGAGAACGAAGGTGCTCCAAGGACGGTTGGCCAAGGCACTAAAACGACGGAAAAGGCCCGATCCACTCCAAATTTTGGTCAAAGCCTCTTTGACTGAGCATGGTACTTGATTGGGGACTCCCAGCCCAAATTTCAAGAAATTTGTAGAAAATTTTGTCATTTGTGAATTTTTTGTGCAATTTGCAGGTTTTTCCCATTAACGGGTCTCACCCCCCGCGCGACCCTTCATCATGGCAACTCCATTTGACAAAAACTCAGCATTTCCATATTTTTCATGCAAATTTACACATGCTCATGGATGGACTTGAGATTTGGTGAAGTTTTGGGCCTCCAGAAAGTCAAAAAACTAGTAAAAATTGACTTTCTGTCACTTTTTTGAATTGCAGAAAGCAGTCTTGGGAGATTTGATTTTTGACAAGGCAAATGAACTCCAAATTCAGAAATTCAAGTTGGGTTGGAAACGAGACTCATATACCTTTCCAACAAGCCTACTTTTGCTCAATTTGGCCACCTGAAAGTGCCCAAAATATGGCTCCAAAGGTGCGTGACCCGTCAAGCAGGGGCGCGCGACCCGTCAGACAGTTTTTGCCAGATTGCATTGTACAGCCCATAAAACGCAGTTTTGACCCAGTTTGACTTTTTGGGGTGAATTGTGATCCTCTTTGATGTAATTATTGTACTTTTTATACACTTTTACTCTTATGTAACATTTCTAGAAGATTCATTCATGAAAAGGGTAAATATTAAATGAATGAATTGGTTTCCTAGCTTATAGAGACAAGTTGTTTTGACTGCCTAGTTTGTAGTGCTTAGTTTAGAAGTGGTTGAAACAGCTCCTAGGATAGTGAGCTCGACCCATGGAGGCAGGGAAAGAGGTTAGATGATCTATATTATGTACTTTCTTGCTCATTTTCATGGTTGGACTCTTGAGGGAGAAGCTATCATTGTATTATTTCATTGTATCTCTGCAATTTTTGGCTAAGGAAGACCAGGGTTTTGCAGTCCTGTTTGGGATTCTTGTGGACTCATGTGTTGATGGTGTGTTTCTCAATGTTCTTGTAAGCTTTGTTATGTGATTCATTTCCTTTCTTTACTTCTGCACATTAAACAAATGAAGTGTTAAAGTAAGAATTCATGCTTGCCATGCTCTGCTTTTAAGTTTGTTTAATTTCAATGTTTTCTACTGTCTAAAGAGAATTCAAAGTTATTGTTTGCTCTCTTTAGCTCTTCATCTTTCTTTCCTGACCATCCACCTCAGTTAAAGGCATCAATAATGTCTCCTACCTTGCCCCAAAGAACCCCCTGCAGAAACTGTGTCCAATCCCCGCACCCAAAATTGCCCTCTCCTCAAATTTGCCACCAAAAACCCAAAAAAAACCCCATATCAACCTTTTGATCAGTTTACTAGCCTAATATCAGTGTTACCTTATTGGTCATCTCATCTATTGAAGATTTTACCGAGATAGACCGGAGAGAGCCTTCTCCTGCCCCGTAGGGCTAGCTACGAGGTTAAATGGTTTGATGTTGCCTTGAGGTTTACCTTTCTCAGCCTGAGGTGAAATTTCAAGCGCTAACACCCTCTACCTCAAGGAAAAGATCGTTGTGGCTCAAAGATACTCTCGAAGGTGTTTAAAGACATATTTCTATAAGAGGGACATTTCGTAAAAGTAATAATCCAAACAAGTATCAAGCGCACTTAACTACTATCAGTATTGTTGTTCAAACTAAGTCATGTACATTTGAAGAAGTCGTAAAGCACCAAGTATGGAAGGATGCGATGAATGAGGAGTATGAATCTACCATGAAAAATAATGTCTGGGATGCGGTACCTAGACCGAAGAACAAGTCTATAGTCATCTCAAAATGGCTATTCAAAATTAACATTGAGCTTATGAGAGTGCTAAAAAATATAAGTTCAGGTTCGTTGCTCGAGGATTCTCTCAAAAGGAAGGAGTGGACTATGACGAGATATTTTCTTCGGTTGCCCGATATGCCACTATTCGATCTATTATTTCTCTCGTTAACTCTCAAGGATGGAGCCTACATCAAATGAACATTAAGACTGCTTTCTTGCATGGCTCACTTAAGTAGGAAGTCTACTTGTAACAACCCCAGGATTTCGAAGTAAAAAATAGAAGGACACACATATGTAGGTTAATGAAATCTCTCAGCGGGTTGAAGCAAGGCCCTAGGGATTGGTATGAGAGGATTGATAGCTATCTTATGAAGTTGGGATTTACGAGGAGTGATGTTGATCCTAACCTATACTTCAAGGTTGAAAAGGACATGCCTCTCATTTTGGTCCTTTATCTAGATGATCACTTTCTAACAAGTGCAAACCATGATTATCTTCCTGATTGTTCAGATGTTTTTTTTTGTTTTACTTGCATTGTTGGGTTGTGTTATATTCTTTCCATATAGTTACCAGGGGGTTTGAAGGGCACCTGTAACCCAAATTTATGGGGTCTGGGGCAGCACCCAGGAAAATTTTGGTTTTGGACCCTATGTTAGGTTGGGCAGACCCAACTATGGTTTTGTGCATGATTTTCGCACGTGTTTTTTTTTTTTTTTTGGATGCGATGGTTTTCGGTCCATGGTATTGGATGCGATGGTTTTTTGGTCCATGGTATTGGATGCTTTGGCATGTATAAATATGTATTGTAACATTGAAAAGAACATAATGAAAAATCAAGCTGGTAGTCCCGGTTTTGGGATCTAGGGGAAAATCTTTATGTATATGTGTTTTATGTGTTATGATATCGCATTGTTTATTTTCTATGTTTTAGAATTTGTATGCAGGTAATTTCTATACGGGGTTAAAACCTACATTTCGTATCAGAGCCGTTTTGGCTTCTAGGGGATGCCTTTATTGTTGAGGGGTTTCGCTTGGGCCTGTGGTAGACCCTGTTCAATGGGAGGTCTGCGAGATCTATTCTGGTGGTGAAAGAAGATGGAGAGCAGTGGAAAGATAGAGATCGAAAAATTTAGTGGTCAGAGTTTTGAGTTGTGGAAACTCAAGATGGAGGATCTGTTGGTGGATAAAGACCAGTGGATCGTGGTAGATCTGGGTACTAAACCAACAGGAGTTTCTGATGAAGAATGGAAGAAGTTGGATCGGAAGGCAAAGAGCACAATACGATTATGTGTCTCATATTCAGTATTGTTGAATGTATCAGGGGAAGCTACGACGAAGGCTTTGTGGGATAATTTAGGGACTTTGTACCAATCCAAGTCTCTGGTGAATAAACTGTTCCTGTGGAAAAAGCTGTATAACCTGAGGATGAAAGATGGAGACTCAGTGACAGAGCATCTGAATGCATTTAATACTGTGGTAAGTCAGTTAGCATCTATTGATATTAAAATTTCAGATGAAGATAAGTGCATCAGTTTGTTGTGTTCTCTACTAGATTCGTGGATAGTCTGGTTATTGCAATAGGTAGCAATGCAACTACCTTGCATTTTGATGAAATAGTCTCATCCTTGCTGACAGAGGAGATGAGACGAAAAAATATGGAGAGCCAAAATGGTGATGCCTTGTCTGTACAAGGGTAGACCCAGAACAGAAACAAAAATAAGTCATCGAGTGGGAGATCTAAGTCTAAAGGGAGATCTTAATCTCCAGGAAAACCTGTTAAGGTGGTGTGCTGGAAATGTGGAAAGGAAGGGCACTACAAAAGGTACTGTAAATCTAAAGCTCCTGACAAAGGAAAGGGATCTGATCAGGCTCCTTCTGCAAAGGAAAAAACCACTTCAGATGAAGGTGGGGATGTGTACTTGGCTTCTTCAAGTACACATGTAGATCATGAGGCATGGTTGATTGACTCAGGTGCATCCTTTCACTTCACTCCCCATAGAGAGTGGTTCTGCGAGTATGAGAAATATGATGGTGGTGATGTCTTCTTGGGGGATGATAGGAAGGCTAGAATCGTTGGTCGCAGAAAAGTAAAGTTGAAGTTGCAAGGTGGAAGGGTTAGAACGCTTCCAGGTGTTCTACATATTCCTGCATTAGCCAGAAATCTGATTTCTATTAGCAAGCTGGATGATGTAGGTGTAAAAACAGTGTTTGAGAAGGATACCTGCAAGATGGTTCAGGGAGCACTGGTATTGATGCGGGGAGTTCGGATTGGAACTCTGTACAAGTTGCAAGGTAGCACTGTTATTGATGGGTGCAATAGTTTTGTGGTTCCTGAAAGTGGAGCAGAAAATCTAGTGGTCTCTAGAGAGAAGACCATGTTGTGGCATCAAAGGCTTGGACATATTGGAGAAAAGGGCCTTCGGATGCTTCATGGTAAAGGTATGGTAGAAGGTATGAGTAATAGCTCTTTGGATTTTGATTTTTGTAAAAAATGTGTATATGGGAAGCAGAATCAGGTGAGTTTCCCCTCTGGTAGTAAGAGGGTGAAACAGATATTAGAACTTGTGCACAGTGATGTGTTTGGACCTGTGAAGGTTCTATCACTAGGTAAGTCTGTGTACTATGTATCATTTATAGATGACTTCTCAAGGAATACATGGATATATTTCCTTAAGAAGAAATTTGAAGTCTTTGACAGGTTTAAAGAATTTAAGGCTCTGGTGGAAAACCAGACAGAGAAGAAGATAAAGGTGCCAAGGACAAATAATGGTGGAACGTTTTGCAGTAAGGAATTTGAAGAATTTTGTAAGAAGTGTGGTATAGCACAACAAAAGACTACTCCATATACACCTCAGAAAAATGGAGTTGCAGAAAGAATGAATAAGACGTTGATGGAAAGGGAAAGAAGCATGCTCAGTGGTGTCAGGTTAGGACAGGAATTCTGGGCAGAGGCGATGGATACTGCATGTTACCTGGTCAACAAGTCACCTTCATTAGCGTTGGAGGATAAGACTCCACAAGAGGTATGGACTAGTAAGAAACCCTCTCTTTCACATCTGAGGGTATTTGGATGTGATGCATATGTACATTTTCCAAAGGAGAAATGAACCAAGTTGGATAGTAAATCTGAAAAGTGCATATTTATTGGGTATAAGGATGGTTTAAAGGTTATAAGCTTTGGAACCTAGTCACACGGAAGATTGTGTACAACCAAGATGTGGTGTTCAGAGAGGTGAAAGATGTTATTAAACATGAATTCCAACAAAAGGAACCTGAGAAGATAGAGTTTGAGCTAAAGGAGGAAGAATCAGACTCTACAGCAGAGGAGGAATCAGAAGATGAAGAGACACAAACTCCAGCTGTGAGAAGATCAGTTCGAGAAAGAAGGCAAACTGAAAGGTATAGTCCATCTGCTTTCTGTTCAAATTTTTCTTTATCTATTACTGATGGTGATCCCAGAACTATGAAGGAAGCAGTAGATTAAGAGGATGGAAAACTCTGGAAAGAGGTCATGGTTGATGAAATGGCATCTTTGCACAAAAATGAGGTTTGGGATCTGGTGGAGTTTCCGGCTAGAAGGAAACCCATTGGCAGCAAATGGGTGTTCAAAAAGAAGACCAATGTAGAAGGAAAAGTGGAGAAATACAAAGCTCGGTTGGTAGCAAAAGGTTATTCCCAGGTGCTGGGAATTGATTTTGGTGATATTTTTTCTCCTGTTGCCAAGGTAACTTCTATTAGATTACTTTTATCTATTGCTGCTACTTTTGATTGTGAGGTAGAACAAATGGATGTGAAGAAAGAATTTCTTCACAGGATCTGGAAGAGGAAATCTACATGAAGCAACCTAAAGGATTTGCAGCGAAGGGTAAGAAAGAACTGGTATGCAAGTTAAAGAAGTCTCTGTATGGGTTAAAACAGTCACCAAGGATGTGGTATCAGAAATTGTTGAGTAGATAAAAGCTGCTTTAATCAATCTCTAGTATAGTTTGTAAACATGGCCAATCTGTTACGCTCTTTTTCTACTGTTGATCGTAAAATCATTACTGAAGTGTCATCTCGCACTCTTGAATCTGATATTGAAAATACTGAAACTCATGAGGCTGTTGAAAATCTTGAGAGTTGGAATCCTCCTGCTCTCCATGCTACTGATGTCTATAAAATGCCTCTGTCTTTTGTTTTCAAAAGAAAATCTTTTCTGAAAGAGGTGGAAGTTACTATAAAGATTTCTGGTCCCGCCATCCAAATAATAGCTCTAAATTTATTTTCTGATGATGAGATCAAGAAATTTAGACAATATGTAAAGGATCAGAAGTATGCTTATCTTCATTTTGGTGGACTTGGCTTCACCAGAAGCAAAGCAAATCACTGTGTGTATTTTAAATTGATTGGTGACTGTGTTATTTATCTAGTCTTGTATGTGGATGATACATTGCTGGTTGGAAATGACAAAGAAATTATCCAGGATTTGAAGACCCAATTGTCCTCCAAATTCGACATGAAATATATTGGTGCTGCAAACTATATTTTGGGCATGGAAATTAAAAGAGATCAGGCAAAGAGGAAGCTCTGGTTAAACCAGAGCAAGTATGTCGAGACAATACTGCAAAGGTTTAATATGCAGGATAGTAAACCAGTGAAGGTTCCTATTCCTGTAGGTGTGAGGTTATCTGCTGAACAATGTCCCAAGACACAAGAAGAGGAAGAGGACATGTTCCGTGTTCCATATGCAAGTGCAGTCAGTAGCCTGATGTATGCAATGGTCTATACTAGACTAGACCTTGCACATTGAGTGGGAGTATCAAGCAGGCTTATGTCAAAACCAGGAAAGGAGCATTAGATAGTAGTGAAGCGGGTTTTCAGGTATTTGCATGGCACTAGTGATTATGGCCTGTGCTACCAAGGAAGACCATGATTGAACAGAGTGTTGGATATTCATGGCTTTGTTGATGCAGACTGGGCTGGAGATTTGGATCAGAGAAGATCTACAAGTGGGTATGTGTTTAACCTATTTGGAGGTGCAGACAGTTGGATGAGTAAGAAACAATCTATAGTGGCACTATCAACTACAGAGGCAGAATACATGGCAGCCACTCATGCAAGCAAGGAAGTAGTTTGGTTGCAGAGATTGTGTTCAAGTTTGGGGTTAGTACAGGAAGCTATAAGGATAGACTGTGATAGCCAAAGTGAAATTTTCTTGGCAAAGAACCCTACATATCATTCAAAGACAAAGCACATTGATGTTCAGTATCACTTTGTGAGGGATATGATAGAAGACAAAAAGGTGTTGCTGGTAAAGGTGGACACTTTGAAGAATATTGCAGATGCATTGACAAAATCTGTGAACTCTGAGAAGTTCTCTTGGTGTAGAGAGACAATGGGCATTTCAGGGCTGGGAAAATGACTAAGCTCTCTTGTGGCCCCCTGTGGAAAGAAAACAGCAAGTGGGAGAATGTTGGGTTGTGTTATATTCTTTCCATGTAGTTAACAGGGGGTTTGAATGGCACATGTAACCCCACTTTATGGGGTCTGGGGCAGCGCCCTAGAAAATTTTGGTTTTGGACCCTATGTTAGGTTGGGTGGACCCACCTATGGTTTTGTGCATGATTTTCGTAAATGTTTTTTTTTTTTTTTTTGATGCAATGGTTTTCGGTCCATGGTATTGGATGCGATGGTTTTTCGGTCCATGGTATTGGATGCTTTGGAATGTATAATATTTATTGTAACATTGAAAGGAACATAATGAAAAATCAAGCTGGTAGTCCCGGTTTTGGGATCTAGGGGAAAATCTTGTGTATATGTGTTATGATCTTGCATTGTTTATTTTCTGTGTTTTAGAATTCGTATGCAAGTAATTTCTGTACGGGGTTAAAACCTACATGCATTGGATCCCTATTCTTAATAGAATGGAAACACCGCCCATATAATCCCCGTCAGGGGGGTCCGGGGTGGGGGGAGCGAAAATGACTTTTATGAGCCCCCCCTGGCGGCGGTTCATGGGAAACACCCTCAAAGCTAAAAATAGATGAAAATTTTCCATGTAAAATATTGTAATTTAGTAGTCAATCTGAGTCATTCATTAGGCAGATTATCTCATGATAGAATTTATGTTAATTTAGGGTTCTTTCCCTAGAAGGCAACCCTTAGTATATATGAAGGAATTGTATTGCGGTTATGCATGATTATTTATGAGCGAGAGAGAGAGAGAGAGAGAGAAATAGAGAGAGAGAGGAGGTTGTGTGAGAGAAAAGAGGAAATTACAATGATATGTTGTAGGTTGTATCTCTTCATTTTGTTGGATAATATAAAAGGAAGGATTGGTTGTTTCTCCGTGGACGTAGCCCCAATTGGGTGAACCACGTATACATGTCTCTATTGTTCTATGCATTTATGTATTTCTGTTTCCATAAAATTTTGTATATTTCATTTCTCTGTTAATTAATTTATAACAAATGAAAGAGGGAGTTGGATTCTGAGTTCGAGATGAAAGACCTAGGACTGATGCACTACTTCCTAGGCCTGTAGGTTTAGCAAAAGTCAGGTGATATTTTTCTTTCTCAAGGAAAATACAATGTGAATTTGATTGAGAGATGTGGGAAGGTGGATTTCAAGTACGTTTCTACTCCGATGGAACTCAACTTCATGAAGTTATGTGGAAGTGTTGTTGGGCCCGATTGGAAACCCTTATGAATATAAACAACTTGTGGGGGCCCTAATGTTCCTGGTAAACTCTAGTCTAGAAATATGCTTTGTTGTAAATATGTTGAGTCAATTTATGGTCGTGCCTCATCACCTATATTGGATTGCTACTAAGAATCTCTTGATATATCTTCATGACACAATCGACTATGGACTGAGATACATTGCCAGGAATTTGAGGCTACATGGATATAATAATGTTGTATGGGATGGAATTGTGGTCGATCGTAAAAGAAAATCTAGATGTTGCTTCTCATTGGGGTCTGCTTCAATTCCTTGGATGAGCATGAAGTAGAAATCGGGTGCTCTAAGCATCACAGAGGCTAAATACATTACAACTAGTATGGCCTATTGTGAGGTTGTTTGGTTGATGAAGCTCTTTAGTGAGCCATTTGAGCATGTTTTGGATACAACTATGATCATTTGCGACAACCAGAGTGGGATTCGCCTTTCAAATAATAATGTGTTCCATGACTGCTCCAAGAAAATTGATATCAAGTACCACTTTATTTGGGAAATGGTACAACATGGAGCAATAAGGCTCCAACACATCAAGGTTGATGAGCAGGTCATATACATCCTCACTAAGCACTTAGGGAAGGTCAAATTCTCATCCTTTCAAGAGAGACTTGGAATCATGAAAAGACCCTCCCATGAGGGTTTCGCTTGAGTTGGACATTGAGCTTTGGGAGCTCCTGGGGGCTTGGGGTACTTCTAGAGCTATGAATGGTTCACCTTCCCCTATTGGTGCGTTGTGTACAGGGTGAGTGGTTCACCTTCCCTTGTGATATCCCATGATAGTTGACATGTTTGTAGGGTGAATGGTTCACCTTCCCATATGATTGACATATGCATAGGATGAGTGATTCACCTTCTCCTATGGCATATGAGTAGGATGAGTCGTTCGCCTTCTCCTATTGATGCCCCAACATACATCCTACCCATGTAATCTGGGACTCATGGGAAGTATCTCTCATCTGGGAAATGAGTTGGGAAAAGTGGATAGGGACCATAGCACTACCAATGGATGCATTGTGTACTGCTATAATCCCTATATCTAGGATGAATGGTGTTCAACAACTTGATCTGGGATCAATTATGATTGAGTTTCTACCTATGGATTGACTGTTGTTAGTGGAGAGTGGTAAGGTCTTGTGACTCACTCTCGATCGATTCTTCTTCATTATTCATATAAGTGTTCAACAGAGCAGAGATGAGATGAGATACAAAGATGGTACATGGCTACAGGATGGTGTTCTCCCTAGTGGAGAGGGAGTGTTAAAATTGGCAACTAGTGCCAAATTTGACTTTGGACAACTCATTTGATGGAGATGATGATTGCATTGAATTCATCTTTTTGAGAGAATTGAAATTGATCTAAAGATCATCTAATTTGGACAAGAAAAAGTGTTTTTTTGAATTTATTCCCACACGTGTAAATTGTTTAAGCCAGCCACATCATCATGTAGGTTCATGAAGCCCAAGAGACATGTCACTTCACCCTCAATGGCTTGTATAAATACAAGTGACCTCTCACTTCATTTGGCATCATCATCACTCACATATTCTTGTCTTTCCTTATCTCATTAGTTCGTAAAACTATTGGGCATTCTCTACCTCTCTCACATGTGGCGAGGAGGACAAATTTCAGACTGAAGTACAAGGCCAAAAATTTCAGGAGTTGACTGAAATTTGACCATCGTTGACCAGGGACTATTTGACTAAGTTTGATTGTGATTTTGGAGGGTTTGACTCTGTTTGACCAGGTTGCATTGATTGGCATAGAAGCCAAGATTTTCTAGGTCGTTTGACCTACGTTGACCATAGGGTTGAATTTAGATTGACCACATTTGGCTGTAGATTTTATGACTATTTTGGGCTAACTTTGACCACTGTTGGAGGTCGATTTTGTCTGTCTTTGATTGAGCTTTAAAATAGAATTTTTGTTATTGCGTTGACCATATTTGACTTTCTAGTTAGGGTTGAGTTTGACTACAGTTCACTGCAGATTTAACAGGGTTGTTTTGAATTTGATTTGGCAAGTCAAATTTGACTTTTTGTACTCTCTCTCTTTGCTGACCATTTGATATAATAATAAGAAGAATTGATCAAAGGGTTTTCCCCACATTGGGGTTTTTCCTTGGCATCCACCAAATATGTTGTCCTCTTGTTTTGGTTTGTCTTATGAATTTTTTTTATTCACGTTCTATCTACAGTTACTATCAATGTGATTTCTATTGGAAAAATAAATTGGAAATTTCCATTGGGTTGCTAAAGGAACATTGAAGTAATTTTGCTAAGCATAGAACATACCATTTTTAATTAACAAAAAGCACATGGGCTTGTCCTATATTTTTCTAACATAATTTAATACACAGTCAACCCATGACTGATATTTTAAATAACCAATATCCTAAAATAATCTCCCTCCTCAAACAATGGAATATGTCTCCCTTTCTCTCAGCCATTTTACTTCATGGTTACATAATTACAAGGAAATGTCACAAGGGGAATTAACCCACAGGGGATGTCACGGCACTGAAATAACTCAACTCATTCACCACTAGTGAGAGACTATTGGTCACTAATGAATAATTATTGACACTTTATTACACACCCCTACGTAAATCCGTGTAAGTGATTGAAGCTATAGGTTACATGTATGACAATGTGTGACCTCTAAGAAAGGACATTTAAACAAATAGAAAGTATGAAAGATGGCTTAAATATCAATTTGATTGAGACGTGTTCTTTGACCACATTGATTAGTCTTATATTAATCATTTCGTGACTCACAATGTCCTCAACAACAATAATACAACAAAACTACCCTAAATTGGCATCTTTTATCCATGATTAGTCCTCTAGCATTCATTCAATGGTTCACAATTATCATCAATAATAATAATGTAACAAATATACCCACACATGGTCGTCTATAATCAATGTTAAATATTATAATTGTCTCACTTAGTTCATTTATTTCAAACATAAATTGCATTAAAATATCAATTACAACTCTCTATAATGTGGATAGAAAGAGACGCATTACAACACTTTTCTTGTAAATTTTTGTTTAATAAAAGATTCCTCCTAACAAGGTTAAATCATGAAACAATATTCAAATAACAATGCATAAAAATTTATTATGTCCAACTTAAACAATATTCTTTAACATCAATAGCATCCAATCAATTTGGAGTAACGAGACAAGGTTCTAAAAGAGGTTCAAGAGTATGTATTTACCCAATTTTATCTATTTCCAGTGCTAGAATTGTGTATTTGAAATTATATAAAGCATATATATAATTGTAAAAAAAAGGAAGTAATCATAGTTTTTATTTTTTGTTTTAAGAATAATTTTCTTTTGGATGTTGTTTGCTTTCTATTTGGTTTAATGCTCTAGAAGGGTGTTACAATTTCATGGCTAACATTTATTTTTTAATAGTTCTTGCAAAATTTTCAAATGGGAGACTGAAGATAATTTTTTTGTGAAATTATTACTGTGGATTTTTGTCATATATTATTGGGAAGACATGGTTGTATGATAAGAAAATGTTTCGTGATGAGATGAAAAATACTTGTCAATTTAATAAAGGACGGAAGAAATTCAAATTACAACCAAGAATTTATGTGAATAATGGAGATAGTAGCAAAAACGAGAGTTTGCTTTGTTTGGTAAAGAAATTTCTAGAAGAAATGAAGAGTTTGAAGTGATTCCTTCTAGTTTTTCCAAAGATGGATCAAGAGAAAGAAGAGGAAAATATAATTATAAAAGAAGTCAAATAATTGTTTGAAAAATACGAGGAAATTATCTAGGACGATATGCCAATGTGGATGACCCCAATCATATATATTTCACATCAGAATGATTTTATACAAGGAATAAGTTTTTCGAAAAATCACCATAGAGGATGATCTTTGTGGAAAGTGAAGAATTTACCAAGCAAGTTTAAGAGATGTTATATAGAGGCCTAATAAGAGGGAGTTTGAGACCTTGCACTACATCTATAGTGCTAGTGTTGAAGAAGGGTGGATAATGGAGAATGTGTATGGACTCTAGGTTCTAAACAAGAAAGGAGGATCTTAGGGATTATTTAAGTGGAACATGATATTATTATGAGATTGGTTTAAAGTGTGGGTATCAGTAGATCAAAATTAGTGGAGGATATCAATTGAAGGAAATAGTCAAGACAAAATAAGGACTATATGAGTGGTTGGTTATGCCATTTGGGTTTATGAATTCACTAGGAACCTTTATGAGGTTGATAAATGAGGTATTAGAAACATTATTAGGTCATTTTGTTGTTTACCTTGATGATTTAATTTTTTTATAAAGACAAAATAGACCATTTTAGGTTGTTGTAGCAAGTATCAGAGCAGTTGATGTAGGTTTGAACCATGTATAGAAATTACCTTCAAATGAATTCTTAAAGCAAAAAATAGAGAATGGAGAGAACATAAAACAAATATACACAAATATTTTCCACTAGATCCCAAAACCGAGACTACCATATTGATTTTTCATTATATTCCTTTCAATGTTACAATACATATACATCACGTAATGCAAACCGATAGATACAAATTAGCCATTCCGACAAAATACCATGGGAAAAAACACTGACAATCATGGGTTGACACAATTCCCTTGACCACAAATACCATGGGCATCATGCCCAAACCATTGCCCATGCACAAAACCATGGGTAGGTTTTCCAACCATCTTTGGGTCTTCCCCCCATCCTTGGGTCCGCATAAAAAAAAATTGTTGCGCCCGGTACAACGTACAACATATGGAGCTAGTCATGTAAAGAATATAACACATACCCAACATTCTCCCACTTTTTGTTTTCTTTCCACACATGGGATCACAAGAGAACTTAGTCATTGCTCTAGCCCTGCAACGCCCATTGTTTCTCTACACCAAGAAAACTTCTCAGTGCTCACAGACTTCATCAAAACATCTGCATCATTCTTCAAAGTGTCCACCTTTACCAGCAACACCTTTTTATCTCAACCATATCCCTCACAAAGTGATACTGAACATCAATTTGCTTTGTATTCAAATGATAAGCGGGGTTCTTAGCCAAGAAAATTGCATTTTGGCTATCATAGTCTATCCTTATAGCTCGTTGTACCAACCCCATACTTTAACAAAATCTATGAAACCAAACTAATTCCTTGGTTGCATGAGTGGTTGACATGTATTTAACCTTTGTAGTTGAATGTGCCACTACAGACTGCCTCTTGCTCATCCAACTAATTGCTCCTCCAAATAGGTTAAACACATATCCACTTGTAGATATTATTTGATCCAGATCTCCAGCCCAGTCTTCATCAACAAAGCCATGAATGTCCAAAACTCTGTCCAATCCTGGTCGTCCTTGGTAGCACAAACCATAATCATTAGTGCCACACAAATATCTAAAAACCAGCTTCACTGTTGTCTAATTCTACTTCCCGATTTCGATATAACCTTATCAATACTCCCACTTCATATGCAATGTCTGGTATGGTGCAAACCATTACATACATCAGGATACCAACTGCACTCACATATGGAACACCAGACATGTTCTCTTCCTCTTCTTGTGTCTTAGGGCAATGTTCAACAGATAACTTTACATCTACAGGAATAGGAACCTTCATCAATTTACTATCCTTTGTATTAAACCTTTGAAATATTGTATCAACATACTTCCTTTGGTTTAGCGAGAGCTTCCTCTTCACCCAATCTCATTTAATTTCCATGCCCATAATATAGTTTGTAGCACCAAGATCCTTCATGTCGAATTTGGAGGATATTTGGGTCTTCAAATCCTGGATAATTTCTTTGTCATTTCCAATCAACAACATACCATCCACATACAAGACCAAATAAATAACACATTCACCAATTAATTTAAAATACACATAGTGATCTTCTTTGCTTTTGATGAAGCCAAGTCCCCATATATATGTATATATATGTATATATATATATGTATATATATTATATACATATATATACATATATATATATATACATATATATATATACATATATATATATATATATATACATATATATATCAAATTTTGATACCACATCCTTCGTGATTGTTTTAATCCATACAGAGACTTTTTTAACCTACATACCAATTCTTTCTTACCCTTCAACACAAATCCTTCAAGTTTCTTGATGTAGATCTCTTCTTCCAAATTGCCATAAAGAAATGTTTTCTTCATGTCCATTTATTCTACCTCAAAATCAAAAACAACAACTATAGATAAAAGTAATCTAGTAGAAGCTAACTTGGCAACAGGAGAAAAAATATCACCAAAATCAATTCCCGACACCTGGGAATAACCTTTTTCTTCCAACCGAGCTTTTTATTTCTCCAACTTGCCTTCTGCATTTGTCTTCTTCTTAAACACCCATTTTCTTCCAATGGGTTTCCTTTTAGCCAACAACTCCACCAGATACCGAGCCTCATTTTTGTCCAAAGAAGCCATTTCATCAACCATGGCCATTTTCCAGAGTTTTCCATCCTCTGAATCTACTGCCTCCCTGACAGTTCTGGGATCATCATCAGTAACAGATAAAGAAAAATTTGATTAAAAGCAGATGGACTATACCTTTCTGGTTGCCTTCTCTCTCGAACTGATTCTCTCAAAGCTGGAGTTTGTGGCTCTTCCTATTCTGATTCATGTTTTGTTGTAGAGTATGATTCTTCCTCTGGTGTAGGTTTTAACCCCATACATAAATTACTTGCATACGAATTTTAAAACACATAAAATAAACAATGTGAGAGCATAATACATAAAACACATATACAGAGAGATTTTCCCCTAGATCCCAAAACTGAGACTACCAGCTTGATTTTTCATTGTATTCCTTTCAATGTTACAATACATATTTATACATGCTAAAGCATCCAATACCATGGATCGAAAACCATCACGTCCAAAACCATGGACCGAAAACCATCGCGTCCACAAAACATGTGCGAAAATCATGCACAAAACCATAGGTGGGTCCGCACAACCTAACATAGGGTCCCCCCTCAAACCCCCTATGACCTCCCTATAACCCCCTGGTTAACTACGTGGGCTAGTCATGGAAAGAATATAACACAAACCAACATTCTCCCACTTGTTGTTTTCTTTCCACATGGGGCCACAAGAGAGCTTAGTCATTTTTCTAGCCCTGAAACGCCCATTGTTTCTCTACACCAAGAGAACTTCTCAGAGCTCACAGATTTTGTCAATGCATCTGTAGTATTCTTCAAAGTGTCCACCTTTACCATCAACAACTTTTTGTCTTCTATCATATCCCTCACAAAGTGATACTGAACATCAATGTGCTTTGTCTTTGAATGATATGCAGGGTTCTTTGCGAAGAAAATTGCACTTTGGCTGTCACAATTTTCCTTTTAGCTCCCTATACTAACCCCATACTTGAACACAATCTCTGCAACCAAACTGCTTCCTTGCTTGCATGAGTGGATGCCATGTATTCTGCCTCTGCAGTTGATAGTGCCACTACAGATTATTTCTTACTCATCCAACTGACTGCACCTCCAAATAGCTTAAACACATACCCACTTGTAGATATTCTCTGATCTATATCTCCAGCCCAGTCTGCATCAACAAAGCCACAAATATCCAACATTATATCCAATCCTTATCTTCCTTGGTAGCACAAACCATAATCACTAGTGCCATGCAAATACCTAGAAACCCGCTTCACTACTGTCCAGTGCTCCTTCCCTGGTTTTGACATAAACCTGCTCAATACTCCCACTGCATGTGCAATGTCTGGTCTAGTATAGACCATTGCATACATCAAGCTACCGAATGCACTTTCATATGGAACACGGGACATGTCCTCTTCCTCTTCTTGTGTCTTGGGACACTGTTCAGCAGATAACCTCACACCTACAGGAATAGGAACCTTCACCAGTTTACTATCCTGCATATTAAACCTCTGCAATATTGTCTGAACATACTTCCTCTGGTTTAACCAGAGCTTCCTCTTTGCTCGATCTCTTTTAATTTCCATGTCAAAAATATAGTTTGCAGCACCAAGATCTTTCATGTCGAATTTGGAGGACAGTTGGGTCTTCAAATCCTGGATAATTTCTTTGTCATTTCCAACCAACAACATACCATCCACATACAAGACCAGATAAATAACACGGTCACCAATCAATTTAAAATACACACAGTGATTTTCTTTGCTTCTGGTGAAGCCAAGTCCCCGTATAAATGTATCAGATTTCTGATACCACATCCTTGGTGACTCTTTTAACCCGTACAGAGACTTCTTTAACTTGCATACCAGTTCTTTCTTACCCTTCACCGCAAAGCCTTCAGGTTGCTTCATGTAGATCTCCTCTTCTAGGTCCCTGTGAAGAAATGTTGTCTTCACATCCATCTGTTCTACCTCGAAATCAAGAGCAGCAGTAACAGATAAAAGTAATCTAATAGAAGTTACCTTGGCATTAGGAGAAAAAATATCACCGAAATCAATTCCTGGCACCTAGGAATAACCTTTTGCTACCAACTGAGCTTTGTATTTCTCCACTTTTCCTTCCGCATTTGTCTTCTTTTTGAACACCCATTTGCTGCCAATGGGTTTCCTTCCAGCCAACAACTCCACCAGATCCCAAGCCTTATTTTTGTGCAAAGATTCCATTTCATCAACCATGGCCTCTTTCTAGAGTTTTCCATCCTCTAAATCCACTGCTTCCTTCGCAGTTCTAGGATCATCATTAGTAACAGACAAAGAAAAATTTGAACAGAAAGCAGATGGACTATACCTTTCTGGCTGCCTTCTTTCTTGAACTGATCTTCTCACAGCCAGAGTTTGTGGCTCTTCATCTTCTGATTCCTCCTCTGCTGTAGAGTCTACTTCTTCCTCCTTTAGCTCAAACTCTATCTTCTCAAGTTCCTTTGGTTGGACTTCATGTTTAATAACATCTTTCACCTCTCTGACACCACATCTTGGCTGTACACAACCTTCCTTGTTACTGGGTTCCAAAGCTTATAACCCTTTAAACCATCCTTATACCCAATAAAGATGCACTTTTCGGATTTACTATCCAACTTGGTTCATTTCTCCTTTAGAACATGTACATATGCATCACATCCAAATACCCTTAGATATGAAAGAGAGGGTTTCTTACCAGTCCATACCTCTTGTGGAGTCTTATCCTCCAACGCTGATGAAGGTGACCTGTTGACCAGGTAACATGTAGTATCCACCGCCTCTACCCAGAATTCTTGTCTTAACCCGGCACCACTAAGCATGCTTCTTGCCCTTTCCATCAACGTCTTGTTCATTCTTTCTGCAACTCCATTTTACTAAGGTGTATATGCAGTATTCTTCTATTGTGATACACCACACTTCTTACAGAACTCTTCAAATTCCTTGCTACAAAGCTCTCCACCTTATTTGTCCTTAGCACCTTTATCTTCTTCTCTGTCTGATTTTCCACGAGAGCCTTAAATTCTTTAAACTGTCAAAGACTTCAGATTTCTTCTTAAGGAAATATATCCATGTATTCCTTGAGAAGTCATCTATAAATAATACATAGTACATAGAATTACCCAGTGATGGAACCTTCACAGGTCCAAACACATCACTATGCACAAGCTCTAATATCTGTTTCGCCCTCTTACCACCAGAGGGGAAACTCACCCAATTCTGCTTCCCATATACACAATTTTCACAGAAATAAAAATATAGAGAGCTATTACTCATACCTTCTACCATACCTTTACCATGAAGTATTTGAAGGCCCTTCCCTCCAATATGTCCAAGCCTTTGATGCCACAACATGGTCTTCTCTCCGGAGACCACTAGATTTTCTGCTCCACTTTCAGGAACCACAGAACTATTGCACCCATCAATAACAATGCTACCTTGCAGCTTGTACAGAGTTCCAATCCGAACTCCCTGCATCAATACCAGTGCTCCTCAAAACATCTTGCAGGTATCCTTCTTGAACACTGTTTTTACACCTGCATCATCTAGCTTGCTAACAGAAATCAGATTTCTGGCTAATGCAAGAATATGCAGAACACCTGAAAGTGTTCTAACCCTTCCACCTTGCAGCTTCAACTTTACTTTTCCACGACCAATGATTCTAGCCTTCCTGTCATCCCTAAATAAGACATCACCACCATCATATTTCTCATACTTGCAGAACCACTCTCTATGGGGAGTGAAGTGAAAGGATGCACCTGAGTCAATCAACCATGCCTCATGATCTACATGTGTACTTGAAGAAGCCAAGTGCACATCCCCACCTTCATCTAAGGTGGTTTTCACCTATGCAAAAGGAGCATCATCAGATACCTTTCATTTATTAGGAGATTTAGATTTACAGTCCCTTTTGTAGTGCCCTTCCTTTGCATTTCTAGCACACCACCTTTACAGGTTTTCCTGGAGATTTAGATCTCCCTCTAGATTTAGATCTCCCACTCGATGACTTATTTTTTTTTTGTTCTAGGACCATCCTCGTATAGACAAGGCATCACCATTTTGGCTCTCCATATTTTTCCGTCTCATCTCCTCCATCAGCAAGGATGAGACTATTTCATCAAACTGCAAGGCAGTTGCATTGATACCTATTGCGATAACCAGACTATCCCATGAATCTAGTAGAGAACACAACAAACAGATGCACTTATCTTCATCTGAAATTTTAATATCAACAGATGCTAGCTAACTTGCCACAGTATTAAATGCGTTCAGATGCTCTGTCACCGAGTCTCCATCTTTCATCCTCAGGTTATACAGCTTTTTCCGTAGGAACAGTTTATTCACCAGAGACTTAGATTGGTACCA
The DNA here is from genome assembly GCA_031772625.1 of Pinus tabuliformis. Classification (NCBI taxonomy): domain Eukaryota; kingdom Viridiplantae; phylum Streptophyta; class Pinopsida; order Pinales; family Pinaceae; genus Pinus; species Pinus tabuliformis. Next base: position 1,106,536,985 of record CM062817.1, on the reverse strand, counting down.
AGTCCCTAACTTGTCCCACAAAGCCTTCGCCATAGCTTCCCTTGATACATTCAGCAATACTGAATCTGAGACACACAATCGTATTGTGCTCTTTGCCTTTCGATCCAACTTCTTCCATTCTTCATCAGACACTCCCATTGGTTTAGTCCCTGGATCTACCACAATCCACTGATCTTTATCCACCAACAGATCCTCCATCTTGAGTTTCCACAACTCAAAACTCTGACCATTAAATTTCTCGATCTCGACCATTAAATTTCTTGATCTCTATCTTTCCACTACTCGCCATCTTCTTTCACCACCAGAATCGATCTCGCAGATCTCCTATTGAACAGGGTCTACCACAGGTCCAAGCGAAACCCCTCAGCGACAAAGGCATCCCCTTGAAGCCAAAACAACTCTGATACCAAATGTAGATTTTAACCCCATATATAAATTACCTGCATACGAATTCTAAAACACATAAAATAAATAATGTGAGAGCATAACACATAAAACACATATACACAGAGATTTTCCCCTGGATCCCAAAACTGGGACTACTAGCTTGATTTTTCATTATATTCCTTTCAATGTTACAATACATATTTATACATGCCGAAGCATCCAATACCATGGACTGAAAACCATCGTGTCCAAAACCATCGCGTCCAAAAAACATGTGCGAAAATCATGTACAAAACCATAGGTGGGTCCGCACAACCTAACATAGGGTCTAAAACCAAAATTTTCTGGGGCGCTACCCCGGACCCCATAAAGTGGGGTTAGGGGTACCCCTCAAACCCCCTATGACCTCCCTCTAACCCCCGATTAACTATGTGGGCTAGTCGTGGAAAGAATATAACACAACCCAACATCTGGCTCAAAATCTATCTTCTCATGTTCCTTTGGTAGGACTTCATATTTAATAACATCTTTCACCTTTCTAAACACCACATCTCTTCTATACACAACCTTCCTTGTTTCTGGGTTCCAAAGCTTATAACCTTTTAAACCATCCTTATAACCAATAAGTATGCACCTTTCAAATTTACTTTCCAACTTGGTTCTTTTCTCCTTTAGAACGTGTACATATGCATCACATACAAATACCCTTAGATTTTAAAGAGAGGGTTTCTTACCAATCCATACCTCATGTGGAGTCTTATCCTCCAACGTTGATGAAGGTGATCTATTAACCAAGTAACATGTAGTCTCCACTTCCTTTGCCCAGAATTCTTGTCCTCACCTGGCACCACTGAGCATGCTTCTTGCCTTTTCCATCAACATCCTATTCATTCTTTCTACAACTCCATTTTTGCACAGGTGTGTATGGAGTATTATTTTTTTGTTCTATACCACACTTATTACAAAAATATTCAAATTACTTCTTGCAGAACTCTCCACCATTATTTGTCCTCAACACCTTGATTTTCTTCTCTGTATGATTTTCCACTAGAGCCTTAAATTATTTAAACCTATCAAAGACTTTAGATTTCTTCTTAAGGAAATATATCCATGTATTCATTGAGAAGTTATCTATAAATGAGACATAGTACATAAACTTACCTAGTGATGGAACTGACACAGGTCCAAACACATCACTGTGCACAAGCTCTAATATCCCTTTCGCCCTCTTAGCACCAGAGGGGAAACTCACCTGATTCTACTTCCCATATACACAATGTTCACATAAATCGAAATCTAGAGAGAAATTATACATACCTTCTACCATACCATTACCATGTAGTATTCAAAGGCCCTTCTCTCCAATATGTCCAAGCCTTTGATGCCATAACATGGTCTTTTCTCCAAAGACCACTAGATTTTATGCTCCACTTTCAAGAACCACAAAATTGTTGCACCCATAAATAACAATGCTACCCAGAATCTTGTACATATTTCCAATTCGAACTCCCTGCATCAATATTAGCGCTCCCTGAACCATCTTGCTGGTATATTTCTCAAACATTGTTTTTACACCTGCATCATCCTTCTTGCTTACAGAAATATGGTTTTGGCTAATGCAAGAATATGCATAACATGAGGAAGTGTTATAATCCTTCCACCTTGCAAGGTCAACTTTATTTTTCCACATCTCATGATTCTAGCCTTATTCTCATCCCCTAAGAAGAAATCACCACCATCATATTTCTCGTACTCGCAAAACCACTCCCTATGGGGAGTGAAGTGAAAGGATGCACCTGAGTCAATCAATAATGCCTCATGATCTACATGTGTACTTGAAAAATAATTTAAGTGCACATCCCCACCTTCATCTTAGGTGGTTTTCTCCTCTGTAGAAGGAGCATCATCAGATCCCTTTCCTTTCTTAGAATCTTTAGATCTATAGTCCTTTTTGTAGTGCCTTCCTTTCCACATTTCGAGCACACCTTTACATGTTTTCCTGGAGATTTATATTTCCCTCTAGATTTAGATCTCCCATTCTAGGACTTATTTTTGTTTCTATTCCAGGATCGTCCTCATACGGACAAGGCATCTCCATTATAGTTCTCCATATTTTTTTGTCTCATCTCCTCTGACAACAAGGATGAGACTATTTCATCAAAATTAAAGGTATTTGTATTGCTACCTATTGCAACAACCAAACTATCCCACGAATCTAGTAGATAACATAGAAAACTGATGCACTTCATTTGAAATTTTTATATCAACATATAGCAACTAACTTACCACAGTATTAAAGGCATTGATATGCTTTGTCACCAAGTTTCCATCCTTAATCCTCAGGTTATACAACTTTTTCCGTAGGAATAGTTTGTTCACCAAAGACTTGGATTTGTACAATGTCCCTAACTTGACACACAAATCCTTCACCGTAGCTTCCCATGATACATTAAACAATACTGAATCTGAGAGACACAATCGTATTTTTCTCATTTCTTTCCAATCTAACTTCACCCAGTATTCTGTTGAAATTCTTGTCGGTGTCGTGCTTGGATCTACAACAATCCATTGATCTCAATCCACCAAAAAATCCTCCATCTTGAGCTTTCACAACTCAAAACTCTGACCATTAAATTTCTCGATCTCTATCTTTCTACTGTTCGTCATCTTCTTTCATCGCAAGAATCGATCTGACATATCCCGCACTAAACAGGGTCTACCACAAGACCGAGAAAAACCCCTCAACAGCAAAGGCATCCCCTTGAATTTGAACTAGCTCTGATACCAAATGCATGTTTTAACCCTATACAGAAATTACCTGCAAACGAATTCTTTAAACATAAAGTATACAATGGTGAGAACATGAAACAAATATACACATATATTTTCCCCTAGATCCCAAAACCAAGACTACTAGATTGATTTTTCATTATATTCCTTTTAATTCTACAATACACATATCTATACATGTTGAATCATTCATAAAATACAATCCATTAAACCTGCATTAGAATAATCGTAGTTCCCTTGACTAGATCTACAAAATACCATGGGTAGAAAACCACCATGAGCAAAACCATGTGAAAAACACATTCACAAAACCATGTGCTGACAATTGAAAGAGCAGAGTTCATTAATCAATTTGAAGAAATGTACCTTCATGTAATGTGAATTGGTATACTTAGATTTTTCATTTCCACAGAATGTTTGAAGATGGATCCATACAAGATAAGGGCTACAGTTGAATATCTTAGTCCAAATATCACTTTTGAGGTTCGTTGACGATGTTGGACTTGTCAACATTCAAGGGATATCCCTGATATGAAGTCCCAATTTGACCTCATATTGTTTGGTGTAGTTGTCCCATCCAGAATACTGCCTCATTGTCGATTCAATGATTTTTAATGATGTGGCTTGGCTGCAATAATACATAGAGGGATGTATAGTGACTTTGGTGAGAACAAGTTTGTGACCCTGTGGAAAGTCAAGTGCGATGCATGAAGGTTCTAACACATGAAAGGGAAAATGAGTGAGCCCCTTAGAAGCCTGTAATAGTACACAGCTTGAAAGGAACACATGAGCATAAATGACATCACAAGCTAATATGCGAAATAGTTCACAAGTTAACAATGATGGAATTAAACAACAACACACATTCAACGAGATTCGTACCAATGCAAATGAAATAGTTCATAAGCATAAGTGTAAGTTAAATAACATACATTGTAAACATAACAAGAATAGTCCTACTATATTCACAACATATTCATAAAAATGTGTTGGCTTTGAGCATTTATTAAGTGGTCATACATACACCATTGATGGACCACTAACCCAATAGTGGAATGTGAAGTCAAAATCACTTGCTCCTCCAAAGAAAGATACCCCCTCCATCCTATGGATAAACCAAGGCTCTCACAAACTCCAAGCTCCTGATTCTAAGCCTAAGCCTATCCAAAAGCTTAGATCCCAAAAACCCTTTACATGAGTTATGAGGGTATATTTATAATAAGAGGGGGTGACTTTTCCACTCCCCTTTGTGACTCTTGGAATTCCCTCATGACGCTTCAACTTCTTTACAAAATCACTCATTAAATTACATTGTGACTCTTCACTTTCTAGTATTTACACTTGTAATTCCACTTACAAATTAATTACAAAATACTATTACAATTTACACTCGTACCCATATAAGACAAAATTTGGTAGAGGCAACTAGACGTCCTAATAAGACAAAACATATCATGCTTGAGTTTAGGGAAACTCCATCTCAGCAACTTCAACTTGATGTTTCTCGTCTACGTAGCTGTTCCAAGCTTGGTACTCCGTGATGATATCCCCAAACTTTGCGATGGTGTCTAGCTGGAAGTGGACTCTAGCCTCCATGGCATCCAGGTACACTAACTTAGAACTGGTTTGTACTTTTTTCTTTAGCAGGAGCAACATTGTGTTGATTTGGATAGGGCCACAAATGTACTTGTGCATACTCTATCTGTTTACTTCAAGACCTTCCTTGATGGTAACCTATCTCCAATGCTTCAAGTATTCATCTATCTCCTACCTGACTTGGTTCCTATGCTTGATCTATGTGAGTGAACCGACTAATGGGATCCTATGAGATTTCACCAAGAAGTCCAGACTATTGTATAATCATGCATACGAGGCCTGAATGTTACCAATGAATGAGGTGAGTTGTTTGTTGTTTTGGATTAGAATTCGATCTCTTTCTTTCTCCAGATCTAATTGTTTCTTTGTTTTCTTTCCCACTTCAAGCATTTCCCCTTTGTATTTCATTTACCATTCATGCACGAGAGTGATGTAAGCTTGTATAGTCTTGAGATTTTTGAAAAAATATTTACACTACTGCTACAAGCCATGCAAGTGGACAACTACCTTATACATGGTAACAAGCTCCTTATAAATTCTCTGCATGGTCTCTCCCAATGTCGATAATGTAGAAATTTCCCACTGTAGATCACTTAGTAATGCAATGTACTAAAGCAAAACAATTGATCTATTCTACTAAACACATTGAGCATGCTTAATCGAACATGAGCAACTTATCAACATGAACAACATAATTGAGATTATAATTGAGATAGAAGTAATCAACCATAACACAGAAGATATATCACTGGGGAAAGCATCAACCTAAAACCCCAACTCTGTATTATCATACAAGTGGAAATCTTGTTCAAGTTACAAAAATAATTAGCTCTCAAGCTATCCTGATCTCTCTGCACTCAAACAATACTTCTCACAGACTCAATAGACATAGAATATATCTTCCTCAAGCCCTCCAAGCTTCCTATTTCCTTGAGCAGTTTTGGTTGGGGTCCAATGATATCACACGTTTGAATTGGTCTCATCACACTCACTATAACCTCTGTTCCAACTGCGTAATCCATAAGGAATAATATTCCTTCTGCATGCAAGGAATATTCACCAAGGAATATCCTAGCAACTGATAGTACATTGTCCCTCCATCTGATCTCAACTGGGTCTCTGACTGAACTAACATGCATGAGTTATCCATGAGTGAATACTCAATTATCTGAAATTCAGTAGTTACATGCATGCAAGCATTAACTAACTGAACTCTCATTAATTTAACAAACTCTTAAATTAATCTAACTAGACTTGACTAAGTTAAACTAAGTCAACTAATTACAACTCAATATTGCAACTCATCCTTATCTCTTTAACTGAAGGTTAAATTCCTCAATCAAAGGAGAAACTGTTGCATGTCCTCACATAGACTTCAAGTTTGATTTTCCTTAACTAATTAACTCAAGATGAATTAATTAATTAATTTCCAAACTATTGTTGACCTCAAATTCGAATTTTACTTCCTATGTTTAGTCCAGGGACTGACTAAAATAAGAAGGGATCCCGAAATGCTATTTTTAGAAAAGATATTTTTAGCACTTTCACTTTTCACCCATTGTTGCTAAGATCTCCAATGGCTGAACTGCTATTTATATCCTGGCTATTTATAGCAGTGCTATTTTTAGCATTTCTTGTTGCACACTTTTCAACACTCCCTCTCAACAAGAAAGGCTTCCTCTCAAACCCGATCCTGTAACTTTGGAATGTTCTACATGCAACACTCTACTAGGTGTGGTTGCTCCAGCAATTATAGGAACAAAAAAACTCTCCACTGACCTCTCTGTTGGGCTAGAAAAAGACTCTGATGCTGAAGCTCTACCTGCTGCTGACAAGTGCTCCCTCTCTGACCTTTGAGCTACTGCAACACTCCATGCATCTCGCACGGTTGCAGCCTCTTAGCTCTACACAGTCCTGGGACTCCTGCACTGTAGCTCTCTCTACCGCTCCATTCGCATCTGTCTCTACCCAATCAGTCAATCCTGCTACTCCTCATTGGGGCTCCTGTAGTAAGGTTGAATCAAAGAGGTTGGGTACCTCAAGGATCATGCCCCTCCTCCTTGGGATGATCACTCCACATTGTCCCACCTCCTACCTAGAGGTATGGATGCATGTGATCCCTTTGCGTGTGAGAAACCTCGAGCAACAAACCTTGCCTTGTGTTTCTCAACACTGCCATCAACTACCTGTTTACCTTGTAAAGCCATCGGGAACTAACCACTGATTTGTCCAAAGGTCTAGGGACAACATCCCACACACTGTTTCGTATGATAGAATCGTACTCTTCTACCATTGCATCAACCTAGACTGGTTGTTGCACTACCTCCTGAAAAGAAGAAGGTTCGGTCGCTACACACTCCCCAACCAGGGCCATGTATCCAGTGTATCTCTCGAGATATCTCCTCTATCTGCGATAAGAGGATGGCTGCCCCACATTCTCTCTCGCATCCTGCATCAATCTGTCAGCTACCACGAGTGCTTCCGCCATCTCTGGAAGACTTAGGAGTGGTGGTCTCACTACTGGATACTCTACATGTAGCTGATCCACATCATCAGGAG